>CM033449.1:29224639-30543518 GCA_019425775.1 Rafetus swinhoei
TGGCCTTACATCATGGCTGTGTCTAGACTGGCCAGTTTTTCCGCAAAATCAGCCGCTTTTGCGGAAAAACTGGCCAGCTGTCTACACTGGCGCTTGCAATTTCATAAAGCACTGACTTCCTACTGTAAGAAATCAGTGCTTTTTGCGGAAATACTATGCTGCTCCCGTTCGGGCAAAAGTCCCTTTGCGCAAAACTTTGTGCAAAAGGGCCAGTGTAGACAGCTGAGATTCGTTTTCCAAAAAAGCCCTGATCGCGAAAATGGCGATCGGGGCTTTTATGAAAGCCGTCTAGATTGGCCACGGATGCTTTTCCGCAAAAAGTGCTTTTGCAGAAAAGCGCCCATGCCAATCTAGACGCTCTTTTCCGAAAATGCTTTTAACGGAAAACTTTTCCGTTAAAAGCATTTGCGGAAAATCATGCCAGTCTAGACGTAGCCCATGGGTGGGGAACCTTTTTTGTATTGGGGGGCCGCTGACCCACAGAAAAATGTCAGGGGCCACACACAAGCAAAAAAACCCCAAACCTTTACTGATGTGTCCTCTGACTGAGAAGGATAAAGACACTCCTCACATTCCCCTTGTACATCAGCACCTAGGGGGGCCCAGGCTAGTAGATTTTGTGTGCTCCAGCCCCATGGGGGGACCATGAGGGGGCTGGAGCACCAGTGCAGCTTCCCTAATGCTAGCGGGGGAGCCCCGATCCTTGGGGGTCAGATCAAGTCTCCTGGGCCTTAGGTTCCCCATACTTGCCTTACATCTTCCGAAACCCCCGTGGGATCCCTGTGTTTCTGTCTGAGGCAGATTGGTAGAACTACCCACCCCCCTTGAGAGATTGCCTTTATAAACTCCACTACAGTTCTTTTGATCTCTTGTGTTCCTGGGTATTTTTCTATCCAGGCATTGTCTATTAACAGTTCTCAAGTGGTTGCTGAGAAATGGCCTATCAAGAGCCATTCTTTCCTTCTCCGCATATTTTTCTTCATGACACCCAATTAAACTAAACCAATGTATCAATACAATAAACACCCCATAACCATATACAGCCTATTACAGAGTAGCTCCAAATTCATCCCAGCATCTTAACTCATGGATAAAAAGGAATGCCATAAACAGAGGAGATGAATGGCAGTTATCTTCCTGTTCTTCGAGTGGTCCCCATGGGTGCTCCACGGAAGGTGTCGGGCTCATCCCGGTGCTGCAGCTTGGAGATTTTCAAGAGCCGTTGTCGGCTGGGCCTCGCATGTGCGGACAGCGTCTCGCACTGTTCACGCGCTTGGTCTGCTGTGCGTGGCCCGGCTCCCGCCAGTTCCTCTCAACTGGCCGTAGATGGAGCTCTTCCCTTCTCTCCTCAGAGACGACGATCTCCTTTGTTCATTGTAAATAGTTAAAAACCTCTTGTACAGAAGTTATTCCTCCAAGTTGGTTATTAAAAAAAAGAGGGAAAGAGACGACGAGTGTGTGGAAAATTCTACACTGTCAGTGTGTCGCGGCTTTGCCACCCCGCTAGGCCATTACCAGCCAATTGCCGAAGCAAAAAAAAAAAAAAAGAGACTAAAAACTATCAAAGAAAAGAAAGAGAAGTAAAATAAATCCGTTATGCCTGGTTTGGCAGGATTCAAAAAGTGTTCTCGCTGCTGCAAGGCAATGCCAACCTCAGACGGCCATGCCGCATGTATAAGGTGCCTGGGGGAGGAACACAAACCACAAAAGTGCTCCCACTGTGCTAAACTTATGGCCAGGGCACGCCAAGACCACGAAATGTGGCTTAAAATGATACTTTGACAAGGCGCTCCAACCATACATGCCAACCACCGCTACTCAACCTGAGGCAGCCCAAAAGCGCAGGGCACCCTCCCCTGAAAGGGCCCCCTGAATGAGCAGAGACCATCTCCGGGGTCCTCTTTACTGGCTGGGGTAGCCTCTAGAACCTGTAAGGGCGACCGACCCAGCATCTCAGGACTCACATCCCGGTCTGTGATTTCACTCCCAGCCACAAAGACTAAGACCACAGCACCCCCAGCACGGGCAACATCGGCACTGGCCCCATTACCGGTGCTGAAGGACAGCACCCACCCTTCAGCGGCACAAGCAGCACCTACCTTGTTGGAACGGCCGGCACCAAGATAGCCGGTGCGGTCGGAGCCAAGTTCACCGGCACCGAGCCCTCAAGATGCCGGTGCTGAGGAGCCCATGCAGGCATCGGCACCGCCAGAGACATGGTGCAGCACTTAGATGTTGGCACCAGCACCGACAGATTTGACAGCAGAACTGACACGCTCAGCGCAGCTACCGGCACCAAGAAAAGCACAAGACCGGGGGCCACAAGAGCAGCATTTCCCCATCCGCAATCTTCTCTCTGGGACCCTCTCCATCACCTCCTCAACACCATTCGCCTTTACAGCGGATTTATAGACATCACAGTCCCAGAGACCACCATTACAACCGCCGCAGTTCTTGTTCACGACATTCACGTCTATTGTGCCCCCTCGACGAAGAATATTACACACAACACTCCTACTCTCCAGCTTCCTCCTACAGATGCTCTCCCTCTTATCCTTATTCCCTGAGGCATTTGCCGCCTCCTTCTTACGGCAGATGGTACGACAATGCGCGGTCATCCAGACGCTCCTCACCGTACTACTCGCATTGCCACTATGATCAGCATTCTGGGTCAGCGCATTCCTCGACTTACCACTACCAGTGCCACAATTACAATCGCCCATCTGGATCAGTTATTTCTTTACCTTGCCCTTCTCCCCCTTGGGAGACTCAAATGAGCCAGGACTGCCAGCCAGCCTCCCCACCTCGCAGCCTAGTAACGGTCACCCAACAGTCGGAGCGGGAGGAGGGACAGCTTTCGGATGCAGATGATCAGCCCCTAGATCCACCAACTGCGGATCGTTCCTCCTCCTCTCCAGATAAGGCAATATTCCCAGCTGATGCTTCTCATCCTGACGATTATAGGCAGTTCCAGGAGCTCTTTCACCGCATGGCTCAGTCTCAAGAGGTCCAATTAGCTGAAGTACAAGCCAAGCAATATTGCCTCTTGAAAAATCTCCACCCTCAACAAAAAATTGCCCTCCCTATCGATGAGGCCATCCTGGAGGTGGCGGAGCTTATCTGGCAGACTCCAACTTCCGTCCCGCCCACCTGTAAACAGGCGGATAAGAAATATTTTGTTCCGGCGAAAGGTGCAGAATTTTTGTTTACTCACCCACAGCCCAATTCTTTGGTGGTGGATGCGGCTCAGCAATGTGCAAAAGTGCCACAATATAAGAACTCGGCGCCTAACTTAAGGAAATTGGACATTTTCGGAAGAAAGGTTTACTCGTCAGCAACCCTCCTTCTCTGGATCGCTAATTACTCAGCTCTGTTATTGAACCACAACTTCAACAACTATGCCAAGGTGCTAGAGCTTCTTCAGCACCTTCCAGAAGCCAAGCGACCTCTTCTCAAGGTGCAGATACAGGAGGGCTTCGCAACAGCAAGGGCTAGCCTTCAGATGGCACTTGATGTCGCCGACACGGCTGCTCGGGCAATGGCAACAGCAATAGCCATGAGGAGGTCTTCCTGGCTTACCTCAGCTGCAGTTCCGAAAGAACTCCAGGGTAAAGTAGAGGACCTTCCGTTTGACAGAAAGAAGCTGTTTGCAGAACAAATGGATGAGGTCCTTCACTCTGGCAAGGACTCTCAAGCGACACTCCGTACATTGGGAATGTACACATCGGCTTTTAGGAGAAAGAAGTATTTCCCATACCAGAGAAGATATGATTATCCCTTCCAAAGACAGCAGCCACACCACCCAGTGGAGCAATTCCGCATGAGACACCGACCAAATCGCAGACAACCCCCAACCTCCCCATACATCAACTCAACCGAATAACAAACAACAAATTTGACTTCTGGATCGAGGGCGCGCACCCAGTCATGAATACAGAGGCAGTTCCTCAGGTCTCCTGTCCCTTTCACCATCATTTGTGCCCCTTCTCCAACAGTGGGTGCGGACTACTATGGACAGATGGGTATTCCAGGTCATACGAGACGAACTTGCCATCCCCTTCACGTCTCTACCACCCACCAGCCACCCAACCCTGTCCCTCTTCAGGGACCCATCTCACAAGGGCCTCTTGAGGCAAGAGGTACATCATTTCTTGGCTATAGGAGACATAGAAGTAGTCCTGGCCCAGTACAGAGGAAGAGGGTTCTATTCGCACTATTTCCTCATGGAGAAAAACACAGGCGGATGGAGACCTATCAGGAAATTGAACAAATACCTAAAGAAGCAAAGATTCAAGATGGTGACCCTTTCTACCATTCTACCCGCTTTAGACAGAAACGACTGGTTCGCAGCCCTTGATCTCTAGGATGCCTACTTCCACATCGCCATACACCCAGCTCACAGGCGATTCCTACGCTTCGCCGTAGGCAGCAATCATTTCCAGTATTGCGTTTTGCCATTCAGTCTTGCAGCTGCCCCCAGAGTGTTTTCCAAGGTTCTGGTGATCGTAGCAGCTCACCACCAGCGAAAAGGTATGATCATCTTCCCTTATCTGGACGATTGCCTCATAAAGGGGCAATCGAAAGAAGAAACGTTACGTATGATAGCCGCACGCACTTTCTGGGCCCTAGGCTTTATCATCAACGAACAGAAGTCGACGACAGATCCCAGGCAGATCATAAATTTTATAGGAACAAGGTTAGACTCTACCACGGCCCATGCATACCTACCGCATGAACGCTTCCGGGCCCTTGGGGACCTAGTTTCCACAGTGGCGACTGCCCCTATGGTACCGGTACTTACCTGCCTTCATCTCCTCAGACATATGGCCGCCACCACTTTTGTGGTTCTCTACACGAGGCTCCACTTTCGATGCTTGCAACATTGGCTGGCATCCATGTATATCCCCAACAAACACAGTATGTGCAGGTGGGTAGCCCCTACTAGCCTCGTACTCAAGTCACTGGTCAGGTGGACCAAACCTTAGAACTTGTTGACAGGCATACCTTTCCAGTGTCAGCAACCTTCCATGCAGCTGACCACAGATACCTCCCTTATTGGTTGGGGTGCCCACATGGGCGGTATGATGATGCAAGGGAGATGGTCACCGACAGAATCCACCTGCCACATAAACCTCTTGGAGCTCAAGGTGGTGTTCCTGGCCTGCAAACACTTTCGCTCCCATATTGCCAGGAGGACTATCAGAGTCTTGACAGACAATATAGCCACTATGTACTATATAAATCGACAAGGGGGCACACGTTCCTGATTGCTGTGTGCCCAGGCTATCCAGCTATGGAACTGGTGCATTCAAAACTACGTCACGCTAGTGGCTGCATACTTACCTGGCATGAACAACGTCATGGCCGACACTCTCAGCAGGCACTTCCCACAAGAGCACGAATGGGAGATCCGCTCTGACATTCTCCTTGGTATCTTCCATGTCTGGGGATATCCCCAAGTAGATCTCTTCACTACCTATGAGAACAGGAAGTGTCACCTCTACTGCTCGAGAGCAGGCATCGGCAAGACGTCTCTTGGGGATGCGTTACTAGTCCCATGGGAGGCGGACCTCAGTTATGCCTTTCCACCAATAGTGCTCATACCCAGGGTGCTGGAGAAAATCAACGCACATGTGGCCAGGCTAATTCTTGTAGCCCCGGCCTGGGCAAGACAGCCATGGTACCCATTTCTCCACCAGATGTCCCTGCGGACACCAGGCTCACTGCCTCCTCTCCCAGACCTCCTCTCTCAGCACAGGCGCTCTCTATTGCATCCCAGACCAGAGACACTACACTTGACTGTGTGGTTCCTAACTGGTTCACAGCAGAAGAACATTTATGTTCCAACAGAGTAAAGGCCGTGCTCTTACACAGCAGGAGAGACTCAACCAGAAGGACTTTCATAGCAAAATGGAGGAGGTTTACAACTTGGTGCACGCATAACCATATTGACCCTAGTACGGCACTGATCCAACAGATTGTAGACTATATCCTTTCTCTTGAGCAGTCTGGTCTGGCACTCTCTACCTCAAGAGTACACCTGTCAGCCATCAGCACTTTCCATGATACTATTCAGGGCACCTCGGTATTCACCCACCCGCTGATGAAAATAATGTTAAACGGGCTGACGATCCTCAGGCCCCCACATAGACCTCAGCCCCCCTCCTGGGACTTAGACTTGGTCCTTCGGACTTGTATCCGCCTTTTAAACCGATGGCTACTACATCGCTCGTATTGTTAACCATGAAGGTGGTTTTTCTTCTAGCAATTACGTCAGCGCGTAGAGTTAGCAAACTAGCAGCTCGGATGGCTACACCATCATTCACGGTTCTTATTAGAGATTTCCTTGTGTTGAGTCCCCACCCTGCCTTCATTCCGAAAGTTTGCTCAAGCTTTCGTCTAAATGAGCCTGTCGTTCTCCGCTCCTTTCACCCAAAGCCACATGCCTCCACTCGGGAAGCACTACTTCAAATGCTCGATGTCAGGTGAGCGGTGGCTTTCTATATTGATAGGACATGGGGATGGCGGAAGACGGATCGCCTATTGGTTTCCATAGCGGACAGATCAAAGGGTGCTCCTTTGTCCTCCCAGCGGGTTTCAAGACTTATCGTTTCCTGCATAACCACCGCCTATTCTATTTGCAACAAACCCCTCTGGCAACCGCCAAGAGCGCATTCCACCAGAGCGGTAGCCACGTCGACTACCTTTGTCAGGGGAGTCTCATTGCCTGACATTTGCCGAGTGGCTGCGTGGTCCTCCAGCACCACATTCATGAACCATTACACTTTAGTGCAGCGCTGGGCTGCGGACTCCAGGGTGGCTTCAGCAGTACTTTCAGTCACTGAAAATCCCTAACTCCGGAGCACATCCAGAATACTGCTGTGTAGCCACCTTCCATGGAGCACCCACAGGGACCACTCGAAGAAGAAGAAGTTACTCACCTTGGTGCAGTAATGATGGTTCTTCGAGATGTGTCCCCGTAGGTGCTCCACGTCCCGCCCTCCTCCCCACTCCAGAGCCTTCCTTTGTCGTTTCAGGTATCCGGATGGCAAGAGGAACTGGTGGGAGCCGGGCCGTGCGCAGTGGACCAAGACGCTGTCCGTGCATATGCAGCCCAGCTGACAACGGCTCTTGAAAATCTCCGAGCTGCAGCCCCGGAACGAGCCCGACACCTTCCGTGGAGCACCCACGGGGACACATCTCGAAGAACCATCGTTACTGCATCAAGGTGAGTAACTTCTTCTTTCTAATTTTTGTGATATCATATGAATAAAGAGGTTCTTTTCCATAGGAACAATAGGCTATCATTGCCAAATTACTTTCACTGTTTTAGATTTTGTTGCCCCCCAAGTACATTTTTAAAGGAGGCCACCATTTGTTCTTATAGCACTTAATTGTTACCAATAATCCACAGATCTAATGACTTGTTTTATTGTGATGCTACGTATGTAAAAATTAGCTCAGTGATGTGTTCCTCTTTCTCCAGTTATGTAATGGTCAGTTGTATACAGTATTACTCCCTTTGTATTGTTGGTCACATTTCCATAGTTAAGGTTGAGTTCTGTTTTTTATGCCAAGCAGGAAAATACAGTGTACCCTTTCCTAACATGTAGCATTCACTGAGTACAGAATGAATTTTCTGAAAAAGTGCAAGTAAATTTGTGATTTAGTAAATTTGAAGCCTGGGGTTCCATCCGTGATCATCTTGACTAATAGCCATTGATGGACCTATCCTCCATAAACTTGTCCAATTCTTTTTTTTAATCCAATTATATCTGTGGCTTTCACAATATCCTCTGACAACAAGTTCCACAGGTTGTCTGTGCCTTGTGTGAAAAAGTACTTAAGTTTGTTTTAAGTCTGCTGCTAATTAATTTAATTGGGTGGCACCTGGTTCTTGTGTTGTGTAGAGACTAAATGTAGCGGCTCTATTCACTTTCTTCTCCCCACTCATGATTTCATAACCCTTATCATATCTTGCCATAGTCATCTGTGTTTTCTCTAATGTTCACGTATAAAATTAGAATTTTTTAAAATGAAGAATATTTAAAATCTAAAGAAATTCCCAGACAAAAACTATATTAAAGATGGAATAAAGTTGAAAGAAAATATCACTAATTTAAGGGTAAAACATCACATTGATGTTGTGCCTAACTATGTGATGCATCCAAAAATGATTTTATTATGATTAAGGTATTGTAATACTAGTGGCCTTAAATTAGGTGAATAACTTTTGAAAGCTGATTTTTTTTCATATTTCTCTTTCACCTTTTATTGTCACTGTAGGACATAGTAAATGCTGTTTGGCAATTCTCCGGTTAATGTTTGCGTTTCTAATAACCTTAGCTCTTACGTTTCTGTGTTTTTAATGCCTAGTCTTCTGCCAATTACAACATTCTTTATACAAAAGTGACAAGGAGTCCTGTGGCACCTTACAGACTAACAGATGTATTGGAGCATAAGCTTTCTTCGTGGGCAAAGACCCACTTTGTCAGATGCATGTAGTGGAAATTTCCAGAGGCAGGTATAAATATGCAGGCCAGAATAAGGCTAGAGATAACGAGGTTAATTCAGTCAAGGAGGGTGAGGCCTCCTTGAAGTGGGCCTCACCCTCCTTGACTGAATTAACCTCGTTATCTCTAGCCTTATTCTGGCCTGCATATTTATACTGTTGCCTGGGTACAGAGTGTAAAATACAAAATGGAGTCGGGGAGGTTTACTTTACAATTTTCCCGCCAATTACAGCAAAAAAGAAGGTTGTGCACTCAGCTCTACTCCTGTGCACTCCGCACTGATTTGTGCACACAGCCCTAATTGTTTGCGTGCGCATTCAACCTTTTGCACCAGACACTTAGATGTTATGCACTCGGCCCTCAAGTTTGCACCCTTCCCTCTTTAAGGTTTCCCGCTCAAAGGGGTTTATAAACTCCTGTCAAGGAACATTCGTGTTCTTTGTTCTTCCTCACGTCCTGTCTATGCGTTGTCTCTGAGTCAAACTTCCTGTCCGTCGTCTTCGTCTGTCCCGAGGAGAACAGGTTCCAGCCTGCGTTCTGACAAGACTGCCCAGAGTCCAGTGCCATTAAGGAATGAGGGAAGCCTTTTCCTGTCACCACTGAAAGACTATGGGATTATAAACTGTCTTGCTTAAATAATACTCGGACACGATCCGGTATTTCCCAGGCGTCAACTCGCAGGAGGCGAGGTCCGGACATCGAGGACCGCTCCGTTGTCCTCCTCAAGGCTTTCCACTAGCCACGAGGTAGCAGGTCACGGACATCAACCCCATCGCCGAAGTCTATGTAATGTATCTCCTCATGTGTATGGGATCTGTCTATCTTCTTCTTTTCCAGGGATAGGGTGGGACGTTGCTGTTTGGGGTACTGTTTGCTGATATTTGCTCTTTATTTCTAAAATATATGGTTTGGCCCTAAATTCTTGTCGTTTGGTATTTTTCAAAGCGTTTCCCTGGTGATAGATACAGGATACCAGGCCGAATCTGGCTTCTGTGGGAGGGCACCTTAGGCTTTAATTAAATTGCCCAGCACAGCAATTGATTACCTCAGCTCTCCGGGTAACAATACCTGCCTCTGGAAATTTCCACTACATGCATCTGACGAAGTGGGTCTTTGCCCACGAAAGCTTATGCTCCAATACATCTGTTAGTCTGTAAGGTGCCACAGGACTCCTTGTCGCTTTTGCAGATCCAGACTAACACGGCTATCCCTCTGATATTCTTTATACAGTTTCCCCCCCTACTATTATTGATAGATACTCTCAACTTTAACTCCATTTTAACATTACTTTTTGTCTAGGAATATGCTAAGGAAAGATTTCATTCACTACTTCCATTTTGCAGCAGCAGTCAAATTTAAATATTCTAGCAAAGAGAAGACTTAAAAAAAAATATGTGAAGTTTTACTGGCAGAAAAGTGAAAAGAATTCAGGAGTTGTGAAGAGGAACCCTATTGCTTGTGTTTATCCCCTTAACTGCATCAGGCAATAGTGCAAAAGCTAGCCTAGCTATTTTAATGATACCAGTGAAAGGTATTTTTACAGTTCTATGTTTTTAGAGTGCACCGCATTAGAGTTTCTCCTACAACACTTCTCATTTACACTAGACTGAATTATTTATTTTTCTTGACTGTATTATTTCATCCTGGAAACTCCCAAATAAAATGCTGCCAAAAATGTTGAGAGATGTACAATGGTGTTTGTCTAGATACTAATGTATGAAACAATATTGTCTGGCCTAGGTGTTTATTGCTATAATTTTTTACCAACAAGTGATACCCACATTGTTAAAGATAAGCCACATATACTCTTGTGGACATATAAACCCATGCACTTGCTATGTGATTGTGAGGTTACAGGAACATAGGTACTAACAAGATCATGATACTCTCTCTCTCTCTCGCTCTCTCTCTCTCTATATATATATTTGTTAGTCTCTACGGTGCCACAGTACTACTCATTTTTAAAGTTACAGACTAACACAGCTGCCCCTCTGAGTAGGGTTCCAGGTGTCCGGTATTGACCCGGACAGTCCAGTATTTTCGCCTCCTGTCCGGTAAAAAAAATCAGAAAATACTGGACACCTAAAATGTCCGGTATTTTCTGATTTTTTTTTCCTGCCAGGAGGCGAAAATACTGGACACCTGGCAACCCTATGACACACTCAGCAACCAGGTCTAGCCCCGGCCCTCCACCAGGCCCCCAAAGGTCCCCAACACCCCTCCCCCACTTACCTGGTTCTGCACGCGCTTGTCTTGTGGCTGGAACAGAAAAACAAAATGGCAGCCGGCAAAAAAGCCTCTTCTTAAAGGGGCCATGCTGATTTTTTATTATTTAATTTTTTTTGTTTAATAATTGCTGTTGGGGTCCTTTTTTTCTTAACAACTTTGGTCTCCCCCCCTTTTTTCTCAACAGAATGTTTTTCCCAGTGTTTTTTTTTTTTTTGGGGGGGGGGGGGAGTGTTCAGTATTTTTGGTTAAACCATCTGGCAACCCTACCTCTGAGATGACATGACTTTGAAAATGTGTATAGACATTAGTATGCATGTTATAGTGGCTTGGAGTGGAGTACAAGATTAATGGAGAAAGTGAATAGCAGTGGTCTCCTCCTACTGATACTCATGGGCTGCTCATTACCAACACAGTCTTCAGACAAGCCAACGAATTTAAAACTTTGCAGATGCATCTGAATTTAAAGACCTGGCACCTGATTTACCGTGACATTATACATCAATAGGATACCATGGTCACCAGATCCATGCGAAGAGCAAGCTGTTGGACCAACCATAAGATGATCAGAGCCATTTACAATGCACATGTTTTTTTCCCCTCAGCAAAATAGATCAAACTGAAGTTGAACATAGCAAATTTGAAACATCCATTTCCAAGAAAACTTGAGAAAAAAATTAAAAGCATTACATCATCACCTAATAGCAACCTTGAAAAGTGGAATGTATTCAAATAGGCATCCTTTAAAACTTAGAAGGAACTCTTAAGTAAAAAAATCAAAGATGACACCAGGATTGGTTTGATGAAAATGTTGGTGAAACCAAAAAGATCTTCAAGGGAAAGAAAAATGTGTTTGGTCTAGATATATGACAATCAATATCAAAGTTACAGTTCCAGCTGAAATCTTTATATTTGAAGGTCCCCAAATTCTTCTATCTATATGAAATAATTAAGGATAATTGGAAACCTAGGAGAATTCCTTGGGATTTCAAAGATCCAATCATAGTTACACTATACAAAAATAAAGGCAACAAAAGTGAGCATGACAGCTATTGGGTTATCTCCCTGCTGTCTGTGGATAGTAAAATCTTCACTTGTATATTTTGCCCAATAGGCTTGTTGCAACAGTATCAGAGAAGCTTCTACTCAAGACCCAATATGGGTGTAGATCAGATTGAAGAACCATAGACAAGATTTTCATTGAGAGACAGATTCAGGAAAAATAGATTTTAAAAAATGGAACTGTATGTTGTCTTCATTGATCTAAAAAAATGGTTTGACAGTATGAGCAGAAATGACCTCTGGAGAATTTTAGAAATGTGTGGCTGGCCCACCGAATTTATGGACATCAGACATCACTTCCATGAAGACATGACTCATCAAGTACTGTCCAATGATGGCCTCTCTAACCCATTCCCTTAATTTAATGGGCGCTGAAATAAGTCTTCATGGAGGCACTGGTCTCTGGTCTCTTCTTCACTGATGTTCTGCATTACACAACTGATGACCTTCAAAAGATCTCTCTGCACAAGGTACAGAACTAATGGAAACTTTTCAATCTCTGAAGACTTACTGCAAAGACAAAAATTTATTGTGGACTTTTTAGCAAATGATTATGCTTTATTATTCAGTCATAATGAAAGTGACCTGCAGCTTATTCTTGTTGGGTTCTCAGACATAATTAAACACTTTGGAGTTGCCATCAGCCTGGAAAAAAAAAGTGAAGTCCTCTTGCAGCCAGTCCCATCAATCACTACCTTTGATTCATCAATGGTACAAAACTAAAGAATGTCAATCACTTTACATGTCTTGATACTAATATCTAAAGAAAGGATTCCTTGGATCAAGAAATGTCATAGAGAATACAAAAAGCTTTCAGAATATTTTGCTATAGGATACTCATAGACTCATAGACTTTAAGGTCAGAAGGGACCACCATGATCATCTAGTCTGACCCCCTGCACAATGCAGGCCACAGAATCTCACCCACCCACTCCCAGAATAATCCTCTCACCTATATCTCAGATATTGAAGTCCTCAAATGATGGTTTAAAGACCCCAAGATACAGAGAATCCTCCAGCAAGTCCGTGCCCCATGCTACAGAGGAAGGTGAAAAACCTCCAGGGCCTCTGCCAATCTACCCTGGAGGAAAATTCCTTCCCGACCCCAAATATGGTGATCAGCTGAACCCTGAGCATGTGGGCAAGACTCACCAGCCAGACACCCAGGAAAAAGTTCTCTATAGTAACTCCTATCATACCACCATTGGCCTATTTACCACTGATAGTGAAAGGTCAATTAGTTGCCAAGATTATGTTATCCCATCAAACCATCCCCTTCATAAACCCATCTAGCTTAATCTTGAAGCCAGATAGGTCTTTTGCCCCCACTACTTCACTTGGAAGGCTGTTCCAGAACTTCACTCCTCTAATGGTTAGAAACCTTCGTCAACCAGCATACTATCAAACTGTCAACAAAACTGATGATAAACCATGCAGCAATGATAGGGTCTCTTTTAAATAGGTATGAAAAACAATTACCATAAACATGTAGGCTTGAAAAATGTTGCCAACATTGTCTTCAACAGAGATATTAAAATGCCTTTATTTTGGTAAACAGGTAACCACTGAATTTTTCAGTAGTTCCATGTTTACACACGGGGGAGAGCTGGTGCATGTGGGGAGTCTGCTATATCAGAGGCAGCAGTGCAGGGGGAGAGAGCAGGCACCTCCTTGGGAACCAGTGCTTGTGAGGAGCCTGCTTAAAAGCTGGCTCCCTACAATCATCAGCTCCAATCTGCCCTCCCCACACTACTGAGGCAGTGGTGTGGGGCGGGCGGTGCATGTAACCGGGAAAGTTTAACCGATGAGCCCATGCTCATTGGTTAACTGTTTATACTATCACTCCCTAGTCTTCAATCTGTTCTGAAGATATGCTGGAAAGACAAAGTGTCAAATAGTAACATCTTTGAAAGGGTAAAATTAACTAGAATCCAGGCAATGATTATCAAATCTCAGCAGAGATGGACAGATCTTGTGAACAAAATGGGTGGTGACCAGACTCCTGAAAAAAGTCCTGTATGGTGAGCTGAAACTTGGAAAGTGCAAGAAGGGTGCTCAGTGTACATGTTGCAAAGACATCCTTAAGCAGAAACAAACAAGTTTGTTTACATTGATGGGAGATGCTAATGCCTGCTTCTTATTTACAATGTCACCAGAAAGTGAGAATGGTACTTTTGTAGTCAGTGTTGCTTTTGTAGTTGGTGTTATGTGCTGGATATGCTAACCACTCACATGTCCCTTCCTGCTCCACCAACCATTCCAGAGGACATGCTTCTATGTTGATGATGCTCTTTAAAACAATAATGCATTAATTAAATTTGTGACTAAAGTCCTTGAGGGAGAATTGTATGTTTCCTGTTCTGTTTTACTCATATTCTGCCATATATTTCATGTTATGTGGGATGATGTCCCTATACATGTTAATTTTAAGATTGCTTTCACAGCAGATTTGACAAAACGCAAAGAAGGTAGCAATGTGAGATTTCCAAAGATAGCTAGAGCACTCAGCCCAAGGTTTAAGAATCTGAAGTGTGTCAACTCACAGGGGCAGGGCCCAACAGGGTTGTGGATTCGCTTCAAGACAGAGTCGATTAGGGATAGTTGGTTTTATTAATCTCACTACATCACTACTATTACAGGCTTAATACTGCAGGATGGTTACACAGCTACTGCAAAGTAATACACCAATAAGCATAGGCAGAGCAATGTATAAAAGAGTAACAAGCACTTGGGAATGCTTACACCCCTTCAGTCTATGGGGAGTCCTGTTCTGGTCACCTCGCACCTGGCCTCAATGGATGTAGCTCCAGCTAGAGGGATCCAGGGCACCCTTCAAGGTCTAGGTCCCTGGTGAGACTCAGTGGGCACAGGACTCCCTACACTAGTTGTACTACAGTTTTTACTGGGTGTGCATGTACCTGGCTCAACACCATTCTTATGACTCTTATGAGCTGAGACTGAGGTCAAATTTGTTTACCGCTTAGTAGTTTCCCAGCTCAAGACATGGGTTAAAGTTGATAAAGCTCAGCTGCTGTTTGGGCTTGCAGGGTCCCAGGCTATGCTAAGCTGGGTATAGCAGGGATGGAAACTTCCATCCCAGGCCTGCTAAACTGCAGGACCCACGTATGACTTTTACGTGACAAAGTGTCATCCAAATTCTAAAAGGGGTGAGGTATGGAGCATGCTCTCAGAATTTTTAAAAGAGCAACATACTGATGCAGAAACTATAGAAGTCGAACCACCAAAAAAAAATCAACCTTCTGCTGATGGCATCTGACTTGGATGAAAATGAACATGTACTGGTCTGCACTGCTTTGGGTCATTATCAGGCAGAACCCATCATCTGCATGGATGCATGTCCTCTGGAATGGTAGTTGAAGCATGAAGGGACATGAATCTTTAGCGCATATGGCCCATAAATATCTTGACACGGCAGCTACAAAAGTGCCATGTGAATGCTTGTTCTCACTTCCAGGTAACATTGCTGATAAAAAGCAGGCAGCATTATCTCCTACAAATTGTAACCAAACTTGTTTGTCTGAGTAATTGGCTGAACAAGAAGTAGGCTTGAGTAGACCTGTAAATGCTAAAGTTTTACATTGTTTTATTTTTAATGCGGTTTTTTTGTACATAATTCTGTATTTGCAAGTTCAACTTTCATGATAGAGATTGTACTACAGTACTTCTAAGAGATTAATTGAAAAATACCGTGTTTTTACAGTGCAAATATTTGTCAGAAAAAATAGATACAGTAAGCACTGTACACTTTATTCTGTGTTGTAACTGAAATCAGTGTATTTGAAAATATAGAAAACATCGAAAAATATTTAAAATAAATAGTATTCCATTTCTGTTTAACAGTGTGATTAATCGTGATTAATCTTACTTTGACAAAGGTAAATGCAAAAAACTGACTGGAAAAGGGCCAAACATTATGCCAAGTCTTTGTGGGGGAACCTAGCGATTCCTATGTGACTTCTGTTCATACCTTGCTCCTCATAGACTGCACTATATAGCCACAATAGAACACATGAGATGTCTGACATTGTTGGATATGACAGATAGCCATATTAGATAATGGAAGATGTTAAATATCTGCCATAATCATCAAAATATGTTTCTATATTAATCAAAGGTGACATTCACTCTGTACACCAGAAGTATGTGTGAAAAGCCATCACTATAATAAAGCTCACCTGTGAGCAGGAAAAGCACACAAAGCCTATATGCCATTTGATTCCTATATAAACACTCAAAACAGGGCTTAATGTGCCCATGGTTGAATTTCTCTCTCTAATAATTACATAATAATAACCCAGTTTTATCTTTGTAACTTCTTGTTTTATATTAGAGCAGGGGGTTGACCTCACTAAATCCCACAGCTTCCACTAGGAGCAGCGAATGGCCATGCCTGCAGATGCTCAGGTAAACAAAGAGTCTCGCGGCCTACCAGCAGCTTACCCTGATGAACTGCAACCCAAAGTCTGAAAACCCCTGCGTTAGAACACAGTGCTCTAAAGCGAATATTTCAACCACTTCTATAGATGAATTGTAGAAAAGCTTACATGAACTGAATGAAGCTGGGGGCTGCAGTAGCTTATACTGAGTCCAAATGCCTCAGTATATCAAATGAACAATACTTACCTAAAAGTATTATTGCCCTGTAGGACAGTAGTGTCTCTATTAAGTGGAGCTCGGGACAGTTCTTCCTGCACTGTAATAATACTTTCTGCTAACTTTGCCTCTTATAGATAAATCCTATACAAAAAATCTTGAGTGAACTAGAGTCATAAATAGAGACCAGTCACTTAAAGGGAAAATGCAATTACTGTTGCAGTTTATTATTTTAAAATAGTTTGAAAAGTAGGAAATGCAAAGGTAAAGATAAAATCAAGGAAAGAAATATTTGAAAGTCTGAAAACCCAGTAACAAGCTTTCACAAACAAGTGTAACTTTCCTGCTGTATCCTGTCACAGTACCATTCATGATGTAAAAATCACATCTGTGGCAGGTATTACAATTGCATTCCTAATATTTGTCATTTGTCCTTGGGGTGCAATAGGTCAGCTCATAGTGTAGTTAGTTTTGTAACACAGAGTACTCTGTAGTCTTCAGCCGTTATTTGATTAGTAGATAGTTTAGGGTATATATCTGCATGTTTGGGTCTGACTTTCAACAGAGAAAATGAGATAATGTAGTGATCTTTGTATTCAACAGAAGCTAGACTGTATATATTTGACTTCATTTGATTTTGTTGTTAGGCTGGGTGTTTTGTAATTCTGGAATGGTAACAAGGGGGGTGTTTGGGAAACATATCTTTGGAGGATAAAACGTGATAAATATTGGGGTCTCGTAACTGCTATGATTGTTTGGGAGAATATGTCTTTTAACTTATGAATTCCACTTGACTCTTTGAACTAACAGACCATGTCTGAATTTCTAAATGGGACCATTGAGGACCATCAACAATTGAATAGCCCTCTGGCAGGACAAAAGTGTCTACTGTCCAACAACTGTGGTGAGGAGAGTGCTTGGAAAATGGAAAAACCCCTGCAGGAGAGAAGCAGAAAAGTGTTACTGTGTGCTCTTGGGGAAAAAAACACTCTAGCAAAGAGAGGTAGGTGATCATTAAAATAAGAAGAGTGAGCAGAAGGAGAAGGGACAGGAGGGACCCCAACTGCACAACGGACATTGATCACAACTCATAGGAGAATCAGGAGGAATGTGGACACTGACGGGAGGGGTTTGCATGCAGGTGTGTAGTGCTTTTCCACAGGTTTGTACCTCTCTTTGTGCTTCTTAATATTAAAGTAGGTGTGGTTCAGAGATTTCTTTGCAAAGGCAGTATGTCCCTTGCTTTCACTGACATGACCCCTGAAGTGCTGAACTATACACTGAGGCTATGTCTACACTACGTGTTTTGTCAGAAGAGGCAATGCAAATGAAGCGCTGATTAGCATTTTCTCCCACTTCATTTGCATAATCTATTCCGATCCATTTTTGCGCAAGAGGTTTTTGCACAAAAACATGCAGTGTGGACGTGTCCATTTTGCGCAAAAAAACCTTTTAGCGCAAGATCCTTATGCCTCTCCAGGGGTATGTCTGCACAGCAAAGTTATTTTGAAATAACAGCCGTTATTTCGAAATAACTTTCCTAGCGTCTACACAAGCCAACCGCTATTTTGAAATTAATTCGAAATAGCTGAAGGCTTATTTCGAAATTGGTAAACCTCATTCCATGAGGAATAGCGCCAATTTTGAAACTGCTATTTCGAAATAAGCGCTGTGTAGACGCTTATTTCAAAATAGGGGGCATCCAGCCTTTCCCGGGGTGCCCTGCTGGCCACTCTAGGCACAAACAGGAAAACTCCTCTCCTCCCTCTCCCTCCCGGAGACCTTAAAGGACCAGAGTCTGGCTACAGTCTGTTGTGGCTAGCACCAGGCCTGCCAGCCACTCTGCCGCTGCCTCTGAGCCTGGCCACAGCATGAGCCAGCAAGCCAGTGGCAGCCAGCCCTCCATCGCTCCCCAGGACCAGTCTGCCAGCTCCCAGGAGCCTGCCAGAGGCTGGAAAAGGCAGGTGCCTGCCTGGTCCAGTGCGGAGATCAGGGACCTCATTGAGGTTTGGGGGGAGGCTTCCAACGTCCATGATCTCTGCACTAGATGGAGGAACGCGTCTGTCTACAGCCGCATGGCTGCCAGCCTGGCCACCAAAGGCCACATCCAAACCCAGGAGCAGGTTCAGATGAAAACCAAGGAGCTGCGGCAGGCCTATGCCAGGACCACAGGGGGCAGCTCCCAAACAGGGGCAGACCCAGACAGCTGCCCCTATTATGATGCGCTGGTGGTCATCGACCCTGGGGCAGAGGGCCCTGACTAGGGCATGGAGGAGGAGGGAGGGCCAGGAGCCACAGGAGCCCAGAGGGAGCATGCCACGCAGCCAGAGCCCCCGAGCCATCCCAGCAGACCTGTCGCCAGTGTCTTCTGAGGCCAGGGAGGCAACAACATGTGAGTGCCATCACTGTCCCTGTATGCGGGGGCGGGAGGGGAGGGAGTCCAGAGACCGCTCGCTTGGGCCTTGCTGGCCACAGCTCACGCGGCAACCTGTGTATGTGCCATGCCATCCCTGGGCACGTGGCCCCAGCTGGCTGCCACACAGAGGCCTTGGCCTGTTACCCACACGCGTATATGTATAAAGGCACGACATGCTCCCAACCCCGGGGTGGGACACTGCACAATGCCCTCCCTGCACAAGCCCCCTCTACACAGAGGCAGGGGACATCTCTCCCCCCCTCCCCCTCACACACATGCTATATACAGCACAGGGGCATGGGTGCAGTCCCGGGCCAGCTCCCACTCCCGGGGATAGCAGGACATCCTGAACATGGCCTGTGTGCAAGCATATTGGCTCCGATGATGCGGAGACCTGCCGTCCTCGCCTTGCAGAGGGGTGCTGGGCTTCACCCACTGTGTCCCCAGGGATAACTGACCACTTCTATTGTTTCTCCACAGACACAGCAGTTGCAAGTGCAGGGCGCACCACCCCGCCCAGAACATCCTCCTGCACCCGGGCCAGCAGGCTGACCCGTAACCAGGAGGAGTACCAGCGGCAGCACCTGGCGATACTGCGGGGCCTGCACCGCACCCTGGACTACTGGGTGCATGAAGACCTGCAGCTCTGGCCGGAGAGCTGGTGGGAGCTGCTTGCCCAGGGCTGTGAAATCTGCGATCACCTGCAGACCCTGGTGTACAAATTGATGCCTCCTGCTGCTCCAGCCCCTGCTTCCTCCCCAGCTACCACTCCTCCTCCCACTCCTGCTCCCCCTCCCGTGTCTTCCTCCCCTCCCTCCTGCCCCAGGGACGCTGAGGCCCCCGCACCCGCAGTGCTGGGAGACAGGTGGGCCAGCAAGACCCCCAATGCTGAGCTTCTCCTCCCTCTTCCTCCCCTTGCCTCCGTCTTCCAGCTCCCTCCTCCCAGGTTTCCCCCTCCCTCTCCCACCCTCTCACCTCCCCACTCCCGCCCTCATTCCACCCCCACCACTCCAGTTTTGTTCAATAAAGAGAGTTTGTTTTCATCCACACGTGTCTTTATTGTACATCAGGAAGGGGGGGTTAGGAAGGGGTCAGTGAAAGGACGTGAGGGTGGTGAGGCACAAGCCCCCAGTGGGACACACCAGGGAGATTTTAGTCCTCCTCTGGGTGGAAGCTCTCCCGCAGGGCTCCCAGATGGCAGCCGTGCGGGGCTGCGCGTACAGGCCAACCAAGTGCTCAGCCTCTGCCATCCAGGCTGACAGGAAAGCCTCCCCTTTCCTCTCGCACAAATTATGCAGCACACAGCAAGCTGCCACCAAGTGCGGAATATTCCACTCTGAGAGGTCCAGGCGGGTGAGGAGGCATCTAAAACGGGCCTTTAACCAGCCGAACGCCCCCTCCACCACAATGTGGGCGCTGCCAAACCTGGCATTAAAGGTCTGTCGGGAAGGGTTGAGGTGTCCTGTGTAGGGCTTCATGAGCCAGGGTTGTAGGGGATAGGCCACATCCCCCACCAGGCACAGAGGCATGTCTACGTCCCCGACCCTGATGTGGCACTCGGGGAAGAAAGTCCTGGCCTGCAGCCTCTGGCACACAGAGGAGTTGCGGTGGACCCACGCGTTGTGTGCTTTGCCGGACCAACCCACGTTAATGTCCACGAAGTGGCCCCGGTCGCCAGACACAACCTACAGGATGATGGAGAAGTATCTGTTCCGGTTTATGTACAGGGAGGCCTGGTGTTCCGGGGCATGGATGGGGATGTGTGTCCTGTCAATTGCCGCCACCCGCAGTTGGGGAAGCCCAGGGCACCAAACCCCTCTATGACCGCGTCCACATTGGCCAGGCGGATGACTCTGAGGAGCAGCACTCTGTTGATGGCCTTGACCATCTGCAGAGGGACACACAAAACTGAGAGTCACTGGGGTGCCAGGGTGGCTGAGAATGCTCCTTCGCCGCCACTGCCCCATGCCCCCACTCCCCAGGAGCAAACCCCCCTGCAATCCTGGCCACCATGGGCAGTCCTTAGTGTGGGCGGGACAGAACAAACCCTCCCATGGAGGGGACTTGCACCACTTCCCCCCTTTTCCCTAGGGCAGCGCATCCCCTCCTTGCACCCCCCTCCTGGCACAATGTCCGGAGATTGCCATATCTGCATGAGCACTGCTCCGACGGTGGATCTCCCGACGCCGAACTGGTTCCCCACAGATCAGTAGCTATTTGGCGTGGAGTGCATCCAGAGGGCGATGGCCACAAGCTTCTGGAGGGGAATGGCGGGCCTCATGTGCATGTCCTGTCGCTGCATAGCAGGGGTGAGCCACTCACAGAGCTCCAGGAAGGTGTCTTTCTTCATTCTAAAGTTCTGGGTCCATTGTTGGTCTCCCCAGTGCTCCAGGAAAATGTGGTCCCACCAGTCGCTGCTGGTGTCCAGATGTGGCGGGGCACGCTGGCATCCAGGAGCTGCAGCTGCTCCTCCATGTACCCCAGGAGGGTCTGGATGATGGAGTGGGGGTCGGGCTGCAGCAGATGCTGCAAGACAGCCTGCAGAAAGTGCTGCCAGGCTTGCAGCAACACATCCAAAAGAAGCATGAGAGTGCCCGGGGCAGCTCCGGCTCCATGGTGCAGAGTGCTGTGGTGTCCTGAGTGAGGGCAACCAGAGCACACAGAGAAAAAAAATGCTTTGCTGTCCCTCAGCGAGGTAGGGAAGCAAGAAAGGAAACCTGAGAACCGGCTGTCCAGGGGGGTCCCTTTAAGCACAGGTCTCAGATAGCATCAGGCAGCAGCCACACAAAGTAACTCCTGACCTGATGCCCTGCCAGAAGTGGTTTCAGCTGCCCTTAAATGCGATTCAGCGTCCAATCAGTGTGGACACGCTATTTTGAAATAGCAAAACGCTATTTTGAAATGCATTTTGTGTTTAGACGCGTTATTTCAAAATATCTTATTTCAAAATAACTATTTCTAAATTAGATATTTCGAAATAACGCTGTAGTGTAGATATACCCCGGGAGTCTCAGCCAGGGTGGTAACAACTATAGCAGGAGAAGGCTTGGGGAACTTTTGTGGTTTTATTGTCTAGCTTATTGTAATACTGGCATTTGGAATATTTTGAATGTGTGTATTTGTAAGTGAATGAGTTTGAACCCAGTGGCCTAGATGCATAATTATGGATAGATACTTTTGGAAAAGAACATAACTTGCTAGTGGCAAGCTACAGTTAAACAGAAAGTGTGTGTGCTGAAAATCTCTCTTGAAATGTTTTAAAGTCTACAGTGCAAGGAAAATGAATATCGTATTTCAAAAAATTCAAGGCAAGCATCCCAGAGGTGAAGGTAGACATTGCTATTGGTTGTTTGCACATCAGCTCAGGTTCTCCATCCAAGCCAAATCTAAATGAGTGTGTTTATAGGAAAGAAGCAGGGGGAGAGTATAAAGGATATTCCTTGGAGAGCTTCCCCTGCTGGGCCAGATTCACAGACTGTGTAAATTGATGCAGATCCACTTTCCAGCAGCTGAGGATCTGACCAATTTCATGCACTTTGGCTTGCCTCTCTGCATGTGCCTGCTTGAGAACAGAAATTCATTTCAGATACATTTCTTTTCTTATCTTTCCTTCCCTGTGCTTTATCCAGTCCACACAGGGTGACATGATGATACCTCATCTTGTGGCATTCAGACATATTATAATGGCCACCAAAACTGATGTGCGCTCCACGCCTGCTTGGATCTACTTTACTCACTGATGACAGGATGGTTTATTTGCTCTGTATTTCCCATACTCACCTTATATGTGACACGCAATGTGACGAATACATCTCTGATGCTTTGCCCAAATTCAAAAAAGCAAGTGGTGTACTGGTGTGACCCATGAATTCAAAGAAGAGATTACGTACTTCTAGCCTACAGCAATGAAGAATAAGCGAAGCAGTGTATTTTCATACAGGAAGGAGCACTTTCTGATAGCCAAAAGGCAATCTGACTTCAGTGTGTAATGAAAACTAATGGTGGCCCCATGTGTTAAATATGGAGGCTGAAAACTAAAATCTTAGTAACATCTTTTCATGATGTGCCTGTCAACATTCCTGACTGACTAAATCAAGTGCCCAGTTACGCTGTTTGTTCACAATGTCAATGAAACCATGAAGCTAATGTTTTCCTTTAATAATGGCAATCAGAAGAAATAAGTGTGCAGTGAATGACAGAGCACAAACAGAGTTCAGCGGTAGGGTCTTTTCTCCTTCTTTTGAATCCTGGCTCTGTTTTCCTTAACTTGCCAGAAGGAACTGCTAATGAGTGAGGCAGCATCCCTCACTTAGCTTCTGGTGGCCTAGTGAGCTAGAGAACAGACTAGAACTACAAACTGAACTCTTAGCTATCCTGCTGAGCAGAGAAGACCCCCTATTATTAGCTGGATAGTACAAACCTTAGTGGAATCGTTTGTTTTGCAGTTCAAGTTCCTACTAAAAAAATACTTATTTTCACTAAGGTGTGAATCGGTATTGAAGATTATTTGATACCTGTTTTCTGTCACAACTTCAGCCCCTCTTTTTTTTTCTTGATTAAAAAGTACTGGATTTGGAGACTGAAGACAATGGTTTTTCACTCTGTGACCAGGCTTGAAAAGGACAAGCAGGGACCAGACAGTATGGTCGGTGACTGTTTCTGGAATGAACGCCTGCTTTTTAAATATATTTTGAACCAATCACATATTCAGAAATATGAAGTTAGAGGCTTCAAATTATCTGTTCAGCTTCCTATTTTTAAAACCTTCATTTAAGTTGCTTAATGGCAAAGATTAGGGCTGGAGCTGTCGGTAATAACATACTGCATCATAATTTGCTCCTATTACTAATTCCCCCATAGATTTCAATGACCTTTGTAAAATAAAATCAGATGGAATTGACATATTTGTTTTAGAAGCTGCTAATCAATATCTATTTTGTTAGCCAATATGGTTATGTTGACTGTTACAGTGATTGATTTCAGTTTGCTGCCCAAAGGTGGGGGAATGGTTGATAAGAGTACTAAAAATGGCAAGGGTTAATAAATTCAGATGAGGTTGTCATCTTATTACCGGAGAGCAGTGAGTGAAGCACAGCCATTTAATTAACCTAGTCACAATGAATTTCAAGCAACATGCAGTTAACACTCCATCTATTAAAACTGTGAAGCAGATGGTAGTGAGCAGTTTTGTCAGCCATAAATAGGATACCAATTTAAATTATTTGTTGCACGGGATTTTATAGGATAAAATTATCTCAAATTACATGGTGGGATATTTAATTATCTAACTTGTTCTTTTAATATATATATAGCCGAGCAGGTCTTGGTGCAATGGTAGAAAAGTCAGTACCTTCATAAAGTTTCAGAACTGGAAAGCTGTGTTGAACTAGCATTGCAGTGGCAGAATGTAAGGCCTATAGGCGGACATTTTCTTTCTAATCCAGGGCAGTTGGTAGTTGACAGATTTACATCTGAAGGACAAGGATCAATATCCTTTGAAAAGCTTTAGCCTAGTTCATGTATCGGTTGAGGAGAATCTTGGTATGCATATTAATACTAGGTAACCATTGTGATGGCTACATGTGTAATATATATTGGCTGTTTCTCTTTTGCACTAGATAAAGGATTGTGATAAATATTACATATAACATGTTCCCTTCTACTTTGCGCCATCCAAGTGAATTATGCTATTGTGTGATTGTACCCAGTTTTGCAACACTCCTACATATTACAGGTCTGGGACTGCTACCTGATAGCTGTAGTCATTTCACTTTAACAAATGGATACTGTTCATGGTCTCTGCAGAGGGAGCTGTGAGTTAAAAAGACAAATATGGAACAGAGCAGTGTTGTTGGTGCTGCAGAGTGTTGCTAGTGCTGCAGTTGTTAATGTTGCCAGTGCGGCTGTTCTCAGAGCTCCAATGTTAGTTGCACTAGCAGTGCATGCAGCATTGTTGACTCAGCAGACCTTGATGTTGTTCATAGAAACCACAGGCTTGGATCGATGGTGAAGATGCTCAGCCAAGTTTATTGTTGACAAAGCATGGTCCTAATGTCCCATAGCAGCTACAGGTTCACCAATGTAGGTACCAGTTTAATCAGAACACCAGGTTGCTATCCCCTAGACTAGCACAGAGATGTCCCTCCTACAGCTGTTCTTTTTATACACTGATGCAAACAAGTTACATATTACACTCCAGGTGTTACTCTCTATGGAGATCTTGGGCAAACCACCACTTCCTGCTAGTTCAAACAAAACATCCTCATCCACTATTCTATCATTCCATCCTTAACTTGAGGGGTCAGTATGTACCATCTCTTGGGAATTTATTTATGTAATTACTTGAGAAATCTGTGTTCCTGTAGCATCCTTTCAGGTCAGGAAGGTGCTTTGTGTAGTTAGTTCAGGGGTGGGCAATAATTTTTAATGAGGGGCCACTCCAAGATTTTGATAAGTGGTCAAGGGCTGCACTTCTGTGAGGGGGATTTGGGGCAGCAGGCGGGGCACAGAAGGGAGCTTGGGATAGAGGACTGGGGTACAGGAGGGATTGTGGGGTCTTAGAGGGAGTTTGACTGAAGGAGGGGGCTATAATCTGGGGCAGAGGCTTGGGGTGCAGGGTCCAGGAGGGATTAGGGGTGCAGGAGAGGATTCTGGCCTTGTGTAGGGGTGCAGGGTCTGGGAAGGAGTTGTGACCTGGGACAAGGGAGGAAATGGGGTGCAGAGGGTTTGAGTGGTGATGTGGGGCAGGGGAATGGGGTGTAGGGTCAGGGAGGGGTATGTGTGCAGGAAAGGATTCTGGCCTGGGAGAAGGGTGCAGGGTCTGGGAGGGAGTTGTGATCTGGAGGAGGTGGGGAGAGGGGATAAAATATGGTGCCAGGGCAGGCTCTGGCTGGGAGGTGCTTACCTAGGTGGCCCCCAGCCGACAATTCTGCAGATTCCTTCCCTGTGCGCTGCTCCACATGGCTCTTCTCCGGCCCAGGGAGGGAGGGAGGGAGGGGGGAGTGAAGGGGTTTCATTCACTGCCCCAGCCTTCAGCAAAATTTCTCAGCTCCTATTGACTGGAAACTGGCTAATGGGAACTTGGAGATTTTGGTAGGGGCCGGGGACAGCGCATGATATTTTCTCCTTCCTGCCCAACTTGCAGAGCAATTAGCAGTCTGCTTTTTTAAGCAGCTACCCCTGCTCTGTAGTAAGGGTGCTGTCGAGAGGGCCGCGGGCTGGATCCAGCAGTTTGGAGGGGCGGATCCGGTCTGCTAGCTGCCTCTTACCCACCCCTGAGTTAGCTAATACCAAGGTCAGGCCTGCTCTAGTTCAAAGTCTTTGGCTCATACTGTTAGTTATGCTAAGGGCTCCATCAATGCCTACAACCATCACATGCCTGTATGAGTTCATACTCTTAACTTCCTGTCAGGGTGGTTAAACATGGGAATAAATTGCCTAGGGAGCTTGTGGAATCTTCATCTTTGGAGATATTTAAGAGCAGGTTAGATAAACATCTATCACAAATGATAGATGGTGCTTGGTCCTGCTGTGAGGGCAGGGGACTGGACTAGATGACCTCGAGGTTCTTTCCAGTTCTAGTAGTCTATGATTCTATGAACTTATCAGCTATTGGATGGACTTTGTCCTTTAAATTGCTGCTGTTACATGAAATCGACAGTGGCTAGGCAGAGCAGCCAGGGAGGAGCAGAGAAAGTAGCTCCTTTAGAATCACCATTTGCCTGAGGATTATACCTGAATTTCATTTCCTAGCTAAGAAGCAAACACTCTACTTGTTTGTTTGCAATCAGAATACAAGCATGGGAGAAAAAGTGAAGCTTCAGTCTATAACATAGATACATTACTGAACATGGGGAAATGCCATGCTTCCACAACTGGAGAGGAAGAGCAAAAATAATCTCTCAAACTCCAAACAAAAATAGATCTGCTGGACTCAGTTTTGTATTTACAGTCTCCTTTTTTTTGAAAGTGCAGCATGGCAGTAACAAGACTCTGCCTCATGTGAATAAGACTCATTAAACTGACAGAAAAGTAGAGGCTCTGCATTTCTTTATGTGAATGACTCTGGGACTTTCTCCTTGAAGAGCAGCACAAGGCAAGAGTGTCCTTTGTCACCGCCTTCTGATTGCTCTGCTTGTTGAACCACTTGCAATAGCTAGCAAAGACTCTCCAGGGATTCAGAGCATCACACTCCAGGACTGAGGAGATAAAATTGCTCTTTTAACAATGACATCTTGCTTCATCTCAGTAAAACACAAGTCTCTGTTCAGTGTCTGAAAGTCGTCTTAGAGGCCTAGAGCTCTATAATGGTTTTTCATGTAAATATGACTAAATCAGAGGTGGTTCCTTGAGCAATCATCCAACAAGAGTCAATTTTCTATGCTAATGGATCCTTGAAGAAATCAAATACCTGGTGGTACAAACCTCACCCAATTTAAGTAAATTAATAACACTAAACCTACCATTCTTTTTAACATACCTTACATCAAGAAGGCAAAGTGACATAATATGTCATTATCTATGTTTGGCTAAATCAAAAACATTATATGCAACATGCAGCAATATTAAGTGGCATGGAAAGAAAGTGAGAATCAGCTTGTTTGAGCTCCAAAGGCCAACAAAAAATAAATGAAGTATTCACCAACCCAAAGAACTTTCAGTAGTTGGGTAGCTGTGATCCAGTCCCTTTGGCAGTGATATACAGAAACAGCAGGCCCATCTAGCAAAATATGGAAGCAGCTGATTGCTCTCTTCTTTCCAACTTGATTTATGGTGACAGCATTTTGCTTCTTCAGGACATCAGACAGTTCTGGGGGCCACTCTGCAAGTGTGGAAAATATAAAATCAGATTACCTTGGTATAGTGCCTAAATTCTCACTGACTTCCAGGCACACCTGGCTACTGAGATAGGAAGACACTCACTTTGAAAGATGTGTGCTAAGGACTATCAGGAACTGGAAAGTTTTTCCAGGTCATGGTGTTAGTGAACTTTGTATGGCTCAAAACTAAATTTAATCCTTCTTACTATATATATATATATATATATATATATACACACACACACACACACACACACACACACACACACACACATAAGTTATTAATTTTCTTGAAACTGTTATAAAGGAGAAACTTTGCAACTGCAGAAGAGCCAGTTAGAAGAAAAACACAGACAGTGGCCTAAGTCAGTGGCTCTCAGTCTTTCCAGACTACTGTACCCCTTTCAAGAACTTGATTTGTCTTTCATACACCAAGTCTCACCTCACTTAAAAACTACTTGCTTACAAAATTAAACATAAAATTACATAAGTGTCACAGAACTATTACTAACCAATTGCTTCCTTTGTCATTTTTACCATATTATAAAATAGACCAATTGGAATATAAATATTGTACTTACATTTCAGTGTGCAATATGTAAGGCAGTATAAACAAGTAATTGTATAAAGTTTTAGTTTGTACTGATTTTGCTAGTGCTTTTTATGTAGTCTGGTGTAAAACTAGGCAAATATCTAGATGAGTTGATGTACCCTAGGTTGAGAACCACTGGCCTAACCTGAAGAATTGGCTATGTCTATCAAACAGCTTCTTCACTGAGAACCTCTGGCGATGTCTAGCCCTAAAGTTTTATGACAATTCAACCCAGCTGAGAATTCGCCCCCAGATTGAAAAATACCCAAACAGGGGATTGGTGAAGTTAAACATATTAGAGAGTGAGAGGCACTCGGATGGTACAGTAATGGGGGCCATGTAAGTACCTTAGGGTATGTCTACACTGCCACCCTAGTTCGAACTAGGGTGGCTAATGTAGGCATTCAAACTTGCAAATGAAGCCCGGGATTTAAATATCCGGGCTTCATTTACATGTTCAGCGCCGCCATTTTTAAATGCCCCGTAGTTCGAATTACCTGCCCGCGGCTACACGCGGCATGGACTAGGTAGTTCAAATTAAAGCTCCTAATTCGAACTACCGTTATTCCTCCTGCAAGGAGCATTTAAAAATGGAGCATTTAAAAATTGCAGCACCCGGGAACATGCAAATGAAGCCCGGGATATTTAAATCCCGGGCTTCATTTGCAAGTTCGAATGCCTACATTAGCCACCCTAGTTTGAACTGGGGTGGCAGTGTAGACATACCCTTAGAGCATCACTGTCAACAAGTACTTGTTTATTTCTTTTGAAACGTCCGTCTGCAACTTTCACCAATAAATGCAGACTTTCTTTTTCATTTTTAAACAAATTAAATTGAGACTTTCCTGGTTCCAGCTCATACGATGAAAGGTGTGTGGGGGATGCTGCAGTACCCCTATCTTGAAGAGATTTCTATCATATACACGACTCACAGTTTGGGTCAGTGGGTCTCAGCACCCACCCCCATATGAATTGTTCCAGAGCCCCTGCCTTTGGCCTAATCTACACTAGGAGTTAGATGTTCTGTGAGTATCGCGTGCCCTCACTCAGGCTTGTGTATGGAGCTGCTGTTACATATGCTGATGTTGGGCAATGAGCCACTACTTCACACATTCCAAGCTGGCAGTTGATTCAGTTTTTAACTTTTCATTATACTTGCCAAAAACTGAGCCACCAGACCAACCAGCTAGTTTTAATTTGGGAATTCAGAACACCATAGCTATGGTGAGCAAAAAGATGTGTGTACCTTAAAAGCCTACATTACACAGGGGGCAATATGAAGGTTTAACCTTCTGAAAACAACACTCTGGATCAACACTTTCAAAGGAAGTATCTATAAATGATGGGATGTACACAAATCTCCTGGGACCCTGATAAATAACAAATGTGCAGTCTCAGCACATTTATAATAATCATAAGTCTTAGAGCTTACATAGCATTGTTCATTAGTAGATCTCACTGTACTTTACAAAGAACACCACTGCAGCCATTTTAAGGATGGAGAAACTGAGGCACAGTAAAGCAAAGCAACCTGCCTTAAGTGACCCAACAAATGGTAGCGAGGGGAACAGAACTCAGGTGAGTTTAATGTGGATAAATGTAAAGTAATGCACATTGAAAAAAACAACCCCAACTATACATATAGTATGATGGGGGCTAATTTAGCTACAACTAATCAGGAAAGAGTTCTTGGAGTCATTGTGGATAGTTCTCTGAAGATGTCCACGCAGTGTGCAGCGGCAGTCAAAAAAGCAAGCAGGATGTTAGGAATCATTAAAAAAGGGATAGAGAATAAGACGGAGAATATCATATTGCCCTTATATAAATCCATGGTACGCCCACATCTGGAATACAGTGTACAGATGTCATCTCATCTTAAACAAGATATACTGGCATTAGAAAAGGTTCAGAGAAGGGCAACTAAAATGATTAGGGGTTTGGAACGGGTCCCATATGAGGAGAGATTAAAGAGACTAGGACTTTTCAGCTTGGAAAAGAGAAGACTGGGGGGGGGGGGGATTGATAGAGGTCTATAAAATCATGAGTGGTGTGGAGAAAGTGAATAAGGCAAAGTTATTTACTTGTTCCCATAATATGAGAACTAGGGGGGCCACCAAATGAAACTAATGGGCAGCAGGTTTAAAACAAATAAAAGGAAGTTCTTCTTCACTCAGCGCCTAGTCAATCTGTGGAACCCCTTGTCTGAGGAGATTCTGAAGGCTAGGACTATAACAGGGTTTAAAAGGGAACTAGATAAATTCATGGAGGTTAAGTCCATTAATGGCTATTAGCCTGTATGGGTAAGGAATGGTGTCCCTAGCCTCTGTTTGTCAGAGGATGGAGATGGATGGCAGGAGAGAGATGGTTTGATCATTACCTGTTCGGTTCACTCCCTCTGGGACACCTGGCATTGGCCACTGTCGACAGACAGGGTACTGGGCTGGATGGACCTTTGGTCTGACCCAGTATGGCCATTCTTATGTTCTGATGTGAGCCCTGTTCACGTCCTTGCAAAAATGAAGCAAAACAGCAGCAGTGATCAAAAGCATATGAGCATTTTTAAAGGCGTATGCATTCAGGTACACAAGTGTTTTAGGGTCTCATGTCATATCAGCTGACAATGCAATGCAATGTCCACATTGTACAGTATTATTATTAATGTGAAGAAATAAAGCTGTTTAAGGGAATAGTGGAAGAAGTCAATTAGTCACGCGTCTGGGTCACCCAGTATTACCTGTTCTCACACAGCTATGAGATTGGGCTACATTGGGAGTGCCTTGTTTTTCTTCAAACTTCAGTGGGAGTTTGCCTGAATAAGGACTGTTTAAAAAATGAAGGATAGAATGTGTCCTTGAGCAAAACGATGAGAGGAGCAAGGGTGAGTAAAGCTGCTTCAATGAATAGCCTTGCAAAGACAGAGGATCCAGGCCCTAGGGCAGGGGTGGGCAAGATACCTCTTGTGGGCTGGATCCAGCCTGCCAAGTGACTGGCTCCTGCCCACGGACACCCTGCCAGGACTCTCAGGCACACCGCTGCCACTGTTTTAAGCAGCGGACTGCTCCATATGCCTCTCTGCTCTGGAGGGAAGGGAAGGCTAGGAAACAACCAACCAATAGGAGCTGAAAGATTGCCCTGGGGGTCAGGGCTAGCGCAAGCCTCTTTACCCTCCCAAAGCTGAGAGTCAGCTGGAGGGAGCAGCCTGCAGTTTTAAGTGATCTGGGGCTGCAGCCAGCAGGGAGCCCAGCCTGCCTTGGGGGTGCTGCAGGGCTGCTGGCCCAAAAATGCTTAAGTAAGCACCTCCCAGCCTCTGTTACCCCTACTCCTCCCACATCCCAACTCCCTTCCCCAGGTCATCATCCAAACCCTCTGCACCCCCCTGTCCCAGGTCACAATTCCCTCCCAGACCCTGTACCCCCTCATACATCCCTCCCTCAGGCCAGAATCCTCTCCTGCAACCATACTTCCTCCCTGCCCCTACATCCCAATCCCTGCCCTGACCTAGGTCACCACCCTCTCCTTCACTCAAACTCCCTCTCAGACCTCACACCATGTCTTGTACCCCAGTCCCTTACCCCATGTACCCTTCTGCAACAGCCTTGACCCCGCAGCACAAAAAAGCGTGGCCCTTGACAACTTTCCAAAATCTTAGAGTGGTCCCCCCCACCAAAAATTATTGCCCAACCCTTCCCTAGGAGAAGAGCAGGGGTGACAGAATACTAGAACTGGAAGGGACCTCGAGAGATCATCAAGTTCCATCCCCTGCCCTCACGGCAGGACCAAGCACCATCTAGATCATCCCTGATAGATGTCTGTCTAACCCGCTCTTAAATATCATGAGCAATTGGATCAGGGATTGGGTGGAGTAGGCTGGACTTGAGGGTCCATGCTGCATCCTGAAAAGGGGCTGAAGGAAATGATTACTCCCCTTCCTGCAGTCCTTGTCTGCTAGAGCAGGGGAGGAATTGTGCCATATAAACCACAGTTTCTTCCCAGATGTTCTCTTGGCTCCCTGCCTCTAATCTATGTAGTGCCTCCATCCTTATTTGTGGCTAACCCTTGTTCTAAAATGTGTTTATTTTAAAACAGAATTAGAATATAATTTTGAAGTATTGGGAATATCCATTATTAGCTCAGAATGAGGCCATCAGGACTTGGCCCCATTATAAAGAGCTACTCGTGAATATTCCCAATACTTCAAAATTATATTCTAATTCTGTTTTAAAATAGACATTAAAATATGAACTCTGCTGCAGTTCAAATAAACAATGTAGTAAATTTCAAAAGAAGGATTAGACATGAATAAGGATGGATGTGCCACATAGAATAGCTATGATTAAATTATAAGAGTTATCATCCTCATGCTTCAGGGCATATAGTCGTCACCAGCTGGGGTTAGGAAGAAATTTCCCCTATGGTACAATATTGCATAATTAAATAGATCATAAGGATAGTTACATCTTTCTCTAAAGCATCCAGGTGTGGCTTAATGGACTACTGTAGATGAACCATTGATTTGTCCTACTATAGCAATTCCTATTGTAATGAGTCTCCATGAACGAGGATTTGGTTTTTTATTAAAATTGGAACTGGAACAATTTTCTTCTGATTGGTTGGTCCCAGCTGTTAGTCATATAGCCCAACAAAGCTGCCTAGAGCTCTGCCTCATCTTGTATAGCTCATTTAAAAAGTGTCAGTGAGAAGCCTGAAATGACCACACTAGATAGAAAATAAAAAGAAATATTTAGTACAGAAAGACCAGATTTCTCTCTCACTCTTTCTTGAAACGTGTGAGAGAGTGAGCCTGACCAGATCTTCTGGAAGGCACTCAGGACTCCAAAAGCCCTTTACATATGTTCCTGATAGAAGGGACAGTGTCCCAACTTTATATAAAATCCTCTTTATGGAAATTTACAGTATGTTTCAATAACAGCCTTTTACAGATCCCATGTTAATGTATTTGGCTCACTTCTCAAATTTGCCTATTGATACTTTCCATCACTTCACCTACTCATCTTATAACATTTATAATTTGATGGGGGAAGTCCATATCTAAATGTCCAAGTTCATTTGTTTTTTAAATCTGCCATTCCATTGCCAAGAAATTAAACAAACAGATGCCACTCTTTTTCTGGGGCTCCATTAAATGCAATGTCTTATGCACCATCTGCTGGATCTGCAGCAGCAATTAACAGTTGTATGCTATTCCCCAAGCAGCATTGACAGCAATTGATGATTCTGGGATACAAGCAAGTTCTTCTCTCCACCTGGAAAATTTAAATACCTATAAAATGATATTTTGATGTAAAGGAGCAGATTCTCTAAGAGGAACAAAGTTCATTTTTCGATTGTAATGAATAAATATAATTTCTACTCATTAAACATGTGAAGTCAATAATGAGCAGTTCCAGCGATAATTACTAGATTTTGCTATGAAAGGAAAACCAATACTCAACACTGTCAAATTTTGTGCTTTTTTTTGACTGCCAGTTTTCCAAATAACACATCATTGAGTGGGGCTGGATGGCTCAGGGGCTTATTAGTTGGACACAAGCTATTGACTCCTGGATTACTGGTTCACATCCGCCACAGGTTAGCAACTACTGAAAATCGCCACCATCTGATGATTGTTTGGTCCTGTCTGCAATAACAGAGAGATCTCAGCCCATTGCCTGAGACCACTACGTTACTCAGTCACACAGAGCACCAGCACTGGGATTATTTGACAGTGGGTGACGGGCTGAATGGACCTGGGCTGCTACTCTCATCACTCTTGAACCTTTTATTGGGAGGCCAGTGTGAGAAAGTTTGTACTACCATTGGTTGTGCTGGGTCTGCTTTATAGAAAGAGGATTTACTTCAGCCTTCAGATCTGTCAAACAAGCTCCCTTCCGGAGCACTAAAAATTACTGATGTTAAATCTACTATATATTTGAGAGAGTTTGTCTGTCTGGGTGTCTGTATCTGCCTTCCAAATGGTAAGAGCCAGGACCAACACATTTGGTAAACTTAAAGCAATGTAAGGGTTTGGTTGCGCCAGGAAAATGGGATGTGCCTAGAATGGGATGGCTTCTCATAAAGCCATTCAGAAAAGAGACAATCACCAGGCAGGTGAAAGGGCCTGGCTGGGGGCACATGTCCCCTACCCCCATCTGGGACTGGCTCAGCCCTGAGCCTCTGACCCCTAAATCACCTTTTAAGGAGGGGTGTGTGAAGTGCCTCCCAGTTTATATGGGAACATTGCTGACTGCTAACCTTCATCAGGGAATGAGAGGAACGTGCACAGTTTGCTGCATTCCACACTCTGTCAAGGGACAGATGACCCTGGACTTGCTCTAGCTGGGGGACATGCGCCCCTTCCCTGGTTCTGCCTGCTTTAGTTGTAGCAGCTCTTGAGAGGCACTTCTCACCTGGCCCCAAGTTTCTGCCATGAGAGAGAGTTGTAGTTGTCCTTTCCCCCCCAGTGCAGCCTTCATACTGAACCCCTCATCCCCACCCCAGAGCAATAATTTAAATGAAGAATGTACATTTTCTTTTTATTTTCCAAAAAAGAAAAATTAATGGCATTAAGGACCTGAGCAATGCTGTGTAAATGGTCTAGTAAGTAAATAAATGACCTAAATACCAAATTTCTGGAATTACCATTAGAGATAGGACAGGAATTGGGCCTGCATCTAAGTTGTATTGAAACCACTTTACACCACTTTGGTCAGGAATCAGGGGCCCTCAGCAGCACCAGTCTGAGAGCAACTGGGCTGGAGCAGGCTGCCTAGTTAGCTATGCTGCCTAATTGATAGGAAAAGCTGACAGAGTTGCTCTTAAGACCAGCTGCAGTTGGTAGCTGTTCAAAGCTTTTGCCCATAGTCCTGCTTCTTCCAGTCTCACTTCTGCCTTGGACTTGGTCATGTCCCTGCCCTGCATCATGCCAGATAATCCAGCTCTGACCCTCAGCTCTGACTTTGGGACTGACCCTTGGCTCTAGGAACTGATGCCAGTTCTGACCCTTAGTTCCACTTTCTGGTGTCTGACTGTAGCGGGTGGCTCTGACCGCCACGTCGCCTTTTAGGTCACTGCCCTCCGGCAGTGCCAACCATAGCCTCTAAGCTTTCCCCTTCCGGGTGATGGTCCTTAGTTCATGACCCCGGCCTTGCTTCAGGTCCGGGGTGAGGTGCGACAGTTCAGGGGCCCGGCCTTACTTCAGGTCCGGGCCACGGGGAAAGAAGTCTATTATGGAGTTGAGTCTCTCAGCCTTCCCGCGTTCCAGCCAGGGCCTCGACCGGCACCACCGCGTCGTAGGGAAGCCCCGGGCCCTCGAGCAGGGCGGGGCAACAAACACCCTGGTTGGTAGAAGCTCCTAGTCCAGGAACTGGGCATAGGGTGCACCAGCTACAGGCAAGGGGGAGACTGCCACCCGATTGGCAGGCGGCTGGGGGTGGGGGGGGGAGAGCCACAGGCCCACCCTCGCCACTGCGCCCCGGCCCAGGGGCCCTGGATGCAGCCGGGCAGCTGCCACTGGCTCAGCAGGGCTCCAGCCCGCAGCTTGCTGGCCTAGGGCTGCTATCAGCCCCGTGCTACCCCCTGGGCCATCTCTCGCCTCCCCTCTCGCAGGTACCTGTGCTTCTCGGCGGTCTCTCCGGGAGTCGAGGCCCGTGTCGTCCCAGCCGGGTCCAGGCGGCCCCCTCTGGGCTTCAGGAAGCTGTAGCTCCGCAAGGTCCCCGTCGGTCCGCCGGTCCTTTAGCTCACCAGGCCCCAGCAGAGTCCGGGGGTCCTCCGGGTCAGAGGGGATCCCTGCTGGCTGGCTTGGCCAGGCCTCAGCAGCCCTGGCAGGAGGCCCTTGATGGCCTTCAGAGAGGCAGCTGGGGAAGCCCAGGCCCGGCCTCCTCAGCCAGGAGCTCTGGCCAGACCTCTGTCTCCCTCGGAGGCTGGGCTCCTACTGAGCTCCCTGGCAGGGTTCTTATAGTCCTAGCCACGCCCCCTAACTTCCGGTCAGGTGAGGGGGCGGGGCTAGGTTGGGCCCAAAATGGCTCCCAGAGGGGTTCCTCTGCCTTGGGCTCAGTGGGTGGCCACTCTGGTCTGCTACACTGACCCTGAGCTCCCATTCCTGGCTACAGACTCCTGCTCTGATCATTAAGTATAACTGCCCATCTTCCCAGGTCTGACAGTTTGAGCAGCTCTAAATAGCACAAAGTAAGGGATTAGAGCAGATTCAAGAAGCACAGTGCCTCAAAAGGCTGATGTCACTCTGTTTGGATATGTCTCACTACGGGATAAGGTCGAATTAAGATACGCAATTTCAGCTACTTTAATTGTGTAGCTGAAGTCAAAATACCTCAGCTAGATTTTTGATGCTGTCCACACTGCAGGAAGTCGAAGGGAGAACACTCCCTTCAACTTCCCTTACTACTCGTGGAAGCAGGACTATAACCATCAACTGGAGTGCCCCTCTCAGTTGGAATTAGCATGTCTTCCCATGTCTAGACCTGCTAATTTGAACCCTGAAAGATCGACAGTGGCAGCTTTGATCTTCTCTGTCGTGTAGACATACCCTTGGAGATACTAGGATCCCTAAATCCCTTGCAGGCTCAGGTTGCCACACTGTGGCCTGCAAGCTCAAGCCATGCTGCCTTCAGCTTGTGCCTCACAAACCCAAGCTTCTCCTGCCTGACACATCTAATGGTGGCCACAACAATATTTGTGGGTTTTAAAAGCAGTGTTGACTCCTATTTCATCTGTTATAGCCCTACACTGAGATCCCATACACAAACTGCTCCAGCGTACCACTGCTGCCCATAATAGTCCATGGACAGGAAGAGTAAAGGTTCAGAAAAGGGCAACTAAAATGATTAGGGGTTTGGAACGGGTCCCATATGAAGAGAGGTTAAAATGACTGGGACTTTTCAGTTTAGAAAAGAGGAGACTTGGGGGGATATGATAGAGGTATATAAAATCATGAGTGGTGTGGAGAGGGCAAATAAAGAAAAGTTATTAGTTCCCATAATAGAAGAACTAGAGGACACCAAATGAAGTTAATGGGTAGCAGGTTTAAAACTAATAAAAGAAAGTTCTTCTTCACACAGTGTGTAGTCAACCTGTGGAACTCCTTGCCAGAGGAGGCTGTGAAGGCTAGGACTATAACAGAGTTTAAAGAGAAGCTAGATAATTTCATGGAAGTTAGGTCCATAAAAGGCTATTAGCCAGGGGATAGAAATGGTGTCCCTGGCCTCTGTTTGTCAGAGGCTGGAGAAGGATGGCAGGAGACAAATCGCTTGATCATTGTCTTCAGTCCACCCCCCTCTGGGGCACCTGGTGCTGGCCACTGTCGGCAAACAGGCTACTGGGCTAGATGGACCTTTGGTCTGACCCAGTATGGCCGTTCTTATGTTCTTATGTAGTATTTGTCCACCCAACCCTTGACTCTAAGGCTGTGTCTAGACTACATCCCTCTGCCGACAGACGGATGCAAATCAAGCACTTTGGAAGTGCAAATGAGCCCGGGATTTAAATATCCCGGGCTTCATTTGCATATTCACGTTCGGACACTGTGCTGATCAGACTCAGTGTTGAAAGTGAAAGTAAAGTGCGTTTCTGCCAACAGCGGGGGCTTTTTCGGCAGATACTGTACTCATTTTTTGATTTGCTTGATCCCTGTGTCGGCAGAGAGAGATGCAGTCTAGACGTAGCCTAAGTGAGTTCTAGGAAGGTTCCAGTACCTGCTTGAGTGGCAAGGCTACAGTCAGGAGAAGCAGTCTTGGAATGGCTTGTGATGTTATTGGATTGTAATATGAATGTAGAGATCATTGTTTCAACCACTTTGCAACAAATCATGTACACAGTGGGCCAAGTGAGGTGTCTATAAAAAACTTATGATTCAGTGTTTATATTTATGCTATTTGCGTGTGTAACCCCCTTTTCCTTCCCCGGGTTACTGGGGAGCAGGTCACACTCACAGGTGTGCCTGGGCACCTGATGTTTTAACCCAAAAGAGATCCTGAGCACCCGTGGTGATGGTGTTTAGTTGGGGAAAAGCCCTATCCACCCCCTTGCTGCAGTCCCCTGCTGGTAATGAATGTAAAGTGGCGGTGCCTCCACCTGGCTGGCCTTGTACACACTCACTGGTGTGCCTTGAGAGCCTCCAGGAACATACTCATTCCAACATAAACCTGGATCTAATTCCAGAACAACTACAAATCATATACATCTAATAGAATACTTTAAAATAAACAATCTTTACTTAACTTAAATAAACAGGGATTAACAGATTTAGCAATGATTAGCATTACAAAACACATAACAATAATTGAAGCTTATATAGCTAACATTTGTACTACCCAGTGACCCCACCCCAGAGTGTGCACACCCCTGGCCTCACAGTCCCAGACACTTGCTTGCGTTGGCGCGCTGATGTTGAAGCTGTAGTGGAGGTTTGGTCCAGGCTAGACAGCAGCTCTGTCCCAGGCAGCACTTTTTCAACCAGGCCCAAAACTTACTGCCTCATGCTGTGCCTATGGGAAGCAGCCTGCTGAATCCCAGTTCCAACAGGCATCTAGTTCCAGTCTGCAGCTGCCCTCCAACAGCCCCTGGACTGGATCAATGTCCTTGGCAGCAGCCTGGCTCCCCCTTCGGTTCCAGACTCCAAGGCAGAGTCCCAGACTGCTAGGCCTCTTTCCTTCAAGCACATGGAGAGAGAGCAGTCCTCTCTCACACCAGAGTCCTTCCTTCCTGTTTTTTTTCCCCAAGGGCTCATGGGAATTGTAGTCTGGATTGCAGCACGGTCTTTCCAGGAAAAAAACAGAGGCCCCTTTAGTAAGGGGACTACACGTGAATGCATCATTTTTGTACCTGAAGCTGTGAACAATAGCTGTGTGTCTGTGTAGCCCACCAGGGCTCTGAGGGGGGCTCCTCCGCCTCTGTATCAGCGGCCACTCCATCCCGCTACACACCAGCTCTGTTGCTATGAGGGGAACCTGCTGTGCTGGGCTTCGGCCTTAGGTCAGTTCACAATTAGATAACAGGCCCAGGCCCTGGCGGGGCAGCATATAAACAGTTCGGCTGTGTCTACACTGCACCCCTTTTCCGGAAAAGGGATGCAAATGAGACAAGTCAGAATTGCAAATGAAGCGGGGATTTAAATTTTCCCCGCTTCATTTGTATAAACATGGCTGCCGCTTTTTTCCGGCTCGGGGCTTTGCCGGAAAAAGCGCCAGTCTAGACGGGGATCTTTTGGAAAATAAAGCCTTTTCCGAAAGGTCCCTTATTCCTCTTAAAATCAGGAATAAGGGACCTTTCGGAAAAGGCTTTATTTTCGAAAGATCGCATCTAGACTGGCGCTTTTTCGGCAAAGCCCCGAGCCGGCAGCAGCCATGTTTATACAAATGAAGCGGGAAAATTTAAATCCCGCTTCATTTGCAATTCCGACTTGTCTCATCTGCATCCCTTTTCCGGAAAAGGTGCAGTGTAGACACAGCCTTCAAGAATAATAGTCACTCCACCCAGGCCCTGGTTCAGGATAGGGCAACAGTCACAAGTCCAAATTGAAGCAAACACACTCGGATCCCCTTGCTCAGGCAGGGGTCCAGAAAATGCAAGTGGTTGGCCTAGAACAGGGAGTGGGTGCCAGGGGGAACACAGGCCTACCCAATCCACTACGTCCCAGCCTAGGTCCCTAACAGCAGCAAAGCAATCTGCTGCAGGGTCAGCAGAGATCCAGACCACAACATGCTGACCGAGCCAAACTACTGCCAGCTATCCCTGGGCTCCTTCCATTCTCCCCCTCAGAACATACCTGGCTCCAGTGTAGGTCCTCTGGTCTGGACAGGGCTAGAACCTCTGGCAAGGTGAGCAGTTCCTCTAGGCCATAGTCCAACTGTGGGCCCAGTGGTCCAGGCCAGTCCTCAGCTTCCTTCAGGTCCAGCTCCCAGCTTGGGAGTGCAGTGGAAGCTTCTGGTTCCTCTGGTGGCTAGGGACTGGCTGGCCTCTCAGGCTAGTCTTTTATAGTTCTGGCCCCACCTCCTGACTTCCGATCAGGTGATGTGCTGGGGCCAAGCGATGCCCACCAGGGATCTGAGAGGGGCTCCACCCCCTCTGGGTCAGTAGGTGGCCACTCTGACCCACTAGTGTGTATTTCACCCCTGGAGTAATACCCAGAGAATAGCTAGCCAGCATGTCTGGGAAAGGCTATTCTGATTGACTGGCCCATTAAGAAACATTCAATGGAAAATAAAACATGGCAGGTACCCAGCTACACTGAATGGAGTTTCCCGCAAACCTTCAGTCTGGAATGTGGGCCATAGTGTCCACCAGCAAAGAACTGAGTATGGACAGGTGATTTGCTCATGTGACTCCAAATTCCATTTTGGGATATACTTTTACACAGTAAGAACAATGGGATTCCCTTCACATGGCTGAGGATATTTAGAGGGCCCTGTGTAGCCTGCCAAGCTATATCTTTTCCTATCCCTTTTTCTGTATTTTAATAGTAATGCCAGTAATGCAAGGCCTGCAGAACTTATCCTGTATGAGTATAGTATAAGGGTTAATATCTTCTAGAAGTTAAATTAAAATCTTTTAATATCTTTTTAGGAGTTATGAAAGGCTTGTGGCAAAATCTTCAGTTAGGTCAGAACACATTAACAGCCAGATAAGGGTTGTGGTATGTGACTTAACACCTTGTGAGAGCTAAAATAAAGTCCCAAAATGCAAAGCCCAGCTCAACTGCCATTCTGATCAAGGAAACAGAAACCTTGCAAGTTCCCACTTTTCCCACTACCGGTAATGAGTCCAAGAAGGGCATTGGATAATTTTATTTATGAATATTCAAAAGATGTCCCAATATCACCATCCAATCACGTACGTGTACCCACAAAATCTCAGGGTCTGGGAATCTGTTTATGGTCATTAGAGGTTGGGTGTTGATGACACAAAGAGATTCATAAAAAGCTATGGCAGTAGTGGAGAACACGATCTCTCCCTCTCAGACTCTTTCTTCTTTCTTATCAGGAAATCTTCTTCCACGTCCAAGCTCTTTGCTTCGTTTTACTTATTCTTTCTAAGTCTCTTTGCTTCTAAGTTTTCCATACTTCACCTTGCACCAAAGGCCTACAAGCAGAGGGAGGTTGGTCCTTTCACGCTTGGTCTTCTCGGAAAAGAGTATGTGAGTATTATATTAGGTAACTTACTCTGCATACTTAAGGTGAGTACAATTATATAATCAATCTGTGTGATCAGTGCTGTATGCTTTGTTTTGTTTTGTATGCCATCTTAATACCTGTTATAATAAACATTGTTTTAATTTGGTACTATCCTCATTGTGAGTGTGGCTGCTGTTGTAGGCCCCCAGATCCACCTCCAGAAACAGAACTTTATAGTCCTCAACTTTTGTGACCTGGGGAATGAGGGCAAACCTGGAACCTTCTAATCAGATCAGCAAGCCATACCCACATAAATTATATTATACTTCACCCTCAGGCTACATCTGGAAATTCCTCCATTTTCCCTTCAATCCTTCTTCTCACTTCTGGAGGATCTTTGCAATGAACTGAAGCTCTGAAGAAAGGACTACAACCCATCCTAGCTGTAAATCTAGTCCAGAGACTTGACTTAAGACAGCAGATTATTGCATCCCTGCCTCAAGCCTGCACCAAGAACTTTGCAATTGTTGTAGCTATATGACTCCTTTGGCAATTTTAAATCTCACCCTTTCTTTCTTTCCTTTTAGGAATAAACCTTTAGTTTTTACAGTCTAACGGATTGGCAATAGAATGTTTTTTGGGTGAGATTCTAAGTTACAAATTCACCTGGGAATTAATCTTTGGAATTGGAAGAACCTTTTTATTTAATGAGATTGGTTTTCACAACTTCACATTTGTACAAGGAGGCTTAGTGGCAGTGACACAAGGGAATGGGAGATTTTAAGGGAACTGCTTGTATGACTTCTTGTTGGTCAGTGTGGTGAACAGAAGTGCTCTTTGTGACTGGGTTGGTGTGCTTTATAGTGGAGTACCCAGACTTGGGCTGTAAATAGCCCTGTCTCTAAGCAATTCACCCTGAATTGAAACTCTTAGCAGTGTCCCCCAGGACCTCTTTATTACATCACTAGAGAGCTTTTGTGCCTCAGACCTATTGTGAGAGCCCCAGTGGAAGTACTCTGAGGCATCACCATGTGGAGTGGTATTATCAGGATTCAGGGCCTGCATCACAGCCTGTTTCTTAGAAATCTAATAAGTGTAGCTGGCCTAATAGTAGGCTTCCAGATTGGCTATGCCACTTGAATAACGGAAAGAATCAGTAGACTAGCTCTTAAGCCCTGTGGCAGCAGCAGTTCAGCAGCTATTCAGACCATTTGCCCATGGCTGCAATAGCACTGACCTGCCTATTCTGATCCTTGCTCCTGCATCATTCCAATCCCACTCCTTCCATGTTCCTTCCTTGCCTTACTTGCATGTTACCTGGCTCTGATCCTCAATTCTAATTCCTGATTTTGGTTCTGGTATCTGGCCTCTGACTCCAGATCTGACCTTGGGCTCCTATTTCTGGTGACAGATGTCTGCTCTAACTACTTGGCATCTGCTCCAGCTACTGGCCATGACCACCTCTGTCCCTGTCTGTGACAATTTTGGCAGGGACAAAAGGGCCTTCTCAAATGGGGTTTAAAGCCACTTTACGGCTCCTTAATGCCACCAGAGTGGTCTGTGGAGGCTTTATTTAGTGTAAATATATCTCCCATTTGCATTCTCATCTGCTGCAGTGTCTCTCAAGATCCAGTGTATACCCACCTACCAATCTCCTTGTCAATGCTTATGGAAACATTTTCAAAATGCATTGGAAATTTTGCCCTATGGCAGTTAGTGACAGCATTTATGTAGCATGGGCCAGAGATTCATAATTAGACAACTGCACACCCACATGAGTTTGCTGTCAACAAGTGCATACAAATACTCACTCTGCATATGCAAATTATGTAACTAACTAACTTAGGCTACATCTACACTGTAGTGCTATTTAGGGACACTGGAGTATCCCGATATAGCTATCCTGCATCTTCACAGCAAGCCCATTATTTCGGGCTCACTATTACAATGTCCCTGTAAATCTCATTCTATGAGGAGTAAGGGACATTTCAGAATAGCACTTTATTTCAAAATTTGGTGCTGGGTAGATAGCGCCAAATGATGAAATAAGCTATTTCGAAATAGCATCGAAATAAAATATGCAATGTGCATAGCTCAAATTGCATATCTTATTTCGAGTTACAGTGCAGTGTAGATGCACCCTTAATGGACAAGTTTCAGAGGGGTAGCCGTGTTAGTCTGTAACTGAAAAAACTTAGAAAATAATTAATAGCCTTGTAGCACCTTAGAGACTAACAAAAAATGTAGATGGTATCATGAGCTTTCATGGGCACAATTTAGTGGGTTGTGCTCACAAAAGCTCATGATACCATCTACATTTTTGGTTAGTCTCTAAGGTGCTGCAAGACTGTTCATTATTTTTTAACTTAATGGAGTAGATATCACATAATCCAATTCCAGCGCTTCATCAGACAATCTGATTAGTTCTCTCCAGCTTTGGCAAAGGGCAGTTTCCTGTGCAGTCTAAACTGGAGCAGAATAGGCTGGGTTAATTCTTTCTATTCTCAGTAAATTTGCTCAGGGTTTAGAGATAAATTAAAGCAGACAGCTTAATACATTAACCTTTCACCTCTGGAAACCTGGGTACAAATGCTAAGTTAGATCAAGAAGTAAAAATTAGATTGGTGATTTCCCATTAGATAATGGTTCAGCATCACAAAACCACTCCATAGTTCAGGGCAACTGACTATGTCTAGACAAGAAAAGACTGGACTGAAATCAGAGTGTTGCAGGTCAAGCAGGAAATGCACTAGTGGAGTTAAACAGGGAAGCCCGCACAGCTCCAGTACAATGGATGTTTGGGTAGCTGGCTCTAGCAAGTGCTCTTAGTGTCTCTCCATTTTATGGTTGCAGCATTCAAGTGGTATGATTTCATCAACTTAAAAAGCCAAAAGTTATCACAATAGATAATAGGGAATAAATCCAATTTAAATGTGCATCTATCCACAAAATGTCCTAGTTTGATCATACGTTTTGGTTTGTGTTGAATGAATAACTAGTCTACTTATTTTTATTAATAAATTGGTTTGGTTCAGTTTTAGTGAGCCATTTAGATCTTTCCTTGTATTTGTGTCTGTTGTCTAGTTCTTCTGGTTTACCAGCAGTTGCTGCTATTTCTGTCTCAATCAATCTCACCAGCACTTGGGCTCTGTGACATTGTCTCAGCTATGCTGAAAGACATATCTCCCATTGGTCTCTCCAGAGGGCTCTTGGTCTTGGGATGAAAGCCTGGGAACCAGCAGCTATGGACTTTGTTTCCAGCTCTGTCACACACCTATGGTTTGTGCTTAGGCAAGTCACTGAGACCATGATTAGACATAGTTGCATATCATTAGGACTGCAAATCCATAATGAGGCACCTAAATAAGTAGCCTGATTGTCAGAGAAGCTGAGCCCTCATCTTTTTTCCACGGAGCTGACTGCAACGTTTGGCCAGTTCTACCATTCTCTGGAGGGATACCAATGACTTCCAAACACTGCACTGAACTCTGGGGTTTTAATAACTCTTGACTGCTTTGCAGTTTAAAGCAGGTCTCCATCGAGCTCTGGTGAAGCTTAATGCCCTAGAAGGAAGGAGAGAGCAGGTATGCAGCTTCCAGATGACACCAAATCAAATATGAGGGGACAGTCTAGTCATTTACCCCCATTCCGCCAAATGAGGAAGAGCTTTGTCAGCCAGTTGCACATGTGGACTGGGAGAACTAAGGGAGCTGGAGATACTAATCTCCAAAGACCACAGAGAATCTAAAGCCCACAACTTTCCAAGGTGTAAGCTTCACTAGTTAAAAACATAACAAAAAGGAGAGGCACTTGAGACAACAGTCATTTCCTGACCCTGTATTATTTGTATTCTTATTGCTGGCTAGTGTAAAGTGCTACAGTGTGCTAAAGCACTGGATACACCTGATAGAATCTGGCATTTCTTGGCACATGGGAGTGTTGTAGAGATGATACACACAATTCCTGGTGCAGGTGTGGGAAGAGGAACATCTTATCTCTGGACAGTGTCCAATGCCACCTGGCTAAAAATAGCACTGGAGCAGATCCAAAGGGACTTCTTTCCTGGTCTCCCAGCTAGTAATGCAAAGTCTCTTTATAGCAAGGCTCATTTGTAGCGGATGAAAATTTGACCTCCACCCCCAAAGATGCTGAAGTCATCCTAAACTTTCTTCCTACTTGATCTCTAATGATTATTCTGCAGACAGAGCATCACCAGAAGGCAAGATAGTGGAGTAGCTTGTCAACAATTCCTTTTATGGAGACTTAGCACTGGCTGGTAGCAATATTATATACACAGTAATATATACACACACCGGAGTAGGGCACAGAGAAAAGTAATTTACCAACATGATTATCAGTAGGAGAACTCTCTCAAGGGAACTGGCTATTCTCTGAATTACTAGTAAATTATTATCACATGATTGGGGATCACTTGATGAAGTTGTCCCTTCCCCCTTCTCACATTATGTTCCTAAACAGATTTATGCTTCTCAGACCCTTAAGACCACCCTTGAAAGACATCCATTGAAAAAAAAAATTACTCGTGACCCCTGGCTATGAGTTTTTGACCCCTGCCTTTCTCCATACATACACCCTGTCCACTTGTGATTTGTCAGCTGACTAATTAGATTGGTTGAGAGTGCAGCATTTTATGGGTATTTGAAAACAATATAATTTCCTGAAACATATAATATGCAGAACTAAATCTGCCAATGCATTACTAGTATTAATTTTTGGCCTACATAGAACAAAAGTCATCCTGGGGTACTTTAGCGTCACAAAAATGTGCTCATTATTGATGTAGGTCAGAGGCAAGCTGAAGAACATGCTGTGAAATCCAGCTGATAGGGAGCTTAATCATTTTTTTTTCCTTTGGATCTTTTCATTCATTCCATCTGGTTTTAAAGCCCTTGGAACACAGCAACAGGATTACAAAACTGAAAACAAACCTTTGCCAGCAGTAGAACCAGATCAACAGAAAGAGGACAATAGCTTTATTTCATTCCAAAAACTACTAAGTACTGTGTAGTTTCATGGGTGTTTTCAATTTTTTTTCTTTTCCTGATCAAGTTATATAAACACGTGTACTGTACTGGCACCCAGGCTAATTCAATTAACTTGCTTTTTTGGGGAATGGAAAATGATTGAAGGTTTAGTTGTGAGTGATGACAGAGGACTAAACTATTAAAATGAGCATCCCTGCAGAAGGGAAAATAAAGCAGCATTGAAACTCTTTGTAAACTCAAGCATCAGGTGCATTAATTACATTGCACTGCATGTTGGTTTATTACTATGGTCACTTGTGCCTTATGATCTGCATTGACACCTGCGTTCCATGGATATCTTGGTATTTTTACGAAGCAAGATGAATATAGGCCAGATGGTGACTCCAGCAGGATGTATTTCACATAGTATTTCCCAGCCCTGCAGTTCGCCATAAAGGAATCCTGAATGTCACACTAAACCAAAGCAAACAAAGAAAGATGCAACAGTAAATTTGAGATTAACTACCTCAGTGGTCCTTTCACAGAAGATCAAATGACAGCGAGGTCCCAGGCCTTAACACTCAGATATTGCCAACAAAATTTGTCTCCCCATAGCACAGTGACATCATTTGTGTATCCATTTCAGTCCATGGGGAGAGGGCCAAGAAGACTGGTGCTGAAATACAACTCCATGGAAAACTGTGTCAATGTCACTTCAAAAGCACATAACACAGATGACTTGGTTCCCTTTTTTTAAGCAGTCTTTGACCTCATGTCCATAATACAGGTTAGTTAATATACAACATACATTCTGCACTGTGGAATTGCTACTACAGCGATTTAGTACTTGCACTTAAGCTTGTTCAGAACTCATACATAAAAAACCCAGGAAATATATATGGTCCTTGGGATACTTAAGATACAACACAAATTTACTTCTTTCTTACCTAACATACAATAACAATGGCTTGACAACCCATACAACAAACCATCAACATTCCTTACTAAAATGACATAGGATAATTCAGAAGTCCAATATTATAAAAATAGAATAAATCCCTTATAAATGGTTACATTTTCTACGGGCAATTAACACCTACAATTAAAACCATACAAACTAGAAAGCACAGTATCAGACTGGGCAAATGTCTGTCAGAGATGATCTAAGTTTACTTGGTCCTGCCTCCATGTGGGGGACTGGACCTAATATCTTGTGGACTCTTCCAGCCCTACATTTCTATGATTCTGCAATTTCCCAGGAACTCTGTCATGCCACAGAAGGCAGAGTTAAGGCTTTCGAGTGTCACCTTGGTGGCTTTGCTTGGATACTGTTTAAGGAGATGGTGGGATGGGTTTGAGAGAGATTGTGAATGTGGAAGGAGAAGATGCATGTAGCCATCCAGCTTTGTTTTATATTTCCTTTTGTGATTTTGAGTTAGGCATTATTCACCATAGCAGCTTAAATGTTAATAAAGTTGTATAAATACAGATAAGAAGCTATTCTATTTAGTCTAGAGGGGGGTTAATACTGCCCTCATCTCCGTAGTCTCTCTGTGCCTTTCAGTAGTGCATTGGAGTGTTTTGGTTTGGGTTTGTTTGTTTGTTAAATGTACACACTGCTCTGTGGTTATGTTAAAGCAGGCCAGGTAGAAAAAAGTGCTCCTTGGACTTGGATGGGTGAGGTTTGTGATGGTCCTTAGTCCCTGTGGGAGTTCATTCCAGAGTCTTGTAATGATCCTTAAGAAAGCTGTTTGTGGCACAGATGATCTTTACCGTAATGGTAGAAAGTGCCAATGTATCCAAGGAGTAGAATTGTTGACCATGTTCTTTAGTTACAGAGGGGTATGAGCCCAATAAAAACTTTCTACATGAGCAATTCGGTTTTCAAAGCAACACACAGATGTGTGATGAAATAATGCAGATGCCACAGTACAGGACTTACTTAATCATTCCTCTCACCCTATGTGGGGTCTTCAGTTGCCCCACTGAGGGGGACGAGTAGCAGCAACAGAAGGCTGGGCATAAAAAGCACTGCATTAATCTACTCTGTTCAGTAATAAAGTCATGGATAAGGATGCCTACATTATTCAGAGGCGGCGAGTGCCTCATCCTGGCAATATTAAATGGAAGAAAGCTGAGCTTGCAGCATTTGCAATCTGCTTTCACTATTGTAGAGCTCAGAGTTCAAGATGATAACCCCATTGTTCTCAATAGAATCAGCCAGCATCACATCTGATCTATGAAAATGAGAGGCCAGAGAAGTTTTAACCCCGTGAGTTGTTCTTCTATAGAAGAACAGTGACTCACTCGTGGAGGAATGTTGGCAAATCCTATTACAAACCATCCAAGACTAAATAGCAGTCAGACAATTTGGTAATGCAGAGATAATTTATAAAAGAAAGATAGGCTCAGTGTCATCTGTTTAGCAATCCCACCATAGCTCACACTATTTGATAGTGCTATCCAAGTGGCAGCATGTATACATATATACATACTCTAACTGGAAATGGAAGCCAAAATAGAATCCTAAGAGATTCTACAAGCAATTTTAAAGTAGATCTCTTCTTACTTCAGAAATGTTTGGGGACTAGTAGAATTCGAACCAACCCAGAGCAACGCACACTAGTACTACCTTGGAGAAACTACTTCATTACTATTTATATTGCAGTAGCACCTAGTGGGGCTTTTCAAGACCAGACCATGTTGCTGTCAGGATTGTACAAAAGCACAATAGAAGACACCTCCCATCTGGGAGAATTTATCATCTATATTAAGCAAGACACAACAAGTGGGTGCAACAAACAACCAAAAGCAATTACAGCAAGAGGATGACTGAAGCAGTGAGAGGAATATGTATCCATATTTGTGCACAGCTGGATAGTTTCAGATTGATTAGTTTGTGTGTGTGTGTGTGTGTGTGTGTGTGTTAGTAAATATGAACTTCAGAAGTGCCTTACATTGTCAGTGAGACAGTGAATGAATGAAAAGGGTGTAATGTAAGCATAGCTAACATATGGAGTTGGCTGGGGGGGGAGGGGGGAGTGAGAAGGTGCATTGCAACTTAATTGGGAAATTGATTAAAATTTAGCATAAAATGGAACCAAACAACTCTGGAGCCTAGATTCAGTTATTTTTAAAGCAATGTACCTGATTTAAAAAACTCTTTACTGAATGTACACCATGTCTACATTTTGATTCAGCTAGACAAAGGGAGAACCAAAGGTAACAGCAAGATCACATGGTGTGATGGGGTGTACCAACCCCGCACTGGGACTGCAAGAGTTAACCCTGCTCACTTAGCTGAGGAGGCCCTGCCCCTCAGTGCTGCTGGGCATGCACCAGCTGAAAGCCAGGTATAAAAGCCCCAAGAACTGCTCAGTCTGGGCTGACCACCAATTGAGAAGTTGCCATGCTAGTTCCTGCACACCAGGACACCGAGGCTGGCTGGGGGAAACCAATGCAGTTGTACCGGCTCAGGATGCTGCCAGTTGGGGAGAGACAGAGAGCCCGGAGCTAGACAGACATAGCAAATTGAATAGGAAGTGACGCAGGGGAGTTTTGTGAGGAATGGTAGCCTTACTGTAACAGCTCAGCATGGTTTGGTGGGAGCCCCACCAAGCTGGTGGCAGGCAGCCCTGCCACCAACAGGGCCATAGGTTGAGATCTGGCAGGAGGGAGAGACCAGATCTCCTTACCTCCACCACCGCTGCTTCCCAAGTTGGTGAACTTGCACCCTGTGTCACTGACTTTGGCCACTAGGCCGCACTGCCCTGCAAGAAAAGAGTGTTATTATTGACTCTGACTGCTAGGCTGTACTGCTCAGTGGGAGAAGGGGGGTGTTGTTGACACTAGCTGCCAGATATGCAGCCCTGGGAGAACGGGGCTTTGCTATTGACTTCAGCTACCCGGTCAGGTTGTGTGGATACTTGAGATGTGGGGCAGTGACCCAGACTATCGTGCCACATGGGGTTAAGCCCAACCGCAAGGCCTTAGAGTACATAGCCTGCCTCTAGGGGACAATGGGCATACTAACCCCACAACACATGGTTACATGGATTGTGCAACTTGGTTGCAAGTCATCCAAGTGGCTTTCTTTTAATACATAAATAAAATCAGCTCTTTCTGACTGTGACATATCGCCGGCAGCATCACCCAGCTGATTTTTTGTAGATGCCATAGCAGATGCAGATGTAAATGTAAGTCCAATAGCCAAAAGCTCCAGAGAGAAGAGCTCTCTACTTTCTCCGCTGGTGAAAAGGGAAAGTGGTCTTTATTTGCATAGACTACCCATCTACTGTTCCTCTAGTCAGACCTGGGGATTCACCATAAGTAGGCAGGCATTTGGAAGATGGTGGGCTTCCAGAGCACTGCAGAGATGGGACTCAAGAGTCCTACATTTTCTTGACTCCTCCCCTGGGGATGTTGTGGTGAGATACAACACAGACTGAAGACTTTGTGAGAAGAGGTGACAGCAGTGGAGCTGACTCAACTCCAGTGAGTCCCTGCCTAACCAGCACCTTAATAAATCTAAATCACTGCATTGGGTCAGATGGTGGTACCACGCCATGGTGAGGCCAGAAAAACCTTGGGACTGGTGACAAAGCTGCGAACAGATATTTGGAGTACTGCTACTGATTAATCCAAACTGAGTGGAGTTGGGTGGATGGGTAAGGTGGTGCACGGAGGGACTGTTACCTGTCAGTCATTCTCACCAGGAGGTAGGAAGGAATTTAGATGGACAAATGCCATAGAACAGGGTGAGTATTTTCTGTTGCTGTATTTTCTGAAGCTGTGTTCCCTCTACCCTAATGCAGAGGTCCTTGTTTGTACACAATCATGCAACACTTGGGAGAGGGGAACTTCTGCCTGTTAAGTTCACCTAAGACAGGGTGTGCTTAGTTTTCCTGGATTTCTGGGTGGGGACTGAAGCTGGTTTAGTTATTTTGTCAAATAACTTACTTGACAAATAAGTTATTTTAGTTTTACTGAACCAGGTCCTTTGTGCTGCTATTAACCACATAGCAGAAGGATTACATAAAGGAGGAAATGGTTATGAATTAATTCAAGGAGGGCATTCCATAAATAACAGACAGTTTATGGTTATAGTGACAGTTCCCTAATACACAGGAGCATTTTCAACCTTGTTTAATTCGTGTTTGTAAGAGCTTTGACAGAGTCCCTAATGCAAGCTACTACGGTTGCTGTGTTTGTTACTGAAGTGACTGTGCTTGTCAAAATAAAAAATTAGGACCCCTTTTGGGGTGACATCATCAGAAGCACAAAATAACCATGTGTAGCCACTCTCCTGTTCACTGGCCCAGTATGAGATTGTTCAGGATTGGGGAAGCCTGCCTTATGCCTTTTTTTTTTACACAACTTTGAGAAATTAGGCATGAGGCTCCTTCATGTGCCCTGCATTGTTTGTCAGTGTGTGCGCTCCTCAGGCCAGATCCACGCAGACAAACCACTAGGTACAGAACTTTATTCTGTAAAGAAATATAGAACAGGATTACCATGGACATCTAGTAGTCTAGGCAGGGAAGGCTTTCTCTTCCCAAACTGCCAGGCATGGCCTTGCCCACACTCCACCCCCAGAATGCCTGCTGTAGGCATTCTAGGGGCAGAGTGTTGTTTCCCCCCATGCCCACCCTCCTGGTTTTCCAGGGCTGGGGCTGTGCAGCACACCCTCCTCTCTCCCCTAGTGCTCTAGAGCTGGAGATGGAGGGATTAGTGTGCACCAGTCTGCCTGCTCCCCTCTCCACAGTTGTGGGGGGGGGCATGTGCGCAGTGCAAAGGGCTGGGTCCTCAGCAGAAGAGGCAGGTTGGAGGTGGGGCTGAGAGCTTGCATCCCCCAGCCCTAGCTCCACCATTCGCCCATGAGGATTACAGTTCAGCAGCCTTCTCTCTGCTCACCTGCTGTGTGCTCCCAGAGTCAGTCAGTGCTGACACTTTCTGCTGGGGGCAGAGGGCACAACCTGGAAGGAACCAGGAAGTTCTCCCAACATGCCACAGTTTGAAGTGCACAACTTTTAGTTCCCACAGCTGCCATTGAAGCACACTGGACCTTGGGCTACACCTACAAAGGGCAAAGGTACACCTTGTAACGAATGTGTGCTGGAGTTGCTACTGCCAACCTGAGTCAACAATCGCAACATGTGCTGCTTTCTCAGTCTACAGGATTTTTTTTCTACTGACAATGTTCTGAAAGAGTTCATGAAACACTCAACAATTATGTCATAGGGCCAGTGGCACTTCAGGAAGGATCAGAGACAAATTGGCCCTTCATGCCCCCATGGAGAATCCCTGGGAGCCTCAGGTGTTTTAGGTGTTGTCTCTTTAGCTAACTAGAAATGGAGCAGCTGGGTGAGAAGGAGACTGCAAGAACAGTATATACAGGAAGTTGGGCAATGAAGTTCTCTGGCTGTTGCAGCCTGGAGGAACCCACAGGAAGTGGAATGCACCTCTGCAGGGACAAACACTCAATGAGGGCTTAGTGATGACAGAGCCCCAGGAGAACTGTCAGAGTCTCTGGAGCAGAGAGACAGAGGGGTGCTTGTCTACACTACCTGTTGAATTGACAGGCAGCGATCAGTCCAGTGGGAGTTGATTTATTGCATCTAATATAGACATGATAAATCCACCACCAAGCTCTCTGCCATCGCCACTCTCCACTGGAATGAGAGTCGTAGGCAGAGTCGATGGGGGAGCATCAGCTACCCACTTACCCCAGTGTGGCTCTAAGTACATTGATTTCAGGTAAGTTAGTCACATAGCTGGAGTTGTGTAACATAGATTGATGGGTCCTGCCTGGCAGAGTAGACCAACCCTCAGTCACAACTACTGGAGAAGTGGAGATGGGCCATGAAGCCTGGAGGCATATGAACTCCAATCAGATGAAGTGTCTCTGTTCTAACCTGAGAGCAGCTCTTTAGGAAGTAAGTAGTTCAGGGTCCAAACCTCTGGCTTCTTTTGCCAGGAAGGACATCACTGTCCTTAGAGAGAAAAAATGGAAGAAAAAGCAGTTTCCAGCTCCCTGTGTAGAAACAGCTTGAGCATAGGCAGACTAAGAATTTCTTCTATGCAATATAGCATGTGCTTTCCTTTCCCCTGACCCCAGTCCCTGTCTCGAAGAATGAGGTATGTATTTTTAAAAGGAAAGGCAGCAAGCAGATGAAGAGAGAGATGAATGTTGTGTTGAAGAAGGAATTATAGGAAGTATGTTAAATGTGACCAACAGGAAGGAAGTCCAAATTTAAATGAAAGCCTTTTAGTGCTGTTCTCCTCAAAGCAGCTGTTTCTCTTGAGGGGTTCACTTCAGGGAGCATGCTGAAGTTAGAAAAACAGGCATGGTGCCATCTGCTGGAAAATAGAAGAAGTAACTCAAATAGGAGGCTGGAAATATGTTATACACTGTAGTATTAATTTACACAGCTGCTACTATTGTACGGAATATTCATTATTTATACTGAATAAATATTCGGTGTGCTAAAACCCAGGAATGTTGTACCTAATAGCCTTCTGTGAATCCTGCTGAGGTTCCTGGCAAAACTCCTATTCACTTCAGTGTGAACAGGACTAAGCCCAATGTCAACAAAAGTACATTTATGGCCCTAATGGCCCTGCTCTTCTCAGGAGTTGAGTTGTAGAAACAATTTACTGGCTGGCAGTATAAGGCAGTATTTGTGAATTAGCAAACATACCACTCAAATCCTCTTTTCCAGATAATCTGTCATTTAGAAAAATCCTTAAACAAAATTAAGAAAACGAATCAAAGCAGATATGCCATGCCAGAGAAAATGCCTAAGTGGAAAATTAATGGGCAAATATGTGCAAATATCTATATATTCCATTGCCAGCAAAATATGAGGATTTTGTGGGTTTCTGAAAAAGCAAAACAGAAGAATTCCTTTTCACTTTACATTTTTTGCAAGAGATAAAGGATGCTTTTGACACATTTCTGCACAGAAATTCACAAAAAATCATGCCCCCCTCCCCATCATCTCCCTGGAGTATTTAAACATATAAAGATTCCAACCTGAAGCTGAGTTTGACGCCAAGGATCAAATTTTAGATTTTGAAAAAATAAAAAAAATATTTGAAAATATATTCTTGTAAGCCTGTTAACAGTTTGACTTAGCTTTCATAACAGAAGCTGTAAACTTATCCTGCCCTTACTTCTTCCTCACCCCTTTTATTGCAGATGTAGTTTGAAGGCAGTCATCTCTGAGCTGTTAGACTGCCTGTCTAATGCAATGCTAACTCAGCATTTTTAAGTATGTCACCTCCTGGAAGAATCACTCCTTTCAGAAATACCTATTCAGTGTCAGCATGATGCAGCATGGAAACACAAGATTATTTAACCAGAAACCACAGTACAAGCAGAAACTACTTCAAAAATCCAATTTTAAAGTGTTCCTACTGGAGTTGGAATTTCACAGACCTGTCAAAATCTGAAATCTAATAAATAGGTGCATTTGGAGAGGAAATATTGTGATATCTATTTTCTCTGGTAAAATATGCTGGAAAGGGAGAGGGAGGGAAAGGATTGGGAGTGAAAGAAAGGAGAAGCAGGAAGAGGGCACAATTTTTATAAGAGGGATTGTTCTTCCTGGTTGAAGCAAGCAGTTCTCTTCAGAATTGCTTTCCCTGCTTGACTGGAGAGTTCTCCATCTTATGTTTCAATCTACTTTAACCACTGGAGAAAATGATAAATAACTAGCTAAAAATAAGGCCTGTCCCTCCTAAATAAGAGCAGCTCTGGTGTATGGTCTTCTGCAGGGCCATCTCTAGAAGTTTTGGTGCCCCACGCACATCCCTGTGGGATGAAATGGGGATGGGGAGACGGCAGAGCAAGGGTGGGAAGAAGCAGGGCAGAGGCAGAGCAAAGAGGGGGCTCAGAGGAAGGGGTGGAGTATGAGTGAAACAAAAGTGGAGTGGGGTGGTATCCTAGGCCATGTATCCCCTTTGGGATGGCACTGCTGAGCGCAGCCCTCAGGAGGGCTGGCCAGGGGATTGGGCCAGCCATTGGAGCCAGAGCCACCCCATAGGTAGCATGCAGTTTTATAGGGCACCACAAAATGTGGGTCAATTTGGTACCCCAAATTTTATGATGCCCTATGCAGCTGCATATTTTGTGTATTGGTAGGGACAGCCTGGGTTTTCTGGTTCTAAAACTGGGTAAAGACATTTCACTCAGGAAGAACACAGACTTCCAGCACACAACAGCACAGGCCTGGTTTTTAAAGGTAGGTAGGCACTAATTCCCTTTGGTGTTGCATGCCCTAACACCTTTAATAATCTGGCCTTGACTCTCTTGATTACTTTTTAATTAGAGGAGGTGCACTGCACCTCTGTGCCCCAACCAAAATTATAATTGCTAAATGGAGTGCTCCCTCACACCCCCTCACTTTTCTTCTGGGTGGCCCTTCCTGCACCCCCTCCCCACAGAGGCACCCATCGCATATGCACAGCAGTATGCTACAAGCACCTTGGTGGTGCTGTTGGTTTCAGGCAGATCAGGGTTGGAGGGGGTTCCTAGCCCATCACTGTTGGTATGGCCGCTCTTCCTGACTTTCCTCTCCAAAGCCACCATCGTTACCACCTAGCCATCTTTAGGTAAGACAGAGTCTGTCTTCTTCCCAGCTTTCTACTCTTTACGTGGGCCAGAAAGGAGGCAAAGCACATCTCTACCTCTTGGGTTGATGGTATTATTGCCTTCATTTCATAGTGGAAAGGGGCCTTCCTCCCATGTGTTGCTCCAGCTGTTCGGCTGGCTGGGATGGAATCTAGTCAAGAAAGTTGATGGTACCAATGCCACCATTATTCCCCGTCCCTCCCCTCCCGCCAGCCAGGTGGAGGCACCACCATCATATACTCTTTATGAGCAAGGGACTGCAACAAGGGGGTGGATAGGGAATCCCCAACTAAACAACATCAACACTGGGGTACTCAGGATCTCCTTTTATGTTAAAACCATCAGGCACCCAGTCATACATGTGAATGTGACCTGCTCCCGAGGAACCTGGAGAGGAAAAAGGGGGTTACACTAACAAAAATGAAATTCACCTCAGAGTGCTTTGTCCTTGAAAAGCTCTTTCAGCAGTTTATTCCCCATTGCATGTCTGATTTGGAGAAGCTTCTGGAGGAGTGGCCAGGCAAGGAAACATTGCAGCTTGTGCTGGTCTGGCATAGGCCAGGATTGAGGGAGGGATTGGAGTGGGGCTGGAAATGAGCCAGAGGCATTCCATGTGACACCCAGGATTCTCTGGCCTTAATACCCTGTGTAAGTGGTGCAGAGAACTTAGTACATTGCTCATTTTCATCCACATGGAGCCATCATGTACAAGCAAGACTCAGGCTTTTGGTGACTGAGTCAATTCATTCATTTTAAATCAAATGTTTGTGGTTATGGATACTTCTACTAAACAAAGTATTTAACTTGTATCCGCTAGAAGGCATGCATTTGTTTCATTAAGGGGCAGTTGTAGACTGCTGTGCATTTCTGGGGTTAAAGCACATTATTCCCACTGCCTGCCATCAACAGCTGTTGTGTCAGAATAGGTGCTGGATTCCTTTCCTACCAACATTAAAATGCCCCCCTGTGTATGAAAGAGAGAAGGTGTTTAAAGTTGGGTAGATCCCATAGGGACAGGGAGGTCCACTCTCATTTATAAGAGCTATAATCTGCACTAGGGATGTTAAATATAAGTTAATTGAATAGTTGAATAACCTCATTAATTCTTATCAGTTAGTTGACTATTCTATAGTCCCTGGGGGCGGGGCCAGCAGCCAGTGCACTCTGGCCTCACTCCTGAGTAACCCTCTGCCACTCTGCACTGTTGCCTCTGCCTTGGGGTGCCAGGCAGGAGCCAGTCTGTGAGGGTAGCCAGTTGGAAAAAAAAAGCTCCCCTCGCTGATCTGCTGCCTGTCGCCCTGTGCTGCTGCCTCTGATAAAGAGGCAGCATCATGGGGTGGCAGCAGCCCCTGTCTTGGGGGGGGGGGGGTCTGAGCTCCCGGACCTGGCACATGCCAGAACTGAGCCGGACTGACTGCCCAGCTGGCTCCTAATACACTTTAAATACAGAGCCACAGAAGGGATGGGTCCTAGACCCATCACAAGCCAGGGCTGAGCCAGGCTGCTCGCCAGCCTGCTAAAAAAATTACTGGCGGGGGGGATAGAAATGTGTGTAGTCTATAGCATTAACCTATAAGCTTTTGCTTATCAGTTAATTGGTTAATCGACTACACTATTACATCCCTAATCTGCACCTCGTGGAGTCATTAATCTCTGCAAAGCGAGTGCAAAGTGCTTCTTTTCTGACTTGCCATTGTCTTCCACCCCCTTCTGATTTATTTTGCACAAATGTTGTTGGCTCCACAGTGTGCAAGTTAGTGGAGAAACATGTTCTGGGTGTGCCTAGCAATAGCAATAGCAGAACAAAACTACTCTAAGGTCCCACATAAATGAATGGTTTACTTTTAATCTCCCAGCAAAACAAAGGATGATCATATTAGAATGATATTAAGGTACTCCTTGCTCATAGAGTTAGTTCAATTAATATAGCCATAACATAAGCTCAGATACTACAGGTGTATCTATTAGTGCCATGGTTCATTCACAGTTCCATTTACAATAATTAAAGTGGTGTAAATGTGCATATGTGCTCCTTTAAAGACAACCAGTCAAATTTTTTTCTATAGATATTTTCTTTTCCATACACAAATGTTTCAGGGGTCTCAATTTATTTCTTTTGGTGCAGAAAATGCTTTGGTATATTTTGTGTCACTCATTCCATGGTATAGTAGTGTTTACTCTTGGGTTCAGCTAAAGATGTACATCAGATATAATATCCAGGAGAAGTAAGTTTTTGTGTGGTGTTAGAGCCACAAAAAGTCCTATTGGAGAATGTCTGAAAGGATGGGGAAGGATAGAGGAGAAAGCAACAGCAGCTCCCCCATTGTACTGGTTAGGAATGGGTTGAGCAATGCCTCTCTCAGGGAACATTTACACCGCAATGACTCTTAGGGCACATCTACACTGAGGCGCTCTTTTGGGATACTTCCGGTATCCCAACATAGCTATTCCACATCTTTTCAACAAGCCCGTTATTTCAAAATATCTTTCAAAATAACGGGCACACTATTCTGATGTCCCTGTGTAAATCTTGTTCCAGGAGGATTAAGGGACATTTCAGAATAGCGGTTTATTTCGAAATGTGGTGCTGTGTAGACCAAAATAAGCTATTTTGAAATACACTCAAAATAACCTAAGCAATTTGCATAGCTCAAATTGCATAGCTTATTTCAAGCTAAGGGTGCAGTGTAGATACACCCTCAGAACCCAGGGCAACTGACTCATAGCATTGCCAACTATAAGCATAGAATTCAAACGTCAGAGCCCTAAAATTCAATGCAAATGGCATAAATATAGTATGATTCTGAAAAATTAGAAAGCTCATTTTTGTCTGAATTAGAACCTTCTAAAAAGGAAGCCACCCTTCTATAAAGTTGCGAGTTCAACGTTAGAGGTACAGAAAAGGTATGCACAGAATGTAAGATCTCCCCCACTGCTCCTTAGGATATGTCTAGACTTCAAAAAAATTCACAGCAGTGTAGCAAGTCTCAAAACCTAGGTCAACTGACTGAGGCTGGTGGAGCTCATGCTGTGGAGCTAAAAATAGTAGTGTAGACATTCCTGCTCAGGCCGGAGCCTGGCTCTGAAAGCCTCAGATCTCACCAGGTTGTACTCAGATCCTGGGCTCAGCTCAAGCACGTCAGCACTGTTTTTAGCATGAACCCTGCACGCCTGAGTCAATAAGGTTACCATATGTCCGGTTTTTCCCAGACATGTCCTCCTTTTCACTTATTAAATCTCTGCCCAGCCTGGTTTTTTAAATGGCTAAAAATGTCCAGGATTTTGCTTTGCAAAGGGGATCAGGGAGGGGACTGGTTGCGGGGGCACGTGCCTGTCAAATTGAACGTTCAGAGCTGAGCACCCAGACGGTTAACAGCCTTTCTGTGCATGTGCCCCACCACCTGGTGGGCAAAGGTTGTGGCCACAGCGGCGGCGGCTCCGGTGAGACCCAGTGCAGGTCCGATGTGGGGGGGAGGATTGACTCCTCCCATGGAGAGACCGCTCATTACCCTCTGCCCCACTAGGTTATGTCCCTGGCTCTGCAGGAGGGGAAGAGCATTTGGTTAGAGCAGGGAGGCTGGGGGGGTGCCTGGTTCTGAGGAAGGGGTGGGGCATTGGATTAGAGTAGAGGGGCTGGGGGGTGCCTGGCTCTGAGGGAGGGGTAGGGCATTGGGTTAAAGCAGGAGGAGCTGGTGGTGACTGGCTCTGAGGAAAGGGGGACATGACTGGGGGCACTGGGGATGCCTGGCTCTGGGGAGGAAGGGGCATTGGGTTAGAGGGGGCTGGGGTGCCTGGCTCTGGGGAAGGGGTGGGTTAGTGCAGGGAGGGCTGGGGGTGCCTGGCTCTGGGAGAGAGGAGGGGCATTGGGTTAGAACAGGGGGGTACCTGGCTCTGGGGGAGGGGAGGCAGGATTCCTGGGTTCCTTTTCCAGCCACTTGTCTGCTTGGTGCCTTTAACTTCATGCTCCAGGACAGGCCCCAGCCAGCAGCTTCCTTGGCCCCCCACTCTCTCCTCCTGGCCCCACAGCAGCCCGGGTTGGGGCATCTTGGGGCAGTTCAGCGGGGAAGCAGGAGCCCGGCATGCGGTGTTTCCTGCCACCATGAGAGCCAGCGGGGGCAGCAGCAGCCCTGGCAGCAGCAAGGTGGCAGCCAGAGCCCCAAGCTTGGCATGCACGGGGACAAGTTTGCCAGCTCCTGAGCCCGGCCTCCTGTGTGAGTGGAGCAGCCGCTGCCACAGCGGGATCAGCAGGCACCAGGTGTCCTCTTTTTGGAAAGTTCAATTACGGTAACCCTACCATTTCATCCGCCTACTGCGTATGGCCATTGTAACACAGGAAGTGTTACATATCCCCCCTTGTGCCCAGTCCACAGAGGATATGGGTCTGCTAGCACTCTCAGCCTGGCCATTTAGCTCAAATTTATGCCTTTGGCTCTGGAGATCCCTAGTTCAATTTCCGCCATCAGCGTACCTATCATAATTTTAGTTTGTGAGCTCTTAGAGCAGGGACTTTATTCATCTGTACTGCATCTAGTGCAAAATGGCCCTAAACATTGATTGCAACCTCTAGGCACCAGTACTACTACTAATAGACTTTGATTTATTTGGCTGAAATAAAGTGGGTGTGGAATCTTTAAGAATGCATGTCTGTTTTCATATCCATCATAATCACTTCTCTCCCTAGGAATGTCCACAGTTAAAGCCAACTCAAGAGAAGTGAAGAGAATAGACATTCTATTGTATCATCTTTTTGCCCCCGTTCCTTGCCTCCCACTAATACCAACACTTCATGCTCCCTTTGTTTCTCCTGTGCCCAGCATTTCAGGGGCCCTGTGTTGTCCAATCTGGGTATTCTTCCATTCTGGGTTTGCATGAGGCAGAGTTTAGAAATGCAGTCCACTACAAATCCTGTTAGTTTCTACTATTCCAGACTGAATATGCTTTCTTTTAACTCAATAGTTTGTTTACATTACTGAAGCTGCAGCTGTAACACCTGCAGTATACAACCTTGCATAATTTTCTAGCAGGCAGGAAAAGGACTACTTTGACAAAGGAGTTTTTTGACAGCAAAGCTGCTTTTCACTCAAGAGGCCTGAAATTTCTCTAAGTAAATAGAACAGTGAAAAAAAGCCAAGAATTTACTGTGTTTAGCTTTTGGGGCATGAATATTTTCACACAGCTTCTGTTGTTTAGTAATAGCTTTTACAGGTCCCTTCCCTATAGTGTCTGCAGGCCAAGAACAATATCAGAACTTCCACAATCCTACAGATGAAGAATGAAGATTCACCTTACCTCAAGAAGTAATACTTCTGCTTCTGAATTCTTATTATGCATTGCATGTAACAGCACATATGTGACTTGTTTTTGAGTTTGAAGAGACCGGGAGTGATTCTGAAGAAAATAGTTGTGTTTACTTACTAAGAGCTTAATTCAGTTATGTCAGTGAAACTGACTGAGCAGGCAGAGATAGCTAATTCAACTTTTGAATCAGTTTATATTAAACTCCACACATGCAGCTCCCCCAGAAGAGTACTGTATACTTAGCCAGTGAAACCTGGATTAGCAGCTTAGTGTATAGCATACCATCAAGGCACAAGCCATAAGCCATGGGTAATGTAGTTAAGGGAAGGCTAGGGCAGGAAGGCAGGAAGGATCTGGCTTGGGTTGGGTGGGGCTTGCTGAAGGAGTGGGGCCTTGGGTGGAAGGGGCGGGAGGGGGCTGGGCCTTGCCTTCTCCAGCTGAGCCTTCATCTGCTACCTTTGGCTCAGGCTCATGTAGAAATTCATAATTTTCACTGATTTTTCAATGCAAAAATACCCATTTTGTTGAAACATCCCACAGTTACATTTGTGAGTTGCAAGATGAAGACACTGAGTTTCCCAGCACTCTAGAGCAGCCTACATGGACGTGTCATCCTGTTCACGTGCAGTAATCACATCATTTGCCTCATTTCAGTGTCTTGTTTTCAAGTTCATGTTATACCACTAATAATGACATTTTATGTTAAAACCAACTATTAGTGGTGAGTGGAAAATTCAAGGCCTTCCGCATAATGATGGACAAGGTTGTGTGTGGAACTGTTCCCCTGACAACCTCTGCACTGGCTGCTCTCTGCTCTCATCACATGAATACTGTATCCAATGCATTTGGTTTTCTAAGTACTCTAGGCAGACTGCAGGAGAAAAGGAAGGCTTTTCATTCCTTCTTTTTTTTTAGCAGAGGAGGTTCCAGGGCAGCATCACCATTTAGGAGAGTGTGACAGACTCTAGTCTCTTAGTCCCCCCTCTCCTCCCCCGAGTTTCTTACAGGAGGTCTACATATGCTAGCCAAGTGGTCTCCAACCTTTTTAAACACAAGATCACTTTCTGAATTTAAGTCAGTCCAGGATCTACCTCAAACCCAAATACACTTGCCCTGCCTTGTTCCCTGCCCCTTCTCCAAGGCTCTGCCCCTGCTTTCTCTGTGGAGATGGGGTACAGACATAGTGAGAGTGGGATGCCCTGATATCAGTGCCCTGCTCCTCTGCCTCCCCCACACTGCAGAGCAAGCAGGAGACTCCTGGGGGTGGGGCAGCTACAAGACAGGGGGCAGGAAAAGAATGGCAGTGGCAGGAGGGGCAACTGGCAGTTGATAGCTTCCCAGACAAACCAGTCAGGATCACCCATCAGAGGCTCCAGGATCTACTAGTAGATCCTGATTGACTGGTTGGTGACCACTGCCCTAGCCCCTGATGGAGGTCTTAACTGCCACACAGCGTGAGAGTGATATGTGTTGAGTTTGGAAGATGGGAGCAGCACAGCTTTTGGGGTAGGGAGTTCGTTTGTAAACAGAGACAGAATGACTGAGATAACAAAAGGCTTGTCATTAAAGTAAATTAAGGATTGTTAAATGATCCTGAAAACATTGCCGGGCACTCCAGTTAAAAGATAGGAAACAAAGGGTAGGAATAAATGGTGAGATTGGAAAGAGGTAAATAGTGATGTCACTCAGGTCTGTAATGTTCAACGTATTTATAAATGATCTGGAAAAAGGAGTACACAGTGAGGTGGCAAAATTTGCAGATGATACAAAATTACTCAAGATATTTAAGTCCAAATGAAACTGCCAAGAGTTACAAAGGAATCTCATAAAACTGAGTGACTGGGCAACACAATGGCAGAAATTCATGTTAATAAATGCAAAGTAAGGCACATAGCAAAATATAATCCCAGCTATATGAAAGGTAGTGTCTAAATTGGAAGAACCTGTCAAGGGGTCTCTGAATTACTGTGGATAGTTCTTTGGAAACATCTTTGGAAACATCATTCAATGTGCAGAAGCAATCAAAAAGCTAACAGAATATTGGGAATCATTAAGTAAGGGATAAATAAGAAGACAGAAGATATAATGCCTCTGTATAAATCCATGATATGCCCACATATTGAATACTGTATGAGATTTGATCTGCCCCATCTCAAAAAAGATGTATTGGATTTGGAAAAAGTACAGTGAAGGAAAACAGAAATTATTATTCTGTGTTAGGAGAGATTCAAAAGACTGGGACTTTTCATCTTGGAAAGAGATAATTAAGGAAGGATATGATAGAAGTTTATAAAATTAAGAATGATGTGGAAAACTAGAATAAGGAAATATTTATTCCTTCACATAACACAAGAACTAGGTGTCACCCAATGAAATTAATAGCCAGCAGATTTAAACCAATCAAAATAAAGTATTTCTTCAATCAATCTATGGAATCCTTTGCAAGGAGATGTTGTGAAGGCCAAAGCTATAACAAGGTTCCAATAAGAACTAGAATGTTCATAAAAGATACAGCATAAAGCTAATTGCTAAGTTATCTTTCAGACAACTAGGCTACGTCTACACTGGCGCGTTCTCATGCAAAAACTCTTTTGCGGAAGAGTTCTTGTGCAAAAACTCTTCCAGAAGAGAGCGTCTACACTGGCATGTGCTTTTGCGCAAGAGCATCCATGACAGTGTAGACGCTCTCTTGCGCAAGAAAGCTCTGATGGCCATTTTAACCATAAGGCTTTCTTGCACAAGAAATTCATGTTGCCTGTCTACACTGGCCTCTTGCGCAAGAACAGTTGTGCAAAAGGGCTTATTCCTGAGTGGGAGCATCAAAGTTCTTGCGCAAGAAGCCCTGATTTTATACAGTAGAACGTCAGTTTACTTGCGCAAGAACACAAGACCAGTGTAGACAGGCAGCAAGTTTTTGCACAAGAGCGGCCGCTTTGGCGCAAGATCGCGCCAGTGTAGACACAGCCCCCCTAGTGTTTCTAAGTGCCTACATAGCCCATTGAATAAGTTGCATCCCATCCCAGAATCTGAAATAGTGCTCCTGTTACAGGGCTGGGGATTTTTTCCCCTTGGTTCAATGTGACAAAAAGGGTTGATCTAATGTTAAGATTGGTGCATTGCTTTGCAGATGGCTCTCTGTCAAGCATTTTTGTTATTAAAAAGAAACCTCATAGTGTTGGCAACTTGCAATTTTAGTGCAAGTTTCTTGATATTTTAAGTTCATCTTAACTCTGTATTTATTTAAAATCTCTGGGGGCTGGCTCATGATTTTTGAATGCTTGTGCTAATCCTGTACTAATAACTAATTAAAATCAAGGATCATTATGTTGAAATCACAATACTAGGTTACAGAACAGTGGTGGATCTATTTCACTTTAAATCAGATGCAGGCTATCATACTCATGCATTTTCTAGAACGGTCAGACAAGCAAAAGACTTAAACTAGTTATACACATCCAAATGAAATCTTCAGATGTGTACTGGGGGGGAGAGGGGTGCACAGTGCAAAATAAACTGGTGTGGATGTAAATACAAACAGTTTAATTATATATTCCAAGCATGGCCCAGTAAAGTGATTATAATAAACCCTGGGCACAGAAATGAAACATCATACAGATCTCAGCATCTAGTAACAAAAATTATAAAGGCAATTCTCTGACAATCATGCACTCTTTGCTAAAACAACTTGCAGCTGGAGGGCTCAAAAGAAAAAGACATTATAGGAGTATGAACCATAATAAAAACACTGTCTTTAAATTTTCTAAGATTCTGAGGTATGTATAGTTCAGTAAATGCAACAAGTCTCTGGGTACATGCCAATCAACTCACAGTACAGCTATAAAATTTCAGCTCTCTCAATCTCTGCTGTTCTGGTTTCTATATATCTTTCGGGGGGGAAATATCGTATTCCATCATATATAGTGTTACCCTCAGACTAAGGTGCTTAAATGTGCACATTTCTGGTAGCTAAAAAACATCTCCAAGATATGTAAGGGTGATTTTGTTCTGTTTTTGGGAGGGTGGGGAGTTTGTCTAGAAAGTGTATTCACCTCTATTTTGTATTAGATAAAGGACATATAATATTTACAGAGCTTTTATACTATTGTGAAGCTAACATAGAAAGTATAGAGACAGTATAAGGGAAACTAGAATAAATATTAAAATAGACTTATAGTCCACAGACTGTTAAATACATGTATAAGTAATATGTCATCCAGGTGATAATCGTAGAGATTTAAGTAGTCTGTCAGCAGAAGAGGGCCAATATTGGTAGTGGTACAATCAATGTGGCATATTGGCACCCAACCCTGCTAATATGGCTCAATTTTATTCTTGACAAGGTACCTCTAGGATTTAGGAGTTAGCCATTAAGTGGCTCAAAGGATGCCAGTGATAAGAGTTTTGTCACAGGAACAATTGTCCACAAGGATTTGACTGAATCCACTGACTTCTTGTTATCCAACAATAAAAATAACAATAGTTAATGTTCTTGGCTCTGAACTTTGTGCAGAATACATATTTTTCATGTTTATTGGCTGTTTTGGTTTCACTTGGGCATTAAACCAGTCATGAAAGTCAGTTATTGCTTTGTGTGGTGGTTAGCTCTCAAATTGAGGTTTTCCAAATCCCATGCTAAAGTCCCTGTTGTGCCATGGAGTTCCTGGGTGAGTCGCTTAAACCCAGGCCCATCGATGGGCGATGGGAAGGAGCAACTGTCCTGGGGCCTGGTGATTCGAAAGGGCCCTGGGCTCCTGGCTGCTGCTTCTAGTATGTGGCAGCAGCAGTGGTCTGAGCCCTTTAAATTGCTGTTGGAGCCCTGCACAGTGCTGAGGGCCAAGGCCCCTTCCCCAGGGGTCCAGCAAGTCTGTTGGCCTCCTTGCTTAGACCTTCAGCTCCTCATCTGTAAATAGGTATAATTCTTCCTTACCTCACAAGGGAGAGCGTGTACTTCTTCATCAGGGTAAGGACTGGCTACAGAGCTTGCTTATATATATCAGTTATGTTAATCATAAAATCCTTTAATGCTGTGGCTGATGACTAAGGTATTTTGCACACAACATCATCTAGTGGCTGAGCAGTATAATACAATTTAGCATTCCATCACTGGGCATAATGAGGACAAATAATTAAAGATCATGAGGTGCTGAGGCACTAGTGATAAGGAGCCATATACGTTCCTAAACAGATAATCTCGAGTGGTTGAAAATGAATCCCTTAATATTGCATACGTTTAAAAGCAAATTTCTTTTCTCATTCTTACTTCTTTCCTTTACTGTGTAACTCAGGTTCTCCTGCCTAGTGTAGTTCTGATCCTGTGCCTCATATCCCAACTTACTTCTCATCTATAGCTATGTGTAAATAGTTTGAAAAGGCACCTATCAGCCAGTTATATTATACAGAAAAGACTGATGAGACTGCCACAGTTTGAAATGCAGTGTGAATATCTGTTACTGGCTTGGAATTTGTTACTGGACTGAAATAACTGAAAAGCCATTTTAGACTTTAATCTTTCTAGTTCAATACAGATAACAGCCCTTCCCTGCCTTTGGAGTTTTTAATTATGTACTTTGAAGTCCAATTGTTGCTTTTCAGTGATTAGCTATAATAGGAATGTTAAATTACATTTTCAAAAACAAACTTACTATTGATTTCTCTGTATTATATTACTAATTTGAATTTGTATAAGAAGAAACTGTTATAGAACTCCGAGAGCTTGATACTAATGAAGTAAAATGCGTACTTGATCCTACTCAGGAGACTAGATGTTGGCAGGGCTCTTGAACAGCACTGAATTCATATACTGTATAGCCAACAATAGCGAGAGAACTGTGAGAGACACTAGGACCATTCTTACAGTGAAATGAGGAGCCAAATTGCATCTTAGCCTTCATCAGCAGGAGAGAGGTGTGCCACATTGCTGCTGTTGAAAATACCAAGGGGGATTAAAATCTCAGATCTTCAAAAACTAAGTCAGAAGTATCAAGAGAATTGGGAAAGAATGTAATCCTTTCAACGGGTAGTTTTTGAAAACAGGCTGGGGTATCTGGGCCCCTCCTATTGAATCATTAAGTTGGGCACATGAAGGGGTAAATTTTTATCTTCCTGTAAACCTCCATGCATTCCTGTGGTTCTCTAGACTAGGGATGTGAAGGGTTAATCGGTTAACTGGTAAGCCTTACCCTGAACATGTGAGGTTTACAGGTTAAGGTTAATCAGTGGAGCTGGAGCAGCTCCCTGCCTAGCCCACTGCAGGCACCCTAGCCCATTGCAGGCAGGGACTGCTCCTGCATTCCATGGAGCAGCCTCTGCCTGAGGTGTGTCAGGGCACCTTTTCCCTCATCTTCCTTCAATCAGTTAACCGGTTCAACAGCGTGTTTAACCTGTTAGCCAATTAAATGGGATTTTACATCCCGACTCTGGACCAGAACCTGATATTCTTACATACACTGAGAGGCAACCTACATCACTAATAGTCCCACTGAAATTGGTTGTTTCTCCCCACTAACTGCAAACTGCGCCATCAGTGCATCACTGTTGCATGAGGGTGCCATGTGAATTAGTATACCAGCATTCAGTAGCCTTACAGAATATTAAGGTTGTCTTAGAGTGGCTCTTTCTGCAGCAGAACAAGTACACTTGCCTTCGTTTCCCCTATCAAAGACTCCATGATGACTCTTTTTCCATAATAATTGTTCTCCCTGGGGCTGGATTCATTACCAAAACAGATCAATTAATCCTCAGCAAAAAGTCCCATTGTCCATTTCCCACACCCTCACTCATCCCAGCAGGTACACCCATGAGCCTAAGAGGTGGGAGTCCTTCCATACCATATACCAGTGTCTTCTGCCACACCAAGGCTCTGTGTCAGTCCTTTTCTGTCTCTCTGACAGGACTGTCCCTCCAGCCCCACTCTTTCTCTGCTGGGAGTGTATCCTCATCAGGGAGCATGTTTCACTTCTCATGGCCCTCTCCCCATTCCCCTGGTCCAACTCTCCAGCATGGAAACATCAGCAGGTGAACCCCTTCACTGCTCCCCCACCTTCAGCCCTTTCAGGCCTTGGCTTTGACTTTCCAGCTTAGAAGTCAGCACTCAACTCCTTCTGCTGCATCACTGTCTCCATCCTTCTCTGAGGAACCAACTATAGCTTCATTCCAGGACGTTGCACAGTCCCATTGCTGGCCTCTGGCTGCTCTCACCTGCTCTGTTCCTGACTGTGCTTTGAGGCAACCTGCGCTCACCAGGTCATTGGCCCCGTAATTCTCCATCCTGGCATAAGGGTGAGGGACCTGATTGCATTAAAACCATGTAAAACATTCACATTGGAAAATTAAAGCTCTATTTCTAAAGCAACTCTGCGGGGGGGTGCTAATAAACTCCAGTAAGTCATTCATCAGGAAAGCAAAATACAGAATCTTAGGTGATGATAATTTACAAGAGAAGAGAACTTATTTATACAAGTACCAGACATTTTTTACTCTATTTAAACAACACATCATAGATAAGCTGAACAGCCACTGGGACAAACTGTGCTCTCAGTAGCATTCCTGCCCTGTTTTTTCTGAATGACTGAACTTCCTTGTCTGGCAAGGAACAATGTAATTGCCTGTTGCAAACATCTGTATTAGCAGTGTTTGAAAGAAAATAGAGATGTGTGTGTGGAAGGGGGGAGGGCAGGGACAGATTCCTGTGCCTCTGGTGCATTGGTACTTATTTCCATATCAGGTACCCCCTCTTCTACACTAAAACCGCCTTCCCATCTAACCTGAATCCATTTTGTAGCATGATAACAGTGGGGTGGCAGTGGTCTCCCTGACAGCTGTTAACCAGTCCTGCTCTCTCACCCAGCTGAGAATCTAGTGGAGACCAATGCCCTTTCCCCATTCTTGTGACTCAGCCACTAAGTAATTTTTATCCTAGTTTCAAAAGGATATGTTTGAAGGGCAAACTTTTTTTGCTATTTGGAATTCAGCAAATTGGCAAATGCTTTCATTCTACTCCGCTCCAGGCCTGCCCACAAAGTGCTCTTCTCACATGTGTCATTGTATTTAAACACTGAATTGTGGGATGTGTAAGAATTAGCGGGCCATATCCTCAGCTGGTGTCTAGTAAATAGCCCTCTTAACTTCAGTGGAATGATGCCAATTCATACTGATTGCAGATCTAGGCCAGAGCAACTAACTTTTTCAGTGTATCAGCCAAATCTTTGAATCAGTTGTTTTTATGACCCACAACCTCCTGGACCTGTGCTGTGGGCCAGTCCTGAAAGAAAGCCCCACTCTTTTGAGGGGCCACATGATAGATCTGTGGGTCTGCTCAGAGTTGACTGTAATTCTTAGCCATTGGGGCTGAGGCATTATTATCAAAGGGAGAGGCAGGTTTTGTGACTGCGTTGGCAGGTGGGGAGGGAGGAAATGAGGGGACACGCTGTGGAATGTTGGGATGAAGGTGGCACCGCCTCCACTGCACGAAAACATGGTGGTGTGGCTAATCACATGACTCCCAGAAGGAGCCCTGAGGAAACACCGCCACAAAGGAGAGCTCAACATTTCAAAAACAGCTGAACAAAAATGGCATATGGCCAAGAGAAGGAGAGCTTTAAATTCTCTCTTGCAAAGTACACTAGGGAAAAGCATGTGCACAAACTCAGATTCCAGTGCTACTGGAGACAGCTGTGAACTAGAAGAGCATTCAGAATCTTGGCACTCAAGGAAGCACATGAGGTCTTTCCCTCCCCAATCACTTACGGTCCGAGCTTCCAGACCGGGTGTGCTACATGGTCATCATAATAGTAATAAGTTAAATAAAAGTTCTAATAGCAAGTTGTAACTTTTCCAACAATTTTACCCAGGGCTACTGTGCAACAACAGAGACCTGTCTCATGCTTAGTTATTCCTAATATCTGACTGCAGTCTGCCATGGTGCTAGTAAAGATGGACACATGGCCAAACATATTAAAAGCAGCCAAGAATAAAAATGATTTTGGGGGATACAATTTGGGGAAATCCTTCTACTAGTCTACTGTGATAGTAAATTGAAATGAAGATGGTGTTTTCAGAAGTGCCACAAGAGGGCACTAGTAGGCAGAAAACAGTGCTAACATGATGCTGGAATGATATCTGTATGTGTCAGGAATTGCTTTTCTTGTGTCTCCTAATGGCAGGACCTTTGTTACACTATTTTAAAGCAGATTATTGTCCATTTGAATTATCTCCTGTAGTGGAGAATGCTTCTTAACACTACCTAGGAATGCAGAAATGATTTTTATGGTTCATCTCTGCTTTCAGCACATTTCTTTGTTTTCAGGCTGCAAGTGTTTTTCTGCTGGCATGCATGCCCTGCTGTCAATTACATCATCTGTCAACTTCTGTACACTTGTGGTGCACCAGTCCCTATGACAGCACTGCACCTTTATTGCAGTGAAATTTCAACTGAGTCTCCTTTGAGAACTCATTAAAATAATTGATTTAGTAAGTAGAGCTGATCTACTTTCTAAAGACTTTTCAATCATTTTGTTCTAGAATGGAGTCCCAGGCATCTTCCCAAATATATCTCGCATTGGGCAGCCCATTGTTGTGCCTAGAGTTACTAGCTTTTAAAACAGTGTGGATGCTTTAGTTCTTTCGGGGACAATTTGTACTGTTAGGTATTCTGGAGGTTAGGTTTGTGCAGGGAGCTGGATCCTTGCTTCTCAGGCCTCACTCATTGGTAACACAATGTAAAGCTGCTGGTGGGTCCCTCTGCCAATTCAGAATTGCCACAAAGGATCACAGCTCTTATACTTCTCCCTGGTCCAAGAAGGGGAGAGTCAAAATTTCAGGGCCCAGAATGGAACATCTGCACCAACAGGGATTTCACCTCTGAAAACCAATTGTGACCACTTTCCAGCCCCTTTGTGCTTCTAGAACAGTGGTTTTCAACCAGGGTTTGTGTTGAGGTCTTCCATGGGGTACATCAGCTCATATTTGCCTCGTTTTACAATGAGCTACAGAAAAAGCACTAGCAAAATCAGTACATATTAAAATTCCATAAAGACAATGACTTATTTAGCTATTATACACTGAAATGTAAGTATACTATTTACATTCCAACATATTTAATTTATAATTATATGGTAAAAATGAGAAAGTAAGCTATTTTTCAGTAATTGTATGTGAGACCCTTTACTGACGTGGACACCGACTGAGAAGGACACAGCTTTGCCCCACATTCCCCTCACACACCAGAGCCTAGGGGTTCCCAGACTAGTAGATTTTGTGTGCTTCAGCCCTGCAGGGGGACAGCGGGTTGGGGGGGCTGGAGCACCAGCATGGCCTCCCCAATGCTGTGGGGGGAGCTCCAAACCTTGAGGGCTGGATCCAGGCAAGCTTGGGGCTGCATCCAGCCCCCGGGCCTTAGATTCCCCACCCCAGCAATATGGCTTCCCTTCAGGAGCAGCCCGAGGCTGGCTGTAACAGCTGGTGCCCCAGGCGGAAGGCGTGATCAGCTCCCCTGCCTGCACGGCCGTCAATGTCCGTGATGTAATCACGGGGCACGTCATCATCGGGTGCCCAGGCCAGCGGCGCCCTAGGGGACCGTCTAGTCTGCCTAGGCTCACGGGCCGCCCCTGCTTCCCTTGCTTGGATTAGTTGACCTGTTTCTCCCCCTCTTCCCTGTTCAAAGAGCAGAATTAAATAGGCATCATTAGGTGCATATCGTCTTATGTTAATTGTAGTGGAGCTGTGATTTTTTCTACCCTCCTTGCTAAGAGTTGAAATCAATGGGAGCTGAAATCATTTAAGACTGATGGGCAAAAGTCACAGCCAAGAAGTTGATGGCAGCAGATGGTGATTGAGAGCCAACAGATCAGTGGCAGAGAGATGCGTCGAGTGGCCAGCAGAGTGATGGTGGCATGACAAGCAGCCAACAGAGCAGCAGCAGCATGATGAACAGCGACGGAGAGGTGAGATGAATAACCAGCAGGGTGGTGACAGAGAGAAGTGAGCAGGCAGATGGCGAGTGACCAGTGGAGTGAGTAAGAAGCTTCTTTACCATAGGGTGGGAGGTGAACTCTGTGGATGCATCTCTGAACTCTGGGTCTGCCCTGACCAAGGGCAGCAACTGGGAGCAGAGTACAGAGAAAGGTTGAATATGTGAAGGGAACGTTTAGATTGCTGGACTTTTCCTCTCAGGTTTTTAAGGACATTGCCCAACCTACTTGGGCTGGGACTTCTACTCATTATTTTGTTTATGAACCCTGTTTGTGGCAGTTTCCCAAATTAATGCCAAGTTACTTCCCTCCCTTTTTATTAAAAGTTTATTTTCTACATTCAGACTCTGTGCTTGTGAGTGGAGAAGCATTGCCTCTCAGAGGCACCCAGAGGTGGTGTGTGAATTTCCCAGTTTGGTAGGTGGGGGCTTGAGCCAGTTCTGTTTTGGATGGATGGAGAGGAACCCCTAGATATTGAACCTGGCTATGACTGCTGCTGGCTCTACCTAGTAGAAAGGTCACACAGGTGATTTTTAAGTGAGATGAAACTTGGGAGTATGCAAGACAAATCAGACTCCTGAAAGTGGTATAGTATCTGGCAAAGTTGAGAGCCACTATTCTAGAATAATTCAAAGGGGCTGGACATTAATTAAATAACTTTCCCCATGGAATTCAAACATAATGATATATGTTGAATCTATATGGCATTTTTAATTTCAAAGAATCAAAATTAGCAGCTAAGCTAATATATGGACTCTCTATATGTGGTCCTCCTCACACACCACTGAAATTCAGCAAACTGTAAATAACAACTGCTTAACAGCAGGCAATAACCGAGCCTGCTGAGTTTTGAACAGGATGTGAAGAGGAATTCAGCATCCAGGTGGCAATATAGAGGGTCTCTGGAGGTGAAAGGTCCCCTGCATGTGCAGATATCTGGGGGATGATTGGAACTTTGTTCAGGATCTTGCACTTTCAGGTCTAGCAAAACTGAAACAGTGTGTGGAGTCTTTTCTTCTTGTGTATAATACCATGATCATGGCCTGTCATTCTGGATGGGAAGAACTATTAAGTGAAGTCTGTAATAATGAAGTTTTATTGGGAAAGGGGTGCGGTTAATGGTAAATCATTTATAAATATCTGCTAAAATATCATTTATGCCTAGGCTCCACTCTCACTGGGGTTATGTCTAGACTGCAGGCTTCTTTCGGAAGAAGCTTTTTTTGGAAGAGATCTTCCAAAAAAACTTCTTCCAAAAGAGAGCGTCCACACTGCCAAAGCACATCGAAAAAGCAATCTGCTTTTTCGAAAAATAGTGTCCACACTGAATGGACGCTATCTTGCATTTAAGCTGTGATTGTTATGGATGGAGTGGCCACCAGGGCACCTGTGCTTTTTTCTCTTTCCTTTTCTTTCAAAAGAACTCCCTCTTCCCCGTCCACACACACCTTTTTCCAAAAGAGCTCTTTCGGAAAAAGGCTTCTTCTGAAAGAGGTTTACCAATGTCAGACAAACCCCTCTGTCCTTTTGATTTTTTTTTTTTTTTTTAAACGTGATTGCAGTATGGACTTAAGTGAAGTTTTTCAGAAAAATAGCCATTTTTCCAAAAAAACACTATGGTGTAGACATAGCCTGGGAAACTCCATTTCCCTCTATATTTGGAATCACTAGGACACTGACGGTAGGATTTGGGATTAGCAAAGACCACACCAGAACAATGATGTAGTTAGTCTTCCTCTCTGGGGAACTTGTTTGTATCTTCTCTAGGTTATGAAGGTAAAAAAACCCTCTTAACTAAAACTTAACACAAGGGGGCACTACGCTTACATTGCCTGAAACAGTCGCTGTTATTCATGTTTCTGCTTAGTTGACGTGGTACGTTAGTAATATACTTTTCTCTTCCGGTTTGTAAAAGGCCCAATCCATTTCCCAATGATTGCATTGGGAGTCATTACTTCAATGGGAGATGGCTCGAGACCAAAGAGAACATCTTGCGCAAGCAAAATTTGCCTCTTATGTTTGTTCCTTATTTTGTGTTTTCATCTCAAGGGTTTTGTTGCACAAAAGAGGATCCAGAGTACTTGAATCCATCTCTGGTTCCTAAATCTGCTTTGTTCTGTCATCATTTTTAAAGTGCTGTGATTTTTGTGGTACACCATATATATGAGATGTTAACTTTTGCATTAGCCTACTGTGTCTGCGGAGACAGCTTTTGGTTATCAGTGGTGAAAAAGGTTTCTCTCTCTCTCTGATCTTTAGTCTGTTTCAGTGAAAACTAGAGATATAAAAGAGGAGTCGAATACCCGATAAGCCTAGAGCCTGCACACCCGGCTCCTACTACATTTAAACTGCAGAGCCACAGCAGCCCCTTATCGACTAATTGTGTACTCAATACAAATTGTATCCAGTACATGATTAGTCATTTACTTGATACTTACCATCCTTAGTGAAAACAACATATACTCTTCTGATACCTCCATAACAGATACACCAGTAATTGAGGTACACTGTATTTACAAGGGGAAATGTAGAGGAAGCATCTAAAGAGAAGGAGAAGATTGATTTGGAGTAGATTTATCAGTAACAGCATGCAACATACACCCATATGATGAAATTCCTTGGAAATTCCCTGGATTTGTTCCATGCAAGCAGGCACCATAATGTGGAGGAATATGCATATTTTGATGAGTCATTGCAGGCCTGAAGGTGCTTGAGTGCTATAAAGTGTCAATTTGCAACGTTTCTGCTACAGTAGTGGGCATTACACTGTGGGGACTTTTCCATTGTAAGGTGCCTCTTTGGTGTATGTAAATCCAGTTCTTCTTTCCCAGCGTAGATTGGCAAACCCCTTTCAGAGCAAAATGGACAACTTTTCAGGCAGGCCAGGCCAGTGTATTGCCTGCACTGTGTGGCCAGGGGCAAGGAGCGCAGAGGAATGCAGTGTAGACATACCCTTGGTGAGTACAATGGTCCATCAGACCCTAAGAATATATTTGAGGATGTGAATACTTGTAATTTGTGCAAGGATATTTGTAAGATTTAAAGCAGACTAGACATGTTGCTTGTGGATATACAGGTTACTTTCCTTGGTCTCCATAAGTTCCTAGTGGCTCTAAATTTGGCACAGGTGGCAGAGATGACTTTCACTCTGGTGAGCTTGAAACTATAGCAAGCAGAGTTGAATCCACAATGGTGTAATACAATATTGCAAAATTCACTTTAAATAAAATAGTAAGTTACATCTGTTAACATTCAGCCTATGCATGTGCCTTCTCATGCTGGACGCTGAATGACCAGGGTCTTAGTTTCCTTCTGTAGAGCCCTGTCAATGAAGACATGATAGAGCAACTTCATGAAGGACATGCTAGCAAAATGGATTCTATGTTCTAGCTCCACATCAAGATTGGCTGTCTTAGAGAGGTGGCTACCAAGGCATGGGAAATGTTCGATGTTTTCCAGGAGGTAGCCACTTTTAACAATTTGTGGGAGAATGGGGGCAACCTGTGCTGGGGCAGGCTGCTAGAGTACCTTAGTCATTTCTAAATTGAGGAAAAGTTCCAGGCTATGGTAGGCCCCTAAAAAGAGATCTAGGGTGGATTGAAGTCAGCCTCAGTGTGGGTGAGAATAGCACAGTTGTCAGCACAATGAAGGTCAATGTTAACAGTCCTGGTGACTTCAGTTTTAGAATGAAGACTTCACAGATTGAATAGCTGGCCATCCAAGCAATACTCAAGCCAAATTCCAGAAGAAAGGCAGTCATGAATAAAAAATAAGATTACAGAAAAATAGATGGAAAAAAGACTTGGGGCAATAAATAACACAGCCTTGTTTAACATCAGCATGGATAGTGAATGGGTCCATTTCCAACCCATTACAGAATACAGTGATGTTCATCCAATCATGAAGTAGCCTGAGAACATGAATGAACTTCAATGGACAATCGAACCTAGATAGCACCTCCCGTAATGTTTTATGATTGATGGAATCAGAGCTGTTGCTGTCCCATATGCAGTTGCCTAGGTGCCCCCAATTTCAAAATGCCCAACTTGGCTCCATGCTTTGTTTCTTGGTAGGGATAGCCCTGCATAGGAAGCCTCCATTCTCTACATTTTTCAGCTGCTTGTAGAGCTCCCACTAGACAAATCTTTTCCTGCCGACATTCCAGAGATCTTGAGGTATTTGTTCCTCTATTTGTGAGGGGTGACCTAGACAGAAATGAACAGTAGAGGATGGTTCTGGTTCATGGATCTCCTCCTCCATGCCACATAGCACCCCCTGGAGTCTAAAGGAAACTTTATTTTAAAGTAAGAAATATCCAGCATCTCCTTTACATTTCAGACTCCACTAGACATGGGTGGAGCATGAGTGGGGAGGACACACTGCAGGTATCATGGGCCCAATGGACATCTCTGAATGCTATATTTTCAGTGCAAATTTAAAAATATCTGTAATCACACTGCTTGGGAGACTCCCTAAGAGTTGAGAAAAATGTGTATTTAGTAATAGTAAAGAATTTAGAAAAATGGCTCCAATTCTCAGTTGCTCTATCCCTGTGCTGAGTGCAGGAATAAAAGTGGGGACAAAGACACCTTTAAGTCATATTTGTTCTCTCAGTATTCTGGGTCCATTCAGGAGCTACAGTAGCCCTAGCTCTGACCTCAGTTAGACCAGCCTCAGGGTGCTGGAAGTAAAGCTAGTTTTGGACTTCTCTGATAGTCCTTTATTGGTGGAGTAACTTCCTAATGGGCCTTCCTTTTAGCTCTGCCAGAACAGCTTAAAGGTACCTTACAGAAAAAAGAGAATCCATCCCATTGTTTCAAAGGTATTCTTAACAATGTAATTTTCTTTATTTTCTATATTATTTCTTGCTGGTTGTTTGGAGTTACTTGAGAAACTGCATGTGACTTCTTTGGAAAGCATAGCACTGTAATAATTACAAGTCTCACTCAAATATGCAAGGATAAATATATGCACTATAAAATGTGTTTTTCTTTCACATATGACGTGTCACTGTGGCACAGGAAATATGTGAGGGAGAAGATTCCAGAACCAGGAGAGGAAAAAACCCTCTGCATTTTTTTAAATAACAAACTTACAGCAAGCAAGCCATTCACATGGAACAAAAATCAGTCTTTTATTTCCCATTATAAAAAAGAAGTTGTAATTAAACCCAGATTTCAAAACTAAGGCTTGTTTAATCTATGTACATTAGAATGCACTAGTCATCAGTAAGGAAATGCTCATCTGAAAAAGTAATGGATATTTTATATTGTATTGTATATTTTTTTAAAAGGGAGAGGTTAGGGATGTAAATATTTTAAGTTGGAATGTTCATTCTTTGTTGTTTTGAGCATGTTTGAAACTTGAATTGTTGAATGCATTGGAAGGAAGTGTAACAGACTGATAATGCCTTGTCATATCCTGCACATACCTGGTGGAATTAAGGAAAACTTACTGAACTTAAGTTAAACCTTATTGAATTAAATTAATAACTTTGGGGTTCATTGTATTAAAATGCGATTGTGTGTGATTGTGGAATTTTAATGTGCCTTCTGTAATAGGAGGGGGATGCTAATGTAATTCCTCTGTTTTCATCCCTTTGAAGCCATCTTCCTGTAGCAGTTTGCATATACTAGTTCAAACTAGATTCACCAGAGACCAACAGAAAGAAAGGGTTTTTGAATAAACAGCCTGTTTTTCAACTGATTCAGAGCATACTTTCTGATCCAGCAAATGGGCAGGACCCTGGTCCAGGGAGAGCCACAATCCTTAGAGAATGGTTAGAAGGACTGAGCCTGTTGAGGGTTTTATGAACTTGTAACCATAGACCTTTGAGGTTTTCAAGGACTGTTCGTGCTATAGCCCATGATTGGTAAACTTATTAGCAGGTGTCTGGTTTCTATTGTTTTTAATGTTTTCTTTGTAGATCTTTTACATTAAAACTACAGTAGGGTTGCATAAAAAAAGACTGGTGTGTTACCTATAACTGTGGGAAGTCTCTGAAGAGAAAGCAAGCAGGTGTGCTTGACCAGCCCGTCTTTGCTGGGAGTAACAGCTGGTCAGAAGGGAGTAAGACACATCTTCACCAAAGAAAGACACTGGCTGGCTGGGAGTGGGTGTCGTTGCTGGACCGTGGAGTGACAATACAGGTGCATTTGCCTGGAGTGATCACAGGGAGCATGAGATCAGTCATGTCTCACTGACCAATACAGTTTCTCTGCAGCTTTCTGTCATGACTAGGGCTTGGGTGGTCAGACCTATTGGTCCAAGCAGTAATGGTCAGAGGCCAGGAATAACACTGAAAGTCAGAGCCAAATGTCAGGAACAAGGAGTCAGAATCTAGAGTCAAAGACAGTCAGGAACCAGTTGGCAGAGTGAGAAGTCAGAAGTCCAAAAACAAGCTGAGAGAAAAGCCCATCACTACGACTGGAAAGGGAGTCCACTTTGTTGCATGGACACCTTTTGGAATGTCTCCTAGGTTCAAATAGGGCACCTGGACCAATGAGTGACCCTGAAAAAAGCTGTCAGTCTAACCTTCAGAGGAGATTTTCCTTGGGGCTTCGTCTATACTGCGCTGTTTTGCGCAAGAAATATGCAAATGAGGCGAAGCGTGGAATATCGCCGTGCCTCATTTGCATAATTAATGCGCAGCCGCTTTTTTCGCAAGAGGCTTTCTGTGCAAAAAGGAGCCATCTATACTGTTTACACCCATGACACACAGGTGCTGGAACTTAAGATGCAGCTGTACTCCCTGGCTTGAAGTAGTAATAACCCAAATACATTATTTCTGCTGTCAGCACCCCCACTGTAAAAACTATGCCAGCACCACTGCCACAGCGTTTATATGATAATGAACATGACTCAATCATGGCTGCTAACAGCATGGAGGCATTTGCCTTCCTGCAGATCTGGGCTCTAGTCCCCTCAGGACCTCACACGTTCCAAAAGTAGGTGCTTGGTAGAGCTATTTAGTTCTGTAGCTCTGTATTACTAAGTTTTCCAAATATCTGACTGTTGTTAGCACTGTATAGTTCACCATTGATTTAGGCTCCTAAAAACCTAAGATTCTTTTGGAAATTGGGCTTAAGCTGCTAGGTCACTTACACACCTTTGAAAATTTGACCACTTCATGAATATTTACATGGCTTTTTAGCAAAGATGGCAATGGAAAAGTTTCATATGAATAATTCAATGTTCAGTCTCTAGATGGATCTCAGAACCTTCAGCCAACAGTAGTTTCTTGTATGCTCCCATAAAATGTCTTATACCCCAACTCTTAAAGTGTATTTATGATTAGTTTGCTCTCCCCACCCTCCAAAGGTACTTTTGTGTTTTACCTGGCCCTCAGGCATATGTATCATTCCAAGCAAATAACTCATCTGAAGAAGTGGGATGTGCCCACAAAAGCTCATGATAACACCTACGTCTTCTGTTAGTCTCTAAGTGTACGTCTACACTGCGGAGCTATTTTGGGACACCAGGAAGTATCCCGAAATAACTATTCCACGTCTACTGAAGCAGCCCGTAATGGGCAGCTTATTCTGATGTCCTGGTAACCCTGGTTCCATGAGGGTTAAGGGGAATTTCGGAATAGCGAGTTATTTCAAAATTTGGTGCTGTGTAGACCATGCCAAATTACAAAATAAGCTATTTTGAGCTAAGGATGCTGTGTAGACACACCCTAAGGTGCTACAAGACTATTTATTGTTTTAAGTTTTTCTGTCTGTAAAATGATAGGTTAGCTGGGTGATCCTGACTGATCAAAGGAAGCCGTTACACAAATTCAAACAAGCACTTCTACTTTAAGATAACATGCTTCTGTGAATTAATGTATAGGTACCTATGATGGTGTGTGCTTGCCACATTGGCTCTGAAAGGGCTGAGTTGGTTTAGGCAGGTTCAATCAGCAGATTAGGCCCCAAATTGGGAGAATTAAGGATGAGAAGAAAGCCCTAATTAAGAGGAAGCTCACTGAGCAGAGATGTGCTGGCTTAGTCTGATAGACACAGCAGCGTGGGGATGGGGTGGGGGCAGGCGTCTCCGTGGAACTGGCACATGAGGAGAGCCAACTTAAAAGGCAGTTCCCCATGTGTATCGGCTCCTGCCTGTCCCCAACCCCCTGCACTGCTGCCTCTGATAGCAGAGGGGGTGGGCTGGAGGAGGCAAGTGGCTCATGTGAGCTGACACACATGGGAGTCGGCTTGAAAGCCAGCTTCCCGCATGTACTGTCTCCTGCCTGCCCCCTCATCCTGGGGCGGGGAGGCAGGCAGCTCTGCACATTCAGTGTTCATGGGGAGCCAGCTTAAAAGCCAGCTCCCCACAGCACTGGTTCCCACTCCCCGCACCTTGCTGCCTCTGATACAGAGGCAGCAAGGTGGGTGTAGTTGATAAGATTAACATATTGGTTAATCGTGTACTCTGTTGTACTTAAAAGTACTGCATGGGATCTTTTCAGGGTGATAAGGCAAAATGCCACATTAATTGGTAATACATATAGCAATCACCACTGTATCATATGCATATGATATATCACACTCATGCACTCACACACAAGCATACTCCATCTTGTTGTTCTTACCAATAGTTGCTCCCCCTAACTGCACTGGCCAGGTGAGTTAGATGGGGGAGGGGTAGAGCTGGGCTTCTGCTGATCTGGATCAATGCTCCCATGTTGACAAGATGAAAACCCAGGATCCTCCTGCAAGATACCTTTGATTTATAGTAGCTTCCCTCTCATGCAAATCTATCATCTTATGCATATGCAAAATCTGTGTGAGTCATCATATGCATATGCAGCTTCTTAATGCGGTCATATTCATTTTCAAAGAGGGTGCTTCCAAAAACAGGCACTTGCTGCTGACTCCCAAGGAGATCCATATGTTCAATCTTCTTTCAATGAGCCCAATTAAGAGGTCTTACTGTTCTTGGATCTGGCTTCCATCCCCTCTCCAACCATTGCAACTGCCCACAGGTGCTTGCCTTCCACATCTTATCCACTCACACCTCATTCATTCAACAGGACAATTAAGTAAAAGGGGAGAGATCTATTTTGATACTAAGACATTCTCTTTGCTTTACTTATTTTTAGGGACTATTCTACCAAGATTTAATACAAAAAACTTAATACAGAGTTTCTATTTCTATATGAAAAGGTACAAAGTTTCTATGTAAAAAGACTTACTACAAAATTATATAAAAGGACTTGATACAAAGTTAACAACTTCCGTGAGAAAATGATTAATCCACAGGTGTATCTACAACTCAACTACACGTTGACATCCCTACTAGAACCTGGAGTAGAGAGTTGGTCTGCTACTGGGGAAGTGGTACTGGCAGGGCAGTGAACTGGAAGACTGCCTGGGTCACTGCAAGAGTGATAGGGTCAGGGCACTGGGCGTGAGTACTGCCAGATGCTGCTTGAAGAAAAAAAGACTTTGAAAGGCTCAACCACAGAACGTGGGGAATGATGGAGAGCTGATTCACAGAGGCAGCAACAGTTCCTAGAGTGAGAGAGGCTGCGGATCATGATAGACCGACAGAAACGCAGCATGCAACTGCAAGAAGAGGTGTTGACCTCACAGACCTAAGCCCCAGAGTGGCCATGAGGCGGTACCATCCTGTGGTGATTAGAGCCCCATAGTAGTACTATACACAAGTAACTTTTAAATAATAATTCTGGTTGTGCTGGAAGTAGCTCACCCATTCTGATTTCAGACCAAGAATTTTATTTCAGTAAGTTATCAACTTAATTTTCTTACTTCCAATGCCACAGCAATTATAAAAGCATTAAGTTTAGTGTAACAGTCAACACCCTTTCCTTGGAGAAGTACACAAGAACAATAGACTTTAATGAACAGCAATTGACCTTGACTGGAGTGGACAATTATTCTTGGCTTAGACTAAACTCCAGCGGTCATTCTTGATTTTAAGTCTTCAAATTGTTCAAGTATTCGGCTACTGTACAGTGAAGCCATCTGTAATCAATTGCAGTTTAGTCCATCTTGCATTTGTTTTGTCTTAACTTCAGGAGACAGTATCATGAAAAAATATAAGTCCTCAAAATGAAAGAGTACTAAACTGCCTCCTCCCTATGATATCACTAAAACTTTAGCAGCCTGCAAGAGCTAGAGGGAGAACCATAAAATTATGTGTCTGTGCTTGGGATGTTAAATTTAGATGAATTAACTAATCAAATAGTCGATGGGATTTCAATCAACTATTTGATTAATTGATAAGGGTGCTTCTGCTGGGCTCTTGCTACAGTTCAAAAGCGGAAGCCCCACAGGGAGCGCGGGGCCAATGGGGGACTGGCCCCGCATTCCCTGCCCTGCCTGAGTCTTTGGAATGTATAAGAGTCACAGTGGGGCTCTTGTAAATTTCAAAAGGAAGCCTTGCAGGGAGCATGGGACCATTGGGGGACTCCCCCACTGGCCCTACACTCCCTTTGGTGCCTCAGCCTTTGAAATTTTCAAAAGGAAGCCCCACAGGGAGCATGGGACCAGCCCTGCTGGTTCCATGCTCCCTTCAGCACCTGAGCCTTTGAAATATACAAGAGCTCGGAAGGGAAATGTACAAGAAATGTACAAGAGCCCAGCTGCCCCTTTGAAATGTACCAGAGCCCTGCTGGCCCCTTGCTCCCTGTCCCTGCTGGTCTTCTGCTTTTGAAATGTACAAGAGCTCCACCAAGTCTCCTGTACATTTCAAAAGCAGAATCGCAGCAGAGCTGGCACCAGCAGAGACTGCTTCAGTCCCCGCTCACATCAAACCAGCTTTTAAGCCAGCTCCCATCTGCACCGGCTCCTGCCTCTCCCCCCTGCTGCATCTCTCTGATAGAAGCAGCAAGAGGGGGGAAGCGACTAGTCGCATCACTAGTCGACTATCATATAAGCTTATGCTTAGCGCATAGTCGACTAGTCGCTTACATCCCTGGTCTGTGCTGTTTGGTCCTATTCCCATATTATACTGGGGCAACAACCTTTGAATTATTCACAGGTGGATGTCACATGCTCCTTTCATCGAATCTATGTGAGCTGCATAGAGAGTTTTAAAGAACCATTTGTGCCCTGATACCCAAGGTTGATATTTACAGGATTATCTAGATACAGATAAAGGGATTTGTACATGATCCTCTTGTATCAAGGACAGACATTATTTCAGCACTGCCTGATAGCTCTGCTTCTTTCTGTCTTAGTTACTAAAGCTCTGGCACACACAGTAAGGGCCAACGCCTTACTGGATGGATGATCCAATCACCTCCCTCCTCCTACAGATATATGGCAAAACGCCCATGAGTGCTGAACATGTACTGACTGTAGCATGTACAGATAAGACTCTCATTCAAGCCTTGTATCAAATACACAATTGCACTGTCAATTGCAGTCTCTTTCTCCTAATATACATATCTGCAAAATGAAATGGAGTAGTTATTTGAATTGCACTTTTCTTGCCAAGATTTTTTTGCTCTATAGACTGAACACTATAATTCATTGAGTTTTAATACCCAACATATGTGCTGTGATTGTTTATATAAATCACAAGATATTATTTTTTATTTCCCGTTTATATGAGGAAGTAAGAATTTTTGCAAAAATGCTCGTGGTTGCAAATTTAAAAATCAGTTTTCCTGACTACTCATATTTGAATTTATTTTAGTTGTGATTCTCCTCCCTGAAAGGAGCCAGTGCAGGACTTAGGAAACACTTAGATAAAGCTTTATTTTAAGAAACTAAATGAGTGCCTAGGACATGCACTGACCTTCTGAATTCTACTCACAGGGAACATTTTGATTAAAACTAATTGTTCAAATGTTTGCTCAAAGCAAACACAAAAGGGTCACGAGCTTGGCCAAAGTAAAAATTTAAATTCGTGGCTTCTGTCATTTAGTTTTCCAGGATTAAAAATTATACGATTTTACATTCCGCTTCCTAATGTGTTAAGGCTGAATTGAAATACTTGAGTATTTGACACTTAATCCATGTAAGCATACAAAGCAAATTCCTTAACTTTGTGGGTTACAGTTTGCAAAGAAGCCTGGTTGTGGACTCATTTATATATTAGTTGTCTTGGCAAGATTAATTCCTTAACAAGTAACTGAGTTCCATAGGTTTATTATTTACAGTAAATCATATGCTTCTCATCACATTTCCTGTGGCTAAAGATATTGTCTACGAATTTCTTTGTGCTTTCAACAGATGCAGCACTCAATTTAAAGCTTTCCATGCAGATTATAAAGAGCGTGTCTGCATGCATCTTTCTGATTTACAGATACCATTGCTCATTGATTGGCCTTCTGTGCTGAATGACTTTGGACAAGTAACTTTGTTTCTCTATGTCTCTAGGCAATAGAGGGGATGGAGTTGTTAAATATAACAGATTAGGGGAAAATAAAAATGACTCCATAGGGAAAATACGGAGTTCAGTTTAGCCACATTAAGTTGAAACAGTTGGTGGTAGGGATGTAAGTAACTAGTCAACTAGTCCCTCGACTAGTTGCTTCCTTCCCTTGTTGCCTCTATTGGAGGCAGCAAGTGGGGGGAGCAGGAGCTGGTGCTGGGGGGGAGCCGGCTTAAAAACCAGTTCCCCCCAGCACCGTCTCCTTTGGGGCAGAGGATGCAGGGGGGTAGTGGGGACTGGGCGCTAGCTGGGAATAAGCTGATTCCCAGCTCGTGCCCCGTTCCAGGACGCTGTGCCTCTGCTTTTTAAATGTATTAAGAGTCTATAGGCTCTTAATACATTTAAAAAGCAGAAAAGCAGCAGGAGGGACCCTTAATATGGCTTAGTGGGGGGGGACCCTTAATATGGCACAGCAGAGGGAGGCTGGGAGCCCGTTGTGGTTCCCCCGCTTTTATCGACTAATCAACTAGTCAATGAAAATTCCAACAACTAGTCGATGGGTTGATTAACCTAAATTTAACATCACTAGTTGGTGGGCAGGGGGGATTGATTTAAACCAATGCTGTTTAAAGCAGCTATTTAAATCACCAAGTGAAAACCAATGATTTAACATCAGTTTTAATCGGCTTTTCCATTTGCACTTCAGTTATTTTCTAAAGAAAGGCGCATTGTTGTTGGTTGATATAACCATTAAAACAACTAAATAGCACCTTACAATGTTATTGTACGTTTTTTTATGCTTACGAGGGTACTCTAACTATCCACATTTATTTGAGTAACTATGTAGCTTAAGAACATAAGAACGGCCATACTGGGTCAAACTGTGGTCCTTCTAGCCCAGTATCCTGTCTTTTGACGTTGTTTGAACTTCAGAGAGACTGAAAAGAACAGAGCAATCATCAAGTGATCCATACCTCACTGTCCTATTCTAGCTTTTGGCAGTCAGAGGTTTAGGGAAACCCTGAGCATGGGGTTGGGTCCTGACTCTGTTGGCTGATAACCACCGATGGATCTATGTTTAAACCCATGTTGGCTAATAGCCATTGATGGACCCATGGACTTTCCTAATTTTTTAACCCAGTTATACTTTTGACCTTCACAATGTCTCCAGCAACATGTTTCACAGGTTGACTGCATTGTGTGAAGTACCTGCTTATGTTTGTTTCAAACCTGCTGCCTGTTAATTTTATTGGGTGACTCCTGGTTTTTATGTTATATGAAGGAGTAAATAAACACTTCCTTATTCATTTTTTCCACACCATACATGATTATAAAGACCTTTATCATACCACCCCTTACTTGTCTCTTTTTTCTAAACTGAACCATAGAGGTCTTTTTAATCTTTCCTTATGGGGAAGCTGTTCCATACCCAGAATCATTTGTTTCCTATCTCTGTACCTTTTCCAATTCCAATACATCTTTTTTGAGATGGAACACTCAGAATTGCATTAACTCCATTCTGTGGATTTTTATAGGTACGTTATGATATTTACTGTCTTATCTATCTCCAGCCTTTTTCTAGTGGCTTCTGACATTGTTAGCTTTTTGACTACCACTTCAAATTGAGCAGATGTTTTCAGAGAACTATCCATGTTAACTCCAAAATAGTTCTTGAGTGGTGACAGCTAAGGTAGATCCCATCATTTTATATATATGGTTTGGATTATGTTTTACAATGTGTACTAACTGGTATGTATCACCATTGAATACATTTGTCATTAAGTTACCTATGCATTCTTTCACATAGAGTATCACTCCCCCATAAGGCGACCAGCTCTGTCATTCTGTATATTTTATATCCTGATATTACAATGTCCCATTATGTATTATCATCCCATCATGTCTCTTGGATGCCTGTTATGCCAATATTCTCATTTAACACTAGGTACGCAAGTTCACCTATCTTAGTAATGGAGATACACCCACCACTGGAGTACCTCCTTGTGACAGTGCCGTGGGATCATCTCCATTCCGGTCTGAAGTCCCACTTTCACCAGTTGCTTACACCACATCCCCTCTCACTCTCCAGGTCTTACTGTGCTCAATCTTTGTGACTCAGCCCTCCAGCCAGGTCACTACGTTGTCCTTCTAATCCAGGGCCATGTCCTGTGCCACTATTTCAGTAGTTGGTAGGGAACACAGGCCAACACCCAACTCCAGGTCCGAGCCCAAGGATCCTACACCAGCAGCCAACATCTTCATTATCTCTCACCTTTCTGCAGACTCCCTGGGCTGCCTTCTACTTCTCCTTTTTTCAGGCTCCTTCTCTGCCCTCTTCTGAGTATCTTCTTCCTTTACGTCCCAGTTTTCATGGTTTCTATTCTCCCCTGATTTCCTCCCTTCCCTCTCTAAGCCATAGAGTGTCTTCAGGCCTTCACACTGCTGCCCCTTTCTGTTGCTAATGTACAGGCTTTATACCAGCTCTACCTGTTCCTTCTCAACTGAGCTGAGTTCCTTGTCAGCCTTTCCAATTCCTGGCTGTTACTCAGATGTACCCAGTCAGGTTAACGGAGTTCTCTTAACCTGTTCTGACTTGTGTGGGATGAACACACCATCACAGACTTCTACCATTCATGTACGACCTTTTCTTATATCACTGATAACTATATGTACCTTAGCCACCTGCTTCTCCACAGCATTACACATAAATCCATCTAGAGGTCTATTTAGATATTTTCAGATTCTTAATACTATTATTTTTAGTATGTTAGAAAATGTTGAATTATCTATGATTTACAAGATAATTAACATTTTGCTTTTGATTTGTGACAAGTTGTATTTGGATGGTAATTGGAATTTAATTAAACACACAAAAAGTATATACAATTAATTTTTATTAAACAAGACAACCATAAATATTTTGGATACATAAGTTTCTCTTATTCAAAACATGTTTCATATTTGGAACTAAATTGTAAATTTAGGTCTTAACATATTTTGTATTACATTTTCAGATTTCATTTTAAACAGGTTTATTTTTAAAAATAACTTCTTATAATTTAAATAAAATTAAACAATCTTATTTAAATACAACATCCAGGGTTTTTTTTTCCCAAAATTGATCAACGGTGGGACATTCGGAAAGAAATGTCAGAGATTAACTGAAATTTGGCATCAGAATCTTGTTTACTATGGAAATAGGAAAACTAACTGTTCTGTGCAGCACTGGAATAAATGATCACAGAGGCTTTTTCCAGGCCTTTCGTTTATGGTGAGACTCTTTTGAGGGATATATAAAAAACTTTTAGTGGTAAACTTTCACACTGTTTGCAAAATTCCTACAATTTGTCAGCACTAATGAAATACAGGTTCCTCATGCTGCTTGGCAAAATCTGAATTATCAACAATATCTAATATATTGCAAGAAATACCATGAAATATATCCTGTGCTTACTTGATTTCCCTCAGTGCCACCTTTTTCACTCTGGGTTTGCTGTTGGCCATTGTGTGCTAAGTACAGCTTTTAACAGGTGAAGATGAATGGCAAGGCAATCCAATTACAAAATACTCAAAAGGTTAAATTACTTAGCTAGTATATGGCCCTCCACTCCCGGAAATAAATGAAGCATTGTAAATATGATAAGTTATTCTTAGTACAAAGAGAAGGAATGGAAATAGAAAATGGTCCAAGCTGATTAGTTTCTTGATGACCAGAATAGGAATATTAAAGTATACGTCATTTTAATGACAATATTCTGAGATTAGATATGTTTGCATGCAGTCAGATTAGTGAAACAAAATAAACTGAAGATACCAGTTCAAAATTCAGAAATATGAAGCACTGAGCTATGAAGCTGGGATATTGTACTCATTGGGTGAAATATACACCTGGAAAAATAAGTTACCTACAATATTAAGATAATCTTTTTTGTGGTTAAAGCAAAGGCGTGGGACTCAGGAAATCTAGGTTTGATGTCTGGCTGTATCATAGATCTTTAGAGCGCCTTTTGGGAAAGTCAGTTAATTGTTTGGGGCCTCAGTTTATCTATCTGTAAAGCAGAACAAACCCCGGAAGTACTTCACAAATGAGTTATAAAGCTAAATCAGATTTTTTTAAAGTGCTCTGTGGTAAAAGGTGCTACAGAGCTTTAAAGCATGTTTATTTCTTCTGACCTTCCTGATATTCTAATTCTGTTTTAGACATTAATGGGATATCCAAGATACCTGTGTGTGGTAACTATGGATAAATTATGACTGTTCAATGGTGGTCATATATAAAATGTTTTCATAGTTGGCAGTGCATGCAAGAGACAATTGTAGAAGGTGGCTGTAAGGGGTTTCCATCTCAGACTCTGTGGGAGTTGGTGGGGGTCATTGCACATACGTATTTGTAATGTCCCCATGTGAAGAATGTTGTCATGTAGAAGTGCTGTGCTATGCATCTTCTTCTAAAAACTCTGTGAGCTACATTGGGAGTCACTTATTCATGTTGAGTAATGCCTTGCTCCTTAAGTATTTCCATTGATTTAAATGGAGACACTTGAGAAGGAGTAATGTAGTACTGTGCATGAGCCAGGGTATCCCAATCTGGCTCAGTATTTTCAGATGTTCATCTCTTCAGGGAATAGCCAGGCCCCTACTGCCACTTATGGTAAATGTTTGTATCTCACGACTAGATGGCATGGGGGTGCTTTAACCTACACAGCTCTCATGTGGACTAAATATAGGAAGGTCATAGTCCTTTTTTAAACATTTCTTTTTCTCATCTTTACTCCAGAGAGGAGCAGCACAGAGTTCTGAGCAAGGCCTGAGCTAGTTACTGATCATTATGCTTGTAATGAATGCTCAGGCTTGTGCTCAAGATGATTCCTAAAGTAAATATTTGTTCTTAAGTATTTGGAAAGCTGATCTGGTTGCTGATCTCCTATTTATGGAAGGAAAAAGCCTTGATGTTGAGAGGGGAGAGAAAACTGATAAGGCAGTTTGTATTGGAAGCCCATCATGGTTTGATTAAATAATGTGTTGGTTTGTGGAGTCACAAAGTAGTTTGTTTGTTTGTTTATAGGAAAGGTTTATTCTAAAGCAGCACTGAGACCCTCTCAGACACAAAATGCCAGTGATATTTTCCCTCATGCTCCTGCTTTAAGTTTGTAATACTCCTTCTCTGCCTAGAATTGCCACACCCATTATGCATTCCATTATGCATTCTTTTAAAATAACCTTTTAAGGTACAGTTAACTTGTTTTCAAAATCAGATTTTCCAAACAGAAGATAATGCCTGGTCATGCTGGAAGGGCAGGGTCTAAAACATCAACTGTATCCAAAAAGCTTGGTCTAGAAGGGAGATTGAATATGAATAAAATGTAGAGTGCCTGTGGAGACGAAGCACTGAGCCCTGCAGATTTAGGGCTGATAGATGCCTGTGGGATTTTCAAAAGCACGTAAGCAGTTTGACACCCTACATCACCACGGCACATACCAGGGTTTACAAAAGCATCTGTTTGCATATCTAAGCACTGACATACCTTTGAAATCTGGTGCCTTGTGTAGAAATCTCCTACTGCAATTAGTGAGCTTTTGGAGGGCCCAAGAAATGCAAGATCAGGCTCTTGAGGTAGGGAGGAGTGGGTCAGGTCAAGTGAAATTCTAACTTGTTTTAAGAAAGGAAATAAAACTAAACAGTGAGGTCCAGATCTTCAGGTAATGTAAATGTGCATTGTTCTAATTAAACCAGTGGAACTACACTGTCTTACAAAGTTCCTCCTCCTCCTCCTTGTATTGAGTGATCATGTATACCAGGAGGTTAAGAAATATTATTTAGTGTGTTAGTGTTTTTAAAAGTTATGTAATCTTACTAGATATTTTAGAAATGTGAGTCTCTCTCTCTTCATCTGTCCGAGTCATTTGTTCAAGAACTCCTCCTAAATGGTAAGAGCTAGGACCACCAAATTTGATATGCAGCTTCCTCATACCTTAACGCAAGGTCAGGGTTTGGTTGTGCCAGGACAATGGGCTGTGCCTGGAATTCAATTGTTTCTCATCAAATGGAAAGAGAGGGGTCTGGCAGGAGGGATAATTATACTACAGAATGACCACAGGGGGCCAGGAAGGGGCCAGAGATGGGGACTGGGAGAACTATAACCCCATTAGTCCAGCGGGGGGTGTGGGTGGAGAAAGGGACAGCTATCTACTATATATTTCATAGAGTTTGTGTGTTTTGGTTGTGCCCGTTGCAGCTGCAGCTGCCATTGACAGGCACTTCTCACCTGGCCCCAAACTGCTGTGGTGAGAGAGGGCTGGGGTTGTCCTCACTCCGTGGGTCAACCTGCATACTGAACTCCTTGTTCTCAGCCTCACCTCAGAAAAATTATTTAAATGAAGAAAAACCAAACGTATTTAAGTTAAGGGCCTGAGCAATGTTGGGTAAATCTTCTAGTTGTTACATATTTGTTTTTAAAAGGGGAAGTATGGCAGAGTTGTCCTCATATACTTCCAGTCATAAAGGCCCAAACTGTCTGTTGCTGTTCCTATTCTATTATGTAATACATTACAGCGGGCCGGGGAAAAGGTAACTTTGGTTAGACAATGTAATTGAATAAGCAGGCTTTAGATAATTGATGCATATTTTTCTCTTTTGCTTTCAAGCATAGTTAGACTTGGAATCGATTTTTTGGAAGGTCAGATGTTCTGTGGTAACCAAATGTTTACATCTGTTCTAGATAGGAAAATACATGTGGAGTTAATCTTTGGTACTCAGCTCCCTCCCCAGTCTGAGGCTGTTGCAGCTGCTCATCCATCAGTACATAAAACCCATTTCTTATTGAGAGACTTCCTTTCCGATCCATTATCTTTTTGGGCATCTTCAGATGTGTGCACCAGCTGTGGATGATGACAGAACACCATCTCTTAAACACAACAGCCACCCACTGTCCGTCCTTCTACAGGAGTGGAAGTTTACACCTGTGGTAGTTCTCACACCTGTTCTGCCTTAGCTGTTGCTTATACCTCTTGCAATCCTGCCTAATATGTTCCTGAGCCTTTTCCAGAGAGAAATGTAATCACCTTAGGTATCCTTGGCAAATACTTCCCCAGAAAGGACTGCCTCCTCCCAGCACTCTGGTTTGACAGGTGTAATTTCTGAGCTTGCCTTTTTTCAGGCCTAGGGAATAGTTATGAGGAGTTCTGTTTCCCCAGATTTTGACATCAGGTTGGGATCAGGATTCTGAATTTCTTTTCACTTATATCAATGTAATTCCACTGACCTCAGTGAAATTACTCCGATTTACATCACTATCAATCCCTGGCCTCTAATTCAGTAATGGTAGTCTGCAAGATTACAGTTGTCTATTGAGACCCAGCCTCCCAACCTCCTTCAGTATGAATTAAGGCCTGACCAGAGCAGTTGCATTAACCTTTTGAGAACTTAGTTCACATCTTCTGAATGCAAATATATTCAGCCCTTGTACTGGAAATTCCCAGATCCCAGCATTAAAGAGTATTTGTATTTTATGACACACAGTCTAATTCCTTCCTGCCAGCAAAACAACTGCTTAGAGATTATCTGCACATGAAAGATGATAGCTTGATTTTAAGCACAGCCATGTGTGTTGGAAGTAACATCTATGGTAATTATTAGAACCTGCTGAATCTCAGACTCTTTGGACTGAGAGAGGGGTTAAGTACATCTCCCAAAACTCCCCAGCTGCTCACCATATGAGTAGATTAAAACTACTCTTTGTCAAGAGTGTAGTGATGGCTTGGAATCTGTAATGCATACACTCCAGAAAGTTCTTGTGTATTTGTTTTATGGATTTATTTTGTTAGCATACTAGATATAATTAATTAATATCCACACCTAAATAACTATAAAAGGAGAAACACTGGAAGTCTCAGAGGTGGAAGTATAAGGCATATTATTATTATTTATTATTATTATTATTTTGTCTTTGTGATTTTCTTTAGTGGAGTGAATAATCTCATTGTTCTTAAATGGTGCATTGTGACCGTATGGAGAAGTGATTCCTACCAACTAACAATGGTTGTTTGAAGAGAAGTTCAGGTAGCAGTTCCTCTGAGTCATGACAAAGTCAAAAGAGTAGAAACCCATAGTCTTTTAATGGAGTGCTAAAGAAGGAAACAGATACCCATAACTTTACAAGAATAAAAACAAACATTGGAATTACAGGTGGGCAAAGCTGTTTGGTTAAAAATAGAATTGGCCCAAATCTTTAGGCAATCATAGAAGATTAGGGTTGGAAGAGACCTCTGGAGGTCATCTAGTCCAACCCCCTGCTTGACAGAAGATTTATCCCAATTAAATCATCCAGTCAGGGCTTTATGAAGCAAGACCTTAATCTCTAAAGAGAGAGATTCCACCCCCTCCATAGGTAACTCATTCCAATGCTTCATCACCCTCCTAGTGAAGTAGTTTTTCCTAATATCCAACCTAGACCTCCCACGTTGCAATTTGAGACCATTGCTCCTTGTTCTGTCATCTGAGAACAGGCTAGCTTCATCCTTTTTGAACTTCCCTTCAGGTAGTTGGAAGGCTGCTATCAAATGTCCCTCTCACTCTTCTCTTCTGCAGTCTAAGTAAGCCCAGTTCCCTCAGCCTCTCCTCATAAACCATGTGTCCTCGCTATCTAATTATTTTTGTTGACCTCCGCCAGACTCTCTCCAATCTGTCCACATCCTTTTTGTAGTGAGGAGCCCAAAATCAGTACTTCAGATGTGGATTCACCAGTGTTGAATGGAGGGGAATAAACATTTCCCTCAATCTACTGGCCATGCTCCCATTATTGCAGTCCAATATGCCGTTAGCCTTGTTGACGACAAGGGCACACTGTTGACTCATATCTGGCTTCTCGTCCCTGCTGTGCCACCCTTCCAGTCCACTGTGTCCTGCTTCTCCACGGTGGCATGGAAAAGCAGAGTGCAGACAGCCAGGAGGAGAGGGCAGCATTGCAGGGCACAGTGGAGAGATTGCTGGGCCGCTCTGGATCCCTTGCTGTGGTGAGTGTGTGTGTGGGGAGGGGGGAGGGGAGTGACCCCTGCTGTTGACTTGTGTCAGGCCTCATAATGCCCTGAGTCCCTCCTACCCATAGAACAGTTGAGGAGGCTACCGGGTATCTCAGGGGGCAGAGAGAGGGTAACTAGAGACTGTGTGTCAGGAGAGATCCCCTGTGGCCCCTGTTCCCTGAGGGCCCTGCCAGACATGAAGCCAGGTCCCTCATTTCTGTGGCTCTTACCAGCTGTATGAGAAAAGGGGGCTGGGAGCTAAGGGGCATCTTCAACTCTCTTCAGCAGCAGCAGCAGAAGCACCAGCCAAAGGAGCAGCAGCAGCCCTGCACTGCCCAGCTCTGGCTTCCCACATCAGAACTTGCCAGGTGGTGGGACTGCCCTGCACTTCCACTGAAGTTTGGGGGGAAGGGCAACATCCCTAGTAACACCCCCTCCCAGCTCTGTCTATGGGCTCGGGGCTTATACTGCATGGGAGCACTGGGGATCCAGGATTAAGCCCTATTGTTCCTAGCTTCAGTTTGGAAGTGGAGGAGTGATCGGCACTTCAGTCCCTCGGCTCCTGCTTTCAGTCTCACAGGGGTTGCCAGATCTTGGGGCTTCAGCCCTTGTGGGAGGGGCTTGCCAGGGATCAGGGCTTCAGCATGGAGGGTAGAGGGGGGACACCGGGGATCAGGGTTTCTGCCTGGGGTGGGGAAGGTACATGGTGCGTATCGAGGGTTCAGCTGGGGGGGAGGGGCATGCTGAGGGTCGGGGTTTCAGCCTGGGGGGGGGTCTGGGAATTTGGGGGTGTCAAGGCTTTTTCCCCACTCTGGCATGATGAATGCAGAAGTGGGGGCCTGCAAAAGTACCCCAAAACCTTATCTTTCCAGGCTTTGGTATAAAACTTCCCCCAAATCTTAAAAACCTAGATTTTGGGGATAAAATCTGCTGCCACCACCCAAGTAAGGATAAGAAAATCAGGGGGGAGATCACTTGGGAAATCTCACCCCTAAAGTAAAACCCAGGACACAAAAATTAACCAATGCCAAGTTAGTAAAAAGAAAAGAGAAAGAACTTGTATTATCAACATAATATTCCTGTTGCAAACATAATATTCCTGTTGCAAGCATAATGACTAGATGGAAAAGTCACAAAGTAATATACTCATGGGGGGGGGGGGGAGGAACCCCACTATGGGCCAGGAGCTTAGTTACAAAGGAGAGGAAACCCCATTTCTAAATGCACAGACATCAGATCCCATTTCCCAAACCATAAAACAATAAAATTATCTAAACTTTACCCTACTTATATACAGTGAAGAGTCTTTTCTTGGAGGGAGACAGTCTGTCTGTCTCCCTCAGTAGCTGGAGAGAAACTGCCCCAGAGACAAAGGAGGGAAAACCCCAAAATTCCTTTGTCCCAGTTTGAAATTCCTAGCTACATTCCTATTGGCCAACTCTACCTGGCTTAGGTATAGTTAACCCCTTAGTCCCCAGGCTGCTAGCTAACCCTCATGATCATCACAGGGGGGCACTATGGATTAGGGCTTCAGCCTGGGGTGTGCTGGGAACTCAGTGTGGGAGGGGTTGCTGGGAATCAAGATTTCAGCCCTGCAACAAGTGCAGGGGATCAGAGTTTCAGCCCCGTGGCCTGAAAGGGCTGGCAGACACCTTTCCTTTTGAGAAACCCTGTTTTATGGTGCACACGAGGAGGGGTGACACACAGGTTAAGTCGAGACTACAAGCCTCTTTCAAAAGAGAGCGTCTAGACTGCAACCACTTCTTTCGAAAAAGCAAGCCGCTTTTTCGGAAGAGAGCACCCAGGCAGTCTGGACGCTTGCTTTCGAAAAAGCCCTGTTTGCATTCAATAACGTCTTTTTTCAAAAGAGCACTTTCAAAAAAAGGCGTTATTCCTCATAAAATGAGGTTTTCTGTGGTCGAAAAAACTGCCATGTTCTTTCGATTTACTTTTGAAAGAACACGGCGGCAGTCTAGATTGCAGGGGAAGTTTTTTTGAAAAAAAGCCACTTTTTGCGAAAAAACCCTGTAGTCTAGACACACCCACACACACCTCACTTACCCCTCCCACATCCTTACCCTCTATCACACACAGGCTCCCCCTCCTCCTCCTGACTTCATGTCTTTCTGCCTCTGAACCCTGCCTGAGAGCACCACCTGCTGGCTACCACCTGCCAGCCACAAACAGGAGGTTGCTGCAGCTGCGCTGATGGCGACTGACCAGCAAGTAGAGCACCATAGTGGAAAATATGGGACAATTTGCCAGGTTTTTTTAAAGGTGGGACACCTGAAAGAGGGTTTTAAATAAGGGACGGTTCCGTTAAAAACAGGGTGGATGGTCACCCCACCCAAAGCCATTGAAAAAGTTAGTTGTAGAGCCAAGACTAGAATTGGGAAATTGCTGGAATCCAATCTAATGTACAAAGTCTAGAGCACACACTCCTTTGCATATCAGTAAATAGACCTTAAGTTTCCTCATCTCCTCTAAGGAGGATCAATTGGGAAGGGCCTCTCAAGTTTCCCTAAGCCCACTAAAATCACGAAAATAGGGGAAACTGTACATGAGATGCGGGGGGGAGGGGGGAACAGGGTTGCAGGGATCAGTAGAAGGGATGCCACTTTAAAGAGGTTTTTTCAGCTAATTCAGGTTAGGGTTGTTAAATATCAGTTAATTGAATAGTCGATTAACCTCATGAATTCTTATCGGTTAATCAACTATTCTATAGTCCCCGGGGATGGGGCCGGCAACCAGTGCACTCTGGCCCCACTCTTGAGGAGCCCCCTGCCACTCCATGCTTCCCTTACAGACCACATGCCTGTTGCCTCACACTGCTGACTCTGATACAGAGGCAGCAGTGTGGGGTGGCGGCAGCCCCTGTTCAGGGGGCAGAGTGTCTAAGCTCCTGGACCTGGCGTGAGCCAGAACTGAGCCAGGCTGCCTGCCCACCTGGCTCCTAATACACTTTATATGCAGAGCCGCAGCAGGGGTATGTCCTGGACCTGGCACAAGCCAGGACTGAGCTGGGCTGCTGGCCAAACTGCTAAAAAATGTACTGGGGCGTCTATAGTAAGATGTAGGTGTAGTAGGTGTAGTCTATAGTATTAACCTATAAGCTTTTGCTTATCGGTTAATTGGTTAATCAACTATACTATTATATCCCTAATTTAGGTAAGCATCCCAGTTTTGCCAAACCAAGTATCCACCTCTGTGAATATCTGACAGAACAGAATATGCTGACATCTCATTCCAAAGTGAGAATTAAGCTACACAGATGCTGTAAATTGTTTTTGCCACACTTGATACACTAAAGCAGACAGTATGGATTAGCATTTGTATCTTTCACTTTTTTCAAAGAGATATTGACTAGTGGTGGCAATACACACCTAAATAAAGTGTGCTAGCAGTTTCACAAAGCAAAAAAATATTCTAACATTGTCAGGGAAAATGAGACTCATTCATAACAAACACCAAAGCTTTCTCATAATAATCTAATTTATTTAACACTGTGCTATGTCCTGACTAATATAATTTAGTATTGACAAAGGAATTCATTAAAAAATAATAAAGTTTAGTTTTCCTTAAGCCTTTTCTGGAAGCATCTTATATCCTAGTGTTCATCCAAAATGTAGAAGCATATTTCTCTAACTACAAATTAAAATATCAAATATATAGTGCTAGAACATTATCCCGGCATTGGTCAGGTCCTTAACTCAATTAAGTTTGTGCACTTTCCACTCGCTCCCTGCCAATAATGAAGGGGAACAGCCAGCAATGTCCCCTATGAATCTGGGGGGAGGAGCTTCAGCTCCTTCCGGCCCTCTCTAAAGGATGCCTGGGGGGTAGAAAGCTTGGGGCTGGGGCAATCATGGACGGAGGGGGCTCACACCCAGTCAATGCCTTTTACCTGCCTGGTGATTCTGTCACTCTTTTCTGTATGGTTTTATGAGAAGCCATCCCATTCTAGGCACATCCCATTTTCCTGGCACAACCAAACCCTGACTTTGCTTTAAGTTGTGATAAGAGGAAGCTGTATACTGAATGTGGTGGTCTTAGCTCTTACTGATTAGGAGGCGTTCTTGAACACACAGACAAACAAACCAACAAACTCTCTAAAATATATAGTAGATTTCAGTTCATGCAAATCGCAGCTGAATCTGGGCACGTGCTAAAACAACCTTCTGTAATCTTCTTACAATTGATATTTTAGCTTTGGCTGATTAGATATCAGAGACCTTCTCATTACATTCTTCAGAAACGGTTGTAAATTTCAGTATAATACATTCTTTTTCCAGACAGGGAATTATTGTTATAATTTTGCGCATACACACACACACACACACACACACACATACACACACACACACACACACACACGTAACATTGGCATTTTGGCACATACTCATTAGGTTCATAATAAACTGCCTCTTCAACAGTAGTCAAGAGGGCTTAATTTTTTTCAAACATGATTTTGGGTGCCCAACTTGAGGCATGCCTTAAATGGATTTGATTCTCAGAAGGTTTTGAACACACTACCCACATTGAAAATAAGACCTTTTTAAAGGTTTTGGAAAGGGGGGTGCATAAAAATTGGAGCTCTCAAAAATCTTCAGTTGCATTTGAAAATATAGGCCTGAGCATTCATTTTTTAAGATCATTCTATAAAATTAACTCCTATTTGTAGCATATATGGAGACAAATACACACTAATCCCCCTAAAACTACTCAAATGACACTCCCACGAATGAAAGAGAGCTTCTGGAAACTGCTTACCCTTCCTTTTGAACCTATGTGGTCCTTTCTTCATGAACACTGTGGCCTAAATTTCACAAATGTCCAGTAACTCTGAGTGCCTCTTTTTTTAGGTTGTCTTAATTTGAACAACCCAGAATGTTAGTAGAAACTTTTGAAAATCTTGGCTTTTGTGGTTAGGACTCTGCAGGATCTCAGAGGGCAAAGACACCTGTAATGGGTGCAGCAGGTTTCCTATTGAAACCATAAATACTCCTGAAGAGAAGCATTCAGTCAAATGAGCAGCAGTAAAATCCAACTAGGGTCTTATACCTTCCCCTTTCCTGAATACATAATATTGGATCAACAATGTAATCCATAAACCAGACATGCTACTGCGAGACATGTGGGAAGCCCAGGGAAAAAAAGCCCCATAGAGGATTAAGCAATCCATAGACAGTAAATCAGAAATCTGCATGGGAAGGACAAGGATTCAGAGCCTGCTCCAAAGCCAACTGAAGTCAGGGGAAGTCTTTTGATTGACTTCAGTGGACTTTGAATTAGGTCACTACTGTGGATCCTTGAATTTATTGAGTTTTTAAGGCCAATACTCCTCCTAAAACTCATATTAAGGGGAGAGTGTGCTAGGAACAGCTTGAGTCTTATCCCTTCCCCTCTCTTTGCATAGAAGGGGACAATGTGGCCCTAAATGTTTTTTTTCCAAATATTATATCATATTACCTTGGTGAGTCTATACCAGCTGGTAGAACTATATGGTAAAACTATATGTCATACTGCTTCAGCCTGGAGTTAGCACTTGCTCTTTCCTCCATCATATATACTGAGTTCTTTCCAATGGGAGTTTTATAGCAAGCCTGACAGTCGCTTTAAATTAGAGGAGTTGGCAAGTGTCCGAGAAAAGGGGTGGGAGTTTGCTTAGCTGAAAAAGACAGTTGCTAGACTTAATACAAGAGAATCAAGCTTTAAATAAGTTTTCATGTTCAGAGAAGTACATTACTTGTCCTCGAGGAATTTTACTTTTTTCTCTGAAGGACTTTGAATCACCAACCTGTATCTATTTGTTTGAAGTTGCAAAACTCTTGGGACAATCCAAAGGAAGCATACCACTGTTGTGGAAAATTTGATGTAATCTGCTCCAAAGTAAGGTAAGCTGTAAGTGGTTCTGTTTTGCTGTTCGTACTTATTTAAAAGCATTTACTCGAAGGAACAAAAATATACTGCCTTTGGAAAATGTAGATTTTTTTTTATTAGACCACATAGGATTACATTAAAAATCCATTGTTATATATGGCTGCTACTAAATGTGTTTATATGTTCTGCCTTGTAACACAAGAATAAGGCACCCTGACATTTATGAACTTAACATTTCTCTTAGAAAGCTTACTGACGGGCTTTTAAAAATCCAAAACAAATATCTAACCAAAATTATTTATAAAATAGGTTTGGTTATTTATTTAATAGTTTTTCATGGTAGACATGGTTCTACATGTTTAGCTTCAATCTTTCATTCCATTAGTCCAGAGCAAAAATTGAGTATTTTTTCTCATGAAAGATTCCAACATCATTTCATAAATTCACTTAAGTCTTGCTGCTCGGGTTTCCTGCAAACATGTTTTAAAAAAGATTCTGTAAATACTGATCATTTTGCTTCGGGGTTACACCCTTGCAAAGTTAATGAAATTCCTAATGTTTTCCAGCAAAAAGAAGTCATTTGATATTAGCTGACACGAGCGTCTTTTTAAAAAAAAAATAAAGTTACTAACCTACTGTGTCATCTTGCTATGTGAGCAGTGTGCTGCTGTATGAAATCTGGGAAGAGAGTGCACATTGTAGAATGAAAATAAGTGTTTTGTGTGCAACAGCTGACATCAACCTGTTCTGCATAGGCGAGAGAGAAAATGTATGAACAATGAGCTGATGCTTTCTTTCCTCTAAGTCTCCCATTACCATTATTTGGGTGTGTGAGGCAACATTTGTCAGCCTGCGGAGTGCACAAAACAAGGTATTCATGGCAGTGTATAGATTCTGCAATGGCCCACTTGTGGTGATCTGATAGATTCTTACTTTTCAAGCTGAAGTTGTGTGAAACTGAGCGGTGCAAGTTGTGGGTATTTATGGATATTGGCTCTGCGGCAGACTGGAGAAACGGCAACCTGCTCTGCAAGCCACAAAACCACATCTCTTCTTCAAGGCTGCAGGCCAGCTCATGCAAGTTAGGCTCACCTCTTCCTGCACTGCACTGCTCCTTGCAGCCCTCAGGCCTAAGAATTCCACCTGTCCTGCAGGAAGGGGCTGCAGGAAGGAGCGCAGTGCAGTTCAGTGAAATGTATGCCTCAGGACAAGTGGAATTATAAGGCTCAGTGATTGTATATTCATTCCCTCTGATTCCCTTCACCCCACAACCATACCATTGGGGCTGTGCAGCCTGTATCATACAGGGGGTACACAGGCTTGTGAAGCACCTCACAGACAGAAAGGATCATCGTGATCATCTAGTCTGACCTGCACATTGCAGGCCACAAATCCTCACCTTCCCGCTTCTATAATAGACCCCTAACCTCCAGCCGAGTTACTGAAGTCTTCAAATCATGGTTTAAAGACTTCAAGCTACAGAGACTCTTTTCCACTAGCTTAAACCTGCAGGTGACCCATACTCCTGAATAGGAATGAACCCACCCCAAACCTCTGTCAATTTGACCCAGAGAAAAATTCTTTCTCGACCCCAAATAGTATAGACCCTGAGTGGCTTGGCAAGTCTCACCAGTCAGACACCTGGGAAAGAATTCTCTGCTCTGCAGGAATTACTCGGCTTGGCCAGCTGCCCACTTACAGCTTGGGTCCATCCACCCTCTTTGGCACTGCATGTCTGGATGCTGCTCACCTGCCTGGTCGCTTCTGAGAGTTCAGCTGGCTCTAGGTGGGTCAGGTGGGCATGGGACCTGGGAGGTACCAAACTCACAGCTCTGCATGGAACCCTGAGCAATGGACCAGCCTACCAATTCTTAAGAGCCCTGAACAGGAGTGGGAATGGGGGCCACAGTAGGTAGGGGAGTAGCATACTGACTGCTGTGCCCTGTCCAGTGGGGATGTTTACCAGCACAGTGGCTCCAGAGTTTTAATGACAGATTAACCATTGAGTAGGCGGTGCCTGCCTACCTTTCTTTCAGTCCCTGATTGCCTAGCCCCACTTTCAGGCTTTACTTTTTAATTGTTTCTGTTTGCACCAGTCATACGTAACAGTATCCTGAAATTCCTTGGGAGCGGGGAAGGGGGGGAACCTTGTCTGAGCTGTTGGGTGAAAGGTACACATTTCTATACTGCATCAAAAATAAAGAAGCTGCTTTCTTTAGTCTCAACTCTGACTTAGTACCATATCGTCCTACAAGCTTCGCTCATCCTCTGGAAGTCAGTGGGATTCCTGCTGTTAGTGTGAAGACACTCTGTGGTTGTGACTTAAAATATCAGGCTCTTAAACTGATATTTCTCTTTAGTGGGATTAGACGTTGCCCTCCCACACACAGGCTTCAACACTGCTGCTCTGCTGGCCTATAAATAGGATTGGTGGATTCAACTTTTTTATAATTTTGGGTAATATCAATTACTTTATGTGTAACCTCTCCTTTTGTATTTATATCAATTTAAATGTTTACAGTTGTGGGAAATTCTGGGGGGTGGTTAGTTTTATTATTTGACAGATGTTGAGATTCCAAGGGTTCATGCTTTAATGCTGTTAAAAAACAAACTGAGAGAGATAAGAAGGGTCAGGTAGTATCTTTGCAGCCAACTTCTGTGGGTGCCTAAGTAGCCCCTGATATTATGCTTAAAATTGCTCCCCCCTCCCCCGCTAAAAACAAATCTACAATGGTGCCCCCAGTGAGCCAGGAGTTCTCAGTTTGACCATGGTTCTCTGATAAGATGCAGTCCCCTCGTGACAGTGCGGAGCATGCCTTAAGCTGCAGGCCAAGTGTCTAGCACTATGAGCACTTCTGCAGAGTGGCTCACACTGTGGAGGAGGAACCCTGCCACTGGGGGACAGGTGAATGACCTGCTGAATGTTCTTACACACTCTTCTTCATTTCACAGTCTGATGCCGTTCATAAATAGCTGTCTTCCTTTTGCGCAGCATGTAGCACTAATATCTTAGGGTACGTCTATACAGCACTGTATGTTATTCTGAAATAACAAAGAGCGTGTCTACACAGCAAGCCATTACTTCGAAATAGTGGCGAGCTGGAAGACTTCTTACTCCGACTCCTGTAACCCTAATTTCACAAGGAGAAAAGGAAGTCAAAGAAAGAGCGTTCTTCCTTCGACTTCCTGCTGTGTAGACAGCGCCAAAAGCTGAATTAAGCTATTTCAACTTCAGCTACGCAATCGACGCAGCTGAAGTTGTGTAGCTTAATTTGACTTTTGCCCTACTGTGTAAGATGTACCTTTAGGGTAAATGTTTAATCTAAGATCATCCATTCTGCATGTAGCTCCCAAAAGGAGGTACCCCATGAAAGACTGATACATAGCAGTTCCCTTTGCAAAGGACAGAGACTGCAGACCCTGAACTCAGGAGCATAGGAGTGAGCTGTTTCCTTCATGTGCCCCAGAGTTATGAGTTATCCCAAAGGACTTGGGAGATGTGAGACCACACGAGCAGGCTGGACAATTCTAAATGATGCTGCAGAGCTCAGAAAAGGACTGTACTTCTCTTTGGGCATACACCCTATTCAGACATTTGTCTTTATGGGACAATCTAGCCTTTAATGAATGTTTTTAAAGCATATGGTGGAATCCTGCTAATTATATGTAACAGGTGTTTGTTGGAGATAAAGCATGTTTTCTTGCTGATTGAGACAGGCACTGCAGATGTGTAATGTTGTTAAAACTGGAATGTATGAGTTTGCACAGGAGAAACTTCCCTACAAATTAGTTTCTAATAAAGATATTTTTTCAGAATAAGCACGGAAATCAATTGCTGCAATATTGATTAGCCTAATAAAATTATTATTTTTATAAAGGCTTTTTAATAACAGACAATGTGAGTCCAAGTCCAAAATGTATATCTCTTGTGTTACGGTTTTTGCACTCAGTAGAGGCAGCAAGGTGTTGGGGGGAGGGAGGGGTGACTAGTCGAGTCACTAGTCAACTAGCCAATAAGCATATGCTAGTAAGCACTGTGTATTCTGCTTTACTGGTTATCATGAATGTTTTTTAAGCCTTGGTGTCTTGGGATTCCAGTTCCACAGCCCTGGATAGTGGAAATTCCTATAGCAGATAATGCAGTGTCCATCCTATTTTACTACAATGCGTGAAAGAATATACTTCGGTTTTGGATTACTTACTCCTGCTTTTTTATAAATTACAAATACACAAACAAAACGGGTTTTATAAAAAGTCTTTATCCTGTTGGCAGAATTAATATTCTAAAACAATACCAGGCCAAAGAAGGAAAGCTGATCTATAAATGATCCTTTCTTAGGGCATTGAACTAAACTAGCCTGATAGAACAGGTACATGAGACAAATCTAGGAAGTGGAATCTTTTATGATGGCTAGAAAGATCGGTTGTTCTGTATAGTGTTTTGAAATGGACTTTTTCCCCAAATCACGTGATGTGACATAGTTTGCCAAATTTCTTGTTACTTAGCAGTACTCTGGATTTTTCACTCTTGTAAGAAATTGGCATCTGTTGCATTTGGAGCCATAGTAAAATGGCATAATTCCATTTTAGACTACTCTTTTGTCTCCAGAGCTGGGTGGGCAGAGAGTAGTGGCTGCAGCTGGGCACCTAGTTCTGAAAGTAGCACCACCACTAGCAGCACAGAAGTAAAAGTGGCAATATACCTTATATAAAGCTAAGATTTTTTCCATGGATAATTTAAGCAAAAGTCATGGACAGGTCAGCGGCAATAATGAAAAATTAATGGAAACCCATAACCTCTCCCTGACTTTTACAAAAATAAAAGTCACCGGTGGGGACTCAGAGCTCCAGGGTCCCTGTCACTCATGGAGGTGAAGAGCTCTGGTGGTCCCACAGCACAGGGAAGCAGCAGGGATCTGCTGCCTGTGATGGCTGGGAGTTGCAGGAGTCCCCTTGCCATTCATGGTGGCTGGGAGCTGCCACCTCCTTCCTCCTCCCCTCACCACTCTCTTCCTTTGTGGGTGGCAGAGGACACTGCAGCTCCCAGGTGGCACTGGCCGAATTGATGGAAGTATTTGGAAGTCATGGAATCTGTGACTAAATCTCAGCCTTAACCATATACTGTGCCACCTGTATTTTACACACTGTTGCTAATAGTGGTATTGCCTTCCACTTGGTACCTGGCTAGTAGCCCCCACTCTCCAGCCACCCAGTGAGTGCTGGGGCTGAGCCCTGGCATTCTTTCAATACAAATTAAGCATTGTGGGGGGAGCCCCTGTGGGGTGCAGGGGCGCCAGAATACAAGTTTGCCAAGGGCACTATTTTCCCTAAGACTGACTTTTATTCTATAACATACAATACTCAGTAGTCCTCCTTAGTGGTAAGTGTCTCCTGCCCCCTTCTGGAGAAGTTTATCTCATGAGTGCCATGCTTTTAATTGCAGACCTAGACAACATAATTGCTAGTATAGAGAGAATGTTTTTCTGTACATGCATCTCAAGGATTATGATAAGCAGTGTAATGCAATGGGTGCAGGATTCAGGGAAGGAGGGGAGCTCAGGATGGGGGGGCTGAGAGGTTGGGGAGGTGGCAGCTCCTCACTGAGGGGAGGCTGGAGCTGGCCTGCCAGACCACCATTGGATCCTTCCGGTCCAGCAGGAAAGTGAGTAGTGTTGAGTGCTGCTGCGCAGCTCTGCAGGCGAGGGTGCGTAGGCCTAAAATTTGTTGTGCGCAGATGCGTAAGTGCTCAGCTTAGATAGAGGGAACCCTGGTAACCATCCTTCAGTCTCAAGAGGCCATGGTATGTACCCCTGAGAGAGAAAGAATTTATTCTGTTCTCTTTTATACAGACCTCCTGGGCTCTGATTGGCTGCCACAAGGCCTCTCATGATTGGCCCCTAGCTTCAGCCATCTCCCAGAGCTGTTTTAACCCTTTCTATGCATGGAGCGGGGTGACCACCTTGCTACACAGAGCAACTGCCTCTGGATACCTAGCAGTGAAGTCTGCTGCCACCAATATAATGTTTTCCTTTCTGTGTGTAGGCTCAGCTAGTAGGCCTATAACATCCATGGCAGCCCTGTAAAACACTTCCTTGATTATTGACTTCCTTATTCCCAGAAACAAGCTGGGAATAGGGTTGTAAGCAACTAGTCAACTATCTGATAAGCAAAAGCCGGCTCTTAATACATTTAAAAGGCAGAACCACTGCGGGGTTAGCTCTCAGGGCCAGGAGCTAACCCCGCTGCGGCTCCCCCCCGCTTATCGACAAATTGACTAGTTGATGGAAAACCCATAACTCACTCACTCGGGCAGCTGCTTGCACTGATATTGGAGTTTTCTCCTTAGTGAAGACCTTGATGCTCCTGAGCAATCAGATCTCCTAACTTGTCATGGGCTTCTGTCCCTTTACTCTTCATCCATTTTCTGTAATAATACACCATTTTATGAATATATTCTCTGTGACTTAACTTACCAAGTTTTTTGAAGTTTCTGAATTTGAAGTGATATGCTTCTGGGGTAGTATGAAACCTTTTTAACACAGACTCCTTGAACTGAACATATTTCATAGCCTCAACATAGCATTAAATACTTGTAAAGATTTACTAGTCAATTTAGGGAGTAGCAAAAGTCATTGAAGTTGGTCCAAGAGAAGAGATTATTGAAGATCAGAAGGGATGTCTCCAAGAGGGCAGAACAGCAATATAAAGTGAAATGCAATGAGGTAAGGAAAGTGGCCAGAATGGATAAGGCGAAGTGATTAGAGGAGCAGTGTGAAGATATAGAGAGGTATCACGGTGAATGTAAGATCAGGGAGGTTTATAAGATGTTTAGGAATATTAATAGGAAATGGCAGCCAAAGCAGATGGCGATCAAAGACGAGAATGATAAGATGCTCATGAACAAGGAGAAGGTTGTGCAGTGATGGACAAGATATTGTACCGATCTGTACAAAGCACAGTTGGACCAGAGTGTCTCAGAGAGACTGATCGAAGAATTGAAAGAGATATCACCGCCGAGACTGGTATTTTGAAGGAGGAAGTAGAAAGAGCAGTGAAACGACTAAAGAACAATAAGAGCCCTGGAAATGATGAGATCATGGGAGAGATGATCAAATATGGCAGAGAAAGTATGAGTCAGGAAATACACTGACTATGCAATATAGCATGGAAAGAAAGGAAGGCACCTAAGGAATGGACAAGATCTGTGCTAGTGACAATACACATGAAAGGAAGCGCGTTGGAGTGCAAGAACTACAGAACGATTGCCTTAATGAGTCATCTAGGCAAGGTGCTGATGATGATACTGATGGAGAGATTGAGATCGCAGATAGAAGAACATCTAGCGGATGAGCAAGCAGGATTCAGGAACAATAGAAGTACCATACAGCAGATATTGGCACTAAGATTGATAGCGGGAGAAAGCTCGGTGAAAGAACAAGAACATCTGCAATTGCTTCATCGATTTTCAGAAGGCATTTGACAGTATAGATCAGAAAGTGACTTGGGAGGTGTTGGAGTCGTATGGAGTGGATAGCAGACTGATACAGTTGTTGAAGGATATCAGTAATGCGGCGGCAGCGGTGAGAACATGCGGAGAGTTGGGAAGTTGGTTTAGAACGAGTAGAGGTATGAGACAAGGAGATCCGATATCGCCGAGTATCTTCATCATGCACCTAGAGAGAGCGATGGACAAGATCAAGGAAGAGGTAGAAGGGATATCAGTGCACAGGATGAGAATTAACAACTTGAGGTTTGCGGATGATATAGTTATCATAGAGGAAGATGAAGAGAAGCTAGCGAGAACAGTGCTAAATGAGGACGGGAAGCGGTATGGACTGATTATGAATATCAATAAAATGAAGACAATGGTATTTGGAGATAAGGAAATAGGAAGGAAGATCAGTGTAGATGGGATCGAACTAGAGAACGTAGAGAAGTTCACATATTTGGGGAGCAACATGACATATGATCTAGACTGTAAGAAGGAAATAGCGACTAGAATAGCGAAAGCAAGAGCGAGTTTGAAGGCAATAGATAAGATCTGGAAAAGTAAAGTGATTAGCTTAGGAACGAAGCTGAGCGTCTTGAAAATGTGTGTATTTAGCAGCATGTTGTATGGATGTGAGACATGGGTGATAACAAAAAATTCAAAGAGAAGGATATTGGTGTTCGAGAGGAGTTGTTTTAGAAAGATCCTGAGAATAAGATGGTGCAGAAGGTCACCAACGAGGAATTATATAGGAAGATACAGCCAAAAGAGAACCTACTGCAGATGGTTATACAATGGAAGTTACAGCTATTCAGGCATATCTGCAAAATGAACAACAAGCGAAATGTAAGATGCTGGTATTCGGCATAATGGATGGTCCGAATAGGAGGGGCAGACCCCACAGAGAATGGGTAGATGATATAGTAGATTGGTGCAGAGCTAGTCTACAGAAACTAAGCCACTCCTCACTGGACAGGGAAAGATGGAAGGAAATAGTGAGGAAGGCATTGGACACCAACGGGCATTGAGCCCATGGTTGTTGATGATGATGAAAAGTCATTCTCTGTACAGTGCATATTCTTTCAAAGGTGATCAGATATTCTTTAATGCAGTTGATCTCTCTGTAACTTGGGCACCAGCTCATGCCAGCTGTGTAATCCCTGGTGAGTGTTATCTGTGTGCTAATGAATCAGTTTTTAGGTCTGATACATTCAGGGTGTCCTGCCTGTCTCCCTAGGGCTTTTACTTCTCAGCCTTCACAATTTTCGTCTTCTAGAACCAATGTTTTTGGTGAGCTGCTTCTAGAGCAGCTGAACTTGTTCTTTGTCTCTCTCTGCAGCCCGCCCCCTCTGGTGCGCTCGTTCCCTTTGCCATGCTGTCCCTCTCCTGTCAGGCCAGCTCTGTCAGCAGGGCTGTTTCACTGTGGGCTGCACCCTGCTGGTTTTTTAAAAAAATCTTTAGGCATAGTTAGGAAATCCAATTGACCCTGATGTCACTTTTCATAATCCACTAGTAAGGCTTTAAAGTCCTCTACTTTTTTATAGTAGATTAGCAGCGCTCTGTACACAACTTTTCCAACTGTTTTTTGGTATAGTTAACAGATGCTTCTTTGCACATCCTGCCTCTTCTGCTGCTCAATTTCCTATCAGAAATAAACACAAGACAATAGACTGTAACCTTTCCTTTACCTGTTCCCAAAGTTCTCACTTGTGAATTGCTCAGTAACTATATTATCTGGTATTTCAGTGCATGGGATATGATTCTTAGTGAACCAGAAAACTGGATGCAAATCCCATTGACTTTGCCACTGTGACATTTCCCAGGGTACCTCGGGTTCTGAGGCATCTCAGAGCCGTCGGCCTTTAGTGTGGGAAAGTTTTGTCAGTACTTGCTGTGGATCAGTGCCCTGAAAACACCATCCTCTGGCAACACAAGCCCTACCTTCAAGGCAGGGCCATCCCTGTGGAGGGGAGGGTGCTGGAGCAACCCCCTCTGCTCCCACTCTGCCATTTCTCACCCCTGCTCTGCCCCCATCCCACCCCCACTCTGCCCTTTCCCCCAAGCCCCACCTCTGATCCATCCCTACTTCTCCTTTTCCCACCCTGCTCCGCTTCCTCCTGCCCCATTGCACCACTTCCCCAAAGCCCCCTCCCCAGAGCGATGTGACCCAGGTGATTATCTGAGGGCCTGGCACAGGGCACCAGCAGAATCAGGTCCTTCTGCACTCACCATGGCTGCAGGAGCTACAAGACGCGGCGCGACCTAGCAACCTGTGCTGCTCTACTGCTCATCTCCCAGCCAGGTCACTCCACTTCACCACAGCGATGGAAAGTGGAGTGCTCCAGCCCCAGTGTTTGCAGGATCTGGGCTGCAGAGGCCTAATCCCAGTTCTCACTGAAGGCTCCTATTAACTTCAGTCTGAGTTAGTTAAAGCCCTTAATCCTTCTGTGGACAGAATATCTGCATGTCACGATAATCATGTATGTCCCCCCTAATTTTTCTCACGTTTTTACCCCATTGAGATAGATGAGCAGGTATGTCCCTCTTGTGAGTAAAAAAAGGAAGTCTATGTTTATCAAGTCCATTATTTACTCTCTGTGATTCCGTGATAAACAGTGTCGGTGCTCTATTATAGAACATCTGGTTCTTCAGAGGTTGTCTTCAGCCCTTGCTCTGCACAGTGATATGCTGCCAAAAGTGAACTATGGGCCCCTTCAAACAGTTGTCCCTGGTTCAGCAACACAAGCAATAAATCTCGGAGTAAAATACTCTTTCCTGTTACAAAATCCTACCCATTTCACACACTCCCACCCACACCTCCAAAGTCCATTCATTCTCTGTGCTTGTTCCCTCTCTTCAGCTAACCCATTCCACATTCCTGCTCTCTCCCAAGTCCATCTGTTCCCCCTGTTCCTTCAGCAGTGGGAGCAGGCAAATCAGTGTCAGTCTGGATGTGAGGTGGCGACTCCCCCTGTTAGTGGGCTGGAGGTCAGTTGAAGAATGAATCACCTTTGCTTCTTGTGGTGAATAGGTCTCTCCTTGTTGCTGGGAGATCGCCCCTTGCTGGTGTGCAGAGCATGGGGGAGCAGTTCTCCCCAAGTTAGTGTGCAAGATCCAGGGGAACAAGTCACCCCTGGTCAGTGAGTGGGGATACAGGGCTTCAGGCTCTCTTGCAGTATGACTTCAGACTTTCTAGTGTGGTGCAACAGGCAGGCAACACCAGAAACAGATGGGCTTTCGTGACTATAGCAGGGGTGGGCAATAATTTTTGGTGAGGGGGCCACACCAAGATTTTGGAAAGTGGTCAAGGCCCACACTTTTCTGTGGAGGAGGTGCGGGGTCTAGGATGGAGGTTGGGTGTAGAAGGGTGCACAGGGTAAGGGACTGGGGTGCAGGAGATGGTGTGAGGTCTGAGAGGGGGAGTTTGGGTGAAGGAGGGGGTTGTGACCTGGGTCAGGGGATTGGGGTGTAGGATCAGGGAGGGAGTATAGGTGCAGGGGAGAGGCTTTAGGAGAGGAAGCAAAGTCTGGGAGGGAATTCTAACCTGGGAGAAGGGGAAAAGGGGGTACAGACTACAGAGGGTTTGGGTGGTGACCTGGAGCAAGGGAATGGGGTACAGGGTCTAGGAGGGGGTATAGGTGCAGAAGAAGATTCTGGCCTGGGGGAAGGGTGAGGGAGGGGGTACAGGGTCTGGGAGGGAGTTGTGACCTGGGCCAGGGGGGTGCAGAGGGTTTGGATGGTGACCTGGGGGAGGGAGTTGTGGTGCAGCGGGAGCTGGGGTGCCAGAGGCAGGCTCTGGCTGGGAGGTGCTTACCTAAGTGTCTCCAGGCCAGCAGCCCTGCAGCACCTCCAAGGCAGGCTGGGCTCCCTCCATGTGGCTCTCAGCTCTGGGAGGGGGGGAAAGGCTTGCACTGCCCCATCCTGCAGGCCAATCTCTCAGCTCCTGCTGGCTGGTTGTTTCCAGCCAGTAGGAACTGAGGATGGGGCTGGGGTTGGGGAGATGACACACAAAGCCTTCCCCCCAGCTCCAGAGCAGAGAGGCATGTGGAGCAGCCCTCTGCTTGAAACAGCAGCTGCTGCATGCCTGAGGGTCCCAGCACGGGGGTCCGCAGGCCAGATCCAATGGCTTGGCAGGCTGGAGCTGGCCCATGAAAGTTATCTGGCCCATCCCTGGACTATAGGAATCCTTCTCCTGGGGTTTTGGGGCTAAGTGGGGCAGTGCTGGGGAGCAGAGCTGTCATTCCTCTGCTAAAAGCAGGGGGTGGATTTCCCTTCCTCTTCCTGGCTTGGATAAGCAGAGCTTTCTTGCTGTTTTGTCATTACCTATGTGCACCCTAGAGGCCTTGTTTAGAAAAACTAGGAGCAAGTTCTCGTGCAGCAGCTGTTGCGGTCACAGTGATGTCAGGTACTCTCAGAGGTGACTGTCCATTTTAAGCATCAGTTACAAAACCAATTTTTGCCACATATTCTCTGCCTCTCCATCCCCATCACAGGTGGTATAAGAGTGGGTAGCTCATTTCTGTCCTTGATAGTTGTCATGTTATTCCTAGGATGGCCTAAGGAGATGGGGGAAGTGCTGGGGAGATAATTCTTGGAGATGTACCCAAAACTTAACTGATTTATTCTACAATATGAATGTGTGTCTGTGTCAATGTGTGTGGAAGGGAGAGGAGTTTTCTTAAAGTTCCCTCCGCCGCCTGCGGTAGGAATGGAGACCAGCTGTATACTCCTATTAACCTTCACAATTGGTTTACATCAGTGTATGGTTTTCAAGGCTCCATTCTCAAAGAGAAGGGCTAGAGACTGACTTTAATCTTTAAATGAAAACAGATTCTCCATTACAAAGAAGCTGAAAAGCTGAAGTCAGGGTTGCATTTGCATTACCCTCTATTAACAAGAGGCGGACTCCAGCTCACCAGTAGCCCAATCCTCACCTTCATCCAGCATTTTCTTTGTCTTTCCCTATGTGCACCCTAGAGGCTCTGGTTGGAAAAACTAGGAGCAAGTTCTCGTGCAGCAGCGGTTGGGGTCACAGAGATGTCAGGTACACTCAGAGGTGGCTGATCATTTTAAGCCGCAATCACAACCCTGAAGACCACGTTTGAGAACCATTGGATAACATAAACCAAGGGTTTGTCCACACAAGGAAAGAACCCCGCAGTAGCTAGTGCGCACTAACTCCCCCTGTGGACAATATTGCTGTGCAGTCAGAGTGTCTGTGCGGATTAGCTTAACATACTTTGGAAATGTATTGCCTAACTGCTGGAGGACACTGATAGTTTATGTCTACACAACCCTGTAATATGGACTATGGGAGTGGGAACTGCAGCATGAACTAGCACCTCAGGAGGTCCAACCTGTATATTCCAACACACTGCAGCACAACACATTAAAGCAGTAGGGATGAAACCCAGGCTCCAGAGAAGTTTTACCATTAACCTCATGGGAGGGATAGCTCAATGGTTTGAGCATTAGCCTGCTTAAACCCAGGGTTGTGAGTTCAATCCTTTGGGGGGATGTTTAGGGATCTGGGGCAAATCTGTAAAGGCTGGTACTTGGTCCTGCCATGAGGGTAGGAGACTAGACTGGATGACCTCTCAAGGTCCCTTCTAGTTCTGTGAGATAGGTATATCTCCATATTAAATCATTGGGGTTTGGATTTCACCTGAGGTGACAATAAATGGCCAATTTCATCTGTGGTGTAACTCCATTGAAATCAGGGATACATATAGCAATCAAAATCTGGCAGGGTTCTGCTTTTGCAAATATTGCTTGAAGCAGAGGTTTGTTTTCATAACTTCTACATGAGGTGATGGTGAATGTGGGCAATGCATGTGAAGTGAATTTGACCCACAGCATCTCTGGGACGCTTTCACTCTGTCTCAGCACCCAAGAATTGTGTCACCTTTCTAGTAGATCTGCCTTAGGTTACATCGCATGTTCCATTCATTTCCCAAGATTAGCAATGTTTTTTCACAGGAAGAATTTTCCGGACTGCTCTTTTTGCAAGCAAGAATAAATGTTGTTTCTCATGTTGAACTGACCTCTGTGGTTACTCTGGAACAAGCTTTAGATTCTTTGAAATGAAGGCTAGATGATCCCATAACTGAAACAGTTTTGTTTAGACAGAAAAACTGCCAAGATGCCCTTAAAAGGAAGGATCTGCTTAATGAATGCTATTCAGAATATTTGTTGCTATTCTGACCTTCTTCAAAAATAAGTCTATCTAACAGCTTGAGCAAAGCCATGAGTTCCTCCACTGATTGTCACACCTAGAAGAGTGGATCCAGTCCTCTCAGTCACCATACTCAGAATTCAGCAAGACTGTGTGATGACTGCAGTGCCAGCGTTATTATGAACAACTGAGAAACTCAGCCGGGGGTTTGTGCTCTGTGCCTTTTTTCCATTGAGTCAGCAGACACACATGTTCCTAATTTATCATTTAAAAACAAACAACTTAATCCCCCAAGTATGCAGTGTTGGGGGGGCCTCCTCTTGAAACTGAATTACAAATTGGGTAATTAGCGTAAATTTGTCAATGAAAGAAATAAATGGCATGCTAGATACTGTCACCAGCTGCTTCCTTCCTATCATTTCTGTAAATCTTTTGGAATAGCTAAAAGTCTAAAGATTTGTAAATCTGAGGTTGTTACATTTTCCTGTTCTGGTGGCCAGAAGTGGCTGATGATGTTTTCTTTAATCACAGGCAGAAATATCTATTTTATTGCAGAAAATTATTTATACATAGTAATAGAGATACAGATCATTGCCAATGAAAACTGCTTTTGGAGTTGTGCCAAATTACAGCTTTTCTTACATCTGAAATCATCATTACATCCTGGACTGTTTTGGGGCAAACAGAGAAACAAAAGCCATTGGCAGGTTTGTAGCCATCGTACCCCACTGAAGTCTGTCAGAATTTGGCCTAAAAAGTTAAGAGCTTTTTAAAAATACTTATTTATTTATGACTGTTACACCAAATGGCCAGCCTAAGTAATTGGGAGGAGACTAGGAAGAGGAGTCTTTGGGGCAAACTCCTCAAACACATTTGACTCCTTTTAAATAAAAGTTGGGGAAAGAAGGGAGGAGTTGTCTTAGATCATCCCCTCTGGCTGCAGAAGTAAAGTCTGCTTGTTCCTTTCAACCTTATTGCCTTGTGTACAGGATTTCAAAGCTATCAACAGAAACGGAGAGGAAAATTTCCTATTTAAAATGAAAGATGAAATTCTTTTTTTGCATTTCTATTTCCCAGGGCTTTGTTTCCTGTGAGGTATCCCCTCTTTCTGATTCATAATTTCAGAACAGGCTCCTGAAATTTCATCCATAAAATCTGCCTATAGGCATGCAAAAATCACACTTGTAAGTGCAAAATGGGCACTGGCACTCTCATTCATTTGGTTATCTATTCTGCATGTACAATGAGTGTGTGAGGTAATATTGCAGCCATAATTTAGGCAGCATGTTTTGAAAGTTTGGTTCTTTAGGTTATTTTATGTTAGGCTACATCTAGACTACAAGCTCTTTCGAAAGAGAGCGTCTAGACTACAAGCAGATTTTTCGAACAAGTGAGCCACTTTTTCAAAAGAGAGTCTAGACGCTCTCTTTCGAAAAAGCACAGTTTGCATTCAAATAGCGCCTTTTTTCAAAAGAGTACTTTCGAAAAAAGGCATTATTCCTCGTAAAATGAGGTTTACCACAATCAAAAAAACTGCCGCGTTCTTTCGATTTACTTCCGAAAGAACGCGGCTGCAGTCTAGACACAGGTGAAGTTTTTTCGAAAAAAGGCTACTTGTTTCGAAAAAACACTGTAGTCTAGACACACCCTTAGTTATTAGTTGTAATAAAATACTTGGCCTTCAGCTAGTTATTGAGGGCATGGAAATAAAGCCTCACAATCGAGTGGGATCAATGCTGTGGGACACTGTGCTGATAAAAAGCACTTCCCTCTTAAAAACTGTTTTTCTTTTGAAAAAACACAGCTGCTCAAGCAGCATACCCCGGGCTATGGAACTGTGAGAGGCTTGATTCTCCTCTGCTTTTCTGCTAAACAGGGAAATGTGATCTTTTCTTATTATATTACAAACTAGAGATCTACCCATGATAACTAAGTACACAAATGGAGTAAAGCACGAAAGGCAAAGCAGAAGCAGAAGTGGGTAAGAGAGGAGAAAGGAGATCTGAGTGAATTGCAGAGTTGAGAGAAGAGTCCAGGAGTCCTAGCACTCAGAGCTGTACTGTAGCCATTATACATAGTCCCTTCCCGTAAACAGAAGGATAGGTTACTAGGATTAGCAGAAATGGTGTCTCTGTCTCATTCTGTACTTTCAAAAGAGTTCACGAGCACCCACATATTTCTAAAAGGAGTGAAGCTTTGTTCCCTGAATATCTTCTGTTTGGAAGCAATTAATCAGATGCTCTTGAATATCAGACGCAACATGATTAGATGCACTTATCTTCACAACTGGACTAGATTCCAGTGCTCATGCACCTGCCCTCAGATTGACTCAATGAGCGCTATACTATCACTTATACTGGACTATATTTTATACCTTAAATAATCAGGATCACCACCAGCTCAATTCACTTGCATTTGGCAACCTTCACAACCTTCCACTGCCACATAGACAGCCATTCCATCTTCCCACACCCACTCACAAAACATTTCCTGAAGGGACTCCAAAATCTTTACCCTGACATACAGGTTCCAACCCCAGTCTGGGACCATGGTCTCATCCTATACTCTTACAAGACCTTGGTTTGAATCAACGACATAGTGCTCCTATGTTCATGTAGCAACGAAAATGGCATTTCTTGTTTCTGTCATGTCTGCCCAACATGTTGACAAAATTGGGGACGTTATGGCCTATTCCCCATTACACCTTTTCATATAGACAAAGTTACATAACATAAACAGTGAGGTAGCAAAATTTGCAGATGATACATAACTGCTCAAGATAGCTATGTCCCAAGCAGACTGTGAAGAACTTCAGAAGGAGCTCACAAAACTAACTAGGTGACGGGCCAAAAAAATGGCAGAAGAAATTCATTGCTGATAAAAATAAAGTAATGCATATTATAAAATATAATCACAGTTAGACGTATAAAATGATGGGGACTGAATTAGCTGTTACCACTGAAGAGTGAGATCTTGGAGTCATTGTGAATAGTTCTCTGAAAACATCCACTCAATGTGCAGCAGCATCAAAAAAGCAAACAAAATGTTAGTTAGGAATCATTAAGAAAGGGATAGAAAGAATAAGACCGAGACTATTTTATTTCCTCTGTATAAATCCTTAATACACCCACATCTTGAATACTGTGTGCCTCATCTCAAAATAGATATCTTGGCATTTATAAAGACTCAGAAAAGGGCAAAAAATCATTAGGGACATGAACAGCTTCCATGTGAGGAGCGATTACTAAGACTGGAACTTTTCAGCTTGGAAAAGAGATAACTCAAGGAGGATATGATTGAGGTCTATCCATAAAATCATGACTTGTGTGGAGAAAGTGAAAAAATAAGAGTTATTTATTCCTTCTCATAACACAAGAATTAGGGATCACTAAATGGATAGCAAGTTTAAAACAAAAGGAAGTACTTTTTCCACACAACACATGGTCAACCTGTGGAACTCCTTGCCAGAGGATGTTGTGAAGTCCACGACTATAACAGGGTTCAAAAAAGAGCTCTAAAAATCATGGAGGATAGGTCTATCAATGGCTATTAGCAAAAGCTCTGTTTGCAAAAGCTGGGAATGGGTGCCAAGGGAGGGATCACTTGATGATTACTTGTTCTGTTCATTCCCTCTGGGGTACCTGCATTAGCCACTGTCAGAAGATAGGATACTGGGCTAGATGGGCCTTTGGTCTGATGCAATATGGCAGTTCTTATGTTCCCAAATTTTTACCCAAGGCTCCCATCCTATTTCCATCTCAATCAATGTATCCACCTTCCTTCTTTCTGAAGCCTCATGGCAACCAAGCAGAGGCAGCACTGCACATCCTGGATGTCAGATAAGTATTATCTTTCTGCCTGGACACAATTAAACATTTCTGAAAATCGCTCTAATTTATTCCTTTCAATGGCTGAAAGATCCAAGGGTGCAGCCATCTCTGAGCAACACCTTTTCAAGTGTATCTCACAGTGTATACATCTGTCCCACCAAATAGTCAATTAACAGTCTCCTAGTGGAACTAACTCACATTTCACTCGCTCACACTCCACCTCTTTTGCTTTTCTCAGTCAATCTGATACCTTTCTTTGATAGGATAACGAGACTTGTGGATAAGGGAGAAGCGGTGGATGTGGTATGCCTAGACTTTAGTAAGGCATTTGATACGGTTTCGCATGATATTCTTATCAATAAACTAGGCAAATACAACTTAGATGGGGCTACTATAAGCTGGGTGCATAACTGGCTGGATAACCGTTCCCAGAGCGTAGTTATTAACGGTTCACAATCCTGCTGGAAAGGAGTAACAAGTGGGATTTCGCAGGGGTCTGTTCTGGGACCGGTTCTGTTCAATATCTTTATCAACGATTTAGATATCGGCATAGAGAGTACACTTACTAAGTTTGCAGATGATACCAAGCTTGGAGGGGTTGCAACTGCTTTGGAGAATAGGGTTATAATTCAAAATGATCTGGACAAATTGTAGAAATGGTCTGAGGTAAACAGGATGAAGTTTAATAAGGACAAATGCAAAGTGCTCCACTTAGGAAGGAACAATCAGTTTCACACATTAGAATGGGAAGTGACTGTCTAGGAAGGAGTACGGCAGAAAGGGATCTAGGGGTTATAGTGGACCACAAGCTAAATATGAGTCAACAGTGTGACACTGTTGCAAAAAAAGCAAACACGATTCTAGGATGCATTAACAGGTGTGTTGTGAGCAAGACACGAGAAGTCATTCTTCCGCTCTACTCTGCGCTGGTTAGGCTTCAGTTGGAGTATTGTGTCCAGTTCTGGGCACCACATTTCAAGAAATATGTGGAAAAATTGGAGAAGGTCCAGAGAAGAGCAACAAGAATGATTAAAGGTCTAGAGAACATGACCTATAAAGGAAGACTGAAAGAATTGGGCTTGTTTCATTTGGAAAAGAGAAGATTGAGAGGGGCCATGATGGCGGTTTTCAGGTATCTAAAAGGGTGTCACAAGGAGGAAGGAGAACACTTGTTCTTCCTGGCCTCTGAGGATAGAACAAGAAGCAATGGGCTTAAACTGCAGCAAGGGAGGTTTAGGTTGGACATTAGGAAAAAGTTCCTAACTGTCAGGGTGGTTAAACACTGGAATAAATTGCCTAGGAAGGTTGTGGAATCTCCATCTCTGGAGATATTTAAGAGTAGGTTAGCTAAATGTCTACACAGTACTGGGTCCTGCCACGAAGGCAGGGGACTGGACTCGATGACCTCTCGCGGTCCCTTCCAGTCCTAGTATTCTATGATTCTATGATTCCCATTGCCGACATTTGCAAAGTAGCCACATGGGCATCAGCAAATATTTTTGCCGTCATTATCCCATTACTCATGAGGCCACAGCAGGCACTCTCTTCTGACATGCTTGCCTATCATTTGCAGTAAATGCCACTCTGAAGCCCCAGGCTTCAATGTAGACCACTGCTTTCTCATCAGCCATAGTGGAGCATGCATAGGGACATCACTCAAAGAACAAAAGGTTACTCAACCTGTACAATAACTGAGGTTCTTTGACATATGTGTCACCTTGGGTGCTCAACTACCAGCCCTCATCCCTTCTGCTTCATAAGGCAGTTGGACCACACAGTACTATATATGTGTCCTGTTCATGGTGCAGGGTGGGGAGGTGCACGTATGTGGTCTGATGGGCACTGCTGGTGAAAATCTCTGATCCCTTGCATAAGGGCACTGCTGCACCTACAGTGGAGCACCCATTCAGATACACATCTCAAAGAACCTGAGTTACTGCACAGGAGCATTAACTTTCTCTTGTTGTGTTATATGAAGGGGTAAATAACACTTTCCCATTCACCTTCTCTACACCATTCATGATTTATAGCCCTCTATTAAATCATCCCCTTATTTGTGTCTTGTCTGAGCTAAGCAGTCCTAGTCTTTCTAATCTCTTCTCAAATGAAAGCTGTTCCATGCCCCTAATCATTGTTGTTGCCCTTTTCTGTAACATTTCCATTTCAAATATATCTATTTTGAGATGGGGTGACCAAAACTGCATGGGTAGATTTATATGTAATGGGTCATTAAGGAACTGGATGGAACCTTCTGAAAGTGATGCATATCGATGCACCATCCCACAGAACAAGGGAAATCTCATTGACCAGATCACTGACATCTAGCAATCAATGACTAAGAGGAAGGTGTCCCCCATCACCACCTCTCATCAGGGAAGGTGAGCAGAAGCCAGCTCAAGACCACAGGACTAAGATATGATCAGCAATGGATAAAGAGTTGGCTTCTGAAGGGAAGTGTCTGGCTGCTCTTGCATGGGATTGACAAAGGATCAGAAAAAGACAGAACCTGAAATGGGATTCACAGCAACGTGGCTGGTGGATTGTTGTGGCTTAATCAGTTGGGCTGTGTGTTAACCTTTATTTCTCTATGCTAACCTAAGGACTTTCAATGCTGTGGTCCAGTTAAGTAATAAACCCTGTTTTGAAAATGCTGCGAGTTATCATTGCAAATCCTGGCCGAGGTGCATTAATCCCTGAAGAATGTAAGAGTTTCTGAACAGGCGTCTCTTAGTTGCACTTGTAGGGCAGAACTCATAGTGTGAAGTAGGAGACCTGAAGCTGTAGGTACTGTCTCAGAGGTGATGATGGCCTATTCTAAAGGAAGATTGACATCCCTTGGGATCCTAGCACAAGTAAGAAAGCCTCCTCAAAGAGACTGTTTAAAAGTTGGGGCATAGCACCATTCTTGTGGAACTGTGACACTGGTATTTGTAGATAAACTAAGGGTATGTCTAGACTGCATTCCTCTGTCGACAGAGGGATGCATATTAGGCAGGTCGACATTGCAAACGAGGCAGGGATTTAAATATCCTGTGCCTAATTTGCATAAAAATGGCTGCCGCGTTTTGCCAACTCAGCACTTTGTTGGCAAAAAGTGGCAGTCTAGAGGGGGAATCTGTTGAGAAAGAAAGCCTTTTTCGGCAGTTCCTGTAAACCTCCTTGCAGGAGGCATAAGGGATCTATCGAAAAAGGCTTTCTTTCTCGATAGATCCCCCTCTAGACTGCAACTTTTTGCTGACAAAGTGCTGAGTCGGCAAAACGAGGTGGCCATTTTTATGCAAATTAGGCATGGGATATTTAAATCCCTGTCTCATTTGCAATGTCGACCAGCCTAATCTGCATCCCTCTGCCGACAGAGTGATGCAGTCTAGACATACCCTAAGTCTTGTTTGGGTTACCTTTCCGTGTTGCCGATGAAGGGAGATTGTGATTTTCACTTCTCTGTGATTATATTCGTAATCTTAGGAAAAGTTGCCTAGAAGCTGGGATAGGTGCTTATCTATCTGTTTAGAGACACAATGAAGATGCCATGCTTTAGAGGTAGACTCTTCAGTGGCACTGGTTATTCATTGGAAAGCCACACAGATTATCAGGGTAAAAGGGGCTCATTCTCCAATTTCCCTGCTTTAGCCTTGCTGAGTAGCAACTGAAAACTGAGTCTCAGACTCATAGAATCACAGAGTTGGAAGAGACTTCAGGAGGACATCAAATCCAAGCTCCTGCCCATAGCAGGACAAATCCCAACTAAATCATCCAGCCAGGGCTCTGTCAAGCTGGGACTTAAAAAACCTCTAGTGATGGAGCTTCACCACCTATTCCAGAGCTTCACCACGCTCCGAGTAAAACAGTTTTTCCTAATATCCAACCTAGACCTTCCCCACTGCAACTTGAGACTATTGCTCTTTGTTCTGTCATCTGTCACCACTGAGAACAGCCTCTCTCTATGCTCTTTGGAAACCTCCTTCAGGTAGCTAAAGGCTGCTATCAAATTCCCCCTCAATTTTCTCTTCTGTGGACTAAATAAGACCAAATCTCTCAGCCTCTCCTCAAAAGTCATGTGCTCCAGCCCCCTAATCATCATTTGTCTGGTGACTAGGAGGGGAAAAAAAACCATACTGGGAGCAGCTCTCCTGGCTTAAAGCCTGCTCTTAGCTTATTCATGTGAATATTTTTACACGCAAGACACTAGCCATTCTTACCTTAGATGGGTTTCCTAGCTCATGGTAGGAAGTCCTGACCCCTTTTCAAAGGGCAGGATCAGGCCATTCATACATGTTTTATTGGTACATAGTTTTAATTTTTAAGATTAGTTTTACTGGTACATATGGGTGTTGTTAAATTGTACTGCTCAATGAATCACTTAACATCAAATATTAAAAGCACATGTGGCCTTGATATTGAGCATAAAATACTGTCTCTGAGGTGGATATGTAACCACAGTAGTTGTGGGGTTGTAGGCAGTATTCTGATGTTGCGCACATGATAAAAAAAGAAAATGTAAATGCCCTGGTACACTGTGAGCCACATACTCAGCTGGTGTAAATCAGGAGAACTCCAAAGTCAACATAGCTGTGCCAATTTATGCTGGCTAAAGATCTGGCCTTTGATTTTAGAGGGTGAGAAATTGAAGATACAGTTCATTATGTACTATCCATTTTAAAAGAGCCATGTGGCTTTATTCAGAAGAAAATTCTTTCACACTGAAGTATAATTTCAAACCCTACTAGGAAAGTGAGGCCATATACACCTTGCCCATTATTCACTAATTCATCCATTAAAACAGATTGTTTGAACAAATGTCATTAAAATACAGTGAGGCACAGTGTCAGCCTGGAAATACATAGCCTGGCACATGTAAGAGGACACGTTCTGGCACAGCAGCATATTTTCATGATGGTGCTTTATTTTACTGGACTTCTAGAACGGTGTGAAAAAAAGAAAACCAAACTGGAGTGTCATGTGAGGGAAAGTGAGCTATGGCTGGATCTCTAAATAAAGCTGGAATCCCTCCCTCCCCCCCCACTCCCGTATTTTTGTCTCAATGAACTGATTGTCTTATTCTACATCATCTATAGATCTTGGCTAGAGCATGCACAATTTATTGTCACTCAGTAGAAGCTAAATAGTGAGGTCAGAGTACCAGGGTCATGCACTAAGGCACTTACAGTATTACGAGACTCAGATTTTAGCTCAGTAGACTGTCTTGTTGTCTTTGTCCTTCCTTGCTTCACAGGATCTCCTTTTCAGTTACAGTTTGAATTTGAAAACAAAAATAGATTCCAGATGTCTTGCATTTACTATTCCAGATCCACAAACTAAACTAGCTAGTGACTTTAATGCCATTTTGGGGGTAATTATAACATTGATTCTTACTGACTATCAGATGTGATTATGATCTTTCATGTTTTCCTCCACAGTTTTTTATTACTTTTTCAATTGGTTGGAAAAGCAGTATTTTAAAGGGAATCATTCACTGAGTGATTCCTAATCCAGCTTCCTGGCATGTGTGCAGCAGCAGCATAATTAGCAGCACATAGTGCAGTCTGAGTGAAAGCAGCAAGTATCTTCATTTTTTCCCTTTTAGGTTTCAGCCCTGAACCCTGTTCCAATTCTAGCATCTTACGAATGACTATATTTCTCCTCAGAAATGAACTGTAGAAGTAGGGTAACTTCCAATCTTTCTATCACTATGGCAAATACACAACTGTATCTAGGAGGTGAAGATCACCTCAGTAGCTCCACCTTTCGAGAGCTGGATTCAATTCCTTGCTCTCCCACAGACTCCTGGTGTCATTTTAGACGAGTGCTTTAGTCTCTGTTTTCCTCCTTTCCTCATCTGTAAAACAGGGTAACAGCAGCACTGCCCTATCTCAAGGTAAGGATGTTAAATTTTGATTAACTAATCAAATAGTCGGATGGGATTTCCATTGACTATTCGATTAGTCAATAAGGACTACCATGTTCTGCACCTGAAATGTACAAGAGCCCCAGTCCCGCTGACCTGGGCTCCCCGTGGGCGCTTCCATTTTGAAATAGGAATAAATGTGTCAGTATTACTGGCTCAGTCATCACATGTGACAATGAAACCATACCTCACTGTTTCTGTTGTTTCTAATTTATAGTGTCCCATGCTGCTGTAGTTGCAACATTAAAGATAAATTGTATGATGGGATTTTCCAAAGTGCCTCGGACTTCTAGACTCTATGGCCAGAAGGAACTGTTGTGATCATCTAGTCTGACTTCCTGCACATTACAGGCCAGAGAACCTCATCCACATGGTCCTGTAATAGACCCCTAATCACTGGCTGAGTTGCTGAAGTCAAATCATGACTAAAAGACTTCAGGTTACAGAGAATCTGCCATTTGCTCTAGTTTAAACTGTGCCCATGCTGCAGAGGAAGGCAAAATTCCCCTTCCCAAGGTCTTTGCCAGTCTAACCCAGGGGAAAATTCCTTCGCAACCATAAATATGGTAATCAGTTGGACCCTGATCATGTTGGCAAAATCCAATACCTGATCACCTGGGAAAGAATTTTCCGTAGCAACTCATAGCTATCCCCATTAGTGTCCCATCCCAGCTGTTGACAATATTTGCTACTAGTAGTCATATACTGGCTACATACCATTGTAGGCAGCCAGGGATGCTTGCTTTGGAAAATTCCACCTCCAGTTGTTATTTCCCTTCTGAGCCCAAGCTTTTTCTAGCTTGCATAATATTTAGCCATTTCAAATTGACCTCTAAATAATATATCATGTTTAGCCTCACGCATCATTTCACAGTTATAATAACTTTCATTTTCCAGACTATAATATTTTGTAACTATGATCAGAAATAGCAACCAAACTAGGTTTTAGGATAAAAATTATATGTAGCTGCGACATTGACAAGCCAGCCAACCTGTGTATGACCTATATCAACTTGACAAGAGGTATGACAGCTGTAATCAAGACAATCCACATATGTAACAGGTATCAGATACATGTTAATTATGTTAGCAATCCCAAACTCATTCACTTTGCATTGATAAGAATCAGAGAACAGTTGCTAAATACCATTTGTCTGTGTTTACCTGTAACTTCTTGTAAGTTACCTGTGTAACTCAGTTAGCTTTTAGATGCTAATTATTGCCTTATATTATGTATGTGTCTGTCCAGTTAACCCTAAAATCAAAGATGCGAGAAACTGTAGGAAACTAATAGTATTATCTACATTGTCTCCAGTTTGAATGTCTGCAATATAATGGAGGACCACTTAATTGCCTTTTGTAAATAAGTGTATCCAGTTTACTGTTGTGTGCATAGGAAATTGAAATTAACTTCAAAACAATGGTCTGTAAGCTATGTGCATGGCCTATTCTTCTTTAGAGGAAAGCCCTGTTGAGAGAATTTCTGTGAGGAGGCTTGTCAGCCTTCCAGAAGAGGCACCTCAGACCTGAGCCTTTCATCTCAGGCATACTTAACCTTTACCTGGAAAGGTCGAAGCCATGGGTTCCCAAACTGGGGGGGCGCCAGGGGCATGAAGAAATTCTGGGGGGGGCGTGAGGCGACCCAGCCACACACACACACACCCCGTCAATCCCACCCCAAGTTTTGCTGCTATTTTTTAGGGAGGGGGGGTGTGAGGGTTTCTCAAAAATCAAAAAGGGGGGCATGATGCCAAAAAGTTTGGGAACCACTGCTCTAAGCCATAGGACTGAGGTCTCCAAGTAGATATCTGGATTACCCAGGAATTCCCAGGAGAAAAAAAATCTATCAGACTCTACACCTGAACTGTCTATTGGGCTATTACCCTTTGAATTGATTCCAGAAAGATTTTAACAAGTCAGCAACCTCCCCATCTCTGCTATGAAACTGACCTGAGGACTTTACACACAGGCATATGTATATTGATCTCTTAACAATTTATAGCTCTTTTCTTTCTATTTCCTTTTATTAATACATCTTAGATTTAGTTATTAATGACTGGCTGAAAATATGATATGTGGATAAGATTTGAGATTTATATTGGCCTGGAGATCAGTGCCTGGCTCTTTGGGATTGCTGAACCTTAAATATGGTGAATCAGGTTTTCAGTAACCTCTCACTGTTTTCACCTTGGTTGTTTAGAGAGGAGTCCAAAGCTGGAATGGTTAGAGAGCACTGTATATGGTCTCTTGTTAATCAGAGTGGTACTAAAAAATTCTTTTGTTACTAGCTTGGTAAATCTTATTATAGAATAAACCACCAATGCTGGTGATTGACTTTCCTATTTCTTGCAGTCTGCCCTGAGTGTTAAATGTGGCTAATCTGGGCATCTGGTCACGTATTCGTCTCATAAATCCTGATTCTACATTTCTAGCATACCTAAATTCCTACTAAAATCACTTAGAATTCTGTGTGTGTAACAGAAGCTTGATAGAGAGTGCCTAAATTCTTTCTCCAAGACAACTGTTTGTATTTTTCCATAATGGCCAGTTCATCTTTGAAGTATTCTATTTGCACCAGAAAACATGATGCTCCAATTTCTAATTTGAAAATGTATTGTTGCTAATGGACAATACGCGTGTTTTCTCTACAACAAATGAGTCAATCGCTAAAGCTGTTATCTTAAGTGTTTACTTTCACAGTTCCTCAGTATTTAACATTGCAGTTAAGTAATGTGTCAAAACAATAGCACACAGCACAAGTCTTAAACTACCCTTTCAACCAAGTCAAACTTAATATATGTATCTGAACAAAGGTATAGTTTGTATATTCTAAAATGAAAAGAAGGATTAACAAAGGATAAGAATTCTGGTTGTTAGAGAAATTTATGTGCAAGCCTCATTATTACTCAGAGTTAGTTTACAATTAAAGTGTTGAAGCAGTGCAGTGGCACAACTTTTTAAAGATGTAAATATACCAATAGGAAACCTTTTCCTGTCAGCATAAGTAATCCCAAGAGGTGGAAGCTACATTGATGGGAGAGGCCCTCCAGTTGACAGAACACTGTCTACACTAGCAGTTAGATTCCTATAACAATATTGCTCAGAGGTATGGAAAATCCATACCCATGAGCCATGAAGTTTTATCAGCATAAGTTTATAGTATGACCAAGGCTCAGAAATAGAGGCTTATAAAAAAGGTGCAACTTATTATCACTTGAGTAAATTTAATACTTTGTTTGCTCAGGTGACCAACATTAATTAGAAAGAATAACTAAAGATTTTGCTCTGTTTCTCTCTTAGTGTGTGTCTAGACTATACCTCTCTGCCGACAGAGAGATGTAGATTAGGCGCATCGAAATTGCTAATGAAGTGGGGATTTAAATATCCCATGCATCATTAGCATAAAAATGGCCGCCGCTTTTTTTCAGCACGGAGCTTTGTCGGAGAAAAGCGGCAGTCTAGAGGCTGATCTTTCAAAAAATAAAGCCTTTTTCGAAAGATCCCTTATCCCTTGTGAAATGAGGTTTACAGGATCTTTCAAAAAAAGGTTTATTTTTCGAAAGATCACCTCTAGACTGCTGCTTTTCTCCGACAAAGCTCCGTGCCGAAAAAAAGCGGTGGCCATTTTTATGCTAATAAAGTGTGGGATATTTAATCCCCCTGGTCGTGTACATCACCGCCCCACCTCCCTCCCTCCCGGCAGCCCGGCTGAGCAGGCAGCACTCAGCCGAGCGCCACGGGGGGAGGGGGAGGGGAGGGGAGGAGAGAGGGAGAGGGAGAGAGGGAGAGAGAGAGAGAGAGAGGGAGAGGGAGAGAGAGAGAGAGAGAGAGAGCGCGCGCTCAGGAGAGAAGACCTGAAAATCCCATCTTATGACGGGCTAATTGGCCAGTTTCAAAATAGTTAATTCGAAATAAGTTATTTCAAAATAACGCATCTACACACAAAATGCATTTCGAAATAGCATTTTGCTATTTCGAAATAGCGCGTCCACACTGAGTGGACTCTGAATCGCATTTAAGGCTGGCCGGAACCAGTTCTGGCAGGGCACCAGGTCAGGAGTTACTTTGTGTGGCTGCTGCCTGAGGCTATTTGAGGACTGTGCTTGAAGGGACCCCCCTGGACAGCCAGTTCTCAGCATTCTCTGCTTGCTTGCCTACCTCGATGAGGGACAGCAAAGCATTTTGTCTCTGCTTTCTCTGGTTGCCCTCACTCGGGACACCACAACACTCTGCAACATGGAGCCAGAGCTGCCCCTGGGCACTCTGGTGCTTTTCTTGGACACGTTGCTGTGAGCCTGGCTGCACTTGCTGCAGGCTGCCATCTGGGAGGTCCATCAGGGGGCTGTCAGTATCTAGGAGGCCCTGCGGGAGAGATTCCACCCTGAGGAGCACTAAGAGCCTCCCTGGTCTGCCCCACTGGGGACTTGTGCCTCATTCCTCCCTCACGTCCTTCCACTTACTGCTCCCTAACCCCCCTTCCTGATGTCAAATAAAATACACGTATTTTCATGAACACAAACTCTCTTTATTTAACAGCACGTTCAGCTTGGAAATGTAGGCAATGCCTGAGATACAGCCAAATCCTGAGCAAGGTTCTGAGCCTATACATGATCAGATTCCAATAGAAATGGCACACTCAGCTGGAAGGCAAAGTTGTTCCTTGTCTCGGGGACTTTGAGCTATGGAAAAGGCCTATGTGGCAACTCGGCACTGCAGCATGAGGGACAATGGTTATGTTAGGACTTCATTGCACTGCAACCTCCTTCTGATAACAAAACATGACCCCAAAGGTGGGGAGGGAACAGAGCCCAAGCCCCACTACTCCATGTGGAAGGAGGAGGGGACAGAGTCCAAACCCTGCTGCCCCAGGTGGGGCTGGAGCTTGGACTTAAGCCCTGGGTCCTGGCAATTCTAATGCTTCCCCTGGTAACCCCATTAAAATGGTGTCTTGGCCCACTTTGGGGTCCTGACCCACAGTTTGGTAACCACAGTGTTAGTAGTATATCAAATAGTATTTTTAGCATGGAAACACACATATCAAATATAATTTTAGAAGAAAGCAGGGTGCCATAACTGGTATCCTTCAGAAGCCCAGCAATGCAGGTTAAGAGACCACAAAGCACAAGCCAAGGCTGAAGATGCTTTCCCCAGCCCTGCTGTGCTTCAGTGCATTTCCCTTCCTTTTAGGCTTTGCTTCACTTCTCAATATTTGGCCAATAGTCTCTAGAGTCATCATGATGTTACCAGAGGACAATCAAAAATACTCTAGCTGTAAGAACTCACCTGCAATCCTGGTATATCTGAATGTGAATGCATCTATAATATTTGGTAAAAGAGATGTCACTTTAAACCTAGCAATAACATGCAGAGCACTGCTCCGATCCAGACCTGAAGAAGAGCTCTGTGTACTCTCAAAAGCTTGTCTGCCTCACCAACAGAAGTTGCACCAATACAAGTTATTACCTCACCTACTTTGTCTCTCTAATATCCTGGGAACAGCAACACTGTATGCTGCTCATATAGCAGGCCCACCAACGAGGATGGAGGAGGATAAAAGGCAGCAACTGCCTGCATGTGATTCAAAAGGGCATGGAGGCGGCGGTATCCAGAGGCTGGGACCTTTAAATCTCTGCCAGAGTCCCAGGCAGTGCACTCCTGGCAGTGCTGAGGGTTCGGGGGCATGGCATGATCTGGCCAGCACTGAGGGCTGGCTGACCCGGACCCACTCCTTCTGCCTGAGCCCCTTCTGGTAGCGCAGAGCTCCCCATCACCACCTTGCCCAGGGGCTCAGAAATTCCGCTGACCTACAGTGAGACAATTATGTACAATCGTAATACAAAACAAAGCACACGGAATGCTTTTTCCAGATTATACAGCTGTGATATGGTTGACAAGGACTTGAGTGCTGGGAACAAACTAACAGCATGTGTGCATATGCTCAGGGTGCGCTGCACACTAAATTGTTTCTCTTTACTAAAAGCAGAACCCTTGGATGAGCAATAGAAGCACATTTGTGGCTAATTAGTTGGCTCTGAAACTGGTTGCGTCTTCCAGATATTTGTACTGAAAATGTAATTATAGAACAGAATTGGATTTGGTTTTCAATAGTGCTTGTATATTCTGAGAATCTGAAAGTGCTTTACAAAGTATCGGATAAGTGCTGGTGCAGTGACTGTATAAACAGCACACAAACTTCATTGCATCTTAAAGCCAGCACACTACAATGTTAGGGCCAGTTCCTGAAACGTGGATTCTGAGCAGTCCTGTTTTATTTAACATTGTTCATGAAAACTACATTTCAAATACTCTACATAGTAAAAACAAATAAAAATACAGCTATGCAGCTGAATGAAAAATAATAGCAGTTAAAATGCATGAACAAGGTAGAAAAGATGTGTTTGGTGATGACGAGGGCTAGGGTTGCCAGATGGTTTCTGAAAAAATACCCCGCCCCCCAAAAAAAGACCCCGAGAGTTGTTAAACAAACAAAAAACAACAACAAAAACCAAAGTGGCCTCTTTAAGAAACGCTTTTGAGGCTTTTTGGCCCTAACTGGCTGCTGGGGACCGCCCGCCCTCCATCTTGCCTACCTGCGCCAGGCTGGACAGCTCCCCTGTGGAACCCGGTAAGCACCCAGGATTTTCACTTCCTGCCTGGGAAAAAAAACAGGAAAATACTGCACATTTTAGGTTCCAGTATTTTCCAAATTTTTTTACTGGACAAGAGGTGAAAATACCGGACTGTCCGGGTCAATACCGGACACCTGGCAACCCTACTGAGGGCTACAATACTGAAGCTGCGCTGCTGACTTACCGTAATTTAGCGAATATACCCCGTACCTGACTATACCCCGCGGTTTTTGCAGTTTGAGTAAAAAATATCTTGTATACCACACACACGAGTATAACCCTCAGGGTGTATAAGAGTTTTGTTTCAAACTGTGCGGGGGGGGGGCTTCTATGGGTTGGGGGGGGGGAATTAGCCACCCTCTGGGCGGGGGACCATTCACCCCGCCTGGTTCCCGTGCAGCCACACAACCTCCAGGTGGGGGAATGAGAGTGCTCCCCCACCCCTTCCTGCGGCTGCACAGCCGCCAGCCTCCGGGTGGGGGAGCGCTCATCCCCCGGTTCCTGCGCAGTGCAGGAAGGGGCAGGGGGAGCGCTCATCCCCCAGTTCCTGCGCAGTGCAGGAACGGGCAGGGGGAGCGCTCATCCCCCAGTTCCCGTGCAGGAACTGGGAGATGAGTGCTCCCCCGCCCAGAGGCTGGCAGCTGGCGGCTGTGCAGCGGGGGAAAGGGCGGGGGAGCACTCATCACCACGTGAGTAAAAAAAAAAATGTATACCCCACACCCGAGTATACCCCGCGGGGTACGGGTTTGTAAATGAATATAACCCGCGGGTTATATTCGCTAAATTACGGTAAATTTCAGCACTACCTAGGCTGATGGGCAGGATTGGCATAGGTAATCCATTGCCCCAAGAGGAGATAGTGCCAGGCTAACAGAAGAATTCTTCTACTGACCTATCTGCTCTGGGGGTTAGGTCAGCTTAACTACATCCATCCTCATGGTAGCATTGCCTCCCACCCCTTGCCTCAACCAAAGTTTTAATTGCTAAACAGGGTGCCCTCTCTCTGTCTCTTTGGGGGGACAGCTCTGCACCCCCTTTCCCTACAGGCACCAGTCACCTATGACTACATCATTCAGGAGTGTGTAGTTTTCACGCTCCTGAATGATGTATCTGGATCAACCTTTAGTGTAGAACAGGCCTTAATGCAGAGGAAGAGCCTGAGGTGGAGTAACTCAGGAAGACTGTTCTAGAAGTCAGGAGGCTACTTGCAGTAGCAGTGGCAAGACTAGGTGAAGGGGCTGAGAGGAGTGAGAGCAGAGCTAGGGGAAGTCTGAACCAAGGCCCATTAGACAGTACAGAGCTAGTCCATGAAAAGTGGAAAACAAGGTAGGAATATTTGAACTGGTTTGTGAAATTAATGTCAACAAGCAGAGTAAGTTGAGGATAGGGATGATGGTGATATACTTGTTTGACTTTGTATATCTAGGAAAGAAGGCAGCAAGATAGGCAATATAACTGGAGTGTGGTGCTGCAGATGAGCTCACTTCTTAGTGTGAGACTTAAACCCGAGGATCATCTGAGATATTTTTCTTCCATTGAGATCCATACCAGTTTTAAAGAAACCTGTCTTAAGAAGTATTGATTTGACTAAAAAGCCAACACTATTAAATATATTTGCATTTTGACCCACACATTTTAAAACCAGAAAGGAAGGGAACGAGAAGTAGTTGAAAGAGATGAAAAGGAAAGGGCTGAAACAAGGAGACTGTGTAAATTTTAGGTTTTAAGAATTTAAGAGTGGAAATGGATATAAATGGAAAGGGAAGGAGAACTTGTCTCCTAGGCTATGTCTAGACTGCAGGCTTCTTTCAGAAGAAGCTTTTCCGGAAGAGATCTTCTGAAAAAGCTTCTTCCAAAAGAGTGTGTCTACACAGCAAAAGTGCATCAAAAAAAAACGTTCTGCTTTCTCAAAACATAGCATCCATACTATCTCACATTTAAGCTCTGATTACTATGGATGGAGTGGCCACCAGGGCACCTGTGCTTTTTCCACAGGGCAGTGTGGACATAAGTGAAATTTTTTGAGGAAAAACGGTCATTTTTCAAAAAAAAAAAACCCTCTGCAGCGTAGACATGCCCTCATTCAACTCAATATATCATTGTTCAATAACCGGCTACAACTGGAAAAGGCATCTCAATTGCAAATAAACCAGGCTTTGAAGTTGTGCCTGTGTTTTAATGTCTTCAATAAAGTTTACAAATAAGAAAGAGACCATGACTGAACTTCAAAGATCTTGGCAATCCAAATTTAAAATGTTTAGAAAGTAGTAAGTGATGTTGGTACTGGACAGATGAGCTGCTGGCAATTTTTCATTTTATTTTTTTTCTTAACAAAACATTTTTTCTGAAACGAAATGTCCATAAAAAGTTTCCAGGGTTTTTTTTAAATCTTTTTGTTAATTAAATTAATTAAAACCAGAAATGTTGAAATTTGGTGTTTTGAAATTTTGGTTTTTATTCTTTCCTCTTTCTCCTCTTTTTGCCACTGAACAGAATAAATAAGGGCCAGCTGTTCTTTCTTTTTTCATTTATTGTATTTTTCTATTCTGTAGTTTATCAAAACTTCCTCAACTTGGGAAAAATTAAAAAGCATCAAAATGGAATAGACAAATGTGGAAGGAAAAACCCTGTAGTTTCATTCATTCTGTTGTATGCCCTGGTACCATGACAACCAGAACCAAAATCTTAAACATTTCAACATTTGAAAAAATTCTGTTAACATTTTTTTTAGTCAGACTGTTTTGATTTTTTTATCAGCTCTATTGCACAGTGAATGCAAAAGCTCCACTTGCTACTTTCAAATGAGACTTTTCCCCCCAAACCCTCAAAATATAAATAAATATAATATCTAATAATTTTGCAGTTTAATGTTCTTCTTGTGATTTATACAGCACCAAAAATTATCAGGTATTTTGCAACCAAATATATCTAGCCTATAAGCCTTCTTGCTGTATCATCAAAAAACCAGAGAGGTAGCTATGTTCAACAAGAGATCAGACTGCTAACATAAAAGACTTCTTTTCTCATTTCATAAGAGAAGATGCCTCTGGTGTCAAGGTTAAAGAAAGATACTGATGTGACACACACTCCCACTTGCTCTTAAACTATCACCAATGGGATCATTTTGAGAATCCAATATACCAAATGTAGTGAATGAAAATAAAATCAATGGGCTAGGAGTACAGGTTCAATTTCTGATAATTTGGGTGAAATCCTGGCTCTGTTCAGGTTAATGGGAGCTTTGCCCTTAACTTAAATTGGGCCAGGATGTCACCTATTATCTTCTTAATCCTCCAGTCATTTTCAATTTTAAATAGGATATGGTAAAGTAGGAATTTTCTGTAATATTTTTAGGAAGCCTATGTGTGCCACAATTTCCCCCTGTATTTTGTATAGCTACACAGTGGAGGAAAAAAGGATCATTTGCTCTCAAGGCAGGTTGAGAGATAGGTGTGTATGTGTTACTTTCCGATCTGGGTGGAATGAACAGTCATTAAAGAACTTGCTGAAATTGACTCAGATCAACAAGGAGTCCTGGGGAAGATGCAGCCTTCAGTGACACATGGATTGATACTTTCAGTAGGGAAGCTGAGCAGAGACCCCAGCTTGAGAACAAAGGACTGGAAGGTGTGAGGTGGGACATAAATTGACTCTGGAAGGAACTTGGTATGCTCACCTGGAAACTGACTATGGAATGAGGTCAGAAGTAGCCTGACAGCCTGAAAATGGAATTCACTGCAGCTTGGCTGGATGTCAGCACCTTTGAAAGCAGTATCTGGTTTTAGGCAGGGTTGCATTCTGGCCCCTGCATTCTTTTGTTTCGTAATACAGCATTCCATCAGATCCATAGGCAATGAGACCAGTGATCTCTTGCTTACAGACCCTGACTATATTGATGACATTGTTCTTTTACTACAGAGCCTCAGCAAGCACTCCAGTATATGGAGGAGGAGGTCAGCTAAGCTTGGTCTCCATGTTTCATAGTCACAGACAAAACTGCAAAACCTAGGACCAGGTTCAGCTGCAACTCCAATCTGAACAACAAAACCGTCAAATCAGTTTCCAACTTTGCTGTCTAGGTTCTATACTTACCAACTCCTCCAGTTCTCACACGGAGCTTCTCCATTGGATTGGCATCACATCATCTGTCACAGGCCATGTACAATGATTTTCGAATCAACATCATCTTAGTATAACAACCAAGTTCAGGATTTATTCAGGCTGTATCCTTCCCATGCTGTTGTGCAGCTGCAAAACATGAACACTATGCTGCGCAGATTGGACAAAGCTAGAGACTATTCACACAAAATGTCAATATCTTATATTGGGCATAAAGTGGAATGAATTCATCTGTAATGTTGATATTTATGGTCATTTGGATCTACAGACAATTGGGGCTATTGTCCACAGGCACTGCCTTATGCTTTTTGGACATGGTGCAAGGATGCCACAAGCCATTCCAGCCATTGGCTTGTAGCTTCCAAGCTAAAATTCCATCAGCTGAGGGGTGGAGACAACCCAGAGGCAGACCCCCCTATGACATGGGTTCAAAAAGTCTCTTCTGATGTTGGAGTCTCAGACCGTTAAGCCTCTGTGGTTGTGCAGGAAAGAACCAAATGGTGGATGACTGCTACAGCCAACTGTCTGGCTAAGCATTGACTAAGAAAAGAGTTTGGCTGGTGCTCTAGGCTAACCAGAATGGACTATGCTTTGGCTTTCATTTCTCTATGCTAACCTAAGGATTTCCTGTGCTGAGTTCCAGCTGACTGATGTACTGTCCATTTTGAAAATCCTCATTGAGTGTCATTGCAAATAGTTGGTGAGGTGCATTAATCCTAAAGAATGCACAAGACTCTCTACCAGGAAGCTGTCTCATCTGGCTCGCTACACAGAGCTCAGGGGTTCTGCCAAGAGATTGTTCCAAAGCTGGGGGAGTAGAACCGATCCTGTGGATCGTGACATGGGAACTGTACACGCACTTTGAAAAGAAAATAGATTCTTTGGTCTGTAAATTGTTATATATCTGTTCAAGTATCACTTGAAATGCATGCTGGGCTGAATCCTGGCCTTGCTGAATGTAATGGCAGTATTCCCACTGAATTAATGGGAACATGATTTCTTTCAGTCTGTATACTGTAAATGTCTATGACGATGATGTTTACCCCTGAGCAGGAAGCAGCAAAAGGCCTATGGACCACATACTTCCCTGTTAAGACTTCAAAATAGGGCATAAGTGGGTTTTTCTATCATGTATCATATTGCCCTTTTGCACAATGGCAGGTTTCACCCTTAAGAATTCTTGACATGAGTTAGGGTTTGTAGAATTATGGCTAAAACTGGTGTGGTGGTCAGCACCAAAGGAATTAATGGATGGTAAAGATATAAAGGGAGGGCCAGAATAGGTGCTTGCTTATAAAAATTATTACTGAGTTTTCCTTACTCCTTAATTTATATTGTAGACTGGAAGGCAAATCTCACTGAACAGGCAATTAATTGAAAGACTAACATTTAAAATGAGGAACTGATCTGGAAAATGTTAATGCCATTTGCCCATTGTTTTTTGTATATATTTTCCTCAAAGAGCATGGATCTTCTTTCTACTCAAAAGTTATAGCTAAATATTTTGATCCGCATTATTGTCTTGTGTTTGATCCAGAGTCCAACTATTTGCTTTGTTGACACTTGCTCAAAATGCTTGTCTTGTTGTTTTACAAAAGCTATAGTTATTTTCCCCTTTCCCCACATTTTTTGGGAAAAAGAGGGGAAAGGGGGGAAAAGGGGAAAAATTCCCTTATTTTTGGAGGAGGGAGAAATCTGTAAAAGGCTGTTTTCTCCCAGGCTACGTATGATATCATGAATGCTAAGTTAAGTCTGGGATGCATTTACTGGCTAAGACATTGAAACTCCTGGAAAATCTAGTGACTAATAGGAAAACAACAGTAACCTGTTTAGGAATATTAATGGGAATAAATAGAAGGAGCAGCATCTGGAAACCCTAGTGTTTGGATATTGGTGAAATCAAAGAAAGAAGATTGTTACTTTTGTGCATAAGATTTAAACAGAGTCTAAATGAACTGAATAAATTCTCTCCTGACAGCTAGCTGTATTGGGAGGGAAGTAATTCAGGAGCAAACTATATTTACACACCTACTCTGCTTAGCCTGCAGATGAAGCAGTGTTACTTAAAGTAACCAACTTTCTTTGGTGTTGAGTTACAAATCACTTTAGTACTGATTGCAGGTATAGTGAAATGCAGTTACCAGTGTTGCTGGCATTATTGTATGCATACAGGGAATCAGGACTGTGCTTAACTTGACCCAGATGAGGGGCCACCTGCAGCTGAAAGTACCTTATTAAGCCCAGGGCTTGAATGACAGAGCCCCATGAAAGAAAGAGAGATGAGGACAGGTGTCCTATCCAGGAGGTGTAGACCTCTCCAAGGCTATGTCTAGATTATGTAGAATTTTCAGAACAGGAAATTTGCATATCTTCTTCCCGATCTCACTTTCGAAAGAGGATCTTTCGAAAGTGAAAGAAGTCTGGATGTGGGTTTTTTGGAAAAAAACCCTTTTTCAAAAAAAAGTTCTTCCTTAAAAAAGGAGGTTTTTTTGAAAAAGGGGTTTTCCCCCGAAAAAAACTGCGTCCAGACTACTTTCACTTTCAAAAGATCCTCTTTCGAAAGTGAGATCGGAAGAAGCTATGCAAATTCCCGCCAAATTTGCATATCCTCTTTCGGAAGAAAAAAGTAGTTTAGCTGTGAAGTGTCTTGTCAGTCTGATTTAACCCACACTCAAACAAAGAGATAAATAGGCTTCATTAGGAGCCTCTTTGATATTTTAAATGCTCAATCAGAGTTAAAATCAGTTGTGGGGGGACTGTGTTTCTTCCCAGTCTGCTAAGAGCTAAAAATTACAAAGAGACTGACCTGCAGAGCTCACAGCAGAGAGGCAGATGAGCAGGTGGCTGGCAGGTATATTGAGTGGGAGCAGCGAGCAGGCAGCTAGCTGGCAGGAACAGTGAACAGATGGCCAGCAGGAGTCTGGACAGGAGAGCGAGCATGGTGGCTTTTACCTCTCCCTCATAGTGGGAGGGGACTTCATGCAGCTGAATCTCTGAACTCTGGATCTGCACTGACTAGGGAAAGCAACTGAGAGTGGGCTGTTGGGAGGGGGGGCAAGCTACAGGAATGTTGGTGTTGGACTCAAGAAGCAGAAGACAAGCCCTACGCATTTTGGGATGGGAGTCCTACTCAGTTTTATGATTATGAATCCTGCATGTGGCACTTTCCCTAATTAATGTCAGGTGACTCCTGTCATTAAAAGCTTCTTTTCTACAGGCAGACTTTGTGCTTATGAATGGGGAAGTATTGCCTTGCAGAGGTGTACCGGAGTGGTATATAATTTTCCCAAGATGGGAGCTTGATCCCCTCCTGGGTTATATTGTTAAAAAGGAACCCCTGGGTACTGAACCCCACTCTAGTTGCTGAAGGCGCCTCCTGGAAGAAGGGTTACATAAGTAAAAGCTGAAAATATGAACAATGTGTCTCTGCAGGAAGTAGCACGCATATAACTTACACATTTTTAAAATGTCATGCCACAGTTCCTTTGCAAAAATTGTTCATTCTTATGTTACTGCTCAAATATGCACTGAGAAGAGGGCCAACAGATATAGTAGATTTATTCAAGTTGCCAAGGTCAAGGATTCTTCTTTCTTTTTTTTTTTAATTCAACCAGCAGGGAACTCTTTCCTTAGTAACAACTAGACTGTCTGCTTTGCATTCTGTTGTCAGTATGCACCGCTGATAAAAAAAAATTATGTGAGGATATTTTTAAAGGGGAATCAGGAAATTACTTATCAATCTGAAGCACCAGAGAGTTATGTGTAGTCTTTGGTGCCAAAGTTAGGGGGTTCTCAGCACAACATCTGCATGCACTATAATTCAGAGACTCCAGCTGCTGAAAGCTGTTGCAAGTCATGTAAGTAAAGGGCTCCATTTCTCTGAAGCTAACTTTCTTTATTCTTTTGCCTCATAAAGATATTCAAGTAACCCACATTTCAAATGGGTTTGGTTATGCTAGGGCTGTTTTTATCCAGCAGTGTTGCACTGAATAATGCATGCCAGTCAGCATGATTAATAACTTGCCTATTCTAAGAATAAATTGTGTGTAAACTGTGATAGGAATGGAGTCTGTATGCTGATCAGTCTCTCTTTGCTTTTAAGTTTGCTGAGAGCTCTGTTCTCTATTTCTGATCTGCATGATTCTGTCCCATGTTTTCAAGGACAATGTGAAGCTGGCAGCAAAATGTAAAACCTCTGTAAATATGGGTGATTAGTAGAAATCAAGTGTTCACAGAAATGTTAAGAGTCCAGAGCATGTATGAACTTCTTTGATCATGGATTATTGGTGTGACTTAATATTGTAGCCATTAGGTTTGAGTGAGCACTGACTGTTCAGTTAAAAAGAACATAAAAGTGCCTATCAGACACTTTTGGATGCCTGATAAAAGCTCATCTCATTTTTCTTGTTCATATTTAAGTTCTGAAATAATCATTGTTGTGGGTCATTTGAGGCATATGTTTTTGATGCGCTTCCAGCTTCAGCATAGTGTAGTCACATATTTTATTAATATTGAGCCAAATCCCACAATTCCTCCACATTCTTAACTCAGGACAAAATCCTATTGACCTTCACATACCCAAGTAAGAACTGCAGGGTCTGGCTTGTTCTTGTACTTATTTCATACCCGCAGATAGTACAAAGTGTGAATGAGGAACCACTCTTGTAACCAAAGGTTCCCAAAAATAAATGTCTTATTAAGCAGGGCAGATTTAATTTCATGTGAAGTCAAAAGTTCAGAGGTTCACTAGAATTCTGTCCAAAACTTCCTAATGTCTCATCTCATTCAAACAGACTCTCATCTCCCTGCAGCTTTGCTAAAGTACCACGTCCCTCTGACTTTCATCTCTCCTTTCCTCTCCATTGCCCTCAGGTAGTTTTCTCTCTCCATTCCTGTAACATTCTGAAAGGCACAAGACTCTGGAAATCTGGCATTTTCCTATCTGGCAATACTGGTTACCATTATTTATCATTTATATTTATATTTACATTTATATTACCACAGTGACCCATTGTGCCAGGTCCTCTGCAGATATAAAGAGATTGTCCCTGCTTCAAAGAGCTTGTTGCCCTCCACCTGCCCTTTTTTGTTTTGTTTTGTTTTTGCTTTTAGAGACCGGAAAATTAGGGGGGTAAAGGAAGTACAGAGACCTGACCCAAAGAATATCGAAGTCAATGGAAAGACTCTCTGACTTCATTGAGGTTTGAATCAGGGCCCCAAATGTATAGATGGGTCTATTGGGGTGTGCGTACACAGCAAAGTTATTTTGGAATAATGGCTATTATTCCGAAATAACTATGTGAGCGTCAACACACCCATTCCGTTATTTTGAAATAATTTTGAAATAACGGACAGTTTATGCTGACTTCTGTAAACCTCATTCTGTGAAGAATAACGCCTATTCCAAAATAGTTATTTCAGAATAGGGGCTGTATAGTCGCTCCACTTCTGCTATTTCAAAATAGCCCCTCATCAGGGCCATTCTAAGTTATTCCTCCTGGGTCTCTAAAACGAGATAGCATGTCTACATTAGGGAATCCTGCCTCAGATTAATTTTGAGGCTTCCCTGCAGTGTAGAAGTGCTATTTCGGAGATAAGATGGAGTTATTAGCTAGAGGTGGGGAGGACAGAAGATTGAAAAGGGAAGACAGACATTTCAGGCATTTGGGGAGTTAGTGGGAAATGTTCACTAAGGTTCTGAATGTGAAAAAATGTTCACGTTCAGTTTGGAGATGTGATTCTTTTATTTCCTTTTCTTGCTCAGCTCATGCCCAACTCATCCCTAGTCTAAAAACGTTACTGCAGTAAGAACATAACCATTTGTATTTTCAGAATTTGTGTGTGCTCATGCATGTCATTAGCCTCTTGGCAGCAAATACATCTTCTGAGCAGAAAAGCTTTCTGAAACTTTCGGATTGCTTTGATGCAGCAGATGTCTATGATAAGCAGATGGTTATAGCTTTGGTTTTTTAAAAACATCTTCAAATATTCTGCTGTGTGTTTTTTCTATAATCAGGAATGTATGGGGTCTCGCTATACAGAATTGATGCCATGAATGAAGAGCGTCTGTGTCTGGCTTCAGGATATCATTTCATAACCCACAAATTCATAAACTGCATGTCATCTAAGATGTTTTGTTGTGGGCTATTTTTGCCCCATTACTCAGTGTGTAACATTTTCAAGTAAGAAACTGAGTGCCAGATTCTGTTTTCACATGCAAGCAAGCAAAGAGTCAGAATAACTGCACACTGAATTTTAATTCTGGTGTATATGTAGTGAAAAGGCTGAAACTTCATTACTGCAAAATTTCTTAGACAAAATAATGCAATGTCTGTAGCAATACCTAAGACATGTTTGCATTCATACTCTAAAACCTTACTTTTAAGAGCTGCGATAGCTATGAAATCTGCTCTGTGAGTAATCTGAGAATGTAAAATCTTAGCCTAGTAAATAGATTTTGGAACATAAATTAGAAAAATAAGGGCGAGTTCCCGGTCCCACTGAAGTCCTCCTTACTCCTTCCCACCCTTCCCCCACTTTCAGACATAAACAGTTTTTTAATGGAATTCTGCAGGCGGCCTGTGATATGAGACTATTGTTTAAAACTGAATTAGTTGATTTTAGGAGCAGTTATTGTATATGTACAATATATTTTAAAATTAAATATAACATAAGAATTGTTACCAACATGGATTTAATATTCATGAAAAGCACCAGTATTGATCTGCTAGAGCACAAATATCTCATTCTGATTAATGGTTTGGAATTTTTCAGGTCTTTATACAATGGAAAGCTGATACTGTCTATTGCTAATAATTAATTCCTGTAGGGATTTTCTGTTGAATAGCGGGGACTGAGCATTGTCTCAGAAAGGGAACTGGACTACACAGACCATTGGCTTTACCCAGTGGCAATTTCTGTCTCTTTATTTTGGAGGCATTAAAATCTATTTTGTATCCCTTACAGTAAGAGAAAAAATGTAAATAAAAACAGATCTAAGTAGGTTGCGTCCTGATGGCGCGCAGTGACTGTTATTACTTGGTATACAAATTCCTAACATTTGTGTCATCAAGTGGGAGAAAGTTGGCTGAAGTATGAGACTGGGGGATACTTTTCTCTTTTTTAAATTGTGAGTGTTTAAAGGCTGTGAATGTGCTAATGTGCTAAAAATTCTAGGTGGCACTCTGCTACCTGAGAGTGACGCAGTTCGCAGAAAGGATCTTTTAAATAAATCCTGTTAATCTACTTTTGAGGGGGCATGTCAAGATTCTTTCACGACGGTCTATATTCTAACAGGTTATGTCAAATTTCTGTTCACCATGTAGACCTCTACTGCACAAGTATCTATTTTAGGTACTCATAGGACACACTTCTCCCATTTCTGTCACATTTAATGACTTTACAGATGGGAGAAATTAGGAGAAACTAATTGTTATGCCAAAGAAATCTCTGAGGGTTTGTCTACACTAGCCACCTAGTTCGAACTAGGGAGGCTAATGTAGGCATTCGAAGTTGCAAATGAAGGCCGGGATTTAAATATCCCGGGCTTTATTTGCATCTTCACTCGGCGCCATTTTTAAATCCCCTAGTCGAACTAACTGCCCGCGGCTACGGCAGTCAAGCGTTAACTCGAACTAAGTCCTTAGTTCGAGTTAACTGTTACACTCGTGGAATGAGGTGTAACAGTTAACTTGAACTAAGGACTTGGTTCGAGTTAACGCTTGACTGCCGCGCGTAGCCGCAGTTAGTTCGACTAGGGATTTAAAAATGGCGCCGAAGATGCAAATAAAGCCCGGGATATTTAAATCCCGGCCTTCATTTGCAACTTTGAATGCCTATATTAGCCTCCCTAGTTCAAACTAGGGGGCTAGTGTAGACATACCCTGTGGGAATAGGACTTTGAACCTAGTTCTGCTGAATTCATAGTTAGCACCCTAACCATTGGGCCATTATTCTTCTTGGTATAGTGTGCCCTGAGCATCATTAGAACTACCAGTAATCTCAGTGGGAGTAAGCACTATCGCTTGATTTTTGCAGTCCTACTTGAAATGAGATAGGTGGGGCTCTAGGCAGAACTGGGTAACTTACATGGCACTGCAGGTGGGCATCTTGGATCTGCTTTTGTTGTGTTAGTGAGTGGATACAGAGGGTTTGCATCAGGGGAAGATTATATCCCCAAAATTCATCCCAAATGCGAGGATGGTTATCATAGCAGGTAGGGAGGTTGCTGGTGTGAGTTGTGTGAGGGTATTGACAGAACAAAGGCTCCAAAAGTGCCTCTACTCCATAAGCATGGAGACCTGACACTTGCCTGCAGTTAGTCCAGTATGAGTTAGTAATAGATTTTGTGAAGTAGATGGAGGCACAGTAAGCAGTAAAGTAGGGATGTAAAGGGTTAACCAGTTACTTAGTAAGTATGTGCCTTACCGGCATGCTTACCGGGGTAACTGATTAAGCTGCTAGCCAGAACAACCTCTGCCAGTGGCACAGTGCAGTGTGCTCAGCCTGGCCTGGCTGAAGCAGCCCACTGCTGCAGGATCAGAGTGCAGTGTGCTCAGCCTGGCCTGGCTGAAGCAGCCCACTGCTGCAGGATCAGAGTTTACCAATTAAACATAAATATAACATAAAACAGTTAACATTTTAACTGGGATTTTATACTCCTATAATAAAGTTCTGTAGAGAGAAAGAGAGATCCACAGTATATATCTGAAAGCAGGATTTGGCCTGTATGTGTCATTGTAGAGCAGAAAGAGGGAATTTTCTAATTATGCCCAGAGTGTTGCAGCCTACTCTTTAAATGAAAAAGCAGCTGCTAGGTCTGTGATTTGCCCTTTTTATTAAGGTTGAAAAAGTTACTTCAGTTCTTATGTATTTCTCAAGCAGCACTGGCATGACTAGAATTTGTGCAAACCCAGAATTTTGTATTACATTTGTGCTTAAATTGTGCCCCACAACAGATAAAAGCTCATCAGCATTTTCATTATCAGCCGCTGGTTTAGAACTAGCCTGCAAGCTTCAGTGGCAGGCTGAAATTTGGCACCAGACCTTCAGCTGGTGTAAATCAACCCACTTCCACAAGGAAAACTGTGCAGGGTTCTCTGCTGTGGTGAATGCTGTCATCATATGAATCATTCTTTCCCAGAGTCTAATGGGTTTTGGAGGATCTTGGCTCATGAAGAAACTGTCAGATGGAATGGGGAGGCCTGATGTGGCCCCAAAGCGGTTGGAAAGAGACGTAGTTAGCGGGACCCCTGTGGTAGGCAAAGTGGCAGACAGTCTTGTTGGCTTCTTCATATAGGATTTGTCTAGCACTTAGTTCTGATGCCTCCCAATAGAGCTTTCAAGATGAATGAGGGCTCTCATACATATTTTACAATTTAATTTTAGATTATGGTGAACTAAATGCCCCCCCTTTTTTTTTTTTTGCAAGTTTGGTGTGAAAGACCACCAGGTCTGCCAAGAACCCCAAGAATCTGCTCTCTAGAAGGCACTTCCCATGGGAGGAGCAAATGGCCCTCTAATGAGCATTAAGAAGGATTTAGCCACATGAACTCTTCTAAAATCTAAGGAACTTTTCTTGTGTAGTTAAAGATACCATGTACATCATACTAAAAACTATCCTACTAGAGTTTCATCTTCTGCTGCCCTCTGTTGTGACTAGTTTTTAGGTATTGCCTTCTTAGAGTGTGGGAGTATTTACTAGATTATTAGAGTATTTTTCCTAAAGTGTCTGTGTACTACATATTGCAGCAATGCATCATTTCCCTGTTGCTTTGAGAATCGGCATCTTTCATGCTGGTGTTGAAGTTCATGTGGTAATGCAGAGTTCATGCTTGGCTAGTTTTAACTTCACATGGCTTCTACCATCTTGTCTACATTGCTGCCAGGGTTTTCTATCACCTCCACAGGGACACCAGATGCATCTAACGGCTCCATCTTCGGTTTCCAAATTGAAACAAACCATGGAAAGCAGCCATGTGTTGTTGAGATGCTGTGGGAAGGGAGATTGTTCCTTGCTCCATCAGTTCACTCACTGAACATTTGCTTTCTCTCAAATTACTGCCACTCTTTGATCCCTATTTTTTCTACATCTAATTATATTTACTATAACTGAAGAAGGCAAGGAAAGAACACTTTGAAAACAAGTGCTAATATGTAGCAAGGGACAGTAGACCCTGTGCTCAGCTGAAGAAATCAGACAAGAAGGAAGAAGAATTTGAATGTAAAATAAGCAGGCTGTGACCATTCAAAAATAAGCAAAAAGCCAAACATGTGTGATGGGGTGCGGTCACAGATGACCCCTCGGCGATGCCTCCCGGGGTGCTGACACGGCCACTGACTCTCGCCTTCCCACTCTCTGGGGCTCCTCACCGCCCAGTCCTGCTGGGCCAGCTCTGCTGGTCTCCCCCAGCCAAGGCCCCGAGCTGAGGTCCCTGACCCCACCGAGAAGCAGTACAGACACTGAACCTCTTCAGGTCCGAGGAGAGTGCAGTTTAGGGCCCAGCCTCCTGAGGTAGCACTCCCCAGATGGGATCAAACCCCAAGAATTAGGTAAGCCACCTTTAACAATGAAAGGGGGAATGTGCACGCTGGTTGCTCCCCCCCCCCCCCACCCAGGTAACAATTACTTACACTGGGTTTGATAGAAAACAAAAATGATTGTATTAAGTGGAAGCAGTAGGATTTAAGTAGTAATAAGTGAGAACAGGCAGAGCAAAGTAAGTTACAAATCAAAAGAAACAAAAACGCTTGGCTAATTCTACACTGAAACCTCAGTACAAACTCTTCAAACTCACCCTAAAACCTCTTTTTCCAGCTGCCACTCTAAACCAGGGCTGTCTCCCCCCACCCTGGGGTCTCAGGTTCCTTCCTTCAGGTGCAGCCCAGCCAAAAGACCAAGGCCTCTGCTTTCCTATTCCTTTTGTTAAAGAATTGAGGCCCTTCTCTACCAACCACTGCTCAGACTGAAGGACAAAAGAGATAGTTTAACAGTTGAGGGTAACACCCTCCATGGCTCGCTTATTCACACATTTGAAACCCACAAAGTATTCCCCACTCCATGTGTCTAATTTTACACCCAAAAATGATACATACTGTGGCGTAGTGGTGGTGCTGTCTGCTCTGCAACCCAGTGTGGGGGGGTGATGGTGCCTTGCTGGTTGCTGGGCTTGGCCAGTGGGCTGTGGGTGACCTCCACTGGCAGCTATTTGTAGCCCAGCCCAGCACGACAGCGGATGAGTCACTAGGCAAGGGTCTCACAACCTGTAGGACCAGTTGCCTCCCAGGGAGAGAGACAAAGGGAGGAAGGCGGGGTCCAACCCCTGGCTGGGGGGGCAGGACTTGAAGAGAGTTTAGTTTTGGTCTGGGAAGCAGGGGAGAAGGGGCTAAGGAGGGGGCTGGGATTGTGGGGCCCAGCCACCCCCCATCTAAAGGGGGGGGGGGGCCTGAGGCCTCCTAGCCCCAGTTCCTGTAACCAGATTACATCTGTGCTGTGCTGTATCTTGGAGAAGCAATAAACTCCCTCAACCCTACTGGCTGGCGGAGTCTGTTCGTGCCATTACGGGGGTGCAGGAGACGGGGGAAACCCCAACGCGCCGTCACACATACATCAAAGAAAGATAAACAGAACCAGCAGATCGTGACATGAAGATTGATGGCTTACACAAAATAATTCGCTCAAAACACCATTGAGTTATGTATATTCATGTCCATAAGTCCATTTCATAAAGCATGGGGGGAGGTCCATCACAATATGCCCCAATCATGCATAAACAGATACAAACTATCATGTACTAGTGTAACCTCACAGCACAGCAGCTCTCTTTAAGTAAAAACTAATGGGAATAAAAGTACTTCTGTGCCGTGACTCTTAATTCCATTAGGTGTTCCAGTGTTGATTAGTTATTTTGATTTGTGCTTCGTAACATAGCTGTTGTTTCCATTTATAAGGTTTTGTTTTGGAAATTTTCACTTGGATTCATAGTACGTGCATTGAGCAGCTCAATTGGGCTGAAGTGTTGGAATATAGAACATTGTTTGATTTTCACTATGACTATTCCAGCTGGGTTTTGTCACTAACTTTTTCCAAGTGTAGCCTTCCCTCCCCCATGCTCACCATTCCACTACGAGAGTGTTCAAGATGTTGCTAACTCTCACAAGTACAGTGGGGAAGAATCAAGCTCCAGCTAATAAGAGGTTGTTCTCTCCTTGTCAACCCTTAAAATAATGCAAAGGGCTCACAAACTAAAGCACTATACTAGATGCTATAGAAGGATGGCCTCATCATTATGATGAGCTGGGACTCATGAAGCATGGGGTCAATTCCTCTCTGCCACAGATTTCCTCTGTGATCTTGGGCAAAGTCACTTAATCTATCTCTGCCTCAGTTCCCCATGTATAATACTGGGGGGCAGGTGGAGAGAATGCCTCCTTTCTTCCACCGTTTGACTTTTGTCTATTTAGATAAAAGGTACAGAAGAGCTGAAGGTGCAGTAGCTATCTAGAGAAGAAAACTGGTGTTTTTAAATGGGAAAGGTTGGATGAAGAGGGGAGTCCATGTGGCACCTGGAGTTTCTCCAGAGAGACTGGGATGCCAAACCACATCACAAAGTACCAAATAAATGAATAATAGAAAAACGTATACAGATAAAATATAAAGACAACTGTGTGATGTGCTCATGGACCTCTGGGGGGAAAACAATTTAAAACCTCGCTGAAAAAAGGCCAGCCCTAATACTCTCCTAAAGTTAGGAAGGAGTATTGGACACACTGGAGCAAAAGTACGAACACTTCATCTTGCTAGACCTCTGCAAACAAGCTCTATTGGTCTGCAAACCTTACGAGGGAGATCAATAGGAAAGATAATGTAGGGTGCCTAAAGTTTGGTGAGATACTTGCGGAGGGGGTCAAGCCCTGGAGAGCTTCCAAATGTAAACTATATGCTCTTGGCACACTCAATAGCAGGCAGCTAAGCAGTGGGTAAAGAGCAGACTTTTGAGCAATCACCAAAAAGCACATTACAGGAAAAAAATCCAACCACCTTGATTTTACTAATCTTCAGATTGTATCTGTGTTCTTCTAACAACTCCAAGAGTAAGTGGTTAGCTGCAGTTTTACTATTCTTAGGTTTTACCTGGTTCCAGTGTTTTTATTAACTTTCAATCCTGCTACAAGTTTTTGAAACAAACTTTGTCTTAAGCCACACAGGGAAAATGCTTCCCCAAATGCACATTTCAAATGGCTGAGGTGTGTACAACAATGTTTTGAATTGTCAGGGTTGGAGAGATGGAATTCTCCATATAAGGTTGCGTAGACACTGAACAATCACTGTACAATCACTGCTAGTGGTTGCAACCACTTCTGTGACATGGGAGGCAATGGCCAGTGGTTTCTGCAGCAGTGGATTCGGCTATCTGGTCCCCAATCATCTGTGACTCCTCAATGCTGACTGTGAGCTCCTTACATCCTGCCTGCTAGCTTTTGCAGTGGAATTACATCATCTTCTGCTTCTGGAAAGAGGAGAGGAATGGGAATTTCTTTTATGAGATTAGATACATTGCTTTGATTTACTGACATGTTAAACCATTTACTGCAGCTGTCAATAAGTCATCTTTTTCTTCAGACTGGATTTACTTCAAAATCAATTAGCCTAATTCATCTATATGCTGATGATTACTTAAGATGTACTGTTAGCACTACCAGTATCCTGGATGGTCTTGAAATCAGTGCTGGAATCCTAGCTCCTCTCATATGAGCCTGTTTCAGAGACATGCCAGGTAAACTGGGCTCATGAGATTTGATTAAATTTGTTGGCTGTTGTTTGTGAAGGGTTCTTGGAGAAAGGACAGACAATCCATCCAAAAGTCATGCATAAATGATCTAGTGTTTGAATCTAAGTCGTCCAGCAGAGATGACTGTTACTTCCAGGCCACCTGCCGATACATTCCCAAGTCAGAAATAGATAAAGAAAGGTTTTGACTGGTAGAAAGCAGTGAACAAAAGAAAGGGCAAGAAAACAACAGTGCTGAGAAATGAGCAGGATGGCCAGACACAGTTGGAGCAATAATTCAGGGAGAACCCAAAGGAACTGCACTGACAAGGCCAGGGGGAGGAAATGGCTCTTTTGTTTACTGGGGCATAAGACAAATGACAGCAAACTCAGTGCATTTGGCAATGGATACCATGTATTGCCAGTACACTAGGAATGAAAGTATTAACCTTTTTTGGTATAGCTTTAACACCACACATACAGTAATCCTTCAGCAAAGCTGTGAGCAGGAGGAGATCTGCTTTGATTTTTTTTAAAAAAAGTAAAACAATCATGCCAAGCACAGATGATGGTTGCTGGGCGAAAGAGGGGGGCGAGTGCAGGCAGGGCCACCAAGAGGAAGAGGGAGGGAACATGAGGAAGCACCCTGTTTAGCAATTAAAATTTTTGGAGGGGACATGGAGGGCAATGCACCTCCCAACTGTTACCACGAGTCACCTACAATGCCAGGTCAGGTCCTTAATTGTACACATTTCCTGCTTTCTCTGGCCTATCTTACATGATGGGTGTGTAAGTAAAAAGGATAGGAAGCCTCTTCATCCCCTGCAAGCAATCAGGCAAAACACCTCCATAGGGCCTGATTCATCACTGCTTTGTATTCTGTGTTGTCACTTATACCTGTCTAAAGGGAGTGAAAAATGTTACTATCCTTGCATGACACACCCAGGTGTAAGTGATTATACCAGGGGCTGGGCAACTATGAATCAGGCCCACAGTGAACAGGTACATGCTGGGAAGTGCAATCAGGAAATGCATTATCCTGCACAGCATATCCACAGAAAGGGTAAGTACGTAGGTTCAGAGGTTGTGCCTAGGACCCCAGCCAAGCTAGCATATACACGCCTTGCAAGAGTAAAGCACAAGCAAGATGATATATGTTCAGTCCTGTGCCCCAGGCCTCTTGGAGAAATCTCATCCTCACAAACAGGATTTCTCAAGGTTTGTAACCATTCGTGACTCACCACTGCAATGCCTCCTGCTTGTGACTCCAGGAATCAGCTCAATCCTAAGGAGGTATCCCTCTGGCCAGCATCTTGTCCTTGGTTACTTGTCTTCTACAGGGCTGGTTCACGCCCCGTGTCCCTCCCAGCCCATGGTAACCTTTCCTCAAGGTACTGCCCCACAGCAGTGCCCCTGCACTCTACGGTCCTCCCCTCCCAGGGAGCCCCACCCTCCTTTTCCTGCCTGGCCTCAGCAACCCACTGCCAGTTGTCATCTAGGCCCTGACTCAGGCAAACTGCAGTCTGAAATGGCCACTCATCATTGGCAAGGGGGTGGTCCTGCTGCCTTCTGCTGCCCTAGCTGGCTTCCTGCAGCCCTACCAACCTCAGGCCTTGCATGTAAGGCTTCATCCTGGGAGTTTGCCTGGCCAGAGCTGCCCAGCTCTGTTTGCCTTTCCCTAGCTCTTCTCTGCCTCAGATACCCTTTCTAGCTTACCAGCATCAAGTCCTTCCTGATCTACAGCTGGAGCAAGAGTCTGTGTTGTTTCCCTGTATAGCCGGTCCCCAACTTATGAACGAGTTACGTACCAAACACTTGGTTGTAACTCAATCTGTTCGTAAGTTGAACCCCATTCATTTAAATGTGACCGCGCTGTTTGTAAGCTCGGATCACCTGTTCGTAACTGGGGACCGGCTGTAATGCACTTAATGGGAGGTTGGTCATAAGTCCGAACGGTCGTAAGTCAACGCATTTGTAACTCGGGGACCGGCTGTATATACACAGCCCCAGCTGGGCCCTAATTGGCTACTGTATGCCACATCTGCTTGCTCCACAGCCCCAGTCCTCTCCCAGGGCTGGATTTAACCTTTAATAGGGCCAGTGCAGGGCAGATTCCCCGTCACAAAGTGACCAACAGCTCTGTCCCCCCTTTCCTGCCTTTCAAGTAATACAAATTTTCTGTAACCAAAATGTTTTCAGACTCTTGTGAAGTCTTGTTTGTCATCACCTTGTTTGTCATCACCACCTACCTTTCCCCATTTCTTCTCACTATTGCTTCCATTTTCTTCTCTCAGTCTCATATTTGTGTTTTCTTCTATATTACCCACTATGCCTAAGGTAGCCTTGGTGTGCACTAGGCAATAGTAGTCTTTACTCAAGTCTTTTTATTCAAAACCACCTCAGTATATTTATTTTTACCAGTTCCTTTGCTATCTTTCCTTCTTTAGACTGTAAGTTTCCTCTCGGTAGAGACCATGACTGTATTTATGTCTTGCACAGCAAAGAATTCACTGTCAGTACTTAACTGACAATCCCTCTATTTCCATCCCATCCTCAGAGATCAGATCTCTGAGAACAGATCTGAAACATATTGGTGGTGAAATTTTCCACACTGCTGCTTCCAATTCACAATTTATCCTACTGACAAAGGGAACACTTCAGATTCAGATGCTGTCAACCTGGTATTTTCATGGACTTATTTATGAGAGGTTCCTATAAATGCATTGGGTGGAGGAGGGAGATTAAAAACATTGGGTCAAATATTATTCTATTACACCAGTCTACACCAGTCTGAAATAATTCCATAGCAGTCAAATGAGTTACTCTGGCTTTACATCAGAACATAATTTGGTCCACTGACCAAATTATATCATACAAGAGGGGTGTATTATATATTTATTACTAGCAGATGAGGTCTGTCAATGACTGGGCAAAGTCATTTTGCATGCAATTACACTTATAGGAAAGTTCAAGAAATTAAATATATTTAACAGAATTTTTTATTAATGTACTTGCAAAAGGGAAGTAAAAGAACAGTTTTAAATTAGTAGGATTTCAACTTCAAACATTATTCATTGTATTGAATAATTACCATACATAGTAAATTTGAATCAGAAACTCATAAAGCTTCCACTACTCTTTCTGTAACTAATTTGAATTATTTTGTGATTTGTAACAGTAAAAATTTTCTTTGCACTAAAATGACAGTTGAATAGGTGACTTCATTTTAATTTTGTTAGCAAATATTTTTTATGCATTGTAATCAATAGTCATGACTATTTTCTAATGAAAAACAAAAATAATTATTTAAACCAGTGTTTGTTGTTGAACCACAGCCAATGGGAGCTGCGAGGCTTTATGGCTGTGAAGCCGGTAAATAAACAAACCAGAGCAGCCTGGTAGCAGCTTTCCTAGAATGGGTCTGTGGACCACTTTGAGAAACACTGGTTTAAAACCTCTTACCTCACATATTCCAGCGTAAAAAGTAGTGCATTCTGCTAATTTTTAATGGCAGAATTGTTTTACTTAAAAGTCAGCTATATAACAATTGTTTAGGTAACATATTATCATATGAGGGAAAAAAACCTGGGTTGCTATGTTGATTAGGCTCATTTGCACGCTATCCATGCTTTTTAAGATGCCGCAAAAAGAACAACAATTGTGATCCAAAGTCTACTGAAGTCAGTAGATGGACACTCACTGACTTCAGTGTGCTTTGGATTAGACCTTATATGACCATAGCTTACACCTCAGTCTTATCTGAGGCACCAATCCTATAAATGCTTTTGTACACATTACTTTATTCATGTGTGTATTCCCATTGTCTTCACTGGGATGAGTATGGCTGCACACTTACATAATATTTGCAGGGTTGGGGCATAGGGTGTTACCCCAAAATATTCTTACTGGAGACCACTCAGGGTTACACTAGCATGGGTTTATTGTTTGAGGAATTAGCACTCCACTATTTGTACTACAAGCTTTAACCAAAGAAGATAGAACTGCCACTAAAGGTATAAACTAAAGAAGATAAAGCTGCCACCAAAGGTTTAAACTAAAGAAGATACACAGCTATCTCTCACACACACACACACACAAACAAACAAGCACACACACACACCTCCATTCAGTCACACACATTCATTCCTGCCCTCAGGCACTCACACAGGCATATGGGTTGCAGAAGGAGCCAAGGCATGTAGATCCTGGAGGGTCTGTCTGCTCATCATGGCTGGGGAAGCTGGTCAGGAGGGGAGAGACTGGCTATAGAGAGGGGTTTCTCAGGAGCAGGGGAAGAGAGAGGGAGTCTCACATGTGCTCCCTCTCCTTATATAGTATATGAATGGCTCCTGTGATTCATTCACCTCGTCATCAGGGAGCATGCCCAGACTTCCTTTTATCCAGCAAAAGCAGCAGTCTGTGATGACTCATCACCATGTGCTCCAGTCTTAGCATTGCAACTTCAAAAACACACTCACACTCTCTCTCCATTCACTCAGGGGAGAATGCTGTTTAGAGCAAGTTACTGAGGCTACGTCTAGACTGCAAGCCTCTTTCAAAAGAGGCTTTTTCGAAAGATACTTTCAAAAAAAGCGTCTTTCGAAAAAGAGCACCTAGACTACAACCAGTACTTTCGAAAAAGCAAGCCGCTTTTTCAAAAGAGCACGCCCAGGCAGTCTGGATGCTCTCTTTCGAAAAAGCACAGTTTGCATTACATAGCGCCTTTTTCCGAAAAAGCACTTTCATAAAAAGGCATTATTCCTCGTAAAACGAAGTTTTCCGCAGTCGAAAAAACTGCCGTGTTCTTTTGATTTACTTTCAGTGTACTTTTTGATTTACTTTCTGTACTTTCGAAAGAACACAGCTGCAGTCTAGATGCAGGGGAATTTTTTTTCGAAAAAACCCTGTAGTCTAGACATACCCAAAGTGGCTGAGAGTTACAAAGGTTACAAAGTTGCAGCTTATAGTAAGTTTTTAAGAGTTACAAAGATTACAAAGTTTTACAAAGATTACAGCAAGTTGTAGGGTTTGACAAAGATCACAATGAGTTGCAGTTTAAAACTTTAGACCTTACGGTTTAGTGTAGTTTCAGAAAATGCATGTGTAAAATCAAGTAAGCTCAGGCAGAAGTTTTTTTATGCAACATAAGGTACTCTTGAGCAGTAGGAATTCAATATTCGCAATCTTTTGACAGGAAGGTAAAGATGGCCTTTCCAAGCATTACTCATATTTTCTTATCTAGTAGGGGAGAGCAAGAGGGGAAACACTTGATAAATTAGAGATCTTACAGTCAGCAGGGATTGCACCCTGCAATGAAAATCTGCTCAGTATTGCCCATTAATTTTCATGTGGTGGCCAATGAATAGTATATTAGTTTACTAACATACACTGTTGCCAGATCTCTGCAAGAATTACACTTAATTCCAATTGCAAAAAGTCTATTGAACTGTTACTAATTAAGGTATTGTGTATATCCTACACTTCAGAAAGGATACTTATATCCTGTGTGGTAAAAACAAAGAGCATCCTTATGGCCTTTAGTTGATTGCCACATGTAACCAAAGAAATACATTTAAAAAAAATCTCCAATTTTACACCCTGATTTGATTAAAAAATGACAGTCTTCATTCAGTTCTTGTGTTAGGACATTTAGTATGATAAATGTCCACTTGCTATGTAAAATACTGGCATTAAAAGAATCATCACATATCTTAATAGTTGATAATGACTGTTACTGTGTATATTATTGTATTACTTTGTATATCTACAGCATGTGTCATCACAGGATCTCAAATGACTTTACAATGGTTAATTAATAAGTTAAAAAGGCTCAGAGAGGTAGCTGTGTTAGTCTGTAATTCAAAAAACAACAAGTAGTCCTGTGGCACCTTAGAAACTAACGAAATATATATAATATCCAGTTTTCATGGGAAAAACCCACTTCTTCAGATGAGAGTGAGTGGAGAAAAAAGGGGAACTATCAGAATTATAACAGAAAAAGAAGGGATGGGGAAAAATGTACCTGCCAATAGTAGTGCTGCTGCTAATGAGGCTAATTGAGTGTACTGGAAGTGTCCCATACTTAGCTTTTGATGTCAATGACATGTTAAATGTAAGGAAGACTGATTTTATAATAGGCCATCCAGTTAACATCTTTATAGGTGGGGAAGATATCTATAATAGGGGCCAAGGAAATGTATATCATAGTATACATTTAACACATCATTGACATGTTAACTCAAAAGCTCATTATACTATATATATTTTTATTAATCTCTAAAGTGCCCCAGGACTACTCATTGTTTTTAAAATTAATGAGTTAATTATACCTCACAAAATCCCTGGGAGGGTGAAAAGTATACACATTTTACAAACTGAGGCAGGGAGCTTCTAGTGACTGTCACAGGGTCACAAAGCAATTTAATGATATCATACAGTCCAAGAAGAGAACCTAAGAGCCTTGCCTCACAGGACTGTAGTTTTGTCACAAGATAACACTATCTTATCATAGTATACAACATTACACAGCAGTCTGTCAAACTACAGGGGCTAACTGTCTTTTAATAATTAGCTAGTCATAGATCATCCTCAAAAGCTAATCACACATTACTAGCATGAAACATCTCACCTTTATCATACTCTGTCCTCTAGTTCTTTGTTAGCAGCTCTTCTCCCCTACCCTCTTTTCCAAAGGACTCCACCTCACAAGCTTTCAGAAGCCTGTATACATTTAGGCTACGTCTAGACTGGCATGATTTTCCGCAAATGCTTTTAACAGAAAAGTTTTTCTGTTAAAAGCATTTAATGAAAAAAAGCGTCTAACAGCGCGGACGCTTTGCGCAAAAGCACTTTTGCGGAAAAGCGTCTGTGCCTAATCTAGACGCGTTTTACAAGAAAGCCCGATCGCGTTTTCACCATCAGGCTTTTTGCGCCAAAACACTTTGTAGCTGTCTACACTGGCCCTCTTGCGCAAATACATTTGCGCAAGAGGGCTTTTTGCCCGAACGGGAGCGTCATTGTATTTGCGCAAGAAGCACTGATTTTGTACATTACAAAGTCAGTGCTCTTGCGCAAATTCAAGCGCCAGTGTAGATAGCTGGCAGTTTTTGCGCAAAAGCAGCTGCTTTTGTGCAAAAACTTGCCAGTCTAGACACAGCCTTACAGTCTGAGGCTACTACTAGACTTGCGGGAAGATCAACACTGTGACAGTCAATCTTCTGGCCTTCGATGTAATGGATCTAATAAAGACCTGCTAACTCAAATGCTGAGGGTGCCCTCATTGGAGCTGTTGCAAGGAGTAAGGGAAGTCGATGGGAGTGTTTCTCCTGTCAGCCTCCCACTGTGGGAACGGCGACAAAGTTCAGCTTAAGGTACGTTGACTACGGCTACGTTATTAACATAGCTGGAATTGCGCACTTTAAGCTGACCTTCCCCCAGTAGTATAGACCTGGCTTCAGACATGCACATGGAAGCATGTCTGCTTTGTAAGAACAGAGAAAGCCCTAGCAGCTATTTTTTTGTGGAAATATCAACCAGAGGTTTGGCTGCTGGGGGTTAGGAGAGCTAGGTTCAATTCCATCTGTCTCAGATTTTCTCTGTGATCTTTGGCAAGCCACTGGGTCTCTGTGCTTCAATTCCCCATCTATAAAATGGGAATAAGAATACTTACCTACTTCCTAGGGGTGTTGTGAACATTAAGTACAGATATTATGGTAATGGGGCTATATAAATAAATAGTGGAGACATATTAAAGCTGGATTCTCAATTTGGGCAGTACTTTAGGATTTGTAGTGCTTTCTCTAATTAATAAAAGGTGGGGGAAAAGGAAGGAAAATAGTAGTGATAAATACATGGTAATGAGAATCTTGAAGCAGAACCTACGCTAGGTAACTGGGCAATTTGCATACACACCTTGGGAAGAGGAAACAATTGAACAATTTAAGACTTTTTAAAGATGTTTTCTAATTAACTCTTTTTAAATGTGATAGATGTTTACAAAGCAGTGCAGTGATTTGGATGGTTGTCAATGTGTGTGTATTTGTTGGGATATAGTCTCGTGGGTTTAGCCGTCTCTTTAACCTGACATTCAACCAAGCCATTTTCTCCACCAGAATATCTTCTTAGTTGTTTGCTTTTGCTTTCCAGGAGCTGCCAAGAATTCCTTATTTGTTTTTTTAGAAACTTAAACAGAAATTGAAAAATCTCCAATATCGTCACTGAAATGTGCAATGGGGACAAGGGAAAAACTAAATTTATTACTGGAAAAACAAGGCTGATACTTTTGTGGGTAGCTGGAAATCTTTTTAGCATTTGGATTATGGCACTTGAGTGTCTTTCTTTATTAAAACATTTTCCCTCCGTTTTCTTAAAGGAATTACTAGTGGCGTTTTTTTTATCTGAGGTTTTTGGATTTTGATGTCGTCTGATTTCAGGGAATAAAAAAAATACATCTGATAAAACTCAGTTTCAGTTAAACCAAATGTGGCATCTGTGCTAAAAACTCTTCATAATTAAGGAAAACCCTACACATTCAAACTCCTTTCACTGACAGTGAAATCAGGAGTGCAAAGCATGCTTGAATACCACTGTTCTTTGTTACAATACTTCTGTGTCTGGAGTGTCATGCCAAATTAATTTTTTTTCCAAACTTGCATTCACTGAGCCTATAAATCTTCTCTTAAATAAAGGAATCTGAAATTAAGGCAACTTCTAGGTATCCACTATGAAATCTTTTGGCCTTCCTTACAGTATTCATATTACATTACATCTAGTTATGATGATAATGGCAGGAAAAATATGTCAGTCCATAAACACAATACTCCTATAAATTGCTGTTGGGAAACTTTCCATGTCATTGATTATTTGCAAAGGATGCTTTGCAGTTTTGTGAAAAAAAAAAAAGGCAAAGGGAAATCCTGGTTTGTCATATGATAGCACCAAGAGTGACTCAATAATCAGACCCCAAGTTTCAAGTACAAATTCACAATCCTAATCCTAAAAACCTTCTATTCTCCTGGAAATCAGCCAGAGTTGTGAAGTACTCTACCCCCTTTTGGATCAGGTCCATAGTTTCAAATAAGATACGGGAATATCTGAACCAAATCCTTGGCCATGAACAGCCCACACATTCGGGAAGTTTATCTCCAGATGTGAGTTTGTTACCTCAAGCCACTCTCTGCTTTCTGTAGCCAGGATGTGTATCTTTAACACCAGTGCTGCAATAAATGTGCTTGTTTTGTGTGGGGAAGGGTTTGGAGAGTGTTATCTCAAATATACAAATCAAGACGTTGAGGCCAATAAAGTGATTTGCTCAAAAACACGGAGGGAATCATTGTCAAAGTCAGGATTCAAACTCATGATTTCTTAGCTTCTACTCCTGTACTCTGACTAATAGAGCCCACCTCTCTGTTTCCTCAGTAGCAGAGATGGGTGCAAATTGTAAGCAGGAGAAGAATGCCATCAGTTTTTGGGAACATTTGATTCTGAATCCCAACTTGGTATTTCAGGCTTATCTCTAACCAGTAGGAATGCATAGTATTGATGCATTTTGATAAGAAAGAGAACCATCTCAAAGATGCCTACTGTCCCCATGCATCTGAATAAAATCAATGTTAGAAGTACATTTTAAACAGTATAATCCCAATAGTGCATAAATTTTCAGGAGCAAAGTGATGCACACAACAGCATATGTGATGCCATCTAGTGGTCAAAGAGTATAAATATCAAATTATAGAGCTCAAATTTTGGAGTATGACCTGCTGATTCCTGATTTGATCAGGACTGACCTGTTCATGGATTCCTTTCTTTTCATTTGGCTTTGCTGAACTTTTTCCTTTACTCTGGCAATCGCTGATTGTGCTGTTAAATGTTGGAAAGATTCAATGAAAAGTTTTCTGAAAGGCGATTAAAATGCAAGGCTATTAAGAGGTATGTTCTCTGTGTAAATACTGTTCTTTTACTGTTTATCAAGTGCCTAGGACATTGTTGGTACTACTAAATAATATTAAAAATCATTAATAGTTTACAACTCTGTAATGATTCCTATTATAGTTTATTTGTTGGATGTCAGCTATGTACTTGACACAAAACATAAAATGAAGACCATCCCAGACCTGACGAGTTTACCTTTTAGGAGACAGGCACAGCAAAGCCAGGACCCAGAAAAAATCTGGGGTTTGGGAGTTGTGTTTACTAATTGTTGGATCTCTTCTTGCACATCCAGAAAGAGTGAGATTTTAGGAAGGACTTGAATAGGATGTCTTGATGGATAGTGAAGGGGAGGGGATTCCATACTGAGGGAGCAGTGTGGTAACAGGTGAATAGACAGGAGTGAATCCTACCTGGCATCACTGAAGGGAAGAAACAGGAAAATGCAGTTTGAGCCACAATTGGGGTGCGTGTACACTGCACCGTAGGTCAAAATAAGACACGCAATTTGAGCTACACAATTGCATATCTTATTTTCCTGTTCTTTCAAAACGTCCCTTACTCCTCGTGAAATGAGGTTTACAGGGATGTCAGAATAGTGAGCCTGTTATATTTCGAAATAATGAGCTTGCTATTAAGACACAGGATAGCTATTTCTGGATACTGCAGTGTAGATGTAGCCTTGGTGTTATAGGCTAGAACATAGTAGTGCAGGACACTTTGAACTTTGCAATTGTAATATTGAATTAAGGCTTACAATATTCTTCAGTAGTGTCTCCATTTTATAGGTGGGGAAACTGAGGCACAGAACTTTTTTAAAGAAATTAAGCAAAGTTATAAAGCAAGTTAGTTTTGGAGTCAGGAATAGAATTTGGATTTCCTGATTCTCTCATCTGATCAGGTATTCTTTAGTTGGCAACGAGCCAACGCTTTCTCTTATACATGGAAATACTTGTTAAAATATACAAAAACATTTACTTACATATGTCTCATTCACAGACTATGAATGATAGTTTTATTACTTTTGTTTCATAGGACTTATCTACACATAAAAATTGTACAGCTTTAATTATACTGGTATGGTTAAGGTGATATGCATTTTCCAATGCAGATGTAGTTATAGCAATATAAAGTGCTTATAATGGTTTAGCTTAGGCTATGTCTACACTTGAAATGCTACAGTGGTGCAGTTGTAACACTTCAGTGTAGACAATTACTGCAGCAATGGGGTGTGTTCCACTTTTGCTGTAGAGAATCTGTCTCCCTAATTAGGTAGGTCTTGTCTTCATTAAGGGAAAAGGTACCTTCATAACCCATTTTAACATAGCCTATGTTAACTATACTATGTTAAAATCCTAGTGTAGTTTTAATCAGTGGTAGCTTGCCAATGTAAACTTGCTATGTCTTCATGGGTTAGTTAATAAGAGCTGAAAATACACCTTTTTTCCTAGTGAGGAAAATTTTTCAGAAAAACAGCTGTTGTGTTCACTAGTGTTAGTTACAGTATTTATTTGTGAATGAGGACTACACATAAATAGATACTATGATACAGCTACAGTGCTGCAGATACTTCAGTGATGATACTTACCACACCAGTGGGAGGGGTTCTTCTGTGGGCATAGAGACTCTACTTACCTGAGAGGTGGTAATGAGTTTGATGAGATAATTCTCCTGTCATCATAGCACCGTCAGCGCCAGGAGATAGGTTGATTTAACTACTTTGCTCAGGAGTGCAGATTTTTTTTCTCAGCCATGAGTGATGAGTGATAGCATCCTAATGATGAGTGATAGCAACCTAATTTTCTAGTGTAGAATAGCCCTAAATCTCACAGGTTGATAAGCTTCTCCAGAGGTGCAAGTAAATCAAAGAAGAGGGGGAGCACACTCTTTAGTGATCTGATGTTGCATTATCCTGTACTGACAGATCACCAAAAAAAAAAGAATGGGGGACAATGGAATAAGTTATAAATTAATGGAGATTACCTATCTCCTAGAACTGGAAGGGACCTTGAAAGGTCATCAAGCCCAGTCCCCTGCCTTCACAGCAGGACCAAGTACCATCCCTGACAAATTTTTACCCCAAGTGGCCTCCACAAGGATTGAACTCACAACCCTAGGTTTAGCAGGCCAATGCTCAAACCACTGAGCTATCCCTCCCCCAATGCAGTTAAAATATCCAATGCAATTTTTTGCCTTTCTGAAGACTGAAGGGTATTTTGAAAGACATTTCAAGCAGAATCGCTGGAGTGTGTGTTTATTACTTGTCTTTCCTCTGGAAGAGGGAGGTAGGAAGTTAGAAGCTGTGGGTCTCCTTCCCTTTCCCATTGGAGGGGCAGAGAGAGCAGATCTACCTTTAGGGGAAAGGAAGTAAATAAGGAACTCCCAGCTGGATCACCTCATCTTTCCCTGTCACATTTTGCAGCTGATACTGTTGGTGATGGGCTGCAGAAGGTCCTCACACAAGAACCAGTACCTCGTGCTCCCAGTTTAGATTCACCTACCTGGTGAATCCCCACCTAATCAGCCAAGAGAGAAAGCAAGCAGAACTCCCCCAAGCCAGAAGGACAAAGGGGAGCTCTTTCTTTCCTCAGAAATATCAAAGTGACACCCCATCCCTCCCTAAATACTCTTGTATAAGTACTGACTTTATTTGTGAAATAGTTAGTTTGTGGCATGTAGACATGTCTGGCAGCTGCATTCCTCATGAATGCTCTCTGTAGGCTTCAGCTCTTATCCAGCTTAGCACATCTCAGATTATTTGCACTGGTCATTAAAGAAGAAAAACTTTACGATATTAACCCTGCTGTGCCCTGATTTGAGGATGGGGCACAGTGCCAGAATGGAGAGGAAAGTAAAAGAAACTCTGGAGCTTCCACATGAAAATATGTGATATAACAATCTCTTGGCATAATGGACTTCGTGTTTTTGCCAAAACCACTACACTTGATTTTACTCTGTGAGTCATTATTGGATACTCTACCCTTTCTCCACTACTGGGGGCTCCAAAAAGGAGACTGTTTTGGCTGCAATTAGAATTGTACAAGTGCACAATCTTTACTTCATATTTGGTCTATAGCACAGGGTTAGGCACTTACAGGTTAATTGTCAGAGAGGACAGGACAGTGTATGTGAGTGGTGATTTTGTACCATATTAGCTGGTTTTTACTGATTTTTCTTTTCAACTGCTGGCATATTGTATGCCTACTGTGGAATTTGGATGGACCCCAAATGAAGAGGGACCACTATGAGATTGTCACAGCATGATTTTTTTACAATAAATAAATCACATTCTATCTTATTTTCTGTAGAAATAGTTTCACAGCCTGAGTGGCCCACCCTAAGACTGGTCCCGGTTCCACGTATGAGACTTTTCCATTTAGGGGCTTTTGTAAGTGGTCCTTCAGCTCAACCAGCCATCCCAGAACTTTCCCCAGAACTGCCTGTACCCAGTCAGTGCTCGTGGTGCATAATGATCTGTCAGAAAGATAGCTGCACCTCTCCCTCATAGGCCTAGTTTGTGCCTTCACCAACACATGTGGACAGGAAAGAGCGGGTGGTAGGATCCTTCCCAACCTTTTCCCTATGCATAGCCAGGGTAAGACTTAGTCATTGTGCTCCTGGCACTCAAAGAGGCTCTTTAAGGACAATCATGCTAAAGAGATTGTGAGTAGAAGGGTGATACATCCGGAGCCAGAGCTGGACAGATATAGGATAATGAGGGAGGTGCATACTGCTCCTTATTAAAGGGTATAGCAGATGCCACCACTATCCAGTATATTCTCAGCCTCTCTGCTCCCAGAGGTCCTTTACAGTACAGTATTGCACAGTTATTTATCTGGTAGAGAGGGAGGGTGGCAAGAACAGGAAGGCACTAATATTCAGTAGCACACATGGATTTGGCTGGCTATTTATCCTGACTGGACTGGAGAAGCCAATGGACCAAACTGGATGATGAATCCTGGTCATGGGCCAGCTGAGGCACATTGCACATACACTAAGACGTAGCCTATCAAGCACCATGCCTGTTCCATTCTCTTAGAACAGTCATCAGCTGGGAATGCCTTTCCTGGTATTTAGTCCTGTATCTATTTCTCCTAACTCAAAGTGAAGTTTTACTCTAAAAAATACATAGTAGCTTCTTACCCAACAGATCTGTTTTTGTTCTAATTCAGAGTAATAGCGGCTTATTTTAGTGATAAAAATGAGTTTCCTGTGCTCATCACTTATTCTAACACTGCGGAATAAATATGACTAAGGCAACTATTCCATCTCGCATGTTAACAGAATCCAAATCAGCTGTGCTTATGCATTCTAATTGAAGCTAGTGAATTTGCCGAGGTGTAACCCCAGGGACATAAGCTGAAAACAATGGGGTTACTTAGATCTGCAGAACCTTTGTTATTGGTGATGATTCTCATGGTGCGAAGCGCCACAGTGACACTTGGAATTGTGGCTGACATTGCAGTATTTAGAAAACAAATCTTTTTACTGGGATATTGAGTATATATGATATGGAAATATTTGTGCCAACATCATGGAATCTGCAATGTAATTTTTCAGAAATGATACATTTTCAAACATGGAAAATTAATATAAAAATGAGGCAAACTGGAACTGTTATTTTATGTAATGGTATTGTTTTGTTTGTGGCATCATAACCATCCCAATTATGATGTCAAAGGAATTGATAGATTTAGATGAGGAATAGGCAGCAAGAACAGATGAACTTCCACCTAGAACTGTTTTCATGTAAATATTCAAGTAATAAAACAGAGTAAGGAAAATACATGGAGCATTTGGTATAAACAGAATTGTCTCTTAGCAGGTTGTTGTTTTGAGGAGTTTTTTCCCATGAGAGATCAGAGGGTCTATAAAACTTTTTTGTTTTTTTACTTTTTAGTTTATATACATTTTCCTAATAGAAAGAAGAGAAAATAGAATTCACACAATAAATCAAAGTATTTTACAGAAAAACAAGACTTCTGTGCAATACAGATTTGTAGGAAAATTGCAAGTCTCTATTAGATTTAAATGGGGAGAGTTCTTTAATAAATGTAATTATCTCATTCAGTACATAATTTGTATTTAAAACAATACAATTACAAATGATGCCATATTCTGCAATATTAAATGCAAATATCTTTGACAAAGATTTAAAAAAAAAAACCCTAATCAGCCAGAGAACAAACTTAAGTAGTTTATTTGGCCAGCAGAGAAGAGATTTATATTGGAGCAAATTAACTCCATTATTCAAAGAAAGATCCTTAGAATCTTTAATAATACCTATAATGGAAATCACATCCAGATGAGCTTCAGGGTTTTGAAGAGGCACTAATTGAGAATCAGGAAACCTTTGACTTGATGAAAATTTAAATACAGTGTATATATAACATAAATATTTCCAGAAAAAATTATGCACTTGGGGGTGAGAGAATAGCTGCTTGAGCAGGTTTGAAAGAATTCACATGTAAAGAAATTCACTTTTTGTCAGGTTTATATATTTGATTCATCTTTTTATAACTTCAGGTTTATGACGGGAAAGGATGTTTTTAACAAAGGCAATAGAAACTTTAGTGCTTTTAGTATTTTCTGCCTCATTTGCAAGTTTTTCACTCACTGTAGATTTTCATCAAAGTGGAATTTGCAAAAATCTTTTCTCAGCTTAGAATGTTGAGATGTATGTGTCTTGAACCGAGCATGATTCCTCTCTTTTCATGCTTTAACTGTGTGTTCAACTGTGCAAAGAAATGTCTAAGGGCTAGCTCTTATTAAATGCTTTTGATATACTCTGTTATATGGTAACCTGTCTCAAGATACCTAGAATATCTAGAGGGGTATATAGGAAATACAAAAGAATCAAGGATACTGCATAATATGCCTAAAAAAACTGGCCGTATTCAGTGTTGTTGTAGCTGTGTTGGTCCCAGCATATTAAAAAAGTCAAGGTTGGTGAGGTAATATTTTTATTGAATTTTTGTTGGAGTGTGTCTAGACTACAGGAGTGTGTCTAGACTTTTTGTGAAAAAACTGCCCCTGCATCTAGACTGCTGCCGCGTTCTTTCAAAAGTAAATCGAAAGAACACAGCAGTTTTTTCGACCACGGAAAACCTCATTTTATGAGGAAGAACGCCTTTTTTCGAAAGTGCTCTTTCGAAAAAAGGCACTATGTAATGCAAACTGTGCTTTTTCGAAAGAGAGCATCCAGACTGCCTAGGTGTTCTCTTTCGAAAAAGTGGCTCGCTTTTCCGAAAGTACTGGTTGTAGTCTAGACGCTCTTTTTCGAAAGAGGCTTGCAGTCTAGAAGTAGCCTTGGTGAGAAAGACAAGCTTTCAAGCATCTAAAGAGCTCTTCATCAAGTCTGTGAAACTAGTTTCCTAGAACTGAAGAAGAGTTCTATGGAAGCTTGAAAGATTATCTCTCTCATCAACAGACGATGGTTTAATAAAAGATATTACCTCACCTATCTTGTTTTTCTATAAAAGACCATGGCAGTCAGCTGGCAATCATTTGCTGCTGTGAACTATTAAAGTACATACTAAAGATACAATAATAATCTCCCTTATGACTGTCATATTGACCATTGGTGGAATCTCTGGGGGGTTTACCTATGAATCCCTATTTTCTTCAAAGGAATTTGTAGACGTTGACACTGCTATATTTCCAGACACTACACAGTTATTCAAACATGATGATCTTGCTGGGAACCAATCTAATCCATCAAGTATATGGCAGCAAAGACCCCTTCCTCAGTCTGCTTGAGCACCAGAACACTACTACCAAAAACTGCTAAATCATCTGGACTAATTATTGATGTCGTGTACCAAGTAAAATTGGGAACCTGACACAGCAAATCTTAGCCAGATATACATGCAAGTTAGGCTGCACAATAAATGACAGCAACAATATTTTTAGAGCAAGTCAGCTAAACCCTTTTCAAGGTAAAATTCGGCGGGATTTAAGCTGAATTTCAGTGATGCTGTTCCCACTTGCATTAGGACTACATTTGGACTACAAAGTACTCCAGTACAAGTAATGCCATTAGAAAATCAAAATCTGTCAGCTGTTACCACATGACCACTCATGCTTTGTTTATAGGTAAGGCTATGATTTAGTCATAGGTATTTTTTAGTAAAAGTAATGGACAGGATTTGGGCATGAAACAAAAAATCACAGCCTGTCCATGACTTATATACCATAAATACCCTGATTGATTCTTAGGGAAGGGCACAGCTGACTGCTGGAGAGATGGAGGGCAGCTTGTGTCACCAGCTGCCAGGGGGAACTCTGGATTGTCCTGCAGCACAAGCTGCTATGGAGTTCTAGGGGACCTGCTGCCAGCATGGTGGAGTCTGAGAGGGTTAGTGGCTACTCTAGCTGCTACCAGGAGGGGGATCCCGAAAACCTGCCACTGTTTTGGCCACCCTGGGACCACTGCAGGAAGTCACTGAATTGTAGCTGCTACTGCCGTTCCTGGAACTGCTGCTTAAGCAGTCCTTCAGGCCAGTGAGCAACTGGCTGCAGAGCTGTTCCAGAAGCAGCTGATGTGGCTGTTCTGTCCCCAGGGCTGCTGCAGAAGTCAAAGGGTACAATAGTGCATGCCTCGAAATAAGCTACGCAATTTGAGCTAAGCAAAGTGCATAGCTGATTTCAAAATAGCTTACTTTGAAATTTGGTGCTGTCTTCACAGCACTTACTTTGAAATAAATCGTTATTCTGCCGACTTCTTTAATCCTCGTATAAAATTTATTTTGAAATAACCAGCTTTTTGTGTAGACAGTGCATACTGTTATTTCGAAATAATGGACGTTATTCCAAAATAACTCTGCTGTGTAGATGTACCCATAGAGCACGCAGGAAGTCATGCAGTTCATGCTTTCCACAACCTCCATGACAAACGCTTGGGGTAAGGGACTGGGGTGCAGGAGGGAGAATGGAGTCTGGGAGGGAGTTTGGGTGAAGGAGGTAGTTGTGACCTAGAGAAGGGAACTGGGTGCAGGGTTTTGGGATATGACCTAGGGTAGGAGGGGATTGTGATCTCAGGCAGGAGATTGGGGTCCTAGATCTGTGAGGGGGCATGGGTGCATGTAGAGTAGCAGGCCAGGAGTGTGGGGCAGCGGGTTGGAGAAGTCAGGGACTGAGGTGCCAGAGGCAGGTTGTCACCAGGGTTGTGTCTAGACTACAGGGTTTTGTCAACAAAAGTGGACTTTTGTTGACAAAACTATAGCTGTGTCTACACTACCACCGAGTTCTGTCGACATAACGTCAACAGAACTCGGCAGTTTTGTCGACAGCGGTAAACCTCATTCTGCGAGGAATAATGCCTTTTGTCGACAAAGTTCTGGCGACAGAAGGCGTTATTGCATCTACACTGTCCTTTGCATCTACACGCTCATGTCAACAAATCGGCTTGCTTTGTCGACACAACTGGATGTAGTCTAGACACTCTGTCGACAAAAGCCTGTAGTCTAGACATACCCCAGGAGACTTACCAGCCAGCAGCCAAACCAGCCTGCCCGCCTGCCTGCAGAACTAAAGTCTTGCAGAGCTTAAAATGTTTCTGCCTTCTCGGCCATGTGCTTGAGTGAGTAACTGAGCAATAGTGTTGTGCTTCATGGTTGTATCTATTGGCCACTGTCTGACTCTTCCCCCCCCTCCGGGCTCATAAAGAGAAAGCGCCTCACAGCCATGTTTCTAAACTCCCCACTGCCTCCGCCGGCCAGAGCCAGTGGCTTGGCAGGCTGGATCCGGCGGCTTGGTGGGCTGGATCCGGGCCATGGGCCATATTTTGCCCAGGGCTGATGTAGGGAATAACTGTGCAGTAATGGTTGCCAAATGCTGCCTTCAATGAGTGAAGAACAAACAACATCTGAAATCTTGGGAAGTAAGACACCTTTTCTCCATTAATGGAATAATATTGGCTCTAATTGTTATTATTAATATCATCCTGTTACCGATAGGGAAGCTGAGGAATGGTGAGGTTAAGTGATGATCACCAAAAATAGTATGCAACAGAAATGGAAATAAAACTCGTATATTTTAACTGTAGAATGATAGTAACTCCTTACTTAATATTCTAGTTATGTTCCTGAAAAATGCTACCTTAAGCAAAATGATATTAAGCGAATACAATTTCCCCCTAAGAATTAATGTAAAGGTGGGGGGGACAGGTTCCAGGGAATTTATTTTCAGCAGACAAAAGGCAGTATATGCATATACGGCATAAGTTTTAAACAGTTCAATACAATGATGATTGTGAAGCTTAGTTGGGGTGGTGGAGTCAGAGTGTAGAATATTTCCTAGGCAATATCTTGCTACTAAATGGTGAACTATCACTCAGCTGAGCACTCAAGGATTAATATTGTTGTTAATGTAGCTTCTCACACTAGAGATAGCATGGACTGAGGCAGGAGGGAGGAAATACAATAGAAGCAGGGCAGTGGCTGCAAACACTTTCCTGCAGAAATGGGGTACAGAGTGGGGGGCCCGATGAGGGTAGGGAAGGAGGACATCCTGGCATCAGCATCCTTCTCTCCCTCCCCTCTTTCCGCACAGCAAGCAGGGAACAGTTCCAAGGCAGACGGCAGGAGCAGCATGGCAGTGGGGGAGGGTAGTTGAACAGCAGCTGCCCAGCCGCATACGTTACAAGGAACTTATGGGAGCTGATGGGGCGCTGCCAGCCCCCCCTGGTTTCAAAGCCTCTAGAGGACAGGCTGTTTTTCCAGAAAATTTTGCAAGTAGTGGACAAAGCAGGCAGTCAAACGACATTACAAGGGAGCACTGAACAACTTTAAATGAGCTTGTGCTGTAATAGATAAGCAACAAATGAAACAGCATTAACTAGGACAATGGTAAGTGAGGAGTTACAGTATCTTTTTCCTTCTGGGTAGGCCTTGTCCTGCAACACTGAACTTAATGAGAGCTTTGCATGGGGCTTAAATGAGTGCATGATTATCCTAACTCTAATATGCAATAATAATTACATGTCCAAAGTTAGTTATGAAACTGCAGTGCCAACTAGTACTCTTCTCAGTATGGCTTAATCAGTATTCTATTATGCACACTGTTTTTCTATGCTAATGCACTCAGACTTCGATTCATGAAAGATTTCTTAGGTTATATTGCAACATGGTAGATGGCCAAATAGATTTACAGACCCGTAGGAGCTGTATGTAGCAAAGTGTTCTTCCAACTTTTGTAAGAAAAGAAAATAAATAATTATGTAAGCAAGATACAGCTTTTTTTTTTTTTTTTCTTTACTGGACTTTTCTCTTTCTCTGAAATTTAAATCTGCATTTTTGAAATGCTATTTGTGTCCAAGTTTGTGTATTATAAATATGCACAGAAAAGATTAACTATGGACTTAGTGCTTGAACAAAAGTGACTTTTAAGTTTTTAAATGTGCACTTATAGTGAGGCAAAGTACTCTCCCTCTGAGCCTGAAAAGAAGGAACAATTCTCCACCCTAGTTAGTGAAGCCAGGCAAGCCACCCTGTGCCAGAAGCAAAGGGGTAGGACAGGAAGTTTAAAAGGCAGGTCCTACAGCTCCGTTGTGCGAGAGCCTGGGAATGGAGCAGACATTCCTTGCCCATTGCCAAGCTCTGCACTACCAAGGACCCAGAGGAAGTCCTGGGACTGCAAACTGACCGGTACCCAGAGGAGCTACTAGGATTGCTACTGGCCATGTACCCTGGGAAGATGGAAGTACAGTCAGAAGTGGTATAGGAAGAAGGCCTGGGACACAAGACGCTAGTCTAGTTGCATTGCCAAAATCTTCAGTCAGCGTGTTTTGGTGGGATCCCTGCATTCTCTGCCACTGACAGGGCCCTGAGCTGGGACCCTGTGAAGTAGGATGGATCCAGTTTCCTCTACCCCTTCTGCCAGCCCTACCTATGCGGTGGCAGATTGACTTGCTTTAGGACGAGTTTGTGTACTGTCTGCCATACCCAGAGAGTTAGGACTTAGATGGCTTATTGCTCTGCCCTGCCAAGAGGGCCAGAGCCTCTAGAGTGCTAATATCACTGTTGAGCACTGAGAGGCAAAACATAGTGAAGTGGGGTGGCCTCTCTCTGAACCTGATTGGGAAGAACAGCCACAGAACCACTACAGTATTTAAGAACACTTACTATGCTTTGTCAAAGAAACAAGTTAGCAAATTAGGATTTGATTGTGCATAGTGTGTACATTTAAAACAAATCCCCAAACCCAAATTCTATTAAAACAAAACACATCCCTGTACGCACATTTCTCCCCTGGAGAGAGGATGAAAGAAAGAACAAATCACATGTAACAAATGGCAATTACATCACTTACTACACTACTGGAAGTTGTGCTAATATTCTGATGCTGAGTGTAGAATAAGAACCTAACTAGAATAGAATAGATTCTCCATTGCCTTGTACTTTATGTAGTTATTCCCACAATTGTAAAATGGATACACCAGATCAGGAGGGTATGGGAGGGAGGGAAAAATCAGTCCCATAAACTAGTGTTTATTATTAATGAATATATTTACTTAATATTAAGAAATATGTTTTGTGGAATGTGTAATAAGCCAGAGACTGCTGGAGAATGGTTTACGGTAGCATGGTGGACAGGTTTCCTGAAAAAGAAGGAATATTCCATTGTGCCTGCTAACACATTTTGCTCTGTGCTCATCTTCTGGGCTGCTGGAACATGGCCCAGACGCTACTATAAATGGATATAATTGAGGGTAGGCCTGGGTAGAGCTAGTTTTTCTGTGAAATGTGATGAAAACAGAGACATGATCCTTTTGACTTTCATGTGGAAACTCAAGACTTTCATTTGAGTAAAGCTATTTCTTCCCTCTTCCCCCAAACATTTAAATTTGTGGTTTATGGGTCCAAATGGTTTCTAGATCTTTCTCAAATGTGAGTGTTCTTTAACTTCTGTTTCCTACACGCAGGGGTCAGCCTCATTGAAAGTCATGATGTTATTCGAAAGATATAATTTAATTCAGGCCAAACATTGTTTCAAGAGCTTGACAAAAGTTGACATAGTTTAAAAACCCTGTTATTACCAAAAAACAGACATTACATAAATGTAATTCTATTTTATATCATTCTGGCTGTTACCTTTAGAATCTGACATAAACCATAACAATTACATACAGCATGGTACCAGGCCAGATTCTGTTCTCTATTATACAAGTGTAAATCTGGGGTGATTCTACTGATGTAATTGGAGTTACTCCAGACTTGCACTGGTGTTTAAGAGTAAGTAAAATTTGACCCAGTATTTCAATTAATTACGGGCAATTTGGGAACTATACATAAAACTTTGGGGATAGATCTTTGTTTTTGTGACAGCTGAAAATTCAGACAAATACTATTGAAGTTAATAGAGTTATTACAGTTATACTGAGCTAAACAAGATCAGGATCTAGTCCTTAATCTGTAACTGAGACATGATTGGGATATCTGAAATCAACGTCTCAGAATATTTCAATTTGTGTTACAGGGGAAAAATTTCAAAAGCCCCTAAATGACTTGGGTGTCTAAGTTCCACATTCAAAAGTGACTTTGGTATTCAAGACTTGCAATGAAATTTAAGCTTCTAAGTGTCAAAATCATGTTTGAAAATGGGATGTTGGCTCCCTTTAGGCTCTTTGGGAAATTGTATCCACAGCTCTTAACAGCATAATGATTCCTTTTTACCCAGAAATCTTTTGTTCAAAACACACATTTTCTTTGGCAGTTGTCTGTTTTGAAATGCATTGTCATGCATTTTGTAATACACATTTTGAGAATTCTCATACAGAGTTCTGGGAGTTTGAGAGAAAATTGCATAGCCTTTGCATATAGTAGGATTTCAAAAGTCCTCAGTCCTGAGCCAATTCTTTTCCTACTGGCATCAAGGGGAGCTTTGCCATTCCTGGAAACATAGGTAAGGCCAGTGTCAAGTACTTTTGAAAATTCCCACCATTCAGTTCTGACAGATGTGAGGGAAAGATTAAAAAAATCAAACTTGGTTTAAGATGATACCATCTGATTAGTAAGTAAGAATATTATTTAGCAATAATAGAATGTTTCTTCAAAGTGTTACACAAGTAGTTAATCTACAACAGCCTTGTGGGTTACACAAATATCTGTCCTAATTTTGCAGCTAGGGAAACAAAGACATAGAGGATTAGATCCCCGGCTGTGTTTAGATGTTCGCTTGGTGCAGCTGAATAATGGAAAGGCAAAGGTGGCTATATATAATTTTCGGATGCCCAATCTGCCTGGGGTAGAATTGCAACCTTCCCCTGAACTAGGGAACCAAGGGTTTGTCTATATTGCTATTAGAGCTGACTTGGGCTCAAGGGGCTCAAGGGTATATGTTTCCATTAAGAGGATGTAGATGTTCAGGTCTGGGCTGGAGCCAGGGCTCTGGGACTCTTCCCCATTCCTAGGGGCCCAGAGCCTAGGCTCTAGTCTGAACCCAAATAGCTACACCACAGTTAAATAGCTCCTTGACCGGAATCATCAGGCACAGGCCAGCCATGGGTTTTTAATAGGGCTGTCAATTGATATGCATTAATGCCTGAGATTAACACAGTCCAGGATTAACACGTTGCATTTTTTAATGTGTTAATTGCAGGCGTTAATGCTGCACTCCCCCTTTGAAGTGCTGCTGTGGCGCTTCAAAGGGGCAGCGCGCTGCGGAGCCTGGGATCAGCCGGGGACTCCCCCGCTGACCTCGGGCTCCACTGCCTCTCTGAAATGTGCAGAGGCAGCGTTTCAAAGGGCCAGCCGCCTCACAGCTGAGCTGGGGATCAGCCGTGCGGCGGCTGCCCCTTAGAAATGCCGCCTCCACATGTTTCAAAGGGGTAGTGGAGCCTGGGGTCAGCTAGGGACTCCCCCAGCTGATCCTGGGCGCTGCGTGGCATTTGTCCAGAATCCGGGATCAGCTGCCCTGGCACTTCAAAGGGACAGCACTGCATGGAGCCCGGGTCAGCTGGGGACTCTAGCTGATCCTGGGTTCCATGGCAGCTACCCCTTTTAAACGCCAGAGGCAGCGTTTTAAAGGGGCAGCCACGGAGCCTGGGAGCAGCGGGGCACTTCAGCTGATCCTGGGCTCCATGTTGTGTTGCCCCTTTGATGCACCACAGCGGTGCTTCAAAAGCCCAGGGTCAGCTGGGGACTCTAGCTGATCCTGGGCTCCATGCAGCGCTTCCCCATTGGAACACCGCCGCAGCGTTTCAAAGGGGAGGTGCACACGATTAATAGCATGATTAATCACGATTACATTTTTTAATCGCTTGACAGCCTTAGTTTTTAATTGCAGTGGACACCTACCCTCAAGGGTCACCTATGCCCAATTCTACATTCATTGTGAATTTGCCAATGCAGAAGAGTCTCCAGCTCTCCCTTCCCATCGGCATCATAGCTCTTTTGTGATCCCAGATATGCATTAAGAGTCCCCCTCAGCCTGGTCTACACTTTAAGAAGTTTTGGTGTCATAGCCGTATTAGGAACACGTGAGGAAAAAAATCACACTGCTAAGTGACATAATCATGCCAACAAGAGCCCTTATATTGTATTAGCTATACCAGCAATAAAGTTATTTTGTATAGATTCATTTGCTTGGGAAACTGATTTAAACTATACTAGCAAAAGAACACTTTTGCCAATACAGGTTGCCCCTGAGGGCCTGAGAAGCTCACTCCCAGCTCCAATCACTGGGCTCTGCTCCTGGTCTGGCAGGGCTCCCAGTTGCTGGCCCTGCTGCAGCCAGCCTAGCTATGGCTTCCTGTTCCTCGCTGGAGCTTCTGACTGTGGCTGTGGCCTGCCACTGCTGCTCCCACTGCCGTGGGCTCAGCTAGGGCTCCCCAGCCATTGCTGGTCCATCTGCAGCTGCCTGGCCCAAGCCAGGGCTCCCTGCTGCAGGAATCCCAGCCAGCCCCCCGCTCCCAGTTGCCAGGGCTCTCTGGTCTGGCACCTTCACGGTCAGCAGGACTATGGATGTTGCTAGACCAGAGAGTGCTGGATTTCAGAGGTTCAACCTGCATAAGCTAAGAATGTTAAGTAGTATCTTCACTGAAGTCCTACAGCCACAGCTATGCCACTGCAACATTTAGACCTGTGCTGAGTTGAGGGTGACCAGGACTATAAGAATGACTCACCAGGAGGGGGCATTAGGTGTGCTAACCCATAGGCTCTCAGCCCATTTGTCAATTTGTCTGCGCTCCAATTTGTCTTATCCGCACATACACAACCCTTCTAAAAAATCTCTGCCCATATGATACCAGTTTGCAGACTCCACAATGGGTTTTTTTAGGTCAGGCTCTTTAAATATCTCTTACAGCTATCTTAAATGAAGACCACATTCAGACCCATCAGTTTCAAAGGGGTTTCAACATAGCCCAAAACAGTACATTGAAAAATATTTCATATTTAAGATTTGTATTGGAATAAAAATATAAGAACGGCTATATTGGATCAGACCAAACATCCATATAGTCCCAACCATGGTCAGTGCCAGGTGCTGTAGAGGGAATGAACCAATCAGTGATCATTCCCTGTTGCCCAGTCTTAGCTTCTGGAAAACAGAATCAACATAAAAGTAAATAACTTATAAAATGCTGTTTTGAACCACTTTTATGGTGTAAAATTCATCAGTTAAGCCACAGAAGTCAGGGCTGCAGATTTCATGATACCTCAGATGTTTGTGATTATCATCTGTACTTTCTCTGCACATGCAATTTCAAAACAAGAGCGCTCTAAAGTCTTTTACCTCCTCAAATGTGTGTGTGTATGTTTGTACTCTGGACTTAAACTAAAAAGGCTAAGAAGGGCAAAATTAGGGATGCAGCCAGAATAGCCTGTGATTAATAAGACTTGACTTTTACTACAACCTTTATTTTCAGGAGATTCAGGATAAGTCTCCTATGGAAATGTTTATTTTAAAGCAGTGAAAATTGGTGCATTTTGGAATTAAGCTCTCTTCATCTGGGCAAGGAAGGAAGATCACATCACCTTCAGAACAAACTCACTTTAGGGAAATTTGCTGCAATTCTTACTATTAGGTTTCAGAGAGGTAACAATGTTAATCTGTTTCAGCAAAAACAAGGAGTCCTGTGGCACTTTAAAGACTAACAAATTTATTAGGGTACAGCTCACAAAGGCTTATGCTCTAATACCCTAATAAATGCATTAGTCTTTAAAGCGTCACCATACTCCTTGTTATTCTTACTATTATGATTCTAAAAATTTAAAATATTAGTTGAATATAATGAAAATGCAGTAGTTAGTGAGATTATTTCTAAAAGCATGATGAAAAGCCCTTTGAAGTTGATGGGAAGACTCTTTTGGATCAGGCCTTAAAGCAGGGGTTCCCAACCTGGGGTACGCGTACCCCCGGGGGTACGAGAGTCTGAAGCTTGTCAGGGGGGCACGGGGAATATTTGGTAAATAACTAGATTATCCTAATTGAAATATTCCAAAAATAGTAGTGTTAGTGAAAAAAGTTGTGGATTCTAGAATCTAGAATTTATTCCTTTCATATTGAATAGGGGGTACAGGAAGGTTTACTAAAAGCCAAGGGGGTACGGGGACCGAAAAAGGTTGGGAATCCCTGCCTTAAAGGAAGAAGTCTGATACTCTGCTATGAAATAACAGTGCACCAATTAGCGTATTTTATAACAGATAAAAATATGTCTTTTTCTTGTTAATTTCAGAACACACTCACCAGCAAATATTTAGTCTTTCTCTCTAGCTCTGCCTAGTGGAACTGGCTCCAGAACCATAAAATAATAAACAATGCACATATTGAAATGCTGTTGAAATTAGGAGAACTGCATTCACTGAGTGCTTCTTCTGGCTTTCGATAATTTGTACAAAGAGTGGACTCCTGACATTTGTTTCCTTGATGGAAGAGAAATTATTTGGTACAGATAACTAACATAATTTCTAGTCTAATTTATTGACAAATTTGTGTTCCTTGGAACAGGAATACCAGATATGAAAAGGGAAGTGTCTTATAACTCAGAGATTTAGTTCTACTTTTAGAGCCCCAGTGAAACAGCTGTGATGAAATACTCTTGTCATCCAGTGTTTCTTTCAAAATTTCAAGTACCAGTCACTTAAACTAAATGTGAGTCTCTCTGTTATCTGTCAGCAGTAAAAGGACTAAAGCACAGCTAACCAATTTTGATTTCATCCAGTAGAGAGCAGCTCATTACACACGTGATTATTTGCATTTTCCCCAAATAGTCATTTGCCATTCTGTAACTGTTTTTTTTTTAACCTTTGTGCCCTCCAGTAGCTGCGAACGAACTCCCCAAATCATTCTTCCACCATCTCATGGGCTTCTTTAATTCTACATTCTGAGAGTGTATTGTGTCATGTAATTCTGGGAACTGGACAAACAGAGTGATCCAGTGAAAACCATTTTTTACACCAAATGAAAATTAATGCATTATAGAAGACTAAGTGGCTCTGGTTTTATAAAAAAAAATATCGTGTGATAAATTAGCATGTCCAACATGGTACCTAGATATTGTGAAGACAGGTGAGTAAACTGTGGATTTCTCTGGGAAAGTAATCTGATACTTTGTGCAATTTACCTAAGTATGTGTTTTATTATAATAAAGCCATAGATTGTATATACATGGATTTCTTTGATTCTGTCATTCCAATTCCATTTTTATTTTTATTTGCCAAAAACTACAGTAGAGGACTGTGTTTTTCTTGCAAGCTGTAATTTAACACTGAAGAGATGTACAATTCCAAAACCACATAAATACTCTGATCTGGACACTGAAATAGAAAAATACAACTTGACTTGCAGAATCACAGCTCACCCACATTGACAAGTCAAAAACTAGTGTAACATTGATTTAAAACATTGTTATATGTGAGGTACAGCAAGTTCTTGCTTGCAGCTTACTGTTGTAATTAGATGTTTTTTCTTTCATCATATAGTATATTATAAAACCCAGAAGCGCAAATTTAAAAAATCTCTGATTATGTAATCATGAAGACAGACAACTAGTAAAACAGAATGCACTTTTGAAAGACTGGAAGACAATGCAGTGTAGGTCTGTTTGCATCACATTCAAAACCAAACTGGAAAAGTGTTAAAAGTCTATTCAGACTTGACTCACAACCTAAGCCCTGGTCTACACTAAGACTTTATTTCTAAATTAACCCCCCCAAGGTCAAATGTATAAGTGGTGCATCCACACTATCAAGCCTGTTATGTAGAAATAACGGGTGGCGGAATTCGAAATCTGTACTCCTGCTTTTCATCAGGCGGATTGCTAATTCTGAAATAGTTATTTTGAAATAATGGAAGTGTGAACGTTCTGGTGCCGCTATTTCAAAATAATTACTCCCCAGAACAGGAGCGTACTGGCAATCAAAATAGGCCTGGGAAGTGGGTTGAGAACGGACCTTCCCATGACGTCACCCCTGCGTGCCCCTCAAGCCCCGCCCCCTGCGTCATGTCCAGCATGTGGCGCAGGCAGCGGGTTGGGCTCTGCGTGCCGCATACAGCTCAGACGCAGAGCCGCTCAGAGTGAGGGGCAACGGTGTGCGGACACAACAGCCCACCTGACGACGGCCCACCGGGAAATTCCCGGTATCCCGCCGGGCCAGTCCACACTTGCCCCATAATAATTTGAACTGATTACTCACCAGTGCTTCCTGGAGCTCCAAATCCAAGGTAGCACATCCATATTAACAGACCATGCATCGGACTAATTTCGAGCTTCCCTGTAGTGTGGACACGCTAGTTCAAACTTGTTAAATCAGGCGTTATTAAGTCAAATTTAGTAATTTGGACATAATTTCCTAGTGTAGACATGGCCTAAGAGTAGTTGACAGTGATCACAGTGAAATGCTTAACTGTATTGTAAAGGTGAGGATTCAGAATTAAATTCACATTTTCTTAACTGACTTCACACCTCTTAAGGATATTGTTTTTGTCTGTAATCCCAGTGTGGCAGCACTGCATCATTGCAAATTTGGAAGATTTTCTTTACATAAGGAGGATTGAAAATAAAATGAAATTTTGCAGAAACTGGTGGAGCCACTGCAGCAGTGCTAGTTCGGCGTGATTCTCTGCATTGGATCAATCCATATTAAGGATTTTAAAAGTGTGTAGTATATATACCTTTAATCTAAACCAAAACAATCTGAAGGCTTTAATGGCAAGATATGCATTCATGGTCTGTTCATATGTATTTTTTCCAGAGCCAAGAATGTTTGCATTGCTTTACGTTACAAGTTTTGCCATCTATACAAGTGGACAACCGCTTCACAACCAGCTCAAAGGAGAAAATTACTACACAAGATATATTTGTAGCATTCCAGGCTTGCCGGGCCCTGTAGGTCCCCCTGGAGCTAATGGATCACCAGGGCCTCATGGGCGTATTGGTCTTCCAGGAAGAGATGGTAGAGATGGCAGGAAAGGAGAAAGGGGTGAAAAAGGGAATGCAGGTATTGAATATTTATGCTAACTAATGAAAAATACAAAACAAAACAACCCAGGATCTTCTTTTCAAATTTATTGTATTTTTAAAATTGTATTTATCAATGTCTTCCTGAACATAAAATACTAGCAAATATAAGTATAAGATGTCATTATGTATGTAACAAAAAATGGCAAATTATTTCAGATTTGAACCCATAGAACAAGAACATTGAATCTGCAGGGTAACATTTTTTTTTCCAGATAAAATGTATGTTAAGGTGAAGTTAAGGTTGAGAGTATCTATGTGTAACATAAAGTTAAAACATACAGGAATGTAGGAAATATTCTAGAAACAAACATTATATGCACAAGAATTTCATACTTAAGATAAAATGTAAAAGAAATCCAAACAAGATAATAAATGCAACCAAGTGACAATGCAAACAAGTGCACCCAAATGATAATATACCACGTAAATATGGGGGGGTCTACTCGCATTTATAAAGTTGCTCAGGACTAAATAAACACGCATAACACAATAAGTAATAGTGGCAAACAATGAATGGGAAATAGGAATAAAGAGAATGTGTGTGTGAAAATAAGATTTCATAATTACAAATATTTTTGTGTGTGATTCATGTTCCTCAAAATGTGTATGCCCTTTTTAAAATTTCCCTTCCCTGTTTGTATCTAAAACATCCCTACTCAGCCAAATGACATGGTCAACATTAATGTATATATATTTTTTCTTGTTAGTGTGTCTCTCCCATCCTCGTCCCATTATCACCCATTTGCCTCTTGCTTTAAATCACCTTTTAATATTTGGGGTTTTTTTTAAAATTGATATAAAATCTCATCACATTTGTTGGCATTGCTACTTATTTCTTTTGGAGATCTCCCTCATGAGATTTTGATGTAAAATTAACATGGTCCACATTAAATGAATGAAAAATTAATCATCAAGTGGGTGTGTTTCTAATGGGATCCTGTGTGGATCAGTTCTTGGATTTATGCTATTTAATATTTTTATCAATTATCTGGAAGAAAACATAAAACCATCACTGATCAATTTTGCCATGATACAAAAATTGGGGGAGTGGAAAAACAAGTGGACAGAAGTGGACTGATACAGAGTGATCAAGATCATTTAGTAAGTTGGGTGCAAGTAAACAGTACGTATTTTTAATTTGGCTAAATATAAATCTAGTAACAAAGAATGCAGACCATACTTACCAGATGGGCAATTCTATCCTGGGAAGCAGTGACTCAGAAAAAGATTGGGGAGTCACGGTGGGTAATCAGTTGAACATGAGCTCTTAGTGAGGTGCTGTGGTCAAAAGGGCTTGTGTGACCTTGGAATGCATAAATAGGAGACTCTTAAGTAGAAGTAATGAGGTTATTTTACTTCTATATTTGGCACTGGTGCAACTGCTGTTGGAATACTGTGACCAATTCTGGTGCCCACAATTCAGGAAGAATGCTGATAATTTAGAGAGAATGCAAAGAAGAGTTACCAGAAGGACTGAGATTTAAAAAAAAAATGCCTTATTGCAATAGAGAGTTGTGATAGCATCATCTATTTAGCTTAAAAGAAGGTTATGGGATGACTTGATTATAGTCAGTAAGTATCTACATGAGAAACAAATATGTAATAATGAGCTGCTCAATTCAGCAGAGGAGGTAGAACATGATCCAGAGGCTAGAAGTTGAAGCTAAACAAATTCAGACTGGAAATAAGGCATAAAATTTTAACCGTGAGAGTAATTAAATACTGGAACAATTTATCAAGGGGTTGTGATGGAATCACATCACCAACACTTTTTAAATCAAAATTGAATGTTTTTCTAAATTATCTGCTCTATTGTTTTGGGGGAAGTTTTTATTCTATTCTGAATAATAAAATAGAATGTCGCAGTGGTCCCTTCTGGCCTTGAAATAAATGCATATTTGAAAACATAGGTAACTAATACAGTATAATATGTATAGTATAATATAGACATAAGAAATGTACAGTTTAATAGATCAAGTTCAGTTGAAAGATACTACTTAATACCTGGTTTTCAAATGACTAAGCCATTCAGCAGTGGTTCTAAACTTTGAGGGTTGTGCCTTCCGACCCTTGTCTGTGCCCCCCACCCTGGAGCAGGGAGGAAGCCATGGCTTGCGGGGAAAGGAATGCAGGCAAGAGTAAGGAGGCCAAGGCTAGGACCACAGATGGGAGTCAGCTTGGGGCTGGGAAACATGGCTGCAGCCAAGTGCCAAGGCTGGAGGTGACAGCAGAAGTGAAGTTGCTGTCAGGCTGTGGTGGAGGCCAGCAGTTGGGCCACAGCCAGATTCAACTCCACTCCAGCCTCAACCCCAAGTCAGGAATGGTGGTGTGGCCAGCAGTCGAGGCTGAAGGCTGGTGCAAGGAAGGGAGTAGAGCTGCGCTTAGGGTGGGGACTAGGCCAGGCACAGGGCTGGAAGCCAGGGATGTGTCTAAGGGCAGGAGCACATCAGAGCTAGGGCAGAGAGGGGATGGGTGGCACTCAGTCCCTCTGCCTTCCCTGTGGGGATGGTCCCGGGCCCCACTATGTCATCTTGAGCATTCCTCCACTCCCCCCTAGTGCGTCCCACATTTTGGGGTCTCTGTCATACAGTAATGGGAAGTTTAAAGAATTTCCAGTCTAAAAAAATGTAAGCTGTTTCCTGTCAAAAGTGCTGCAACTTACTAATAGAATTTTACAACTCTTATGGATACATCCTTTCATTCTTCTGCACACAGAACTTCCATTAAGAATAATTTGAGTTTTAACTTTAAATCAGTGGTGGGAAAACTTTTTGACCTGAGGACCACATTGGGGTAGGAAAATTGTGTTATGGGTCATGAATGTAGGGCTGGGGGTTGGCGTGCAGGAGGGAGCTCAGTCCAGTCAGGCGTTGCTTACCTCAGGTAGCTCTGAGGTGACAGCGCAGCTGGCTAAAGCAGAATCCGTGCCTACTGGCTTCATATGGCTCCCAGAAGTGACTGGCATGTCTGATAGTGGCTCTTGGGGGGTACAGTGAGCTTTACATGCTGCCCCTGTCCGCAGGCACCACCCGTACAGTTCCTAGTGGCTCTGGTTCCCGGTTCTCTATTCCCAGCCAATGGGAACTGTGGGCATCAGTGCCTGCAAGCAGTAGCAGCATGGGAGACCCCGATCCTCCTCCATCCCCATAGGTTGCAGGGCGATATGTGCCAGCTGTTTCTGGGAGTGACATGAGGCCATGGTAGGCTGAGATCCTGCCTTAGCCATGATGCAGCACTGGATTTGAAAGCCCAGAGCCTGGATGCAGCCTGCAGGCTGTAGTTTTCCCACCCCTGCTTTAAATAAATAAATACCAGATTTAGAGCCTTAGTATTAATATAACATTTAATACTTGTTTGCCATGTAATGAATGTTATGCATCTTCATTGCACGCGTACAAAAAAATATACACATGTTTTTAAAATCTCAAATTCTATTCTAAGTGTGGGTGTTTCTGAAAATCTGACAAGGATTACACCAAATCAGTTTCATTGTGTATTTGATTTCGTTCAAACATATCCAGTAGCCCATGCAATTATTTGCTTTGCCATGTACAAAAGAGATTGTATATGTAAAAATTAACCAATATCAACTGTTTTTCAAGGTTTAAGAGGCAAGACTGGACCTTTAGGAGCTACTGGAGAGAAAGGAGACCCAGGACAATCTGGTAAAAAAGGACCTACAGGATTGGTTGGTGCCAAAGGTGAAGTGGGCCCAATTGGACCACCTGGACCTAAGGGAGATAAAGGAAACCGAGGACAACCAGGTGTACCAGGCATCTGTAAGTGTGGAAGGATAGTGCTGAAATCTGCCTTTTCTGTTGGCATCACCACAAGCTATCCGGAGGAAAGATTACCAATCATATTCAATAAAGTCCTTTTCAATGAGGGTGAGCATTACAATCCTTCCACAGGGAAGTTTATATGTGCCATTCCAGGAATCTATTACTTCTCTTATGATATCACCTTAGCAAATAAACATCTTGCAATTGGGCTAGTTCATAATGGGAAATACCGAATAAAGACATTTGACGCAAACACAGGAAACCATGATGTAGCTTCTGGATCTACAGTGATCTATCTTCAGCCAGAAGATGAAGTGTGGCTTGAAATCTTCTACCATGACCAAAATGGTCTCTTTGCAGATCCCACGTGGGCTGACAGCTTGTTTTCTGGATTTCTCTTATATGTTGATACAGATTATCTTGATGCTTTATCTGATGATGATGAGCTGTGATATGGGAGCTGTCCAAACATCTCCAAACAAACTAGACAGTCTGATCCAGGATTTGATTTGAAGTGTGTAGGAGACAAACAATACTGATATGAGCTGGGATTTTATTTTTGTTTTGATGGGACCACAAATCAAATGTGGAAGAATATTTCCAGCATCTATGCAGGACACTTTAACCAAAGAGCAGGGATAACAAATTTAATAATATACTAACCAATGACTTTGTCACTTCAGACCTGAACCCTCATAGAAATTATGTTTATAATAATATTTAAACAAATTTAAAATAATGTACATCAAATTTTATATAAAATATATTGAGTTGTGAAGTGACTGATAGAGTGGTAGTGACTCATTAAACCTCTGCATATTCAGTGTTTGTTATTAAAGGAAAATTGAATGCCTGACATCACTAACAGCCATGGTCATTCTGGGAAGGTAGATATGTAGAAGATATCTCTAATAAGAAATTTGGAAAATGGAATAGAATAATGTAGTAATGGCCATTTGAGAGTGATGGACCCTGAAAAGGTCATTACTTTACTTCAGCCAGATAGCAGCACTAACAAGACATATAGAGCCAGATCATTTCTGAATGGAGCCATCCAGATTTACACCAGCTGAGAATCTGGCTCAGTTACATTAATTACAAGGAGACCACAACCAAGGGTCTTCATTGAATAAATAGATTTAAAAAGTAACTGTAAATGAGGAATCATCATCCAACATGAGTGTTTCTAGTGCAATCTCACAGGGATCTGTTCCTTCCAAATGTTATTCAATATGTTCTTTGGTGATGTGGAAGAAGATATAAAATCACTGTTGGCAAAGTTTGCAGATGACACATAAATCAGCAGAGTAAAAATAACGATAAGGATAGGACAGTTCTACAAAACAATTTGGACCCAATGATAAATTAGGCTCACCTGAACAATATGTATTTTAATACAGACAAATGTAGTGTCATAATTCTAAGGGGAGGGGAGAAAGGTAGGTCACACAGGATAGGGAACTGCCTCCTAGAAAGCAGAGGTTCTGAAAAGGACTTTTGGCCGTGGCTGGACATGAGTTCCCAGTGCAATGCTGTGAGTAAGAGGGCTAATGTGAACTTGGGATGTGTAAGCAAGGAAATATCAAATAGGAGTAGGAAGATTGTGGTACCTCTGTGCTGATGAAACCATTACTTGAATACTGTGTCCAATTCTGGTGTCAACACTTCAAAAAGATATTGGAAAGGGCTCAGAATGAGATACAGGAATGATCTTAGGTTTGAAAAATCTACATTAAAGTGAAAGCTATAAGAAAGTTAGCCTGTTTAGGTTATCAGTGACAAAGCTATGAGGTGACTTGATCACGATCTTTAACTATATGCATGAGGAGAAAATGTTTGGTAGTAGAGGGCATTTTAATCTAGCAGACATGGCATGACAAGATCCTATAGCTGAAGCTAGGTAAATGCAGACTGATAAAAGAGACAGTGTTCAACAGTGAGGATAATTAATCAGTGGAACAACTTAACAAGGGATGTGGTGTGTTTTCCATCACTAGAATTCTTTAAAATAAGATCCACTGTCTTTTTAAAAGATACTAGGGGGTTGTGCCCTCTGCTCGCAACGCTCACCTACCCCCCTCTCTCTGGCCGCTTTCGCTTCACTGAGAGAGCCTGTTGATGCTGATGACCTGATGACATCATTCTGTCGCCTGGCAAGAACATTCTGTCATCCGTCAGGAAAAACTTTTTATATATAGAGAGAAATATTCTAGCTCAACTAGAAGTCATGGACTCAATAGGCTTTACTGGGCTAAGTTTTATACCCTGTGTTATGCATGAGGTCAGATTAGATTATCAAAATGGTATTTCTCTATCCTTAACATAGCTTAGCTCCATTAAGGTCAGTGGCAAAACTCCCCATTAACTTCATTGGCTAGAAGACCTGACCCAAAGTCATTACAATTAGTATTGCAGCTTCTCCAAATGCTAAAACCAAAATCTTTCTCATGGCAATTACATGGAGATATACAGTAATAAAATATGATAAAGGATTTATTTGCAAGCAATACATGCTCATTCAAAGGGCTGGTCAAAAATGATCTTTTTGGTGTTTTTGTGGAAATTTGTGTTTTCAACTGAAAAATTTTCCAGGAAAGTGCCTGCTTTCAATAATTTTTTTAAAAATTTTGACCAAAAATTATTTGATTTTTAGAAACTTGTTTTTTTAATGACAATTTGAAATTCCATGGAAAAAATATTTATTTTCTGACCAACTCTACTTACATGTTAGAAAGCAATAATTAAACTGAGTTTAATACAAATAGTCAGTTGAATACATGTTGACAGCATCATTGTAGAAACTCCATAGTTAAGGTTCAGTGATGTTGCTTTTATTTTTACTCTCTGTGCTCAGCTACTTATGCTTTTTCAAAAAAGTCTTTTGGGGCTGAAACTTTTCACTCCTTGCCTTAGCCCAGCAATTATATTTTAATAGAAACTGAAGAAAATGTTGTGTTTTCTGAAGGTGAACAAAAAACTGAGGCTTCAGTTATTTTGTAAAAAATGTTGTTGGACTTTTACAACTAGATATTAGCATTGTTTTTAATTCAATAATGCAAGCTTTTCCTTGTCTGAAAAAAGATGAATCTGAATGTAACTTTCTTTACTGCTTTCAGTATATAGCAAGTATGATGTTCTGAGTATTCATAGGTTCAAATACATTTTTCTATGAACATTCTCTTGGCTACGTCTAGACTACAGGCTTCTTTCGGAAGAAGCTTTTTTTGGAAAAGATCTTCCGAAAAAACTTCTTCTGAAAGAGAGCGTCCACACTGCAAATGTGCATCAAAAAAGCAATCTGCTTTTTTGAAAGAGAGCATCCAGACTGAATGGATACTTTATCACGTGTAAGCTGTGATTGCTATGGACAGAATGGCCACCAGGGCACCTGTTCTTTTTCCTCTTCCCTCTTCTTCCGAAAGAACTCCCTTTTCCCCATCCACACACGCCTTTTTGTGAAAGAGCTCTTTTGCAAAAAGTCTTCTCCTCATAGAATGAGGATTACCAATGCCGGAAAAACCCCTCTGTTCTTTCTATTTTCTTGTGGAAGAATGCAATTGCAGTGTGGATGTTCCTTAAGTTTTGTCGGAAAAATGGATGTTTTTCCAACAAAACTCTGTACTGTAGACATACCCTTAGGCTCAAACAATTCCGTATGACTGTATAAGGATGGTGAGACCATTCTAGCCATTATACAGTAAAGGTATATGTTACTTGCTAAAGTATAGACTTGTTATCCAGCATGAGTTTTCCAAAAGCATTCTTTTTCTATCACCTTTTCAACTTAACCTGCACAATGGTAAAGGATGGTTTATATCTGACATACTTTATTTGAGTTTTAGAGGATTCTGGATGAATTATGATGTATCATGGAAGTCTTGGTTTCAACTGGAAGCACATTGACCAGATACTTGAAAAAGATTAGCTGTCTTGGTCTGAGCATACCTGATACTATTTAAAATTTTTGAAAAGGTAAGCCTATATTGGAAAGTTTCATAAAAAATCAAAATTAGATAAACTAGAAGATTTACCCAGTGTTGCTCGAGTCCTTTACTCAAGTAAGTTTCGTTTTTCTTAATTTAAGTCATTGTTCTGGGATGGGGCTAGGGATGAGGGGTTTAGAATGCGGGCTGCCCCTGGGAGACAGGACGACTCTAGCTCCCTCTGACCCCAGCAGTTTGGAGCCAGGTGAGAAGCACCTGTCCATGGCATAGCTGCAGGAGAGGTACAAGTCCCCCAGTTGGAGGACACACACACACACACACACACACACAGAAACAGGCACATACACAGACAAATGCTCTGAAATATATAGTAGATAGCTCCACTCCTACCATCTGCTGGCCGAAGGGGGTTATAGCTGTCCTAGTCCCCATCCCTGGCCCCTTGTGGTCAGTCTGTATTAAAACTTTTCCTCCTACCAGAACCCTGCCTTTCCATTTCATGAGAAACAATCGAATTCCAGGCACATCCCATTATCCTGGCCACAACCAAACCCTTACCTTGCTTTAAGTTATGGCAAGAGGAAACTGCCTACCAACTTTGATGGTACTAGCTCTTACTGCATAGGAAGAGTTCTTGAATAAATGCACTCACAGAAGGACAGACAGGCAAACACACATTTCTAAATTATATAGTAAGAAGATTAATGGGATTGGTGGTAATGACGAGTAAGAATACTGAGGATTCAGAAGCAGAGCTTGAGTTTGAATGGTTTGGTGCTACAATAATAAAATATTGTGGTTGAAAGAAAGATAAACAAAATCATGTGATAATGGGAAGGAGAAACAATATTTATTAAATACTTCTCACATTTTCACACAGCTCTGCATGGATTTTGGGTCACATGCGGCCATCTTCACCCAAAGAAAAAGAAGAAGAGATGGAATGGTTTCTCGGTCCTCATCTTGAATTCTTGAGACTCATCAAGCAGCAGTTTTTGGTAAGAAACCATAGTAAAATATGAAAGTTTTAAAGTTTTTGTATCTGGAACATTCTACTCACTGGTCAGATTTGTCCCAATGTATAGCTCCTTCTTGGAATAGTCTGATCCCCAAGAACGATACAGTCCACTGGTTGCTCCCTTTGAAATGATTCTGTAATTCATTTTAGTACCATTGGGCCAGGCTTCATTAAGCTTTTTCATTTGATGGCAGGACTTCTGAATATACAGTACCTCCTCCTACCAGTCAGGTATATAAATGAATTCATAGACCTTCGTACCTCTGGGATATTAACATATTTAAAAGGAATTGAGGATCAACTAACTGATCATAAGAGAAACAAATAATAGGGGAAAGGACATGGCTAAATTAAACTGAGATGGGAGCAAGTGGACAGCGGGGGTCAGGAGCCATTGCTATCTCTGGCATGATGCCAGTCCCAAAGCAACTCACCAGGCTGGAAACCCAGAAGTAGGAGCAAAGTCAAGGATTCCATTCCCACTGGCAGCTGAGCCAGAACTTGGAGCAAGACAGAAGCAAGAATGGTTCCCTGGCCATAGGAGCATCATAGTCCCTCTCCAGAAGGGCAGTGACCCTAAAAGCTTAGGCCCTCTCTGATGCCCAGCCCCTTACCTATTCTTATAGGCATTTCCATGGTAGATTTTTTTTTTTTTTTTTAAGGATGAGGGCCTCAGTTTCAGATTTTGTCCCAGACCCTCCAAATCCTTTGTGCAGGTCTGCCATCATTTGGAGAGGTAGAGTTCCTACAGTGACAGAAAAACACTTTCCAGCCTTATAGTCTGTATCTACACTATGCAGTACAGCAGCATAGCTGTGGCACCATAGCTATGTTGCTTTAGCAACCTGTCAGGTAGACGTGGCTAGAAATGACAACAGGATTGGACCTGTAACCCCACAGAAATCATAATTCAGTGGGAGCAGGATTGTGTATATTCAACAAAAGCATTAATAACTTTGCTTAATTTCAACTTGCTTTTTCAAAAAAAAAAAAAAATGGCCAGCAGATGAGGAGATTTAACAGTTTGGAATGTTTGTAGGCACAGTAATAAACCAATTTTGAGCTATTTGGAAAAGTTACGCAAATTTAAAACTTCAAATTAGGGAAACTTTTTACTAACCAGTAACTCATTGTATGATTGGTTTTCTCTAAACTCTGTAGAACAATTCTCCTTTGCCATTAAATTTCTAATTTTCAAGGAAAATTGGTTTTCCAAGCCAAAGATATGGGGAAGGGGACTAAAATAGGGCTTTATAAGAAAGTTGTTTGCAACCCTAATTATTAGAAAGGTTACTACCTGTCTATAGTCACCATATAATAAATGAAATGTAGAACAGATGAATGTTTTAAGTACATTTAGGATGAAAGTTGTGCCATGGGAACAAGTACATTGAAATGCTTATCTTAATTTTAGACGTATTTTAATAGTAATTGAAAAGTAGCTTCAGCTTCCTTAAGTTTTCCTATTTTAATTATGTATGACTTAATATTGTTGAATCTGAAAACAAATTGTTCTTTTGAATTGCTACTATAGGTCGTGGTAAAAACTGTTTCTCACTGTATGTACGTACAGTATAAATTATGCATCCCTGATCTTGGTTTGGGCCTCTAGGTCCTAGCCTAAACCTAATTAACATAATTAACATTGCAGATATTGGTAATGTAAAAAAACTTAGAAAAAAGTATTTTTAAAACAAACAGTGTTTAAGACATTCTTTATTTAACATCAAGGAACAAAAAAGGGCATAATTCCAATTGTATATAAACTTATACACAGTCCCAACTTTTTTTTTGATGGACATTTTAATATATATACAAAATTAAAAGATTTCATTAAAGTGATCTTCTAATGGATAAAAGTAAATTAATTTCCATAGATAAGTTCATTTTCTACACTGTTTCAGTGTAGAAACCTATTAATAGTCAAAACCATGTAGTTTGTATAGCTAAGCCTTTTCAGCAGCAATATATAGCTATTGCTAAACAATTTCACATGATATGCTAATATTCACCATTTGGAAAATGATTATAAAAATTCTGCAAATGTTTTTAAAACTATCTAAAGCACTTAGATGAGTGTCAGTAAAAAGACCTAAATTATATAGTATAAAATCTTAAAGAGAACCAATGTGTATGTTCTATATATTTCAGAGTGTATGTCTGTTTGTGTGTGTGTGTTTCTGTCCCCCAACTGGGGAACATGCACCCCTCTCCCGACTGTGCATGCTGCAGCTGCAGCAGCCATAGATAGGTGCTTTTCACTTGGCCCTAAGCTGCTGGGGTGAGAGAGGGCTGGGGTTGTCCCTTTTCCCCAGGGCAGCCTTCATTCTGAACCCCTCATCCCTAGCCCCAATCCTGAACAATTATTTAACTGAAGAAAAACAAAACGTATTTTAGTTAAGGATGTGAACAACGCCAGGTAAATCTTCTAGTATTGTAAATACAATGTGACTGAATTGATGTTTGAGTAGGCAATTTGTTTGAATTGATAAGTGGTAACTTCAGTTTAATGTGGATGCATCCCATTCACTTTTACAAACTGTTTCCAATGTGTCTAGTTCAATAAGTAATATACATTAATTAGTAGGTAATAAATATTGTTGAGAAAGCAATATATCCAAATCAATATGTGATATCACCTAGTGAACTTCATTTAATAATCATATATTTTCCTATGAGTAATACCTTTTTTTCAAATTCTTAGCATAGGAGTTTCAATATAAACTATTTAAAATTCACCAAGCAGTGCATTTATTTTAGTATGATCCATGAATCTAGGCATAATACATATTTACATTCAGGCTACATCTACATTGCAATGTTATTTCGAGATCCTGGAGTATCCCAAAATAGCTATCCCATGTCTTCACAGCAAGCCCGTTATTTCAAAATATAACAGGCCCTCTATTCTGACAGCCCTGTAAATCTTATTCCACGAGGACTAAGGGAATAGCAGGTTATTTTGAAATTTGGCGCGGTGTAGACAGCGCCAAAATATGAAAGAAACTATTTTGAAATATGATGAAAATACGATACACAATTTGCATAGCTCAAACTGTGTATCTTATTTCGAGCTACAGTGCAGTGTAGATGCACCCTCAATGACATAAACTAATATTCCAGGCTGTAGATGTGTCGTAGTGTTTTTGAATTTTAAGATAAATTATTCTTCCTCACATTGTGTTGGTAGAAACTCCAGGCACTTAGAGGAAGTAGTCAGTATTGCATTTGTCTTGGAGAAATGAGCAATACTGACTCATCATGGAAACAGATTAGAGGAGCATTATGTGACAAAATCACCCTGAAAGTTCTGAAGGGGTGGCTGAAGGCAGGCATATTGGTCATTGAATGGTTGAAGCCCCTTTTCCTATGAACTGAAAAGAGTTTACCTCAGGTTAATTATAGATACCTGAGTGCAGTTAAGTACAGGACAAACTTTTGCTAGAGGAGCAGGAGTTACCTGAGTATGATACTTTGGCTACTGCTAATTCTCCTCACTTGACAATTCTGTGACTCCAGGTTCTCGAGTTCCAGAGGATTTTTAATCCTATTAAGACCTACTCAGGAGAATGTCTGTGGCATAAGCTGAACTGGTCCAATAGAACACCTATAAGCTGTTGGACATTCTTCAGGTACTAGCCCATAGCAGGGTAGCCCTCCCTATTAATGAGGCCTTTTGGAGTTATTAAAGACCCTATGGCACACAACAGCTCTTTTTGCTCCTACAGCTAAGTGTACAGAGAAATTATACCGTGTCCTGATACAAGGTTTTGAGGGCTTTTATTCCTATCCTTCCCCAAACTTCCAAGTAGTTACAGCTGCCAAAAAAAGCTCAAGTCTCTTCAACCATCTGAGATTTGTTTTAAACAAATAAAATCAAATTTGGTTCCTGCACAGAGATATAAGTTCATTAGGGCCCTACTCAGCAATACAAATTCAATAGCCTTTCTCTCACAAGATAAATTTCAGTTCATTCACCAGTTATGCCTACTGTTTGTTCACACCCTTCCACCCTGACTGAATAGGTCTGACACTAAGTCCTCGTCCACCCTAGGACTTTATTGTGAAATAACCTCCCTGCCAGGTCAAATTTATAAGCAGTGTGTCCACACTACCAATCCTGTTGAAATAATGGGTCGTGGAATTAAAAATCTGTTCTCCTGCTTTTTTATCAGGAATAATGCTATTTCCGAAATAGTTATTTCAAAATAACGATAGTGTAGATGTGCCGGTGCTGCTATTTCAAAATGATTACTTCCCAGAGTAATTTGAACTAATTACTTCCGAATGCTTCCTGGGGCTCAAAGTTCGAAGTAGTGTGTCCTCATTAACGCAGCCTGTCTCGGACTAATTTTGAGGCTTCCCTGTAGCACGGACACACTATTTTGAATTTGTTAAATTGGGAGTTGAGTCAAATTTAGTAATTTTGAAATAATTTCCTAGTGTAGACTTGGCCTAATAAGCCACATGGCCTTATGTACTTGTGTGATGATGCATGTATAGGAAAGTGTGATGGGTTGCATTAATTTCTTTGCATGCCCCCCAATGCCTGGGAACAGTGTTGCTGTTTTCTTCAACTCCTTCCATGTACTGCAGGCTGCAAGTTGACCTCTGTAGGTCTTCTCTGGCTTAAATCTCTGATTGGATCACACAGTAAAAATCCTTTCTAGGAAACATCAAATTCAAAGAGAAATAGTTCCTTGACCTTCAGGATCAATTACTAGAATAGTTTCTTGCCCATCTGAGCTGAATTGGATTTACAGATTTTAACAGCCCCCTTTCTTTTATTTCCATACAGAGAGGTGATCGATTGATTGGCCAGGCCCCTAATCACTCAATATTTTAATAGCAAACCCAACCCCTTAATCACTTGGAAACTAATCAGCAACTAATGCAGATCTCCAAGCACAGTACCTTTAACTCATCAATTTCTGGCAGATATTCTAGCAGTGAAAACAGAGCAAAAAATCAATGTCGTCTTAGAACAATTATTGGATCTCTTACTTTCATTTCTATCATGTCAGAATAACATGCAGCCAGCCACCAGTTTGATGCAATCAGGATGATTTTAAACCTTCCCCGAATTTCTTAAATTTTCTTGAAGTTGAGATTATTGCTGGGAATAATTACAATTGACTCCTCTGTTCCAGGGATAGCAGAGCCCCCTTTATCTTTCCTTATATACTGATTGCTTATAGGGATTTTGTTTGTTTGTTTTGTTTTTGTTTTTACAGGACAAGATACACAAATGGTCTTCTAAGATAGTAAATTATTGTGCAAAGGACAGAAAATAAACTCTGCTATTCCTTGTTCACTGTCTATCTCCTCACAGCATCTTATTTGTTCAGTAAAGGAGCTCTTGATATGCAGTTCTTTTCTAATGCTCATTGAGATAGATATATTGTTCTCAGCTTTAGGAAAATTAATCTGTTTGGATTGTGTGTTTCTCCAGTGACTAGAATCCCTCCACTAATGTTTTTTTCAAAGCAGTTTACCATTCTGTTAAGCACCCATTTGTGCTCTTTCATGGTACTGAAATAACATTTCCTATATAATGCAGGTCATATTGTCCATTATTTTTAACCATTTGCATGAATGTTTCTGGCACTAGGAAGAAATGCTGAGAGACAAGCCTCTTGATAAACAAGTTATTTAACAAGAACAATTACAGAAACTTCATACGGAGCCTTGTTCTTTCCATTCCTTTAATAAATTATGCCATCAGTCTTAGCAGTTACAGGAGGTTATCTATATATACCTGTAGAAATTCTGATAAAAGTGCTCTCCTATTTTTATTATCTGTGTTGACTACATGGTGAGCTGTTCTCTGATTGGAATAAATTATTCTTTTACATATTACAAATTCATGCATCCAGCTCTATTATAGTGATCTGCTGTAAGCTGCTTTATTTGCTTCTTCCAATGAGTCTGTTTTTATGATAACATTATCCAGAAATAGGAGGAAAAATCCCTGTTTCTCAATTATGTTATTACAATTACTAGGATTTTGTGGAGATGAGCTTTTATTGGCTATTATGTTCATTATTTTTGTGTTTGGAAAAGTTGAGAATGGAATGAAAGATAGTCTCTCTGTTTTTAAAAATGATCAGATTTGTCTACCTTTTGCCAGAAGAGGCAATGCAAATGAAGCATGGATTAGTATTTTCTCACGCTTCATTTGCATAATCTCTTCCAATCTGTTTTTGCACAAGGGGTTTTTGCGCGCAAAAACAAGCAGTGTGGCTGTGTCCGCTTTGTGCAAAAACCCCTTTTTTGCGCAAGATCCTTCTTGCCAGAGCCCACCTCCTTTTCCCCCCATCACACACCAGGAGTAACCCCCTATTTAGCCCATCCCCCAGCAGGGCTTTGTGAGAGTGGGACTGAAACACTGCCCGACGAAGGGAGCTTCCCCACTCCCACCACCAACCCCCCCTTTCCCTAGGATACCCCTTTTCCAGCACTTCACCCCTCTCTTGGGACAACAGCCTGAGAGCACCATACCTGCATGACCAGGGCCCTGACGATCAATCTCCCCACGGTGAACTGGTTCCCGATGGATTGGTAGCTGTCCGGCGTGGCGAGCTTCCAAATAGCGATGGCCACCCGATTCTCGAGTAGGATTGCAGGTCTCCTGTGTGTGTCCCATCGCCTGGGGACAGGGGCGAGCCACTCACACGGCTCCAGAAAGGTCTCCTTCTTCATGTGGAAATTCTGGAGTCACTGCTGGCTGTCCCGCTGCTCCATAATGAGCCAGTCCCACCAGTCGGAACTGATGTCCAGACACCAGAAGTGGCGGTGCACGGTGGGGTGCAGCTTCAAGAGCTGCACTCCCAGACAGATGGTAAGGGTCTCCACAATAATCTGGGGCTTGCATTCCTGCAGGGCCAGGAGGGCAGCCTGCAGAAACTGCTGCAGGAACTGCAGCATGACAGATAACTCACTTTTAATTCATGAGTTTTATATCTTTGCCCCAGCCCAGACATACAATAGAAAACTACATCTTTGAAAACAAAAAACAGAAGGGCTTGACCTGGAGGAGGATGGTAGCGAATATACATGCTCAAACTTTTCGCATCTCTGCCCTTTGAAAATAATAATTGCAATTCCAGTTAAAGAAAATTCTGAGAAAAAGTAGGAGCATAGCAATGTTCCCTCTAAGTTTTTCCATCCGTGTACGAAATAAATTTTGTTATGTGCTCTGAGGCATTTGCAGATGTGTACCACGAATAGAAACATCTGGTGATGGCTGTAGGAAGCTGTAGAACCTCTGCTAATCAGCTGTGTGGCATTTGAACCTCTCCTGGGCGGTCGCACAAGCATTCATCTTACAGGGAACACTGAAGCATACAATCTCTTCCCCTTCTCCCCGCATCTAAGAACTAGAGAGACGACAGGAGCCACAAATACTGATTTACAGTGGGGTGTCACTAATCATCCTTTTGTCTACAATTTAGCTTTAATTCTGCAAGGATGTAAACACGGATAGTCTTACTAAAGTGAATATGATTATTCACGTGTGTAAATGCTTGCAGGATTGCGGGCATAAGCATTTCCTATGTATTACCACATTCTTTTCCTTCTGACTGTATTTATTTAAGATTTAAAAAAAAAATCTGAGGCTTTCCTGAATTAATTTAGCAGATTTTCTGACTCTGCCCCTTTAAAAACAAATAGTAGTGACCTTCCTTAGCAACCTTGTTGCTAAGATGGGCATTTTTGTTATACCAGACTGTTGATTGCAACTTCTGAAGTACTGCCTAAGAAAGCCAGGTATGAGTCAATTGCTTTCCTTTTGGATCTTTTTAAAAATCCCCACTTTCTTCATTTTTCATGAAAGAAAGAATTTTAAGAAACAGAAATCCTCAAAGTGACTTTTATAAAGGATTCTTGAGGTAATTTTATTTTAAAAGTGCAATTAGTGATACTCGATTGTATCCCTGTTTTCAGCTTTAGATTGTCCAGAGATAGACAAACTCTATCTTACTGAACAACTTCAACTCTCTTGCATTCTTTCATAGACAAAAGCATTTAATTATGCATTATAATTTTTTAAAGACTCCTGCTATGGCACTTAATTTTAAGAGCTATTGGAACACTTATTGTAAGGACCATTTTATATAAGATATTCCCCAGTCACTTTCACCTACACACACAGAATTATTTGAATTTGATTCTGTAAAGTGCTATATAGTAACATATGTGCTACATATTAAAATGAAATAACTTTTCAGTGTAATGTTAGTAGATTTAAAATATTATTTGACTCCAAGATTTACCCGGTATTGCTCATGTCCTTAACTCAAATAAGTTTTGTTTTTCTTCATTTAAATCATTGTGCTGGGGTGGAGCTGGGAATGAAGGGTTCAGTATGCAGGGTGCCCTGGGGAAAGAGGACAACCTCAGCCCTCTCTCACCACAGCAGCTTGGAGCCAAGTGAGAAGCACCTGTCCAGCATTCCCCAGTCACAGACAGATACAGGAGCATACAATTCATACAAACTCTCTGAAATAGATAGTAGATAGCTGTCCCTTTCTCTACTCCTGCCCCTGCTGGCCCAATGGGGTTATAGCTGTACAGTCCCCATCTTTGACCGCTTCCTGCCCCCTTATATTCATTCTGCAGTATAACTCCCTCCTACCAGACTTCTCCATTTCCATTTTGTGAGAAACAATTGAATTCCAGGCACATCCCATTGTCTTGGTACAACCAAACCCTGACCTTCCTTTAAGTTATGATAAGAAGCTGCATATCAAATTTGGTGGCCCTATCTGTTAACATTTAGGAGGAGCTCTTCAACAGACAGACAGACAGACACACATTTCTAAAATATATAGTAAGAAGATGTGAGTGGCTCTGAGGTACTAGGGAGGGAATTCATCCCTTATCTGGAGTTGAGGTTTATGCAGAGATCCAACAGGGTACAGCTTGCAGCCGTGTAACCTGAGCTCTCATTTGGATTTAAGAGTGCCTTAAACAGATTTATTTGAAATTGATTCCTTGTTGACATAAACTAAATAGATATCAGAGCTCTTAAATCAAGGTAGTAGTTACAAATCATGGAGGGTGTACCTCTATAGGCTGAATCATTTTCTGAACAGTTTGAATTAAATCACTAACTTCATCATGCAAAGCTTTAGGAACATCTGTAAATTTCAGATTTGGCAAGAATGAACCAGCTAAAAGTGAGAAGGAACAGCAGTCTTGCAATAAACTGTATATGGACCAACCATGGACAGTTTGTAGATGCTTTACAATAATGGGTAACTCATACACAATTTATATTTGTCAACTTGATTCACTTTTATAGGGAATTATAAAAAAAACTGTGTAGATATATTTTGAAGATCATGTGACCTGGCTACAAATAGCAGGCAATTATTCCGTTTTCAAAACCATAAAACTGTTGTTTTTTTCAAGCGTTAAATACTTTAACATGTTACTTTTAAGTTAATAGGGTCCACTGGATGCAGAGGTATGTATGCCTTTGTGACGTCTGTTGCATAATGAGTGCTTATGCATTAATGTGTACATCTGATTTTAATAATTTCTGTATTACAGGCAGGTATCAATTGCTGCAAACATGAATTTCAATGAAGAATCCCAGATTATGGCTATGGAGGTTAGTCTGATTAGTTAAATGCATAGATGGATTATGGGGCATTTCTTTCTTTCTAAAAATTATGTTAGGGTTTTGTTCATATCACACTTTTGCTAGTTACTAAATAGTAATATACAGATTTCTTAATATAGGGGTTAATTGTCCTTTGGGTAAATGCAAGTGCCTCATTCTAATTGATAGGGGTTATATGTGGCTATTAAGAGAAAATGTATTTCTGTGCAAATCAATCAAACATAATACAATGCACTATATTTAACATACACTAGTTTTTAATGTTATTGCTAAATCATTGATCATAAGATGCTTTTTATATTACATTAGTAATTAATTATTGTAGTGCCTGCTGTGTATGGGGCATTTTCCAAATACTCAAAAAAGGACAGTCCTGTCTCTGAGTTCAAAATCTAAGGACAGACAAGTACCATAGACAGGTTAAAAATGGAAGGCAACTGGAATGACAATATGCACGTTATATACAAGTCAACTTTTATTATAGGAAATATTAAATAAATGCACAATCTTTGTGATCATGTGAGTTAGTTACGACACCAAGTTTTCAAAAACTGTAAAACTGTTCGTGAAGTGATGAAAGATTATTTTACTCTGAGCTAACGGTACTATGTCGCGGCAACCGAGGAGTTGTGAATTATGCAGGTTTCCATGCCACGTAGCGGGCACCTTTACAAGAGTAGCCCACCCCGCCGATAAGCTGCAAGCGCGAGCCCACTGCCGACCGAAAGCTAGCTGAGGCCAGGCTGATAAGCGGACACGTTAACTAGATGACGCCCAGCAGAGCTGGGGCCCAGATCCCCCCACGCTTAGCGTCCCTGCGTGGGACGATGCCCAGCAGGAGGGCGGGGGCGCTACAGGCGGCACCAGGTTAACCCCTGTGCCTTTTCCTCCCGCGGCGGGCGCGGCGCCGGCCCACGTGGCGCCGCTGAGCGGACGCTGACGGCTCAGAGGCGGGGAAGAAAGCAGCCCGCGAGTTCGGGGGCGGGGCGACCCTGCCGGGGGCCCTTTCACGTTAGCGCACTCCGTTGCCGTGGCAGCTTTGTCTCCCGATGGCGAGCAGAACTACCGCGCATGCGCGCGAGTGTGGGCGGCGGGTTGCTAGGCACCGCGCAGAGAGGGTTTGGGGATTGTGGACTCGCAGAGCAATGACCAGGGCGGGCGCGGAAAACATCCGGGTAACGGGGAGGGGCTCTTCGCGTTGTGCAGCGCCCCCTGACGTGCGGTTCCTTTCCCCTGCTGGAGGCCGTTGGTCCCGCTGTTTTGCTGGCGGAGGAGGAGGACCCGGCCGGGATGGCGGCGCCGCGCAGTAAGTGTCTGAGTGATCCGGGGAGGGTTCCCGGGCCGCAGCCTCCACCCCTTGCCTACGAGCTTCCGACGCCGCTGTGGCCGCGCCCCCGGCTCCCACACTTCTTGGGGTGGGGGGAGGAGCCTGCTGGGGCAGCTCCGGGACTGGGGCGGCGCCGGCAGGAGCGTGCGGCGAGGCAGGGGGGGCCCGGCGGGACAAAGGCTGCTTCTGCCCGATTGGGTGACGTGCTGCTGCTGTTCTCTTATTTGCATGCGCCGCTGGAGGAACTGTGCCTGGTACGTAAGACCGGCCAAGTCGGACCAACCTCCATCCAGCCCAGTATCCTGTCTGCAGACAGTGGCCAACACCAGGTGCCCCAGAGGGAGTGAACCTAACAGGAAATGATCAAGCGATCTCTCTCCTGCCCTCCATCTCCACGCTCTGACAGAGGCTAGGGACCCCGTTCCTTACCGGTAATTGAGGGCAGCTGCATATTGACATGACATGAAAAAATAACCAGCACAGAGCTAAACTCACATGATAGGAAGCACTGAGTAGTCCTGTAGCGCCTTAGAGACTAACATATGTATAATGTCATGAGCTTGCCTGGGCAAAACCCAGCTGGAGTGGAGTGGAGCTCATCTCATCTCTTCTGAAGAAGTGGTATGTTAGTCTCTAAGGTGTAAAATTTACAGCCTTACCCCTCAGACTTTTAAACATGATGGACAGGGCTGCGTATGTGTTGATTGTCAAATGTATTTTATAGGGCTATAGAAAAACTTCCTCTGATTAAATGGCAATTTATAGAATATACCTCATTTTAAATAAACGTTTCAAAGGGTTCAGGAACACTAGTCATTGGGCTGGGCAATAATTTTTATGGGAGGGAGCCAGTGTTGTCTTTAAGTCGTCATTGTCAGTCTAAGTCGAGTCTCAAGTCGCTGCAGTTCAAGTCTCAAGTCGTGTCTCGAGTCCCTAAAGTCATTTTCGAGTCAAGTCCCAAGTAGAGTCTCAAGTCTTAATTTAAAAAATGTCAAGTCACTTTTGTACAAGCCATCAATATCAGCATTTTCGGACAATTTTTTCACCAAGTCGATTTAACACAGTTAGCAAGTCTCAAGTCACAAATAACGAACCCGAGTTGAGTCTCAAGTCGGGTCACCTAGGTGACTTAAGTCGAACTCAAGTTCAAGTCGTGGGACTCGAGTCAACAATTCTGGAGGGGGCAACTACAAGAATTTGGTAAAGGGCCTCACTCTTCTTTGATACTAATAGAGGAGGTCCCAGGTCTGGGATGGAGTTTAGGTGCAGAAGGGAACTTGGGGTAAGGTATTAGGGTACAGGAGGAGTTGTAGGATCTGGGAGAGAGTTTGGGTGCAGGAGAGGATTAGGGATGTAATAGTGTAGTCGATTAACTGATAAGCAAAAGCTTATAGATTAATGCTATAGACTACACGCATTTCCCTTCTTTCCTCCCCTGCCCTTCCCCCTTAACAGTAAATTTTTTAGCAGGCTGGCCTGCAGCCCAGCTCAGTCCTGGCTTGCAACGGGTCCAGGATCTACCCCTGGTGTGGCTCTGCATTTAAAGTGTATTAGGAGCCGACCAGGCAGCTCAGTTCTGGCTCGTGTCGGGTCCAGGAGTTCAGACCCCCCCCACCCCAGACAGAGGCTGCCGCCACCTTGCACTGCTACCTCTTTATCAGAGACAGCAGTGCAGGGCGACAGGCGGCCAGTCCATGAGGGGAACTGGTTTTTAAACTGGCTGCACTTATGGACCAGCTCGCCTGGCACCCCATGGAGTGGCAGGGGGTGGCAGGGGGCTCACTGGGGGTGGGGCATGGAGTGGCAGGGGGCTCATTGGGAGTGGGGCTGGAGCGCAAGGGCTGCCAGCCCTGCCCCTGGAGACTATAGATGACTAACTGATAAGAATTAATGAGGTTACTCAACTATTCAGTTAACCAATTAACATCCCTAGAGAGGATTCTGACCTGGAGTAGGAGTACAGGGTCTTGGAGGGGGTTTGTGACCTGAGGTGGGTATGCGGGGATTTGGGTTGTGACTAGGGGTAGGGGATTGGGATGTAAGGTCTGGGAAAGGCGAGTGTGCAGAGAGTTTGTGTTACATGGATAGGGGTGCGGGGGGGGGTAGAGGGAAGGGAAGAGCTGGGGAGCTAGAGGCAGGCTTTGGCCAGGAGGTGCTTACCTGGATGGCTCCTGGCCAGCAGCCCAGCAGGTTCCTCAGGCAGACTTTTTGCCTGCCCCTCCCGTGCACGCCGCTCAGAGTAATGGGCTGTGGGGGCCATGTGCTTCTCTGAATGCTGTGAGCCTATGGAAAGGGGTACTTCATGCGCTGCCTGTCATACAAACAGACAGCTCGCATTGGCTGGAAACCAGCCAATGGGAGTTGTGAGATGGTTCTGGGGGTGGGAGCAGTATGCAAAAAGGCTCTCCTCCCCATCCCGCCTGCCCAGTATGGGCTTGCAGAATTCAAAGAAGCACATGGCCCCTGCATTCAGCTTTTCTGAGTGGTGTGTGAGGGTGGGGCAGGGAGCCTGAGAGATCTGGCATCTTGGGCCCATGGGCTGTATTTTGCCTGCCCCTTGTAAATATGCTTAATAGTTTTGTAATAGTCTAAGAATCAGCGTCTCAATTTATTATACTGTATTTGAACATTAGATCTGACACTTATGCATCGTTCTGTCTATGATGGTGTATAAGTAATATTTTGATGTCAGGATTATTTTATCACTATTGTCATTCATCTCCTTCCTGTTGAGGGCAAGGATGAAAGAATATATTCAAACATTTAAGCACATATATAAGGTCTCGTCTTGAATCTGTTGCAGCAGAACACTTCATTGTGGAATTGGGGAGGGTGTCCAAAACCCAAGTAATTTAAATTTTGCTAGACAAAATTGTTCTTATCCTATTTTTGTCAAATATTTTAGTGAGCAGTTGTACCATCAGTTTTATTATAAGATTTTTCACAGAGTACACAAATAAGAAAAATCACTCATTTTACAAATGAGGTAAATGAGAGGAATCAAATGGAACATTTTCTAACTTAAAATGAAATATATTATGAGTGGTTAGAACAAATTAATTTTATTGACAAGACAATGTTTGTTTCAAGCTCTTAATATGTGAAATTGTTGGTTTCATTTTTATATTTTCTATTTTTTTCCAGTTTGAAACAGTTTTTTGCTTTGAAATTTAAGCTAATTAGTCTAAAAAGATTAAAAATAAAAGTTTGAAATCAATACAGACTTATCAGAACATTGAAGTTGGCACCTTCCTCCATCACCATTGGTTATTTTGAGTTGCAAAACTTTGAGATTTTGACTTTTGGACACCAAAAAACTGTAAACTCAGAAATGCATTTCCCACCCAGCTGTAGTTTTTAACTGCGTCATTTCCCTGCAGCATACAGATCAGCAAGATGGTAGTGTGAAAGGACAGCTTAATCCAACATATTCACCTGATTTATGCCCAGGTCCCCTTTTTCATGTTGCTACAACTAATTTAGGACACTTAAAGTTTAAATTTGTTTTTCTAATATGCTTTGCATTTATCAACGTTGAGCTTAATTTGCTATTGTATTGTCCATTCATCAAGCATGCTTAATTCCCTCTCTGAAGTTCTTCACAGTCTAGGAATGTAAGTGACTAGTCGACTATCCGATAAGCATAAGCTTATCGGATAGTCAAGTAGTCACTTGATTAGTTGCTTCACACACCCCTTTCTGCCTCTAGAAGAGAGGCAGCAAGGGGGGGAGCCAGCTTAAAAGCCGGTTCCCCCAGCACCATCTCCGCGAGGGGTAGTGGAGGCAGAGGCGTCCCTCCTGCTGCAATTCTCTGTTTGATATATACAAGAGCCGTGGCAGCTCTTGTACGTTTCAAACAGAGAATTGCAGCAGCAGGATACCGAGTGCCCCCCTTATCGACTAATCGAGTAGATGATGGAAATTCCACCGACTACTCGATTAATTGATTAATCAAATGTAACATCCCTATCATAGTCCCCCGCTGCACTTTACCACTTAAATAATTGTCATCTGCAAATTTTGAAAGTTCAGTGCACATATACACCCTTCCAGGATTACTAATACATATCTTCAATAATGTGAGACCTAACCTGGTCCTTCAACCCTTGCTATTCATCATTTGCCATGATGAAAACATTTATTCCTACTCTATTTCCTCTGATAGCACGTTTTGGTCTGTGACAATACTTTGCATCTCACACTGTTTCTATTTGTTTTTTTTAGAACAGGGGTTGGGGAACCGGTTTTGGGTTAGGGGCCGCACATAAGTGAGAAGCAAAAAAAAAAAAAAAAATTACCAAATCCTCACTGACTTGGCTCTCGACTAAGAAGGAAAAAGATACTCCCCACATTCCTTTCGCACACCAGAGCCTTGAAGGGCCCAGCCTAGTAGTTTTTTGTGTACTCCAGCCCCATGGTGGAGTACATGGTGGAGTGGGGCGGGGTGCTAGAGCATCAGCACAGGCTCCCCAATGCAGGGGGAGCCCTTAGCCTCGGGAGTTGGATCGAGGTAAGCCATATTCGGCCCCCAGGTCTGAGGTTCCCCACCCCTGCTTTTGAAGCTTTTTCTGAGGTACATGCATCCCGGTGTCCTGGTTTCAGACACCTAATTCCTTGAGAAATATGGAACCTGGGGCACCCTTCTTAATATCTGTTATTGGCCGTTATTGACGTAGTTCCCCACCTCATATGCTGGCTTTGTGGTGCTCGTATAAAGGTATTGATTAATCATCACTCTTTCTGTTATATTATGTAAGTTGTGTAACAAAACCCCTCCGAATCCTCTTGGCCTTTTCAGTTTTTACAGCCTTTTTATTAATTTAATTCCTTATATAAATATGAAATCACCCTTTACTTAGGCCTTGGCAAAGGAAGTTTTTTTTTTTTAAAGGTCAGCGCAGAGCATTGTTTGGCTAAACAAATTGACTTTATTACTAATGGTATGATTGGAGATATCTACAAAAAATGTTAGCATTTACAGCTGTTCAAAGAAAAAAGCCACATGCTCCAAAAAACATCAGCCAAAAAGGCTGCACCTTTTGTCAGCCAATCATTTTACAAAATGTTTTATTTTGCAGTATAAAAGATGGATTGTGAGATATGAGACATATGAGATATTTCAGCTGCTTCTCAAAGAACAGGAAAAGAAAATGTAATTTAATTCACTTGGAGGAAGAACAAAACAAACAAACCTCTGCTTTTTTAAACAAAACAAAACAAAAAAAAAGCAGCAGGACATCAGTCAATGCCCTGTCTTCAAACAGTATCTGAAGGACATCAGAGAAACTCAGGAATTGCAGTGAAAATGAGGGGGATTTGTGAAGATATGGAGAACATTATGTAGTTAAAGTCCTGACCCATAATTAGGTGTTTTTTCAAAGTTATAATATATGGCTCCAAAATGAAGTAAAAATCTTCTCTCTTTAATGTAACACTAAAAAACCCTATCTTCTCACTGTTAGAGGGTAGCTGGCCTTCTGAAAGGGTCAGGGACTCAGCCCACCTTTGACAGAATTCATAAAGAGAAATTAGGCAATTCAAGTTCACCTGGGACTAATTGCCTCACTTTTTTTATCAGGACAATACTAACCAGCAAATTATGAGTTTTCAAACGATACTTTACAAAGCATATTTTGTACAAACATTCCAGCAGTGTGTAGGGTATGGATGCAGAGATGTATTCTGTCACACATACCTTACAGTAATTTTATCTAAACTATATTTCTCCTTTTTTATAAGAATGAAATGTGGAACTGTTTCAAATGCCTTATTAAAATCAAGATATTTTATGTAGGGATGTGAATGACTAATCGACTAGTAGACTGTCTGATAAACAAATGCTTATCGGATCGTCGGTACGCTAGTTGACTAGTTATTCCCCTGCCCTTGCGCCGCCTCTATCAGAAAGAGGCAGCGGGGGGGAGAGGAGGGAATAGGATGAGGTGCTTCGACGCGGCAGTGCCACGTGGAGCTAATGGTCAGCTGGGGACTCCCTCATGGACCCCAGGTTCCATGAGGTGCTGCCGCTTTGAAACGCTGCGGGGAGCATGCGCTGGCCCCGTGCTCCCCCCTGCGCTTTTGCCTTTGAAGTGTAGCAACAGCCTGGTGGAGAGGCGCCCTTATCGACTAATCAAATAGTTGATGCAAATCGCATTGACTATTCGATTAGCTAATTAATCGAAATTGTACATCCCTAATTTTACATCTGCTGCTTCCCCATCAGCTAGATCAGTAATTTTATCACAGAAGGAAATTAAGTTGGTTTGTCATGATTTTTTCTTGACAAATCCATGCTGAACATTCCTTATAAGTGTGTTGTCCTCTGGGTGCTTTCAAATTGATTGTTTAATAAATTGCTTCAGTATTTTGCTAGGTATTGAAGTTAGGCTGAATGGTCACTAATTCTCTGGATCTTTCTTGTTCCCCTTTTTAAATATAGATGCTATGCTTGCCCTTATTCAGTCTTTTGGGATATCTCATGTTCTCCACGAGTTCTCAAAGATAATTGCTAATGCTCTGAGATTGCTTCAGTTTGTTCCATAAGTATTCTAAGATTAATTTAATCAGGCCTTACTGACTTAAAATATTCTTTAACATTTTCTTGCCCTATGATGACTTATGTTCCTTCTCCCTTCTTAATGTTAATTGTGTTGAATATCTGGTCATCATTAAGCTTTTCAGTGAATACTGAAGCAAAACAATCACTAAGCTCTTCAGCTTTTTTTATGTGAACATTTATTATCTTTCCTTCTTTGCTAAGCAGAGGAATTACACTTTCCATATGATGGAAAAACCAAAAAGTTTAGACATCCTTCAGTTTGTTGTGCTCCACAGATCTTTAAAAAGGAGATGCTTCCAGGAGGACTATAGGCAAAATCCTGGTCCCACTGAATGTATCCGAGACATTTTCTCTTACTTATTAGTCTTTTGCGCCAAATAGAATTTAGCATTTCTTTCTGGCACTGTAGTATTCATAGTCTTTATGTCTATATTAAAGATGATCATTTTTAGAACTCCTCTTTAGATGCCCTTTTGATTAATGACCAACTCTTGCAAGTGACAGAATTTCTGTAATGTAAAATTAAAATTTGTAATAATTTTAAAGATAATTTTACCATCATTGGATCATTTTAAATTTATATTCCCATGTTCCCTGTTGAACTTTCTATCCAAGTCTTATTTCTCTTTGAGGCTTTTGCTAATTATATTAATCTACTTTCTACTGTATATTTGAGAGAGCTTGTTTGTTTGTCCATTCAAAAACTCTGCCTAAATGGTGAGAGCCTGGATCACCAAATTTGTTATACAGCTTCCTCTTATCATAACTTAAAACAACATAAGTGTTTTGCTGTGCCAGGAAAATGGGATGTGCCTGGAATGGGATTTCTTCTCATAAAACCACACAGAAAAGAGACAGCATCACGAAGCAGGTGAAAGGGGTTGGCTGGGGTCATGTCCCCCACCCCCATCTCAGATGGCCTCAGCTCCGAGTCTCCCAGGGACCCATTAGGGTCCCCGGGGGGGAATGAAGCTCCACCCTTCTACACTTCTGGTTTATACTGGAACATTGTTGGCTGTTCCCCTTCATCAGGGAATGAGGGGAAAATGCACAGTTTGCTGCGTTCCTCACTCTGGCTGGGGAGTGCAGGAGGCAGATAAATCTGGACTTACCCCAGCTGGATGACATGCACCCCTCCCCCAGCTGTGCCCCTGGGCTGCAGTGGCCACGGAGAGGTGCTTCTTACTTGGCCTCAAGCTGCTGCAGTGAGAGAAGGCTGGGGTAGTTGTCCCCAGGGAAGCCTGCATACTGAACCCCTCATCCCCACTCCCACCCCAGAGCAAGATTTAAATTAAGCATGTGCGTTTTCATTTTCTTTTCCAAAAAACAAAAAATTGAGGTAAAGACCAGCCCAGTAAATCTTCTAGTTACACATACATGTCGTTACATATTTATTGTTTCTCAGTTACTTTTAGAGAAAATGTTTTCACTTTAAAAGTAAACTGTTTTTCTAACTTCTGGCAATGTAAACTCAATTTGCAATATAAAGTCAAACTGTATTCTTTCTGGTTCAATGCCTCATCATCCTTACTGAAGATGGTCCAGATCAAGCTATTTCCTCATTTTTAACTCTGAAACTGCATTGATTTCAATGGGATTGCACAAGTCTAATTGACGGCAGAATATGTCTCTGAAAATATAAGTTAATTAACTATTCTTCTTCAAGTGATTGCTCACGTGCATTCCAATTTATGTGTGTATATACCATGTGCATAGTTACTGGGAAGATTTTCCCTAGCTGGATACTGTAGGTCAGCAGCGGAGACGCCTAGAGTGCTGACCGCATCCTTCCTCAGTTCCTTCTTACCTCCAGTGACAGTTGTCGGAGCTAGAGTCTCTTGCCTCGGTCAAGTTTGCTTTCCCTAGTTGCTCTTTGTAGTTAGTTTTTTCTTAAGTGTTAAGTAGTGGATACGTTTGCAGCAGGGACTCCATTTTTGTTCTCCCCACTCAGGACCTGGGGCATGCCTCGGCTCCCTGGCTTCAAGCAGTGTAGACAGTGCATGAAGTTTATGCCTACAGGCGAGCCTCGTGACTTCTGCCTAAAGTGTTTGGGAATGGCCCACTTAGCAGACAAGTGTAAAATCTGCCTTTAGGGCAAGAACTAGAAGAGTCAGAGTTCTGCCTCCGAAATCTGTTAATGGAGATGTCTTTGGATCCTCATCCGGCGCTGCAGGCCGCGGGACCAGAATCAGCAGCCTCGGTACGCAATGTGCCTTCATTGGTGCGGAGTGCACTGGTGCTGAGGAACGAGTCAGGTAAGACATCCTGGCACCATAGGTGACTGAAGACTAGCTGTCGGCACCAATTCCATTCTCCGGTGCAGAAGAAGTAGGGGTGGGAAAGCAGATGGTTCCCTCTTTCCAGAGCTAAGAGGCTTAAAGAGTTGCATCCTGTGTCAGAAGACCCTTCAAAACAACCCACTCATATGGTCCTGCTCCCATGTCCTCCTCTTCACTAGGCTTTGGCTCCACTACAGATGTGGTTGGCCAGCATATACAAGCCATCTCGTCACCATCTGGACAGAGTGCTACCTGTCCCACCGTGGGTGATAGAGGTTCTTCGCTGGTGGCTGGTTCTTCCTTTTCACACTCCTCAGTCCAGTCTGACTTTGGTTACAGATGCCTCAGACTTGGGAAGCATCTGGGCGGACTGAAGACTCAGGGTGTCTGGTCTCAAGCAGAATGTGCAATGCACAATCAATGTAAAGGAGCTTAGAACCATATGGTTGGCCTGTCTGGCCTTTTTGGGCGAAATAAGGAGGAAGTGTGTCTTAGTTCGCACGGACAACACCACAGCAATGTTTTATATCAACAGACAGGGTGGCGCTCACTCTATTCCCCTGTGCAAGGAGGCGATGTTGCTGTGGGAGTTGTGCGTGCGCAGCAAGACGCACCTACTGGCCTCGTGTCTGTCAGGTTGTCTGATTTCTTTGGCAGACAACTTCTGCTGCTTGTTTCAAATGCATGAGTGGTCCCTTCCCTCAAGTGGGAGGCTGCGCAGGCCCCTTTCCAGATGTGGGGTTGTCCCCCTCTGGATGCCTTTGCTATGAAGAGGAACAGGAAGTGCAGGGCTTTCTGTTCCTACCAGGGCAGCAGCAAGGGCTCTTTGGACAGTGCCTTCCAAATTCACTGGGGGAAAGGCCTCCTGTGTTTCCCCCTTCCCCTTGATCCCCAAGGTGCTGATCAAGGTCTGCAAGGACAGAGCAGACCATTTTGATAGCACCAGCCTGGCCCAGGCAACATTGGTACACAAGTCTCTATCAGCTCTCGGTAGCACCTCCAACCCTCCTCTCCTTGTTCCAGGACTTGTCTCAGAACCGCAGCACATTGCTGCACCCCAGCCTCCATGCTTTACACCTAATGGCCTGGAGGGTCCTTGGTTGGTTGAGCATGCTGGAGCAGCAATGCTTGGAGGGATTGTCAAGGCTATCCCCACTCTGGCACGATGAATGCAGAAGTGGGGGGCCCGCAAAAGCAACCCAAAACCTGATCTCTATAGGCTTTGGTACAAAAACTTTCCCCCAAAATCCCAATACCCGGATTTTGGGGAAAGAGCTTGAAAACAAAAGAGAAGATACAAGCTGCAGTCTATGATTGCTGTCCCCTCGTCAGAGGCATGCAGATATCACAGACAGATTTTCCAGGACACAGAAATGAACTAATACCAGGTTAATTAAAAAAAAGAAAGAACTTTTATTATTAAAACAATACCCCAGTTACAAGCATAGTTGGGATGGCTAGATGGTAAGAGCCACCAATTAATATACTCATGGAGGATTCCCTCATGGGCCAAAACTTAGTTGCAAAAGAGAGGAAAAACCATTTCTAACAGCACAGACATCAGATCCAAATTCCCAAACCAGAAAACAATAAAACCTGTTGGATTTATCTAGACTTTACCGTACTTACACATTATGAAGAGTCTTTTTCTTGGAGAAAGACATGTCTTTTGTCTCCCTTAGTATCTAGAGAGCAAACTCTGGCTCAGAGACAAAGGAGGGAAAAACCCAACAATTCCTTTGTCTCAGTTTGAAATCCCTATCTGCATTTCTATTGGCTGAGCAGATACCTGGTTAGGTACAGGGACATAGTTAACCCCTTAGTCCCCAGGCTGCTGGCCATCCCTCATGGTTATGAAAGGGAGTCAGGGAGGCATTGTCAGGTAGTAGGAAGCCACCTATGCGTGCTACGTATGCTTTCAAATGGAAGAGGTTTGCCATGTGGGCTTTACAGAGAGCCACCCAGCCGTTGCAGGCTTCAGTTCCATTTATTTTGGAGTACCTTGTGGGGCTAAAACAACAGGGGTCCGCCACGTTGTCCATCAAGGTGCACCTGGCCACAATATCAGCGTTCCATTCTGGTTTTGGGGGGCCATTGGATATTTTTAGATCTCTTGGTGAGCAAATTCCTTAAGGGCTTGAATAGACGTACCCTCATGTGAGGGACCTGATACCCCATTGGGATTTAAACCTTGTTTTGTCAAAGTTATTGTCTCCTCCATTTGAGCCATTAGCTGCTTGACAGAGGCTGGAGAGGGATGGCAGGAGACAAATCGCTTGATCATTGTCTTCGGTCCACCCCCTCTGGGGCACCTGGTGCTGGCCACTGTCGGCAGACAGGATACTGGGCTAGATGGACCTTTGGTCTGACCCAGTACGGCCGTTCTTATGTTCTTATGTACTTGTTCTTTATTGTATTTGCCAATGAAAGTTATTTTTTTGGTGGCCATTATTTCAGCCAGATAGCTTTCCGAACTAAAAACGTTAGTGTCGGAACCTCCTTATACTGTTTTCTTTAAAGATAAGGTTCAGTTGAGACCCCATCCTTTGTTTCTCCTGAAAGCGGTTTCCCAGTTTCATGTATCACAGGACATTTTTCTACCTGTGGTTTCATCCTAAGCCCCATCTTACCCCCCGGGACAGTTCCCTACATTCCCTGGATGTCAGGTGTGACTTAGCTTTTTACCTGGAATGTACTAAGCTGTTCAGGAGGTCAAATCAGTTGTTTGTTTCAATAGTAGAAAGGATGAAGGGACTGCCTGTTACTGGCCAGAGGATATCCTTCTGGGTCACTGGGTGTATTCGTAGTTGTTACGAATTACCATAATTTAGCGAATATAACCTGCAGGTTATATGCGTTTTTACAAACCCGCACCCTCCCCGTGGGATATATTCGGGTGCGGGGTATATAGGGTTTTTTTTACTCACCAGTGGGTTTTTTTAACTCACCGGAGGCTGGTGGTTCCTGCGGTTGCGCAGGAACAGGGAGGGGGGTGAGCACTCCCCTGCCCGGAAGATGGTGGTTCCTGCGGTTGCGCAGGAACGGGGGGGTGAGCGCTCCCCTGCCTGGAGGATGGTGTTTCCTGCTCCCCCGCCCCTTCCTGCGGCTGCGGAGGAACCAGGGGGATAAGCGCTCCCCCGCCCGGAGGCTGGAGGCTGGCGGCTGCGCAGGAACCAGGGTGGTGAATGGCTGGCTAATTACCCCGCACCGTAAATTAGCAAATATACCCCTGGCAAATATACCTGGCACAGAAAAGTCTTGTATACCCCGTGGGGTATACTTGTGGCCGGGGTATACAAGATTTTTTTTACGGAAATAGAAAAAACCGCGGGGTATATTCGGGTGTGGGGTATATTCGCTAAATTACGGTAGTGAAGGTGCCAGCTCCTCAGCTGCCTGCCCATTCGACTCGGGCGCAGGCCTTGTCAACAGCCTTTCTGGCACATGTCCCCATCCAAGACATTTGCCAAGTAGCCATGTGATCCTCGGTGCACACATGTACATCTTACTGTGCCATCCAATGTCATGCTAGAGAGGATGCTGCACTTGGAAGGGCAGTGCTGCAGACTGCAGGTTGGTGATCTCCGACCTCTTCACTGGATTGCTGCTTGGTGTCCCTAGCCTCTGTCAGAGGCTGGGAATGGGTGACAGGAGAGAAATTACTTTTTGATTCTCTGTTCTGTTCACTCCCTCTGGGGCATCTGGCATTGGCCACTGTCGGCATACAGGATGCTGGGCTAGATGGACCTTAGGTCTGACCCAGTATGGCCATTCTTATGTTGGGAATCACCTAAATTGGAATGCACATGAGTAATCACTCGAAGAAGTAAAGACGATTACCCTTTCTTTTGAGATGTGTGGCTCATGTCCATTCCAAAACCCTCCCATCTCCCCTCTGTCGGAGTCACTTCCAGCAAGAGGGAACTGAGGGAGGAGGCGGTTGGCAGGGTGCTTTATACCTAGTCATACTGGCGCCACTCTAGGGGTCTCCCTGCTGTCCTATGGTTTCCAGCTAGGGAAAATTTTCCTGGCAACTCTGCATGCGGCGTGCACACATCTAAATTGGAATGGACATGAGCAACACATCTCGAGCACCAGTTACAAAAGGTAACTGTCTTTTTTGCTGATGCATGAGCCAGAGAAGAATCCATTTTTCTCTCATAATTGTACTGGCTCTGTATTGCTATGAGTTAAAAATAAAAATACTGTGGTGGAAACTAATTTTCAATTAAGGTAAACATCTGACTAAATATACAAATGAATCAGATCTGACAAGTAAAAAGATGGTATTTTCTGTTAGTTGCTGTTCTGACCAGACCTGAGCTTCAAATATGTTCTGTTTAGGCCCCTATTCTGAAAAGAGTTTTGTGTGTGTTTATGCATTGAAGTTCTATGGCCTATATCATACAAGTCACATTACATCGGTGGATCTCAACTTATTTACCATGGTGGGCTTCAAATGCAGCTCTCTCTGTTTTAAGTGGATTACTTCCGCACAATATATGTACTACCTGGATAGCCCCAAGGACGTCACATGAGCCAAAGCTGTGTGCGTACTGAGTTGCAAGCAGCCAGTGGTCCACAGATTGAGAACCACTGACACAGATGATCACAATGGTCCCTTGTGGTTATAAAATCTGTGAACTGACATCAGGGTTACTAGCATGTGTGCAGGTTTTTACAACATCTGAAGCTTAATGTTGAACACATTTTGCTCCAGTGCAAATAAGGAAAATGACACCACATAAAGGGCTTGAAGATGTTAAAAGGTGTTGTCTGAAAATACTGAGACCTGTGATTAGCAAATACTGTGATTGCCAGCTATTGAATGTGTTTTAAATGGCTCAAGAGGAGTATACTGGTAGTCCTCATGCTGAAGCACCCTCAGTAGCCTGGTATAGCATTGCAATTCTGACTCTGAGTCCTATGAGGCTTATGTACTGTATATTGAACAGTACACTTGCAAAGGTCTACTTTATTTTACCAAAAAATGGCACATTGTACAAAGTTCATTAGGAAAAACTTCCTAACTGTCAGGGTGGTTAAACAATGGAATAAATTGCCTAGGGAGGTAGTGGAATCTCCATCACTGGAGATATTTAAGAGCGGGTTAGACAGACATCTATCAGGTATGATCTAGACAGTGCTTGATCCTGCCGTGAGGGCAGGGGACTGGACCTGATGATCTCTTGAGGTCCCTTCCAGTTATAGTATTCTGTGATTCTATGAAATAGGTATTCACTTCAGCATCTTTAGCTCTGGGGTGAGAGGAGGAGAGGGGAGGCTGAATTAACCTTAGTCCGTCAGCCCCACTTAGATCTAGGTCTGTTACTCACAAGGCCCTTTAGATATGGAATCTTCTTCTAGAGCCAGAGCTGCTTTTCATCAGGGAAGTTTTTCTCCACTTGGGTAAAGGTCCTCCCACAGAGGTCAAACTGCAATGATCCTTTCTTAGGACAGCATATAATTCTTCTCATCTGGGGCTTTTCTTGCAATCTTGTGAAATCCTTCTTCCTCCGAGAACAGGTTCTACTGCAACTTTGCACTTAAAACTCTTTCCTTTTGGAACCTCTTCCCGTAGGAGTATTCTTCCTTAGTTTCCTTTTCTGATGATCCCTATCACCTTGGGATCTTTCTCTTTCTGAGGACTGTTCCTCTCCCCAGAAGCTTTGATTGTCTACCCTCTACTGCAGTGGTGGGCAGTCTGTGGCCTGTGGACTCCCTGTCTGCTCCCCATCCTCCACGCATCTTTCACACACTGGGGCACTGGAGCCCTGCACTTCCTCTTCCCTCTTAGTACTTTTGAATCGCCAGAGTCACACTCTGTCCCCATTCCTCACCTCCCTCCCAGAGCTGAAACGCCACAAATCAGCTGTTCACAACTCTTCAAGCTCTGGGGAAAAGCAGGAGGAGCAGGGATGGAGTGCAAATCAGGTCATTTGTGGTTCTCTGAAAGTGTTGGAGGGGTTGGGGGAAGAATAGGAAATGCAAGGCTCCGGTGCCCCACTGCACAAGAGGCGCATGGGGGAGGGGAGCATACTGGGGAGCCATGGGGCTGTTGTGACCCACTGAAATGGAGGGCCATACATGAGGCCCACTCATTATTTTTCGTGGCCCATCGCTGCACTACTATAAGTAATTGTCTTTTATCATGCCCAGGTGCTTCACTGTCTAAATGCCCCAATGAGATAATTAGTCCCAGGTGAACCCGAATTGCCTAATTCCCCTTTATGAAATCTGTCAGAGGTGGGCTGAGCCCTTGGCCCTTTCAGAAGGCCAGCTACCCTCTGACAGTGAGGCACTAGATTTTTTTTTATAGCGTTACATAAAAAAAAAAAGATTTTAGTTAATTTTGGAGCCGTATATAATAGCTTTGAATAAAGATTAACACAGACAATGGGTATCTTGTTTTAATGTTTATTTTGGAATTGTCTTGGAGGTATACCTTTAATCATGATTATTTATATATAATACCATATAAAATTAGAGCTGGCAAACTCAGATCAACAGAATATAGAGCACATCATTTAACAGTTATTTAATGGAAAGAAATGTTGATGCGTTATACTCTGGATGGGTCAGATCTAATATATTTTACTTGACTTTAATTCTGAAAGGCAGATCTGGCTGGGCTAAAGGAGTTCAACTGCTAGCCTGTAAGTTTTGATATGTGGAAATTTCTTTGTTAAAATCAATGTGTATATTTTAATGTTTTCTCAGTTTGAAGTCCTTCTGTTGGAAATGGATATTTCCACATCCCATACATATTTTGAATACCAAGCCTTTATTACAATTTTAGATTCTGCCACCAAAAACCTGTAATTCTAGATTTTTATGATTTTTCTGTTTCAGGTTTGCTTCCTGTCCCTTCTACATCAACAACAAGCTTTGCAGAATTTTCCATTAGGGAACGGATGAGAGACAAATTAAAAGCTGCAAGGGTGAGAGCATTTATAAAGGATTTTATTTTATTTTATAGGATTTATGAGATTGTAATCAATCTTTCTTGTTTTGTGCTGCATAACTGAATGAATTAAATTTGCCTTTGTAACTCTGTTAATATCATATATTTATCTGTACAGATTAGTTCCTAATAGATGATTTCAATACTGTATTATTTTCTAAACAAGTTAAATTCTTTTTTGTAATATAAACACTAATGTTTAGAAAAATCTTACCATTTTAACAGAAAGTCAGATCTTACCACTTTCATGTTGAATATTTTCCATGCTAGTGTCTTGTTGAAATCATTGGGGCTACTTTTGGAGAAAATTATTGTATATTGTAACTAGAAGATTTACCTGGCATTGCTCGGATCCTTAACTCAAAGATGTTTTATTTTTCTTCATTTAAATCATTCCTCTGGGGTGGGGCTGGTGATGAGTGGTTCAGGATGCAGGGTACCCCATGGAGAGAGGACAGCCACAGCCCTTTCTCACAGCAGAACCTTGGGGCCAAGTGAGAAGCACATGTTCATGACTGCTGCAGCAGGCATAGCAGGGTAGGGGTGCATGTCCCCCAGCTGGTGGACAGACAGACAAAGAGGCAAAATCTCTGAAATATATAGTAGATAGCCTCCCCCCACCTGCTGGCCCAATGGGATTATAGCTGTCCTAGTCCCCATCTCTGACTCCTTGCTGCCCTTTTCTGTGGTCATTCTACAGTATAATGCCTTCCTACCAGACCCCTCTCTTTCCATTGTATGAGAACAGTCAAATTCCAGGAACATCCTATTATCCTGGTGCATCCAAACCCTGGTCTGGATTTAAGTTATAATAAGAGAAAGCTGCATACCAAATTTCATGGTCCTAGCTCTTACCATTTAGGAGGAATTCTTGAACGGAGTTACAGAAGGACAGATACACAGATGCACATTTTAAAAATATATAGTAAGATAAATGGAAGCAGAATCTGTCTCTTTGTAATAATTTAACATGGTTATACAATTAAAATATCTTTCATTTAATATTACCTGTAGTAAGACCTTGAATTTCTAAGAATTGGTATAAAATTACTCATATATGATCAGAATTTCTGTTTGTTCTTTCTTAGTCTAAAGCAGAAAGTGCTTTACTGCAAGAAGTCCCCAGTCCACGACCAAGGCGCTTAAAAAGCCTCAGACAGAGGGAATCCGAAAACAGATGGGATAAAAAGGTGAGAAATAAAATGTCCACGTGTGCATGCTCTATGTGCTGTATTACCTTCACCTTCTTGATAAAATGACAACTGTCAGTTGTTTGAATATCATTAAGATAATCTTATATAAAATATTTGTATTGCATTTTGATATCATTTGCTACACAGAAAGACAAACATCCCTGACTATTAAAGAATTAGTGAACAGGAGCCTTTCCAATTAATGCATTTTATATACATGCTATACATACAGTATTACATTTACTTTTGTTATAGCATAGATTTCAAGTGAGGCTTCTATCACCTAGAGCAGCAATGGGCAACGTAGACTAATGAATGGGCTGTATGAATTGCCCTCCTTGATCTCAGTGGTCTGCAGGATTGTCGTATCTGGAATATAGGGTAGTTTCGTTAACTGTGCTTGCATATCTAGAATTTGCAGGGTGTGCCGATTGAACTGTAATAGTGCTTTGATTGGATGTAGAGGGAGTGCGTGGCTCTCACAGTCAATGGTGTGTGCAGTCAGCACGCATCTTTCTTCACGTTCTCTTGCTTTACATGTGTGTTACTTTAGTAATACTGATAGGAAAAAACCTATGTGGATGGAAACCAGTAGAATCTTGCACATGGGCAAGGATAAACAAAATGTCTTGCGGACTACACATAGAACCCCAGTGGGCCTCAGGTTGCCCAACACTGACCTAGGTATTAGCCCCTCCAAATTCTGTATTCCTGTTATTTACCATGTTTTAAGATACATAATTGCTATACTTGAGCCAAAAAGAGCATTGTATCTGTAAATAGTGTGCTTTTATTTTTTAATTCCGTTAGAGATTACACAGATAAGAACATAGGTATGGCCATACTGGGTCAGGCTAGGTCCTTCTAGCCCAATATCCTGTCTTCTAACAGTGGCCAGTGCAGGTGCCCCAGAGGGAATGAACAGAACAGGTAATCATCAAGTGATCCATCTCCTGTCACCCATTCCCAGCTTCTGACAAACAGAGGCTGGGGATACCATCCCTGCTCATCCTAGCTAATAGGTTCATCAATGACTATCTTCTTTTTTCTTCTTAACATTATCTGGCAAGGAGTTCCACAGGTTGACCGTGTGTTGTGTGAAAAAGTACTTCCTTTCATTTGTTTTAAACCTGCTACCCATTAATTTCATTTGGTGACCCCTAATTCTTATGTCATGAGAAGAAGTAATTAACTCTTTATCCACTTTCTCTGCACCAGTCATGATTTTATAGACCTCTATCAGATCCCTCCTTAGACATCTCTTTTCCAAGCTAAAAAGTCCCAGTCCTCTTAATCTTACCTTATATGGCAGCCGTTCCATACCCCTAATAATTTTTGTTACCCTTTTCCCAATACTAAAAAAATGCTAACAGATGCTAATGTTAGAAATGCTATCTATCTATCTATCTATATTTTAGAATGTCTGTGTGTCTGTCAGGAAGTCTGTTTGTTCAAGAACTCCTATACAGCAAGAGCTAGGGCTACCAAATTTGGTGTGCAGCTTCCTTTTCTCCTAACTTAAAGCAAGATCAAGGTTTGGTTGTGCCAGGGTAACTGGAAGCCCAGGAAAAAGACGGTTTTCCATAACATGTAAGGGGGGGGGGGGGCTGTTGTTTGGAAGGATGCACTATGACAGTGGCCACTCAGGCAATGAGCCCTCAGAGGAGAGCTATCCTGCAGTGCCCCTGGGGGCAGCTGTACCACCAAGGGACTCTGCCATCTTGCCTACCAGTACATTGGTAAGTAGCCCCTCTGCCCCAAACCCTTTCTCCCTTCCCCCCCCCAGCACTTGGCAGCAGTGCTGTGGGGGGAGGGAGAAAGAAGGCCCCTAGCAGCCAGAGAAGGATTTGTGGGGAGAAAAAATGTTCCTGGTGGCCGGGGGGGGGATGCTGAGAGGAGAGAAAATGCCTTTCGTGTCTGGGGGGAAGGGTTGGAGGCAGAGAAAATGCCCTTAGTGGCCAGAGGAGAGGGCTGGAGGCAAAGAAAATGCCCCCTGGCGGCTGAGGGGAGAGAAAATGCCCCTGGCAATTGGGGAGAGCGGGGGCTTTGGGAGGAGAAAATACGCCTGGCAGCCGTGGGGGTGGGGAGGGAGACGGTGGAGAGAAAAGATATGTGCCAAATGGGGTCCTTGCCCTACACCCCCCAACCCTCACTTTTACCTCCTCTCCCCCCCTCCCCCCACATCCTCAAGGCCCTGTCCTGACTCCTGCAAACACACACACACACACCACCAGCCCCCTGTCCTGAAGGACCAAGGCAACACTGGGTAAGTCTGCTAGTAACTTTTTTATAAAGGCACACAGCTATACCAGCTAAAGAATTCTAGTACATTTTAGACATATTTCTTTGTTCTCTTCAGTTATGGCTCAGCATGGTTTGCTGCCCTGCCCTGCATTCTCTGGACACATTGTTTCACCTTTCTCCATTAGTCTTGAAGTCCTTGTACTGGCAGGAGTCCCCATGCAGGAATTTCAGGCCAGTCACAATGCATGTTGTGCTCTCTACACTGAATCAGGCATTCAGTGATTCACACATGGACAATACTATCACAGTGTATTATGTGAACAAACCTGGGGGAAGCTCTCACTGAATCACAATGTCTTGAAGCAGTCAACATGTGGTATTTCTTTATCAAGGAGGACATCACCTCGACAGGAGTCCACTTACCAGGGTCCCAGAACTGTCCTGCAGATCATCTCAGTAGGGTTTTCTTCCTGAGACATGAGTAGTCTCTGAAGACAAATGTTCTTTGGATAGTGTTTATAACATGTATCCCCATGATTTGGGTAAGAGAGTGCACCTCTGTGCAACAAGGGAAAATGGAAAGTATTACCTGTTCCATTCTGGGAAGTGGCTCAGCTGAGGTTCCCTGTACGATGCTTTTTGTTGCAGCTGGCAGTCGACTCTGCTGAATTAATTCCTTCCTATCCTGGTCCTTCCTTAGGTCATTGCCAACCTTGAGGCAGATTGAGCCAGACTCATCCTAATTGCCCTGGCGTAGTGAAGGCAGCACTGGTTTTAAGACCTCTCTGCTGTGTTAATTCAGCCTTCCATTCTGAATGACCTGCTCACAGATGCCAAACCATGCATCTGGCGACCAACTCCCGGCACCTTACAGTGTGGCTGCTGCAGGGCTGAATGAGGAGGAAAGGTATTGCTTAGATGTTGTCCAACAGGTCCTACTTAACAGTAGAAAGCCTTTCTCTAGAACGGCCTATTTGGCAAAGTGGAAGAGGTTTTGTTGTGTGGTCCTTGGTCTGTGGGTATGCTGGGGAGTCATGACTGTGCAATGTCATTCACTGGAAGCAAGGGTGACCTGATAAATGTAAAAAGAGGCACAATTTACGTAATGTGAAGTTAATAGGGAATTGGAATCAGCAGACCAAAAAGGAGCATGAGATCATCCCTCGCAGCTTCCTCCCTCAATGTTGCTTTGCAAACCGACCCCGTTAATTCCCCATCCTGGAGGAACAGTAAGATTCTCAGTGAATGAGTTAAAAGAACTCTTTGGCTGATTAGTTTTGAAGCTGAAGTTTGTTAACTATACAGTATTATCTTTGTGTTCGAGTTAAACTGGAAATCTACTTCTTTGAAGTTAAAGTTGTTTGTTGCCTGTGAAACCTTGCCTGTGATGCCTTCGTCATGCATCTGTCGAAGTGGGTCTTTGTCCACGAAAGCTCATGCTCTAATAAATCTGTCAGTCTATAAGGTGCCACAGGACTTCTCGTTGTTTTTACAGATTCAGACTAACACGGCTACCCCTCTGATACTTAGCAGGCAATAAAACACTTGTTTCGGACAATGTGGTGTTTTTGTGTCGTGAAAATCCCCCACTCCCGTATTTGTGTATTTCGGTATTTGCGGCTATCTCGTGAACGTATTACCCATGAATGTGGAGGGCTTTCTATATAAATGACTACATGGTCCAAGATGGTGGAAAAATATAAGACTTCTATTTTACCTTGTATCCCAAAGTTGACCATTCCTTTATTAAGTATGGAAACTGCCAATGTAGTATCCGCTTCCAATTTCATAAAATGTTTTTTCTATTCTTCCTTTCATAATCAGACACGTTTTATTAAACAATTTGAGTAATTCTGTTTTGCTTTGCTTTAGAAGAGAAAAGAGCTAACTATTACTAGCAGCAGCACCCACTTTCTAATAAATATTTCATCAGAATAAAATTTTACTGTGTACATTCAATAGCTAATTTGTACACTCAGCTACTCACCATGTTCATTTGATGTGCTGTAAATAAATACCTTGTATAATAATTTAAAAGATGTTTTTATGCAGTCTGATGAAGATGAGTCAAGACAGATGCAGGAGGATCAATCCCAGACATCTTCTAGAGTCAAGTTTCATGATTCTGTCAAAAAACTCAAGCAAAAGTCACATGTAAGAATCATTTTCTTTAATTACAGTAACCTTTAGTGACCTCGGTGGGACTCTTGTGTGACTGCAGGATTTTCAGTGTGGCAGGATTGCAACTTTAATTTGCAAAATGCCCTTTCCATTATTGGGGTACTTAGCAACTTAATAAACAATTAAAATATGATCATCTTCATAAATCCTCATAGCAACTTCACCAACAATTGTTAAAAATAACCCCAAAAATCTCTGATAAAAGTATCTTGTATTGTGAAATGAGAGCCATGTTGGCACAAGGATTGGGCTTTAATGTCTAGTTAGACATTCTTCTCTCATAGATTGACAGTCACAATACTACTACATATTATATGCATGGCAACAAAATACTGCTGTTAATTGGGTCACAAGGTATATATTATAAAGATTAGTTCTGCCTGTTAAAGACAGATTTTGACAACTTGTGCTCCTTGAGTGTAGGTGCATATACACATGTCGCTACCAGGTGTGCCAGAGGAGGCAAGGCAAGACAATGTCTCTTCCCCCTCAGTATAGCGTGCCAGATTCTGGGGCCTTCAGTGATAGGTGTAGAAGTCATTTCTCATTGTGCTTCTCTAAATTCCCTCAAGAGCATTGTTTCTGCCTGATAGTTCTTTGGGCAGAATATCTCTAGAAACTGGTGTTTGTACAATGCCCCTCTACTTCCCCACGTGTGAGACTTAAGGTTTCACAGCTACAACATAATCCTGGTGTCTGATCATATTCCAGGTGTATTTGCGTTTAAAAAATGAGCAAATTTAAAACTGAAGCAGTTGATATTTAAAAACCTTACTATATAATATGTGTTTTATTAAGTAGTAGGAGTTTGAAATGTAAACTATCTAACAGATGCTTGGTTTCAATGTTTTAGTGTTTGTGTGATTTTTTTAATGATTCATAAACACTATGCTGTTACTAATTAAAGGATAGTTTTAGTTGTTTTAGTTGTATTAAAATACTGTAAATGTGACCTTAAATGATGCTTTCTTTCCTTAGGTCCAGACTGATTTTCCTTCTGCTGAAGAAGCATATAATTTTTTTACTTTCAATTTTGATCCTGAACCAGAGAATATAAAGGATGAAAATAAGAGCAAGAAAAAGAGTGAATTAAATCAGGAGGAGGAAGAACAGGAATCTATAGTAAACTACCAGCAAGAACAAACAGAGGATGAAATGGTACAAATCAGACATACTTTTTTATATTTTTATTCAGACTTTTTATGCTAATTTTTGCATGTCCACTTAATAAAAACTGACATTTTATAATTTATTTTAAAAGCAAATGTTGGGATTATGTTTTCAAAACACTGATGCAAGGTAGAAGTTGCTTTCTTTGCAGTTAGTGCTTTTTCTTTAGTAGTGAAGTACTTCTTGCTTAATAATTATATAACAAATAATTGACACAATGCAGACTATAATTATAATTGCATGGAAAAAATAGAGTTTCATAGTAAACTGAATAAATCAATAGACATTGTATCAGTAAGTGTCAATTTTACCTCAGGCTAATATTGCATGTTCATTAAAGAGATTGAGAGAAAAATTATGAGAGGCTGTTTTTTCAAAACAATATGAAAACAGGATGACAAGACATAAAGGAAGGGGATTATAACTACAGACCTAAATCTTCCATCTTTTCTTTCATAGAGCAGTATCTTCCTCTATAAATTGTCCCATTAATTCCAAAGAGATTATTGGGAGACTAGTGTACTTAGTGTCAGTAAGGGTGCGTCTACACAGCACCCTAACCTCGAAATAAGATATGCAATTTGCGCTATGCAAATTGCATATCTTATCTCAAATCTCTTTCAAACTAGCTTATTTTCAAATTTGGTGCAGCTGCACAGCACCAATTGAAAAATAACATGCTATTTCAAGCCATCCCTTATCCCTTGTGCAATGAGGTTTACTGGGATGGTGAAATAGCGCGCCCGTTATTTTGAAAAATATTTTGAAATAATGGGCGGCTTGTGTAGATGTGAGGTAGCTATTTTGGGATTCCTCTGGTATCCTGAAATACCTGTGCAGTGTAGATGTACTCTAAGGGTTGTAGAATGTATGAACATATTTGTTAGTAAACTGTGTATTTAGTTAAAATGAAATTGAGTTTCTGTTTCTAATAGTCTAACATATAGTAACTTCAGTAAACTACCATCTTCAGTAAACTGATTCTTCATCAAGTGATGTCCCTGTGGGTGCCCCACTCAGGTCTTGGTGCATCTTCGCGTCACTGATCAGAAATTTTTGGTGAGCAGTGCCCCTCGCACCGCGCCTGCACACCCTGCTTCTCGTGCCCCTGCCGTTTGTTGAGTGCACGCGCAGCGCAAGCCCTGTCAGTTCCTTTTCTACCATCCTCAGCTGAAGACGGAGTCAGGGTAGTGCTCGTCTTCCTGACGGAAAACAAAATGACTATAGTTAGTTTAGACTTTTCTTCATAGTTTAGCCAGTTAATGATAGTTTTCAATGTTTGCTTTAAAAAAAAAAAAAAAAAGAAAGAGACAGAAAAGCGCCGCCGATGTGGCTTTTTTCTTCAACATGCCAGGTTCTCCTGGCTTTAAAAGATGTGACTCATGTTGAGACTTGATGCCTATTTCTGATGACCATGCCTCCTGCGTTAAATGCCTGAGAGAGACTCGTGCAGCACAAAAGTGCCCTCACTGTCAGAACATGACAGCCAGAGCTAGAAAAGACCGCGAAACGCGGCTCAAAAACCTCCTCTGCAACCACCACGGGACAAACCTGAGGACACATGGGGACAGCAGAAGCCAGTTGACAGAGCGGCTTCACCACCCTGCAAAGGCTCACAAGCTTCGCAGGCTTCCCCGGCACGCTCATTACCAGCGCTGTCCAGAGCCTCTCGTTCCCCAGTGCTGTCAGTTTCCGGCACCATGGAGAAACGCAAGTCTGCACCAGCCAGGGGAGCTGAGTCAGAACGTGAGCGCACCACACCAGTTGGTGCTGCTGCGGCAGCGGCACCTACAAAGTTGCATATTCCACCACCACCAACTCCCACAGGCACCTCTACGGTGCCTGAACAGACTGGTGAGATCGAACTCGACTGCACTCCGGCACTGCAGCATAAGAAGGCGCTGCTCAAGACGTGGCACTTACAAAATTCTCCTCAGCCAGGCACACTGCTCAGATCAGGAGCTTGCTCACCATGCTCTTCAGTGGTGTCTTATATACACGCTTATATGCCAGAAGGGGCTCCCCACTCTCCTACGCTGCTCTCACTAGGAGCTGACTATGGCAGTGGACATAGGAACAGATTTTTATCATTCCCTCGGGATCAATGACTTCCTGGCATTCATATCAGGATCATTCCCTACAACAACATCCCCTGTGGTCCAACCAGCTGTGGATGTATCCTCCACAGCAGTTCCAGCCTCAGTGGCCCCCCTGGGAACCATGGCAAGGGTACCGGCCACGTTCCTCTCATGCTTACCACTCAGGAGATACAGCTCCTCCATTACAACAGCACATGTCTGTGCGCTTCCTGACCATATCCGCACATTCCTCACCGTCTCACCCACTCTCAGTAATAACACAAGCGGGCTCCAGTGATAACAATAACTTACCTCATTCAGATTCGGAGAGTTCCTCACATGACCCCAGATCCACTAGACCAGACAAGGCAGTTTTCCAGATATCGCCCTCTCCACTGGCAGACTATCTAAAACAATTTCAAGAACTATTTAAGCGGGTATCTCAGGACATTACACTCCAAGAGGTACAAGGTAAGCAATACAAATTACTGATTATACTAGAACCCCTGGCATCCTCAACGATAGCTCTACCCATCAACAAAGCTATCCTGGAGCCATCAGATGTGCTGTGGCAAAATCCAGCCTCTATCCCCCCCCAACAAACCTCAGGGCGGATAGAAAATACTTTGTCCCTGCAAAAGATGTGGACTTCCTCTTCGAACATCCCCAGCCAAACTCACAGGTTGAATCACAAGGCTAAGAACCCACAATTTAAATCTACACTCCGCGACAAAGAGCATAAGCGGCTGGACACCTTTGGCAGCAAGGTGTACTCTTCTGCCACCTTCCAATTCAGGATATCAAATTATACAGCCCTCCTGGCTAACTATGATCATGCCAACTATGCTAAACTACAGGACCTGCTGCAGGACCTTCCTGACATTAAGAGACCGCACCTCCAGTCCATCATTAATTATCTTTGGCAAAAAACGGCCCTCCAGGCTGAAATGGATGTCACTTTGACACGGCGGCTAGGGTCACAGCCGCAGCAATCGTAATGCATAGGGCCTGGTTACACAATCCCCTTCACATCCATTCCCCCTACCCTGTCCCTCTTCAGGGACCCATCTCATGAGCCCCTATTACAAACAGAGGTGCAAAAGTTACTCACCCTAGGGGCAATAGAACCTGTTCCCACAGAATATTGAGGAAGAGGGTTCTACTCCAACTATTTCCTAACCGTCAAAAAAACAGAGGGATGGAGACCAATCTCGGATCTCAGGAGACTCAACAAATTAATCCTCAACACAAAATTCAAGATGGTGACCCTGGCAACGCACATACCCGCACTGGAAAAAGGAAACTGTTTCTCAGCCCTCGACCTTCAAGACGCATATTTTCATGTAACCATCCACCAGCCAACAGGAGATTTCTCAGATTTGTCATAGGTCAAGACCATACCAATACTGGGTCCTCCTCTTTGGTCTTTCTATGGCCCTTCGAGTGTTCTCGAAGATGCTAGCCATAGTCACAGCCTTCCTCGGAAGGCAGAACATCATCATCTTCCCTTACCTCAACGATTGTCTTATCAAGGGCTCCACTTGTCAACAAACTATAGCGATGACATCCGCTACCAGAGAATGTTTTTCCCGACTTGGCCTGCTTATCAATATATACAAGTCCACCATACAGCCCACATAAAAGATAGAATTTACCAGGGCACTCCTAGATTTGGTGACAGCAAGAGCCTATCTGCCATCACAAAGATTCAAGGCACTCTGCAACCTCATTTGGGGGGGTCAAGCATACTCCCTTTTCCACGGTCCAGACGTTCCTCCAATTATTGGGGCACATGGCGGCCACAACCTTCATTTTCCTATTCACGAGGCTACACATGCGCTGCCTACAGCATTGGCTTGCAACTGCCTACATTCCAAACCATCACAGCTTTGCGAGACATCTCATACTTTCTCTGCCAGTACTACAGTCTCTCGACTGATGGACTTCTCCAGCCAACCTACTTGCCTGTATACCCTTCCACCGCCTAGATCTATTAGTAAGTATAACGACGGATGCATCACTAATGTGTAGGGGTGCCCATTGTGGTTCAAGGTCACTACAGGGCACATGGTCCCAATGCAAAAGACACCTCCATATAAACATCCTGGAGCTCAGGGCTATTCGCAGTGCATGCGCCCATTTCCTTCCCCTGAGAAAGGGCAGAACCATTCGTGTCCTCCCAGACAACACACCCTCTGTGTTCTACGTCAACTGACAGAGGAGTGCCTGATCATGTTCACGATGTGCAGAAGCAGTCAGATTTTGGAACTGGTGTATCAGGAACCACCTAACTCCAACTGCCACGTATATACCAGGACAGCAGAAAGTGAGGGCCGACAAACTGAGCAGACACTTCTCAGACCAACACAAGTGGGAGATCAATACCAATATTCTCCTCTCTGTTTTTCGCTAATGGGGTTTCCCAGCTATATACCTTCTTGCAACACCACTCAACCGCAAATGCCACAAGTTCTGCTTCTGTGCAGGACTGGTCAAGAGGTCGGAGGGGGATGCCGTCACCATCCGCTGGGCGGCTCCCCTACTCTATGCCTTTCCACCAATCCCTTTTCTTGCCAGAGTGATCAACAAGATCCATTCCGACCAGGCCACAGTAATGCTAATAGTCCCCGCCTGGCCGAGACAACCCTGGTTCCCTTACCTACACTACCTCTTGATAGATCAACCCATTCCTCTCTCCGCGGTGCCGAACCACTTAACGCAGTACCACAGCAGGACGTGCCATCTGAACATCAAAACTCTGAAACTCACGGGATAGCTTCTCCATGGTTCCAGAATGAAGAACTTACCTGTTCAGACAAGGTCAAACACATCCTACTGAACAGTCGACGGCCCTCCACGAGACGCACCTACCAAAACAAATGGACATGTTTTCAGCAATGGTGCACAACATGCAGTTTGCATCCCAATACTGCCCCTATACCTACCATGCTGGAGTATCTCATGGACCTCAGCGACATGGGTCTTTCTATCTGCTCTATCCATGTCCTCCTGGTGGCGGTTGCGGCGTTCCACGAACCTGTGAATGACTTCTCTCTCTTTGCGCATCCCATGGTGAAGCGATTTCTCACAGGCCTATGGAAAACACACCCAAACCTGTGCCCCCGGTGCCACTGTGGGACTTGAACGTGGTTCTCGACACCCTCACCAGGCCACCCTTTGAGCCACTAGCCACTACATCACCACAATACCTATCCATGAAGGTGGCCTTTATAGTGGCAATAACATCAGCAAGACGGGTAGGCGAAATTGCAGCCCTCATGGCCGACCCACTTTTCACTACCTTTACCAAGGATAAAGTTATACTCAGGCCTCAACCAAAGTGCCTCCCGAAGGTCATGTCCGACTTCCACTTAAATGAACCCATTTACCTACCTGCTTATTTTCCTAAACCTCATACCTCCTCCAAGGAGGCCATCTTGCACACATTACATACAAAACGAGTGATTGCATTCTACCTGGATAGAACTAGGGGAACCAGAAAATCAGATAGACTCTTTGTAGCTTGGTCTGGGTCACATACAGGAACAACCGTCTCAGCACAGCATCTATCCAAATGGATTGCCAGTTGCATACATACAGCTTATGAACTTCGTGGCACATGGTCCTTCCATCACACTTTTGCACAGCATTACGTCCTACAGAAAGGGCCAATAGCCTCCACATCTCTGGCAGATGTGATCCTTCTTTCCTCTTCATAAGTGACTCCAATGCCCACCGCCATCTGGCAGGTACTGCTACTGAGTCACCTGAGTGGAGCACCCACAGGAACATCACTTGATGAAGAAGTTACTCACCTGATGCAGTAACGATGGTTCTTCGAGATGTGTGTCCCTGTGGGTGCTCCACTACCCTCCTGTCTTCCCTTCAGCTTAGAGTCTTTAGGGGTAGAAAAGGAACAGACAGGGCTCGCGCTGTGCGTGCACTCAACAAACAACAGGGGCATGAGACGCTGTGTGAGTAGGCGCAGTGCGAGGAGCACTGCTCATCAAAAATCTCCGATCAGCGGCACGAGGACACACTGAGACCTGAGTGGAGCACCCACCGGGACACACATCTTGAAGAACCATCATTACTGCACCGGGTGAGTAACTTCTTCTAATACTGATTTTGATCATTCTAGCATATGGATTTGTATAATTAGCTATACAAAATACAGTACCTCCTTCATAATAACAAACCTTTGGATATAACGAACCTGCTCCCTGGAGCCCCCTGCTGTGGCTGCAGCTGATGGCTTCTCCAGCTCCTACCACAGCCACAGGGTTGAAGTAGCTGTTGCCACATTCACACCAGTGGATATCTTTTGCTGAAACAACCCCTGGCTATAAAGAACAAATTGCTTGGCTCCTGAGGGCATTAGAGCAAAGATTTACTAGACAGCATAATTTAAATAAAACACATTTTTGCATGCAAAATTGTGAAATTGATGTTTTCCAGACCAAAAAGTCCTACTAAATAAAAGAATTAACAATTTTTACATGTGAAATATAGGATGAAGAGGACTGCCTTGTTAATGATAAAGATTTATTCATTATCAATCAAATGGCTCATGATTTTCTAGTAGTAAAACCTGCAGATTACAAAAGCTACTCTGAGCGACTACAGAAAGAAAGAGAATTTTTGTTCATTCCAAGCATTCTAACAGGTATGATATGCATTAACTATAATATACCATAATCTATGCTCCAGTAGCACATGTTATCTGAGGATCTCTGTGGTACTGTAAGTACAGCCAGAGGAATCAATGCCCAGTACTTGCTGTCTGTCAACTGCCAGCCCAGTCTTTGGCTGAGGAAATTTTGAATCACTGAGACCTAAGTTGTCTCATATGATAGGCTTTCATAGAATCATAGGCATAGAAGAGACCTCGAGAGGTCATCTAATCCAGTGGCCTGCACTCATGGCAGGACTAAGTATTATGTAGACAATCTCTGACAGGCATTTGTAACCTGCTCTTAAAAATCTACAACAATGGAGATTCTGCAACCTCCTTAGGCATTTATTCCTATGTTCAGTCACCCTGACCGAAAGTCCAACCTAACCCATCTTTGCTGAAGTGGAAGTCCATTGCTTCTTTTCCTATCTTTAGAGGCTAAGGAGAACAATTTTTTCCCTCCTCCTTGTAGCAAATTTTTATGAACTTGAAAACTTTTATCATGCCCAGTGTTCCCTCTAATTTTTCCCACCACTGAGCAGAATTAATTTTTCTGTCGAGCGATTACAAAATTTAATTGCAATTAATTGCACACGCCTCCCCTTTGAAAAGCTGCAGTGACGTTTCAATGGGGCAGCGCTGCATGGAGCCTGGGATCAGCTGGTAGAGGGGCAGCAGTGCTGGGTAAAGGAGGCTTCCCAAGAGAGGGGGTGGAGTGCACTGGTTGCCGGTCCTGCCCCCGGGGACTATAGAATAGTCGACTAACCGATAAGAATTCATGAGGTTAATCGACTATTCAAGTAATCGATATTTAACATCCTTAGTTTGTGCCCCAAGGTGCATGAGTCAACTATATGCTATTTTAAGTATCTACAATGAAATCTTTAGGATTAAATATATAGAGCAGCTGTGGCCAACCCCGCGGCTTGCGAGCTGCATACGGCTCTTGCCCCCCAAAAGTGTGGCTCGCAAAGCTGCTCCTGCACCCCCTCTAAATGGCTCCCGCCCCCCACTGCTTCCCCCCGGTCCCCGGCTTCCCTGTGCTTACCGGGTCGGAGCTGCTGGGTTTTAAAAATGGCACCCAAGATGGCGGCCGTTTTAAAGGGACAGCTGTTTTGGCTCTTTTTGTTAAATGGGTTGGCCACCCCCTGATATAGAGCATATGTAGAATGTTATTATAAATTTCTACTTACAAATCTATCCTTATTTGGAAATAAGAGCTGTTTTGTTATATGTATATAAACAATATTAGTTATTGCCATCATCAGGCAAATTTCAGACAATATTTTAGTATATTCCCTTTGCAGCAGCAAAATATCAAGGTAGTTTTAAAAAAGCAATACAAGTCCTTAGAACGCTGATAAATTATATCTCCAGCTATAAAATATCTTACATATTTGAATATTTGTTTGCTATTTAGTGCCTATGTCTCAGAAGGTGCCTGAAAACATGCAGCCACGGTACCTAGAAGATGAGGGTCTTTACATAGGAGAAAGGCCCGTTGTATCACTATCTAATCAAAACATTCTAGAGAACAGAATACTGAGAGAGGAGCAGGTAATTCACCACGGCATTATTACTCGTGTCTGTTTCAGGTTGGATACTTTTTTATGTTACAAACAAGAGTGTTCAAAATTCAGGCCCTCTCCTTGTGGTGTTTATTATTTTTTTATTTTGTTATCCTTCAGGACCCATATATTTTTAAAAACTGGTCTGAGAGCACTCTCAGAATTTTGGAAAGTTTTTATTAAAGAAGTAAGCACTTTTGGGGGGAACTGGCAATAACTCAATGTTTCAGGCCAGATACCAACCACTTAAACATTATCTTTCTACAGAGAATAAAAATGTGTTTTCTTTGTCTCGAGCAATGTTCAGCAGGTAATAGTGCAATAACAGGTTAAATCAAAATTATCTGAAGAAACTATAGTTAGACAATATGTCCTATCAGATGGAGCACCCGCCTGGCACTCAGAAAACCATGCTTCTATTTCCTGCTCTACTAAAAGCCTGCTGGATGACCCTGAACAAGTCATTTCAGTGCTCTGTTCTTCAGTTTTCAAGCTGTGAGATGTAGTTAATAAACCCTTTTTTATAAAGTGCTTTACTGTTGGCTGGTGAAAAGTGTTATGTAAGAGCTGGTTATTGTTATTGTATATTAGAAAATTGAAGTAAGTCAAAAGTGAGCAGTATAAAATGACTATTTTAAGATTGGCATAGCATCTTGATTAGAGAGATTAAGAATATAACAGCCATACTGGGTCAGACCAGTGGTCCATCTAGTGCAGGGCTACTCAACACATGGCCTGCAGCCTGTTTGTTTGCAGCCCACGGTGTGATTTGGGATTACCTGGGGCTCAACACCCGGCTCACGGGTGGAAGCCAAAACAAAAAAGTAGTCAATATAATGGTCTTCTGTTGATATGTGTTTTAGTAGTTAAATTCCTGGACTGTCATTGCTCTTTAAAGGTGCTGTCATATGGGTGGAAATAAAGTAAATACTGCATTTTATTAATATCAGCAGAACTGACTTAAATGGGGCCTGAGTGTTATGTAGTCTTGCCTTAATTTTTTTATTTATGCCCATTAGTGTGAAATAAGCTATTTGATATATTTGCATATACATTTGCATGTATATGCAACCACACTTAAGTTGCGGCCCTCGGCATGTGCTGTGAGTATCATTGTGGCCCCCAGGGCTTCCTAAGTTGAGTAGTCCTGATCTAGTGCATATCCTGTCTTCTGAAAGTGGCCAATGCTTGTTGCTTCAGGTAATTGTTGAATGGTCCACTTCCAGCTTCTGGCATTCAAAGGCTAGGGGCTCCCAGAGCACAAGGTTGGTTACCTAACCATCTTGTTGAATAACTATCAATATCCCTATCTTTTAATTTTTTTGTATTTTTAGTGATATAAACAAGATTGCAGTTTGTGTCCTATGCCTTGTCTACATAAGCATTTTTCTGAACAAGTGCAGGATTGGGAGGTTAGGAAAAGTGGACGCATATGCAGGGTTCAGGTGGAATCCTTAGATGTATTTCCTTTTGGGCTGGGATTTGCCAATAAACTACAGGACGGTCAGAATTTTATATTTGAATCAGCTAAAATACGTTGGGGATGCCAATTACACGTTATTTATGCTTAAATTATTTTTCTTGTATGCTTGATTAAAGAAAAGGAATTAAAAGCTAAATGTCTCCTGAAATGTGGGATCTTACTTTCTGGAATAATAGTAATTTTGTAAGTCATTCCTATGTAAGAGTTACAAAAAACTGTTGTCTCACTTTATTATTCATAGGGGAAAAGGTGGTTTGGAGATGATGGCAAACTCTTAGCATTGCCTAGTCCAATTAAACAGTCTTCTACAAGACCTCCAATATTTTCATTGGAGGAAGGCATTGAACCTGAACTTGAAACATTGTATAGAAAGGTAGGTTACATTTCATATATGTTGTGATTGTGACCATAGTACAGTAAAACCTGTGTTATCCGGCAAGCTCAGGGATTAGGGCGTTCCGGTTATCTAAAAATTCCAGTTATCTGAGGGTCCCATCAACCTAGGAAAAACCAATGGACAATAATTGTAAAACTCAAGTTTTTAATATTGGTAGTTTTGTAGTGTGAGGCAGTTGGTCTCACATTTCTATTTTTAGTTAAAGATGATTAGTACTTCTTAAATAAAAAATTGTTAAGCCAATCATGGTAAACCAAGCCAGGCCTGTGCGCCTGAAGATGTGACAGTATTGTGGCTGGGGGCAATGCCGGTTAACAAAGTTTTCTGGTTAACAGAGTGCCGGATAACAAAGGTTTTACTGTATTGGTTACTATATATTCAGGAATCCTTAACTATAAAATTGAATGACTATTTCAAGGATTTACCTACAATGGAAGTCTTATATTGTTGTGCCTACACCAGTAAAGCCCCCTAAATGTGGTGCATTGATGTACAAATACGACTTGCACTGTGCTATGCTATACTAGTTCAAGTGTCTTTACATTGGCGCAGAACGTAAAGCCTACGAGTTTGCAGAGTGAGGCTGCGTTGGTGTACTACATTTGTGCAAAGAAATTTTTCTCTTTTGTGAGAGAAAAATTCTTATAGCTGCTTCTGCGATAACAGTCTGAAAGTTGCTCATCAGCTAGACTGGTGACAATTACAGATACATAATTCTCCATCAAATCCAGTTCCACAGGTCTATTAATGGGCCTGCACTGCAGAAACAGATGAAACTAAATCTACACTTCATTGGCAGGGGAAGAGTAATCATGTATTAGTATTGTTGCATACTGTTTTACTAATATAATGTTTATCATGTAACTTTTAGTCAAGGATAATTGAAGTTATTGCGTAGGACCTTCAGGTCAGTTTGGTTTGCCCTATCTTCTGTTGATTGATAGATCCCGTTCTTCCTTTTATTGTTTTTAATACAGTGTAGGTAATAGATCTGTTAATGGGTCTGTGGATCTGAATTGTCAGATAAAGGATTTTTTAATTAAACAAGATACATTTTTCCTGTTGTAAAAACTCAGATCTGATTGCATTATGATTTAGGTATAGATAAGTGGGTTATTGCTTGTTGCACTGCCATCTTTACAAGCTCTAATGCATGCATCAGAATAATCTTGTTACGTTTCACTCTTTCTTCTTTTCAGGCAATAAAACCTATGCATGCCAACCAATATATTATTGGGTCTGGAGATACTCAGGGACAGTTTCAACTGGACATTGATGTTTCTGGGTTAATATTCACCCATCATCCCTGTTTTAGCCGTGAACATGTTCTGGCAGCCAAGTTGGCTCAATTGTATGATCAATATCTAGCAAGAAGACAACAAAACCTTACCAAACTCCTTACAGATAAGGTAGTTTCATTGTTTACTCTAGCTTGTTGAGATACTCAGTAGCTAATTTAAGCTTTAAACTGAATTTTAGTCTTAAAAATGTATCAATATAACTTCTAGCTTTGTGACATGCATATATGTTGTTGAAAATAATCCTGTTTTTCTAGAAAGCTTACCCCTTCCCCAAATATTTGTTCTTTAACATCAGATCAAATGAATTTCAATTGAAAGCTGATTAGAATGTGCCCAACAGGCATAGTGAACATTACTCCATGTTCAGTGCAGAGCTACCTGTTTAAGGTTATATATTTAAAGTAGGATCTCAAAAGGGATCTGAGGTACAAGACAGTATAATTGTTATAATAAAAAGAGAATTTACATAGCATCCTTCATACAGAGTATCAAAAATGTTTTGCAGTGAATGGTAGATAAAAGATATGGCTTTACCAAGTTGTGTCCATTGATTCATACAGGCAGAAAGGGAAAAACAGGCAAACAAAGCTGGAGAGAGGTAAGTGAAGCTTAGTCTCAGTTGTAGGTATAAAAGGAATACAGTTATTATTTGTTTTTATTGTATTGAAAAGCATTCCTTACATTGACATTTTCAAGGAAAGCAGTCATAAATATTTGGTTCCATTTAAAATAAAATGCCAGTTTCTAGTTTTATATGTACTAAATATTCAGATTTTATTTATATATTGTTATATTTCATATATTATCACCAAAAAGTTTGTGGTGTAATAAATAAAGGCATTATGGTATGAACCATTATTTCAGGCATGAGAATGAGAAATTTAAGACCAATCCTGAGAAACTGAAGGGGCAAAATATGATTTAAGAAAGTTACAATCAACTGAAAATAGGAATTGCTTATCCCATTCTTATTTAATGTTGTAGCTGAAATGATCAAATTGTTGATGCTTACTGTAGTTTTACTTTTCACTCATTGTCAAGGTTAGGGTGAAAGAAAACACCAAAAAGAATTAATTTTTTTGAGAGGAAGAACAGTTTTGTAGTTAAGGCATTAGATGGGGACTCAGATGTAGTTCAGCCTGCCAAAATCTACCTGAGTGACATCAAGCAAGTTATTTAATCTCACTGTGCCTCAGATTCCTGTCTGCATAATATTGGTAAAAACAATTCCCTATCCTCTATGAGTGTTATGAAGAAAAAAATAATGTTTTTTTGTGAGATGCTTATATATCAGCGTGACAGGTGGAAGGTAAGTAAACACTTTTTTGCATTTCTGTTAAGAATATTTTGTTAAATTTGAATCTTATCATAGACTCATAGAGCTGGAAGAGACCTCAGGAGGTCATCAAGTCCAGCCCCCTGCCCAAGGCAGGACCAATCCCAACTAAATCAACCCAGCCAGGGCTTTGTCAAGCTGAGACTTAAACACCTCTAGGGATGGAGATTCCACCACCTCCCTAGGTAACCCATTCCAGTGCTTCACCACCCTCCTAGTGAAATAGTTTTTCCTAATATCCAACCTAGACCTCTCCCACTGTAACTTGAGACCATTGCTCCTTGTTCTGCCATCCATCACTACCGTGAACAGCCTTTCTCCATCCTCTTTGGAACCTCCCTTCAGGAAGTTAAACGCTGCTATCAAATCCCCCCTCACTCTTCTCTTCTGCCGACTAAACAAACCCAAATCCCTCAGCCTCTCCTCATAGGTCATATGCTCCAGCCCCCCTAATCATTTTGGTCACCCTCTGCTGGACCCTCTCCAATGCATCCACATCCTTCCTGTAGTTGGGGGCCCAGAACTGGACACACTACTCCAGATGTGGCCTCACCAGAGCCGAATAAAGGGGAATAATGACATCTCTGGATCTGCTGGCAGTGCTCCTCTTAATGCAACCTAATATGCCATTAGCCTTCTTGGCTACAAGGGCACACTGTTGATTCATATCCAGTTTTTCATCCACTGTAATCCCCAGGTCCTTTTCTGCAGAACTGCTACTTAGCCATTCAGTCCCCAGCCTGTAACAATGCTTGGGATTTTTCCGTCCCAAGTGCAGGACTCTACGCTTGTCCTTGTTGAACCTCCTCAGATTTCTTTTGGCCCAATCCTCCAATTTGTCTAGGTCACTCTGGACCATATCCCTGCCCTCCAGCGTATCTACCTCTCCTCCTAGCTTAGTGTCATCTGCAAACTTGAACAGATTTTTTATACAGTGTGTTTATTTACCATGTTGATATATTTAGCCTTTCTATTTAAAGAGCAGTCTTTTCTATCAGATCGTTTTGTCCATCCAGGTGATGTAATATAGACAAAATGTTACAAGCAGTTATATGAGTGATCCTTTTTTGTATTTGATTGTTTCAAGTTCACTCCATTCTCATGACTATTTAATCATGAATACTGGTCTGTGAGGTTTCTGTAGTTTTTATTTTCACTCATAAATCTCTGAAATTATTTTGAGGAGATACAAAGTGGATACAGAAACTACATCCTTACTTTGTTTCCACTTACCTTGTTGGAGTAACAGTTTTCTATCATATGGCTAACTGATTCACTTAAGATTGCATGGTGTGCTGTACAGGGTCGTCCATAAATTTGGAAACCACCTACAAATTGTTGGTTTGTTTTTGTTTTTTGTTTAAGCTACATGCTCTGAGGAATGCTGTACAGAATAGTTTGGACATCAGTGGAATCAATGTCCCTACCCCTGTAGCACAACAGAGATTAACTGAATATAAATTTGAAATAAGGTAGGTAGAGATTTATTAGATCCTTTTTTCAGAATTTTGTTCCTTTTTTAATTTCTGAGTGTGTACAGACCTATAACCCATGCCAAAGTTGAGATTTTATGGTGAAATATTAATGCCTATGAAATAAACAGCCCAGGGTGCTAATAAAGAAATATGCATACAAAATCAGATTGTGCGGTATTTCACATTACATTCCAAAAATAATTTTTATTTTATGATTTTTTCTGATTGAATAACCAGAAATTTGTATACGGCACTGAAGTGTCATATACATATATCTTGATTTATAAATATATACAAACTTTTAAAGTGATACAGATTTAATATACATAATGTATGTGCCCTTCTTCCTAGGATTCCATTGCCTTATTGAAAATAGTAGTTCTGGAAACCCGAGCAATGAAATTATTGTTCTGCGGTTTTTTCTCTTAACTTTTTTGTGCTCTTGTAAAAAATTAATAGTCACAACCAGACACCATCATTGTCAGCTACACTACACCTATGCAGTATGGAGAATTCAAATTTCTTCCACTTGTGGAGAATCTTAGTTTACAGTAGTAAGGGTGAAATGGCTCCATTGCAGTCAATGGGGGTATGTCTAGACTGCATCCCTCTGTTGGCATCCCGTGCCTAATTTGCATACAAATGGCCGCCGCGTTTTGCCGACTCAGCAATTTGTCGGCAAAAAGCGGCAGTCTAGAGGGGGATCTGTCGAGAAAGAAAGCCTTTTTCAACAGATCCCTTATGCCTCCTGCAAGGAGGCACCTGTGCTTTTTCCTGGAGGCCTCCTCTTTTGAAAACAACCCTTTTCCCCATCCAGCCCTTTCAGAAAAGGGCTTCTTCATAGAAAGAGGTTTACTGCTGTCGGAAAAAAACCCTGTGTTCTTTCAACTTTCTGTCGAAAGAACACAATTGCAGTGTGGACGTAAGCATAGGTTTTCCAGAAAAACGGCTGTTTTTCTGGAAAAACTCTACAGTGTAGATATACCTCAAATGTTCAGGAAGGCATTTTTAAATTACTCTTTTTAGTCCCTATGCATTATTTCCAATGACAGAGTCATTTCAAATACTGGTCCTCAGTAACCACAGAAATGAGATAAATTAACTGATTCATGAATTCCACTTTAACCCTTGGATATTGGTCCTTATTTGGAAGCATGCTGCTTCTTTACAGTAAGTGATCAGTGGTATGCTTCCTTGCTTTATTAGAAAAAAGACTTCCTTCTAGGGCATGTCAACACAGTAGGGCAAAAGTCAAATTAAGCTATGCAACTCTGGCTATGTCAATTGCATAGCTAAAGTCGAAATAGCTTACTTCGGCTTTTGGCGCTGTCTACACAGCAGGAAGTCGAAGGAAGAACACTCTTCCTTTGACTTCCCTTATTCCTTGTGAAATGAGGATTACAAGAGTCAGAGTAAGAAGTCCTCCAGCTTGCCATTATTTTGGAATAATGGCTTGTTGTGTAGACGTGCTCTTTCTTATTTGAGAATAATGTCTGTCATTCTAAACACTGCTCTGTAGACATAGCCTTACAGATTTCAAGCTTTACACCCATATCAAGAGAGTAATGCAAAGACTCTGATTGGATTAAAATTAAGCATTTTTATTGAATCATCTTTATAACAAATATTTTATTAGTTGTTAGTACTGAGGTCCAAATATTTGTCGATATTATTGAAATGAAACTTAAGAGTACATATATACAGCAAAGAGCCCCAGTGGTAGTAAGTCTGAGAGCTAGGGCCAACTGACTCAAGCTTTTGGGGCTCAAGCTATTTGGCCTCAAAATAGCTATGTAGAAATTTCCACCTGGGCATATTAACACTAAGGATCAGCATTCTCTCTAAGCTGCATGTCTGTGTACTAAAAATTTTAGGTCCACCCATGTCATTTTAATGACTGCACAGCAGCACTCATCACTCACCTTCTTGCTGGAACCAAAGGTGAGTAGTGGCGGCAGCAGCAGCAGCAGCAAGTGGCCTGGTGGGTTCCTGGCAGTGGGCAGCTGCCCTTTTGCTCTGCCTGAAGCCGGGACGCAAGAGGTGGGGCTGTTCCGGTGAGGCTGCCCCAGCTGGAACGGGCCTCCTGTGGCTGCTGCTTTACTTCAGCTGGAGCTGGGGCTTCCCATGGGTGCTGTTGTTAGTACTGAGGTCCCGCGGGGACCGGGACCATGGTACTAAAAATAGCACTGTGGATGGCCTCTGCTCCAGCCCTGGCACTCAGTCCTACCCTGGGAGCAGCTGGAACCAGGACTACGGGAGCTTCCGGGGCCAGGACTGTGGTACTAAAAATAGCACCGCAGCTCTAGCTCTGGCAAAACTGCTTTCCACGTTGAAGGAAGGGATGTGAATGACTAGTCGATTATCCAATAAGCAAATACTTATCAGATAGTTGACACGCTCGTCGACTAGTTGCTTTCCCCCCACTTCCTGCCTCTAGGGAGAGGAGGGGGTGCTTCAAAGCGGCAGCGCTGCATGGAGCCCGGAGTCTGCTGCTTTGAAATGCCATGTGCAGCCCGGGATTAGCTGTGAGTCCCCCACTGACATTGGGCTCCATGCGGTGTTGCCACTTTGAAACGGCTCATGGAGCCTGACATTGGACTCCCTTCGGTGCTTCAAAGTGGCAGCACTTCATGGCGCCCAGATTCAGCTGGGGACTCAGAGTCCCCAGCTGACCCCGGGCTCCATGCGGTGCTGCCACTTTGAAATGTCATGGGGAGCATGGGGCCAGAAGGGGACTGCTTGAGTCCTTTGTTGGCCCTGTGCTCCTGCAGCACTTTCGCATATGAAGTTTAGCAGCAGCCCTGGGCTATTGCTACACTTCAAAGGTGAAGGTGCCCTTATCGACTAATTGAATAGTCGATGCAAATTGCATCAACTATTTGATTAGCCCATTAATCTGAATTTAACATCCCTAGTTGAAGGTAGAAAGTTAGGGAAGGGGTAGGGGGAGAACTCGGGAAGGTGACGGTGAGGAGAGGAAGGGGCTTGTGCTAAGGGTAGAGGAGGAGGCCAGGGCAGGAGTAGAAAGGGTCAGGCACCAATGGCCAGGGTGGAGGAGAGACAACTGCCAGGGGGCCAAGAGGAGGAAATTAGGAAAAGGGCAGGAGGGGGAAGGGGAAGGAAGGTGTCAATGGGGTACAAAAAGGGAGGGGACAGGATGATGCTAGGAGAGAGGAGGGACAATAGGAACAAGAGGGAGGAAGAGGAGGAGGAGGAGGAAGAGGAGGAGGAGTGAGTGCTGGGAGAAGAGGGGTTGAAAGGAAGGGTGGGCATGAGGAAGGCAGGGGATGGAGCAAGTCATGTGTGAGGGCACAGAAGGGCATGAGGAGAACTGGGTCAGAGTGTGGTGAGGGGGTGGGCACCAGGGACAAAGAGGGCAAGGAGGGCAGGGGCAGTGAGGGAAAAGGGAGGCACCAGGAAGGTGCAGAGATAAGGAAAGGTGCAGGTGCCAGGCGATTGTGAGGGTGATGCAGAAGGGAAGACACGTGGAGGGGAGGGACGGGCACCAGCGGACAGAAGAGAGAGCCAGGGAGGTGGGTAGAGGGGGGTGTTAGGAGAGGAGATGGGGAGGGGCAGCTACAGATGATCAGAGTGGGGCTAGAGGAAGAGTGGGCATGGGGGAAGAGAAGGGCAGGTGCAGGGGTCAAGGAGGATGGGGGCCTGAATGGCGTGAGAAGGGCAGGAGCCAGGACAGTAGAGGAGGGTGAGTGGTGGGGGGCCGCATGAAGGGGAGCAGATGGGGTGAGGGGAGCGGAGGGGGGGAGACAGGCCACAGAAGGAAAAGGGAAAGATATTTATTAGTAACTTGGGTGCCACAGTGGCACACATCCAAACAAGCGCACATGACCTCAATACTGATGCAAAAGACAAAACTCACTCCACTCATGAGAGGAAAATCTTAGAGGGAACACTGCTAGAATGTAAGAGTTTAACTGGTTAACTGATAAGTGGATGCTTATTGGTTACCATTAATGGTTAAACTCTGCATGAGGCTGTGGGCAGCACTGCGGCTTAACTGTGTAACCAATACATTTTTATCGGTTACACAGTTAATATTTTTATTCATTTAGTACATCCCTAGTTAGCACATGTATTTAAAACAATATAAGTTACATAGGAATCTACCCCAAAGAAATCCAGGAGATGGAGCAAAACAAATACAAAACAAACACTGTAATGAACTTAACTACAGAGGACTTAACTACATTAACTACAGAGGACTTAACTACATTAACTACATTTTGGTTGTTGGCTGGAAACATGCCATAGACTTCTGGCAAAGTGAGAAGAGTATCACTGAAGTGTGGTAAGCCTCTATAATCAGCAGTTCCAGTTGCAGTGATCTCATGTGCCATATTAATAAATTGATGGGCCTCCTGTGTAAGACATTGACTCATACTGTCCAGCACAGGTTGTGAAGCATGGGTGTATTGGAAGGCCTATATTGAATCTCTATAAAAATGTAAAAGCAAAGTTAGTACAAATAATAGATATAAGCTACTGAATATCCAGTTGTTAACAGAGAGGCTGTTTAAGTACTATATAGGTTATATCATTTAAAAAAAGACAATTGTTATGGCCAAAATAGTACTGAGAAAAACTTATGTGCATCCTCAATAGTCATATATATAGAAAAAGTTTAGTGTGGTCTTCAAGGAGAACATAAGTGTATATGTAAGTTCTTAAGAAAAAGCAATACCAAATGCAATAGAAGACAAAAATGGTTCCAAAAGTCAAATATCCTTTCCAAGTCAAAAGTTGTTAATTTTGTTAGTGTTTTGAATCCTCCAAGGCCATAATTTGATTTACATTACTTCATAGCAGAAGAATAATTTTCCTGGGTTGCTGTTTACACACACTGACTTTAAAATGTTTTTAATAATGTATGGCTTTAATAAGTCTTTTATAAGAGATTGAGAGCTCAAGAGAATTAACTGTAATTAAAGTCTCATTGTCCAGAATTCAACAGAAAAGAATACAGAGCTTTAAAGAAAGCCACATCCTATCATCTTCAAGTTTGAATTCGTTATACACTATCTTGGATTGTAATGAAGTCAACCAGATTGAAAACCACTCCATGTGATTTTTTTGGTATTATAAGTTCTTGCTGTCTTGTTCCATCTAGTTATGTAAGTAATGTTTGTACATACATATATATTTATAGGCAAACCAGAAGACTTCGAGATGCAGAACAAGAAAAAGATCGAACGTTGCTGAAAACTATTATAAAAGTTTGGAAGGAAATTAAATCCCTGCGTGACTTTCAGAAGTTTACTAACACACCCATTAAGCTTTATTTGAGAAAGTATGTTTTAATAACATTGTTGTTACTTCATGTGCCTGCAGTGGGATTTTATTGCCATATTTGAGAGTTCACAAAATGGCACAATGATTAACTTTTAGGTGGTACCAGAACCTGCTACTGTTTTTTTAAACAATAAGTAATTATAATAACTGAGAGAAATTGCTAGAGGATGATGTCCAAAGTTCGTTATGGGTAGTTATGAACGGCATCTATCACAAATCTTAAAACTAACCTTCTCCCTCACGCCATTTTGAAGTCTTATAACTAAATACTAGATATAAGTTGTTCTTCTTAGAATATCTCACACATTTTATGCTCTCATGTAATTAGCTCTGAATTCATTATAATGTGCAAGACAAAGGAAAAAGAATAGCTAAAAATTGTCATAAGGAATAATTTTTATATCCATGTATTATTTGTACTATTATTTATTAGTATTATTGTAGCACTTAGGAGCCCTTAGTATAGCCCAGGACTCTGTAGGATTTGTTACTTTGTAATAAGACATTTATTAGAATTCCAAAGGCCTACTTTGTGTTTAGAGCTTCAGAAATTTTGAAAAAGATAACTTAGTAATAATGCTGTATCCTATATGCTGAAAAAAGCATGTTATATGTGAATGCATTTATCAACAGAATACATTTTTGCTATAATGCAAAGGGCCAACAATAGTGTACCAATATGTTTGTAAATTATAATTAATTGTTTTGAAGGGAAGAGGTTGACCAGAGATCAGATAAAAAAAATTATGAAGCAGAAATTGAGGCTGAAATAAATGAGCTATTAGAAGAATATATGGAAGAGTATGAAAAGAAAATGGAAGAATACAAAACTGAGCTACAAGTGTGGAAATCCTGGAAAAAGGCACAGGTTTGTGTAAACAATACAACCTATAAATTATAAAAAATTGTTTTTATGGTAGAAATATCTTAAAGATCAGTATAGCTGTTACAAATTGTAGTGGAGTTCAGTTGGGTAAATTATGTTTAGGATTGTTACTAAATTAACATATATTAAAAAACGGTATTTAAGTGCAATTGATGTAGTGAAATAGAACAAGATACAGCTATGTGCTCATGGCTGCGGGTCTCTGGACTCCTGGCAGAAGTCCAGATTACTTCACTGGGTCCTGAACAGTGGTGGAGGTGAGAGAGTCTATCCAGTTCTGTGCCTGTTGTCACCCTCCCTTCCCCATAGTCTGTCACTCTTCAGGGAACCTTCTTATGAGCAACTCCTACTACAGATGATGCAATTGCTCCTCATCTTGGAGGCAATAGAGGGAGTTCCTCAGGAATTTAGGAGCAGGGAATTCTATTCCTGATATTTCCTTTTGCCCAAGGCAAAGGGTAGGTGCAGGCCCATGCTGGATCTGCAAAACCTCAGTGTTCAGAAGAAGGTTGAAGTTTCATGTAATCTCCCTAGCCACCAGGTTACCTTCCTTGGATCCAGGGGAATGGTACACTTCTCTCAACTTGAAGAATGCCTAATTCCATGTATTGATCATTGCAGTTCACTGGCAGTTCCTGAGATTTGTAGTCAGCAGCCTGCACTGTCAATTCACCGTGCTACCATTCGGAGTCTCAACAACTCCACACATATTCATAGGTATAGGTCTTCCTGAACAACTGATTCCTCAAGAGCAATTCCTGAGAACCAGCACTGCAGCATGTGGCACTGGCATGAGCCAGTTTCAGCATGCTAGGACTCATTATGAATATACCTAAGTCTGCACTGATCCTGACACAAGAAACAGAGTTCATTGGAGCCTCCACACAGGCAAGAACATCCTTGCCTGAAACCCAGTTCCAAACCATCAACGGCCTCATCAACAGCCTCCCACAGTTCCTAGCCATCACGGCAAGGAACTATATTAAGCTTCTGGGGCATGTGGTGGCCTGCACCTACATCATGCAGCACTCCAGACCTACCTGAGACTCTCTAGACAAACTGGTTACCCTCCCTCCTGCAATTCTCAAGTCCCTCAGCATGTAGCTGCAACCACAGGTGGTCTGTGTAGGCGTGCCCTTTGCCAAGCCTCCGCCCTCGCTGTCCATGGTCACAGATGCATCGGAGATGGGCTGGAGAGCACATCTGGGCAGCATAAGGACTCAAGACCTGTGGTCAGAGTCAGAACTGTTGCTGCCCATCAGCGTCAGAGTGCTGAGAGTGGTTTGCCTAGCTTGCCAGACATTCCAGCCCCAATTACAGGGCATGTGTGTCTCAGTACTGATAGACACCACCACAGTGATATTCTGTACAAACAAACAGAGTGGTGCTCTGTGGTGCAAGAGTGCAGGCCTCCTCTGCTGCATTCCTCACACAAGTCCCTATCTATCACATATGTAGGGCAGCAATGTTGTCTTTAGACCTTCACGTTGTACTATGCCATCACTCAACATGAGAGGGATGATGCAGCCTTTGGCAGAGCAGTTCTGCTATCAGCTACATGGTGAACTCCAACCCCTTCCATTGAAACAGCCAGGGATTCATCTATTGGAATGGACATGACTTGAAGAAAAAATGGCTATGTACCGCTCATAACTGTTGTTGTACAAAATACATTACTCATGTCCATTCTAAATCACACCAGCCTCCCCTCTGTTGGAGCAGTCTGGCAAAAAGGAATTGAGCAAATGGCACTTCATGGCGTTCCATGGCTGATCTCGGGTAGCTCTAGGGGAAAAATCTTCCGACAGTTGTGCATGCAGTGCACGTGCACGCCTGTTGGAATGGACATGAACAACACTGAACAATTAAGAGAAGTAGGTAATTATTTTTTTATCAAACGTTTGTTCCCTAGGTAATCAAGACTGGAATGAAGTCATTCCTTAACTTTCTCTGTAAGCTAAATAGATGAACTTCCTGAGTCTCTTGCTATAAGACATATTTTCTAATACTTTCTGAACCATCTACAATTTATTAACATTCATCTTGAATTGGGGACACTAGAAGTAGGCACAGTATTCCAGCACCCATACCAAACACAGAGGCAAAGCAATCTCTATACCAACTCTAGATTCTCCTGTTCATGCATCCAAGGATTGCATTAGCGCCTTTGGACACAGCATTGCACTGGCAGCTCATGTTCAACTAATTATACACCATGACCATCTTTTTCAGAGTACTGCTTCCCAGAATAAGTTCCCCCATATTGTAAATCTGAATGCTTCTCATAGCAGCAGGAACACTGGAGCACCTGGGAAGTCAGTAAGACCAAATCTGAAATATGATAATTGCACTTATTAGTAGAGGAGAGGAGAGAAATGAAGAGCAGCTCATTGTATACATGATATCTTACAATAGTAATCACTTTTAAAATAGAAAAAAATTGCTGACATAATGGCTTAGTGAAAATACAGCTGCTCTGTGGGAGATCTGGATTCTGTTTTTTGCATTTTGGCTTATTGAGGACCAGAAGAATTACAGTAATAATTAAATCAGTCTTTACCTAGTCAGTTAAAGAGCCCAGTATGATTCTGGGAATGGCTGTCAACCCTAACAAAAGCCAAACTTAGTGGCTGAGGCAGAAGAAAAAACTGAAAGCCTCACAATGACCATTCAGGCAAATTCAAAATTTGTAAGTGTATTCTTTGAAATTGCCAAGCTAACCTTTTTATCTATATGAAAACTAGCCACAGAATAAATGTAGTAGGACCCAAGAACGGGAGAACTTTACTCTTCATTATTCTTAAAGCTTTACATCATTTCCAACTAACCATTTGCTCCATATGAGTAAGGAAAGTAAAATAGTAGTAACAAAACATAGTGTATAGTTTGATCAAAACAATTGCAAGTAGAACACTTTGGAGGAAAACCTCTGTATTTTTTTTATATACAGAAAACCAAGAAGAAAAAGAAAATAAAACAAAGTCAAGACCAAGAGGAAGAAGAAGCGGCGGAGGAGTCAGAGTATGGCGAGGAACCAGTAAAACCCATCCTTCCTAAAATGGCTGATAGACTGGAGGTAGAGGAGCAAGTTAGAGAAAAAGCCATCAACATAAGGAGGAAACCTGGAGAACCTGTTTTAATTCCTGAGTTAAACCTGACAGGAAGCATAACACCAAATGATTTGTGTCCTAGGTAAGATTGCTCTGAGATATTTATGATTCTGTCCATATAATTTTGTCATTTATTATTTTAGGTAGATGAGATAACATATTTTATTGGACCAATTTCTTTTGGAGGAAGGGCAAACTTTCATGCTTCACAAAGCTCTTCCTCAGGAAGAAACGTGAAAGCTTGTCTCTTTCACGAACAGAAGTTGGCCCAATAAAATATATTTCCTCATATACCTTGTGTCTCTTTCATATTCTGGGGCTGCACAGCTGCAATACTGCAAAGTACTTATTATTTCATTGTTTTCAAACTAAAAATATAACAAGATTGAGATTATTTATTTTGAAATACATTTTGAACATCCTGGTTAGCCCAGCTCTTGCAAAGTATAGAATATTCTTTCTAAAGTTGATATAATTTAATTAAGTCCCTTATAGGTCATATTTAAGATCCTGTGTATATTTTAATATTGGGCAATATCCTGCTGGAAGTGGAAGGAAGTCCATGCAGTGGAAGAATTACAGTACCTTGTCCCTAGAAAGAATAGGTGCAAAGTGGAGAGGCCATTCTCTCAACTTTGGCAGCCCTTTATGTGTCATGGAGTCAAGCTCTGTGACACCTCCCTATGGGAGGGAGGATGAGTATCTGTAGATGCACTGAAGGAGTGTCAGGGAAAGGTGATGAGTCCAGTGGATCTGTAAACTGCACAGATCCATAGGCCATGAATTCTTTAGAGAGGGAAAGACAGTGGGCCATGATCACCTGAATAACTATGACCACTGTAATACCTGTGGCCTAGCTGCACATGTGAAAAATTTCACACCTGCTCCACTCAAACCATATACGAAGCCCCATTGTCTCAGACTGTTGGCAAAATATTTAGGGACAGAATCATTTTCACAATCTAGGCTGCTGCACCATTTCCAGCTATGGCACTGTCAGCAGCGCTGGCTATGGAGCTGTAACTCATGGAATGTAGCAGATGTCACTATAGCACCTCCCATGTTAAGTGTGTCAATAGACAGACTTCACAGATTGTTGGCCCTCTGGTTTCTCCAACTTCTGTATCTTTTCTGTTCTTGTCACAGCCAAATACTGGGGCTTTGTGGTAGATTTGGAGTTGGTGGTGGTGGTGACAGTCAAACCAAAGACAGTGTGGGCAGCTGTGCAACTGTAAAATGTCGCCATTACTACTGACCAATGACTATATTAGCTTCTGGAGCCTCTACATCTTTCCATTCCAATTTGAGTTTTGTGGTCCAAAGTTCTTGATGGTAATAGCCCTTATTCCCTTTCCTATCCATAACACTCACCGCCCCTATGCACTCCTGTTTTCAGCCTCCCTCGTGTAGTAGATTTACAGTAGTTAGTCTGTAATTCTGGGACTTGACAACCATGAAGAAGGTTAAAGAATTTTCACCAAATGTGATTTTTTTTCTTTGTATCAGTTATGTTACAAGCCATTTTGCAGTTGATAAATGTTAAGCTAAGGCTGCTTGCCTTCTCTATGGTTTAGGCCACCATGAGCACATTATACCTTAGCTCAAGTCCCTTCATAGGTTTCCAGGCAGCTTTGAAAAGGCCTTTCCACCATAAGAATGACACACAACATGGACACACTCTTCTGCCAAAAAACCTCCAATAAACAAAAAATTACTCTGAAGGAAACCAACTTTTAAAATTATTTAAATCTAAAGAAATTAAAAATAAATAACAAGCAGACTTTTTACACCGAAAAGAGAGATGTGTCAAAGATTCCATTAAATCCACTAGAAACCTCATTGTCACTAGCAATGTTATGTGAAGGGTACTCAGACACTATGTGACAAGCAATAGATAAGAAATTTACACAATGTCAATATTTAAAGTTTAACACAGATTATTTAATGAGTTTCAATTTCTTAAAACTGTTCTATATCAAAGTTATGCAATAACTTAAACATAAACCATTCCTGCTGCTGTTGGCTTTTGCACTGCCAAGAGATTTTGGAACTCTGACTGTTTTTTATATAGTTTATAATTTGCGGGGAAATAGTTTTCACTAAATATATTATTCATCTTACTGTTGTATGAAGAAGCCTCAAGTTGAGATGAAAATCTGTTGTATGAAGAAGCCTCAAGTTGAGATGAAAATCTGACATATTACATTATAAAATCTTTTACCATGCATGAGAAATCAAAGTAACTGTGGAGTTCCTGTGTAGTGATATTTTGGTAGAGTGGTTAATTGGCATACTTTTGTTTATGTCTCGCTCTCTTTTCAATGATTAGACTCCTATACAGTATTCCAGAGAGTAAAGATATTTTGTACAAAATCTGTAATCACAATTTATCTGTAATATGTTCACAGGGCAGAAGTTTTAAGACGAGAAGATGTAAAGAAACGTTTAGTATTTTTAAAAGTTCTTTTCAACACTAAAGAAGTGTCGAGGACTGTCACCCGGCAAATAAGCTCAGACTTCAGAGTTCACTTTGGGCAAATTTTCAATTTGAAAATATTCAATTGGCCAGAAAGTTTGAAACTTCAGGTAAATAATTATACAAGGACTTTGCTATGTGACACATACTAAAAAGACAATTTTAATTACTTGCTTTTACTCTCTATTTTTTGTAACAACACAAGATTGTAAAGCTTAAGTCCTGAAGGTCCTGAATTGTTCCCCTTCCTGGGGTTCCAGTGGCAATTTAAAGGGCCCAGGGCTCCAGCCATTCCCATAGTAACAGCAGCGGTGGCTGGGAACCCTGGACCCTTTTAAATCACTGGGCCCAGGGCAGTTGTCCTTTTTGTCCCTTCCTCCCGCCTTCCTCCTCATCAGCAGTCCTGGTCTGTTCTACTCAAGAAACTCTTGTCCACACAATAAAACTAATGTACAATTTGAAAAAATGTAATACTCTTGATCAAGTTGTGAACTTGAGTTATAGGGAAGGATGCATTCTCTGAATTCTGAAAACCATTTCATTCACTCAGAAAAGGGTAATTTGGTAATATAATGAAGCAGACAGTAGCACACTTTTAACATAGCCTATGGTTTAAATGCTATGTCTAAGGGATGCCTCATGCAACATTTATCATCCAGTTAAAAGATACACACCAGCCTCCTTTCTTCCATGCCAACATGTGCCATCCATCCTCTTGCACATGGACAAGATACAGCTGCAATCCTGCTCTCAGTGTAGTCCTGAAACTGTCCCTCCTTGGATCCCTTTTGCTGCAATCCACCCCAAAGGGGACCAAGAGAGGAGATAGGACCATGGTCCTGTGGAGCCAGCTAGGCACACCGAGGGAAATAGGCTGCACTCTCCTACAGGCTGATATAATGTACATGCCTGCATTTGCTGGTAGCTCAGCAAAAGGTTATAGCTTGAGAGACATGGTCTCTCCAGTAGCTTTCCTGTTGTGGGCTGTCTGCCATCTCTAAGTTGATCAGTAGTTACATAACATGTATCGAAGTAGTAAAGGCTAGATATTGTCCTAAATGCTATCAAGCACATTAGCTGTGGAGGGGACACACAGCAGCCAAAGTTGACAAAATGTGTTTGGTATGAGTCATCAAGGATTCCTCCTGGGTATTCCCTTAGAACAGAGATGGTCAGCCAAGAGTAGCGAGTGGGCTGCATAAGTGGCTCTCCTTTTCAGTGGGCCACAAGATTTGAAAGTGGTGGGCAGCTTGCGGCCCACTGGGGTCCACCTGTGGCCCACGCACCCCTTCTCTGCCTCCTTCCCCCATGTCTTTTGCACACTGGAGCCCCGCAGTTACCTACTCCTCCACCTCCCTCCCAGCATTTTTGGGGAGCCATGAATTGTCTGATTTGCACCTTGTCCCCACTTCTCCCCCTCCCTTCCACTGCTTGAAAGGCTGTGAATCAAGGAGGGAAGAGGAGAAGTAGGTAAGCGCGGGGTTCCAGTACACAAGAGGCATGCAGGAGGGGAGCAGAAAGAGGGTGCACAGTCTGCAGGTGGAACCCCAATGGTAGCATGCAGCTCATCACTGCCTTAGAGAGTTACTTTGTTCACTACTTAGCCATTGCTTTAAACACTGTACATGTGTAAATATTTAAATGTTTACTTATCAGTCTATTCCTCCACCACTTAATCATGTTAACTGCTTTTTTCTCAACACCCAGAATTGAAAGTAACATTTCACTACCTATCTCATTGCTTTTTTCAGATATATGAAACTATGGGACTCAGCAGCACTACTATGTTAGCAGAAGTGTTTATACCTGTCCCTGAGACTACAGTTCTCACTGGCAGAGCTCGTATAGAAGAAATAGAGTTTAGCAGCAGCCAGCGTGTGATGTTGGACCACGAAGGAGTTGGGAGTGGTATGGATTCCTTATTACTCTAGGTGGTGCTTAATTAGAATGTTCAGCTTTTAGATTGATCCCAACATACTACTATTATATGATTTTAGTCACATAAATAAAATATATTTTTCTCTGTTAGACAAATATAGCAAATGAAGATAAACTAAAGAAAGGAATAGGAAAAGGGGGAATGAAGGTAAAAATAAAAAGTCATTGTGAGTCATATTGTGAAGCCAGGGACTCAAGTTTCAGTGTTTTGCAGCAGAGACTAGAGTAAGGTAAAAGAGCAGGAATGATCTGCATGGAGTGAAAGTCAGTGAGGGAAAGCAAAATGAAAGATGTGGATGGTGAGCAGAAGAGATTGAGTAGGTTGATGGACACTGAGCATGGTGGATATACATAAGGCTATACAATCATGGTTCCCTGGGGTCTGACTTTTCAGCTCTCTGTTTCATTATCATTCAGGAAGGAAACCTCATTCCTCTTACCTTTTGGAAAATTGAAAGCCTTCTTCCAGTGATTCATTGTGCAGTTAGGAAAAAAATTTCTTCCAAGAATAGTTGTTGGTGTTAGTAGGTTCTTTTCACAGGTGTTGAATTAGCATTTCATAAATCATAATAGGATACTCCCATTTTGAAACTTATAGAAAAGATCATTTTTTGTTTTTTTCTCCTGGTTGTAGGTGTGCCATTTTCTTTTGAAGTTGATGGCAGTAATAAGATTACTTTAATGACCTCTGGCAAAGTGTCCAATAGTGTTTCCTGGGCAGTTGGAGACAATGGAGTACCCTTAATTCCTGTAGCATCCCAGCAGAACATAGGGATTCCAAGGTAATATGCTGCAGTGATATGTTGGGCAATGTAACATATTATGGTATTTAAAATATTTAAAGAGTGGTTTTTAATAATCAAGATATAACTGTCATATTAATTTTTAAAATACAACAACTTTTTTCTCCTATGCAGTTTCTCTCAATGCAAAGGACATAGAGATAATAACATTTTAGGTAAATGTTTGGTTTTAACATTTGGTAACTAGACATAATGCTAGAAAAAGAAGTAGCACTTGATACCTTCATTATTATAATGCTCAAATAGGAAACTAGGTCAGTCTGGTTGTTTTTTCTTCTTGTTTCTTGTGGTAGAGTGTAAAGAGAACATTATTGGTACTCATCGCCAAGAAACACAGCCCCAAAGCTAGATTTATACAAAATACATACAGTCTACTTTATGTGACATTCTTATCCTGGGTTAAGAGAAACTGAACCATAGGAGTGGTAAAGAGGGTAGCAGAGTATTGTCACTGTTGCTCTTCATAATTTAATTCATGGAAAATAAACCTGGCTTCAATCCATACTAAATTTACTTTCCCACTGTTCCACATGATCTCTGGAAGCCTGGTAAGTTACAGAATAGGGATGTTAAATATCAGTTAATTGAATAGTTGATTAACCTCATGAATTCTTATCGGTTACTCGACTATTCTATAGTCTCCAGGGATGGGGCCAGCAGCCAGTGCACTCTGGCCCCACTCCTGAGGAGCCCCCTGCTGCTCCATGCTGTTGCCTTTGTTTCAGAGGCAGCAGCATAGGATGCCAGGTGGGAGCTGGTCTGTGAGGGGAGCCAGTTTAAAAACCTGTTCCCCTTGGAGACCAGCTGCTTGTTGCTGATACAGAGGCAGCAGCGTGGAGTGGCAGCAGCCCCTGTCCAGCGGCAAGTGTCTAAGCTCCTGGACCCGGTGCAAGCCGAAACTGAGCCAGGAAGTGCGTGTCGTCTATATTAATCTATAAGCTTTTGCTTACCAGTTAATCAGTTAATCGACTATACTATTACATCCCTATTACAGAAACTGATCCCTGTTCTGTAGAAGAAAATCTCCTTTGTCCTGAGGTTTGCAGACTAGGCATTATGGAGTGCCCCCTCCTAGTAGTAACAGCTTTGGTCTCTTCTATGTAATTCCAATCAACTGAACGATGTTCACTATCGGTATGTCTACACTTGCACCCTAGTTGGAACTAGAGATGCAAATGCAGGCATTCGAAATTACTAATGAAGCGGGATTTAAATATCCCGCGCTTCATTAGCATGATCTCGCCGGCACGCTAGTTCGAATCGCAGCTGATTCGAACCAGGAAGTGCGCGCCGAGACGCGTTAGTTTGAACCAAACCCCTTGGTTCGAACTAACGTTACCCCTCAAAATATATAAGCTCTATTATTTCTGTACAATTGTGCAGCAGAGCTTTTTGAAATATGAATGAATGTGATGCTCATGAACAGTGCTGCATTGTGTGAAATTTTTTGTTTGCTCACAGGACGGGTAAGATACATGTAGGTAGGGGTTTTTGCTGCAGAACCTTGTTAACAATTTCTTTTCTCTTTAGAGCTGTCCCATTATATTCCCACCAAACAAGCCATCTCACAGGCCTTCTAATCAGGCTTTGATCTCCAAGCCCTTCTTGCCAGGCTTTAATTCCTTTTCAGTTTTCCCAGTACATAAATCAAAACTAAAAACAACATAATGCTTACCTTGCCAGTCTTGAGTTCTGTCTTCAGGGGTTTCTCATCTTCATCTTACTGTCAAGCCTCTTGTCTCTGGCAGTCTCAACAACTCTCATAACCTCCTTTATTGCAGCCAGACTCTCTCCCTCTCTTTCCCTCTCTCATTGCAGATTTTTGTTGTGATTTATAGAGGAATCACCTGATCCAAACCAGATGTAGCTTGTTCATAATCGAGGCTCACTAGCCCTTAGGCCCTCCAGCCCTTAAGGGCAACCACCCTGGTACATTCAGGCAATGCTTTGAAGATGCCCATACGTATATAAAACTTCCCTTAGGGTATGTCTACACTTGCACCCTATTTCGAAATAAGGATGCAGATGAAGACATTCGAAATTGCAAATGAAGCCAGGATTTAAATATCCTGCGCTTCATTTGCATAATCGCATTATGGTGCTATTTCAAAATAGTGCTATTTCGAAATAAAACACGCTGTGTAGATGCGTTATTTCGAGAGAAAAATCCTTCTCTTGAAATAACCCTTATTTCTCATAAAATGAGGTTTAAGGGTTATTTTGAGAAAAGGGTTTTCTCTCGAAATAACGCGTCTATGCAACGCATTTTATTTCAAAATAGCAATATTTCAAAATAGCGCCATAATGTGATTATGCAAATGAAGCATGGGATATTTAAATCCCAGCTTCATTTGCAATTTCGAATGTCTTCATTTGCATCCCTATTTCGAAATAGGGTGTAAGTGTAGACATACCCTTAGTGCTAATGAAAGATACCTTTGTTTATTTCTATCATTCTAAAAGGTAAAATATATTTAATTCCAAAAACTTTCATAAACTACCATTCTGAAAACTCAAAAGCTTGATTAATTGCATAACAAAAAACCTTTACAATATTGTTATGGTAAATTTTACTGTCTTTTTCACAAAAGAAAACATTGTCCTTTTATAGATCATAAATATTTGTATCAAAATAAGTCCTGAAGAGAAAAAAGCAAAAGCTTACCTGCTTTCTTATTGCAAGTGTGATCAATTTTCATATTTTCAGTGGTAGAATTAGCTGTCCAAATATTTTTTCAAAATATTATTCTTTATGTTTATTATATAGCACTGATCAAAAATACACGTGTTTTTTAAAATTAGAATCCTTTGGTATCAACTCTGTCATTTCAGTGCTTTAAAAAATATTGATGCCATTGCATCTATTGGCACATCAGGCTTAACTGACATGAAGAAATTAGCCAAGTGGGCAGCAGAAACAAAGTTGGATCCAAATGACCCCAAAAATGCAGATTTGATGCAGTTGATAATGGTAAGAAGGCTTTAATAAAGCCATTTTGTTGAAATCTGGGTTTTGCACATTTTTCTATGTCTTTTTAAAGGAAGTGAAGAAAATAATAGTTTTAAATACAAAAAGTAGCAGTTCAGTTCTATTTCTTATGTTTCACGTGACATATTGCATACTCTTAACTTGCTGTTTTTCCATAAATTTAGAATCAGTCACTAAATTAGTGGATTTTAGGATCCTTAAAATTGTTTAAAATTTAGTCTGATACAAATACTTGTTTTTTGTTCCCTACCCATTAAAACATAGATTGAATTCAGTAACTTGAGTTTGTATAACTCTTTCATGCTAACACTGTCCCTAAAAGCTTAATGTAATTATATTGGTCTCACTGAAAGCCATACATTGCTCTCATTAAAGTCAATGGGAATTTTCCATTCACTTTTTAAAAAAGGATTGTGTTCTTTGTGATCATAAAACAACACATTCTAGTGTTTGTTTAGCGGTATGAGATCATGAGGTTCATAATTGAAACCAGGGTGAAAGTACACATTTTGGCTCTTTTTAGCTTTGTTTTAGTTTCTCCTCTTGGTCTTTGTTGTTGGATTGCTTAGTGATGACTAGTAAGAATCAGTGGTATCCTTCACCTTTCTCATTCATTTAGAAAATAATCTCCCAATTGTTTATTTTTTGTTTGTTTGTAAAAGAGTCAGATGTTACCGATCCCAGATGCCATTATATTAGGAAGTATGCATGTACTTCTAGAGCCCCTGGCCACTGCCAGAAAGGAGCCTAGGCATAAAATGTGTAGAGTTCAGGCCAGTCCGACTGGTTCTATATAATGTTCCTGAGGAGAAAAGAGGACAGTCAAACCTTTAGTTTGATTAGTGGTTAATTTTTATATCTTATCTTCCGTAGAAAGGTTTATCAAGAAAGGTTTAACTTACCTTACGTTTTTTTTAAATGTGATGAAGTTAACAGCAAAATTAATTATTTTTTTAAATATCAAAAAATTTACCTCATCACAATTTTGAAATGCATTCAGATGCTGAGCTGTATTTACTCTGTATTACTCTATGGTCAGACAGGCCTTGTAGCTGGAAATATTGAATAGCAGCTCTCATTGAAAGATCGAACCATTTACAAGAATGGAGAAAATTAAGCATGGTATTTCTAATACATAATACAAATATGAATTTAATATTAGGCACTTGATTTTGAAATGTAAGCTTGTTTTGCATGATGTGATTTCAGTAGAGTTACACTGGTGTGTAATGGAAAGGAAATAGACCATATTTTTAATTTAAATATGTATGTCGGACCAAATTGTGAAACCCTTCAGCTTGTGGGGAGCAGTTGCTTACACGAGTAGTCTCACTGGATAAGATGATACTGCTCAAATGAGAATGAAGTGTTGACAAACTGCTCTTAGCTACCTCAAGTCTCAATCCTGCAAAGGCTTACATATATGAATAACTTTATTCATATGAGTAGTTTCAGTGCAATTGGGATCTTTTTGAACATTAACTTCAGTGTGACTACTCACTTTAGTAAAGTTATGCATATGACTAGGGCCTACCGAATTCACAGTCATTTTCGGTCAATTTCATGCTCTTAGGATTTAAAAAATAATACATTTCGTGATTTCAGCTATTTAAATCTTATTAAGGAGATTTAGGAGTTGCAGGGGTATTGTAAGGTTATTGTAGGGGGGTGCATTACTACTGCTGGCAGTGGCAGTACCTTTAGATCTTGGCAGCTGGAGAGCAGCAGCTGCAGGCAGGGAACCCATCTCTGAAGGCAGAGCCACTACCAGCAGGAGCACAGATATATGCCCTCAGTCAGCAGCTGCCACTCTCTGGCTGCCTAGCTCTGAAGGAAGCAGTGAAAACTAAGGGTGGCATTCTGTGGTTTTGCCACCCTTACTGCTGAGCTGTTGCTGTCAGGGTACTGCTTTCAGAGCTGCTCTCTGGCCATCCAGCTCTGAAGGCATTGCGGAAGTAGAGGTGGCAATACCACAAGCCCCCTCAAATAACCTTATAATCCCACTGCAGCTCATTTTTGGGGTCAGGACCCTCAATTTGAGAAACACTGGTCTCTCCCTTGAAATCTGTGTAGTATAGGGTAAAAGCACACATAGACCAGTTTTTACAGTCCATGACGTGATTTTCATGGCCATCTATTTGGGGGTGCTACATATAACCATGTCTTTGCAGTATTGGAGTTGAAATTGTTATGCTTGAAGCATAGTTTTCCTTTATATTTTGCTGTATGTATAGCTTCAGTTGTCACTCTTAACAGTTACTACAATATTTCATATTACATTCTTACTAAAAACTAAGAATTATTAAACACTTATTTTAAAATATGAAATATTTCAGTTACGTTTTGGCATATTTAGCGAGGTTTGGTTTACAGTGAGACTCTCGGCAGTGTATCAGTGAGATTAATGGAATTAGTCAATCTACTGAAATTATTTTATGGACATTTTTCACTCTGAATTGAACTTTTAATATTTACCTTTGTTATTTAGGTTGCCACTACTGGAGATGGTTGTGTTCCTGGTTTCTTCAGACTGGAGCAATTGCAGCAAGAATTTAATTTTGTTTCCGATGAGGAACTTAACAGATCAAAAAGATTCCGACTCCTACAACTCAGACACAGAGAGGTGGCAGAGTTCCGTGATTATAAACAAGTCCCTTTACTTGAAAGAGAAATAACTGAAAAACTTTTTGAGGTAGGCAGTTGTCTGAAATTATTTAAATTATGGTATTTAAAGGTCTTTAATAAAATGTTTATTAGTTTTATCTTTAGTGATGTTTGATGTGATAAAGTCAGTTTCTCATCACCTTGAGGTCCAAATTCTACCCTGACTTCAAATGCATTGACTCCAAAAAGATTATATGGATTGTAAGTCAAAAAGTATTTCACTTTAAACATACCTCGTTACCTGAATCTGGAATTTGATTTTATCCTTCCAAAGAAATAGCTGCTGGAACAGACTCTGTAGAAAGAAGATTTAAGTGGAGCTGCACTGCAAAACATCAAGAGAGTTTGTGCAAAGTTAATTGAGGCACTGGCTTTATTAACATTTGTTGGACTTTTTGGAGAGGGCTTAAGAAAACAATGCTGCTGAACTGAAGCAAATGTTGGCATATTCGCATTGTAGACATTTAGGGCTCATCTAGACTACGTGGAACAGTCGAAAGAGGATATGCAAATTCAGCGGGAATTTGCTTATCTTCTTCCGATCACACTTTCTAAAGCAGAGCTTTCGAAAGTGAAAGTAGTTTAGATGCAGCTTTTTCGAACTCCCCGTTTGTCGAATTTGAGAAACAGTGGTTTATACCAACAAATCGAAGTTCAGCTTTATGACGGAAAGGATAAAAGGAAATTTTCAAAGCTATTTGTTGTAGTTTAAGCCATGTGATTGCTATCTATATTACTTGGATGTGCAACTGAATTGCTACATACTGACTTAAAAATGTATCTCCTAACATCTAACGTTAGAGTTGATTTACTTTTGATCCTATGTGTTTATATTAATAAAATGGTTACCTCTTTATGTGACATAGTACACTAGAAAGGACATCAAATCACAATCTTAATTTTTGTATTTACACTTAGAACTATGAGAAAAGGCTCCGTGAAAGGGATATAATTGACAACAAAGATCACCTAGATGCACACAGAGCATTAGTTGCCAAGTATCTCCAGAAGGTGAGAAATGCAAAGAGTGTCAGTATTTCTCTTTCTTGCTAATTAGTTTACTCCTACTCTATTTATTTTTCACCACATTTTACTTCATTTTTATAAGTCAAAAGTGGCAGATGTAATTCCAAATTACATTTGAAAAATAGATCTGAAGAAGAGTTCTGCCGAGAGAGAGGGAGTTTGTTTATTGACTTAATTCAAAGCTTTTGAAAATAATAGAAATGGGGAGATGTTATATGAAACTGTTTATTATTGTATTAATCCTATAAAGCCATTACTGTAATGCAAAGGTACGAGGACTTTGTTGGGAAGTGATTTGATGTAAAATTATAGTAAGAAAATAATAGGACTCAATATTGTAGACTCTCTCAAATTGTTAACAATTAAGATCATTTTAAGCTGCAGTTTGAGCCACAGAGCACCGACAAAGTTGGTGTCTATATTGATCCAGGCCCATTAGTCTGGGACAACTACCTAAATTGCTTTTTGAGGAGTCAGTTACTCCTGGACTAGGATAGTATTTTGTGCCAAGGAAGTATCTATGGAAAGGGAATCAAGAATCCCTGAACATGCCCTTCTTTTGATGATGGGGGAGGGCTTAAAAATAACTTTTCTGTTTAATAAATTGAAACACACATATTTTCAGTGATTTTTGGATAAGACATACAATTGTGGGTTTTTTTTCCCCCAGGTTAGAGAATCAGTGATAAACCGGTTCCTAATAGCAAAACACCATTTCCTTCTCTCTGACCTGGTAAATGAAGAAGAGGTTCCTAGTCTTGGGTAAGGGAAAAAAGTTTTTATCATATCTGAAATCATTGAAATAACTAATTTTAAACTATCCCACAGTATTTATTAGTGTTGTACTCCCTGGTTATTAATATTTCGAATTTATTATAATGCTATATTATTCTGTAAGCACCATGCTCAAAATACACACGTGTTTAAATAACTGTAACAAAACCATGCATCATAAATGTTTTAAAGGAATAAGCTACTTCCAGTAGTAGTATTAATTCACAGTAACACTTATTTATATTTGTATGCCATCTCTGATCACATTTGACCTCACTAACTTAAGGAAAGTCCAGCCTAGCATGCACTTTAATGACTGATTCCAAGTAAGACCCAAGTGTGGTGTCTTTGGTGGTTCAAAAGGCAGCACTCTTTCCACTGAATCAGTGCTGAGCATATGTATCAACACAGTGTTGGTGGGGACTGTGAGACTGGAATCACAATGTTTCAGGTGAAATATAAATCTGTTTATAATATGGGGATTGGCGTATCATCACCATAGTTTCTAATTGCTAAATCCCGTAAATTAGATTCACTTCATATTTTCTCTAGAATATCTCATAAGGAATTCTGCTCTTCACCTCTTCAAGGTTCTAGGAGGCATGGTTTGCTTCATAATGCATCTTTGTGCATTAGTGGGTGTGTGGGTGGGTTATGTGTGAGTGTGTGTTAGTAGTCTATAATATAATCATATGATTTTGGTATTCCTTTAATGGCTTCCCAGAGTATGTGATGCAGATCTCATTACCCTGTCCAGTCCAGCACCCATGTCAGCCTTGATGCTCCCTTTTATCTCCTTCCCTAAAATCATCTCTCTTTGCTCTGATCCCAGTGCTTGGAATGCCCTCCCCAGCCTTGTTCATTGCAGTCTTCCTCATCTTCTTTAGTTGCCTCCTAAAATGTCACTTCAGTCCTCATACCTACAAGAAATGTCAGGGGGAAAGAAAAGTTATCAAAAAACTAAACAAATAAATAAGAAATACTAAACCATATTAGCATTGTACCTTGCATGCTTTCTGTCTACTTCATCCTCCCTTAATTCAGTTATGATCCTCACATGTTCTATCATGTTTAATTTACATGATATGCTCTTTAGGGCTGGAAACCAGTTTTTATTTATTTTGTGAGGCAGGGGGTGGTGAGTTATATGGATCTATGGTGCCTGAACTCTAGGAGTATTCCTGGGTGGGGCCCAACTCCAGCAAAGTTTGTGGCTGGGTCTCTCTCCTGGCCCCACCTGCTGCTCCTGCGCACCTTGCCCGGTGCATTCCCGAGCCCCACCTGCAGCCTCTGAATGATTTAAAAGAGTCTGGGGCTTCCATGTCCATTATCTGCATGTCCTTGTGGCCCCAGGTGTGTGTGGGGTATCTCCACATGCTACCCCTACCCCGAGTGTCCCTACGGGCAATGGGAGCTGCAGGGGCGGTTCCTGCCAGCAGCAGGGCACAGACATCCCACAGCCCCTCACCTAGGAGCTGCTGCCAGAAGAAGTTGACCCAGGTTAGTGCCACACTTCCTCTTACCCCCACCCTTCCTCCCAGAACCTGCACCTCACCCCCTCCCGCATCCAACCACTTCCTCCTCACCTTCTTCTGCCCCCAAACTCCCTCTGTCACTGCCACCCTCGTCCTCCACATCCTTCCTGCCCCAAATTCCCTCCCATAGCCTGCACTTTCTCTTGCACCCCAATCTCCTGGCCCATACCAGAATCTGCACGCAGTACCCAAACTTCATCCCAGAGCCTGGACCCCTTTCCCCTCCCCCCAACTTCCACTCTCAGAGCTTTAGGCAGGTGTGGAGGAAGGACATGAACCCATTTTGGGCACCTCCAAAATTTCTATAAACCTGCTGCTCCTGTTGAGAGGCATCTATCACGTTGTAATGTGCTTGAAAAACAATAATGACTACACATCTATATGTGCATGTATAAGTATAGATACTAAGTCCTTTCTAGATAAAAGGAGATGTATATGTAAATGAACTTAATGTTCTTATGATCTTGATCTTAGAATTAATGTTTGAAACACAGACAAGGATAAAACTAATTTTGAAAAAGTTGCTGTTTAGACTTCTAACATTTCTTGCTGAATGATTCTGTGGCATCTTGAGAAAAGAGCAAGCAGACTAGGGGAGGAAAGAGAATGGTAGAAGAGGATGTGCACGCATAGACTGGAGAAAAGATACCAGGAGATGCCCTGCAGATAGTGTGAAACCATTTTTAAAAGTTCATTTTTATTTACCCTGTGCCTTACAGATATCTTCATACCTTGCTGCTGGGGACCTCCCAAAAGTCTCTTTACTTCTGCTCAAACATGTTTTCGTGTTTGAAGTCTCTTCTCTTTTCTTGCCAGATTATTATATATGCATTTATTTGTTGCTCTTTTGTGACTGACTTTTTGTACTATGTTTCCATACCTCCTATATTTCAAGTCTTTCTCTGCATCACCAACACATAAATTACATTAACCTAGTGTTTGCTTTAAATTTGTTTAAGCAGATAGGTAATAAATGACAATTTCATTTTGTTGCTACTAGAAAATTTTATTTACTGCAGCATTGTGCCCTTACAATATGGCTTAATTTTTGATTCAACAATATAAACCTAAACAGTCCCATCTGCTGGCAATGCAGAGACTTGCTACCTTTCACAGAAAGACAATTCTTTTTGGTTCAGTGTTTTCATGTTGCAGAATGAGAAACAATAGTTATAATTATTTTCGCAGTTTGTTTAAAGTGCAGTTAGCTTGACTTGCATAACTTTTCCACATGGTTAATGGGACGTTGTTTGCAAATCAGATTATATTACAGATTGGTCTTCCCTGTTTTGGCATCCTCAGGATCTGACCAGTCCCGAACGAGGGAGTTTGCCAGACCAGGAGAGGTCAATGCTGGTCCCTCTGCTACTGGCAGCTGTGCTCTGCACCCTGCCGCTGGCCCCCTGCCGGGCTCCACTGTTTGTCACCGGCTCCATCGGGGCTCTGTTGCCCTCTGGCCCTTGCCCTGACTAGCAGCCAGCTCCCTGCCCCTAGCCTCTGTCAGGCTCCACTGCCCGCTGGCCTGAGCCAAGCTCTGCTGCTGACTGCCAGCTCCCTGCCATTGGCCCCAGCCAGGCTCCACTGTCAGCTCGTGTTCTCTAGCTGCTGAGCTCTGCTCCCAGCCGCCAGTCCCTGGCTCTTTGGACTCCACTCCCAGCCCGCATGGCTCTCTGGTCCAGCTACATTTGTGATACTGCTGTTCTGTTTTTTCTCCTTGAGTGCTCCAACCCCAGAGCACCCACCGGATCCCCAACAATGCCGAATCCTGAATGTTACTTGACCAGTGTGTCTTAAACTAGAGAGGTCTAATCTGTATTAATATATTTAAAAATGCACAGTACTCTGGAACATGAGGAGTCTGTTAAATATGTTTAGTAAATTTTCTTACTTTTTTAAATCATCTTTTTACAAGAATAATGAACTTGGTTGCATATAATGAGAAGTTGATCTTGACTGGCAGTTGCTTTTTAAAATTGGTTCTGGAATGCTTTCTATAATTAAAATATGTTTGTTCAGTTAGTATCATTAATGTATGCTTTTGCACACATCTGTTTTTTACTGTTTTCCTGTTTTTCTTTTTGTTCTGCTTTACCTTGTGTTATAAGTTCTGATGGCCCGGGGTATGTCATGGCACATTAATTTCTGTTTCCTCTTTGTAGCCTACTGTTTGTCATAGGTAGTTCTGGACTTAGACTTTTTTGGTTTATTACATAATTGGATGATGTTATCTAATAGACACCTTTCTATATAATTATAATAGTCTATTCATATTGAAGTTTTAAAATTAATTTTATTTCATGTTCTCAGTTGTAATATAATCTTTCACTATATATGATTTAAAATATAAACTACAAAGTGCCACTTCTGTCCTAATAAACAAGCATGTTTCCCAAGAAATGATACCAAGAATATATATTTTTCTTTCTTGTAAGTGCATAGTTTTGTGTATGTGTCAAGAGAGAATTAGAACTCTGGATTCTGTGTAGAAGAGACTAAAACTCTGTTTTATTATTTCTAGTATTTTAGGGCTCAGTCTTTTTAAACTAGCAGAAGCAAAGCGACCATTAAAGCCAAGAAGAAAGGAGAGAAAGAAAGTTACAGCACAGAATCTGTCAGATGGAGACATAAATCTTTTAGTGAATATCATTAGAGCTCATGATATTCCAGTGAGAAAACCTGTTTTAAGGTATGAAACTTTTCAAAGGCATCTAGCGGGAAATGTTCCTTCTCTATCTAGTGGCTCTTTCGTTGTCTTTTAAAAAAAATATTTTTCATACTATAGGCTACATTTTCAAATTGGCTATGTAAATTTGTTCTGTGAAATTTGCATGAGAAGCTGTGTGTTTAAATCCTTGTTCTTCTTTAAGGAGTGTCCCTGTTGGCGCTCCACTGTAGGTGTCTCGGCGCCCTTGTGCTTATAATTGGAACTTTTTAGCAGCAGTATTCTGGATGTTGGCGCACATATGCAGTGCCACTCATGCCGTAGCGAGTGTGCTGATGCACGCACATCGTCAACCAGCCTTCAGTTCCTTCTCAACCACCTCAGGGTTGGTCGGAACCTAGCAGTGCTCTGTTCTTCTTTACAGATAAGATTGTTGTTAGAGTAGTTTGTTGTTGCAGGTTTTCCCCCTAGTTAATTTGGGTGCTTTTTTCCTTCCCTTCTCCTATTTAAAAAATAAATAAAAAAAAGCCCTCCACCCTCCTTATTCCTTTCCTAGTTAGTGGATTAGTAATGCCAGTCTCTCCTGGGTTCAAGAAGAACCTTACTTGTATGATGTCCACCCCAGTATCGGATGGATATTCCCAATGTATTAGATGCTTAGGACAAGAGTATTCCCCACACAGCTTCCACCATTGCAAGAAGCTATCCTTCAGGTCCCTAAAGGCCAGGGATCTGCAACTTAAGCTCTTGACTATGGAAAAAACTGTGAGACCAGCGTTGGAGCCAGTGTTGCAAGTCTCTCCACCCCGAATGTCCCCCACAGCTGTTTTGGACCAAGGGATGTCAGCATTGCAGGAACCACCAGCTAAGATGACCTCAAAGAGAAAGCACTCCTCTCCTACAACTGAGAGAGCTACCAAGAAGGTATCCCCTCAATAGAAGCATTCCATGGCACCAAAGGTACATGCTTTAGGGTATGCACAGGTTCCGGGCACGTCTGGCATGGACAAGTCCCGAGGGGTGGTGCTGACTAAGGAAGCACACCCTGGAGTCCCAGCACTGAAGCTGAAAAAGACCGCACCTGCACTACCAGTACCGACAACATTGGTACCAGGGCAAGTGGCACCAAAACTGGTACACCACTCTGAAGCTAAGGGATGCTTGGATCCATTGGCGCAAACCCTGTCTAAGACGGTACTGGGGCCACATACCGACACCTCTCTGGTACCGGCTCACTGTGACATTTCCATACTGCAGCATACCAAGGCGACCCCACCATTGATACCGGTTTTTCCTTCACTGCACCTATTGAACACACAACAGGCATTCACGGTCACGTTGGTCCTGGGAACTCCATTCTTTGGCGCTGATGCCACACCTACCCTCAGGACTAAGCAGGCTTGCTACATCCTCCAGTTCAGCTCCGCCCATTTCAAGTGAGGACAAAGACAACAAGGAAATCTTTTTCTCTCCTCGCCACTCTTCACCCAAACCTACCTCTCATTTACAGCAGCCAGCAACATTAGGGCCAAACCCAGATGTGGCTGCCTTTTCCAAGTTCCTACCCATACCTTTCCCTGAGTCGTGGGAAGGATGGGATCTTGGGGCCCTTGTAGAGCCCAGATGGCAGCATCTCAGGCTACCCCACAGAGCAAACCACAGTGGTTCCAAAGCCTACGGTGTCCATAATGCCTTTTAATTACATCAAGTACTTACATTATGTCCCTTGTAGTTATATTAAAGAAGATTATATAAATTAAATGTATTAGAGAAGAGATTTCAAGTAGTCTTTTCTAAAAACCATTAGTAGTTATTATATGCACAATAGAACCAGTGTTTTGCAAACTAATTGGGAATTAAGTTCATAAAATCAAAAAGTTTATAAAATTTATCATCTCAAAATCATAGTAGGTAAAAGGCATAAATTGCAGTATGATGCCCTCTGTTGCTTTCTTCTTGTCCTTCAAACGAATGCAAAGCAATTTCCACCACAATGAAAGCCTCAGAATGCAAAGGCATGTCAACTTGTAAATTTTGTTATGTAATTTCCACTGGTTCCTGCTTTTCTGGAAGAATGGTTAGTACAACTGCTTGTTCATGAGATCAATCTTTGTTGAATTGAGGTTCTACTGGACCTTCATATTTGCTCTTACTCAGGGGTGGGAAATAGTTTTTGATGGGGGGTGCACTCCAAGAATTTGATAAAGTGGTCAAGAATTTGATAAAGTCTTCCATGGTATTAATGGCCTTCCATTAATGGAAGAGGTATGGCGCGTGGGATGGAGGTTGTGTGCAGGAGGGAGCTTGGAGTAAGGGATTGGGATTAGGAGGGGGTGTGAGATCTGGAAAGGAGTTTAGGTGAAGTAGGGGGTTGTGACCTGGGACAGAGTCCTGGAGTGTACGAGGGGATGCAGGGGTTTGGGTTGTGACCTAGGGCAGGGAATTGGGGTGCTGGTTCTTGAGGGGGAGTCTGGGTGCAGAAGGGAGCTGTCACACGGCTATAGGGAGAACATTGTCCCAGGTGCAGTGGGGTGGTCCACCTCGCCCCCATCGCACTTATCCTCACCCTTTTTCTTCCAAGCCTGTGCCTCTGTTCCTGCCCCCAAAGTCTGTCTGCTCCTTCCCTCTAGTCCTCTCGTAGGAATCCTATAGACAGGGCAGCATAATTCAATAGTCACTACATGACCCAAAGATCACAGTCTATAATTCGCCTCTATTGGCAGGGTAGTATTGTTTAATAGTCCACACATGACCCAATGGTCACAGTCTGTTTGTGGGGGAGTAGATAGGGGAAAGGTTTACATGTAGAATGTTCTAAGTCTCAGGATCATGACATAAAAGCTCACAAATCCCGGGTTCTGTTGGTACCAGGCTTAAACAACAATGCCTTTGGTACCAACTAACTCTTAATGGGAACTGATAAAAGGCAACCATTGAGCACCTCAACCACCAACAGTACAGCTCTGCCTCACCCAACTGTGGCATAAACCGTAACTGCTCTGGCTCCCTCAGTTTAGGTGGACAAGACCACTTGTACTCTAGGAAGAGCAAAGGCTTACACTCTGCCTGATGACATTTTTGCTGTCCTGGGTCTCCAGTCTCTGTCACAATTAGCTCCTTCCCTCACAAGGGAGGTCCAGACTCTGCTAAGAGATGCATCTTCTGGGAGGAAGAGTCTGTCTCGCATTCCATTGTCCAGCCAGGGCTTCCCTCCTGGATAACCATTAGTAATGCTGACGACTATGGATATGGAATAGGTGTTTTGTGAGGGCATTCTCAACCACCCAATGAACCCTATGATTCCTTCTTTGAGGCATAATTTCCCAGAGAGGGGACATAGACATGTCTGGAATTAACCTCCACCTCAGCACCTGTCTGTGAACTGTTAGTATGCTGCTGTGTCATGGGGCCCTCCACTTCAACCTTTTGACCTGTCTTACTGGCTATACTAGAGACCATGGAATTTGTACTACCCTGTAGAGTTGAAAATATCCGCTAACAAGTTAATCAATTGCTCCTCTCTGAGAAGATAGCAGAACTTCCTTTTGACCCCCTCGAAAAAAGAAGGAAGGGTAGGTAGAAATAAATGGCCAGTTTTCACAGGGGAACAAGTTAAATAGCAGAGTCGCCCAAAGACCTGTGCTGGGACCAGTGTTGTTCAACACATTCATAAATGATCTGGAAAAAGTAACAGTGATGTGGCAAAATTTGCAGATGATACAAAATTACTCAAAATAGTTAAGTCCAAAGCTGACTAAATAGAGTTACAAGTGACAGATGAAATTCAATTTTGATAAGTGCAAAGCAGTAACATTGGAAAACATAATCCCAACTATACATACAAATGAAGGGATCTAAATTAGCTGGTGTCACTCAAGGGAAAGATCTTTGAGTTATTGTGGATAGTTCTTGAAAACATCTGCTCAATATTCACCAGCAGTCAAAAAAGCTAAAAGAATATTAGAAATCATTAGCAAGAACAGTAAGGAGTCCAGTGGCACCTGAAAGACTATCAGATTTATTTGGGCATATACTTTCCTGGGTAAAAACCACTTTGTAAGATGCATGGCATTTTTACCCAAAAAAGCTTTTGCCCAAATAAATCGGATAGTCTTTAAGGTGCCACAGGATGACTCGTTGTTTTTGGAGACTAACATGGCTACCCTTCGGAGACTAGAAACCATTAGGAAAGAGAGAGATAATAAAACCAAAAACATCATAATGCCACTGTATAAATCTGTGGTATGATAACTCCTTTAGGTTCTGGAGACATGGAGAGAGAATTAGAAAAAGTACAGAGAAGGGCAACAACAATGATTAGGGTAGGGACGAGCTTCCGTATGAGGAGAGATTAAATATACTTGGACTGTTCATCTTGGAAAAGAGACAACTAAGGAGGAATATGATAACCATCTATAAAATCCTAAATGATGTGGAGAAAGCGAATAGAGAATTATTACTTATCCCCTTATTTTACACATGAAAACGCATGAAATTAATAGGCAGCAGGTTTAAAACAAACAAAAGGAAGTACTTCACACAACACACAGTCAATCTGTGGTGACTTGTTTCCGGGGAAAGTTGTGAAGGTCAAAATTGTAACTGGGTTCCATAAAAAATTAGATAAGTTCATGGAGAATTGCTATTGGCTAAGATGGTCAGGGATGCGTATCCTTAAACTTCTGACTGCCATCAGCTGTGTTTGGACAACAGGGGATGGGTCTCTTGCTAAATCATCCTGTTCTATTCTCTGTTCTATTAATTCCTTGTAATGCATCTGGCATGAATCCAAACCCAGCCCCCAGATGAATGGTATTTTTGGTGGGATTTTGAGTGCTACAATCTAGTGACTCCAGCACTTGCTGATTCCCACATACTCCTAGCCCTCTCTCTACATCTGGAATGCAATAACAATGGACAAATGAGCACTAAATATTCATTCTGGCTATGCAATTTAATTTTACCAGCTCATCACCCCTTTTGAGGGGCCATTCTCGTGAGGAGATTTTAAATAAGGAATAGAATCATTCTTATAATGAGAAACAACAGACCTGGTATCTGTTTAGTACCAAAGAAAGAATTTTTTTACTAAATTTACTTCCTAGTACCCCCCCAAAAAAAGCATCTGATGACCTATCTTTAATCTCCCCCATCTCAGCCTCTTTATTCACAAACTGAAATTTTGCATGGCCATACTGGTATCTATAGTCCCATATCTAGAAAAGGGCTTGTTGTTTACAACTTTTGGTATGAAGGACATGTACTTTCACAAGGGCATTCACCCCACTCACAGACATTTGCTCATACTTATGGTAGGCTTCAACTATTTTCAATATGGAAAGTTCCCATTCAGCCTTGCATCTACCCCTCTGTCTTTAACAGTGTCTTTTTGGTAGCGTCAGAGGTTGTGGCTTCACTATAGTCCCCAAAACAAAGATCAGTTTATTGCTACAAAGCACATCAAGAATCCTAAGATTCTACTTTACCAGTGCTTCAGTTAGCGCTTCTGTCATGAGTGGGAACTGCAAAGGAGAGCCTAACTTACCTGGAGAGCAAGGAAAGGATTAAGCTAACCTTAAACTATTCTGCACCTAAGGGAGGGGAGTGGGCATTGAGCCATTGAAATGCAGCTAAAGAATTTCAAATGAGGAGAAGCAGTCTCCTTTGTTGGAGAGAGAGGGGAATCTTCTCCAGGCACAGAGGGAAGAAATGAACTCTCCCCAAAACAGATCCCCTGGATCCATCAGAATGTGTGAGTAGGAGAAAGTTTAGGTAATCCATCAGGTTTATTGTTTTCCTTGTTTGGGATTTGGAAATTATGTCTGAGCTGGTTAATTATCTTTTGTTTTTCTCTCTTGTAACCAAGAATTAATCCCAAGAGAATCCCGGAGTTTTGTTTCAATTCAAGGCAGTTTAACACCAAGTCATTTACTATGCTTGCAATTATAGTCTTATTTTTAATAATAAGAGTTTTCTTTTTTTGTTCTGTTAACCGGTATTGGTTGATTTTTTGTGTTCTTAAACTTAAGTGCCTGGTTGCAGACACGTTACTGGAGAGCGAGCACAGGTTCATTGTTCTCTGCAAGAGTGCTTTTCTTGTTTGTTTTCCAACTCCTTGGGGAAAGGAGGTTGGGGGTTTTGCCGTCATGGAAGAGATTCTAAGTGATTTGGGTACAATCCAAGTGAAATGAGGTACACTTTGTACACTTGGTGATGACAATGCCAAATGGATTTCAGGGGAAACTGAAATCAGTAAACTTTTTTTTTTTTAAACTCTGGGAACTGCAGAGTCAGGATCTGACAGTGGTTTTATTTTACTAGCTGGTCTCCATTACCTACACTCGAAGCACCAGGTTGGGGAATTCAGCTATGACAGCTTCTCACTAATTCTCCCTTCAAAACATTGCATGTTTCGTGTGTCTCCTATCCATAAATATTGAATTTCTGATAGCCATCACCTGAGCTAGGAGGATAAATCAGCTCAGGATGGATCCTCTTTACACCATGTTTAATAAAGGCAAAGTTTCATTGTTTTTACATCCTAAGTTCACTCCCATAGTAGCCGCAGAGTTTCACCTGAACCAGTTAGTCTATCTAGATGTATCTGAAGAAGAGAGTAGAGATATGCAGCAAACCTTAGCCTTTTTCCTGCAAAGGTCAGAGCCAATCAGAAAATCTAGATTGTTTATCATTTCAGCAGAAAGAGCTCAAGGTCAAGCTATATGCTTTCAGAGACTCTCTGAATGAATTTTGTGCTCTATCTTACTCTTTCAGCCGTGTAATCTTTTCCCCCTTTATGGGATTGAGAGCTCATTCTACAAAAGAAAAAGTGGTATCAGTGCTGTCACTTCAAGAAGTACCTCTACTTGACATTTTCAAAGCTGCTACCTAAAATTATTTCTGCATGTTTGAGACATTATGCTTCAGTACAGAACTCCTCTGCTGATGCAGCCTTTGGGATGGCAGTCCTTCAGTCAGCTCTGCTGCCTATAGCCTCTCATCCTCCTCCTGCCTGAGTATTGCTCATCAGTCACCCACAGTGGAATACACATAAGGAGCAGCACTTTAAAGAGAAGAGAAAGTTACTTTGCTTGTAGTAATTGGAGGTTCTTCAAGATGTGTGGTCTCTATCTATATTCCCCTGCCTGCCTGCCTTCCTTTCTGCTTCAGATCATGGTGGAATTCCTGATAGATAAGGAACTGGAGAGGTGGATGTTCTACTCTGTCCTTTATCTCCTCAATTGGAGCATGAGGAGAGTGAGGGAGCATATGCCGACCAGTGGATACTACTTTGAAGAATTCTCTGACTGGGTACATGGATCACATGTGTACCCATAGTGGAATACATACAAGGATCATACAACTTGAATAATCTCCAATTACTGTAAAGTAAGTAATTTTTCTCTTTCATGTTCTCTGTCACAGTTATATATTTTCCTTCCTAGCAAGCTTCAGCAGCCATCCAGATCTTCAAGGTCCTTTAATGAGATGTTTGCAGCTTCTCCATCACTTCAGAGCCCAACCCATAGTGTTGATTGGGCTTTCAACCAGGTACAGTATAATATTAACATATATTGAATGGTATTTTGGTCATAGGAGGCTGTATTTCTTTTTCTTCTATGCAGTCACATTGACTGGTTATCTAGTATTATCAGAATCATAGAATACTAGAACTGGAAGGGACCTTGAGAGATCATCAGGTCTCCTGTCCCCTGCACTCTCAGCAGGACCAAGCACCATCTAGACTAGTGGTTCCCAACCGTGGACCAGCAAACTCATTAAAAACCATTGGCACACTGCCACTGAAATATTTTCTTATTCATTATGGTAATTAATTTATTTGCATATTTGTGTATTAATTGTGGTAATTTTAGCCCATAGTATAGCAGGCAAATCAAAAGAGGGGGGACATGATGTTTAACAAGAATTTGAAAAACTGCTGCACACACATATTTTAAAAAACAAATAAAATTGTTACTAATACTTGTTAAAGAGTATTCTCCAGTCTAATTCTGGTGCAATTGAGGCAGTATTAACAGGTCTGACAGTGCTGATGCATTTTGCACATTAATATTTTCCTAGGCACTTAATAATGCATTATAATAATGTGCGTACAATGGAGAATTCACAACCTCCCTAAGCAATTTATTCCAGCGTTTAGCCACCCTGACGGGAAGTTTTTCCTAATGCCCAACCTAAACTTCCCTTTCTGCTATTTAAGTCCAGTGAAGTTGAAATTTGAGACTAAATTTTCGATAGCATTTGGGAGCCAAATTTAGCATCCTAAAGGGAGAGGATGGAGGCCCACTGTTTTTGCATGTGCCCTTTTTTAGAAACATTATCCTGTCCTGAATTTTTAAAAAATTTTGTGCTGTGCGTTTCATGCTTTTGAATACTAGAGAAATTCTTCTTTTGCACATTTTAAAAATAATATTAGGGTTTTGCTATTTCTAATTTGAAATTAATTTAACTGAAACAGATAGGAAGAAAAGCCAAATACAGAGAGAAATGTAATAGTATCAACAAGTTTTATTCCCTGATTACAGATAATAAGACAAAAATTAACATCTTTCAATTAGAATATGTGACTCTATCTGCCGTTTTAATTTGCTGATTCAGGTAACTAGCAGTCTTTGCTTGTTGTTAAATTTGAACCTGTCTGGTAGATGCTTTTAATTCAGGCTTAATCCTAAACAAAAAACTTAAGGTGAAATTTAAGACCATGGACACACATAGATTGACTATATATTTCTTTTCAAGAATGTTAGAGTTGCTAAAATAATCAGTCCTCTAAAATGTTAGAAGCCTATTAAATGCAGAATGAAGGTTGTATTTGTCAAGGGAAGGCACAAAACTAACACATCCTTCATATATTATTTTCATTTTATTACATATTTTGAAAATTGACAATTTACAAATGCTCTGAAATATCATTGTCTATTTTTATTTTCATTTTAATTCTATATTGAAGGTTTTAGTCCGTCCTTTTGTAGAAGTTTCTTTTCAGCGATCTGTCTGCAGGACCACAACAGCAGAAGGGCCAAACCCCAACTGGAATGAGGAACTTGAACTTCCTTTTAGGTATGAGTAAATGAAAACAAGTTATTGGTTTTGAGCTTCACAGTGTGTCCATGAGTAACATTCTTGTTTGAATGTGTAGACAAATGTAAAGTTTAATGCAGTACAGTTTTGTTGTATTCTTTATTAATCACTAATATTTTATGTTGATAGAGCTCCTAATGGTGACTACAGCACCACAAGTCTGCAATCAGTGAAGGATGAAGTGTTCATTAACATTTTTGATGAAGTTCTCTGTGATGTCTTAGAGGCAAGTTTGAAGGGCATTTAATGTCAATGTCTTTGATAGTAAGAACATCACTGAATATTATGGCTGTTTCCCCTGGGCAAGGGAAAAATATTCACAAGAGTAAGCAACAAAGATATATATGTAAATTACAGTAGAATCTAGATTTTCTGAACACCAGTCTTATGAACAACCATTTATCTAAACCATTTTTCCTGGTCGGAGAAGGGAAAATGTCATGACCAAAGTGATGTGGATGAAGAACGAGTTAACATCCATTCACATTCTGATGCCTTTGGTATATTTTAAATTGCTTTGAAGTGATTTAAAGGATGAGAAGAAAGTAGCATGCTGCAACGTACATATTGTACTTATTGTAATTTTGAGTTGTTGAATTGTATGAATTTTTTTATTTTTATGAACATTTCACCTTCCAGTTAGTTCACAGAATGGGGAAATAGAGGCATTTTCACTATTACATAATTCGTTCTCCCATACTCCTTTTCCCATTGTCATCATTCCTACCTATATTAAATCCAATCTAGATTGTAAAATTCTGGTTCCATTGTATTATCATCCCACTTGAAAAAAGTGGGGTAGTGTAGAGCCTAGGCACACAGCCTGTTTTTTGCTGCCTAAGTTTTGAGTTTATGTGTGTAGTCAATCACATGGTCTGACTTAAGTGATAAAAATGAAGATTAATTAGAGCCCTGAGCGGATATAAAATTGGCATCTGCATAACTGATTTGTGGATATGCACATCTGCAGATGCTGATAGTCACAGATATAAAGCGGACATCCACTAATTTGTGGGGCTCTAGATTTTACTGCTATTTAATCCTGATATCAGAGTATATCCAACATAGCTGCCCTGTGTGCTGGGACTGGGGCAAGGCCGCATGGGGGGGGGGGGTGGGGCTGGGGCTGGGGCTGGGGCCGAGGTTGCTCTGGGGGGGGCGGCTGCTATGGCTACCTCTAGGGCCAAGGCCATGTTGGGAAAGAACTGTTACCAGGGCTGAGGGCACTTTGGGAGACGGCTGCCAGTGGGGATTGGTGCTGCGTGGCTGGCAGACTGGCAGGCAGCTGCTGCCGCCAGGGATCGGGGCTACATGGCTGTCGGGTGGATGCTGCCTCTGGGGATTTTTTTTTTGTCTGGCTCTAGGTGGTTTATTGACCAGGCCTCTGGCCATAAAGACCCAAGCAACAGAGCGGTGGGGGGAATGCAGTGATTTTGTGGTGTCTGGAGGAAGCTACAGGTGAGGCAAGGTGTTCAAACCCGCTGGTCCATATCAGTGCAGTCAGTATTCCAGTGTAGGGCCCATGATCTCGCATATCTTCCCCAGGCAGCACCCCCCACAGCTCCGGCCAGGTCTGTGACCCCCTCCCCATGGGGAAAATCAAAGAACTGTCTCACGCTGCAGCCTATGGTGCAGTACAGCCTTCCTCCCCAAATCCCCAGGTCATTCGGCTCCAGGCAGCCACTCATGCTAAAGTGTGAGTCACCGGGAGGGGCTGAAAATCACCTTTCCCACAGCCTATTGCATTAGACCAGGCGAGGAATCTCCCTGGGCTGTGGTCCCAGGGTCCAGCCCAAAGCTTATCCGAGCTCCCTGTGGCCCAGCTGCAGGGTAGGAAGTGGCTGCAAGGGAATGTGAGGAACCCAATGGTGGCACACATCCGAACAAGTGCACAACATTAATATTGGTGCACAAGACAAAACTCACTCCACTCACAGATGGAAAATCTTTGCGGGAACACTGGTCACATCATCACTTAAGCTTAATTTCTCCTGTGGGTGCTTATGAATCCATGGCCACATGCTAAAGTGTCCTAGTGTGCACACTTTCCATACACAGATCCATTACCTCCTTTATACCTATTCATCTTGATACCAACTGCAAGTCTTCTAAAGGCACACACAGGCTAGTTATGTGTCTGGCTAAATAAGTGTAAATCTGTGACTTTACATATAAGGAAACATGAACATGCAGTTCCACAAAGCAACATCTCTGTTCATTTTTCTGTTTTATTATTTACTCTCTTATCAACTTGGTCAATCCAGAAATCTTCTTTAATACTAATTGAATCTTTTTCATTACAGGACTGGAGCTTAATGTGCTTTCCTTAGACAACTCCCTGAAGCTAATAGAGCTCTGTGCAGACACAGGGGTCTTTTGCATGTTGCTGATTGCATGTCTAGAGCCTTAGAACATAAGCTCATTGTAGCAATGGTCATTCCTATGTTTGTGTTTGCACAGTATGTAGCGCATTTGGATGCTTCCAAAAAGGATTATTATTATTATTATTATTATTGATAATTATTCTTAATACTTATAATAATTAATAGTTTAACCAGTATTTGTAACAAAGAATATGTCTACACAGCAAAGTTATTTCGAAATAACTTTCCTGGCGTCTACACAGCCAAAATAGCGGAGCGCTTATTTCGAATTTGGTAAACCTCATTCTACGAGGAATAACGCCAAATTCAAAATAGCTATTTCAAAATAAGTGCTGTGTAGACACTTATTTCGAAATAGGGGGCCTCCAGCCTTCCCAGGGTGCCCTGGTGGCCACTCCAGCCTCAACCAAGAACACTTCTCTCCCTCCCCCCCTCCCCAGAGCCCTTAAAGGGGTAGACTCTGGCCACAGTGCCTGTGCCAACTCTAAGCCTGCCAGCCCAGAGCCAGCAGTCACTGCCCCTGACCCAGTGGCCCCAAAACATGAGCCAGGAAGCCACTGGCAGCCAGCCCCCCACCGCTCCCCAGGATAGCTGCCAGCCTGGCCACCAAAGGCCATATGCGAACCCAGGAGCAGGTTTGCATGACAATCAAGTTGGTCCGGCGAGACCCTGAGCCCTGAGCTTCCCCTCCCCCTTCTTCCCCTTGCTTCCCCCTTCCAGCTCCCTCCTCCCAGGTTTACCCCTCCCCTCTCCCACCCTCTCTTCTCCCCTCTCCCGCCTCCTTTCCCCAGTCTCACCAGAGTTTCATTCCCCCCCCCCAGTTTTGTTAAATAAAGAGAGTTTGTGTTCATGAAAATAATGTGTATTTTATTTAACATCAGGAAGAGGTGTTAGGGAGGGGTAAGTGGAAGGACGTGAGGGAGGAATGAGGCACGAGCCCCCAGTGGGGCAGACCAGGGAGGCTCTTAGTGCTCCTCAGGGTAGAAGCTCTCCCGCAGGGCTTCCTGGATACTGACAGCCCCCCAATGGACCTCCCGGATGGCAGCCTGCAGAAAGTGCAGCCAGGCTCGCAGCAACGCGTCCACGAGAAGCACCAGAGTGCCCAGGGGCAGCTCTGGCTCCATGTTGCAGAGTGCTGTGGTGTCCCGAGTGAGGGCGACCAGAGCATGCAGAGACAAAATGCTTTGCTGTCCCTCATCAAGGTAGACAAGCAAGCAGGGAAACCTGAGAACTGGCTGTCTGGGGGTTCCCTTTAAGCACAGACCTCACATAGCCTCAGGCAGCAGCCCCACACAGTAAGTCCTGACCTGGTGCCCTGCCGGAACTGGTTCCGGCCAGCCTTAAATGCGATTCAGAGTCCACTCAGTGTGGACACGCTATTTTGAAATAGCAAAATGCTATTTCGAAATGCATTTTGTGTGTAGACGTGTTATTTCGAAATAAGTTATTTCGAAATAACTATTTTGAAATAAGCTATTTTGAAATAACACTGTAGTGTAGACATACCCAAACTTAATAAAAATCCATTATTAATTAGAAATGTTAATAACTCAATTAAGCCATTGAGCCAGTTTAAGTCATTTAAAGGGAATGAAGTCTGCTTGTAAAGTTGTGTACACTGTATTGTTAATATAGTATCTGTTTTGCAACTATTTTCTAGGACGATCGTGAAAGAGGAAGTGGAATCTACACTCGCGTGGAGAGACATTGGCTGGGATGTGTTCGGATTCCATTTTCTACCATATACTTTCAAACAAGGGTAAGCATCAGTAAACTGAAGTATGAATTGTAGCTTTGGAAGACGCCTGTACTTGAAGAGCCGATCTATCTTCTGTATTTTTTATGACATTGATGCCATTACCTCTTAACTATACTTGTTATATATGATTCCTCTCTTGAATTGAATATCTCCAGGGAGTTACTACGTGGGTCCTGAAAAGACAATACTGCATCACTCCTCCGTCAACAATATGTCACTCCTGTGTCAACAAATAAGGCAGAGCAAGAGCATTTCCTCTCTGTCAGGAGGCAGTTCATCTCTGAAAGTGTTACATATAGCATCAGGTTATTCAGTAACCCAACACTTAAACATTCAGGAAAAACCCAGCAGACTGTCTCTGCAGGAAGTGTGCTGTCAATCACAAATGGGCGCTCAAAGATTCTGTCTTCAAACAATTTTAGTCAAGTGTGACTTCCCACTGCAGATCTCTGTGCTACCAGTATGCAAAAAAAGTTCCAATTATTTTTGATTCATTAGAGTGATGAGTCTGGGTTTCTTTCTGTCTGTATTCCTGAATCCTTGGAAGAGGGACCTTATACATGCTATTCTACTGATTCCACTACTCCCCAGAGTCCTCAAAAAAGTGGGGCAAAACAAAGCCTTACTAATACTGATAGAAACAGCATGAGCTTGTCCATTTTCTTGTTACTAATTAGAAATTTTAATAATTTTATTATGCCTTTGAGCCAGTTTAAGTAATTTAAAGGGAATGAAGTGTGCTTGTAAAGCTAGGTACAGGAGCTGATATGACTGTCAACACAGCCTCCAATCACACGGCCAAACCTTTCAGGCATTATTTCTCAGGAGAAGGAGCAGGTCCTTCACATAGATCCTTCATGCCCGCATCAGACAGAATGGAAGTTAGCTGGCTGAGCCTTGTGGACAGAAATGTCTCCTCTGAAGTGTTTTGTTCAACATCTTTATTAATTATCTGGATGAGGGGATGGATTGCACCCTCAGCAAGTTTGCAGATGACACTAAGCTAGGGGGAGAGGTAGATATGCTGGAGGGCAGGGATAGGGTCCAGAGTGACCTGGACAGATTAGAGGATTGGGGCAAAAGAAATCTTAGGAGGTTCAACAAGGGCAAGTGTAGAGTCCTGCACATAGGATGGAAGAATCCCAAGCATTGTTACAGGCTGGGGACTGAATGGCTAAGTAGCAGTTCTGCAGAAAAGGACCTGGGGATTATAGTGGATGAGAAGCTGGATATGAGTCAACGGTGTGCCCTTGTAGCCAAGAAGGCTAATGGCATATTAGGGTGCATTAGGAGGAGCATTGCCAGCAGATCTAGAGAAGTGATTATTCCCCCTTTATTCGGCTCTGGTGAGGCCACATCTGGAATATTGTGTCCGGTTCTGGGCCCCCCCACTATAGAAAGGATGTGGACGCATTGGAGAGGGTCCAGTGGAGGGCGACCAAAATGATTAGGGGGCTGGAGCGCATGACCTATGAGGAGAGACTGAGAGATTTGGGTTTGTTTAGTCTGCAGAAGAGAAGAGCGAGGGGGGGGATTTGATAGCAGCCTTCAACTTCCTGAAAGGAGGTTCCAAAGAGGATGGAGAAAAGCTGTTCACAGTAGTGACAGATGGCAGAACAAGTAGCAAAGGTCTCAAGTTACAGTGGGAGAGGTCTAGGTTGGATATTAGGAAAAACTATTTCACTAGGAGGGTGGTGAAGCACTGGAATGGGTTACCTAGGGAGGTGGTGGAATCTCCATCCCTAGAGGTGTTCAAGTCTCGGCTTAACAAAGCCCTGGCTGGGTTGATTTAGTTGGGATTGGTCCTGCCTTGGGCAGGGGGCTGGACTTAATGACCTCCTGAGCTCTCTTCCAGCTCTATGATTCTATGATTCTATAAATCTGGTTTAAATCAGGAAGATCTTCTAGAAGACTGACACATAGATCCAAGTAAAAATGATTTTTTTTTATCTGGGCTGCTGAACCTCTATTGCTAGTATTCTGAAATATTTACTAATCTTAAAGAGGTGAGGGTTCTCAATCAGCTCTTTATGATCCACTTAATTATGATACTAACCTATCACTCTCTAGTTCAGCTTCACATTATATATTTTCTCACCCAACAATAACTATATTTCTGAAAGGTAAACCCAGTTGTGGTCATTAACATCATCCTGCTGGCAGTAAAGAAGCCCCCATTTGATCCTTAAGCAACTTGTTACTGATACTGTCTTTCTATTGAGACAGCTTTTTGGGGTATTTATTATTTTTGTTTGGAGGGTGAGCAAGACCCAAGTGTTAATTACAGGACTTCCTTAGACTACATTCCATAAGGATAAAGTGACTCTCAGACCTTCTCCAAGTTTGAATGGTTTCAAACTTTCATCTTCACTCCATTCATCTTTTCCCCTAAATCTCATTCAACTACTTGGAGGCTACACTTAGCACAGTTGGCACTGGTTGTTTTTCTCAAATTTAGAGGTGTCTATAGGCATGTTTTTAATAAAGTCTTTTTCTGCATGGATGCCTTGCAGCTTTGTAGGCATCTTTCGTACTGGATGGTTTCACCATCCTGATTTTCTGTGACAAAGATGCAGACAACAGTCTCTGAAAATCTACACCAGGATCTGGGTAGAAGCATCCAAGGTTGGGTTCTCTCTCTGGATGCAAGTGGCAAAACTAGGAACAGTGTTGGCATTGCTGACACAGCCTCTCTTAGTGCTAAAACTTGGGGAAGCATTGTTTCCTTTTGAGCATTATTATTTTTTGTTATGATCAATGTGAATGGCTTAATATTTCTCTATTTCATAGATTGATGGTACTTTTAAGATAGATATCCCTCCAATACTCCTCGGCTACAGTAAAGAAAAGAACCTAGGAAATGAGAGAGGTTATGATTCTGTCCGAAGTCCGAGTGAGGGATCCTACATAACACTGTTTATTACTATTGAACCACAGCTTATTCCTGGAGATCCAGTTCGAGAAAAGGTAACTAACACATTTCAAATTTTGTTTTTGGTGATATGATTCTTAATGTGAGTGTAAACAAGTAATTTTCATAGGTGTATAACATGGATACAGATGTTGACTGTTTCATATTTACAGTGTAACTAAATTTCCTGCACTTAAATAAACTTGATTCAGTAATTTTTAACTGATCAATACTAGATATTGTTTCTGAGTACTTGTATGTTTTTTTTATATTTTAAAAGTAATATTCTAACAATTTTGTTTTTAAACTAGAATCAAATATTTGCTATCTTATTTGTCTTTAACAGAATTTGGTTTTTTATGGATATTCAAACACGCAGGCAAATTTTGGAGATGTATTATATAATCGATCTGAGTCAATAATTTTAGATGTATATTTTATTTAATTTAATCTTTTTTTGTCTTCACAGACTGTGCAGATCTGTTTTCTCTCATGTATTTGTTATTCATAATTAAATGTATTTTTTGTGAGTGTAATAACATATCTGGCTTCTTAGTCATAGTTGAGCTGTCTTGTTTGGTTGAGTTTGAACATATAATTCAAATTGTATGTTTTCCTCATCTGGATGAGTGTGACTCTTATCAGGTTAGAATGTTCATTAGAATAAGTTTAATTTTCACATTCCATAAGTATTTGAATATTCCATAAATATCTGAACAAGTTTAACATTTGCTTCCCACAAGCATTCTTGCTAGTAAAACTTCATCACACTAGTATTTGTGGAAAGTGAACACAAAAAGGAATGCAAAGTGAAATAATTCAAAACTTGGAATGAATATTGGAATTTTTTTCATTATTCACTAGTTATATAATACACTATCATCTATCTCTCTATCTCTCTATAATTAGTTCACTAGTTATATTATGCCATTCATATGTCATACTTAATGCCACTTCCTGTTCTGTAAATCTCTTGAAGATAATATTTTGAAGTAGGAGGTTTTTCAACCTCCTTCACCAAACTACCTGGCAGTGGAGGTACCATGATCATTTAGGTGGTTTTCCTAGGGTGAAGCTCATCCATTGTACATGTGATTTTTCCCAAATGAGGGAAACTCGACTGCATAATTTGTTGTAGCGGGGGACTGTGTTCACTCTTTCCTCTAGCTTTAAATACAAAAAGGACATGATTGTACAACAACAAAAAGAGTCTGTGTTCAAGAGAAACCCTCCCCCAAATCTCTTGTTACTTCTTGTACCCTTATGCAATTAATTCGGAAGGTATGTCTACACAGCAAAAACTAGCCTATCCAGGCATATTTTATGTAGATAAAACTAACAGTAAAGACAGTACAACACAGTTTTCAGAGTGGGATAGTGAGATGACGTACATACCTAAGGCGCATTTATGCATGTACTGCCCATGTTATTCACGTTAGCTGGATTCAACCTAGCTTGGGCATGTTATTTTATTCACAGCTTTTGCTGTGTAGACATACTCTGAGATACAGTCAATCAGGATTTACCCATGTTGCTTCTGTACAAACAGCTGTTGCTCATATTTTGCTTTGGACTTAACTGCTCCAGGAACAGTTTTTTTGAAGAGGAGTTGGGGAGGGGGGATTGTATCTATGTATTATACAAAATTAAATTTAAGCAAATTTTGAACTCTGAAGATATCATTCCTTTTTTAGAGTACTAGTAATTGCATAAACTAAAGTGTCCTCTGTTATGGAATTATAGTCTTGTAATTTATAATTTCAGATTGTTTGTTCAGTACTGGTCATGGTCCAGATTGCTATGAGAATTGTTGCAGTATAGCACCCTGGAAAACAAAGAAAAAAAAGTTTTGTTTTTTCATGGGTATATTTAAGGTTAATTAGTCTAGTGACGTGGCAAATTAGTAATGTAAATGAGTTGTATGGAGTTGTAAAGATTTTAACAACAGTCTTAATATACCAGATTACTTCCACAGTTCTATATACAATAATTCATTACAAAAATAAATAAGCTTTAAGAAAGAAAATGAATCTTTTATATATATATATATATAAAAGAGAGAGAGAGAGCTGTCACCAATATATATATAAAGAGAGAGAGAGAGAGCTGTCACCAATATTGGTTAGAATGAAAAATAGTTCTTCAAGAATGTTGGTGTCAGGTTGTCCTAGCGCCGCAGATCGGAAGTTTCCTAACAGTATCTGATTGGGCCGCGCATGTGCGGTGGGTGGCGTATGCTACTCGTGCCTTTCCAATTCGCATGTGTGGCCTGACTCCCCTCATTTCCTTTATTACCACCCTCGGTTGCTGATGGAGCTCGATCCCTCTCCTTATCCTCAGCTGTCTGTTGTTAGAAAATAATGTTAGAGTTAGTTAGGAAATTATTTCCCTGTTTATTCTTTAGCTTGTTAGTTACTTTATTTCATGTAAATAGATCAATCAAATCCCGCTGACAAACAGCACTCAGAGAAGATAGGCCCTGGTTATGGCCTCTCCAGACATTTTGCCCCTATTTAAAAAAAAAAAAAAAGACATAAGGGGAAAGAAGACAGAAAACGAACCTGCCTCAGGAAAAATGGAGCGGTGAGCCTGTTGGACAAAATGCCAGGTGCCCCCGGATTTAAGAAATGTGACAAATGTCGTGACTCTATGCCGGCCTCCGACAGTCATTCTTCTTGCATTTGATGCTTGGGAGATGAATACATTCCCCAGAAATGCACCCACTGCTGTAGCCTCATGGCCTGAGCATGGAGGGACAGGGAGTTGCGACTCTGCATGTTGCTCTTTGAAAAGGATCTGGAGCCTCCAGCACACCAAGATGATGGCAGCCAGTCAGAATCTGCTAGTGCACAAGAGACAGAAGAGCACCCCTTCATCAAAGCCGCCCACAAAGAGAAAGGTCTCTCCAGCCCATTCCCTACCTCCCAGAGTCCGTACGGGAGATAAGCCAGGCACATCAGGCATTGGGCACTCCCATTCTGCATCGGTCATGGAACTGAAACTGCAGCAAGCACAGACCTCTGAAGACAACTGAAGTCCAGGAACCAGATAAGTCCGCAACACTGCCCACACCACAGGTACTGACCAAAACTTTGGCACCAAGAAAGGCAAGGTCAAAGTTAGCTACACCCTTACCACGCACACTGAGCCCAGAACCAGTGCTCTTACCACTGGCACCGATGCCCCCTCCAGCGGCACCACCCTCAACGGCACCGTCAGAGAAGGCCGCGTTTTAACACAATGCTTCCTCGTGCAGGCATTACATGCCAGTGCCAACTTCTGTGCCCGCACCAGACTTCAATCATGCAATCATGACTTCAACAACTACGCAAAATTTACTGAGCTAATGCAACACCTTCCAGATGAAAAACATCCAATTCTAAAATCCATATGTCCTGGATTACATTACATATCACTGTGCGACACCGCCACAGGGCACCCGTGTCCATCACTGCCATCATCAAGAGTGTCTGCCCATTCACCCAGGTCATCAGTGCTCTCTCACTACAATGGCTTTGATGATGGCCATAGGAGTGTTTTCTCCTGTCAGCACTCTTTTCCTGCTTGGGCACATGCACCTGATAATAGACATCCTCACCACTCTCTGTGATTCCTGGACTGGTCTTATCATCCCCACTATCCACCACATTGGTTCCCCACGTGTCACTGGTCATCACTGAGACACCATTAGACGGCACCTTCAATGCCTGCCCATAGAACAGTGCCAGCCTCTTGCCCTCGTATCCCTCCTTTTCCAATGGAGGATTTAGATACTGAAGAGGGACAGATCATTGATGAGGTTGACCCTGACTAACCTGACACCTCACCAACTGACAGATCATTTTCCTCACCTGATGAGGCAGTCATCCTGGACGATTCATCACCAGCAGATGACTTGAAGCAGTTCCAAGAGTTCTTCAAGAGAGTTGCTACAAGCCAAGAGGTTACCGTTTCTGAAGTCCAGGGGAAACAACACTAACTCCTAAAGAATCTTCAGCCTTCAACCAAGTCGAAGATTGCGCTTCCAATAGATGAGACAACTGATGAGGTGTGGTAAACACCAGCCTCGGACCCCCCCTTACCAACAGGTGGGCTGACAGAAAGTATTTTGTCCCTTCCAAGGGCATGGGCTTTCTATTCTCACATCCACAGCCCAATTCTCTAGCAGTGGACAGTGCACACCACAGATCCAAACTACCCTAATATAGGACCTTTACCCATGATAAAGAGCACAAACGCCATGACCTTTTTGGTACAAAGATACATTCGTCCTCAATATTATAACTTCAGATAGCTAACTATACCATATTATTTGCCAATCATGATTTTAACAACTATGCAAAATTTACTGAGCTAATGCAACACCTTCCAGATGAAAAACATCCAATTCTAAAATCCACACGTCCTGGATTACATTACAGATGGTGTTGGACACAGCAGACATGGCAGTAAGAGCAACAGCAACATCCATCCTGATGCGCCAAACATCGTGGCTACAAGCTGCAGGAGTCCCAAAAGAGCTCCAGACCATGGTCGAGGACCTCCTGTTTGACAAGGACAAGCTCTTTGCAGAGAAAACAGATGAGGTCCTCCACTCCAGCAAGGACTCTCTCATGATCTTTCGCACCCTAGGCATGTACACACCTCCCTACTGCAGGAGGCACTACATCCCTTATCAGAAAGATTTCTCCTATCCAAGGCAACAGCAAAGACCTTCGACCAGGGTTGTTTCAGGACAAGGACCCAGAGGAGATGAGCTCCTAACACCTGCTTTTGTCCACTCAACAATCCTCCAAGCAGCAGGTCTGAGGATTTGGTTGGGGGCCTGCCCAACCTCTCTACTCTACCAGTGCCTTACAAACACGCTATGATCTTCCACCATCGTTTGTGGCCCTTTTACAACCCCTGGGCATCAATTACTATGGACCGTTGGGTCCTAGAGATGGTACAACAATGCCAGTGCACCGTCCCTCTCACCTCTGTCCCTCCAAACTTCCCACCCTCCTTGTCCCTCTTCAGGGATCCCTCTCACAAAAAGCTCCTAAAGCAAGAAATAGATCACCTTCTATACATAGGGCCTATAGAGAGGGTACCTGAGCAATATCAGGGCAGAGGATTTTATTTTAATTACTTCCTCACAGAAAAGAGAACAGGTGGTTGGAGACCCATTCTTGATCTTTGTCAGCTACACAAATTCCTCCGCAAGAACAATTCAAAATGATCACATTTGCATCAATCATCGTGGCACTGGACAAGGGAGATTGGTTCACAGCCCTCAACCTTCAGGATGCTTATTTCCACGTGATCATATACCCATTGCACAGAAGTTTTCTCCGTTTTACAGTCACCTCAGAGCATTTTCAATACCGAGTCCTTCCTTTTGGACGTTCTCCTCACAGTCTCTTCTCAAAGACTGGCCATCATCACAGCATATTTATGTCACCAGGGTATTACGATTTTTCCCTACCTGGACAATTGCCTCATCTGAGGTCCTTCCTGACAAGCCACAAAGGACGTGGTTCTTTTTACCAAGAGGCTCTTCAAATCTCTCGGCCTCATCATAAACGAGCAAAAATCGACCTTATGCCCCACTCAGTCTCTAGAGCTCATAGGAGCTCATCTGGATTCCATGACAGCACAGGCATATCTTTTGAACCAGCATTTCAACACCATAAGAAACCTGGTTTTGATCATGGCGTCCAGCCCCACTGTGACAATACTAACCTGCCTCTGGCTCATGGGCCATATGGTTGCCACAACGTATGTGGTCCATCACACACGTCTGCACTTCATTGCCTCCAGCATTGGCTCTCCTCAGTCTACACACTGTCCAAACACCACATACACAAGCAGGTTTCCATTCCCCCAGTGGTCCTTACTTTGTTGCAATGTTTTCCATCAATCATCAAGGTAGCACTTGTTCTCTATCCCTCTGTGCAAAGGCTGTCTGCCTATGGAACTGGTGTATCCACAACAACATCAGCCTTACAGCATCGTATCTTCCCGGGGCCAAGAATACAACTGCTGTTATTCTTAGTAGATACTTTGCAATAGACCATGAGTGGGAAGTCCATTCACACATCCTCCACAATGTGTTCCGGAGATGAGGTTTCCCTCCCATAGACCTGTTTGCATCAGACCAAAATACCAAGTGTCCCAGATACTGTTCCAGAGCAAGCGTGGGTCCAGGATCGTTGGGCGATGCCTTTCTCATCACATGGGATGCTTGCCTCTACTACACTTTTCCCCTGATCCCTCTCATTCTGAGGATCCTCCGAAAGATCAAATCAGATGGTGCCCGAGTCATTCTGATAGCCCCCTCTTGGGCCAGACAGATTTGATTTCCCTATCTCTATTAGATGTCTCTTCAGCCCCTTCTGGATCACTGAGACTTCCTCTCCCAGAACAAGGGCATTTTTCTCCACCCGCAAATGCAAATGCTGAACCTCACAGCTTGGCTCCTCTCTGATTTTCTGAGACTGAGAGGCTATGCTCAGAACAAGCAGAGGACATTCTGCTCCACAGTAGACTCCAGCCCACTCGAAGTACTTACTTATGCAAGTGGAAGTGTTTTGCAGCCTGATGTGGGAGCAATCAGATTGACCCATCTTCTGCACCTCTTCATATGATCCTCGATTACATCTTACATTGGAAACAACAAGGGCTATCAGTTCCCTTCCTCAGAATTCACTTAGCAGCCTTGATAGCATTTCACCCATCAATTGATGGGTTCTCTGTCTTCGCACATCCCATTACAAGAAGGTTCCTGAAAGGCCTTCACAACCTTAATCCTCCACATGGGCCACTATCATCCAACGTGGGACCTGGAGCTGGTACTCAATACATTAACCAGACCACCCTTTGAACCTTTGGTGAATTCCCTATTCTCCTGTTAACTATGAAAAATGTATTCTTAGTAGGGATGTTAAATTGCATTTAATCAGCTAATCAAGAAGTTGATGGAATTTTCATCGACTACTTGATTAGTCTATAAGGGGGGACACTGTAGAGCCGCAGCGGGGTTAACTCCCAGTCCCAGGAGCTAACTCCGCTGCGGCTCAGCCTTTTAAATGTATTAAGAGATGCCAGGCAGAGGCTCAGCGGGGGGGACCAGGCGCAAGCCGGGAATCAGCTGTTCCGGCTTGCACCTGGGCTCCCCACTGCACCTCTGCCTTTTGAAAGCAGAGGTGCAGCGTCTGGGACTGTATGCAAGCCAGGAATCAGCTGATTCCTGGCTCACGCCCCAGTCTCCCCGCTACACCTCTGCTTTCCCTCTCCCCCACGGAAACAGTGCTGGGGGGAACTGGCTTTTAAGCCGGCTCCCCTCAGCACCAGTTCCTGCTTTCCCCTCCCCGCCCTTTGCTGCCTCTTTCTCATAGAGGCAGCAAGTGGTGGGGGGGAGCTTATCGGATAGCTGACTAGTTGACTAGTCACTTACATCCCTAATTCTTAGTAGCAGTCACATCAGCGAGGAGAGTTAGTGAACTTGCTGTCCTAACAGTGGCATCTCCCCTACATGATATTCCATAGAGACAAGGTCATACTTCACCCTGACCCATCCTTTTTGTCCAAAATATGCTCTGTTTTCCACATCAATTAACCTATTGTTCTCCCCACGGTTTATCCAAAGCCTCATGCTTCATGAGAGGATGCTATCCTACATACCCTGGACATTCGGAGAGCACTTTCTTTCTATATTGACCAGACACGAACCTTTGGTAAATCACAGACCTTGTTTGCTTCAATTGCTGAGAGCTCTCAGGGAACACCACTTTCATCTCTGTGCATTTCCAGAATTATAGCATCATGCATCGTCCACTGCTACTCTCTTCAAAACAGACCACTCCCTGAGCCCCCCAGCATCAGCAGCCTTGTAAGGGAGTATTACTTAAGGATGTTTGCTGCGTAGCCACATGGTTGTCCAACCATACTTTCAAGAGACATTATGCAATCTCAACTCGATCAGATATGGGCTCATCATTTGCCAAAGCAGTACTTTCCACTGCTCATAAACGTTACATCTGAAGCCCACCTACCATCTATCTGAGTACTGCCATGTAGTCACCAACAGTGGAGCACTCACGGGGACATCACTCAAAGAAAAGGAAGTTACACACCTTGTGCAGTAATGGCGGTTCTTTGAAATGTGTGTCCCCGTGAGTGCTCCACGACCCACCCTTCCTCCCCTCTTCTTCAAATTAGACCTGGCCCAATCAGGCGTACACGAAGAAACTGCGAGGAGTTGGGCCATGCGTGCAAACTGCAAAGATATGAATGGCACATGCCACCTGCCATGCATGCGCAACCTGACCAGATACTGCTAGAAAAATTCTGATCTGTGGTGCCGGGATGACCTGACACCAACAGTGGAGCACCATGGGGACACACATCTCAAAGAACCATCGTTACTACACAAGGTGAGTAAATTCCTTTTACAATACAAATAAATTTCTCTCTGAAGGTATTTCTTGATAAATGAAATTCAGAGTTCATTGTGAAATATCACAGACTATATAGTTATGAATGTTGATATTTCTGTTGTTAAAAGAAATTGTGGCCGAATAGTATAATTGTGTGTACATATTAAATTTACATGGCAAATTACCAAAATAGCACCTATAATTCTGATGGTAATTCTGAAATTCTGAAATGTTGGGGCTGTGTTTAGAACATTGTTACAGACCAAATTGAACATTTTATGTAAAATAAAAATTTACTTTCTTGATAAGTCCTTTTGGTCTGACTGACTGCATTTGTTTTCTTTGATTACAGAGATAGTTTTAGCTAGTTGGCCCTTGTCAGAATTCCAGATGTAAGAGCTAGAAAGGGAATGAAATATCATCCAGTGTGAAGATGCTGGCATAAAGAACAGATAGACAAAGATAGAATGTAAGAATCCTTTTCTCAGTGTCAGAGAACACTAATTGTCAAAACTGAATTGTAGAATAATTACTTCATGCCACTAAAATGTATTATAACTAATACTACAAGAGAGAAATGCTGCTGAGGTAAGGAAACTGTCAGTGTAGATTTTCTATTTGCTAATATTTGAATAATTAAATACATCTGAAAAAGAGAGGATGGGGGTGAACTTCTGGCCTCACTGAAGTCAGTATGAGTTTTATCATTGACTTCAGCCAAGCTAGACTTTAATCAGTTGCATCTGCCTTTTGAGTCTATTTAAATATCTAAGCTGATTTAAATATTGTATCTAGTAGTTAGTGAACAAAAGCTTTTATATTTACAATGTGATTTGACTTAGACCAAGGCAAACTAGAACATTATTTTAACAAATATTTTGGATGGTTTCATATAATCCAATTTTAAAAGGGTGGGATAATAAATGAAAAAGAATAACATAATCTAAAATGTTGGAAGAGGCTCAGGAGGAAAGGAACAAATTAAAAATTAGATTTTTCTATAGCATACAGTATACATTTTATTAATTTTTTTATATAACAGAGTATGCCAAGTTCATACATTTTCATGTGCTTGGTCTTCTAATATTCTTGACCAAATAAAAGAACCACAACTGCGTTTTATATTGAAAGCAACTCCTGAAAATGTAGTGTAATTTCTACATATTTCAAATGTTTCACGTACAGAATGTGTATAAAGGAGCACTAGATAGCTCGAAGAATTGCAAATGGAATGTAGGGCCTGATTCAGTGCTTACTGATTTTGATGGCCATAGCGTCCTGCCTTAGAGGTTATCATGACAAGTCCAGCTCAATTCAGCACGGGGGCGGGGAGGGGAAAATTACCAATGATTAGTGATCTATATTAATTGCATGGAGTCCAGTTCCTTTTGAATAGGTATCTACATCACATACCACCAGCATAATTGTCAGTCTTAACTGAGAGAGCAAAGATTGAACGGTCAAGTCTAAAGTAGACTCTGAAAGTCCCGCCATGTCATAGTTGAGACTCATTTATGGGGCAGTATCCGAAAGGATAGAATTCTCCGTGCTGTTCCCATTTTTTCTGGATCAGTTGGGAGAAGTCAGTTGGCAGCACTTTTCTCATGAACACTAAATTCATTTATGGAAATTAAACTTAAAAGAAACCTTTATTTGTGTAAAAGAAAAATCTACGTCACTACTAAAGTGGTAAGGATTTTTCCTTTCCTAATTCTTTCAGTTGTGGTTATATAAAAGCTGCATTGTGGGTACATAAATTTGGTTGTAAACAATCCCCATCTCTTTTGTTTCTTTTAAACCTCTTTAATATAGACATTTTTCAATATAACATGAAAAAAATACTTGAATATTTCCCCTCCATTGTTAATGTTTCTTAGCTTTCGTGCTGTAGCTAAGTTGCTTGAAATGTTTATAGATTGTTTTAAGCTTCTCAATTTGATTTATAATACATTTTCTGTCTTTTATTTATTATCTTTTTTTTTTCTTTTTGGCCTTCCTAAATCTCTCTCTAGATGAATGAAATTCTTAAGAAGGTACAATATATGTAATTTTTAAAATTAGTCAACAAATAATGCTGTTTACTATTTAGGATTCATTTTGTTTTTGCTTTGCAATTTTTTCCACTACCTTTAGTGGTAGCAGTTCTTTACCTGTGTTTGACCATGTGCATATTGTATGAAACATGAAAACTCTTTTATGCTGATATAATATGTAAGTTAAATATTTTGCACAAAATGACTATTTTATAATTTTAAATTGAAACAATAAAGATAACTACTAGGGATGTAGTGGTATGACTGTTTAAATGGTTAATTGATAAGCATGAGCTCATTGGTTACCATAATGGTTATATGCTGGCTCCTGACCGCGCCCTCGGGGAGTTGGCTGCCACCCTGCGCTGCTGGCTCTGTATCACAACCTGCAGCGCAGGGCGGCAGCTGGCTCCTGGGAGCAGGGCCAGAAAACTATCTGTGCCACTAGTCAGCTAAAAGCGAGCTCCCGGCATATGCGAGCTCCTGGGAAGCCGGCTGCCGCCCCATGCTGCTGCTTTTATCAGAGTCAGCAGAGCAAGGTGCAGCCGGCTCCTCAGGAGTGGAACCAGCAGGCAGAAGCCGATATGCACCAAAAGCCAGCTTAAAAGCCAACTTCCAGCGTGCACTGGCTCCCAAGGAACCGACTGCCACCCCACACTGTGGGATCTGCAGCATAAAGCTTATACTACAGAGCCTGCAATGCAGCCGGTTCCCTGGGAGCAGGGCCGGCAGCCAGGAGCCGCTCCCAGTGTGCACTGGTTGCAGGCCCCATTCCTTGGTAGCCAACTGCTCTGCGGGCTCTGTAGTATAAGCTTTATGCTACAGAGCCCAAAGCATGTAACTGTGTAACCACTAAGACTTTTTAACATTGCAAATAACTACACAAATTCCATATTATGGTTGAGAAGGATCATCATAAGAGATGACTTCTTTTTTGGTTTAGATGGTTTGTTACTGTGCAGTGCATGGCAATCCCAACTCAGGGAGGCTTGAGGAACAGGATAACACAATGAAACGGCAGAGCTGGAATACATATGCAAATTTGACACCATCAAAATAGGGAATGGCTATTTCATTACAATAATTTTCCCCTTTAAGTATTCTCACCTTCTTATCACTATTGGAAGTGGTCCACATCCACATCATTAGCACTAATGATCATTAGTAATGATATAACAATCCCATCTCTGTATGTATGTATATATCCCTGACATCAAAATCTTTCACTTTATGCATCTGCTGAAGAGAGCTGTAGTTCACAAAAGCTTACGCCCTAATCAATTTGTTAGTCTTTAAGGTGCCACAGGACTCCTTGTTTTACGATGAAGGGGCTGTTTTTAAATTGTACATTATTTGGATTTAAAGGCCTGAATTTTCAGGAATATTCAGATACCTTAAAAATGTAAAATATTTATACACACTTTATGGCCCCTTTACACTGCCAGAGTGGTATAAAAGGGCTTAGTAAAAAAAAAAATCAGAAAATAATTATACAATTATATGTACCTACAAAATCAACAAAATTAAGTTACAGACGAAGGGTGCAATCTTTTAAAAATGCCTAAGTGATTTAAGAGCATGTGTTTCATTGACTTTCAATTTGGGCTTTTGAAAATGCCATCATAGATCTTTAACTGTTAGGCAAGCCTGAACTATAAGGATAACTTGCTTTTATAAATATGCCTTAGACCAGGAGTTGGCAACCTATGGCTCTCGAGCCAAATTGGCTCTTTTGCAGCTCAAACTCAGCCCCCTCTTGCTCCCTCTGCAGCAGGGAGCCCACATTGGTGCTCCAGCCTCATGGGCTAGCACCAGTGCCGACTTCCTGTGGGAGGGGGAAGGTGGGGTAGAGCCCCGAGCCTCCCTGCCGGATCCAGCTTGCAGGGATGAAGTGGAACCAGAAACGGTTCTGTGTGCTGCCGCTTCCCTTCCCCCTCCATCGGCTGGGGGACAGCAGTGTACAGATGCACTTCCTGGAGGCTTTCCCCGCTACTCCCATTGGCCAGAATCTGGATAATGAGAGCAGTGGTAGGCTGTGCCTGGGACACAGTGCTGGGAATGGCATGAAAGCAAGCGAGTGCCTCCTCATGCCCAGACCCCACACCCTCAGTCCCCTCACTCACAGCCCTGCCAAGACCTCACACCCCCAGCCCACTCACTCATACTGCCCCCAGCCGAGACCCCGCACCCCCAGCTTCCTCACCCTCTCCACCGAGACTCTACACCCCAACCCCCTCACTCATACCCTCCCAAGCCAAGACCCTGCAGGCCCAGCCCACTCACATACTCCCTCTACCAATACCATCCTGAGCCTGCTCATGCACCTTCCCCTCTGGACACACACACCTACTCCCACCCTGTTCTAGCAGTCTCCCTTGCTCCTACACCTCCCACCTTGCCAGACATCCTATCTACCCCCAATCTACTCCTCCACCCTTCCTTGCTCTTGCACCCTCCCCCCTGGCAAGACACCCTACCTCCAGCCTGCTCCTGTACCCTACCTCTTACCCAGACTTCACTAGGGATGTAAAAGTGTAGTCGATTAGCCTACTACCTGATAAGCCTAGGCTTATTGAGTCGACTACTTGCTCCCCCACCCCTTGCTGCTTCTGTATCAGAGGCAGCAAGGAGGGGGAAAGCAGGAGCTGGTGCTGGGGGGGGAGCAGTTTTAAAAGCCTGTTCCTTCCCCCCCCTCCCCCCAGCAGTGTCTCTGCAGTGCAGGGGGAGAGGCAGGGGAGGCAGAGGCGCAGAGGTAAGGGACCTGGCACAAGCCAGAATGGCTGAACCTACCCTGGCCAGGTCCTGAACCTACCCTGCTGCAGCTCAGCTCGTAGTACATTTAAAAGGCAGAGCTGCAGCGGGCTAGATCTGGGATCCAGTACGAGCTGGGACTCAGTAGTCCCTGCTCACGCCAGGTCAGGGATCTAACCCTACTGCAGTTCTGCAGTTTAAATGTAGTAAGGGCTGGGCTGCCTGTGCGCCTGGCTCATGCAATATTTAAATTGCAGAGCCGCAGTGGGGTCCCTTATCACCTAATCGTGTACTCAATTACAATTTGTATTGAGTACACGATTAGTCAGTTACCCACTTCTAATCTCCTTAAACCTCACAGCTTTCCCCTCTCCTGCACCCCCATCACAATCCCACTCACTGGCAGCCATGTCCTGCACACTGAAGCCCTCATTTTTTGGCCCCACCCCAAAGCTGGGAGGAGGGGCACAAAATCCACTAACCCTGGAATCCCAGAAGAGTTAATCTGGTCTTAGGCCTTGAACCTCAGTCCTCTGCACCCTTCCCCCACCATGGGGCTGGAGCACCAGGGGAGTGAGGTGTTTCAGTTGGGGGCTTAGGGGTTTTTATCAGTGAGGCTTGGGGGGGTTTTGTAGTTCCCAACTGATTTTTCTGTGGTTCAGTGGCCCCCAACCCAAAGAAGATTCCCCATCCCTGCCATAAAAAAAGACAATGTTGAAATCTTTTGTGTTGGACATAATATTTTACTTTATTTAAAATGAAGCTTGGCAAAACTTTCACTGAACTTTCAATACGTGAGTAAAGACTGTACAAAGTATGTACAACATATATGTGTATGTGTGAGTGCATATAAGAGTAAATACAAAAAAGCCTGATTCTCCATGACCTTACAATTAAATTTACACGTACATAAAGAGAGTAGAAGGTAAGTTTTTGAAATATCAGAGCAGAATTTTACATCGACTTTGCATTCACTTTCTGTTGGGGTAAATTAAGAGGCACGGGCTATAAGGTAGTGGAGAATTAAGCTCAAATTGTATGGTTAAAACAGTATTTTTATATAAGTTGTACTATCTTTTGAAGTTTGATACCCAAGAAGATGAGAAGTTGCTCCAAGCAGCAGAGAAGTATCAGGCTGAATGTACATTGAAGTTTCCAAGCCGCCAATGCCTGACAACTGTAGTTGACTTAAATGGGAAAACAGTTTTTATTACCAGATATATCAAACCTCTGAACCCACCACAGGAGCTACTTAATGGTCACATTAATAATTCTCAAGCAGCAGCAGTAAGTATTTTATTTTAAAAAGATTGTTCAGTTTACAAGATATAAACGTAAGACTTTCTGTGTACGTTATTTTTTATGTTTGTACAAAAACTTAGATTGCAAGGGGGAAATCTATGGGTACAAAGTAAAGAAATATTGAATATCTATAGTACAGAGTACACAAATGAGTAATAACGTATTGAACAATATGTTAGAAAAAGACACGATAAAAACCTGTTTCAAAATCTGGCAGATGCAAATTTGCCTGTAAATAAGTACAAGAATTAAATATGTTTAAAAGGCAAAGAACAAAATAAAATAGAAAAGAAGCAAATAGAGACCAATAAAACACTATCTTTAATAAATACACTGTGTAAGAAAGTTGCAGCACAAAAATATAGCTTTGGTGAATTAGTGAGGATGCACAGTTGATGATGATTGGACACCTAGTATGTGAAAATGGATAGGTTCAGAAGGGATAAGCACTGAAATAAATTGCCTACGGAGGTTGTAGAGTCTTCATCATTAGAGATTTTTAAGACCAGGTTATACAAAAACCTGTCAGGGTTGTCTACATGGTGCTTGAACCTGCCATGAGTGCAGGGGACTGGACTTGATGACCTCTCCAGGTTCCTTCCAGTTCTAGTAGTTTATGTTTCTAAAATAGGGAAAGAACAAGTTAAAAATTATTTAGACATGTTAGATGTCTTCAAGTCATCAGAGCCAGATGAAATGCATTCTAGAATACTCAAGCTGACTGAGGAGATATCTGAGCCAGTAGCTATTATATTTAAAAAAATCATGGAAGACAGGAGAGATTCCAGAAGATTGGAACAGGGCAAATATAGTGTCCATCTATAAAAATGGGAAATAAGCACTATAAAAAAAGGAAATAAGGAAACTATGGACCAGTCAGTTTAACTTATGTAGAAGACAATAGGGTGATAAATAATTGTCAAAATGTACTTGTCAAGAACAAGTCATGTCAAACCAACCTGATAACTTTCTTTGACAGGGTAACAAACCTTATGAATAAGGGGGAAGTGGTAGATGTGTTATATCTAGACTTTAGTAAGGCATTTGATACTGTCTCACATGACCTTCTCATTAATAAACTAGGAAGTACCACCTAGATGGAGCTACTATAAGGTGGATGCATACCGGGTTAGATCACCCTTCTCAGAGAGTAGTAATCAATGGTTCACAGTCATGGTGGAAGAGCATAATGGATGGAGTTCTGCAGGGATCAATTCTGGATTCATATCTGTTCTGTTCAAAATTTTCATAAGTCATTTAGATAATGGCATAGAGAGCACAATTTTATATAATTTGCAGATGATACATATGCTTTGGAGGATAGGATTGTAATTCAAAATGGTCTGGAGAAATGGCCTGAGGGAAATAGTATAAGAAGAAGAAGAACAAATGCAAAGTACTCTACTTAGGACAGAACAATCAGTTGCACACATACAAAATGGGAAACTATTGTCTAAGAAGGAGTACTTCTTAAAGGGATTTAGGGGTCATAGTGGACCACAACTTAAATATGAGTTAACAGTGTAACACTGCTGCAAAAAAAAGCAAACGTCATTCTGGGGTGTATTAGCAAGGGTTTTGTAAGCAGGACACAAGAAGTAAGTCTTCCGCTTTACTCTGTGCTGATTAGACCTCAACTGGAGTACTGTGCTCAGTTCTTTTTAGAGCACCACATTTCAGGAAAGATGTGGGCAAATTGGAGAGAGTCCAGAAAAGAGCAACAAAAATGAAAACATGACCTATGAGGGAAAATTGAAAGAATTGGGTTTGTTTATTCTGGAAAAGAGAAGACTGAGGCTATGTCTACACTGCTGGGTTTTGGGGGGGGGGGTGGTTTTGGAAAAAGATACACAAATTGCAATTTGCATATCTCTTTCCACTTGTGTTTTTGGAAGAGGATTTTCTGACATTTGGGCTATCTGCAAGGGGCCAAATGTCAGAAAAACCTCCTCTTTCGGAACACCCTTATTCCTCATAAAATGAGGAATACAGGGTTGCAGAAAGAACACGCCCGCTTTTTCAGAAACTGTTCCGAAAAAGTGGAGTCATTCCCTGGACGCAGCAGAGTTTTTTCTGGGATATCTCTGGTATCCTGGAAAAGCTCTGCAGTCTAGACATACCCTGAGAGGGCACAAATATTCTCCTTGACTTCTGATGATAGGACAAGAAGCAATTGGCTTAAATTGGAGCAAGGGAAGTTTGTTAGACATTAAGAAAAACTTCCTAACTTTGAGGGTAGTTAAATTGGAATAAATTGCCTAGAGAGGTTGTGGAAACTCCATCACTGGATATTTTTAAAAACAGGTTAGACAAACATACCTGTCAGACATGGTCTAAATAGTTCTAAGTCCAGCATGAGTGCAGGGGACTGGACTTCATGACCTAAGTTCTTTCCACTTCCATGATTTCTATGAAAAACTAATCCTTTATTTTTAAATCAGTCTGAAATCAGTGTAGGAGGAGGGTGGTACCAAGTATACTTCATTTAACATATTTTGCGTTAAAATCGTGATAAAAGCCTTAAAATAACAAGATCAGATATATCCTGAATTAAATTAGAGCTTTAACTTTTATTTTATTTTTGCATATGAATAAGACTTGGCATTTAGTACTTTTTTTATTAATTAGAAAGTGAGCCTAATGTCTTGCTGCTCCATTTTTATCAAGTTCTGTGGCAATTTATATCAAAAGATGTACTTTTCCCACATTAGCCAACATGATAAAAACACCAATTTCTTATTGTGGACATGGAACTTGGGAGAACAGTTTTCAAAATTTTTGTTCTCAGTGTTAGAAACCTTGAATATGTAACAGCAATCATTCATACAATTGGGAAAAATGGAATGTAACAGCAAAATAAACAGCTATTAGATCTCTATGTAATTGTATATAGCTCATTCCTTAGAGGAATTATTTTGTCAGTATACCTAATTATAAATAGTAGAAATAAATGTTCAGTAGCTTGTTATCCCAAAAAAATTAGATAAAAGTAATGCATGTTGTACTTTAAAGAAACAAAAATATGTGCATATGGCTTTATGGTTCTGAGCTGACTCCCACTCCACAGTCAGCTCAAGCCTTTACATAGGGTTGCAAAAGGGACCTGTTCCTGCTATATGGAAGTCAGTGGGTATTTTACCATTGACATTGAGTGTGAGCAGCAGTAAGTTTCAGATATAGTTAGGACTAATAAAAATGTTACCTTTCTCATACAATATACTAAATAAGAATGTGGCTGTGCTCTTTTCTTTATTTTTATTTGTAGGAGTTGGTGGCTCGATATGTTGCTTTGATTCCTTTCCTGCCAGATAGTGTGTCATTTGCTGGAATCTGTGACTTATGGAGTACATCAGATGTAAGTAAAGGCCTAGAATTTGTTGTTCCTCTTCTGTTATTTTTCTTTCTATTCATTTACATTTTCAATATTTTCAGTGGTTTTAGAGAATAAAATATTTCTTTGTCAATGATCTAAAGAAGAGTGTTTAAAAAATCACTTGTCCAGAAATAAATTGTCCAGATCAGCCAAAGTGTTTCTCAGTTTGGTAGACTGTAAACTATTAGACCTAAGAACACCATTAGCAATATCAGTTTCTACATTGAAGAGGAATTAAAGTATCCACTGAAATTAAGTGAAGAAAATATCACGTGTGGGTGTGGGGAACATGAGAAAGTATTTTCTCTACTAACTCAGGCTATGTGTAGACTGCAGTATTCTTTTGGAAGAAGTTTTTCCGGAAGAGATCTTCTGAAAAAACTTCTTCCAAAAGAGAGTGTCCACATTGCAAAAGTGCATTGAAAAAGTGATCTGCTTTTCCAAAAGATAGCGTCCACACTAAATGGACGCTATCTCGCATGTAAACTGTGATTACTATGGATGGAGTGGCCACCAGGGTACCTGTGCTTTTTCCTCTTTCCTCTTCTTTCAAAAGAACTCCCTCTTACCCATCCATACACGCCTTTTTCTGAAAGAGCTCTTTCGAAAAAAGGTTTCTTCCTCATAGAATGAGGATTATCAATGTCGGGAAAAAACCCTCTGTTCTTTCGATTTTCTTTCAGAAGAACGTGATTGTAGTGTGGATGTAATTGAAGTTTTTTCAGAAAAACGGCTGTTTTTCCGAAAAAAAAAATCTGTAGTGTAGATATACCCTCAGCTGGACCATCGTAATTCTTCTTGAATGTGGAAAAAGGCATAAGTAATGTCAATTGCACTCTCAAACTCAATCAGCCTCTTATACTTTGTTGGGAAAGAAAACAATGGCTAAATTACAAATATTAACTTTTCTTAAGGTTTTGTGAGGCAATTTCAATCTTAGTTAATCAATATTCTGCATAACATAAGAAGAGCCATACTGGGTCAGACCAAAGGTCTATCCAGCCCAGTATCCTGTCTGCCGACAGTGGCCAATACCAGATGCCCCAGAGGGAGGGAACTCAACAGGTAATTCTCACGCAATTCCTCCCGTCACACACCTCCAGAGAAACAGAGTCTAGGGACACCATTCCTACCCATCCTGACTAACAGCCATTGATGGACCTAGCCTCCATGAATCTATCTAGCTCTTTTTTGAACCCTGTTCAAGTCCTAGCATTCACCACATCCTCTGGCAAGGAGTTCCAGAGGTTGACCGTGCGCTGAGTGAAGAAAAACTTCCTTTTGTTTGTTTTAAACCTGCTGCCTATTAATTTCATTTGGTGACCCCTAGTTCTTATATTATGAGAAGTAAATAACTTTTCCTTATTCACTTTTTCCGCACCAGTCATGATTTTATCGACCTCTATCATATCCACCCTTCGTCTCCTCTTTTCTAAGCTGAAAAGTCCACGTCTTTTTAATCTCTTTTCATATGGGACCCTTTCCAAACCCATAAATAGATGTGTATTAATTAAATAAATCAATAATTTAGATGACGCCCATTCATAAATATCATAGAAATATAAGGCTGAAAGATACTTTGAGAGGTCATCTAGTCCATCCCTTTGCGCTGAGTTGGGACCTTGACCCCTATGATAGACGTTTGTCTGAACCAGGGGTGGGCAAGAGATGGCTAGCAAGCCAGATCTGGCCTACCAAGTCACCGGTATCCTTACTACACAGCAGCTGCAGCTGCTTTAAACAGCAGGCTGCTAATTGCTATGCTGTCTGGGCAGGGAGGCGAAAGCTTTGGGCGCTGTCCCTGCCCCTTAGCAAAATCTTCCAGCTCCCATTGTCCAGTTTCTGGTCAATAGGAGCTGAGAAATTTTGCTGAAGGCAGGGGCAGTGAATGAAGCCTCCTCACTCCTTCATTCCCCCCTTCTTCTCTGTGCTGGAGCAGCTGCCCAGCACAAAGGCAGGGAGTCTACAAAGCGGCTGGCTGGGAGCCGCCTAGGTATGCGCTTCCCAGCCAAAGCCTGCCTCTGGCACCCCACACCTTTTTTCCCTCTCCCCTCCCCAGCTACCTGCCCCAGATCACCACCTAAACCCTCTGTATTCCTTCTCTCCCCACCTCCTCCAGGTCACAACTCCCTCCCAGACCCTGCACCCCCTCCTGCACCCTTCCCCCAGGCCAGAATCCTTTCCTGCATCAATACCCCTGCCTGACCCTGCACCCCATTCCTCTGCCCCATGTCACCTCCCAAACCCTCTGCACTCCTTCGCCCAGGTCACAACTCCCTCCCAGACCCTGTACCCCCTCCTACATCCCTTCCCCAGGCCAGAGTCCTCTCCTGCACTCATAACCCCTCCTGAACCCTTCTCCCCAAGCCCCTGCCTCAGATCATCACCCCCTTCTTCACCCAAACTCCCTCTTAGACCTCACATTCCCTCCTGCACCCTAGTCCTCCATCTCAAGATCCCTTCTACATGCCAACTGCCATCCCAGACCCCGTGCCCCCTCCACAGAAGTGCAACCCTTGATCATCTACCAAAATCTTAGAGTGGCCTCCCATTAAAAATTATTGGCCACCCTGTTCTGAACTGTTCTTTAAAACCTCCACCAATGACCAGGATTCCACAACCTCTCTTGGAAATGTTTTCCAGTACTTATGTATACTTATAGTTAGGAAGACTTCTTAATAATATCTAACCTAGATTTTGCATACTACAGATTAAATCTACCATCAGAGGACATGATGAACACCTGATCACCGGTCTTTGTTAATATGACCTGGACTCCTTTGTAACTGCATCACATTGTTGGCTCATATCCAGATTTTTTTCAGCAGTATTATTACGTAACTAGTATTCCCCATTTTCTAGTTTGCCATTTTGATTTAGTGTAGTACTAGCTTTATATGACTACTGTCTGGTTTTGAACACACTCTCCTTCTTCCAATTCAGTCTTATTCTTAATAGGGAACATTTTTATGAAGCCCATAAGTTAGAGATTAATTCTTTTATCTTTTGAATGTGGGGCACTTAACACTGTTTTTGGAAAAACTGAGTATATATGTACTTTGATGAACCCCATAATGTGAACTTTCAAAAGGTGCATCGTAACTTTGAAATGTAAAATGTTCCAATGTCAGCTTGGTCATTACAATTAATTCTTAATTATAAAGTTCACACTTGAGTAGTGCTCAGCTATAAAAATACATATGCATACCTTTCAGAGTTTCACATTCTGGTATAAAGCAAAGGTCAGTTTTCCTTGAAACAACACAAAAATTATTGCAGGAAGATTATGTCTGTTACAAATGAAAATGGCTTGGTTGTTATAATACATTCATTGGTTTATGGATCAAGAATTATCTAGGAAATATATTCATATTGTCACTGTGTGCTGTCTGTGTATGGATGTAGCTAACATGTATATAGACCATGCCCTACTGACTACACATCTGAAGATCTGTAAGTCTCAATGCCAGAATAATTTGTGTTCAAGAGTCATGTTATCAGATTATAAAAGAGGACTAAAGCTTTTACACAAATATGCATAAAAAACCCCCCAAATCATACCTCCATAGGGCTTCACCATCACAAACAAACATCAGTGGATCTGGAGGGTGATAGAATACCCATGGATCATAGGTTAGCAATGCAATATATTGATAACATCTCAGAATGTTTTCTGGAAATATGCAGTGTGACTCGGCAGACAGGATTTGACTATGGTGAAATTCTCTAGTCTGCACTACAGATCTCCACCGTAGTCCTCACTTTTGCATATGAAACAATAGTGATCTGATGGGAGAACTTTCATCATCAACAACCATGGGCTCAACACCCGTTGGTGTCTGATACCTCCCTCACTATTTCCTTCCATCTTTCCCTGTCCAGTGCAGAGTGGCTTAGTTTCTGTAGACTAACTCCGCACCAATCTACTATATCATCTCCCCATTCTCTGTGGGGTCTGCCTGTCCTATTCGGACCATCCATTATGCTGAATACCAGGGTCTTAACTTTTTGCTCGTTGTTCATTCTGCAGATATGCCTGAATAGCTGTAACTTCCATTGTATAACCTTCTGCAGTAGGTTCTATTTTGGCTGTATCTTCCTATATAATTCCTCATTGGTGACCTTCTGCACCATCCTGTTCTCAGGATCTTTCTATAACAACTCCTCTCGAGCGCCAATATCCTTCTCTTTGAATCTTTCGTTATCACCCATGTCTCACATCTGTACAACATGCAGCTAAATACATACGTTTTCAAGACGCTCATGAAACAATAGTGATCTGATGGGAGAACTTTGGCTGCAGCTTATTAGAGTATTAGGAAAGATTCTTAAATGTTTCATGATAGGAACTATAAACTGTATCTGATTTATTTGTAAATAATAAAGAGTGCTTGTTTCTCAATCAGCAATTTCTTGATCTTCTGGCTGGTGATGAGGAGGAGCATGCTGTGCTTTTGTGTAATTATTTTCTTGCTATGGGGAAAAAAGCTTGGATAATAATCGGAAATGCTATTCCTGAGGTAAGACGATAGTTTTTGTTTGATTTGAATGTGAACATAATATCCAAATGCTTACATAAACAGAGCATAAACCAGCAGAAATGATTGTGCTCCAAGAAATAGACTGAATTTTCTCTTGCAGACAAGTAGTGATGGTGTGGGTTTAAAAATTGGGTCTGCTGGAAACCTACTCTGGTATCAGGCATTCTACCATCTTATTCTCTATTAGTTAAATATGAATCTAATAGATTCCCTCTCCTGGATTCCATGTGTGAGTAGTGGGATATCCTCTTAGTCTTCGCTTTGCACAAGCATAAATGATTTCACCAGGTAAAAGACATTGAGAATCATAGACTAGAACTGGAAGGGATCTCAAAAGGTCATCAAATTCAGTTCCCTGCCCTCATGGCAGGACCAAGCACCATCTAGATCAAGGCTGGGAAAAATACATCCCACAGGTCATATCCAGTCTGCCATGCTCCCTGCCTGCCCCACACACCACTCAGAAAATTAGCTGATGGGCTGGTTTGTCTTTCAACAACGGCAGGCCTGGGGGGCAGAGATGCTTCACGAGCTGCCCCAACCCCTAGCACAATCCCATTGACCAGTTTCTGGCCAATGGGAGCTGCCTGTTTGAAGCACAGGAGGCACACAAAGTAACTTTCCTTCCCCCACACCAGGCTTGTAACTATTCACAGATGCACATGGCTCCTGCAGCCTGTGCAGGGGTGTGGCAGGCAGGGAACCTGCCTGAGAAACCTGGGCTGCTGGCTGGGAGTCATCCAGGTAAGTCTTCCAATCAGACCCTGCCTCTGGTACCCCAGACCCTCCTTCCCCTCAACCCTCTGCCCCCTCATTCCTGTCCGCCGACCCCACATAACCCAAACCCTCTGCCCCCCTTCTGCACCCATATCCCCTCCCAGAGCCTGTACTCTAATCCCCTGCCTCTGGTCACAACCCCCTCCTGCCTTAGGTCACAACCTAAACCCCTGCACCTCAGTCCCCTGACCCAGTTCACAACCACCTCCTTCACCCAAACCGCCTCCCAGATTCCACTCGCTCTCCTGTACCCCAGTCCCTTGCCCCAAGCTCTCTTACGTACCCCCCTCCATTAATATTGTGAAAGAGTGCAGCCCTTGACCACTTTCCAAAATCATGGATTGGCTTCCCCCATCAAAAATGATTGCCCACCTCTGATCTAGATCATTCCTGACACCTGTCTGTCTAGACTGCTCTTAAATATTTCCAATGATGGAGATTCCACAACCTCCCTAAGCAATTTATTCCAGTGCTTAATCAATCTGACAGGAAGATTTTCCTAATGTCTAACCTAAACCTCCGTTGCTGCAATTTAAATCAGGCTCTCTCATTCTAAAGCAGTTAATTCCTTCAGCAGCATGGGTCATGTTTGTCCCACTGTAGTGCTCAGATTTCTAAGCAACAAATGCGGCTGTCAAGCTTCTAAAAGGTTTCCAGGCCAACGGCCAAACTGCCTATAACTGCCCTTGAAGACCTCCCTGAATGAAGATAACAGGCCTTATACTCCCAGACACGTGAGCCCTTAGCCTAAGCAGAGTTTTACAAAACTGAGCTTGGGGAAATCCTTTCCCAGGATTTCAATCCTTCTGATTGTTCTCAAACATAGCAGTGTTAGGAAGAGATTCTAGCACTCAAAATCCTTTTAATCTTGTCAAAACTTGATGAGGACAACCCCAACAGAACATTTAGCCCTTATTACCAGGGAAAGGCCTGAAACTCAGGAAGGTAGGTTCCATGAGTCATTGGGAAGGTAAAAGAACGCTAAGAGCAACGAGCTGCGTATCAGGATGTGCAGTTGGGATAAGCAAAAAAGCTATCTAAGGCTGCTGTGTGCGAGAGAGAGGTGGGTGCTACAAAGGGAAGAGGTGTGTCTGGGACAGCTGCGTGGAGAGGGGATTTGTGGTGAAGCAGAGGGATGGCTGGTGTTGGTAAGGCCAGTGCTCTTGCCCTATCTTGCCTTGTTCTTTGTCTTGATGATGTTTCCAGTTCCTCCCCTTCCAGCTGGCTGTTCATCTGGCTGGGATCCTGCAGAAGCAGGGCAAGAGGAGGTAAAGAAGAAACCCAGTAGTGTTGGGCAGAGCTGTGGAGTTATTGCCGAGAAATCCCTTTAGCTCTGCTGGAATGCATGTATTTCCAGCATGGCTCTAGGAAGATACGGGATTCCCAAATGTGCATGTTGTGCCATATTCAGCACAGTTGCCCTGCTTATTAGTCTTTCACTCAGACCTACTTTTTACATACTGGTTTAACATTTTTTTCTTTAAATGAATGATATAAAGATGTGTTCTGATCCTTACCTGAAGTTGTTTCTGTAAAAGGCACTACAAGCAGAGTATCTGTTAAAATGAATGCCAAAACGTTCCTCACAAATTACTGTGTTGTGCCAAGGGGTCCCTTAGAAGTTGCTAACTTTACTGGCGTATACCTGCTATACAGCCTAATTTGAGCCTAAAAACTGCACTTCTTTGTATGTTTGTGTAAAACTCATTCAAATTGGTAGTTACCAAAAAACATTACTCAGGCTGATTGATAACCTCTATGGGATCAGTTGATGGCTTTAAGCTAATTCCTAGGAAACTAAATGCTTGCTGACAGCAAAGGCATTAAGGATTTGAGTGGATATGGAGACTTAACTAGTTTCTCAGTCTCAGACATCCAGCACAAGGATCAGGCCCACTGACTGGGCAGTGTGGAAAAGTATGCCCTTGCTGTGATTGTTCTATGGGTAATTTGAGAACTTCACTTTATTATACTCTCTATAAGACAATTTTAATCTACACTTAATTTGCTTGAAAATTTACAGGTAAGTTGTCTTTTTTACATTAGTTTTTAAAGTGCTGGAGAGGAAGAGTTATCTGTGCAATCCTGATGTAAGCTAAAGGAAAACTACACACCACTTTAGGGGCTTAAAGTTATCTGAACATTGTTTATGGTGGTTGAATTGGATGAGTTGGCTGTTTGAAGAAAACTACTCTAACCAGCTAGACAGTGTTTCTGAAAGTGTTCTGCAGAATCACTTTGAGAAACGCATTAACTGGCCACCCCGGTTTGTTTATGTACCGGTGCCACAGCCACGGAGCTTTGCGGCTCCCATTGGCTCCGTTTTGCTCTTTTCAGCCAAGCGGAGCAGCGGGAAGTGGTGGCCCAGCCCACGCCACTTCCCGCGGCTCCCCTTTGCTGCAAAGGATGAAACGGGGCCAATGGGGGACGCGAGGCTCCGTGGCCGTGGCGCCAGTAAATAAACAAACAAGGGGGCGGCCAGTTAATGTGTTTCTCAAAGGGATTCCATGGAATATTTTCAGAAACACTGAGCTAGAGTAAAATGGATCAATTGTGAAATGTTTTCAGTGACCTCGATAATAAAATAGGTAGCAGCATGTAAAATAAAACATTATCTTTTGAAAAACATTTTATAAAAGTTTGGCTTATCTTTTTCTTCCTAGGGGCCAACTGCATATGTATTAAGTTGGGAGCAAAATCAGTACGTGATTTGGAATCCCAGTAATGGACGCTGTTACGGACAGTTTGACACTTTCTGTCCATTGCAAAGTGTGGGCTGTTTGATTAGCTTTGATAATGTAAGTGTTTCCCATTTTCTCCTTCTCATCCTCTCATACATAAAGAAGATAGTACTATGTTTGTCAGCCCCTTCCTTAACCTCTGCTGTATCAGTGCCAATACACTTCATATTAGTGGGTCATATTATGAAAGTGATCTATGCCATTCTTGCATTAGGTTTCCAGCAACTTAAAAAGTCCTGCTTTAACTATTGTATAAAACAGATTTTTACTATCGTTTAAACAATCATAAATTATAAAAATGCTTATATATAAAAATATATATACCCAACCAACTGCATTAATCTACCTACTTTTGCTGAATGTATTTGGTTAACTGTGTCAAACAGCAGGAAGAGCAGCCTATGATAGAAGCAAATCGGCATGCTTTCTGCAAAGCAAAATTGTGACTCACAAAAATGTTTAAACATATTAACAAAATAATTGATAACAGAACAGAATAACCCTTTATTTGAACTTTCAGAAAGCTTTTGACAAAGTCTGTGGCCAGAAGCTTGTGAGAAGACTTAAGAGTCATGAAAGGACTGTGGTAAATTGAAAATTAGCTGAGACATTGACAAAGAATACGAGTCAGTTTTCAACACTGCAAAAAGTCAACAGTGGGACCCCATGGTTCCATACAAGGATAGTGTTTACTATAATTATTGTTTCTTTTCCCGTATGTACACTGAGGTGACCATATTGGCAGATGACACAAAATGATTTAAGTTAGTCAAGACTAGTGAAAATTGAGGAACTTCAGAAAGACTCAGCAAAGGGAGGTGATTGTGCAGCACTTTGGCAGATTGAAATCAGTGGTGACAAATTTAAAGTAATGCACACTAGAGGTAATACCAGGAGTGGTTCCTACATGGTGCTGGACATTTTCATGACCAGTGCAGTGAGCACCTCTGCTCGATGTGCAGCAGTGGTCAAACAAATAAAATACTAGGATCCATAAGGACTGGTAGAAAATTATAGTGAAAAATACAGTGCCATTATATAAAGGGCTAGTCTGGTTAGCAGACGATGCTCTAGTTTCCCTTTTATGATAATATAAAAAAACCCAGAGGGTAGTCAATGAAATTGAAAAGCAACAATTTTAAAATTGCTAAATAGAAATAGTTGTTTTATACAGCATATAATTAACTCTAACTTGCGGAATATTTCTCTGGTACATCATTGAAGTCAAGACTGGATAATGTTTTCTGAATCAACACACACAGCTACAGTAACAATGATTTAAAAAATGTTATAAATATTCCTGCTTAATAAAAACCCAGGGATGAAAACCTGACATTCAGTGATGGGCTTCATTTATGGACAGATTATTCTGCAGTTTTCCATTATAGGGGTTCTTTCTCGTGCACTAATGTATCTAGTGCTCGACACGTTGGAGAGCAGAATTAATTAAATGAAGCACTGATCTGATTCGGTCTGGCAAATCATATGTTCCTAAGCTTTAAAATCCCTACAATATTGCTTCTGCATATGATGCTTAATACGTTATTAAAGTGCAAAATTTAAAACATGGAGATGCACAGTCAAAAACATAAACTTTTATAAAAATTTCTGGAAAATGTATCAGAAAAGTCAGTTGTCTCTTCATTTTTAACCTTTTTAAATTTAAAAAATGAAGGAGAGAATCTAAGGTTTGAAATTATTTATAATCGGTAGTCACCAACCAATCAACTGGTCAATCCTGGGGAGTCTCCCAATTAAATGCAATCAGCAGGCTCCCTGCTTGCCGTGGCCTCATGCCGCTGACTGTTCCTGGGAGGGACCAGGGCAGCCCCATGTGTGTGAGGGGGGAGAGGTATCAGCAAGCTGCTCCTGCCTTTAAGGACTCCCTCGTGCATCTCCCATTTGCCAGGAATGGGAAATTATGGCCAATGGGAGCTGAGGGGGCGGTGTTGGCAGAGAAGAGCAGTTCACAGAGCTCTCTGTTCCCTGCCCCACACCTTTACAGCCACAGAGGTGTGTGCCCTACCTTTGCTGCATTGCCTGAGGGCTGCCTGCGGTAAGTGCTGCCTCATGGGCATAGGCACAGGAAGTGGGGCTGCAGCACTACCAGGTTTTGCGCCGGAGTCCTGGATGCCATTCCCACTGCTGCCCAGGGGTTATGCTTCTGGCTCTGGGTCCCACTCCACTGCCTGCCTGGCATTCCGCACAGCCACTGGCCCAAGGGGTGCTACTGCCCACCCTGCACACATGGCTCTGCTCACTCTGGGGTCTCAGCTGCCAGCCCCAGAGCTAGCAGCCCAAGCCTGCTTCTGCACCCCTAGTCCTGACCCTCCTCTCAGAGCCAGCACAACATGCCCCCTCCTACAACCCAGCCACCTGCCATAACCCTGACCCCCCTCCCAGAGCCAACACCCATTCTCCCTCCCAAACCCCCAACTTTCTGCCCCAGCATGGTAAAAGTGAGGAAGAGTAGGGGAGAGCATGCAAGGGGGGAAGGGATGGAGTGGGCAGGGCTTTGGGGGAAGGGGCAGGCTAGATCCTGGGTTGCTCTTAAATTCAGAAACTATTCTTGGGCAGATAAAGGTTGGGGAACCACTGATTTATATAATAATGAAAATGGCATCCTAGTGATCCCTTTCTGAAAGTTACATCTTTCATTGGAAGTCATGTGTTTTGATTTATTTCATGGTCAACTTTTGTGGTGGTTGTTAACTGTGCAGCCTTAATCAGCTGTAATATATTGCAGTTACATGCAGTAGATTAACATATCAGATTCTTTATAGAGACTTGAGGTGAGAATGAATGTACAGGCAGGTTCTTCTTTCCTGTTAATTTATATGGGCAACTCCTTCTATAGGTCTGAAATATAGTGATTACCTGTGTCAATACCATTTGCATTGAAAAACTGTGATACATGTTACATGGCTGTTGCTTTTAACAAAGTGCTTCTCTTTTAGATCTGGTTTAATATCCAACGGTATGAGTCCCCAGTAAGGATAAATTTTGACATCAGCAAACCCAAACTATGGAAACCTTTCTTTTCACAACGCTTACCATATCCTGGCCTCTCCAGTGTCCAGGTATTATTGTACTTACTAGACTCATTTTGAAGTTTAAAAATATGTGTAGATTTTTCTTCTCATTTAGTGTACATCTTTATCTTGCACTTTAAGGATAAACATTATTGTTGTTATATTAGTACAGCAGGCCAACCATACCTCTGTAATAACGAGGTCTTTACACTTATTCCTGGGGGAATTCTGGGCCATTCTGCACATAAAGAATTCATGTCCTCCACAGATTTATTTGCTTCCTTTCAGAAAATTAACTTCTGATAAGGAAGCAAAAGGAAACCACAAGAGTGGTCACACATTGCTCCCCACCAGTGTGGGTGTGTAGTTTCAGGCACCTGGAGCAACCATCAGAGTGGTAAATCACCATGGGAGAGGGATGGGGAACACCGTGGCCAGTAGCCCCTACCTTGTGCTGGACTCAGCTGCTAGTCTCAGCTGGATTGGGGCAGAGGAAGACAGGACTTAATCTTCCTCTGCAAGGAGTAGCCAAGGCTGCAATCAGACCTATCCTCAGAAACCTCCACACCCCCCCCCCTAGATTCCTGCCCTTCATCACGCCTCACTCAGCTGTGGGGGAGCGGTCACTATAGGAGGCCCAACTCCCATGCACCTAGACATTCCCCCATATCCTGGAGCCCCTGGTGAACCTTACCCCACCAATATACCCAGTACCCCCTCACCAAGCCCCTGGCAACAGTTCCACCCCAACAAGCCTCATCCCCTACATCTGCGCCAGTACTTCAACACCCAGACCATCTGCTACTGAACCCCCACTGAACTCCCTTGCACCTCACCACCCAGTGAGCCCCCACACCTCTGAGCCCCAGCCAACTGAATCCAGCTCTCCACTAAGCCCGCTGCACTCAGACCCTCCCCTTCCCAGCCCCAACCACCTTCACCTGGAGCCCCCCTAGAGTCCCATTCCCCCTGCCCCTGGAACTCCCTAACAAGCCCCTGTGCATTCAGATCCTTCCTGCACCCAGACTCCCCACTGAGCTACTCACACCCAAATTGCCCCACACAGAACGCTCTCCCCCCACACCTGAGTGGGGGGGGGGCCAGCATTGAGCATGAGACTAGGCCTCTTGCTTGCTATCGTAGTGCAATGGGCCTGGAGGAGGAGGAGCAGTGTTTTTGGGCCAGGCCCAGTCCTTGTGTTGTCAGGGTCAGATGCAGTCTCACTGCTGTGTCTGTTAGTTGAGTCACAAGTGAAATCCAGTCAACTGAAGGAATCTAAGGAAACTGTCAAATTTATCTTTAAAATGTAAAGAGGCCAAGTTCATTTCATTTCTGACCCCACGTGTGTGCTCTTTATCTGATCTACCTCCAAACATCGGTGGTTGAAATCTGTCAAACAGGACAGAATAACTATGTACAAAACTATTAACAGCTAAATGTCTTTCAGGAATTCATTTTTCTGTTTCTTGTGTAATACATGGTGAAACATTATGGGTCTAATCTCATGCCCACTGCTTTTAATTAGGAAAAATTCCAATAGAGGTACATTGGTGTCAGTGGAAAACAAGGTCCTGTGTTATCATCTGTTATAACAAGTCTTAATTCTAAGTGGTGTTTTAATCAATTCTTTATTTTTATTAGCCTGAAGAATTAATTTACCAACATACAGACAAGGCTGCTGCATTAGAACTGCAGGGCAGGTAAACTTTGCCTTTATAACTATGCATGTTGAGTCCATTAAACCCTATGAGCAGAAGCTCCAGCACCTGATTCACCACCAAAGAATTGAACATTCACTGACCTTTCCCCATCTAATCCAATTTGTAAGGAGCTGCAATTGGAAAAGTATAACTACATCTCACTCTTAAGGGATCAAAAAGCCACTTGAGCATGCTTTAGTCAGGATGGTTGCTACCATTACAGTATCTATGCATTAAGTGCTATACAGAGATCTTAAACATCAGTCTTCAAATGTGATTTTTTGAAGAGTTTTTTTGTAAACCAGAACACCAGTGGCATTACTGCTGTTGTGTTTATCTTTGAACTGCCTTGGGAACAGTAGAGATCTTACTACCTTAAGAATGCCAGTGCTTTCTGCAATTTTGATAGCATGTATAAAAAAATAAGGTTGAGTCCTTTTCAGAATGAGTCATCCAAAATTGTGAAGCCAGAATAATCACACCTTGAACAATTAACTGGTAAGGCAATTATAACAAGCAGTTATATTTTATTGTAGGATCGAAAAGATACTGAAAGAGAAGATTATGGAGTGGAGGCCAAGGCATCTAACACGTTGGAACAGATACTGTACCTCTGCACTTCGTCATTTCCTGCCTCTTCTGGAACAGTTCCAAGGAAAAGCTGTAGAAGATGACCATCAGACAGAACTACAAAAACAGCTGGGAGATTACAAGGTATTTATAAAGAACGCCTATGTAGAGTTTATGTAATGAAAATAGTAGGTGTAATATTGCACTGAGGAACATTAATAAATCAAATCACTGGTGCTTAATTAACAGAAGGTCACTTAATATCAGAAGAACTGTCATAGTGTGCTATGCCTTTGGTACAAGACCAGTATACACTGTCATCAGCAGCCAATATTAGACGCTTAACAAGGCAAAGAAATATTAATCTGCCCTAATGAGCTTAGACAAGTCTGTTGTCCTAGAGCTGGAGTTAAGATTCTTTCCACTGCTCTGGAAAATTTATTTTGTAAAGTTTGAAACAGTTTTGAAGTGATTGATAATAAGCCAGGCTTTTGGGGGGCCCTTTGTTTTGTTCAGCTGACGGAGAAAATGTAAACATCAGAACCTTGCCCAAAAAAGAGCTTACGCTGACTGCTCCAAAGCAGTTTCCCTCAAAACTTTTTATTCAGGCTATCAACCAATTTACAAAATTGCAATTAATCACAATGCAAAATAATGCCATTTAGCTGTTCAATGTTTTCTGTTTCAAATATATATGATTTCAATTACCACACGATACAGTGCTCACTTGATTTTTGATTTGCATTTTAAAAAATAGTATTTTTCAATTCACCTATAACAAGTACTGTAGTTGAATCTCACAAATGTTGAACTCACCAAGGATATTAAATATCGAGTATTTATTAGCCAAGCAGTCAATGCAATTTCCATCGACTAGTCAATAGGCACTTCTGCATTCCTCCTTTGAAATGTACAAGAGCCCCCACTTGGCTCTTTCAAAGGAGGAATGCAGAACTCCACGTGCAGCCCGGGGCCAGCAGGAAGTCCCGCTGACTCCGGGCTGCAGGCGGCATGCTAGCTTTGAAATGTACAAGAGTCCCCCGCTGACTCTGGGCTCCATGCTGTGCTGCCGCTTTGAAATGCCACCCGGAACCCGGGATCAGCGGGAGACTCCCCACTTGACCTCGGGTTCTGCGCAGCATTTCCATGGAACCCGGGATCAGCTGGGGAGGCCCCAGCTTACGCCAAGCCCCATGCAAACCCCGTGGTGGTGTTTCAAAGGGGCAGCATCTCACAGCTGATTCCGGGCTCAGCTGTGCAGTGCTGCCCCTTTGAAATGCCACAGGGAGCTGACCCCGGGCTCCATGTGGTGCTGCCCCTTTGAAACACCCCCATGGTGCTTCAAAGGGGCAGTGCCGCATGGAGCCTGGGGTTAGCGCTGTGCAGTGCTGCTTTGAAACGCTGAGGCAGTGTTTCAAAGGGGCAGCGCTGCAGCTTTGAAGTACCTCCCTTTCTCCCCCTTTGCTGCCTCTATCTGATAGATGGAGCAGATAGTTAGGAACAGTTAACTGTGTAACCAATAGAATTTGTATTGGTTACATGTTTTTTTCAATTTTTACACCCTTAGTCAAGTGCTGTAGCTATCTTTGGAAATCTCAATTAGTACCTTCTTTGAGTTTTGTCAGACCTGCTGTGAAAGTGTTCTTAAAATGAACACCATGTACTGGGTCATCACCCGAGACTGCTATAATATGAAATATATGGCAGAATGCAGGTAGAACACAGAGCCGGAGATACACAATTCTTCCCCCAAGGGAGTTGAGTCACAAATGTAATTGACTTTATTTTTTAAATGGGCATCATCAGCATGGAAGCATGTCTTCTGGAATGGTGGCTAAGCACCAAGGAACATACACATTTGTTAAAAATGTAATACTTTGTGAATGCCTGTTCTCACTTTCAAGTGACATTGCAAATAAAAAGCAGGCAGTACTATCTCCTACAAATAGACGTGTTCTCTTAACAATTGGCTGAACTAAAAGTGGAACTGAGTGGGATTTGTGGACTCTACAGTTTTACACTGTAATATAACTGCACTTAAGCAATGTACATTCCTAAGCTGCACTTTCACAGTAAAAGAGATTGCACTACGGTACTTATCTGAGGTAAACTGAACAATACTATTATTTTTACAGTTGAAATATTTGTCAAACATATAAAATGAGCAGTGTACACTTGGTATTCTGTGTTGTAACTGAAAATATAGAAAAAACATCCCAAAATATTTGCTGTTGTTTAGCAGTGCGATTAAATTGTTATTGATCACCATTTTAACTCAAATAAGTTAACCAGTTTTAATCTGGCAATTAATCCACAATCCTACATTTTGTATTTTTTAGACAAAGCACATAACTCAAAATAACCCCAATAGGCTAACAATTTTCCTAGCAACTGCCAATAATTCATTTTTATTAGCAAAGCATTTCTAGTCATAATAATAAAGTGTCACAGGCATCTAAACTCACCGTCAGCTGTCCAAACAGTCGGGTTTAGATAGCAAAACTGCAAGCATGCAGAGCCTTGCCTCACAGGGTCCCAAAAATTATTTTGTAGGTAAGTGACATTTGGTTTTCAAGTGTCAGTAGTTGTACTTTAGTGCACCATCTTATATGTTCAGGTTGTACCTCCCTTAACTGGGACTCTGGTCGGTCCTGCAGAGCTCGGGTATAGGGCGGTCAGGCTGTGGGGCAGGATCAGGAGGGGGCCTACACACTCAGTTGGGAGCCAGAGGCATGGATGGTGCAGCAGGGAGCTCTGGCCCCTCTGTTGTAGACAGTTGTGGGACCCAGGGCGCTCTATCCCCAGCTGCAGAGCTCCAGCCCCAGCAGCAGGGCTAGACTGGAGCCCTAGCTGGGGGCAGCAGAACATCACAGGCCATATTGGGCGGGACCTCCTCTGGACTAGCAAATCCCCTTGTTTGGGACCGGTCCAGACCCTGAGGGTGCCAGATAAGGGAGGTTCAACCTACACTGTAAAATTCTTGACGTTAGAGTCAGGAGGGACATTCCTTTTAATGTGAAGTAGCCAAGTTATTCATCAGGCAATAATCTTGCCTCAGGCCAGTTATAAGTGCTCTTTCAAAGTAAAGCTGAATTTGCATCCATAGTGAAATTACATGCAATAGCCATAATTGTAGCTTTTTAAATTTCCCTACTTGGTGTAACACACTTCGCCTCATGAGAAAGAAACTGTAATGTCTCGTTAATGTTTTTTTCTCTCTAACCTCTCCCCCCAGGTTTCTGGATTTCCTATTCATATGCCATTTTCTGAAATTAAACCTTTAATAGAAGCTGTACATAGTACTGGAGTCCATAACATCGACATTTCAAATGCAGAATTTGCTCTAGCGGTATACGTTCATGCTTATCCCAACAATGTTCTCTCTGTGTGGATTTACATTGCTTCACTTGCACGTAATAGATAAAAAAAGTCTATGCTGGAATAAAGGCATTAAATGACAGCAACATCTTGTCAGAGAAATGTTTTGCTGTAAAAAAAACATTGTTTTATGTAAAGGATTTGAGTATTGCTTACACCCCCACCAGTGAAGATGAAACAAAGCATAATAGCATTCTGGGTATTGCCTTGGCAGATATTTTGAGCATTCCAGTCCTTGGTTTGTGCCTACATAAAAGATTGTGTACATGCTGGTGCTTGTCTCCATATACTACAAAACATTCCATATGGGGGTGGAGCTGTTTGTACATAGCTGAGAGAATAAAATGCCAGTAGATAGTGGCAGCCCCTACCCTCTGGATTCCCAGAGATGTTAATTGTAGACATAGCTTCACCCGCTTTCCCATCCAGGCACAGTCTCAACAGCTTGGTAAAAATAAGAGAAGGAGAAAGTCTACCTACCCCCTTTCAGCTGACACTAACCTGTATGCAGCCTATGTTGATGGCTCTCCAGTGAAATTACTTCCGATAAGAGACTAGTGAACAGCTTGGACTGGTGTTATTCCTTATCCTTCCATGACTACATTGGCTTAATTAAATTAATTAGTGTGTGTGAAAGAATCAGGCACTTGAAGAATTGTCATGTTTGTCCTTTTAGTAGTAGTATTCTTCACAGAAGTTACTGCTAAACATAATGGCATCTTTCACACATAGTAACAGAGCAGAATTACTCTCATAAAACTTCATAGGGGGTGAGGACTATTTCTGCACTAACAAATGCTATCTTTTTTTATGAGAAACATTTCAGGAGTGATCACTATATGAAGTGTATAAGAGTTTTCTGTGTTTAGTTTGCTGCTTTTTAAAAAAAGTTATGTCTTTGCAAGTGTTTGTTTCATAAAAAAAGTTAATGGTAAAGTATCTTTGTAGAGATTGAACCTCAGGTCTGGCGATATCCATGGTCTGGCGTGATTTTAGTTAGCCAGATGTCCACTTATCATGGGTATGGCTAAGCTTCCTGCAGTTCCATAAAGTTTCTTATAACCATTAGTCCTGGCTCTCAGCATTCTGTGCTGTTATTTAGCTCTAATTTACCCCCTGAATGTCTTCTAAGAGCCCAGTAAGCAGTGGAAGTGTTGGTAATGCTGCTACACAATACTGACCTCCTGTGGTTCAGCAAATTTTCTGATTCAGTGCCAGTCAGGTCCCGAGGGTGCCAGATTAGAGAGGGTCAACCTGTACAAACATTCCCTGCAATTTAATACTTTACCATGAGCAGAGATGAAGTATTTATCCATCCCTGGACATACATATAAAAATTACTAATTTAAGGCAGTTACCAAAAAAAACATGGTCACATTTCCCCATCTCCACTCCTACATGGATTTGTTAATGCCATCCTCATCACAAAATCAAAGTTACTTTTTTAACCGGAATTCTTAGAAATGGCTCTGCATATTCCGATACTCCGGTGCCTTCCAGTAGTACCTTCTTCTGGCAGAGTGGTCCCCATCCTATTGCCCTCAAAACATGAGCAAGCATGAGAAAAGGCTAGATGGGGGCACAGTACCATCACCATCTCAGTTTCTTCCACAGCAAATCCACACTAGGGACTGCAGAGGCACTGCAAAAATATTACCAAAAATTAAAAACAATCTCACCTCAAATCTGTACTTAGGGGTGACTAGAGGGCACATGGGGTCATGTGCTCCCTTCCCAGATTTCTGCCTTCCATTAGGCCCTGGTTTCTGAAGTGCTGCTATAGCACAGCAGAGCAGTGGCTTGTCTTTTTGGCTAGCTATTGCCTGCTCAATCACAGTTAGGCAACAGATCTCTCTTCTGCAGTGACACTGCAATTTTTGGTTGGTTGCAGGCCAGGTGCCCACTTAGGTGAGTCACAGTAGGGGTGTTGCTCAGCAGCAAAGCCAGGCAGGGCTCAAACAAGAAGCATCATCACCTGAGTGCTATTCCCAGCCTTTGTGGGTTGGGACTGGAGTTCAACCAAAAGGTGCAGTTCACTGCAGGAGAGAGATCTGTCTCTGCCATCGGAAGGGGTTGCCTTACAGCCAGTGGCTCCACAAACAGGCAGCAGCTAGTTAAGAGAACACCCCACTGCTCTGCCCTGCTATATCAGCCCTTCAGGGAATAGGGCCCAGCCTGAGAGAAGGCAGCCTTCGTATTGCAGAACGTATTGCAGAACCTGACTTTAGCTGCGTGTCCAGATCAGCTTCTTTCTTGCAGTGTTAAGACCGAGTCCCCATGTGGGCTCGATAACAAGACAGAACAGCTCCTGATGCCTCCCAGCAGTGCTCTAGTTTGGGACTATTGCAGTGAGAACCTGGCACATGGCACCTAACCAAGAGGGCCTCTGTCCTTCCACGTCCTCCCTAAGTGTGTGCACAGTAGGAAGACAAGGGTTAGCACAGCACAACTAGCCTCATTGTTGCTTAGTCTGAACAGAGAAGGGATTATGGGCCAGAGTCAACACTTTGGAAAAAAAAAAAATGGTTACTCACATTTGTAACTGTTGTTCTTCAAGTGTGTTGCTCATATCTATTCCAATTAGATGTGTCCACATGCATGACTATTGGAAAGTTTTTCACTAGCTGCTACCTCTTGGGTCAGCTGTGGAACCGCTACAACATCCTATATGAGACCCTGACAGTGGGGAAGGAAGGGTGGGTATGGAACAGATGTCAGCAACACATCTCGAAGAATAAGTCACAAAGGTGAGTAACCATTTTTTCTTCGAGTACTTGCTCATATGTATTCCAGTTAGGTGATTCATAAGACTTTACCTGCACAACAGCATAGTGCAATGTGAAGGCATGTACCGAAGACCAAGTTGCAGCCCTGCAGATTTCCTGGAGGGGTACATGAGCCAGGAACGCCACCAAAGATGCTTACGCTCATGTGGAGTACACAGTAGTGTGGAGGGATCTTGGCCAAACACTAACAAGTGCAGATGCACACGGTGATCCAGGAGGATATACACTATGATGAGACTGGCTGTCCCTTTACCTGACCCACCGTTACGAACAGTTAAAATGTCTTATGAAAGGGCTTGGTCCGTTTGACGTAGAATGCTAGTGCACATCTCATGTCAAGGGAGTGCAGGTGTTCCAATGAGGGTTAGGGTAGAACACAGGAAGAAAGAGATCTTGCCCTGTGTGGAAGCTGGAGACCCACCTTTGGGAGAAAATCCAGGTGAGGGCAAAGCTGATCCTTCTTGTGGAAAACGCTACGGAGGCTCCGAAGTGCTGGAGACCCTGCTAGCAGAGTTGATGGCAACCTGGAAAATCACCTTCCAAGACAAATAGAGCAAGGAGCGTGTAGCTAATGGCTCAAATGGGGGACACGTTAGAGCAGAGGACAAGATTGAGGTCCCAAAAGTGGGCAAGTTGTGCTGGAGGATGAAGCCCATCCACCTCCTTGAAAAATGCCCAGCTAAGGGACTCAAGAAAACTGCCACCTGCTTCCCCTGGGTGAAACACAGAGACGGCCACCAGATGCAGGCAAAGAGGTCACCAGGCCTTGTTGCTCCAAGGATACCAGATAGTCAAGCACTGTAGCATGGAGGTAGAGAGAGGGTCCAAGTTGTGCTGTAGGCACCAGCATGAAAACGGTTTCCATTTGGCCAGGTACATAAGTCTAGTACATTTGGTTCTTTGCTGCTTGGAGCCACAGGTGCTGAAACTTTTTGACCTTGGATCTGCTGGGGAATTCCTACAGGAATATGAGCTACAGGTCATTCTCCCTCTTCCTATAGGTTCTGGGTTTGCCAGATTGAAGATCCAAATAGCAAACAATCTTCTCCCACGCACTGAATGTGGTTGGTGAATGCCAGAAAGATGGACAACCATCTTTAAATCCTGGCTTTTAATATTTTTTCATTTCCACTATAATCCAAAAATGAAAAGCACAAATAGCCAAACAGCACTAAGAAAAAAGCAGCAGCTCTGGCAAGATTAGAGGGTCACATCATTTTGTGGCACAGAGTTGGGAGGGACTGAAATGTTTTTTATCCTTGCCCTCAGAACATTGGTGATGCTGACGGAAGGGACAAGGATTCAAGAAAGCTCTAGCCAACAGGCCTAGAAGGCTCAGAGAATGGTGAAAATCCTTTCTGAGAATTCATATTTTTAAATATTCCTGCTAAACTAGCTGTAATGAAGAACAGAGAATCTAAATAATTGAACCTACAGATGAAAGGAAACGAGATCAGAACCCAGACATTGACTAAAACAAGAACATATTCATCAGAAATAAACCAGGCCAGTCAAGAAGCCAAGGATAGCAATTTTATCTAACAGTACTACAGAATCTAAAGGAAAGAAATGCAAAAATCCATTTCCCTGCCAATACAAGACTTTAGGACCCACTATGTTGCCTGGTATCCTCCAATAGCACTTGATTACAGATGCTTCAGAGAAGGCACTAGTATGTCCAAAATGGACAATTACAGAATAAGCGAGTTCTTCCCACTCCCAAGGTCCCCATGCCATCCTGAGCTGCTGCCTCCAACACAGAGGCAGCAGTGCAGGGCAACAGCAGCCAGATGCTGCTCTGGCAGCCTACACAGAGCAGCTTCTGTCCGAGCAGCAGCACGGGGAGGCAGGTGGCTCCACTGGAGCAGATATGCACGGGAAGCTGGTTTGAAAGGAACCTTCCCACATGTACCAGCTCCAGCCTGCCCCCTCACCCTCCCACCATGCTGCCTCTCTACCAGAGGCAGCAGCACAGAGGAGGGATGTGCCTCTGTGGGATCCAGTGCTCCTGCCTCCTTGCTGCCTCGAGGGGGTGGAGGGAGTGCATGTAGTCATTAGGATTAACCAATAAACACAGCCTTATTGGTTAATTGTTCAAACGCCTACATGCTAACATGCCTAGAATTTACAGGTCCTTATTTTTAAAGTAAATTTTAAACTATTTCATGACCGTACTGCTTAAGATTATAAAATCACATCTCTAAAAAATTGTCCTCCCCCCTGCTCAGGCTTGCCATCAGGGATAGGGTTACCAGTTTAGTAGCACATAAATCCTAAGGAGGGCCTTGCTTTAGGAATACATCATCTATAAAGAGGGTGACTCTCCCAAGAGCAGATAGCTACAGAATATCCAACTCCTGCTGCAGAAACGCTAAGTCCTATAGAAGTACCCACATGTTGTAAAAAGTACTCAGGCACTGAAGGAGATGAAGAACCAGGCCCTGCTGAATCATCTGGAGATGAAGAGGAGACAGTTAACGATGCCAAGGCCACTCCTGAATGGGCAGAACTGGACAAAAGAACTCCAGAGTCTCGGCAGGGGTGAGGTTCAATGGTGCTTGAACCTGCAGTGGATCAACTATCCCCACCACCAACCTACCTCAACACTAAGGAGTCTCGGGTTTCCAAGAATACAGGTGAAGCCAGTCCTAAAGGGTACAATTAAGCAGAGTGGTTCACCCTATGCCTACAAGGGAGGAACTGGCGCCAATGGTGGAAATGATAACACCAGTACAAAGTATACCTCTGTTGTTCCCAATGGCAGAAGCAGTGTTAACCTCAAGATCCACAGCAGTACCAAAGTGCTGCTGGTGCTGAAGTGGAAAGTGATGAATGCTGCCCTTGACAGTGCAGGATGCTGGGAAACACCAGGGTACAGTGCCAGAAGACCCAAAGATTCAGCAACCTGGCTAGCCAACAGGGCTATAAATGGATTAGACAAGCTGTCAGCCTAGAGTAGGCTTATTGAACCAAAGGTTCCCAATAGCTTCCTTAAAGATGCTGATAACCTGTTCTTCCTTCCATCCCTGCTAGGGAAGTGCTGACAATCTCAATCAACAATGAACCTAATGCCTCACTGCTAGCCTTCAACACACTAAGGTGGAGTCAAAGAATGTTCTTTGGTTGTTAGGAGCTGTGTGGAATGGTAAACTAGGGTGGGCCTTTTGAACTTACTACAGAAGGAAGGTACTCACCTTTACAAAGTGCTGTGAGAGCCTTTCATAAAGATTATATGTAACAGATGGGGTCCATGAGTTACTCAAACCCACATGGCAAGTCAGTTTCACAATACAGAATATAACATGATTGCTCAAACACTAGACCACACTGATGTCTTCAGAATTACTGCCTGCCAGCACCAAGGCATTATTAAATTATCATTCCATCCACCTACATTTAACATGTGGTTTTAATGAAGAAGCCAAAGTAACTTCCGTTCACTTTATTTGAACTACTTGCCAAGGGTAAGGGAGACCTCCTTCAAACCTTAGGTACTTGCAACACACAGCAAATAAATACAGAACATAAATACAGTGTATTTATTAATGCTTTATCTTTTCCTGTAACACTAATAAAAATGTATAGATCTTGTTTGTAACAGAAGATTTGGTTCCTACCCTGACTCCAATATACACTTGTCAACTACTGGACTCCCTGTATTCCAATTCATGTAGATTATTTATCACCATCAAAGTCCTCAAAGCTCTGTTTATTTTATATTTGTTTATATCATTAAAAATTTAATTATTTGAAAATCCCTTTCAAAATTCACCATCTTAACAGGTTTTATAATGGGAGATGATTGAGGCCGCTCTGTAAACACAGTACATACACAAATGATTTGTGGAGTCCACTGCATAAAATGGGCAGTATTAACTGGTCTGACACTGTACATTTTGACATTACATTTTAAAAATATATATTTCAAATGCTAGGTAAAACTGTGGTGTGAATGGGAATGTTTTATTTGAATATACTTTTCAAGCCCAAATACAAAATCAATGCTATAGGAAAGTGCATCTTTCCCTAATTTTGCAAGTATAAAGGAAGAATTTTAGGAAATGGGAAGAAACAACACTTCTAAAGATGTACATAATCAATAAAATGAAAAAAAAAATACATTTCAAATTATTTGCAAAGCTTTATATTGTATTTGTGGAGTTAAAAAATAAAAGAACGGTAAGTCCCACTCACTTAGCACTAAATAATCCAATGAACAATACAGAAGTGCCAAACTTTGAGAGAAGTGGCATTGTGGGGGAAAAATAGATGAGCATTTACCCATCCCCAATACATTAAGTAAAATAATACCCAACACCTTTGAAACCAAAATGAAACTTGAGAGATTGTTACAACACTGTACAGTTTACTCAATTAAAATTTTAAGTTGTGGGGTGAGGGTGGGGCTAGTATAATAAATCACACTCCCAAAGGGATATTAACACAATATGTGGACTGTAAGTAAAGTGCATGATAGGAAGCCTGCTCAGCTAAATGAAGTAGACTGAAAGATCAGAAGTCAAGGGTCATTCACCAGAGCGGCAGCAGGCCCGAAAACCACACTGCAAGTTCTGGCATCCACTGGCAGTTTCAGCATGAGGACCTGCATAAAAACAGAACAAATGTGAAAGGAGGAAAACAGGGTTTTTTGTTCATCATTAGGATTGTCTTGGCAACCTGGTTATTTATGAATTAGCTGATTCTGCACCAAGGAACATGGGTTTAGAATTGAAGAATTCTGAAAACAAACCTCCATGAGTATCCCTGTATAAATGCAGCTCACTGATTTTCCACTCTAATTTGGCTGGTGCCTTATTCCCACCCAAACGCTTGCGGTTACACCTTTACATTAAAATATCAAAAACAGCACATAATATAGAAAGCAACCTGACTTCATTACCTTTCATACTACAAGATTCATCTGATATAACTGTATTTTTTTAACCCTTTCAGGCACATTTCCGCATTTTTTTTCCATTCAAATTCACTTGAGTCTGGCTTCCAACATAACTCAACCACACAAGTACAATTTAAATAGTGCGAGATTGTGAAAAGCTCTCCAGAACCCACCTCTTTCCCTCAATACACTGAAAATACAAATAAAAACATAAATATGTATTTGTAATACTTTTAATACATTTTAGAATGTAATTACAATCAGAAAAGTGATGCACTGACAGTAGCATCCGTGTGTCTCTGGCGCCACTTGCTCTCAAGCAGTAACTTAAATCAAAAGTGGTAAGTTTCCAAGTAAAACGATTTATATAGGTTCCACACTGAAAGCAAAACCTGGTGTCTGGAAATCTGTTTTCTGCATCATAAATAAGCAAGAATCTGCATAAGGCAGAATAAAATACACGTGACAGGTCTGCAAGACATCAGCTCCACGGTGTTGAAAACAAAAACCTGTGTTCATCAGCCAACTGACCTGAAAAGGTAAAATGACAAAGTGCCATTTTACAGTAATGTTTTTGATCAACTTTCTAATCACTGTGCCGGATTTTGATCCAAGATAAAGCGATGAGCTGATACAGTATGAAATACTTAAACAATCCATAGACATGTAAAGAGTTATTTAATCTTTGTGCAGTGCTTAGAAATACTATGCTACATTTGCACAAAGTATTACTAAATTAAAGCAAATTTAAGAGGATGCAGATGAAAGTTATTTAAACAAATAGTTTAGTTTATTGCTAATTATTATTTTTTCTGGCATTAACTTTGAAAAACAAAGTGATATAAGAATAACTTCAGCAATCACAAAAAGCAGCTGCCTCTGGAGTGGACTATAGCACACCACAACACAGTAAACCAGTTTTCAGTAAGCACTGAATACAATATCCAGTTCAAGAATATGTTATTCAAATGAGAATGCTGCTGGGACATCATGGCCAACTCTTTGAGCCCTTATACAGGGTGAAAAAGGTTGTGGTCCTGACTGTAATACTCAACCAGTCCCTTGGGGTATGCAGAGGTCATTCCTTGGGGTATGCAGAGGTCTTCCACAGGATACATTAATCCCTCTAGATATTTGCCTAGTTTTACAACAGGCTACATAAAAGGCTCTAGTGAAATCAATACAAACTAAAATTTTGCAATGATCTGCTATACTAAATGTAACTATAATATTTATATTCCAATTGATTTATAATTATTTGGTAACAATGAGAAAGTAAGCAATTTTTCAATAGCGTGCCATGACATTTTGCAAGTTTATGTCAGACGCTGTAAATCAAGTAATTTTTAAGGGAGGTGAAACTTGGGGGTAAGACAAATCAAGACTCCTGAAAGGATTTCAGTCATCTGTAAAGGTTGAGAACCACTGGTTAAGGCAAGCATTAAAGTTCCTAGGAGATCTCACCTAAGAGAACAAACAATTTAGGAAATTACATCTGATCTCCCTAAATTATCCCTGATGTAGTAATTGTTCACACAGCATGCAAAAACACATTTGATGCTTTGCAGAACAGACAGAAGGACATAGTGCCTGCCCTGAAGATCTTATAACCTACTTTTAGACATGATGCAATAAGTGAGGGTAAGGACCAGCATTAGAACAGTAGGTTTGCAAAATTACAATTACTGCATTCTTGGGGGCAGAGGGGGAGTGATTGTTTTTAATAAGACTCATTTCTTGTGGGCAACATGAAAGAACTAAGAGTTAATGGGCTGGGAGAAGTAAAAGACAGTTGTGGCTTGGTAGACTAGATTTGGGAAGATGTTCCATTAATGGGGGGGTGGAGGTGGAAGAAGACATGGAAATAGTGACAGGTAAAGCAATCAAGACTGGCATCACTGACAGAATGGAGGAAAACAGAGGAATAGCAAAAGCAAGTAGCTCTGAGAAGTAGGAGGGACAGGTTTGCACAAGCCATTGAAAAAACACATTGTGAAGAACAGGAAATCACTTAGGAATTCACTTAGGAAGGCCGACATGATCATAACAACTGATAAAGAAGATCATTTTAGCAGCTGCATTCTAGGTTCAATGGAAAGAAGCAATGAGAACACTGAGGAAGCCTGAGAAAAGAGAAGGTGCAGGAACTGAGATGCAGAGCATAAGTATAAAAACAGGATACCAAGTAAAGATGTTAAAATAGGGATGTTAGATAGCGTGTAACTGAATAGTCATATAGCCACATTAAATTGTACTGGTTACACAACTATTCAATAGTCTCCAGAGCCAGGGCCAGCAGCCAATGTAGTTCTGGCTTCCCCCTCCCGTCCACAGGAGCCCCTGCCACCCAGTGCTGCTGTCCCTCTATCAGAGGCAGGTTTAAAAACCAGCTTCCCATGCAGACTGGCTCGCTTGCCACCCTGCGCTGCTGCCTCTGACAGAGAAGTAGCAGCGCGGGTTGGCACAGCCCCTGTCCAGGAAGGTGGGGAATCCAAGCTCCCCGTGAACAGAGGCTGCTCCGCAGCAGCATGGGAGGGGACAGGTGGCACCACGGAGAAGGTGCTGGGGGGTAGCCAGCTTTTAAGACTGCTCACCTCTGCCCTCCACTGCCTCTATAGGGGGGAGGAGGGGCGATCCACGGAGCCAGCACACGAGAGCCGACACAAAAGCCAACTCCCTGCGCTCCCACCTGCCCCCCTCACCCTCCACGCTGCTGCCTCTAGGACACCGACTCCTGCCTCCCCACCCATGCTGCCTCTGATACAGAGGCAGCAAGGGGGGTGGAATGCGTGTAGTTGACAGGATTAACTGGTAAGCCTGGGCTTGTCAGTTAATCATATAGTCGTCTACACGCTGACATCCCTACCTTTACCTCCAGTATTAGGACCCAATCCCATTCCAGTTTAGGTCAATGTAGTCAGATGTAGTTCAATGGAAATCAGATTAGACCCTTAACTTTTCATCTTAGCTTTGCTTCTACTGTTACAGCTCTGCCACAGAGATAAAGTAACATGGCTTCAGGATGAAAAGCGCTATACAGATGATGTTACATAAATACAGTGGGGATTTCTGATTTTTAAAGAACAATTAAGTAATTCACAATCATCAAATGCAGTTAGTTTATGTAACTATGTGATCTCACTCAATATTACAGAGTTAAATAAATTATATAACTGTGTAATATTCTCCTCCCTAGCCTCCTCTCTTTTGTTACACTTACTTGTTGCATTTTGACTATATCAGAGAGCAAGTCATTAGGGGGCAGGAACCATAACTTCATATTAGGGATATAAGAGACTAGTCAACTACCCGATGAGCAAAAGTTTATCATCGACTAGTCCCTCGACTAGTTGCTTCCCCCTCCTTGCTGCCTCTATCAGAGACAGCGGAGGGGAAGGGGAGCAGTGCCGGAGTTGGGAGGAGCCATCTCAAAAGCCAGTTTCTCCTAGCACCATCTCTGCAGGGGGGGCAGGGGAGGCAGCAGGGAACTGGACATAAACAGGGAATCAGCGGATTCCCATCTCGCACCTAATCCCAGATGTTGTGCCTCTGCTTTTTAAATGTACTACCGGCTCTTAATACCTTTAAAAAGTAGAAGTGCAGCAGGGGGGACCTGGCGCAAGCCAGGACAGTTGATTCCCAGCTTATGCCAGGTTCCCCACTGCTTTTTACATCATAGGCTAAAGCACAGCGCAAGCCAGGAATCAGCTGGCCCAGCTCATGCTGGTCCCCCTCATCCCTGCTGCGCTTCAGCTGTTTAAATGTATAAAGAGCCTGCTGGCTCTTTATACATTTAAAAGGCTGGTGTGCAGCAGGGTTAGCTCCCGGGGCCAGGAGCTAACCCCCCTGCAGCTCCCCCACTTATCGACTAACTGATGGAAAATCCATCGACTAGCTGATTAGTTGATTAAACTAAATTTAACATCCCTACTTCATATGAATTTTTAATGCATCAGGCACAGTGGGACTCAATTCTGACTGAAGCTTTTGAGTGTTACGACAATAAAATAGTCTAGTATACACACTCATTAGTTCACAGAGCCCTCAAGATTTCCCCCAATTTAGCCCCATTGCTAACCAAATAATCCAAAAAGGAGGATGAGATGATTGGGCAAGTATATCTACCATTATGAGAACCTAACTGCTCACATTTTAGAGAAGTGAAATACTCCTCTATTATCTGAGGACCTGTCCTTTACAGCAAGTCTTCAAAATCTACATTTAACAAAGACAATTGAGGGAAGATGACAAAAGGTTTTTTTAAATGGTCTTAAGACACTCATTCACCTACACTAAATGCATAACAATAGCCGCAACTGTTCTCGGAGGCTCTGCACTTCTCAATGTTATCAAAATAGGCATATTGGGTCACCGAAGGTAGCTTACATCTATTCACTGTGGCTTCTCTGTCTCCTCATTAGCATAAAGTGGGCAGAAGTCAATGCAGAGGAGACAGTGCTGAGAACATGCAGTGAAGATAACTAAAGCAAAAATGGAAAAGTCAAACATTTCCCTCAGAGAAACCCAAATCCTTCAGTTATACTCAAACATTTACAAACCAACCAACCAGTTTCTCTAAAGTGAGATTGGAACCTAATTCTCTGTACAAAGCTTAATTCACTCTCTTAGTACTACTGTGAGCTAGTAAGGAACAAAACCAACACAAAACTATCCTCACATCCTCCACAAAGGTGGAAGTGGATCATACAAAGCATCTTACCATTAGCATGGACACAAAAGAATGTGGTGCTTTGTGTGACCAAATCATGGATTGTTATGCACACTGACCAATACAATCTCTCCTCCCTGTTACCAGCACTTAGCCTCAGTCCCATGGGCCTACATGGCCACAGTAATCACCATAATAAAGCAATACCACTGAGGGTTTGGATTTACACTTTGGGGTACATATGCTCAGAAACTATTTCAATTTTTTTAAAAATCCAGCATAACAAACCGAACAAACTGGGGTGAAAGCTAACCTAATAAATCACCGAACTCATTGCTATACTACAAAAAAGTCTGATTTGGGGGGATTTTTAAACTTTGAGCCCCCAAAGGTTATCATGTACTATACAAAAAGACATTACCGTTAATGTTGTCACAGTAGTAAAAGTGTTCATCGTTTAAAGAAGGGCATGCAGCAACCAAATCCTGCAGGCCTGCACCAGTTATAGTAAGACAGCCAGAGAGATTAAGGTGTTCCAAATGCGGCAGTCCTCCTCCCAGAGTCAACGCCCTATGATCAAAGAGAAAGTCAAAACATGTTAAGACAGAACAAAGAACTGGATTGCAGTCAACGCATATTCTTCATTTGTGTTGCCACATTAATGGATTTTCTAATATGGAGCAATGTTAACATTGACACAAGGGAAAGTGATGCCTTATGTCAACACCCTTCTCTCAATGCTTATATATTCATTAAAAAAAAAAAAAAAAAAAAAAATCAAAGGAGCCCTTAATGCAATGGTCAGCCTTGACCTTGCCAATTTTGTTTTCAATACAGCCGGTCCCCAAGTTACGAATGGTCGATTTACGACCATTCGTACTTACGACTAAACCTCCCATTAAGTGTTCGTAAAGGCGGTCCCCGAGTTACGAATGCGATCCGCGCTTACAAACAGCACGGTCGCATGTAAATGAATGGGGTCCGACTTATGAACACTTCGAGTTACGACTAAGTGTTTGATCCATAACTCATTCGTAAGTCGGGGACTGGCTGTAATTAGATGATGATACTTCAGTATTTAAATTAATACCTGAGCTTCCCTCTGCTTATTAAAAGGAGTACCTACTACAGATGCTAAAGCAAAATTATTACTTATACCAATTAGAAAAACTAAACCAGAGCTGCTTCTTTTCCTTACACCAAGTGCCTTTTTGGACACTCTTCCTTTAAAAGGGAGGCTCCAGACTGTCCCAGCAACTAGGCTGAGTGGCTTCCTGTTATAAGATTAGAGCCAGCAGAGAGCAGAACAAAATTCCTCACTCAACTCTGCACTAGGGATGTCAGCAAGCGGTTGACTAACAGATAAGCCTAGACCTACCCCCGCTGTGGCTCTGCAATTTAAATGGAGGAGGAGTCAGGTTGCCTGCCCACCCAGCTCTTACCACATTTAAACTGCAGAGCTGCAGCAGGGGTAGGTCCAAGACCTGGCAGGAGCCAAGACTCAGCACTTCTTCCCTTAGCAACTAATCATGGAGTTGATAAAAATTCTATTGACTACACAATTAGCGAATTACCCACCTCTTAACATTCTTACTCTGCACCAACATTTGAACTCCTGCCAAGGCTCAATCCAAAGAGTATCTGATTGCCTTGTTGGAGCCAGAAGTCACCCTTAGTTTTTCAGAAAATCCAGAACCAAACAATGCCCTCCAAACATATTACTTTAGCCAGAGATGCTCAATTTGTGGAACTGTTCTCAATTTTTTATCTCCAAACAACAACTTCTAGAGGTTGGATAGGTCCTCTTGCTACACAAGAGAAAGGTGCAGTTCTTCTACAGAACCCACTGATCTACACACAGAACCTTCATTTAACATCAGTGTAGGCTCTCAATTTAACAGAGGAGTACAATTTTAAAGCCGCAAGTCCAAGCTTAACTCAAGTACTGTTTTTAGTACTACGATGTAGCACTACTACCTGATAAATAGGGCAAATGATAGGTGCTCCTTTTAATTTAATTTTGTAAAAACTAAAATATTACGTGTTTAAACAAAAATAGAAAATTACATATATGCAATAAGACTAAATTAAAGTAGCTATTGCAACTGCAACTTTTAATAATTTTAAATGGTGTGTTCTTAATGCTACTTTAATTCAAGTTGTAGTGTTTAATTATCTGCTTAATGTGAGCCTTTATACACTGAGTTTTAAAACTTGGATTCCTAAACTAGTATTTAAGAATCTACCTATTTACTGAAACCAGTGAGAGAAATTTATTGCTCACAGCTCCGAAAATCAGGTCAACAGGAAAATTTTCAAATTTGGGCGAGAGTTTATATCATGACATCTATATTTGCACAACTTTATAATAAATCTTTAAATGTGCAATATGTTGAAGACAGATCAATACACTATAGAAACCTTATAGAAAAGTTACTGATCTACAGTCTTCTGCCACATCAGTGGCTTTCTGTCTTCTCAAAGGAAGGAGTGGGTGTTGTTTAAATCGTTATGTATTTTGATGATCCTCCTGAACAGGGCTCGACAAACAATACAATCTACTCGCCTGTGGCGAGTGGATTTCAGCCGCGCTCCCCGTTCATTCGCGGCGCGCGCCTGCGCATTGCGGCTCTTGCGCATGCGCAGTATGGGGCTGGTGAGTGGTTTTCGCCGCTGTTCGTCAAGCCCTGCTCATGAAAACCGGAAATAGGGAAAGGAGCTCTGTCCTCCACTCAGATGGAGCAGCAGCTTAAGCATCTGGAAATACAGCCTGTCTCCGACTTACGAACCGGTTACGGACCAAGCAATTGGTTGTAACTCGGTTTGTTCGTAAGTCGGACCCCATCGAGTTACACGCGACCCGCGCTGTTCATAAGCGCGGATCGCGTTCGTAACTTGGGGTCCGCCATTTACGACATTTTTGGTCGTAACTGCGAATGGTCGTAAGTCGACCGTTCGCAACTCGGGGACCGGGCTGTATATATTGTGATGCCACAGAGGCAACCTTTGTTTGAAAGCCTTATGTTAAGCTGCATACGATCTCATCTTGCAAGGCTAATCTTGTGTAAAAGAACTCTGATATCTTCCTCATCACATTTGATAACTTTCAAGAAAGAAAAGGCTAAGAAATTCTCTGATGGCTATTGTAGCTCAAAAATGGCTACTTACCTGAGACCATGGTCTGTGATCTGATAACATCCAGACAGGCTGAGGAACTGAAGAACTCGTGCAGTCTCTTGGTCTGATTTTTCACTCCCAGAGTATGCAAAGTCTTTTCCCTCTGACTGTCTAGTCCTTGTTGATTTTTTACACAGTGCAGAGGACTCTGGGAGTGCTTGAATAGTTTTTAGTGCTACCCCAGCACAACAAAATGAGTGACTGCAGTAAGTGAAGGCAGTAGAAGCGCAATGCTGCTGCCAACAGACACTAGTCCTTAGTCCAATAATGTCTTTATTGTAACATGATGAACAACTAAGACTGGATGCTGGTTCCACAACACAAAGTCCCTCAATATTTCTGGGTCGCCCTACAGCATCTTCAATATCAGCCAGATCATCTGCATCTAGCATCCAGACATAGGCAGAGCTGAAACTTTCCAAGCTGACAGGTTTAGTCCAATAATGCTCATTACCTTCTTCCTTGATAAGAGTTTCATTAGTTATATCATGCAAACTATATTTCCTATGGGACTGTATGGTGATGTCTTCGTTTCTCCACACAGTCTTTGCACTTCTGTTTCTGCAACTCTTCAGAACTCTTTTGTTGTTCTGAGCTGACAGGATACCCAAAGCTCTTGAAATCTTCTCCATGGTCACATCTGTGATTTTTTCACAACCAGACAGATCAAGATGGCGAAGACTCTGACAACAACCAACCCATGACCAACTGAAATCAGAAAAGGATAAACTGAACATGCAGTTCTACGTATGTTTCTAAAGGCTCTTAATGAACAAAACATGGGCAGATAGTTTCCCAACTTTTGCAGAAGTTATATATTCATCTTAATTCATTAAGGGCATGTCTACACTCGGAAATTATTTCAAAATAACTTATTTTGAAATAACTCCCAAAATAACTATTTTGAAATAGTGTGTTGACACTGTATGAAAGCCCTGAAATTAGTACGAGGCAGGCTCCCTTAATGTGAATGTACTACCTCCGTTTAGAAAGGAGCAATTACTTTGAATGACTCTGGGGAGCAGTTATTTCGAAATAGCACCAGTGGAGTGTCCACACTACTGCTATTTCGAAATAAGCATTATTCCTCACGGAAAGCAGGCATTATTATTTTGAAATAATGGGCTTGCTAGTGTGGATGCTCCACTTGTTATTTTTAAATAACTCCCTAGTGTAGACCACGGCTAAGTGACTACATGTGCCTCGGCTCTGAAGGGACAGAAAAGTGAAATTTAAAAATATGATTTGGCATTCATACTACAGTGAAAAGCACTTTATAAATGTCTAAGAAGAGTAAGGATATCTAAAAAAAAAACATGGAATGAAACATGCTCAGCGATATTATTTAAAACACTAAGTATGGGTGGCATAATTGCCAACATTTAAGTCTCAGGGGTCCAGGACTTCTGTTTAATAATTTCCAAAATGATTTGTAAGACAAACTGAAGCTACTGGACATATGAGTGGTTGAACAATTCTCAAAAGTAGTTCTTGTTGACTGAATAAATACACTTGTCAAAAAAGCTGTCCTAATTTACTAGAAATTAGCAAGCAACTTGAATACTGTCAGTTCACACAATGGCTTGAGTGAGCTGTCAAACCTGGAAAAGATAATATACTCTGACATCAGAAAACACGAGATTTGGTCCTTGTTTTTAAGTCTTTAGGACTAATAATTCTTTATGTTATAATTCCTACTGTTACAATTTTGCAAGGTTGGTTGTTTGTATTAGTGTATTTAAATATACATCCTCCTTTCAATTCTCTCTTGTTCCTACTTTAGGAAATTATTTAAAACAGAAGATATTTGGATTCCTGCAGCTTTAGGAGCACATTAGTGTGACAATATAACTCCATAACTGAGGTTGAAAAAGATTAGAGCTTATACTGTAAACAATTTGGTCTTTTGACAATGAAAACAAAAAATCCCCCAACTTTTAGCTTTAAATTTCTCATCATTAGTCTTAAGGACTTTTTTTTTTTTTTTACGTTAATGGAGTAAGACATTTTTTAATTACCAATTTTTTAAAATGTGCTTATTTTTTCATTTTTGAAGTAAAGATATTCTTTTTTGCGCACCCATATCTAAAAATAAATTACCATAAAAGCTCAAATAGATTTAGATGTATTAAAATCACATTTAGGACTAGTCCAAATTTAGTTTCCTAATTAAAAATTAGGAAAGGTAAAAAATGTTAGCTGAAACCTTCCAAGTACCTTGGTAGAGATTGTAATTTGTCAGATGCTTGACAGAATTTCATAGGAGTTACAAGCTCTGCAAGTAGAGAACTTCCAGAGGACCAGCACCCCTAACAGAAGCTCTATATGCTCATGAAGAAGCAATGAAATCTTTTAGCATGTGACAGAGGATTGCTCCCACTTCGAAATTTGGGAGACCTTAAATGTTCTGCTAAGGAATCTTTTGCTCACGGGTTACATAAATCCACCATCATAAATCGTAAGAGCTTGTAACCTTCATCAGCCTCATACTTATGACATACATGCTGTTAGAACATACAATTTTAGCCCCTGATACTGTAGCATTGGCTGGATCCAGGCAGCAGTTTGCCTTGATCCTCCCTTCTTTAATGTTGCTTTACTTTAATTGTTGGTTATGGTTGAATGCATATTCTAAGTATAATTATTATGCTAATCATTGTTTTGTTGTGGGTTTGGATTTGTTTTTTACTAGAAAAATGTACAGATGTAAAGTTTTTAAAATCAAATAACTAACCTTTCAAATGCAGAGTCTGAAATATCAGTTTGAGTGAGATCCAGATGTTCCAAGTTAGGACAAAGTTCCAAGAACTGTCTAACCTAGTAAAGGATATGTAAAAATAAAGAAAATGCAAAAAAAACTTAGAAAATTAAACAATCTCACAGCCAAGATGCAAATGATTGCTCATCTGTGCTGCAGTTGAACTTCACTGACAATACAAACTGAAGCCAATTATATATTACCAATTATACCCTGCAATCATACTTAAACTATTAATGCTGAAAATACATACCATTTTGTTAGAAACTGCAGAGCTGTAGGCTAATACTAGTGTTTTCACTGAAGTGCCTACATGTGGGAGAACATTATGAATTAAGCCATGGAGTAAATGCTTTTCCATCTGTGCTATGTTAATTGCGAGCAAGTCTTCTGCAGCCTCTTCTGTAAAATAAACCAAAGAGAAATATAAGATTTAATAATAAATTTAGATAGATTTAGAGAGTGGGATGTGACAGTGGTTCGTCCGGCCTATCCCTGTCCACTCTGTAAACCAAACTGAACCACAGTTGGAGTCACTGGTGTAGTAAGATAGAGGCCTAAAAGAAAAGCCCACGTAGCACAAGCCTGCTTTGAGGCCTGACGCATAGCTAACAATAGATAAAATATGGCTAACCTAAAGGCAAGCTAAACTGTAAGCAAGAGGCAGACTCCTGCTCACAGAACTTGGCACGAACAGGGCTAAGAGTGCAAAACACTAATCGGTGCTAGGTACCAACTGCAGAGCAATAATTGGTACTGGTCATAAGTTGAAATCACATGCTCATTACAAAGGACCTTGGTACCCGCTCCTCACAGATACAGACCCAGGTTCAGGAAAGGTCTAAAATGACAGCATGATGGATAGAGATGATCTAATCAAACCCATGAGGTACAGGGCGATAGGTGGTATCTAAGTAGCGTCAGAGGATGGTAACCTGACAACGTCAGAGGGTGGCGACCTGTTACGTCAGCAGTGAGGTGTGATTTGTTGTACATGTATATAAGATGGTGTCTCTGGATGACCAAGGTGGCAGTGGGAGTTTCCCACTGATTGAGTCATTCCATTGCTACGGGGTATATATGCATAGTGGTTCAGAAAAGTCTACTGACAACTATTACTGTACTTCGCTTAACAATAAACCTGGCCTGGCACCTTCGATCTTATCTGGTTTGTGGTCCTTGGGGGCTTCCTTGGGGTCTGCTGTGGAGACTAAGTGCAGGAGTTTTGTGACACCCAGACCTGCAAAGAGTGGAACGAGGATCATGCTTCAGGAATTCCCCCTTTCTCTGAAGTTCGTAATGTTGAGGTTGATATTGGGGGCTAAAAAGGTTTATAGATTCTCGTCGACCTCAAGATAGCCTTGGAATACTTTAAGGTATTAAGAGATATGCCTTTCTTCTGGGCAAAGAGCTCTGTGCCCTCAAAAAAGATCTTCCACAGTGGACTGCATCTCTTTTGGAAATCCAACTTCTGGAGCCATGATGCTTATCGCATCAATACCACCATAGAGATGGATGTAGCTGCTTTGTTGATAGCACCAAGAGCCAATTGTAGTGATATTTCTGATACTAACTGACCCTGTTCCATGATGCCTTTAAAGGAAGCCTGAAGTGCCTCAGGTAATTTGTTAATAAAGTCACTGAATTTGTTATAACTTGTAATTATATTTGGTCATGAGTGTTAGATAGTTGGCGACACAGAATTACAAGGTGGCAGAGGAAAACGTCTTCCTGCCAAAGAGAGCAAGGTATTACCTGGGGATGTTAAATTTTGATTAATCAACTAATCGAATAGTCCATGGAATTTCCATTAATTGATAAGGGGTGGGGTTGGCATGCTTGCTACCCCTGTTGCACCTCTGCCTTTTAAATGTACAGTAAAACTCCAATAGTCCGATTGGGGGTGCTGGTGGGAGGGGGATTGGGTTGGGAGTATGCAGTACCTCCTGATACTCCGGCATATCCGATAATCCGGCACCACCTAGGTCCCAAAGGTGCCGGATTATCAGAAGTCTACTGTAGTAAGAGCTGCCCCAGGGCGGCTCTTACTACATTTAAAAGGCAGAAGAGCAGTGGGGAGTCAAGCAGTTCCCATTCGCCTGGGGTTCCGTCTCAGCCATGAAATGTAGCAAGAGCCCCATGGGGTGTGGTCCCCACTCACCTGGGGTTCTGCCTCTCCCCTTTGAAATGTAGCAAAAGTCCTAAAGGAATCTTGCTACATTTCAACGGGAGAGGCATAGCAGTTGGCCCGGCATGAGTTGGACCTGCTCGTGCTGTTTCCCTGCCGTGCCTCTACTTCCCCTGCCCCCCTCCCCGTGGAGACAGTACTGGAGGGAACCAGCTCTTAAGCAAGTTCCCCCCAGCACAGGCTCCTGCTCCCCCCCGCTTGCTCCTTCTCTCTGGTAGAGGGAGCCGGGGGAAGGGAGGGGAGGGGGAGAGAGAGGGGGGCGGAGCAACTAAGTCAACTTACTACTCAACTACCTGATCAGCATATACTGATCAGGTAGTCAACTAGTCATTTACATCTCTAGTATTACCAATCCCTGTCAGATGGTGGATAGGAGTGAAGCTCTGGACTGGTGTTGCTGGCCATGAGAATTGACAGCATCTATCCTGATGGAATTGGGAGGGAAAAAGGAAGACTGATTTATTTTCAGGGACATAATATTTTTTGCCTGCTCACTTGCAAGTTGGGAGCCACCCAAGCCAATGTTTGCACACAGTTTTGGCTGGGTCTAAAATGGCCTCAATTGGGAGGGCAAACTTAAGAAGGAAGAGGGGGCATATTGAGGAGTTGATGGTAGTAGTCCTTGATCTCCGACAACATTATGTGAAAAGTGTCCACTACCCTCTTAGCCAACTCCTGGAAAAAGCAGAAGTCATCTGCCAAAGATGAGGAGACATAATGGCTTCTTCCATGGAGGAGGAACAAAGTCTTCTGTGTTATGTCCTCCTCTGTCTACTGAGGTGGTTCAGAGGCCCCAGATACTGTTGCTGAAGAAGTATGTCTGGAGAGTTCCCAGGCAAGGCTTGAAGCCCATGAGGAGGCTTTCAATGTGCCACCAAAGGGTTCCAATATGACCACTGCAGTGTAGTGCTTGGTGGGGAAGCCTACTAAGATGGTGGAGGTGGTAGAGCCATCTATGCGTATATTCTGACCTTAATAGTAGCAAGTCTCATAGGGAGCTTGGAAGGAGTACGATGAGACCACCTCCTCTAGCTTGCTGTCCAAACCTTTGCTAGATAGTGGAGGGGCATGGCATGACTGAGGGCATCTCCCCAGTGCCTGGTAAAGGATCAGTTACACAATACCGGTACCAAGAGATGAGGATTCAAGTGCATTCTGTAAACCAAAGTCTCTGGCATGATGGAATTCTGCAGTTACCAAATATCCCAGTGGCTGTAACAGTGCCAGGGGAGAATATCTGTCCCAGTCTCTCCGGTACTGGGTGAATTGCCACTGGTAGTACCAAGGTAGACTCATATACTGGGAGCATCTTCTTGTGCTTGTTCTTGTGTCTCTGTCTCAAAAAATCAGTACCCTTGCTCATACTCTATGTGGGCCTAGTACTCAACAGTTGTCATACGTGGGTGTTCAACTGTGATCTTGGTGCCAGTGTTGCTGAAAATGTCACTCGCAGCTATCTCTAGACTCACTTAGGGAACTTCCCCGCTCTTTTCTAGAAGGACTTACAAGAGGAGTCCCTAGCTTGTCTGCTAGAAGACTGAGGTTACAGAGCTAACTCCATGAATGTAATCTTCTGGCAGGGCTCTCTATCCTTGCAGGATCTCACTCAGAGCTGCTGGCTGAAGGTGAACTTTACTTACTGTTTTTGGCCCTCACCAAAGCAACAAATGCACGGAGTGCATTTTTCTGCAACTAAGATCACCTTATGCAAGTGTGGCATTTTTTGAAGCCCAGGGAGATGGGCATAACCTGCAAAGGGGAAAGTCCCTAAGGGAGAAAAGGAAAGGAAGAAAAATAAAAAGGTTGTGGGGGTGATTTTAGTTTTTTGCAAGGTAGGTAAAATGAACAAAGAAATAAACAGAACTACAATTAGAACTGTGGAAAACTAACTGTGAACTGCAAACAGAAGAATTGTAGCCTTAACAGACTGATAATAGCTCCACCTCTAGCCAGAGTAGTTAAGAAGGAACTGAGAATAGTTAGCTCACACAGTGTGGCTAAGCTCATGGCACACCACAAGGAGAACACACGTGTGGACCCAAAGGACACTGCTGCCATAGTACTCTGATCAGCAACGCACATAGACACACCCGCAGGAAAAATACTCGTACCTAAAAATATGGATACAAGTGAAAAGTTTAGCAAAACACATGTTTAATAATGCACTTTATAATTTGCTAAACTCTGGGAAATAGGTTCCAGGAGAGTGATTTTTCTACTTGTCTATCTTGTTAGCTGTCCTATAGAAATCAACTCCAGGAAACAAGAGCAACCAATCCAACAGAAAGCTATCACAACATTGCACAGGAAAAAATGTTTCTTTCAGATTCTACACCATTTGGGGTTTTACAGGTTGCTTCCAAAACTTCAAAACGTACAGAGACAAACTGGTGAAACGCAGAATACTAAGCATTACTTGGTCCGAACAACAAAGCATTCTATACTAACTGAAACAGCCAATTACTTTTTCCATTAGTAATTCTGAGCAGAAAATGTTGCAGTAACCAGCTACAGGTTTCAAAGGCAAGAATCATAGATGCTGTTTAAAAAGAGACAAATTTGCTGACTCTGGGCCAATAGTAAAGAATAGAAAACTATTATTTGTCACTGAAGTCAGTATTTTGTAGAGCACCTTTAGATCAAGCAGAACTGAGAAACTAAAAACCAGAAAATAGCAATACATTTTTAAAGTGAGTTTTATACTGGAACTTGTATTCAGCAGAGTGAATCCAATTGGTATCCATCTTCAAGATGGGGAACTTCTTAAAAACAGAGATTTTAAAAAATAATAAACTATGGTCTTGCCCCTTTGCAATGTTCAACTCAAGCTGAACCGAACACACAGATGGAAACAGGATAGCCAAAACAGAGATAGGAGCGTAATTCATCCAAGCCTCAGTAAAACAACACAGAGTATTTAGCTACCATTAAATGGTGGACAAAGAAAGTTTGAGTGTGCTGTGTTTTGTATACTTCACAGAGAGTGAAAATCATGAGACATTGTTTAGGGTAACTGCCTGCCACTATTTTGTTTAATAAAGGACAGTGTGGATGCCTCACAAACACACACAAAAAAAAGTATGTTTGGAAACATTTATATCCAGGTAATATGTAGATGACATTGACTAGCCACTCAAGAGCTGCTACAGCAATGTTTTTTAAATTTTATTAATTTAATCTTAATCTTTAATTATTCACTGAAAAACTGGACACATTCAAAATGTTTTCTGTTAGCCCAAAGTAAAAGTACATATTCCAGATTAAAATGTTCTTCTTTTATTCATAATTGTAATCTATGTACTAAAATCAATTATGAAGAAGCTGTTTTTAAAAAGGTATCTACATTGCCTCTGTATAAAATTATAGTTATATGATTACACGTACTGGGGGTTTTGCATCATCATTACAAAAAAAAAACTGCAAAGGAACTTTGCACAGCAATTTATTGTATATTAGATTTTTGCCTACCAGATTCATCTATGTCGGCATCTTCATCCCATTCCTGAAAAGCACGACTTTCATCTTTTCTATTTTTCACCCACTCCTCATCAGGTTCAGTATCAAGATTAGCTGCAGGACCATTGTACCAGTCACCTACTCAACCAAAAAATAAATAAAAATGAAAAAGCGCTGAAAGAAACATTTGATTTTATAACTGAAAATTCCAGCAATAATTTGTTATACATTGGGGTAATTAAACGATTGGCTATTTCCTTCAACTGAAGTTGAATTGGGCCATTTCATATGCAATTCCTGATATTTATATTAAAAGTGACCATTCAAAAGCTTTTAGAGTTTCCTTGGAAAGTTTCAATATATCAATTTTCGTTTATTGTTATACTTCTTAATGAGGACTCTCTATTTTTCATGTTTCCCCACTAGGGTCCAGTATGAAGATGCAAAGTAGGACTGAAATAACTGCTCTTCTCATTGAAAATGTTATAGAACTTTAGAACACAGTAAATCAACAAAACAAGTATATTTATTTATTAGGGATGTACAAAGTTATTTGGTAAATATTAAGGCTTACAGGAATGCATGCCAGTTAACCAGACCCTGCACAAACCCCAGCAGCCAACCACCAGCATTAAGCCAGGAGGAGCAGTCCCAGATGTGGCTATGCTAGGCAGGCCATCCTGGAGCAACCCCCACTGCGCCTGGCTAGCAGGACCCTAGGCCCAGCTGCCCTTAGTCATCCACCAGAGTGACATCATTTCATGATTAACTGGTTAAACAATACAATTGTAATAATTTAACTGGTTAAATGTTTTAACCAATTTTTACATCCCTAATCTTTATATATACACAGTTCATTTAATAGATGATGTAGCTGCTTTGTCAATTTACTAAGCAAAAACACCTGTATTAAATAAACAAGTTTCCTTTCTGATATGAAATCCTCATCATTTATAATTCCTGTAACTTGGTCAGGAGTTGATCAGTTTGGAATAAAAACACTTCCAACTGCTATAGTTCATGAGTTTTCAATTATACATTGCATATGTGAGACTCAGTCAGGTAGAAAACAAGTATTTGCTAGTGGACAGCTGGTTGCATATGAATTTTATCTAATGCAAGTTTCTCTTACTACCTATGGGGAAGCAGTGAAATGCCAACTAGGTGACTGTAGCCATCTGCAAAGGAACAAAGGTTTTGTTGCTGCTGTGGCTTATACCTTATACTGGAGTATTATAATAATATGAAAAAAAGGGCCTCCTCTGAAATCTGGGACTTTCTGGTCCATCAACATCTGTAGTAGGGATGTTATTTATAGTTTAATCAACTAGTCTATGGATTTTCCATAGACTAGTGACACTAGTCGATAAGCAGAGGAGCAGCAGCAGGGTTGGCTCCCAGTCCCGGCAGCTAACCCTGCTGCGGCTCTGCCTTTAAAATGTATTAAGAGCTAACAGGATCTTAATTCATTTAAAGGGATGAAGGGCAGTCGGGTTTTAGCCCTTTAAATGTACTAAGAGCCCAGAGGCTCTTAATAGAGGCAGAAAGGGGTGGGGGAGAAGTGACTAGTCAAGGAACTAGTCGACTATCCGATAAGCTTTTGCTTATCAGATAGTCGACTAGTCACTTACATACCTAATCTGTAGTCCGAACGGACCACGGATGTTGCTGGACCAGAGAGCCTCGGAGTTGGGGAGTGAGAGCCCAGTGGCAGCTGGAGATCCTGTTCCTGGGGAGCTCCAGGCAGGGCAGTGGGGGAGAGCTGCAGTGGGGCACACCAACAGCTAGGCCACCAACAGCTGGCGACCACTGGCCAGGCAGGGCAGCAGCCCGGCTGCGAGCAACCAGCAAGCGTCGTGTCCGGGGAGCCCTAGGCAGCCCATGGCACCAGAGCCCAGCAGCAGAGGAGTGCAGCCCAGTGGCAGTGGGGCTGGAATGGAGCCAACCACACGGAGAGGTAGTGGGTTGGGAGGCCAGTGGCAGGGAACCTCCCCTGATCCAGCAAATTCCCTCATTTGGGACGGGTCGGGTCCTGAAGGTGCCAGACCAGGGAGAACCCATCTGTAGTATGTATAAGACAAGCTTGCATCATTACTAAAATACGAAATTTCACTTTTACTATATAAAAGTCTCTGAATCCATTGCAATTTGACTACTAAAGCAGCTACAATATCATCATTTAGAACAAAAGGTTACAGAACACTATAGACTCACATTACTTCCCATTACTAATATGTATTGCCAATTAGAAATTGTTAGATAGTAACATGCTAAAGTGTATATAGTCCATTCTTATATATAGTGTGTTTTCCAAGACTACCAAAAAATAAAACATTAAGTCAAGCTTGTAATTGTTTCCTCTATCAAAATCAGCTCTAATCACATCAAATTAAACTACGTAATACCACCATGACCAAATAGAGAGCCTACATACAGTTAATTTAAATTAATTACACAAATAATTATATTTTGCAGGCTCCAAAATCAGATCCTTGAAATGTTTTTTAAAAACAGATGAAAAATTCAGTCAGCTACCTCTAGCCCAGTGAACAGGGTAAAGATGTTTCCAAAGAGATCCAGTTTTAACCAGTTGAGACCACTTAGCGCTTACTTGACTACATCGACACAACTCCTGAGGGTTAAGGTAACTGAAAACGGTCAGCATTACTTCAGGAGGAAGATGGGTAATATTTGTGGTATGCCCTGTCACTTCAGTTTCTGAAATATAAAACATGTGTGTTAATAAAGGGGTATGAGTGTACACTTCTGCAGGTAATAATGGCTGGACTCATTTTCTCCAAGGTGATGCAATGATAAAATACATTAAAAAGCTGATGAGAAAAGATTTAATTTGTTTAGCAGTAAAAGTCAAAAGAATATTTCACTCAAAAATATTCAGAAAGGAGTATGGATAGAACTTGCCATGGATACAAATGTCTACCTGCGGATGCGGATATCTGCAGATAGACATCAGCATGCGCTGATCTGCAGGGCTGCGTTCCAAAGAGATGCTGTGGCCAAAGGAGATGAGCATAATGCCGCCACCCCTGGGACCCAGCAGCTCCGGCAGGCAGTGTGGCTGTACTGCCTCCAGTCCCGCCACCAGTAGGGCTGTACATCCCAGACAGGAGATGTGGCTGGGGGCAGGTCTAGGGGCAGTACAGCCTAGGTATGTAAGCGATTAGTATATTATCCTATATGCATATGCTTATCGGAGTCGACTAGTGACTCGACTAGTCACTTCCCACCTCCGCATTGCTGCCTCTATCAGAAAGAGGCAACAAGACCCAGGGGGGGTGGGGCGGGTAGGAGGAGCGGTTGATGAGGGGAAAAGATGCTGTCGGCACAGAACTCTGGGTCTCAGGTGCTACGGAACCACACCTCATCTTCTTTGCCCACTGCATCTCCTGGGAATGGAGCCCTTCAGATCAGCAGATACTGATGTCTACAAACAGAAATCCACATCCATGGATGGACGTTTGTATCTAAGCCATGCTCTAATATGGGGTATGTGTTGTTTTTAAAACATTATATGTTATGAACAGTACAGAAGATCACAGTAAACCAGTTCAACACCTACCATTTCCTTTACAGATTACACAGCCTAATTTCCCTTCCAAAGCCTGGCCACAAAAGACATCTGGATGCCACTCAAACCAGGTGGAACAGAATACATTGTGATAGTGAAAACTTAACAAAATGTGCAGAAGCAGGATTTGCACCTTTTGTCAGAATTTATGTCTGCCTTTGCCAAAATACAAACCACAGCTGTTCCCAGATTCTCAGGACCCTATATTAAGTCACAGGACCCTTTTTCATCTGCAGCTAGCAAGGAAGCAGCAAATAGCCCTGTTCAGTGGGAGGGTCATGTTTTATTACCTCCAAGCATTCATCTTCTTGACTGGGGCTAGTCAATACGAGCACATCATCTATACTTCAAGCCTCAAGTCTTTGCACTTGGTCCTCATTCTCTTCTGGGCATAGTTTACTAATCTAGGTAATACCTTTTTAAATTTCTGAATAGTCAGGACTAACAAAACCAAATAAGTGCCCAACACTGCTCTGAAGCTTACGTATAATGTTTAGTTTTTACTTTCTATTCATTATTCCTAGGAAACAAGCAATAATTTTAAAATAATGTATACATAACCAGGGCCCACCAAGCGGCGGCGAGCCCCGCTCGCCAGCCGCACGGTTCAGCACGCTGCACATGTGCTGACCGCGCTGCGCCGGCTTGTAATCTACTCACCATGGGCGAGTAGATTACACTAATGGTCGCGTCCTGTACGTAACCATTAGCTGCTACAAAAAAAATACATAGAAAAATAGTTTCTACTGGCTAGATAAGGGTCTATGAAATTTCTGTTAATGGTAGCAGGAAAAATTCAATCAATCAGATTTTTTTAAATGAACATTCATAAAAAAGACAGACCATGAGAAGTGGTACAAATGATTTGAAATCTAAATATTCATCTTTTTTTTTTCCCCCTCTACTCAAGCCTAGGATCATTAACTCTAGCCAGAAAGGAAAGTTGATACCCACCTTAAGTAGGTCTTTCAGACACCAGACCCACATAGACAATGCTATCATTTCCAGTTTCATCAAAATAATAAGATTTTCTCCAGAGGTAAGTGTGTTATAACAGATTCACATTTTTTGCATGTGTGCTTCCTGATTGTAAAAAGAGTGAATTCTCATAGACCAGATTTCAAAAATAGTTCAACTACCTTACTATTCTTGGTATCAGAGATAGTAGTTTGTAATAAAGGAAAGTGTCAAAGTGATTTTTTCCAGAAGTTTTCCAGTAGTTCCAAAGACCAGAAGCAGGCCTAATCTCAGGTTATCTCCCAGATTTCTAAATAAGCAAACACAGAAATAGTACTCTCAATACATGATGTTGGCTTGCAAACATTTAGCAACTGTTTGAATATATTTAATTTAATTTAATTTAAATATTGAACACGAATGCATGTGTTTTCTTATTTGGAAACTGGAAAACCAAAGACATTACTACAGAAAAGATCCAATGAATTGATAAATACACTACAGGAGCTGCTGGTGTCACTAAGACTAGGCTTTTCTAACTTGACATTCATATTCTGAAAGCTGCCCAAATTTCTAACTTGCACACATAAAACAATGTGTTATGTAGAAAATATGGCAAAGAACAGAGCTTCCCATAATGACTGACAATAAGGGAGATCATCTTGCAGGGTTCCACTTTTATTATCTTGGTTCCTTTGGAAATATCAATTTATTTATATGCCTAGAGCTGAGCTGAATTACTTCAGAAAAACGGTGTTCAAAAAAACTGTCAAACGAAAAGTCAGCTATGATGTTTCACATGAACGTTCAGAAAGAGGCAGTCTCCTTTCCTGTGTCAAGAAGCCTCCAAAGCAAGTGCAAGACATGACGTAGAATTTGTGCAACAAAATGTCTTACTCTGCCCAAGAAAGGAAAATGCAATCATGCACAGGTTCACTTGATTCATTCTCTAATTTAAGGTGTTATTCGGCAACTTTTCCACAGATAAAATATATAGACTTTGCTTTGTCTCAAAAGAAAGCAGCTGTGCCCAAGAAACAAACATCAGTGATAGATACTTTCTCCCTTTTTTAAAATGGATGGAAGTTATAGCATTCCTCAAAAAAAAAAAAAAAAAAAAATCACATACCTTCACATATGTTTCCCCCACAAATCCACTTTAGTACCAAAGCTGACTGAACTTAGGACAGAAAACTTGTAGAAGTCCTACTATCCCCAAATTCCCACTTCAGTTAGAGACTGCAGGAGCTAATTCTAGCAGGCTATATGTCTCCTATATCGGAATGGTCAGAAGCCAAGAAGTATTTTGCATTCTGATCCATAATCTTATTCTCTGTCACCTTGGCCTATAAAGTAGAAATTGATCAGTTTAGTGGTTCAAATAAAGTCTTAAATCTTGTTACTGTTTGGATTACAGTCTTTAATTAAAGTCAGTTAGATTTTCATGAACAGATTGAAGGTGGAACAGTACCTTCTTTACTCTTAATAAGCCAGTTTAGTGAGGATATGCTTTATTTACTACCCCCATTTAAATATTCCTAGTGTTGTGGAACACCACAAGTGTCCTACCAAGATGACTAGGCCATCTTCTCAGCTTTGAGGTAGAGAATTTACATAGGAAAATTTTTACTGATGCTCCAACATTCAGATAAACTAACAACAGGCCTGTATCAAGTGATCCATCCTATACTAAGCTTCATAAAGAAAAAAAAGTGAGGTTGTGTTTCAGAACTGGCCAAATTTCATTCTAGAAGTGTGAATGAAATTTCACTTTATTCGGTCATTCATCTTGCAGAAACATTTTTCCAACCCTCTCCCTTCCCTGCTTATCCTCCCTTGCTGGCTCCTTGGACAAGGAAGGCAAAAGGATTGCAGGGGCAGAGAGAGAGTTCTGTTACATGGGGTACTGTCACCTGACTTACTCTTCTGAAGATACCAACTGAGATACGTCCAGACCAGGCCTTCAACCAGGCAGTGAAGGCAGGGTCTGGAAACAGAAAAATACAACCTGAAATGGAAGCATGAAATTAAAAGTTAAACACAAAACTGTGTGTTTGCCATAATTTGGACAAAGCATTGCAGGGGGAAGAATGAGCTTGAGTATGCGCTCACATTGAAACTTCTGAAAATCTACAACAGCAATATTCTTCCCAACATATCACTGCAATTTTGAAGAAAGATGTCCTTTACTAACACAATCATGTAAAAGCATTCAGCAAATATACAGACAACTCTTCACTGGAGTGATTTTACTTATTTTAAATATATTTGCAAATTTAAAGTTCCTTTCCATTTAATTAAAAATGGTTCACCTTGATCTGTTTTCTCATCCACAGAAATCTTTATCTGATTCCAAAGACTAAGACCTCTAACAAGTTCTTCAGTTTCTTTCTGAGAGCAATGCTGATCAATAACTTTCTTTTTAATATCCTTCAGTTCTTCATAAGTAAAATATTCCATCAACATGGGCTGAAAAACCTAAACCAATAGACGACAGTTATCCACAACTGAAGAAAACCACACCGCAGCCACAAGGTGTTTAAAATGATACATGTAACTTTTCTAACAATGTTTAGAACAGGAATTACAAAAGGAGCAACATGATGCATAGGAATGAATATCAGATAGGAATCTGAAATTCCTGAATTATAATCCCAAAACGGCAAACAACTGATTGCATGTCTTTGGGCAAATAAAATCATTAAGGACTTGTCTACACTTAAAATGTTACACTGGTGCCCCAGTAGCACTTCATTGTAGACAACTACCTACTTCCACAGCAGGGAAATCTCCAATCAGCACAGATAATCCACCTCCCCAAGAAGAAGTAGCTAGTTTGATGGAAGAATTCTTCTGTGAACCTTGCGCTGTCTACATGAGGACTTAGTTAAGCCAACCTATGTAACTCAAGATTGTGAACTTTTCACATTCCTAAGTGACTTAGCTGGGTTGGCCTAAATTTCTATTGTAGATCCACCCTGTTTGTTCAATCTTCCTATACATTAAATGGAACTAGAAATATATATTTAACTCAGAAGATATTAAGATCCTAACATAGAAGACACTAAAGTATTATTATTATTATTATTATTATTATCCTCCTCCTCTCTTGAGCAGACTTGGGAGGCTTTACTGTCTCTGGAGGATGATTCCCAATTTTTGGATACACATAAAACAGAATCAGACTGGCAATACCAGTCTGTAAATGTCAAATATATGCATGCGGCAGTTTGAGAGAAGCTGTTTAATTCATGGGCCACTGGTTTATAGCATAAAACATTTTTTGTTTTTGCTTTAAAATGTTCATAGATCTTTAGCCTGTTTTACTAGATCTTCTTATAGAGAACCTTTTTAAAATAATCAGATATTATATTTTAAATTTAAGAAAACTACACTTTGCATAAAATCATATTCTCATTACATGCAAGGTATTCTTTAGAAAAAAAATTAACTATATATTTTAACACAGAAAGAATGCATTCCTAAGATACCACCGTCATACCATATGAATACCTAGTAAAACTGTCAAATTAAAATGGCCCATATATGTACATTACTCACTATTCTCATAATTTTAAAATACAGAAACAAATCATTCAAGCATCTTTAAAATTCCATGTTTCATTTAGTAATGAGACTAAGAGGCAACTGGTATATCAAATTGACTATAAAATAAAAAGTAAGCGTGCCTTGAGCTTACATAGTAGATGTCATGTATTCTTCATTTCTCATTCAATATAAATACTTCTTATCAAAAAGCTAGTCATGCCAAAACCATTTCACTTTCACCAGACCTGGAATTTTAAATTATTTAACGAATATTAAAGACATAAAATGGATTAAGTAATATCTTTTTATTGGACCAACTTCTTTTGGTTAAAAAAAAAAAAAAAAAAAAAGATGAGCTTTCAAGCTTACACTGAGCTATTCCTCAGCTCTCAGGACTTGAGGACCAGCAGTTCCAAATACTCAGATAAGAAAACAGCTTTAGCTTTAAGAGACTTTTACCCACCTCCTCCTCCTCTTTCATATGAGGAAGGAAATCTCTGGTGAATGCTTCCAACCTCTCTTTCAGCTGTTTAGCATAGTTTAGCTGTTCGTATTCATTCTGAAACAAAAAAGTATGATTTAAGCAAAACAGCTTTCCTTACAGTTTAAGAACTGAAATGTATATTCATAGCTCTCAACATACAGCCCCTTTTGGAAAAATTGAGTTAATTTTTAGAAAATACAAAAAATGTTGTTAGTATTGAAATCATTTGTATATTTCTTACTCTAGCAGATGTCTTCTGCACTAGAAAAATTGTAATTTATATTTTCTGTTACAATCTAAAATGAATTAATCAGAAACAGAAGAACTCTGCTAACCACAAATCCACAAGAATACATCACAACATTGCTGAAAAGCTGTATGTTCATATTAATATTATTTTAAAATGTACTATAGTACATGCTATTAAGTACCACAAATAAAAAAATGACATTAGTCAACATAATAAAGTACATTTTTTGGAGGAAGCATCCTGGATTTAAAAAAAAAAAAAAAAACTTTTGATTGTTCACTACTTTTCTATTTCACATCAATAATCCACAACAGGTCAATAGTCCATCGTTAGTCAAATTAAAAAATATTCTATTATTGTAATTCTAGAATACTTTATCACACATGAAATATCTGACTTCTACTATCATGTAACTGAAAGGTTTACATACGAGATTAAAATTGATTAGTAGACTTTAATCCATAACAGGCATACCAAAAAATACAAAGTAATCAAAGATTAAATTTAATCTAAATCATTTACGTGTGTTCTATAGGAAATTCTGCACAAATTATACTCTTAGCTCTATATTTTAATTTTATAATTTCTACATAAATTAACATAATATCCCAGTTAAATCACAATAAATTAAATGTAAATAAATGTGTCATACAGAAAAAGCTTACTTTGAAATAGTCCGTTTTTAAAAATAAATACACTACTGTTGACATTTTGACTATCTGCTAACTGACCTCTCTCGTCTATGAATGTTACCCTTTCTGTATTACAGTAATAAGAATCTGACCCTGGAATATGTCTAGATTATGACAGAAGGAATTTTTTTACAGTGACTTTTGCAATAGTATGGGAGGGAGGCAGTAAGACAACCATGCATCACCAAGAATTATTTTTGACATTTGGGTGGATTTTTTCTTCTGTTGAAAATGAAAAGAAATAATGTAGGGCTAATACCCTTGTTCTGTTGAGCTACAATATCCAATAAGTGGATTCAAATCTCCAGTACTGTGCATTATAATAAAAAAACCAATAAAACAAAAAGATACCACACTAATGCAGGATAGGAAACGTATTGAAATCTTAATTTTTACATTTTTCTTATAACTGATTTCTACAAACAAATGTATCTATTCAAAGTTAACAATAACACAGAGAAAAACGTAAGTGCAGTCCAATCTGTTTAATTCAAGCCAGATCAAATAGCTCTAGGAAAATATTTACACCAAAGATGTCCCAAAATTCCTGTTTCTCCTTTTACATTAGTTTTCTACATGAGAAGCCAATAAAAGATGATGACAATACCTGAGAGGCAAGAAGATGAAAATGGGGATTGGTTATTAAATACTTATTTCCTTATACTTTATGTCAATTTCAGAAAATTGTTTTGGAAATGTCAGGCTAGATTAATAGAATTGCAGGGGTGCTCCAAAACCCAATGGTTAGGGCTATCACCTGGGATGTGGGAGACCCAGGTTTAAATCTCCATCCTGGAGCAGGGAATTGAAGCCATGTTTACAACATCCCAGGCAAGTTCCCTAGCAGCCATCAAGCTATTCTGAGTTAGGGATGTAAAATCCTGTTTAATTGGCTAACCAGCGAAAAATATTGTTAACCAATTAAAGGGGGGAGCAAGCAGGAGGGCCGACTCAGCCCTACTGCTGGGCTGGAATGCCTTCCCTCCTTCCCCCTCCGCTGCAGGCAGAGGCTGCTCCAACCTGGTTAGAGCAGCCCCTGCCTGTGGCCCCACCACCACAGGCAGGGGCTGCTCTAGCCAGCAGGAGCAGCCCCTGTCCACAGTGGGCCCTACTAGGCTGGAACAGCCAGTGCCTGCAGCAGCCAGGGAACTGTTCCTGCCCCCACCAGTTAACCCTTCACATCCATATTCTGAATAGGTCTTTCTTAATGTCCCATGTTGAAGCCATTCCACTTTATACAAACATTCGCTGTAGCAGGACCTGGAACGTGGATATCCCCTTCCTTATCTAAGGGGGGAGGGGGAGGTAAGTGCCCTAATCACCAGGTTATACACCCATTTTCACACTCACCTTGTGGCACAGTTCATGATTAATTATTGATATGAAGTGGAATTGCTTTCACAAGAGAGACCGACACCAGAACAGCGAATAGCCAGGTGGGTAGAAAACTCAACTGGGATGTGAAAAACATGGGCTCAAGTCTCTATTTCAGAATGGGGTTTCAAATGAAGGTCTCCCACTTCCACATGAGTGCCCTGACCACCAGGCTACTCGATACAATGGGAACATCCCCCTTTTCTATCTTGTAAACTAGCTATTGATTACATTTGCTTTTATTGAAAAATGGTAAAAAGTGACCAAAATTTAATTTGGGGTCAAAGGGATGTTGTTTTATTTTGTTTTAAATTAAATGACGTTTTCAATTAATCAAAAAGTCGGAAAACTGAACAAAATTCAGTTTGGGGTTCATCTGACATTTTCTCTCTTTCAATTTGAGTCCTGCCAGTGATCTCTACCCAGTTAGTACAAACGTTGGGCTACAACTTATTAGCTGGGCAAAACTCAGAAGAGATAAATCAAGCTCAGATTAAATAAGGTTTCTACATCATCATCATCATCAAGAAACGAAGGTCACTTAGGATAGGCTGCATTGCGTTTCCATTGTCAGCCCAATCCTCCCCCATCCCAGCTTCAGAGAGTGTCCATACTCATCTCCAAACTGGCAGGTTATACCAGGGGCCAAAGTAAACTATTTCTACAAAATGTGACGTGAACTGGAGGAGTTCCCCTAGTATAAGAATCCTAGTGTTATTGTTTAGAGTTCAAACATGGGGAGAGGCGGCTCCCTGGAAGCCAGTGTGCATGGGGAGAGGCAGCAGCATTGGGAGGGAGATGGCCTCTCCTTCCCACCACCAGCCTTGCAGCAAGTTTCATATAGGATGCCAAATGATGCAAGAGGACACAAATTTTCATTCCAAAAAGTGAGGTAGGTAGGGTGAAAGAGAAGAATGGTCAGTGTACAGCCCAGAAAATTCCACATTTGTGGTGAAAAAAATATTTGTTAAAGGGTGATCTGAAAACAACTCAAAAGATGGCAATCATTTACAGTTACTCAACATTGGGATGTTAGTAGCCATCCTAGGCAAAACGAATTAGAGGGCCAAGCCCAGGAGAAATAAAAAATAATAATAAATGTAATTATCGCTATACAAGAAAAGTATATATATTTTTAAAGATTTAGATTACTTTTGGGCCTTGTTATGAAAAGATTTATGGTCTGAGTAAGCAGAAACCAAAAGCGTATATTTAATCAAGTAGCACAGCTATTAAACTAACCTTATTTTAAATTTTCAGGTTTGAATTTTGTGATTTCAAAGGAAGTCCTCAAAATCTCTCTTATAGAACACTAAAAATATTCTAGGTCTTTTACCATGTTCATAACTATTCTCTTTACAAGAACAAAAATAGTGTGTCAATAGCATTATTTGCTTTGTAGCATTTTAAATCTTTCATTTCTCTAATATATATAGATATCTTCTGCTATTGTAATAAAAATCTTTATAATTTATGTTTGAGTTATAGCAAAAAAATCAGAAAAACATAAAGATGCATTTAGCAGCTATACTAATGATGAAACTTGCACTGCAGTTCTGCTTACTGAAACCAAAAAGTAGTGACATGCCAAGAGAAAGCCTCAGTAAAATCCAATTCCCCCTTAAATTTTCTCATCAAATATGAAGGAAAAGAAGTAAACTAATGAACAATCTTAGCAAGTTTCCCTTATTACACAATTAAAGGTTAGAGAAGTACTTCTTTTAGCCTAGTTATGATATCTTACCTTCACATTCTTCAGCCCTTTCTCAAAGAGACTAAGCATTTCTGAGAGTTTGTTGTCTGAGTGCACATTATACACAGTCCGACTGCGCTGCTGAAGTAAGCCAATGATGTATTCATTTTCAATCTGTTCATGCATTTTAAATTCTTCGAATGTGGCATACAGTGATTGCAGAAGAGCCCGAAAATCATGGTTGTTGGAGAAGTTGGTCTTGGAAAGCTAGAAGAAAGAAAGGTTACATTTTTCTGTGGGTTTTTTTATCCTTGCAAGTCAAGTTAGTTTCTAAAGTAGTATATGCAACTCCCATTTCTCATACACACTATTTGTCCCTCACCCCAGCTTTAAATTCAGTGGGTAAATAACCAATTATATAGTAAGTGACTAATACACCTAAATTAAAGAAGCTGGACCATATTTCTGTGTTCTTACAGAAAAGTTTGGATGATTTTCAAAAACTCTCAGAACTGGCATAACTCTCCTTTCATTCAAGTCAACCATTGACTTCAATAAGAGCAAAGTTAGGCCAATGCAGAGCATTTCTGAAAATGCATCCTTGGGTACATCTAAACTACATGGCTCCGTCGACAGAGCCCTGTAGATTAGTTTACACGAAAAAGGGAAATGAAGCTGCGATTTAAATAATCGTCACTTCATTTAAATCAAAATGGCCACCGCGCTGTGCCAATCAGCTGATTTTCGGCACAGCGCAGCAGTCTAGACGGGGATCTGCCGACTCCAGAACCCTTCGTCAGCAGATCCTGTAAGCCTTGTTTCACAAGGCATTCACGAGGTAATTGTTGTAATGATTGATTTTGTCACTTGCCAGCAGGAATAATCAGCTGACAATGTTATACTAAATCTCCAAACAAAAAGATCTTTGTAAATATCTGAAGTATGGTTCTGCTTCATGCTATTCAATTTAGTGCATCTGGACCTGCAACTGCATGAAGCATGATGCTGAAACATCCATACTGAACACTAATAACCAAGAAAAAATGTACAGGATAAAACTCTCTAATCCGGTGCTTTTTGGTCTGATAACATGATCCGGCATGATTTTAGTTTAGCTGGATAGCCACTTATCATGGGTGTGGCCAAGCTTCCTGCAGTCTCATAAAGTTTGTTTACGGCCACTGGTCCTGCCTCAGTGTTTTGTGCTGTTATTTAGCTGTAATTCACCCTACATGTCTTCTAAGAGTCCAGTAAGCAGAGGAAGTGTTGGTAATGCTGCTAGACAATATTGACTTCTCGTGGTTCAGCAAATTCTATGGTTTAGCTCCAATCAGGTCCCAAGGTTGCTAAACTAGAGAGGTTCAACATGTATTTATGTACTATGAGTAACTATTGTTAAAATCCTTATTTACTATGGCTGAGATTTTCAAAGTCAAATAAGATTTTAACCACACAATTACCTTCCATTTCAATTGTAGCTGCATGCCTAAAACCTTTAGTAGTCTTTGAAAATCTGAACCAGGGTATGGAACCTGACCCACAGGGGGAAAAAAAAAAAAAAAAATCAGTCACAGGTCCCACACAGTTCTGTGGGAAGAGGGGCCATGGAGGGTTGGGGGGGCACAAAAGAAGGGTTCAGGGTACACAGATGTTTGAGAGGGTGTAGACTTCAAATGGGAATGTGGCCTTTGGGGTGCAGGTGGTGGTTCTTGGCTAGAGCCAAGGGATTTGGAACATGGGAATGGGTGCAGGGCTGGAGCATAGGGGTAGGTGTAGGAAGGTGTTGCAACCTAAGTAGAGGGTCTGGGGTGGAGATGCAGGCTCTTGAAGGGAGTCCCAACTAGGCAACATTTACCTGAGGCAGTTCCCAGTCAGCAGTGCAGCAGGGCTAAGGCAGACCCCGTGCCAGCACTGGCCTCCCACTGCTCCCAAAAGCAATTTTCATGGTCAGCCCCTAAGTGAAGGGGCCACATGGCACTGCCCACACCCATAGGCTCTTTCCTTCACTGGCCATGGTTCCCGACCAATGAGATCTGCGGAACCAGAACTGGAGACAGGAGCAGCACACGGATCTTCCCTGATCTCCCCTGTGCCTAGGGTCTGTAGGGACATGCCAGGGCTTCCAGCCCGCAATCAGATTTGCTGCAGGCCAGATGAAATTAAGTGGTGGGCCAGAGATTCTCCGCACAATCTAAACCCATATTTTAGAAATGTTACAAACCACTGGTGACAAAATGAACTATGAAACTGAACTACTAATATTGCAGAAAGAATTCGAGAGTGGGACTTTGCAAAATGCACGTAGTATACATTTACTATGCAATATTAAGTACTGACTGTTTCCACGTCACCACCTTAAAATGTTTATATGAATAAACTGTATATAGGCATAAAATCCCTTGAACTAACAATTTTCAGTTTTAGCTAAGAGACACAGAAGGCTAGCACATTCAAAATTATATTTAAAGAGAAAAATAAAAAGTACAAAATCTCTGTAGTCTAGAAATGAACAGTTAAGCTCATGCTAATAATGTTACTTTTAATGAAGGTGGTGCCATCAAGAATTCAGGATATTTACATTTTTATTTTAATGTCTCATGTTATCATACATAGGATGCAAGAAATACTCTGATTTCTTCTAGACAGCTACAGTCCTAAATAAACAAAAGAAGAGTTGAGGAGGACTGTAAATGTAAGTGGCAGATAGCTAGCTTTCCCCAGCAAACTGTGGAAACTAAGTCATCCTTTTTTTTCAGTTTAAGTTTTCACCTAGTAAAACCACATGCATTCGTTTTTTTTTTAATATTTATATAAAATGTTGTAAAAATGTATCTCCATTTTGCCAAACTGTACAGTGAAATTAACTGACTGATCAGTACCACTGCTGCTATTCAGAATCCTCTTGGCAGCAATAAAGCTGTTAACACATACTCCGTATTCCCTACAAAAGCTATAGAGTTCCAGAAATAGGCAGTGGAGCTTCTTTCCATGAAGAAAAATGAAATCTGGGAGATGGGTAGATCTCCCTACCAGCCAGGAGGACATAAAGACAAAGAATATCTGAGCCCACCTCCTCCTTGAAGCAACTAGAAAGATGACACTGGGAATTTTTCTGCTAAGTCAGTTTTTGGCGATAAACAGAGGCGTCCACACTGACCTGATAAACTTTTTCCGCCAAAACTCTTTATTACAGCACTGTAATAAAGCCACCCAACAAGAATCATAAGTACAGTGATCAGATTTTCTGAACCAAAAATGGGGACACATCAGCCACATCCACTGACCCCATCATACACACCCCCTGACTCCTTAGGCCATGCCTGCCTGCCATAGGAAGTCCCACCTCTGGAGGCAGTACTTCCGGGGTCAAGACAGACACACGACTGAAAGTAAAGAGTGTTGTGTGACCCACCCCCCCCTCCCAAGACCTCCTCCCACTGTCCTCTACCAATAGGGATCAGTTTGGGCCCCACAGGACCTCCCCATGCAACTATACTGCAAATGCATTAACCCAAGTTGGACTGCATTAACTCGGGGCAGGGAGAGGCTGGAGGTACCTCTATTTCAGTGGTTCTCAAACTTTTTGGCCAGTGAACTTTTTGGCCCTGGCTCAAAATAAACCTTTCCGCTAGATGTTAATGGAGACTCACCATTAATTACATAATTATGCCTGAGCCATTTTGCAAGTGCTTCAGCTAGGAAGAACATTTTAATTTAAATTATTAAACAGATTAAGCGTTTTAACTCTCTCATGTTTATTTAAAATGAAGTAAAATATTAATTGATGTCCAATACAAAAGGTTTCAATGTTTTATTTATGGCAGGGGTGAGGAACCTTTTTTGGGTTGGGGGTCACCAACCCACAGAAAAATCAGTTGGGGAACACACAAGCGAGAAGCAAAAAAACTCCTCCAAAAACCTCCTACCCTCACTGATGTGGTCCCCAACTGAGACACCTCACTCCTCTGGCACTTCAGCCCACGGGACAAGGGGAAGGGACAGAGAGGACTGAGGTTCAGGGTTTCCAATAGGCCAGATTTATTTTTCTGGGGTTCTGGAGTTGGTGGATTTTATGGATCCCCCCCTTAGGCTCTGGGGTGGGGACAAAAATGAGGGGGTCAGTGTGCAGGACAGGGCTGACAGTGTGTGGGATAGGGAGGGGATGCAGGATCTGGGAGGAAGGTGGGTGCAGAAGGGGGAGAGGTTGCGAGGTCTGGGTCGGAGGTAGGGTGCAGAAGCAGGCTGGGGGTAGGGTGTCTGGCCAGGAGGGAAGGTGTCGGAGCAAGCTGCGGGTACAGGGTCTTGGCAGGGGGAGGGAAGTGAGTGAAGGCAATTGGAGTGCAGGGGTCTGGGCATGAGGGGGGGGGGACACTTACCTGGCTTTGCACCCCGTTGTAGTGGGAAAAGCCTCCAGACAGCACAATGCCATTCCCCCAATGGGTTAGGAAGGGGGAAGGAGCTCAGCCTCCTTCTCCATTCATTGGGGAACCCCGCGTAGCTGCGAGGCTGCAGCACCAGCTCTGACTTCTCACTCTGGAGTGGGGGATGAAGAAACCCTGACCTTCCCTGCCAGACAAGCAGCGGGGATCCTGGCACAAAGCCGCAGCTCCAGCTCCCTGCTTGGTGGGCGGGGGGAGGTGAAGAAACCCCGACCTTCCTCAGACCAGGCTCGCTACAGCTCCCCCAGGTGGGAGGGGCGGGGAGAGAGAGTGGCAGTGCCCGGAACACACCTGCCAAGCCCGAGTGCACCTAGCCCCCCGCTGTGCTCCACACAGCCGCTTCCAAGCCTGAAGTGGCAGCTCCAAGACATGGAGGTCCAGGAGCAGCTCCACCGGATTTTGCCTTGGACCCACCCGCCCTCCCGTTCTCCACAGCAGCGGCAGCCTGGAGGAGGTGGCGGCATGGCCAGATCAGAAGCCCCACACACCAGAGGCAGTCCCACAGGGAAAGGGAAGTGTGGCACGCAGTAGTGGGGCAGTGGGTGGCAGAGTGGCTGGAAACTGCACTCCACCAGAGTGCTACCCGCCAGCAAAGCTCCAATGGAGCCACCTACACACTCTGGGGTGGGGGCTGTTACTGCGCCATGCTAGGGGGAAATGACAGTGCACACAGCCATTTTTCGCTCACTTCGTAAGTTCTTCCCTGCAAGCCAGTGTCAAGTAGTGAAATGTCCGGTGGGGCCTTCCGGGACATTTCACTACTTTATGGGGACACTGAGACAGAGCATTTAACATCGGGACAGTCCTAGAAAATCTGGGATGTATGGCCTGCGCAAAACCTTGACTGTTCTTATCACTGTAACTGGCTTCTGGAGTTGTCCCCCAATGAATGGAGACAGTGAGGACTCTGATGGTTGTTTTGAACTTAAAAGCCCTGTAGGCACATGACCCTCCCCTTTCAAAACTCCATTCTGACAGCTAGGGCATGCTGTGCTGCTCTGCTCCTGGGATATAAAGTAAATCATTAATGTGGAATGCTCCTGCTGTGTCACACAATAAGAACACAGGCAAGCAGGGGTGGGTGTGTGGTGTATGCATAAACAGCAGAGAGATTCTGTGCTGTGCAAAGCCAGGGAGGGAAGCAGGGGCTGAGACTGGGGACTCTGGCTCCCCGTTTCAGGACTAGATGCTTACTACTGCTGTCAGAATTTACGAGATAGCATGCCCAAACACTTACTGTCCTCCCAGGACATGCTTGCTGTCACTCACACACTTCAGTTAAAAAGCAGATGGCAATGGGATTGAGAAACCTGCATTATGTGATGCTGTATCTGCCCCATGAGGCATTTCAAACCCTTCCAGAAACACTTTGCAGGCAGTTGCAGTGTGGCAGGGCTACCACAGGGCCCTGCTCTCTTTGTCGTTGCAAGAGCTGCTAGTGTGAATATATTCCAGCGACATATGGAACTAGTGTGGATATACAACAGCACTTAATTAAAGCATTTTAATAAAACTGATTCTATTTTTGCCGCAAAAAACTTGCAAATGAAGGTTTGGCAACAAAAGTAAAGAACGGTCAAACCAGTTTTTCAGCTTCCCATTGTTGACATTTCACGGCCACATTGCTAGCTCCCCTGTCAACAGATAGAGCAAAGCAATGTAGGTAAACGTTCCACAGTGCAGTGTTGAGGGAAGGCAGAGCTGATCCCCATGCTTCTTGGGATTCCCTCTTAACTCTGCTAAGGAATGTCAAAGCAGCACAGCAGTCTCTCTATCCCTCCTGCAGGATCAGAAAAGAAGCATTCCAATAGTTTGGGGTTTGTTCCCCAGACAGAGCAGCTCACTCAGCTGTCAGATACTTCCCAGAGCTTTGAAAGGGGAGGGGCACATACCCACAGAGCAGCAGAGATCACAAAACACTGAGCAGAGCCATCAGGGCAGGCGTTGTGGGATACTGGCGGAAGCCAGTTCTCTCAACAAAACAAACAGCAGAGTTCACACGGGCTCTTTTTCGACAATAAAGGGAGTTGGGATGTGAAATATCAGTTAACTGAATCGTCGATTAACCTCATGAATTCTTATCAGTTATTCGACTATTCTATAGTCCCTGAGGGTTGGGATGGCAACCAGTGTGCTCCAGCCCCACTCCTGGGGAGCTCCCTGCCAATCCGCAGGGGGAGGTGGAAAATGCGTGTAGCCTATACAATTAACCTATAAGGTTTTGCTTATTGGTTAATCGACTATACTATTACACCCCTAAAATGGAGGGAGAAAGACAAAAGTATCTCGCAGGGCTGGAAGGTTTTTATCCCCAAAACTGGGTGTTTTTCCCAACCAAAGTGGCATTGTAGTGTAAACTCTCTCACTGTTTTGTCAACAAAAGGCGGGTTTTGGCAACAAAAATGCCAGTGTAGATAAGGCCTAGATACACCAAAATATCTTCTGCCTTCAATCAATTAGTGTGGACATCAGACCTCAATAAGCCAGAGATAGATACAAGGTGTCAGCCAAAACTCTGAGCCAACACTCCTGGAAAAAAAAAAAACGACACTTTTTCCCTACCCATCAGCCAGGAAATCAATATATGCCCTTCATCCAATATTTGTCCTGGATCTCACTATTGGGTTCATCATCCTCACCTTTTGAATATACCTCAGAAAGAGCTTTTGTTCCCCTGAGTAGTCAGTATGTGATAATATGAAAGCAACAAATATTCAGAGTTGACAGTAAAGATTTCTGGTGAGCTGCCAACTATCAAACCAAAAAGTTAGTCTGAAGCTCTGCAAAACATATCAATACAACATATTAAATATGCATATGCTGTGTTACAATTGCTATGCAAGCCTTAACACGATTTTACATTCATAAAAGGAAATGCAATCATAATGCTGCACAAAGTATTATTTCAATTTAATAAAGCATTATCCAGCACGTGACTTGAGCACGTGTCACCACACGACAGATAACAAAAGATCAAGACTTCCCAAGGGAAAAAAGCAATAACAGAAATATATTAATTTACTTAATCATGAGAAATGGAAATAGAATAATGATTGTACAGTACTACAACAGTTATTTATGTATACAATCTTTCCCATAATTTACAAGGCAACTCAGAAATTGTATAAAAACGGTGTGATTCTAGTGCCATATTGTCACTTTCTTGGCAACCCGTAGTGATACAAGTGAAACAAACTGAGTGGCTACTAAGTATAGGTTGGACCTCACTGCTCTGGCACCCTTGGGACCTGACTGGTCTCAAATCAGGGGGTTTGCCAGACCAGTGGAGGTACCTCTCCTCCTGGCCCGTACTGCCACCAGGTTAGGGTGCCAGCCTGCCTCTGCTGCTATCCTAGCCCCTCAGGGATCTCTAAATGCTGCCGGACCCGATGCAGTGGGGCCAGAGCACTGCAACCACCTAGCTCCATAGCCAGGACGGAGAGCCGGGACCGCAGCTCCGCGGCTGGAACCAGAGCTCCCTAGATGTCACTAGATCTGAAGCTCCCCGGCTGCTGGAGCTAGAACAGGGCTGGGCCAGAGCTGCCTGGCGGCTGCTGAGAACAAAACTCCTAGCCATGACACCTGCCCCCACCCTCCCATACACACATATATTGGGCTCCCAGCTGAGTTGCCAGTGGCCCCTACAGCGCTTCTGACCCACCACGAGACCTCCCTGTTCCTGGGCTCTGTGGTCCATGAACATCCGTGGTCCGTGCCGCACCACAGATGTTGCTGGAACAGGGAGTCCCAGTTAAAGGAGGTGCAACCTGCAGTTATGCTACTCCAGGTCAGCCTACCCTACAATACATTACAAGCTGCACTGTACAAATGATTACAATAATTCTGTCACTTATTAGAAGTTTACCTAAGTTCAACAGAAGTAATCAACAGGATAAAATTAAACTTCTCCTTTTAATATATTTTAGCTAAACAGATTAAGAATATGCATACCACAGACATATAAATTTCATTCTACATTATTACATGGTAGCGCTCCCCAAATACAAATAAACATGAGATCTTGGCTCCTCGTAACCCTTCTCTTTAGAATGATTCTGAGATTAGGGGATGGAGGGATCCAGCTCCCCCCTTCTACTGCAGTATTTATTTCAGTCCAAAGTAGTCTCAGAACTTTTCACCATGGCCATAGGGCAGACATACAATACCACCTTCTGGCCTTTGAAAAGACTTGAGAGCCCCTAGGTTTCATTGTCCCTGGGATCCACCCCAATCACCACAGTGCTATTTTTAGTGCTCTCCCTGTCCATTCATACGAGTCCATCTACCTGACTGGGAGATTCACTCCTAGCTGCAGAATCCAGTGTTCCCTCCCTCTAATTTTCCCACCCATACGCAGAATGAATTTTCACGATGGGGAGGAGAGAGGGCTGAGGGATACAGAGTATGAGAGGGGGCTCAGGGCTGAGGCAGAGGGTTGGGGTACAAGCTCTCAGGTAGGGCCAGAGAGGAAGGGTTTGGGCTGCACGCTATCCATGGCTGCAAGAGGAAGAGAGAACTCCCTCCAGCTCTCCCCCCCCCCGCAGCAATACCTGGGCTGGGAAAGAAGATGAGAGCTCCTCCCAAGGCCATGGCAGGTCCAGGCTGGAGCTGGCTTGGCATCAGAGGTGGTGGGGGAGAGGCTGTGCAGTGCTTAAGAGGCAGCTGCACTAACATGCAGCAGAAAGGGAACTTAAGACACACCCCATTTGTTCACTTCAGAAACAGAGTACCCTGCACAGAAGACAAAACCCCTATGAAACCTTTGCATTTCTCCAAGCCAGTCATTAGAAAAACATTTACTTTATTTCGATATCCAAGTCAATAATCTCAGGATAAGAATGGAAGAAGATGGGCAAAATCCATAGACTATCAAAATGCAATAGACAAAAAGGCAAAATCAAAGAAAGACCCTTAGCATACAAATTTTCCTGGGATTCAGGGGGTAGCCGAGTTAGTCTGTACAGGATAAACTTAAAAAACAACAAATGGTCTGGTAGCACTTTATAGACTAAAAGCACTTTATAGGCTATGCCCATGAAAACTCATGATACCATCTACATGTTTTGTTAGTTTATAAAGTGCCATTTTTTGTTTTTTAAATTTTCCTAGGTCAGTGTGTGTGTGTGCTAGCTAGGGATGTTAGCACGTAGTTGTTAGCATGGTTAACAGATAAGCCTGGATTTACCAGTTAATCCTTGCGACTACATGCACACACGCTTGCTACCTCAGTAGAATCCTTGAAAGCCAGCTTCCCCATGTACTGGCTCCTGCCTGCCCCCCTCCCTGTGCTGTTGCCCATCATCATCTGACCCTCATGCTGCTGTCTCGGAGGCAGAGAGCAGGCAGGAGCCAGTGATCATGGGGAAGCCACCACCCTGTGAGCACCAGCTCCCACCTGCCTCCCTGCGTATAAACGTTCAAAAGCTAAAAAGTTCAGCAGTTACACATTTATACCAGGAACCAAACACCAGGAAGTGGATTTTTAAAGTTCCCATGGTTTGCAGGTGGGAGGTGCACATCTGTTTACCTGTTTATGTGGCTGCAGAGCAGCAGAAGTAAAAGTGCTGGCCAGAAGGGCTAATCGGGCATTGTGGGAAACATACTGGAGGTCAATCAAATCCACAAAAAACCTATTGTAATACACACTACATAACTGCGAACAACAAAGGGAAGGGGAAAGACAAAAATCTCGTGCAGAAGTGGACTTCTTTGTCCGCAAAACTGGGTGTTTGTTGCAATTTTTGTTCATCACAATGTGAATGCTCTCCAGGTTTTGTTGCCAAAAGGGAGCTTTTGGTGACAAAACTTGCACATGTAGACAAGGCCTAAGTCAGCTGATTTTCTAGGAGGATATTTTGCATCATTTGCCAATGCAATTGTTGGGCAGAACTATCCGAAGCAAATTAACTACCAACTGGATGCAGGTTTGTATTGAAAATCGAGCAGAGCCACTCGTTCTGGTTTTGTTTTTGTCCCTCTCTCAGTAGCATGAGAAATTATTAGGATGTGTCTGCACTAGGGTTTTTCAAATGCATAATTCTCAATAGGTGCAGCTCTACCAGTGCAAACTACAGTAAATAGTAGGGCTGTTAGCTACTCTGCATTTGAGTAATCATATAGCCACAATAATTTTTAGCAGTTACACAGTTACTAAAATACTTCCCGGGGGCAGGGCCAGCAGCCAGTGCACTCTTCCAGACCCACTCTCTGCTGTATCAGAGACTGTTTGTAGAGGGTCTCATCTCTCTGTGGACAGAGGCTACACATCCTGCCTACCCTCTGCTGCCTCTGTGGGAGGCAGCAAGGGGAGGAGGTCAGGTAGCTCTGCAGAGCCGGTGCCCCACAAGCACCAACTCCTGACTCCCCTTTCCCCCCACTGCCTCTGATGCACTTCGAGCAGCATGTGGGGGCATGGTGGGGCTGGGAGCCTGCCCAAGGGTCCTGCTGGGATGCTGGTTGGGAGCTGCCTGAATTAAGTACGAGAGCCTGCACCTGGCATTCCACCTCGTTTCCCCCATCTCTTCCCAACTCCCTGCCCCAAGTTACAACCCAAACCCTCCAAACCCCTGTCCCAGGTCACAACTCCATCCCAGACCCTGGACCTCTTCTATTAATATCACAGAAGAATTCCTCCCCTGACTACTTACAAATTCTTGAGGCTGCCCCCCATAAAAAATTATTGCTTACCAGTGCTCCCTGTAAGCTTATTCAGCCATCCAGGAGAGATTCAAATGCTGCCCAGCTGATTAGCAGAGTGCCTAAATGCAAAGGTTTTTTGTTTCTATTCCTGGTGTGCATACAGAAACATGCCTCAGTGCACATAAAAATATTCCACACAGATGGAAAACACACACACTTGGATGGGAAAGACTAGAGGGAACACTGTTGCCTACCCCTATCTGGGGGGCAAATGCACTAGAAAGTAACAGATCTAATAATTTATCAGACAAAGCTCTTAGTCTCTATACCAAATGTGTATAAAGGATGAGAATCAGGGCAAAAAGAAAGCAGTACCAGGGCATGTTTTCAATGCTATGGCGACACACTATTACAGAAGCTGCAGAAATGCTTGTCTCCCCTTTTGTCAGTCAGGCAATTTCCTAACATTGGTCCTAATGACAGTCATGATTTCAATGAGTTATTTCAGAGATTATGCAGTGTGCTGTGGTTTAATTGCATAATACCTGAATAAATATTGCAAGACACTAAAAACAGCCTTCAACTTTTAACGGGCTGCAGCTTCTCTTCTCTTCTACTACTACTACTGGGGCAGAAGCACAGATGATGATGAGGCATTCCTACTGGAAGTAAGGTGGACAGGGAAGAGGGGAGGACCTATTAAAAGCTGTAACTGCTGGGTGTGGAGCTGGTGAAGGAGAAGCTACTGAGGCAGGATATAGAAGGAAAATGAACTCCTGAGTGACAACAGGAGAAAACAAGAGGCTGCTGTGGGTGAGATGAAGAAAATCTGCATCTGTAGATGGGCTGGAATGATAGCAATTGATAGAGTGGGGAGGGAAAAGTGATTTAGAGAGGCAGGAAAATATTTTGCTGCTGGTCAGCTTTGAAGGGAGGGGGAGAAGAGAGCTGATGTACCAGTTGCTGTTTAGGAAGATCTGAGCACGGAAGGAGACATGGTTGAGGAGCTAGGGAAGGAGCTAATTCTGAAAACTCCAATACAATAAAACTTTAAAAAATGAATAGTTCTGCAGCACCTTAGAGACTAACAAAAAGTGTACATGGTCTTAGTCTCTAAGGTGCTGCCGAACTATTTGTTGTTTCTCAATTTTTTTCAGTTACAGACTAACACAACTACCCCTCTGAGACTCCAATACAATAGATTTGCTGGTTTCTCTCATGTTTTAGATCTCTGATTTACCTGAGAACACCGCATTTAAAAAAAAAAATTATACTAGGAACACACCGCAATTTTCATATGTGATTGAAAATATTCTAAAGAGAAGTGATGAAATCAGTGTTATTTTCTAATAAACACAATGAGAAGTTACAGAACTGTCCAGAAACAAAGATGGGAAAAGAAATTGATGGAGTTACTGAGAATGGCAAGTGGCCTGGCTAGTGAGTTCATTTAATAGTCTTGGAATATTGACGAGGGCATAGCAAAGTTGTGAATTATAAGAAGGCCTCTATTATTTGAATATAGAAACTTTTATAAGGACTGCAAGACAACTAATAACGTGGTTTTATATAAACATTCTCTATAAACTCCTCTTTATTTTTCTGTCTTAGTAGAGTTGAATTTGCTTGGTGGTTATTTCTCATTCTAAAACTAGGGAAGTATTCACTAATCATCACCGTAGTCACTGCTTAGAGTTTAATTATTACCAAATATCACTGCATTTGTTTCTGACTCAACATGCTCACAGCTCAATGAAATGGAGTGAGCACTGAAATAATGGAAATATTTTTTCTAACGTAAAATGAAAATAATATTAAGAACTCTAACGCAGCAAGATAGAAATTATCTGGCTACTGAAATGCAGAGAAGAATCAGCTTCTTCACAGTCAAATGTGTCATTGAACAAAATTTTGTCTTTTGAAACAGAAAATCAGAATGCCGATTTTGATTAGGGATGTTAAAAGGCTTTTTCCTTTTTTTAATTTTCAGTGGTTACATGTCGGGGGAGGAAGCAGTTCCACAGGAGCCAATACATGAGGAGCCAGCTTTTAAGCCAGCTGGCTCCCCTCCATGGTGTGTAACCATGGAGGTTAATCAATGAGCCCAGGTTCATCAGTTAACCATTTAAACATGTATACTAACACTTCCCTAATTTTGAAACCCTTAACAATTAAATATTTTCATTGCCTGTGTTGCCAGAGAAATGTAGCCACACTTTAATCATATAAATCCCTGATCCAGGCCTTTCAGCAGCATTTCAGTTTCAGTCAAGAGCATTTTCTCCTCAAATTGAGCAAAGATTAATGTACGATTATGTTGTAAGAAGTAAAAGACACCAGCTTGATAAATTCCCTTCAAAAGAATGGTATGAAGTGCCTTTCCTTTAATGTGCTCCTCCAGACAGATTTAAAATTTACAGGTTCACTAACATGTGTGAACAGAAATTAGAGAAAGATCTTAAAATCAAAATGGACATGATTCATAGGATGTGAAAGGACAACCTGAAAATAATTATTAATATTTTATACAGTGAAACCTGATGTGTCGCCTTGCACAGGTACAAAATTTGTCTCTGAATCTAAAAATGAGCCGTAGATACCCACATCCAGAGGTGCAGATATGCGCAGAAATAAAGTGGATATCCACAAATTTGCAAGGCTCTACCAATTTGGTCTGAGTAACTAATTATAACCTCATTAGAATGGAAGCCAAAAAACAATTCAGGAACTTCTCCATTATCTAGCAAACATGACTGATCTCAAATACAAAGGTCGGAGATAAAGAAGGAGCTTAAATAGAATCAGAATACTAGAACTGGAAGGGACCTCAAGAGATCAAATCCAGTCCCCTGCCCTCACAGCAGGACCAAGCACCATCTAGATCAGGCATGGGCAAAATGCAGCCTGCCAAGCCACCAGATCCAGCCCGCGGAGACAGCAGGCCCAGGCAGGCTACCCTGCTTGCCCCGCAGCCCCACACACCGTGCAGAAACACAGCAGCCAGGCTTCCATTCTGTCTCAAAACTGGAGGAGGGGTGGCGGGGGGAGTTTCAGGAGCCACCCCATCCCCACCCCCAGCACAATCCCATTGGCTGGTTTCTGGCCAGAAACCAGCCAATGGAAGCTGCTTGTTTGAACAACAGGCAGCCAAGAAGAACCATACACACACCCATCCTCAGCTCAGTTATTCAATGAAGCACATGGCCAGGCAAGCAGGCAGTGAAACATTTTAAGCTCTGCAAGCCTTAGCTGTTCAGGCAGGCAGATTTGGCTGCTAAGTCTCCTGACCACAGCCTGCCTCTGGCACTCCAGCCCCTCCCTGTCCTAACCCTCTTCCCCCCCCGCCCGCCAACCTCAATATACCCAAACCCTCTGTCCCCCTTGCGCCCAGATCTGGGACCCCAAAATCTCCTGCCCCAAATCACAATCCCCTTCTACCGTAGGTCACATCCCAAAACCCTGCACTCCAATCCCCTACCCTAGGTCACAACCGCCTCCTTCACCCAAACTTCCTCTCAGACTCCAGTCTCCCTCCTGCACCCCAATCCGTTACCCAAAGCGCCACTCTGCACCCAACCTCCATCCCAGACCCCACATCTCCTTCATTAATATTATGGAAGAGTGCGGCCCTCGACCACTATCCAAAATTTTGGAGTGGCATCCTGCAAAAATTATTGCCCAACTCTGATCTAGATCATTCTGAATAGACGTGTATCTAACCTGCTCTTAAATATCTCCAGTGATAGAAATTCCACAACCTCCCTAGGCAATTTATTCCAGTGTTTAACAACCCTGACAGTTCGGAAGTTTTTCCTGTTGTCCAACCTAAACCTCCCTTGCTGCAATTTAAGCCCATTGCTTCTTGTCCTATTATCAGGGGCCAAGAAGAACAATTTTTTCCCTCCTCCCTGTGATACCCTTTTACATATTTGAAAATCGCTATCATGTCCCCTCTCAGTCTTCTCTTTTTCAAACTAAACAAGTCCAATTCCTTCAGCCTTCCCTCATACCTCATGTTTTCTAGACCTTTAATCATTTTTGTTGCTCTTCTCTGGACCTTCTTCACATCTTTATTGAAATGTGGTGCCCAGAACTGGACAGCACTCCAATTGAGGCCCAATCAGTACAGAGTACAGTGGAAGAATCATAAGAACATAACGACGGCCATTCTGGGTCAGACCAAAGGTCCATCTAGCCCAGTATCCTGTCTGCCGACAGTGGCCAATACCAGATGCCCCAGAGGGAGGGATCATAACAGGTAATCCTCACGTGATCCCTCCCCTATCTCCCACTTCCAGAGAAAGAGAGGCTAGGGACACCATTCCTACCCATCCTGGCTAATAGCCATGGATAGACCTAACTTCCATGAATCCATCTAGCTCTTTTTTTTAACCTGTTAAAGTTCTAGCCTTCACTGCATCTTCTGGCAAGGAGTTCCACAGGTTGACTGTGTGCTGAGTGAAGAAAAACTTCCTTTTGTTTGTTTTAAACCTGCTGCCTATTAATTTCATTTGGTGACCCCTAGTTCTTCTATTGTGGGACTCAGTAAATAACTTTTCCTTATTTACTTTTTCCACACCACTCATGATTTTATAGACCTCTATCATATCACCCCCTTAGTCTCTTCTTTTCTAATATGAGAAGTCCAAGTCTTTTTAATCTCTCTTCATATGGGACCCGTTCCAAACCCCTAATCATTTTTGTTGCCCTTCTCTGAACCTTTTCCAATGCCAATATATCTTTTTTGAGATGAGGCGACTACATCTGCACACAGTATTCAAGATGTGGGCATACCATGGTTTTACATAAAGGCAATAAGATATTTTCTGTCTTATTCTCGATCCCTTTGTTAATGGCTCCTAACATTCTAATCACTTCTCATGTCTTGCTCACAATACTCCTGATAATGCATCCCAGAATCATGTTTGCTTTTTTTGCAATGTCACACTGTTGACTCATATTTAGCTTGTGGTCCCTAGATCCCTTTGTGTAGTACTCCTTCCTAGACAATCACTTCCCATTCTGTATGTGTGAAACGGACTGTTCCTTCTTAAGTGGAAAACTTTGTATTTGTCCTTATTAAACTTCATTCTATTTACCTCCAACCATTTCTCTAGTTTGTCCAGGTCATTTTGAATTTTGACCCTATCCTCCAAAGCACTTGCAACCCTTCCCAGCTTGGTATCATCTGCAAACTTAATAATCATACTCTCTATGCCATCATCTAAATCGTTGATAGAAGATATTGAACAGAACCGATCCCAAAACAGACCCCTGCGGAACCCCTCGTTTTGCCCTTCCAGCATGATTGTGAACCATTAATAACTACTCTCTGAGTAAATAAATATGCTCAACCCAACACAATCTTTCAACATTTTCCTTCCCTTCTTACACTTAAAAGGGTAAAGCCAGATTTGTTTCCCCCGTATCTAGTTTGTGAAGGTTGGGCCACAGTTTATTGCATGAATTTGTTGGAAAATTAGAAAGTAAACCCACAGAAGACAGGGCAGTTGAATTCCAGATTTTGTCAATATATAAAACAACCCACACTCCAGTCCTACTACTTAAGCATCACTGGAGTGTGCTTTTAAGACAGACTGATTGATTTGGTATAAACTTTGTAGAAATGGATTGAGAACTGGTTAAAAGACAGGAAACAAAGGGTAGGAATAAATGGTAAATTTTCAGAATGGAGAGGGGTAACTAGTGGTGTCCCCCCAAGGGTCAGTCCTGGGACCAATCCTGTTCAACTTATTCATAAATGATCTGGAGAAAGGGGTAAGCAGTGAGGTAGTAAAGTTTGCAGATGATACTAAACTGTTTAAGATAGTCAAGACAGAAGCAGACTGTGAAGAACTTCAAAAAGATCTCACCAAACTGAGTGATTGGGCAACAAAAACGGAAAATGAAATTTAATGTGGATAAGTGTAAAGTAATGCACGTGGGAAAAAATAACCCCAACTATATGTACAGTATGATGGGGGCTAATTTGGCTACGACAAATCAGGAAAGAGATCTTGGAGTTATCGTGGATAGTTCTCTGAAAACTTCCACACAGTGTGCAGCGGCGGTCAAAAAGGCAAATAGGATGTTAGGGATTATTAAGAAAGGGATAGAAAATAAGACACAGAATATCTTACTGCCCCTGTATAAAACTATGGTACGCCCACATCTTGAATACTGTGTACAGATGTGGTCTCCTCACCTCAAAAAAAGATATTTTGGCCTTGGAAAGGGTTCAGAAAAGGGCAACTAAAATGATTAGGGGTTTGGAACGGGTCCCATAGGAAGAGAGGTTAAAGCGACTGGGACTTTTCAGTTTAGAAAAGAGGAGACTCGGGGGGGGGGATATGATAGAGGCATATAAAATCATGAGTGGTGTGGAGAGGGCGAATAAAGAAAAGTTATTTATTAGTTCCCATAATAGAAGAACTAGAGGACACCAAATGAAGTTAATGGGTAGCAGGTTTAAAACTAATAAAAGAAAGTTCTTCTTCACACAGCGCATAGTCAGCCTGTGGAACTCCTTGCCAGAGGAAGCTGTGAAGGCTAGGACTGTAACAGAGTTTAAAAAGAAGCTAGATAATTTCATGGCAGTTAGGTCCATAAAAGGCTATTAGCCAGGGGATAGAAATGGTGTCCCTGGCCTCTGTTTGTCAGAGGCTGGAGAAGGATGGCAGGAGACAAATCACTTGATCATTGTCTTCGGTCCACCCTCTCTGGGGCACCTGGTGCTGGCCACTGTCAGCAGACAGGCTACTGGGCTAGATGGACCTTTGGTCTGACCCAGTACGGCCATTCTAATGTTGAAAAAGCAAGTACATTAATAAAAGTGTATGAGCATTCAAAGCCCAATACAGAAGAATGTTAAGGCCAAAATCAGCAGCAATCAAAGGCTATGTTTTACAGTAGGGGTGGGCTCAAACTTTTTATAAGCATGGAGGACATTTTACTGATTGCCTCACACATCCCTCCGCACTACCTGTACCTGCAATGTAGATGCCTCTCCCAAAAGGCAGATCAACTGTGACCACACAACATGGCTGCGGAAATTACAAAGGTTACTTTTGTGGAAAAATAACATTAAGAAACTATTTAATGTATTCTCAAAGCGACTATGAATGTAGTTTTGCAACTTCAAATGAGAAAAATCAACATCAGCAGAGAGCTACGCCAGCAGCTGCTTGGCCGGCCACCATTGAGATTGGCACACCATAGTTTGGGGGGAGGAGGGCGGATTTATAAAATCGCAGCCTTTCCAATGTAATCAACAAGCCTTTTTATGTTTGAGAAATCTCCTTCACAGACATGTCGGTCCTTCAGGGGAGCCTGGCACGTGACACCGATACCTGCACAGCACGCCAGGGCCCTGTACACCTCACTCCAACACTGGAACCGCACGAGGTAAGTTGCTTCATCTTATAAAACGGGAGGGGCAGGGTGGGAGGCTCCCCAAGAAGCCCTGTTCTTCCCAGCCGGGAAAAACCAGCGGAGCCTTGCTGGGAGTTTCGGGGGGTGAAAATCGCCTACAGGGGCAGAGAGCCCGCCTGGCGGGCGGGGCAGCGGGACGGCCCCCGAGCAGTACAGCCCTGCTGCCGGGGGCCGCGGGAAGCAGACGCAGCTACTTGTGCGCTGGGGCAGGCGCAAGTTGCCCAGCTCGCGGGGCTGAAGAAGCAACGGCTGCTGCGTGGCCATCGGGCCGGAGCGAGGCGCTCGGCAGCCCGCCAGGGCCGCATGTCCCTGCCCTGTCCCGGGGAGAGGGGCGGGGACCGCTGCGCACTCTGCAAATCCTCCCCTGGGGGCGGGTAGGTCCCACCCCGCTCCGGCCGCCGGCTCCCCCCTCGTCCCGCCCGCTACCTTGTCGCAGTAGAGCCCGACCAGCTGCTTCATCCGCCAGTGCGGCGCCGTGAAGACATCCACCTCGTCGGGGAAGGGAGCCATGTTCTCCCCATAGAGACTCGCCCTGCCGAGCGCGAGTAGCGACACCAACCGCGGCAGCAACCACCGCTCTGCGCATGCTCCAACTCCCCCGAGGCCGCTCTGGGAGCGGGCCGTGCTCCCCGTCACGTGACAGGGGACACCTGAACGGCGGCGTGCCGCAACGGCCCGGAGAGCGCGTCGCAGTGTGCGCGCATGCGCGGGCTGTTTCCGAACGCCGAAGCCCCTGAGAGTTAGCGTTCGGGGGTGGCGGGTCTCGCTGTATGGGCGGAGCTGCCAGCGCCTCCTTGCAGGCTGCGCCCTTCGCTAAGCTGCGGGGCCCCTATCTCCAGGGTCGGCCCCTCCCTCTTAGAGCGGGGACAGAGGTTGGATTTCGGGGCATCCTCATGTGAGCCCATGGATCCCCTGGCCCCTCATGCACCTTTCCGCAGGGAAGAAAAATGGGAACCATCTGGCTCTCCAGTGCACATGTGCTAGGAATAGGAAAAGTCGTTTGTACATTGGAAACCACGTAACTGCTAAAAATCCTAGGGGTTACATGCCCTTGCAGGCTCTAGTATAAAGCTTAGGTAAGCTTTATACTGCAGAGGCCTTGGCGAAGCTGGCTACACAGAGCAGGGCAGGCAGCCAGCTTATAACTATAACAGAAACCTATAAGCTGAGACTTAATCAGTTATCCCCATGTGCTAGTAAGTTCTGCTGACATTGGGAAAAGCAACCCCCAAGCTGCCATGGGTACAGTGCACACAACACAGTTGACATAAAGGAACCCAGTCTACTGAATTATATGCTAAGAGCCCATTTCGGAAATGATTTTGGGATTTTACTCAATGGGAGTTGAAGGCACCTTTCACAGAATCCAGTCCTTCAAGTCCTAAGACCTGAGCCATTTTTTCTCATTACTTTGTAAAGTCTCATTCAACTGGATGAAAGCTTAGAAGTTGCATTACTGAACTAGGTGTAATACTGAAAAATTCACTCAACCTTTAAATCCTGACTAGATGCCATACCAATGTTTGAGGTTGGGGAAAGCGAAGTTACTCACCTTCGTGCAGTAGCTATCGTTCTTCGAGATGTGTGTGCCTGTGGGTGCTCCACATTAGGTGCTGGGCTTGCTCCGGCGCCGCAGGACGGAGATGTTCAAAGCCGTAGTCAGTCGGACCGCACATGCGCGGAGGGAGGGGTCTCACGGCGTTCGTGCTCTCCCACGCTGCGCGATCCGGTCTCAACTAGTTCCTCGGACCCGCCTCAGAATCTGCAAAAAAGGAAACCGACTCCGAAGCAGGGAGGAGGGTGGGTAGTGGAGCACTCTCGGGGACATACATCTCAAAGAATGATAGTTACTGCACGAAGGTGAGTAACTTCATTCTCTTCTTCAAGTGATGTCCCCGTGGGTGCTCCACATTAGGTGACTGAGAAGCAGTACCCACCCAAGTGAAAGAGGTGGGATTCGGATGTCACTATGTATGTAAGGAGGAGAGAACTGCGGATGCTACAGAAGTATCTGAGAGCCATCTTGTTTGAATAGCGTAGTGTTTGGCAAATGTTTGATAGGATGACCAGGTGGCAGCCCTACATACATCAGAAAGGGGTACACCTTTAAGGAAAGCAGTAGAGGTAGCCATTGCCCTCGTGGAGTGTGCCCTAAGGGATTGTGGAAGGGGAACCTTTCATAGTGTATAGCACTGGGTTATACAGGAAACAATTAGGTTAGAGATTCTCTGGGATGATAAGGGTTGTCCTTTAGACTGTTCCGCGAGGGAAACTAGTAATCTATCGGTTTTCCTAAATGGCTTAATACGCTCCAAGTAAAAGGCTAGGGCCCTACGTACGTCCAGTGCATGGAGGGTTGCCTCACATGGTGAGGTATGAGGTTTTGGGTAAAAGGCGGGTAGCACTATTGGCTCATTGAGATGAAACTCTGAGCAAACTTTAGGAGTAAAGGCTGGGTGATGTCTTAGAATAACATTACCCTTATTGAAGATGGTGTAGGGAGGCGATGCCATTAATGCCAAAATCTCATTTGCTCTGCGCGCTGACGTGATGGCGATGAGGAAGACCAGCTTTAGGGTGAGGGTCTGGAGAGGTATGGTGGCTAGGGGTTCGAAGGGCGGTGCTGTTAAGGTGGAGAGTACCAAGTCCAGGTTCCATAGCGGGGTGGGAGTGCGCAGAGGAGGGTTTAGATTTAATAGGCCTTTAAGAAACCTCTTGGTGAAGGGGTGAGCAAAGAGTGAAAATCCCTCTATTGGCTGTCGGAATGCAGTCAGTGCTGCGAGATGGACTCTTAAAGACGATAAGGCTAGTCCGTTCTGTTGCAGGTGCATCATATATCTAGAATGATGGAAATGGGGACCATTTGAGGATCCACGTTGAGTTCAGAACACCAGGAAGTGAAATGTCGCCATTTGGAAAGGTAAGTGACGTGTGTATTTTATTTCCTACTGTGTATGAGATCATTCTTGACACGGTCAGAACGTAGGGCCTCGGAGGCATTCAGCCAGCTAGGTACCAGGCTGAGAGGTGAAGTGTATGCAATTGCGGGTGAAGGAGAGAGCCTCACTTCTGGGTTAGAAGGTTCTGGATTAACGGCAGGTGATATGATGGACGTCGTGCAAGTCGCATGAGAAGTGGATACCAATGCTGACAAGGCCACTCTGGCACTATCAGGATGACTTAGGCTTTGTCGAGCTTGATCTTCTGTAGGACTCTGAAGATAAGTGGGATAGGCGGAAAAGCATACATGAGGGGACCGTTCCAACTGAGGAGAAAGGCGACCCCTAAGGAGTGGCAGCCTAGGCCCGCTCTGGAACAGAATCGGTGGCACTCTCTGTTGCTGGCGGTAGCGAATAGGCCTATTCAAGGGGAGCCTCAACGGCGAAAGACGGAATGGAGAACATCCCGATCGATTTCCCATTCGTGGTCTATTGCGAAATTCCTGCTGAGGGAATCTGCTATCATGTTGCTGATGCCAGGTAAGTAGGACGCCACAAGGGTAGTGCCGTTGGCAATGCACCAATTCCATAGTCGGATTGCTTCTGTACACTGCGATCGGGATCGCACACCTCCCTGGCGGTTTATATAATACATGGTTGCTATGTTGTCTGTGAGGACGCCCACTGTGGAGTTGCGGAGGTGTGTATGGAAATTTCTGCAGGTGTTGGCAACGGCCCTCAATTCAAGGAGAATTATGTGTAACGGATTCCTGTGGCTACCAGCGGCCTTGTACGGAAAGATCGCCCATGTGAGCGCCCCAGCCGATGAGGGAGGCATCTGTGGTCATGTGACAATGCAGTGGCGGGTGACGAAACGGAGTGCCCGAAAGCAAGTTGTCGTCTACCATCCACCAGTGGAGGGAAGACCTGACCATGGATGGGACAGTTACCCACTTGCGTACGTTGTGCGTTATGGGATCGTATATTGTGATCAGCCAGTGTTGTAATGACCAAAAGTGTAACCTGGCGTGGGGAACGACGTATGTCGTGGAGGCCATATGACCCATTAATTTGAGTACTGTCACAACTTGTACTGAACTTCTGTAGAGAAATTCGTCTAATAGGTCTTGCATTGCCCAAAACCTGGTAACGGGTAGATATGCCCTTGTTGTGACTGAGTCGAGGCGCGCGCCTATAAACTCTAGGTTCTGAGTAGGTATCAAGGTGGATTTGTCCTCGTTGAGAAGGAGACCTAGGAGAAGGAAAGTCTCGATAGTCATCCACACCAACTCTGAAGTTTCTATAGATGAACATCCTTTTATTAGACAATCATCCAGGTAGGGATATATGACGACTCCCTTGCATCAAAGATGGGCAGCGACGACTGTGAATGTTTTTGTGAAGACCCTTGGCGCTGTTGCGAGGCCAAAGGGCAGTACTCGATATTGGAAGTGGTCTGCGCCAATCATGAAGTGTAGACATTTTCTGTAAGCGGGGTGAACCGTCACGTGGAAATAGGCATCTTTGAGGTCGAGAGCAGCAAACCAATCGCCCTGCTCCAGGGCCGTAGAATAGAGGTTAAAGTCACCATCTTGAAATGTTGTTTTCGAATATATTTGTTTAACTGTCGAAGGTCTAGTATAGGTCTCCATCTGCCGGTTTTTTTCTGTAACAGGAAATAATGGGAATAGAATCCTCTCCCTTGGAATTGAGATGGAACTTTCTCTATTGCTCCTATGTGGAGGAGATGGGAAATCTCAGCCCGTAGCAGATTGTAGAGGGGTCCCTGAAGAGGGATGGGGATGGGGGAGTTGTGGGCGGGAGAGAACGGAATGGAATCACATAACCTGAGCAGATTATTTCTAAGACCCATCTGTCTGTAGTGATATTGGCCCATTGGTTGTAAGAGGGCCTTAGAAGATGGTGAAAGATGTGACCGAGGCGCTGGGGGGCTGTATGCTTGCTCCCGACCAACGCGTCAAACGTACTGCTTATTGCCTGGGTGCGTTTGCGCGCGGTTATTTTGATTCTGGCGTCTTATTGGTCTCTGGCGTTGTTTTTGGCACGGCTGGTCGAACTGCCAATGTTGTGGTTGCCAGTGTTGTCTGGGATGGAGATAATCGTAATGCCTTTGAAACGGTGTATAGCGTTTCCTCCTGTAAGGTGGGGTGTACATTCTGAGTGACCGTAAGGTTGTTCTAGTGTCCTTGCTGGAATGTAAGACTGAGTCAGTCTTTTCCCCAAAGAGTGATCCTTTTCAAAAGGCAAATCCTCCACTTTGGATTGTAGCTCCCTTGGTACTCCCGCTGCCTGGAGGAATGAGGCCCTACGCATAACTACAGCGGTGGCCATCGTGCGGGCTGCAGTGTCTGCTACATCCATGGCAATCTGGAGACTGGTTCAAGTGGCGACATTACCCTCCAGGACTACAGATTTCAGAAGGGGCCTCTTAGATTCAGAAAGGGCCTTCATCAGGTCTGTCAGCTTTGCATAATTATCAAAATTATGATTTGATATATGCGCTAAGTAGTTAGCGATTCTAAGGAGCAAAATTGAAGAGGTGTATACTTTCCTCCCAAATAAATCGAGCCTTTTTGACTCCTTATCCGACGAGTTTGTTTTATACTGAGGGGCCTTGGCTCGTTGCTGGGCTGCATCGACCACCAAAGAGTTGGGGTGAGGGTGGGAGAACAGAAATTCTAACCTTTTTGGGGGTACAAAATATTTTTTATCAGCCCGCTTATTAGTGGGAAGGGCGGAGGCAGGAGTCTGCCAGAGTTCGTTAGCAACTTCCAAGATAGCCTCATCCAAAGGTATGGCCAGATTGGTAGTATGGGTAGTCTGCAAATTTTTTAAAAGACGATGTTGTTTGTCTTTGACCTCGGTGAGTTGGATTTCTTGAGACACTGCTACCCTCTTAAAAAGATCCTGGAACTGTCTCAAGTCGTCTGGTGGCGAGACATCTCCAGGGATGACGGCTTCATCAGGAGAGGAGGACTGATCAGTGGGGAATACTTCAGGAGGATGTGACTCTGCAGTGGCCTGGGGCTGTTGCCCATGGAGGAGAGGCGATGAATGGTGCGGTGATGAGGCTCGACCAGAGGGTGTTGGAACAGAATGTGGGGAGTGTCTAGAAGAGGAACAGGCCGTCATGGAATGTGGAGGGGATGTGGGTGAATAATGACGACAACGATGATGTGGTGAGTAGTCCCTATGATAATGGGAGGAGTCATATCGGTCCCGATAATAGTAAGATGAGCGCGAAGGAGAACGCCCATAACGATGGTGTGTGGTGTAATCGTAGCGTGAGGATAATCTTCTCGAGCGAAGAGATGGAGAAGGGGAGTATGATCTACGCCTGGATGGTGAAGGCAAGGCAGAGAAATGATGAAAAGACACTCGAAGATCTCTGGGAGGTGTCAGAAATGGAGATGGAAGTCTGTCAGGAGAGGAATATCTTCTGGAGAGCCATGGTGATCTGTTTCATGGTGGGGGCGGAGATGGTGATGGAGCTGGCGAAAATGCAGGAGGTGGTGAGACCGGGGATGGGCTGCGAATGTGATGGGTCTTTGCCTGTGCTTTGGTCGCTGTGCGCTCCGGTGCTCAAGTCGGTGCCGTCTGTCCTGGCACTGATGGCAGTGCCAACCGATGATGAGTTGCACAGGAATCGCGGTGAGCCCGTGTCGATGTTGGTGCCGAGTGCACTTTTGGCGGTGCTGGTGCTGGCAGGTCTCGAGTTGGTGCCAGTGGTGTTCCGTCCCGAGATTCGGGCGGTGCCATACGCTCACGCACCAAGGTCAGTGCCGTCTTCTCCCATGCCAAAGTTGTCGGCTCCTCTGGAGAGGAGCATGAAGGAGAGGTGGAAGCAGCACGTAACAGAGCCGATTGTGCCTGCAGTGCCGTTGGCAGAGTCGGTGCCGATGACCTCGGTGCCAAGGGCGATTCCGCCACTGGAGAAGTTACAGCGACGTGGGGAGACGTAGAAGGCAAACTTCTGTGTGGTTTCAAGGCAGGATGGGCGCTTGAAACCGAAGTGCCCAAGTTGGATCCTGAGGTAGTTCTGCCATGAGAAGTCAAAGGCAGAGATCTACTCGGAGAGGGCCTGGGCCTCTTAGGAGGAGCCCTGGAAGGAGAGGAGGCTCTCCGTTTCTGAGGCTGCTGCGCAGGCCGAGGCGGGGAGGCTGGCCCTGGCGGTTGGAGCGCCTTATCGAAGAGGATCATGCAGAGCCTCATTTCGCGGTCAGGGCGGGCCCTGGCTGTAAGTTTTGAGCAGTGTATGCATTTTTGCGGTACATGGCTCTCACCAAGACAGCGGATGCATGCGGCATGGCCGTCAGACACAGGCATGGAGTCGCTGCACAGGGAGCATTTCTTAAACCCGGCATTATGGATGTTAATGCTGCTCCTTCCCTTTGTGTGCTCCGGCTTGTTTTCTATTTTTTCTTTTTAACTATATACAAGAGTCTAAGGTATAACTGTGGAGGGAAGGAGAATGGAACTTAATGGACTATATAGTAACAGGAAAAACTTATTCTTTTTTTTTTTTTTTAAACAAACGTGAACAGATATAGAACTATTAATAAACTATTATAGAAATAAACTGAAGAATTATAACTGGGGTTTTCTCACAAAAGGTTGAACCAGAAGGAGAGATGATTGCTCCATCTGCAGCCTGAGGCGGTTGAAGAGGAACTGGTTGAGACCGGATCGCGCAGCGCGGGAGAGTGTGAATGCCGCCCCCCCACCCCCCTCCACGCATGCACAGTCTGACTGACTAGGGTTTGAACATCTCCGTCCTGTGGTGCCAGGGCAAGCCCAGCACCTAATGTGGAGCACCCACGGGGAAATCACTCAAAGAAGAACCTTTTTTGCATCAGGGGCTGCTAACCCATGGAAAAATCAGTTGGAAGGGAGGCCACACACAAGTGAGAAGCCAAAAAAAAACCAACCCAAACCCTCACTGATGTGGCCCTTGACTGAGAAGAAGAAAGATATTCACTGTGCACACCAGAGCCTAGTGGGGCCCAGGCTAGTAGATTTTGTGTGCTGCAGTCCCTCAGTAGGTGTGGACTCCCCAATGCTAGGAGGAGATCCCTGAACTTCTGGGGCAGGATCCAGCCCCTAGGCCTGAGGTTCCCTACCCATGACCTAAGGCATACAAGAAGCTGATGTACAGTGGAGCAGTGTTTCTCAAACTTTTTTTTAATAAAGTACCCCCTTTTTTAAAAAAATTATAAGTACCCCCACTACCTACAGTTTTCATACACACACAAAAAATTTCTACCATTGCAACACATTTGTTGAAGCAACTTAATCATAGCTGGGTGGGTGATGAAATTTTTGGGTGTAAAAAGTACAAAAATAATACAGTACTGTAAAACTTAAAACAAAAATTCAGTTTTCTCCAAATTTCAGTTGTGTTGACATACCCCCCAGACTTCTCTTGATTATCCCTGAGGGTACTTGTACCTCTGGTTGAGAAACACTGCAATAGAGGATGTGTCCACTGTGATTGGCAAGACAATCCTTTTTCCTAAACTGGAGTTAGGGATCCAATGCAGACTGCAAGCTGTTCAGTATTTCTATACCACATATGACTGGATAAAGCAAGGTCAGTGCTAATCATTTAATACCCAAGAGAGGTGGTATGGATTCAAGAGCTTATTCTTTGGGAACTGTGTTGCTATAATAGACTTCTGTAAAGACATTTACGTAGTACTGTGCAACGCTTACTAAAAAAATTAATGCTACACAAAATCATTGCAGCCTATATTAAATGGATTTTAAAAGCCTGACATCTCAAAAAGTGACTAAATGGGAAATCATCAGTGAACTGAGGTGCTTCTAGTGGAGTCCCGGTGCTAGTCAATATCTTTATTGATAAACTGGATAAAATATATAAAATTGTTAGCAAAGTAAGCAGGTAACACAAAAATGGTGGAGAAATTAATAAGGATAGGTCAGTCCTACATAATGATCTAGATCAGTGTTTCTCAGCCTCTGGTCCATAGACTGGCACTGGTCCCTGAGATCTTTATGACACAGTTTAGAAAGGCAGCAAGCTGTCCCTTGTATCAAAAAGATTCAGAAACAGTGATTGAGATCACTTCAAAAATTGTACTTGAACAATGTACTTTTTAATACAGTCAAATGCAAGGTCATGCTTCTGGAAACAACATATAGCACTCAATAGCGGGCAGTATTTTACAGTGACTTTATGAGTCATGGAGGATAGCCAACTCAACATGAACTCCCAGTGTGGTGCAGCTGCTACAGGAGTAAACACCTAACAGCAGGAGTCTAAAGAAGCTCAATCTATTAAATTTATGAAAGGAAGGATTAAGAGCAGTGTTTCCTGTAATGTGAGCACTTGGGCAGCAGCCCAGGAGAGATTCAGGTGCCACCCAGCTGATTGGCAGAGTGCACACAGCTGACCAGAATCAGCAGCATGTGTTTCTATTGATGGTGCACATGTGCACATGTCTTGGTGTACATAAGTAAATATATTCTGCACATGGATGGGAAAATTTAGAGGGAACATTGATTAAGAGGTAGCTTAAATCTATCAGAAAACAACATAATGAGATCTAATGGGTGGAGAATGAAGATAGATCAGGGATCGGGACATCGTGGGGGCACAAGGGATCACATGCTCCCACCCCAACAAAATGCTAGAGACAGGAGGGGCCATCCAACAACCAGCTGGGGAGGGCCAGGCTCCCACAACAGGAGTCTGTGCCTTCTCCCCCCTCCTGCCCCACCCTCCCCTCCTCCCACACACACACACTCACTGGCAGTGGTTGGGAAAGCGGATCAAGGCTTCCATGCTGCTTTGCTCTCCTGGCTGTACCACTCTGGGGGAGGGAGCAGGATTGCCCCACATCCCCCAGTGGGAGCGGAGTGATGTGGCAGCTGGGGGAGCAAAGCAGTGGGTCACCTTGCTCCACTTCCCTCACCATTAATGGTGAGTGTGAGGATGAACCCCTGCTGCTGGGGCTGGCCCCGCTAATGCCCTGGTCCACCTCAGTTGGGAGAAGAGGCGGGGTGGGGGCAAAGCAAAGGTGGGAAAGAGTCAGGGAGAGGGCAGGACAGTGGAAGAGTGAAGGGGCAGGCCCTGGGCAGAAGGGGAGTTGTCTCAGCTCTTCCCTGGGCTGGGGGTGGTCACATGGCTGGTGGCCCATTGGGTTCCCCCGACCAGTTGCCTCTGTCTTTTGCCTCAGAGCAAATTTTTTGGTGGCCTCAGAGTGCAGCCACCGACTTTTGCTGGAGGCTCCTCTCACAGTTTTTCCTAAAATACTTAATTAACTTTAGGAAAAACAAACAAATGTGCATATATACACATCCAAATCATTGTAATTTATTTATAGATAGCTAGTAAGAGTTGTGAAAAGTGATACTAACAAACATAACAAGCATCACTTTTCACAGCAGATGCACTGAGCCCTGGACGGTGGGTAATGTCGCACTTCCCCAGACCTGCTGAGCAACAAACGCAGACAAAGGGTGGGCTGGAGCAGTATTGCTTTTGGGTTGTTTATTGGTACAGATTCTTATGAATAAAGTGATACTCTCACACACACACATCACATTCATGCTGGCTGTTTGGCGGCAGATTACTTTTGATTACTTTTGATTTCCCTTGTAGCTGGAGTGCTGGCCAGGCATCAGCTTCCCGGAGACTCGACCATGATGCTCCTTGGGAGATCCCTTCAGATCTGCAGGACGCTTCTCTGGGCTGGTCCCAGGTTCCTGCTGTGATGTTACATTTTGTGTGTGTGAGAGCGAGAGATTTATTTTCTGGCCACTTCTCAGTTAATTTATCTGCTTGCAGGGTCTTTGTCTGCCTTAAAAGGTCACAGGCTCTAAACTGCCTTTTTGGTTGGGTATTTCTCATTCACACCTCACCCACATTCCACAGGTTACAGACATATACATAAGCAATATGATTTCTAGGTAAGTAACTAGAAACGTATCATAAATTGAATTACTTGACATACTAAAAGGACCTAATGTAAATACTATGGGTTAACATACCAAAGACATGTTAAGGACTTCACATAAATTGTAACTAAGGGTATGGCTAGACTGTGGCGGGTTTTCGGGATACCAGAGGAATGCATTTTCTCTTCTGCTTTTCTTTGCGGAAGAGCAACCGCGCTCTTTTGGAAGTCCCTGTATTCCTCGTTCCACGGGGAAGAAGGCAGCTTTGGGAAGAGGGGGCTTTTCCGGAATTTGGCCCAGTCTAGACGGGCCAAATTTCGGAAAAGCCTCTTTTGACAAAAGTGTACCTTTTTCCAATAGATCCTCGCAGTCTAGCTGTACCCTTAAGAAGAGATAGGGTCAAAGGGAAAGGGGAAAGCAGAGGAGTATGTCCAGTCAGCTAGATGCCAGTGAGGAGGAGGGGGGAGGTTGTGTCCGACTGATTACAACTGGGGAGCAACTGGGGGCCAAGGGCCATGGGGGGAGGCAGCAGAGGGCTGGAGCCTGCAGCTACAGCCCAAAGCTCTGCAGGCATGGGACAGGGCCCAGGGATGGAGCCAGAAGCCATGGGGCTGGAGCTCAGAGATGGAGCCTGAAGACCCAAACACAGTACCTACTGCCCTGCCACCCCAGGGCTGGAGCCCAAAACCTAAGTCCCACCAGCCCTGGGGGAAATGGGAACACACCAGCTCCCTGCTCCACCAGTGTTGTGCCCCAGGCGTCTCCAGGGAAGTGTAGGACCCAAACCCTGCTGCAGCCCCAGTAACCCACACCACGCCAGTGCATCCAGGAGCAACATGAAAGTGGAAGGGCAGCTACTTTGCCCCTCACCTCCAAATACTGCCCAGGAGGCTATGGCCACAAGAAAAGTCCCTGGTAGCCGCATGTGGCCACAGTGGCTGCATTTGAGAAACAGTGAGCTAGACAGACTAGAATGGAGCACAGTTTCTTTAACAGTGAGTGTAATTAATAGGGATGTGAATGTTTAACCAGTTAACAGGTAAGCCTAACCTATTAAGGTTTTAACCGATGGGGGCTGAAGCAGCTCCCCACCTGCCGCAGGAAGGGGGCTGCTCCAGCCCCAAGGGGGGCCCACCGCAGACAGGGGCTGCAGCAGTGTACCAGCCCGAGCAGTCTCTGTCTGCAATGGGCCCAGGCACCCTGCAGGCAGGGGCTGCTTCTGCTGGGACACTGGAGCAGCCTCTGCCTGCGGAGCGCCTTTGCCTACCACAGACAGGGGCTGCTCCAGCCTTTTTCCTATAAGCCCAAACTGTGTTTGGTCCTAAAAAGGCATGTGACCATGTCACCTGATGCTAAAACCCATTTTGGATCTGGTACTTTTCAACTCAAAGTGAGAAAAAATTAAGGGATATAAAGGGGAAAAAGAGATATAAAGGGGGAAACTGAACAGGGGGAATAGTCAGATGCCAGGAGACACTCACTTACCATTCAAGATGTCTGCTGGAAACATCTAAGACTGAACAGGGGGAAAGACTGGACCCGAGGTAGGAGGCTGCCTAGCTTGTGAAAAAGATGATTAGAACAAGGTAAGAATTTTCATGTTACAAGTATCTTAGGGTGCGTCTACATAGCACCCTAAACTCAAAATAAGATACACAATTTGCCCTACACAAATTACATATCTTATTTCAATTGTATTTTGAAAGAGCTTATTTCGAATTTTGGCATGTCTACACAGCACGAAATTTTGAAATAATACACTATTTTGACACATCCCTTAACCCTTGTGGAAAAAGGATTACAGGTATGCCAAAATAGCGTGCTCGTTATTTTGAAAAATATTTCAAAATAATGGGTGCATTTAAAAGACGTTGGGTAGCTATTTTGGGATATGTCCTGTATCCTGAAATAGCTCCACTGTCAAGATGTACCCTTAGGCTATGTCTACACTCGCGGCTTCTTGCACGAGAAATATGCAAATGAGGCTAAGCATGGAATATCACCGAGCCTCATTTGCATCCCTAATGAGCCGCCATTTTTGCAGAAGAGGCTCTTGCACCAGAAGGAGCTGTCTACACTGCTCCTTCTTGCGCAAGAAAAACCCTCTTGCGCAATGCTGTTATGCCGATTACTTTTCAGGAAGAGCGGCATTGCGCAGAGGGTTTTCTTCTTGCAAGAAGGACAGTGTAGACAGCTCCTTCTGGCGCAAGAGCCTCTTCTGCAAAAATGGCGGCTCATTAGGTATGCAAATGAGGCTCAGCAGTAGTCCACGCTTAGCCTCATTTGCATATTTCTTGCGCAAGAAACCACAAGTGTAGACATAACCTGCGTGTATTAGAATTAGCTGGCATGTTTTGTTTATTTTGGCTTAGTAACTTATTTCAGACTGTTTGTTTTCACTTGCAATCACTTAAATCCTACTTTTTATACTTAATAAAAAATACTTTTGTTTATTATCAAGCCCAGTGTAAATAATTGTTACCTGTGCACCTCATTGTGCACCTCTCTCTCTTTCATTGATAAAGAGGGTGAACTTATAAGCCTTCTCTGTGTAAAACTTTTATACAGAGTAAGATGGATTTTATCTGGGGCTGTGTTCCTCTTTGGGGCTGTGTTCCTGAGTGCTGTCAGTCACCTTATAACTGAGCCCTCCCTGAGCTGAGCTGGTTCAGCATCTATCTTACTCTGCAGGATGGGGGGGCTGCTACTCCAACTTTGTGCCTTAGATAGGGGAGACCAGAGCTTCTGGCTCAGCAGGATAGGGTGGTGGGTAGATAGGTGGGCTCTGTGGCATGACCAGCACACCATATGACAACCTTAAGGGGGCCCTCTCTGATCAAACCTGTCACAGATATGCTCTAGTTTTACCAGTGCTTATGGGTGTGGTATAAGATTCATTTAGTGATGTTTTATGGCCTGTGTTATGCAGAAGGTCACACCAGAAGATCACAATGGTTCACTCTGGCCTTAAAATCTATGGGTGAAATCCAGGCTCCACTGCAGTAAATAGTAAAATTCCCATCAATTTCAATGGAGCCAGGATTTCATGCTATGAGCCTAAGCAAGACTTGGCACACTTGCAGCCATTGTGGATAATATTTTGATGTTTGAAGTCAATCTATATGCCATGCTCCAGCAATCTAGGGAAAAGGTGATCAAGTGAAATCTGGACAAATGCATAACACTAGCTGAAGTACAGTATACTGATTATTTGGTGTCATAAGTGTATCAAGACCAACACTGCAAAAAAAGCGGCATCAATTTCTGAGGTGAAGCTACTTGAGAATCAAGCTCACTTGGAAATATAGTAACGATGGCAAATCACCTTGCCAAGTTTTTACTACAATTTGTGGAAGACCTTGGTACCACTAAGAGTTCCCCTAAAGAAAGACAATTAAGAAGATTCTGTCTTCAACAAAATGAATCAGTTACCTACTAGTACAAGCATATTGACATACTCTGATATAACTAGAGAGTTAACAGTTCAGGTGTTGAATGAGGACTTAAGGGATGTGCTACTACAAGAAAGGAAACCAATGGTGTATATCCCAGGTTGTCACATCCATAAGCAAACTGTACACAGGATGGCAAAGTAGTCTCTGCACAATATAAGAAAATTGACAATGGAACTCCATTGATTTACATCAGCAGAAGATCTGATCAAGATCTTACCCAGGGTAGGCAGACAGTGGGTTGAGAATACAGATATGTAAATCAATGCCATTTCTTCAGTACACAGAATGTCAAGTTTAATCTATTTGGTTCTGCGTATCATTGATTCCAGACCGCATGGCAGTTTTCTTCATAAGGAACACTTTATAATCTGTCTTATCACAACAAAAGCTTTGTTGCAGAATCCATGCAGAAACAAAAAGATATGGACAATACCCATGTTACCTAGACTGATTGTATTATATATCTTTTATTGGTTAAACTTCTGTTGGTGACACATTTTTAAGCTACACAGAGCAGTTCTTAAGGTCAGAAGCTTGTCTCTTTCACAAACAGAAGTTGGACCAATAAAAGATATTACCTCATCCATCTTGTGTCTCTCATTTTATTCTTGACATTGTTATTTCAAAAGCTTCAGAGAGGTAGTTGGGTCATCTGAAGAAGTGGACAGTGCCCACGAAAGCTCATGATACCATCTACATGTTTTGTTAGTCTTTAAAGTTCTACCAGACTTATTGTTATTTCAGCAAATTGTGCATTCAGTAGAAAAGGTATGTAAGCACTGTAACACTGAAATCAAATGATATTAAAATATTTTCATTGGAGCAAATTGCCATGTTTTCTATACAGTAGTATAGTAGTGCAATGTATATTCAGCAAATCTGAATTTTTGTTAATACTACATTAGTGATATGTTTCCTTTAGAGGGGGTGTAATATTATCTAATAGTCACAAGATGGCAATAGTACGTATAGTTTTACAAGCTGGACTTTTCAAGGACTTTCAGCACTGCAGTAGTCCCAGGAAGCTGTTGCATTTCACAACAAAGTTTGTTTTCCGGGATACTCTGCATCAAGAATCATTCAAGTTCAAGACCACAGCCTGTATTGATAGACAAACATAAACCTGCAATCTTCTCTTTCCCATTTGGACATTTGATTATTTTATTTCTTTTTGACTTTAGTTCTCACAATAACATGAATAGCTTCTTCTTGTCTCTGTTAGTAGGTCTTCTTTTCAGTAAAGACTATGTTAAACCTACAGAAATAGACGGGAAGAAGAAATGGAAAGGTGAAGGTACCACACCTAACCTGGAGAGCATTGTAATTGGAAGGTGTTATGAATACATTAGAATTGTGAATCCTAATGTTGGGTAAGTACTTTTCTTTCTGAATCAGTCTCCACACTTGAATGGTTTTACAAATCATAGGTCTGGTACGACTGTCTTAATCATGTGAGTAGTCCCGTTGAAACCAACATATTTGTAGTTGTTGAGAAATCCAAAATTCATCTTTAAGAAATCTAGTAAAATAAATATATTACAGGGATAGGGGAAGCTATTTGTCAGCAGTACTTCAGATTTTCGCTGATCTTTTTTCATTAATGTCCCTAAAGTGCAAAAGAAAAGCTGAAGGAATGGGATATCTAATTTAACCCTCTTGTGCTTTATGTTGTAAAGGTATGTTAGCTTCTGATAACCTAAATCTGGCTGTATTGACATGTTTCTCATAGTAATTAACTGTATGACATCAATCCTAAATTTAAGTTCCAATGAATGATAGACTTATGGACCCATATGAATAATAATGGTGAAAAAATGTTGAAACTAGTGAGATGAGTGTTAAATAGGATTTTAGCTGAAATTAGTTGTGACCCAGGGTTTCATTAGAACACGTTTTCACAAAGACTGAAGATTCTGATCTTTTTCTGCAAAAAAATAGGGTAATTACTGGAATGTTTAAATTAAAACAAGGCTTATGCACCTTTCAGGCAAAGGGTATGTCTATACTGCTACCCTGCGTCTACACAAGCTGCCAATTATTTCGAAATATTTTTCAAAATAATGGGCGCGCTGTTTCGCCATCTGGGCAAACCTTGTTGCACAAGAGACAAGGGATGGTTTGAAATAGTGCTTTGTTTCAAAATTTGGGACCATTTATTTCAAAGATGCGCCACATTTCAAAATAAGCTATTTCAAACTAAAATTGAAATAAGATATGCAATTTGCGTAGCACAAATTGCATATCTTATTTCAAGTTTAGAGTGCAGCGCAGATGCACGCAAAGCCAAAAAAACAAGTGTATTGATATGAGACACTCATCTGTTCTGAATAAAGTAACATTTTGTAGGAAAGAGGGCAAAGAAAAAGCTAGTTCCAAAGAGATTAGAGCAGAAAACTTCTGGAAAGAGACCTTTAGGGCACATCTACAGTACACGGAAGATGGATGCTGCTGCGGTCCATCTTCCAGGGTTCGATTTAGAGAGTCTAGTGAAGATCCACTAAATCAAACTCAGAGGGTGCCCCTATCAGTGCTGCTACTCCTGCTCCTCACAAGATGTACGGAAAGCCGATAAAAGCATTTGCTCCCATCAGTCTCCATCAGTAATTAACATAGCTGGAGTTGCATATCTTAATTCGACCTTCTGTTGCAGTGTAGACCAAGCCTTAGGAAGATTTCTAGAAGAAAGAAACAAGGAGAAACAAAATGTGACAAAGAATATCAGGAAGAAAATAATAGGTATAAATCTAGTAACTGAACCAGCTAGTATGCATCTACAAAAGATTATTCCAGGTGAAAACCTAGGCTGGAAGTTAAATATTCTTCTCACACCTTGTTCAGCAGAAGATAAGAAATAACAATGCACCTTACTTAGCAAGATGTAGAATTACCTTAATCAGAGAAAATTATTTCTATCTTAAGAGAATTATTTAAGACATGAACTGTTGCCCATCAGTTTCACAATCTGAGGGTACCCCCCCATCCGGGACTGCCCCAGCCTGGAGCCTCCCATCCCTCAGGTGCCCTTTAAGGGGAGGGGAGGCTGAAGATCCCCACCCGCCACCACGATTCATATGGGGATATTGCTGGCTGTTCCCCTTCATCAGTTTGCTGCATTCCTTACTCTTGCTGGGAAGTGCAGGGGGCAGACAAACCTGGACCTGCCCCAGCTGGGGGATATGCACTCCTTCCCAGCTGTGCCCTCTGTGGCACCCATTTAGAGGTGCTTCTCACCTGGCCCCAAGTTGCTGCTGAGAGAGGGCTGGGGTAGTTCTCTCTCCCTGGGGCAGCCTGCATACTGAACCCCTTATCCCCACTCACACCCCAGAGCAATGATTTCAATGAAGCATGTACATTTTCATTTTATTTTCCAAAAATCAAAATTAATTGAGTTAAGGACTCGAGCAATGCCGGGTAAATCTTCTAGTAATTTATATGCATATAGGTGAAGCCCAAAGTCCAGTGTATCCCAAAATGACATTAAAACCACATTAAGGTGCAAAGTCAAGCACTGCAAAGTTAGGAAATGCCAGAATTAAGGGTCCCCAACATCACATAATAACTCTCTGGCACAGTCAGTATAGAATCCAGTTCTTCATTGTAGTATTCAGCATCTTTAAATAGATCATCATTTCTCTTCCTGTACTCCCCTGAAATACGCAACTTCCAATTTTTGTACCACATGAGGCAGAGGTCCTACAGGAAACAGCCTCATTTACTACACAGTTCTGATTCATCCCCAGAGCATAGAATCATGGAATCATAGAGCTGGAAGAGAGCTCAGGAGGTCATCAAGTCCAGCCCCGTGCCCAAGGCAGTACCAATCCCAACTAAATCAACCCACTTCTTCAGATGACCGGAGTGTAGGAAGTCCAGATTCAAGAATAAATAAGGCAGGGGAGGAGAAGAAAACAAAATGGAAGGGAGCAGGGCTGGCCTTACCACGAGGTGAACTGAGGCGGCCGCCTCAGGTGCCAGACTGTGTGTGTGTGGGGGGGTGCCACTAGGACCCAGTGTGTAGAAAATTGTGTCTGCTGCTGGTGCATATGTATTCTCTCTGCTCTAGATGCACAGAGATGGTGGAGTGCTGTGCTGGAGGAAGGAGGGCACAAGAAACATAACGGGCAGGAAAAAAGGTGGCATGGGGGTGTCATTTGAGCTCCCCACCTCAGGTGCCAAAATGTTGTGGGCCAGCCCTGGAGGGGAGGGAAAAAAATGAGACAGTGAGTAGATAAGCTTCAGAGGGATAGCTGAGTTAGTCTGTAACACAGTGGTCTCCAACCTTTTTAAGCATAAGAGCACTTTTTGAATTCAAGTCAGTTTAGGATCTACCTCAAATCCAAATACCTCTGCCCCTCCCCTTTGCCAAGGCCCCACCCTCCTCACTCTGTGAAGATGGGATATGGGGGGGAGGAGGGACAGAGTGACATCAACGACCCCTTACCTCTGTCTCCATCCACTCTGCACAACAAGCAGGAGGCTCCCAGGGGGCAGCTCTGAGGCTCTGGGCAGGAGCAGCAGGACGGTGGGGGGAGGGCCAGCTGAAGTGCAGGCACTTGATAGCCTCCCAGCCAAATCAGTTAGGATCACCTGTCAAAGGCTCTAAGATTCTTTCCCGTAGAAATTGTCCAGTTTGGCCAATATCCATTGCAGTGGGGCATTGCTGGCATAGATCACATTAGTGGATGTGCAGTTAAATGAGCCTTTGATTTGGTGGCTGATGTCATTGGGTCCAGTGATGAAATCGCTGGTATAGATGTGTGTGCAGAGTTGGCACCAGGGCTGATTGCAGGGGTGGGTTCCTGGATGATTATGTTATCACCTACAGTCCTCAACTTAAACCCCTCCAACGCATTATCTATGCGTTGATCTACTCAGGACCTCTATGGTGGCATTCTCGGAAATGCTTCCAGTTCCATGCACAGGGCCAGGTAGGCAGGCAGAGCTTCAGAGTCTCAATGCGTGGATGAGACGATGGTGTAGGGAAGAGGGGTTTGGATTTATTAGGAACTGGGGACACTTTTGGGAGAGGGGGAGCCTATACAGGAAGGATGGGCTCCACCTAAACCAGGTGGAACCAGATTGCTGGCACTAAACATTAAAAGGCCATAGAGCAGTTTTTAAACTAAGAGATGGGGAAAGCCGATTGGTGTGCGGAGATGCACGTAAATCGGAGGAGACTTCTCTTAGAGGAGAATCCATTGATAGAGATTCTCTAAGCTGTAGAGAGGGCAAACCATGGGCCAGAGCAGACAAACAACCGCATACAAAGGAATCCAATGCATCAGGGAAGGGCAGACAAATAAGCAGTGGCAAATTTTTAAAGTGCTTCTACACAAATGCTAGGAGTCTGACTAATAAGATGGGTGAACTAGAGTACCTAGTATTAAATGAGGAGATTGACATAATAGGCATCACTGAAACCTGGTGGAATGAGAAAATCTGTAGGACACAATCATATCGGGATATAAAATATATCGAAAGGATAGAGCAGGCCGGGTGGGTGGCGGAGTGGCACTGTATGTGAAAGATAATGTAGAATCAAATGAAATAAAAATATTAAGTGAATCAACATGTTCAATAGAATTGCTATGGATAGTAATTCCATGCTCCAATAATAAGAAATTAGCAGTAGGGATATATTACCGACCACCTGACCAGGACAGCGATACTGACATTGAAATGCTGAGGAGATTAGAGAGGCTACCAAAATAAAGAACTCTATAATAATGGGGATTTTAATTACCCCATATTGACTGGATACATGTCACCTCAGGAAGAGAAGCGGAGATAAAATTTCTCAATGGCTTAAATGACTGCTTCTTGGAGCAGCTGGTGCAGGAACCCACAAGGGAGAGGCAATTCTCGATTTAGTCCTGAGAGTGCAGGATCAGGTCCAGGAAATAACTGTTACAGGACCGCTTGGGAATAGTGACCATAATATAATAACATTCAACATTCCTGTGGTGGGAAGAACACCTCAGCAGTCCAGCACCCTGGCATTTAATTTCAAAAGGGAATTACACAAAAATGAGGAGGTTAGTTAAACAGAAATTAAAGGCACAGTGACTAGAGCCAAATCCTGCAAGCTGCATGGAAACTTTTAAAGACACCATAATAGAGGCCCAACTTAAATGTATACCCCAAATTAAAAAACATAGCAAGAGACCTAAAAAGAGTCACGTGGCTTAACCACCATGTAAAAGAAGCAGTGAGGACAAAAAGGCATCTTTTAAGAAGTGGAAGTCAATCCTAGTGAGATAAATAGAAAGGAACATAAACACTGTCAAATCAAGTGTAAAAATGTAATAAGAAAAGCAAAAAAGATTTTGAGGAACAGCTAGCCAAAAACTCAAAAGAAATAACAAAATGTTTTTAAGTACATTAGAAGCAGGAAGCCTGCTAAAAAACCTGTGGGTCCCTAGACGATCAAACTATAAAGGCGCAATCAAGGCGATAAAGCCATTGCGGAGAAACTAAATGATTTCTTTGCTTCAGTCTTCACGGCTGAGGGCGTTGGGGAGATTCCCAAATCTGCACCGTCCTTTGTGGGTGATGAATCTGAGGAACTGTCCCGGATTGAAGTGTCATTAGAGGAGGTTTTGGAACAAATAGAAAACTTAATGTTAACAAATCTCCGGGACCGGATGGCATTCATCCAAGGGTTCTAAAAGAACTCAAATGGGAAATTGCTGAACTATTATCTGTGGTTTGTAACCTATCCCTTAAATCGGCTTCCGTACCTAATGACTGGAAGGTAGCCAACGTGACACCAATATTTAAAAAGGGCTCTAGAGGCGATCCGGCAATTACAGACCGGTAAGTCTAACTTCAGTACCGGCAAATTAGTCAAACAATAGTAAAGAATAAAATTGTGAAGCATGTAGAAGAACATAATTTGTTGGACAAAAGTCAACATGGTTTCTGTAAAGGGAAATCCTGTCTTACTAATCTATTAGAGTTCTTTGAAGGGGTTAACAAACATGCGGACAAGGGGGATCCAGTAGATATAGTATACTTAGATTTTCAGAAAGCCTTTGACAAGGTCCTCACCAAAGGCTCTGTGTAAATTACATGGCCATGGGATAAGAGGGAAGGTCCTTTCTTGGATTGAGAACTGGTTAAAAGACAGGAAACAAAGGGTAGGAATAAATGGTAAATTTTCAGAATGGAGAGGGGTAACTAGTGGTGTCCCCAAGGGTCAGTCCTAGGACCAATCCTGTTCAACTTATTCATAAATGATCTGGAGAAAGGGGTAAGCAGTGAGGTGGTAAAGTTTGCAGATGATACCAAACTGTTTAGGATAGTCAAGACAGAAGCAGACTGTGAGGGACTCCAAGAAGATCTCACCAAACTGAGTGATTGGGCAACAAAATGGCAAATGAAATTTAATGTGGATAAGTGTAAAGTAATGCACATCGGGAAAAATAACCCCAACTATACGAACAGTATGATGGGGGCTAATTTGGCTATGACAAATCAGGAAAGAGATCTTGGAGTTATCGTGGACAGTTCTCTGAAAACTTCCACACAGTCTGCAGCGGCGGTCAAAAAGGCAAATAGGATGCTAGGTATTATTAAGAAAGGGATAGAAAATAAGACCCAGAATATCTTACTGCCCCTGTATAAAACTATGGTACACCCACATCTTGAATACTGTGTACAGATGTGGTCTCTCTCACCTCAAAAAGATATTTTGGCCTTGGAAAGGGTTCAGAAAAGGGCAACTAAAATGATTAGGGGTTTGGAATGGGTCCCATATGAGGAGAGGTTAAAGCGACTGGGACTTTTCAGTTTAGAAAAGAGGAGACTGAGGGGATATGATAGAGGTATGTAAAATCATGAGTGGTGTGGAGAGGGCGATAAAGAAAAGTTATTTATTAGTTCCCTAAATAGAAGAACTAGAGGACACCAAATGAAATTAATGGGTAGCAGGTTTAAAACTAATAAAAGAAAGTTCTTCTTCACACAGTGTAGTCAACCTGTGGAACTCCTTGCCAGAGGAGGCTGTGAAGGCTAGGACTATAACAGAGTTTAAAGAGAAGCTAGATAATTTCATGGAGGTTAGGTCCATAAAAGGCTATTAGCCAGGGAATAAAATGGTGTCCTTGGCCTCTGTTTGTCAGAGGCTGGAGAGGGATGGCAGGAGACAAATCGCTTGATCATTGTCTTCGGTCCACCCTCTCTGGGGCACCTGGTGCTGGCCACTGTCGGCAGACAGGATACTGGGCTAGATGGACCTTTGGTCTGACCCAGTACGGCCGTTCTTATGTTCTTATGTTCTGTTCTTATTATCAACAATCTACAACCTATCCTAGAAAATGACCCCTCACTCTCAGAGGCCTTAGGGGAAAGCCAATTCTCGCTTACAGACAACCCCCTAGCTTCAAACAAATTCTTTACAGTAACCACACAACACATCTCCATTATAGTTTTGGCTGCCCTAAACTATCCAATGGCGAAGATGGCTCTGATTCTCTTCCTGAATCCTATGTTTCAATTCTAATCACTGTGACCAAACTGTGCTACAGATGGTTCTTTTGGGGTTAGAATATTTTTTAAGTAATAAATCCCATTTTCACCAGCAAACCTATAGTTTTTGCTGAATTACTGTAAGTATCTAGCTGCAAATCCTGCAATATCTTAGCTGTTAGCTGATTGACTTCATTAATTTATTACAAACTGCCCACACACACTTTATAATCTTCGTTTTATTTCTTTTTGGGGATTGTGGGAGTATGTGAACAAAGCACATATTGCTGGTATGCTATGGGAAAATATTACTATGTGTTTTAATTATTTCAGTGAGAAGAACTGTACAGAGATATGGGAAGCTTTCAAAAAGGCTTTTATTAATAAAGATCCTTGCAACATTTTACCATCGGATTATGAGTTATTTATTAACCTGTCAGTGCACACAATTCCACCTAACAAGGTACTGATTATCAATAGTATGTTAATGATCATCTAACATCTCTCCCCTATCTTAGTAGTCCAAAATTGACCAGATTTGATATGGTGGATCATGGGTTGATTTTTTTGCTCACTGTGTGGGCTGCAAACTAAAAGGTTGAGAACCAGTGTTCTAGTCTTTGATCTCTCAGCAATGAAGTGTGAGGGTGATATAATGTGGTTTAGAATTAGTTGCTGTAATAGTAAACTTGTAACCAAATAATTGTGATTTAAAGCTGGTCAGAACTACTACAGATAAGGATGTGTCCAGTTAAACAGCTAAATGTTTATAAAAGCACTCAAAGCACTTTAATTAAACCAAGCTTAAAACCTATCTTATGCATGGTGAAGAGTAAATATCTTCATTCAGCCCTGACAAGTGAGCTATCTAATTTCAATGTCACCATTGCAAACGACATGTTTATAGAAAAAGCCCTATAATGGCACAACTGTACCACTGCAGCATAGATACTACAGAAATGGAAAAGATTCTTCTCATCACACATAATAAATCAACCTCTTTGAGAAGCAGTCACTAGGCTGACAGAAGAATTTTTCCATTATCTAGCTGTGTCTACACCAGAGTGTAAGTCAACAATTATGTTGCCGCACGTAGTTACGCCAGTCTAACTTTGGAATGTAGATCAGACCTTAGTTTTATTTTATTTGTATTGATCACTTGTCTATATAGAAATATGTGCTGCCACACATTAAATGATCATGTGGATCTTGCTGCCACACACTTCATAGTGCAGCTTTCAGTGCATGACAGCAGGGTCTATATGGTCACGCTTTAGATTCACACCCTGGCTTGCTGTACGCTAAGTCCATATAGACAAGTCCTGTGTGTCTATATGTCTCACTTTTCCTAAACCTGTCAGCTCAAGACAGGTGAATTCTACACACCCTAAGTCTTTCTACAGCTCAAGCTCTAGTCTCATAGTGGTGTCAATCCCCTCAACAACCCCACTGTCAAGTTATGCCAGAATTACACTATTGTTAGGGCAAACTTTGTCCCTAGATCTCTATTAATTGAAGTATAAAATTTAAAATTAATTAATATTGGTTGGATTAGACCAAGCCATTGGTGAGATTCTGAAGTCTTTAGAAATTATTTCAAAAACGTTATTTTAAATGTTTTCCCTGCCACATCACACACACACACATCCACAGGATGGCTTGGGTTTTGGTACTTCCTTTTGTTTTCTCTCCTTAGGCTCTGTTCTGGGAAAATAACCATCTGCTGGTCACTAGCTATTCTGATAAAAGTCGTCGCTACATGCCTCTGTGTGATACTCTAATTGCTTCATTTGGAGATTTCCTAAATTGGTGTGGACAAGCAAATGATACTGGTAAGACAAGAAATAATACAATGAAGAGTTGATTATAAATTCATGATGGGGCTAAAAGACACACTGATTGTTTTGTACTGGAGCTATGAATCTGATTCTGCTCTCATACCCATATAAACCAGGAGTAACTCCCCTGGTCAGTGTTATGATTCTCCACCATCTTATATAGGCATTTACACTTCATCTGCAGCTGAAGCACAGACTGAAATTTGGAGGGAGGTTGCAAAAGTGGATTTAAGTCAACTTTTCATTTCCCGAATCCCAGGGCTTTCTGAGCACCAGACGAGTTTTCATGATTTGAGGTAGAGCAGTTTCCATAGACACAGGGGACTGCTTTGAGACCACAGCCTGTCACAGAATCATAGGACTGGAAGAGACCTCAAGAAGTCATCTAATCCAGTCCCCTGCACTCATGGCAGGACTAAGTATTATCTAGACCATCCCTGATAAGTGTTTGTACAAAATGTAAAGACCAGTGAAAGGGAGGGAAAAAATGGTGCATTACTGTCATGGATATATATCCTATCAGATCTTAAGTGACATACAATGTATATTTTAAAGCCACTTTGAATTTTCTTTTATCATATTTTCAATAATGAGCACTACGTTTCTTCCCACAGGATTTGATTATGATTCCTGCCCTACGACAGAAGAGTGTGAAAATAATGCAGTAGAATCTTTCTGGAGGATTGCATCAATCACTGTAAATCATACAGGTTACACTCATTAAATATGTGCACAGTTCAGAAAGCTTTAATAGGGTCAAACGAATATTTTCTGGAGTGCTTACCACTAGTTTAGGCATACCCTTAAGGCCCTGTATAGATTAGAGAACTTAAAGGTGTAATATAAGCCAGAAAAGCATAGGTTTTGTCTTGACTACCTTATGTGTTAAACATGCCACCCACCCACTTCAGTGGTTGGAAAAAGATAATTAAGCAGGCAGCAAAAGAAGACAGCTCCTGCAGTAAGAGAAGGAGACACTTAATGAGGGACACTGGGTAGCTCCTCCCATCTCCTTTTCCATTTGTAGTCTACGATACCTATTGGCCAGCTAATTGGCTTCCATCCCCCAGCTCTGGGAACTGACTTGGAGCACAGACTATTTGAATGTGCACCTCTTTCTGGGTGCGGCCTGGGGAGGGTTTTTTTCACTTTCTTCACAGCACCTTCAATCCACTCTAGGTTAATTAAGAATGTGCTTAGTATCCAAGGGTATGTCTACACTATGGGATAAGGTGGAATTAAGGTATGCAACTTCAGCTACCTTAACATCTCATATTGATCTGTCAGAGTGCCCCAACCCTGCCCTGAAGGGAACCACTTCTATGTTGAAAAGGCAGATCACCTTTTGTAGCCACTCATTTCTGGTTCTCTCTACTGCAACTGCCAGGTAGGGAACAGTTTTGATGGTAGTTTTGCGACATCAGCATTTTCACTTATGCCCTCACTGGCCATGACTAGAACTAATCTATATATAAAATTTCTAGGGAATGTTATGAAGAATAATCTTCTGTTATCTATTGCAGTATGCAAAGCAGAGCTCTGGGGTCATATACGTTATGCTTAATGGTTCTGCAATAGGGGGCGCCTATCCAGTAAAAGGGTAAGAGAAATAAACTAATATTGTGTTAATATTTTAGGGTTTTACTGAGAAATCATACATTCAGCTATTATACAGCACAAAGCTATGGAAGTGAATAATTTGCTGAAATTTGTGGCTTCAAAACCAATCATTTCCCCCTTTTTTAACTGGACTAGGAGCAAAAATTTAGAAAGCTCTTGGGTGCATATTGGGCAGAGTCCTATATTATATGTCAAAGGCCACAGATGTAGAACTTAGCTGTTACATAACATTGTTCATAAAAGACCAAAACACTGAATTAGTCCTAACAAAAAGGTCTACTGATAGCACCCAAAGATTGTGTAGAGACTATGACTAGTAAACAAGAGAAGAATGGAATCAGAAATTAGATGGATCAAAACTGATGTGTCAGAAAGGAGGCCTAATTGGAGGGCATCGTGGTAACAGGAAGGAACGGTTCCACCCATCACCCTCTTTCACAGTCCTTAAAAGAGACTTGAGTCTGGCTTAGCAAGCCAAGACATGTGCATCTTTTGCAACACTGTTGTGAGGCTGTGACCAGCAAGGCAGCTAAAAGCAATGTGTTTAATAACCCTATTCGGGTATAAGTTTGCCAGGTGTCCAAGTGGCTGATAAGACTGTATGCCAGTGGTTACCAACTGGTTGATTGTGATCGACTGGTCAATCCCAATCCCAATCACACACACACACAGCTCTGAGGGAGAAGGAACGGACAGGGATCTTCACAAGCTACTCCTACCTGCAAGCACCTGTTCCTGGCCAATGGGTACTGTGGGGGAGGTGTCTGCCAAGAGGGGCAGCATGCTGAGCCACCTGCACTCCCTCTCCCAGAGCTGCCTTGGCCTTTTCTGGTAGCAGCCCGGGGTCAGGCAGGCAAGGAGCCTGCCTTAGCCTTGCAGCACTGCCAACCAAAATATGCTCGAGTGCCATAAGTGCCAAGGGGTGAGAGCCCATACCCCAACCCCTCTCCTGGAGCCAGCACTCCATACCCCCTCCTGTACCCCAACACTATGCCCCAGCCCAGAGTCCCTGCCTACATCCGAACTTCCTCCCAGAGCCTGCACCCTGCATCCCAACCTCCTGCCACAGGCCAGCACCCTCTCACCTTCTCTTGCACCTAATCCCCTGGCCCAGGCTCAGCCTGGAGTCCCCTCCCATACTGCAAACCCCTCAGCCACAGCCCAGAGCCCGCACCTCCTCCCAAATCCCAAACCTGTGCCCCAGCCTGGTGAAAGTGAGTTAGGGTTGGGGAACAGAGCAAGTGACAGAGAGAAGGGGGATGGAGTAAATAGGATGGGGCTTCAGAGAAGGGGCAGGACCTCAGGGAAGGTGCAGAGTAGATCCTGGGCTGCCCTTATATTCGAAAAGTGGGTATATAAAGGTTGGAGGCCACAAATGTGTGCTGTGTTTCTATTTCTTCACCAGTGAGATGACTAGAAAGTCAGCACCAAAGACAGGAGCTGCATTTCCTATATTTACTATTCTTTTTTCTCCCCTTTTGTGTTAAAAGTTTTTTTCAAGGTGATTGTTGCCATGAGATTAAGCAGGCTGAAATCTCTATACTTGGAACCCTGAATCCTGTTTAAAACTGTTGATCTTATAAATAGGGATGCAAGCGACTAATCGACTAGTCAACTATCCGATTAGCTAAAGCTTATCAGGTAGTCAACACACTAGTCAACTAGTCGCTTTTCCCCCACTTTCTGCCTCTATCAGAAAGAGGCAGCAAGGGGGGAAGAGAGGGAGATATTGGGGGGGGGCATCTTAAAAGCTGGTTCCCCCCAGCTCTAGCTCCAGCTCCAGATCCGTGGGATTGAAATGCTGCATGGAGCCTGGGGTCAGTGGACACCCCTCTGGACCCAGGCTCCACATGGTGTTTCAATCTTTGAAGTGCATTCTTTGAAGTACTAGAGTATTTCTTCTGGAATAGCTTATTTTGAAAGAAGCATGCAGTGTAGACATTTCAAAGCGGAAGCACAACATGAAGCCTGGGGCCAGCAAGGGACTCCACGTGATGTTTCAATCTTTGACATTTAAAAAGGTGGAATGCTGCACTAGTCCTTATCGACTAATTGAACAGTCGATGGAAATCCCATTGACTATTTGATTAGATAATTAATAGAAATGTATCATCCCTACTTATAAAGTGACAAAGTCATGTTAACAGATTTGAGGCTCAGGGCCCATGTATTTCATGGAAATGGAATACCAGCCTTTTCAAAATGTCAGTTCAGCAAAGCTTAATTTTAAGCACTTGTTTATTTTTCACTGAACTCGACAAAGCTCAAGTTCTTTGCTTAATTAGGCCTATATGAAAAAAATAAAACACAGGGAGACTCTAAAAAGAATAAGTCGCAAGTGGTTGCTTGTGTTGCTTGTACTTGAGGCCTACTTAATTTGCTCTCCAATAGTAGTGTTATGCTTAAACGAAGCACACGAGATCTTTTATGGGAGAAAAGGCAGTATGCCGCATTTATTGAGAATACAACAGTTGCATATGCTTTTCAATCACACACACACAAAACATCATGCATACATCATCCTGCCAAATGATATCATAGTTACCAGTCCAGAGTCTGTATCAATCTAGTGGCCAGGTAGATTGAACACAGGGAGGAGCAGGGCCTTGTTGGTCGATCGATCCGATACTCCTCTCCAGATAGTGTGGCAGATGAACCCAAAGTTCCATAGCAAAGCACCCTGCTATTTATAATCCTTCTTCTCTGTTAAAATCCATGGATCCCGCTCTGTCAGCTTGTGACTCCCGGAATGTTATCTTTTGATGTGAGTGTTCCCAAAACATCTCTCGAAGGTTCATCCTGTAATTAATCGTCCTTTCGGGGTGCTTGCTCCGCTTCAAGGCTCGTCAATCTGCCAATTATCCAATCTCCTTGTGAGTAGGGGTACGCATTGATGGTTATAGATGACTCCTCTGCAGTCAGGTTGTCTCGTCCTCTGGCCTTCGCCCGCACTCGCTCAACCCCCTTCTTTGGCCATCTGGTTCTAAAGCCATATAACTTTGCATCTTATCTTTGACACATTCACACTCCTTACATACACAAGTCTCCGGGGTTACAGATCTACATGGCGAAGCAAAAGCGTTGTAAATTAAACAATTAAGGCTTGGCCTTCAACATTCGCAGAATTCCTCTAATCTTATTAACACAGCCAAAATACCCAGAACTGTTTTTCTACTTCAGAACGAAGAAACTAGGCCTTCAACTGAAAGGACTAGATTTGTAAAATATTAAATGTATGTTAATATATATATATGCCTTATATTGCTATATTATTGCTACATTACTATACCTAAAATAAGAAATATAAAAAGAATAAAACTTTCAATCCTAACAGTAGGCAATTCACAGATAACAAAGGAAAGGAACGGAGATTTTTGATAAAGAATAGGGAGACATTTTAAGAAATTCTAAGGTCCAAGTGGTAGTGTCATGGCAGAGGGCATACAACTCCCATTTGAATGATGATTAAAGCACATGACTTCTCTTGTTGGCACAAAGTAAAATCTATTTCTTTTTTAAACAATGGCAGTGGTTAATTTAACAATCATAGAATACTAGGACTGGAAGGGACCTCGAGAGGTCATCGAGTCCAGTCCCCTGCCCTCATGGCAGGACCAAATACTGTCTAGACCATCCCTGATAGGTTATTGTGCGATAATGTTCACTTATGTAGTACTAGAGGATTTACCTGGTGTTACTTGGGGTCTTCACTCAATTTTTGTTTTTCTTCATTTAAATCATTGGTCTTGGTTGGGGCTGTGGATGAGGGGTTCAGTATCCAGGCTGGCCTAGGGAGAGAGGTTAACCCCAGCCCTCTCTCACCACAGCAAAGTGGGGCCAGGTGAGAAGTGCCTGTCCATGGCTGCTGCAGCTGAAGTAGACACAGCCGGGGGACGAGTGCAGGTCCTTTGGCTGGGGGACAGAGTAAGAGTGCGTCTACACAGCAATTCCATTATTTTGAAATAATTTTGAAATAACGCTGGCTTAGTCTGACTTCTGTAAACATCATTTCACGAGGAATAACGCCTATTCTGAAATAGCTATTTCGAAATAGCTGTAGGGTGAATGCTCCACTGCTGCTATTTCGAAATAGCTCCTCCCCAGGGCCTCCTGGGGCACTAAATCAAGGTAGCATGTCCACATTAGGGAAGCCTGCCTCGGATTAATTTTGAGGCTTCCCTGTAGTGTAGACATGCTATTTCAAAATAACCTATTTCAGAGTATTTCTTCTGGAATAGCTTATTTTGAAATAAGCGTGCAGTGTAGACGTACCCAGAAACACAGACATACAAACTCTTTCCAATATACAGGAGATAGCTGTCCCTTTCTCCACCCCTGTCCCCTGCTGCCCCAAATGGGGTTACAGCTGTCCTGGTTTCCATCTCTGGCTCCTTTTTGCCATCCTGTGGTCATTATATAACTGTTTGTGCTAGCAGACCCCTCCCTTTCTGTTTTATGAGAAATCATTGTATTCCAGGCACATCTCATTGTTCGGGCACAACCAAGCCCCTACCTTGCTTTCAGTTAAGATAAGAGGAAGCTGCATACCAAATTTGGTGGTCCTAGCTCTTACTGTTTAGGAGGAGTTCTTTAACAAAACAAACAGAGACAGACAGACACACGCACACACACACAAATTCTCTCAAATATATAGTAGATATAAAAATAATTCTCTCCACTGCAGGAATTACTATGTAAAATTCTGTGATCTGTGTTCTGCAGGACTTCAGCTGATATAATCATAGTGGTTTGTTCTGGCCCAAAATTTCTTCTGTCCTAGGTCAAATATAGTACAATACAGAAATCAAAATACTTCAAATAATTCCTGAAGAATGCTTGCTTTTTTCTATCAAGACAAACTATATTTCAAAAGACAGCAAGCCAGATTTTAAAAAAACCCAGTTGTAGATGCAAATAATCACAGGTAATTTTTTTTGCAGTTACAGGCAGAATATATATAATTCAGCTGCCTTTATATCAAGCAATTAGACATCTAAGTTACATCAACTTCTTTGCACATAACTGCACTCATCATTATTTACCCTAGCATAATTGCATGCATGAACAAAAAAACTGGGATCAGACTTCATTCAAAAATCAGTCCTGAATTCTTAATTTATAAATTTTTGTTTTATTTTTTGTAAGCCAGATGCCTTACAACACGTTTTAATGCTATATGTTAAACTGTTCCATTTGATTCAGCACTCTGTTTGATTTGAAGAACTCTAAACTCAAACTTTATGCTTTTATTATCCTATTTAAAGACTTTTTTCCATTGGACCATCAATTTAATTGAAATTATTTTTGAACATGCCTTGGATAGTACTATTATTGGTCACAAAGACTTAGACACAGGAATAATTTTGTATTGTCTCAGAACTTATGATATACAACATAAATACACATAACTTCCTGTACTCATTGCCAGTAAAAATAATCCATCTTATTAACTCAATCTGCTCTGATAAATCACTCCCTAAAACAATAGATCTTAACCTTCCAGCAGCAAGACTGATTGTATGTAAAAGGAAAAATGTGGCTTAATATTTTACTGTTTATGTACTCCTGGTCAGATGTGAGATCAGTTGCTGTAACTCTTTTGACTTCAGTGGAATTATTCCAGCAGAGAATTTGGCCCTTCTGTAGCTGATCTTTTCAATATTATAGTACTAGCAGGCAAATTTAGGGTTGCCAGGTGTCCGGTTTTCTACCGGACAGTCCGGTATTTGCACCGTCTGTCCGGTAGAAAAGTTCAGAAAATACCGGACACGTGCAATGTCCGGTATTTTGTGAATTCCCGGCTGGGCCTTGCGGGGTTGGGGGAGCGACTGGGAGGCGGGGCGTAATTGGCTTTGGGAGCCCTGTGGTCGCGCGCAAAATCTGGGTGGGGCGGGGCGGGTGGGCTGGGACTCCCAGCCACTTCCTCCGCCCGGCTTCTGCGCACAACCAGAGGCTCCCAGCACCAGTCGCAGCCCCGCCTCCCAGCTGGGAGCCTCTGGTTGCGAGCAGAAGCCGGGCGGGGGGAGGGGCTCCCAGTCCCGCCCCCGCCCAGCTTCTGCTGGCAAGTAAAGGGAATGCCTGCCGGGGGCGTGGCTGGAAGGACTCCGGCTGTGGCCAGTGGCTGCACGCCCCCCCCGTCGCCAGGTCTGCTTCCCTCCCCTCTTCCTCTGCCCCCCCCATCCTCTCCTCTAGCCCCACGGCCCTGATCCCCAGCTCTGCTTCCGCTCCCTCTTCCTGCCGGCCAGCCCCGCAGCCCCCGGACACCCCACCGCCAGCCCCGCCTCCCGCCCCCTTTCTCCAGGCCCCCTTTCCTGCCGGCCAGCCCGCAGCCCCGGACACCTCCCACCCCCGCCAGCTCTGCTTCCTGCCCCCCCTCCCGTCTAGCCCCTCAGCCCCGGACCCTCCCTCCCCGCCAGCTCTGCTTCCTGCCCCCTCCCAGCCGGTCCTTTCCTCCTCCCCCCCACCCCCCAGACAAGCGTGTCCGGTTTTTTAGCGGGGTCTACCTGGCAACCTTAGCAGGCTTACCGGGCTTTGCCCAGGTCCTTCAGGGCAGGGAGCTGGTGTGTGTGTGTGGGGGGGGGGGGTTGAGGAGAGGAGGGTCAGGGCTGGACCTTGGGGATGTGGGGTGGGGCAGTGCAGGAGGCTGGGATGGAGGCATGTGCAAGAGTGAGGATTGGGTGGTGAGAAGGGACTCAAGATGGGTGGGTCTCATCTGGCACAGGCCTTTCCTCTCCCCTCAGGCCTCCTTCTCAGCCATCAGGGGCATTTTCTCTCCCTCCCCTGGCCCGCTTCCTGGCTACCAGGGGTGTTTTTTCTTTCCTCCAGATATCCTTCTCAGTTGCCAGGGGTGTTTTCTCCCTCCCCCCTCCCCCCTCCCCATTCCCTCCCAGCCTCCAGGGGTCTTTACCTGCCCTACCCCCCCAGCACTGAGGCCAGGGGCTGGGAGGGGGAAAAGTTTCTGAGGCAGGGGCTACTTACCCAGTGTGCTGACAGGCAAGATGGCAGAGCCCTAGCCCTAGCCCTGTTGGCCACTCCCTTGGTGGTATGGCTGCCCCAAGTGACCATTATGCAGGATAGATCTCCCCTTTGGGCTTACTGCTCCCAGGGTCGGTCTCATATTGTGTGTCTCCAAACAGCAGCTTTTCCCTTTCTATGTTATGGAAAGCAGTCCCTTTCCCAGGGCTTCCGGTTTTCCTGGCACAACCAAACCCTGACCTTGCTTTAAGTTAGGAGAAGAGGAAGCTGCATACCAAACTTGGTGGCACTATCTCTTACCATTTAGGAGGAGTTCTTGAAAAAATGGACTCACAGACAGACAGACATGCTCTAAAATATAGAGAGAGTTAACAAACAGCAAACCTGCCTATGGAGGGTTCTTCCCAGGTCAGAATGGACAGCTTTATAAAAAAACCTCTTATGCTCTTACCTGTTCCCATTGTAGGTATTTTACACCCTTTTGATTTAGTGATGTGATTTTATATCTACAGATATATTTGTCTTGTGGTTGTTACTCTTCCTTCTATTTTAAAAAACAAAACCCATCCTGTGCCTGAAGAAAGGCTGCTCTTGTAGTTGTTGATTTTTTTTAAACTAAATACCTAGCAGTTTGTTATAAATGCTGCTTTTAAAAACCTTATTCCACTCATATCTTTATTAACAGAGTCTTATTCCTGTTCAACCTGCCAAGATCAACAATCAATAAAACAACAAACTTAGGATTCATGCACCCGTAAACTTTGGGGATCGGAGTTTTGCATCTTGGTTCTGTATCTGATAATGAGCTCCAAAGAAACCATAGGGGCAAATGCCCTGGACCCTGATAACCTTTTGAAATCAATGAGATCTGGTTACTGAGAAAGGAAAAAAAGCTACATAGAACAGAAAATATCTAACTGTTTGTTTTTTTAACCAGATTTTTTGCAGACTATGAAATACCTAATTTCCAAAAAGACAGAATTTCACGAATTGAAATCTGGGTCATGGATGACATTGGGGGACCTGACTTGTAAGTTATAGGTGTTAAAAAACTTTGTTTTTCCTCTTTTGGTTCTGATTTTACAATTTTCACTTTATTTTTCTTTGTTAATTATTAGTATTAGATTGCAGTAACTTTCAAAATGTGTTTTATGCATTACAAGCACAAAAGAAACCATGGTGTCTTCCTTGGAAGGCGTATCATCTTTTTAAAATATAAAGTTGATGTGACCAGAATTAGGCACAATAAAAAATGTTGTAAAGCCCTAACCTGCTGAGTCAGTAGGCCTATGTGGCCTGGTCCACACTAAAGGGGAAAGTTGTCTTAAGATACACAACTTCAGCTATGTACATAGCTGGAACTGAAGTATCTTAAATTGCATTTTGGCGCCATCCACACAGCGGGAGGTCAACAGAAAAACACGATCCCATCAATTTTCCTTGCTCCTCATCAGGAGCAGGACTATCAGCACTGATGAGAGTGCCCTCAGTTTGAATTAGCAGGTCTTCACTAGACCCACTAATTTGAATCCCGGATGATTGACTGCGGTAGTGTCTATCTTGTCAGTAGTGTAGGTAAGCCACGGTAGGAAGCAGCTATTGAAACTGGCCCTAAGTGAGGGCAAGGCAAGTACAGGTTAGACTAAATAAGAACTATCTAAATCCCAAATCAAACTCTGAGGTTTGAAAAATATCTTTTCACTGTCCCCAGTGCATTATTTTTGAGGTTTACACCTCTTTGCAGTTCATGGTTCTGGAAATTAGTAGAAGTGGAGAAATGCCATAAGAAGGTCTTTTCTCATGTACTTGTGACCAATCCAACAATAAGAACTGCTAGCACTTTTGAGAGCCTGAGCTTGGGATATTTCAAGCCCAATTCTGCAATCCTGGGAAATTTAAATATTTATCAGCACTTTTAAGATTCTTATTTGGACCAAAATTCTCGATCAGTCATTACTATTTTATGAAATTGAAAGTAAACTTCTATCCGGCCACAGGAGGTAAGATGGATTGGGAAGCTCTCCATGATAGCAGTTTATGTCTGAATGCTAATGTCCAGCAGCAGGAGTTCTAAGTGATTGAGGAAGGACTCAGGCAGAGTCTGTGAAGTTCACAAGTGCTGAGGTCTAGACTCCAGTTGTTGCAAAGTGAAAATAAAACACTACTGCTGATGCAAGCGTATAAGGAATTCTGATTTGGTAGCATTTTACACCAACTTTGTACAGTGTAAATGAGGTTACAGTGTGCAAAGTAGTGGAGATTTGTATTAGTCCAACAAGTAGATGTCCTATGGGGGTAGTTTTGTTTTTCTAGGGAACTGCTGTTTGGTTACAAGATATCACAGTCTGGCCAGCTTGCTGAAAATCTCCTATAACTTATTAAATTCCATTAAAAATATACCTCCACACCAATTGTAGAACATTAAGGTTTTGAGATTAAAGCTAGCTGCCATAGCAATTGACACAATGGACATTAGCAAAATAAATAGTTGACTAATAAATGGTTTTGTTAACACAAATTTCTTTCTGCAGGGATTCCTGTGGGAAAGGCAGTGTACAAATATTAGAAGAGAGACTCAAAACCATGGGTTACGACATCACTTGCATTGACAATTACAAGTAAGTGGAATTTATTTATTGACTATGGAGTATTTGCTAGAATTTTTCAGAAATGCTAACCTACTTCTACCAATGAGTATTCCCATACCAGGGGGCCCTAATCTGCAATGTTGTAGCTTTCATAAGAAATTGACTTCTGAACGTGATAATGCTATCTTCCTCAGCCATCTGAGCACACCTCTAAGGATACGGCAATCATACAATTTGTAATTTTATTATTAAATGCAACAGTATCCTCACTCAGTACTAAGACACAGAAGATGGCATGGTCTCTTTCACATAGAGCTATCAATTTACATAGGAAATTAAAATCTGAATAACAGTTATACATTAAGTATTTCCTTCTCATGTCTGCAGAATTACTTATGGCAATGGTAGTTAATGTTGGTATCCAAGGCTTCATTCTAATTTAAATACCATTAAAAAGGGAAGGTTTAGAAACTGAAATAGTGAATCGCTTCATTTTATAACATTGTCTGATTTGCTTCACTTCTTGTTTGTTTTGAGGAATTTTCTTACTGAGGCTATGTCTACACTGCAGAGCTTTTCCAGGATACCAGAGGCTATGCTGTGTCCAAGGAATGCGTCCTCTTTTTTCGAACAGTTTCTGAAAAAGCGGATGCATTCTTTCGGCATCCCTGTATTCCTCCTCACTGTATGAGGAATAAGGGATGTTCCAAAAGAGGAGGATTTTTTGAAATTTGTCCCTGTGTAGAAGGGCCAAATTTTGGAAAAGCCTCTTCCGAAAAAAAAAAGCGGAAAAAGATACGCAAATTGTGGTTCGCAATTTGTGTATATTTTCCCGATATAACTTTGCAGTCTAGACATAGCCTGAGTGGTACTAACTAAAATAATCTCATTACAGATCTGTACTGCTGTTAAAATGCCTGGATTATCCTTATCACTCTGATTGTTCTATTTTTTCGTAAGTAAACATGGTAAATAAAATCAATCCAATTTCTATGCCATTAGAGCCAAATGAATAATTCACAGCTAACAATTTATTCAGATTTCACCTATTCTAGTGATTGCAATTTTTCCATGACAGCTGCCTTGAAATGTATTTTTTTGAAATTATTCAGGAAACAGTTCCTACTCTATAAATTGTATATAAGCAATTAGTTGCAAGTAACTAATATTAATCATTAAAGCAGTGTTGATTATTTTTGATTGAACACACAGACTGCCTGATATATTGTTATCCACTAATTGCATGCGCCTAATTCTTAGAATACAGTATCTCTTGCACATATTCATAATTACAAATGCAAAATGTGCTTTGCATGAACATTCTCCACTAAAACTGATATTATAAATCAAATATAACAGCATTAAAGCAATTATGTACAATGTAATTTTCAATTCCCAATTTCAAGAAGGTACAGTTTTGATATCCAAAGATTCAGAGAACTTATGTTTCTCCAGTACACTTTTATGCGAAACATGTGGAAACTTAAAAACAAGTGGAAACATTCATCTTTGCTGTAACTCTAGCTAAGTGCACCGTGGATAAATTTAACCTAAAGGATGGGCAGTAGAATTCTTTGTATAAACTGCAAAAATGTTTCCCAACACAAACATCCGAAGTTGAAAGGAAAAATACTAATAGCTAGTGCTAAATTTGAGCTCAGGTGACTAAGAAGGCCATAAGTTCCACAAGTTGACTGTGCGTTGTGTGATGAAATACTTCCTTTTGTTTGTTTTAAACCTGCTATGTGATAACCGGTCTGCCCCCCACTGGCCCTACAAGAGTTAAAACCAGTCTAGGGAGGTTCAGTGGTAGGTAGCCACAGGTGAGGCTGCAGATAATTAAGGGTCAGCTGGGGCTGTATAAATAAGAGCTCCTGGAGTGGAAGAAAACACTCGGGCTATGTCTACACTGGCGGCTTCTTGCGCAAGAACATCTTGCGCAAGGGTTCTTGTGCAAGAAGACGTCCACACTGCCATGTGCGAGCTGTGCTTTTGCGCAAGAGCACCTATGTCAGTATGGATGCTCTCTTGCGCAAGAAAGCTCTGATGGCCATTTCAGCCCTAGGGCTTTCTTGCGCAAGAAATCCCTGCTGAGTGTCCTCACTGCCCTCTTGCACAAGAGCTCCTGCTTCTTTACCTGATAAAAAAGAGCGTAGCGCTTGCGCAAGAAGCCCTCTCTTACCACGCCGTACTGTAAATTTCCTTGCGCAAGAGCAGGCGGGCAGTGTGGATGCTCTGCAGATTCTTGCGCAAGAACGGCTGTACTTGCGCAAGAAGCCGCGAGTGTAGATATAGCCTCACTGTGGCTTCCAGTGAAGCAAGAGGCTTCCTGAGACAGAGCAGTGCAGAGAGAGGCAGACAGAGCAGGGCAGCTCTAGACCAAGGTTTCCCAACCTATGGGTCAGGACCCAAATATGCATCGCCATTACATTTCAAAAGGGTCGCCAGGTGGCTCTTAAGGAGCCATTCATACATTTTTTGAATTGCCCTGGGTCACCAAGTCTTCCTGAATTGTCAAAATGGGTCCCCATCTGGAAAAGGTTGGGAACTGCTGTCTAGACCAATGTTTCCCAAATGGTGTTCCACGGAACCCTGGGGTTCTGCGAAGTGAAAATAAGGTTTCCGCAAGAAAATTCCATTACAATAACATTTTATGATTAAAAAATAATAATATTTAAGCATTTATGAATTTTATTGAAAACAATTTTCATTTGTGTTGATCTCATGACCTTGTTTAGCATCTGTTTATTATTATTCTTACTTATTTGTGGTCTACTTTTTCAGCTCCATATATAAGACTGTTATTAGGGGTTCCACAAAATTCTTTTGAATTTAAAAGGGTTCCGTGGCCAAATAAAATTGGGAAACACTGCTCTAGAGTAACACTACTCCCAGGCTGCAGGGCCTGAGGGTACCAGGGCTGTAGGGAGACAGCCAGGGAAGAAGAAGGCAGCAAGTCCATACCCCTTGCTTATGATGAGTGGCCATTTTAGACTGCAGTTTGTCCCTGAGGCAGGGGCTAGTGATGACTGGCAGTAGGGTCACTGAGGCAAGGTCAGTATGGGGTTGAAGGTTCACTGAGAGGGAGGACCCCAGAGAGTGGGGACACTGCAGCAAGTTAGTACCCAGAGGGGAGGGCACCGTGATTTGGGAGGGGCCCAAATATAAGGTGGCAGAGCCATTAACACATAAACAGGTAACAGTAGGTGAGACATTGGCCGGAAGGAGGAGCTCCAGCACTGAATGGAGCTAACTCCAGAATAACCATCAGGAAGTGCCATAGCAGTGCGTGTTCACCATGTTACATGCTGCCTATTCATTTCATTTGGTGATTCCTCATTCTTGTGTTATGAAAAGGCATACATAGCACTTCCTTATTTTCTCCATACTAGTCATGATTTTATAGACCTCTATCATATCCCTCCTTAGTCATCTCTTTTCCAAACTGAAAGGTCCCACTCTAAGGCTATGTATAGACCACACGGATCTATTGGAAAAAGGTACGCAAAGGTACGTGTTCCGTAATTTGCGTACCTTTTTCCGACAGTTTTTTCGGAAGAGGCTTTTCTGAAATTTGGCCTGTCTACACTGGGCCAAATTTGGGAAAAGCCTCCTCTTTCAGAAGAGCCCTTCTTTGTCATGGGAGGAGGAAGACAGGGCTTCCGAAAGAGTTCATCTGTTCTTCCGCTAAAAAAAGCAGAAAAGCAGACGTGTTCCCTGGACGTGGCAGAGTTTTCAGGAGTATCCGGGAAACCCTCATAGTGTAGACATAACCTAAATAATATCTTCTCATATAGAAGCTAGCCAATATGCCTAATATTTTGTTGCTGTTTTATGTACCTTTTCCAATATATCTTTTCTGAGGTGGGGCTATCATATCTGCATAAGAATGCTTCAAGATGTGGGTTTACCATACATTTATATAGAAGCAATGATATTTTCTCTTATCATCTATCACTTTCTTAATGATTCCCAACATTCTGTTGGCTTTTTTGCTGCTGCTGAACATTGAGTGGATGTTTTCAGAGAACTAGCCACAATGACTCCCAAATCTCTTGAGTGGTAATTGCTAATTTAGACCCCATCATTTTATATGTACAGTTGGGATTATTTTTTCAAATAGGCTTTATCAACATTAAATTTTATCTTCCCTTTCCCAGTATTATGAGATTCCTTAATAACACTTCATAGTCTGCTTTAGATTTAACTAGCTTGAGTAGTTTTATGTCAGCTGCAAATTTTGCCATCTCCCTATTTACCCCTCGCCCCGATCATTTGTGAATATGCTGAACAGCAGTGGTCCTAGAACTAACCTCTGGGGGACACCACTATTTACCTCTCTCCATAACGAAAACTGACCTTTTATTCCTATCCTTTGATTTCTATCTTTTAGCCAATTATCAGTCCATGAGAGGACCTTCCATCTTACCCCATGACCACTGCGTTTGTTTAAGAGCCTTTGGTGAAGACCTTGTCAAAGGCTTTTTGAAAATCTAAGTACACTGCATTCCCCTTGTCCACATGTTTGGTGACCCCCACAATGAATTCTAGTAGATTGGTGATACATAATTTCCCTTTACAAAAAATCATGTTGACTCTTCCCCAACATATCATGTTCATCTATGCACCTGAGAACTCTGTTCCTTGCTATAGTTTCACCCCATTTGCTGGGTACTGCAGTTAGGTTTACTGGCCTATAATTTCCAGGATTGCCTCTGGAGCCTTATTAAAAGTTGGTCTCACATTAGTTATCCTCCAGGCATTTCTCTCTTCTCCCAGGGTTTAGACCATATTCTTCAAAATCTTGTGTTGTGGGTACTTTCCTTTCCTTTACTGATGAAATCTAGATAGGAACCCTTTAGGAAACAATGTCCTTTTTTTCACTTAAGGGCTGTGCATATTATCTCTTTAGTACTACCACTCATTGCAAACATGGGACTAGCTCTCTATTCCAGTCTAGCTGTTCCATACTTATATGATCACCATCACTATAGTAGCTGAGCATGTCTGTAATAACAGAGCACCTTCCTTGGGCTGGCTCTGATTCTGCATGTTATTTAATGCCTCAACTCTCATTAACCTGCCTTGTAAGAATGGGTCTTACTTCCACTCCCTGATTTATCCCTGCAATGGTTTTTACACCTTCTTTTATATTCAGCTGTGTGTGATCATCCTTAAATCCTGACCCATGCTCAACTGCTGTTCACAGGGAACCCTTCTCCACTTTGGCCTTCAAGGTTCTTGTTTGAATCTTTGCTATTAAAACCAAGATCTGTCCCCGTGGCAGCTCCACCTCAGCCTGTGCCCTAGACTTCAAGGTCTACCACAATGGCTTTCCTGTGCTTCGTCGCATACACCCCGCAGCTCATCCCGGGTGATACCTAAGAATTCACACTAGGAACAAGGGCATCCTGACACGGTGGGTGGGATGGCTGCCCAGTCACTGAGATGTGTGTAGGCTAAAATGAGAAATCAAAGCAAAAAAAGACACTCCCGTATAGCAAGTCTCAGAGGAGTGGCTGTGTTAGCCTAAATCTGCATTGGAACAATGAGGAGTCTTGTGGCGCTTTAAAGTCTAACAGATTGATTTGGGCGTAAGTGGGGTTTTGCCCATGAAAGCTGATGCCCAGATAAGTCTGTAAGTCTTTAAGGCACCACCAGACTCTGTGTTGTTCCCATGCAGCAATAACTTACAAATCTGCAACAATTAACCTCAATGATTTTAGCTTCTTTTCCCCCTTACAGAAGAGAATCTGTAGAATGCAGGCCAATTGTGACTGATTTGTTTGAATGCCTGCACTGTTTGAATTTTTTCTGAGTACTTTCCCAGATTTTGTTTACTCCATGAATGGATAATAATTAAATATGATGATGATTTAATTCACTGGCAAACAGCTTTTACAGAGATTTTTTCACTATTAAAGATACATTCCAGTTAAGAGTACAACTAGAATTTTTACACTTTAAGAATAAATATTGAAATTAGCCATTCAGATATTTACTAAAAAAACAACAACAAATGGTCTGGTAGCACTTTATAGACTAACAAAACATGTAGATGGTATCATGAGCTTTCATGGGCACAGCCCACTTCTTCAGATGACCGGAGTTATGAGTTTGGGATATGAAAACTCGAAATAAATAGGAGAGGGGAAGGGGAGGAGGGAGAGAAAGAAATTGGGAGGGGGTGGGAGACAGCACATCATTAAGGATCTGGAGAATGGGTACGTAAACCTAAGCAGATAAAAATCAAAGACAATAGATAGATTCCTAAGACAGGAAGGATACCACTCAGGGAGCACTCTACTGCATCCTCTTTTACAGTGGCTCAGTGCCACAAAGCAGCTGAACAACTGGCAACAACCTCAGCAGGTGGGTCAGGTAAAGTCATATAGGTGGCTTTATTCTGCACTTCCAACTGCTGCCACAGAGGCATTTGAAGGTAAGTGGCCATGTCAGAGCAGGAGTGGAATTGACCAGAGGTTGCTGCGTGGCACCACTCTAACTTACACGGGGAGCGGGACATGCTAAAGCTCAAAATCCTGGAAGTCCAAAGGCGAAGAAATGCCCTTTTACCCTCCACACTTCAGCTGTGGCTCTTGTGAGGACTCTGGCCTATAATAATCATCTATGACAGCTTGGCATTTAAATTGACCCTGGAGCTGAAAGGAACACCAGTAGGTGGCATACGAACCTGAGCAGAACACATTCCAAATGCAGTCTGGGACAAAGAACATGTAGTTAGTGCGGAGTTCTGTGCACCAAATTCCTTTTATAAAACCATGACAGCTTAGCAGCATTGGCAGTGATTTCAAGAGCTATTTTAAAAAGATTTCTGGAACTGAATTTTCAGCTTCACTTTTTGACTTCAAACTAAAGGATCTGTGCTCAGTATCCTATTTGTTTTCTTTTCTTTAGGTCTGCACCTTCAACACAAAGAAGACTTGTATCTTCAGAAAGAGGCAACAGCTGGAGCAGGCTTATTTATACTATTTTCGTAGCATTTGTTTTTGAAATCTGCTTTAACCCACTAAATTAATCTATATAATTCAGTCCTTCAGTTTGCCTTCTCATTGTCCATCAATTTGGCATCACCCTGTTTCTGAATGTAATTCCTCCCTTAATTAATGTGATTGCAAGGCTGCTTATTATAATAACCTATGTAACATTGTCTTTGACTTCTCTGTTCCTGGAAGCCTCAGACATGCCTTTGTCTCTCTCATCTTAACTAAGGTAACTCCCCTGTCTGTGGCCTCACCGCAAATGTTACTGCCCCTTTATTCACATCTCAGGAAGCTGGACCACACCATCCCTATTCACAAATTGCTTTATTGTTTCTCCACCCATTTTGGATTCATTTTAAAACTACCTGCTTGTTTTCAAAAGGCTTCCTTCTGCCTCATGATCTTGGGCCTCATTCTCCCTTGCTGTGTACTTTGTGTTTTCATCTACACCTCTGCAAAGTGAGCACAAGCTGAATGTAAAATGCTTTTATCCCTTGTGTCAATGGGTGTTTTTGGTAGCATTTTAAAGTCAATTTGTAAATAACAAAACAAGGAGTAAGGCAATGGAGAACTGAACCCACTGTTTTCACATACAATATATCCATCATTATCTGGGAGTTTCTCCTCTGGTTGTTTCCTGCTGTTTGGATTACCAACAACCAAAGGCCTCTCACATTAAGTAAAATTTATCTTGAAACCTTTGAGTCAGGAATCAGGTATTTACAATTAGGGAAATTTACTGGATTCTTTGAAATCTATTCAGGATCAGGGTAGAACTGGTCAGCAACTTTTTGAGACCCTTTTCTAATCAGAAAATATTGATTAATTGAAACTTTTGGAGGAAAGGGTCGGTTTTGACACATTTCTCTATATGAAAATATTTTGGAAAAAATTGAAGTTGTTGAAATTTTTGTTTTGATGGTTGACATGGGAAAACATCAATTTTTCTAGTTCAAAATAATCTTGTTCTGAAATGCAAGATTATAGGGCAAAAATTTAAATTAAAAATGGTCAAAATTTAAATGCACGTCCAACCTTTTTTCCCCCTCCTCCTATCTTCTGTTCAATTAACATTTTCAAGATTTTGAGGGTGTTATCCTTATTTGAGGTGGGAAATTTTTAAATCACAAACATTTTTGCAGGAAAGTAAAATTGTTTCTAGAACCTCTCAGTGAGGCGACCCAAGCACAATGTTGACTGTCTGCTGAGCCAGCTCTGTCTACAGTCTGAAAGTCCTCCTGAGTTTCTGTTTCTTCCCAACCACTAAGCCCCTCTCCCAGACTGAGGCTGTACAATGTATAGCTAGGAAAATTAAAATACTTTTTCCTATGAGAATTTTGTACATTGATTTTATTTCTTTTATTTCTTTTTGCAAATTCACTATTAATTTCTGTGTATGCTTGTTAGCAGTGAAGCTGATTGTGAGCTATTGGAATGTTCATATTCTCATTTAGCTTAGCAAGAAGTTTCCTTCCTCCTGCTCTGATATTATTTAACTCTCCTATTCTGCCAATATGATGTGCATGGAAGATCTAAAAGCTCAGTTATATAGGAATACATTTTTCTGGTTTTGATTCTTCAAGTCAGTTCCATCTCAGGGGCTTTGATGTTTACATACTTCAAATATTTACAGCCTTACTATCCTGCATTTTTCAAATACCCTTCTTGGGCTCATACATTAAGGTTTTATGCACATAACTCAGGCACTTGCAAAAGGCATGTATACATTTGCAAATCTGGGCCGCCATCTGCACCTTAGCTAGCCCTTTGAAATGTCCCTTCTGTACCTGCTCATTTTTGTTGCTTTTCTATACTCTTCCCAAACAATAGCCAGTAGAGTCATCTGACATCTTAGATGACCAAAGCAAGGACATAAAGGTCTATCACTTACTAGCACACCTGCATGATGCACCACATTACACTGGGAACTGTGAGGAGCAAACATTGTTATATCTTCTTCCTCTAATGACAATCACATATCCAAACTACCCTTTAGTCAGAAATTGTCATGTCCCACTGCTTTGTGTGTTCTACCATGGAACTGATCCAGAGACTAGCTAAACACCAGCAATATCAGGCCCAGGACTCTTACGGTACGTCTGCACAGCCACGTTATTTCAGAATAACTGACATTATTACAAAATAACATAGTGCGTGTCTACACTACAAGACTTTATTTTGAAATAAAGTCGAGCTTGAGGATTTCTTATTCCAACTCCTGGTAACCCTCATTTTACAAGGAGTAAGGGAAGTCAAAGGAAGAGTGTTCTTCCTTTGGCTTCCTGATGTGTAGACAGTGCCAAAAGCTGAATAAAGCTACACAATTGACTTAAACTATGCAATTGATATAGCTCCATGTTGCATAGCTTAATTCAACTTTAGCCCTGCTGTGTAGGCAATCCTTAGACAACCTACATTACCTGTGCCAAGCATTTTAACTAGCCATCTTTTGGTTTTAAGAATCTGAATAGGCAGCAGGTTTAAAACAAACAAAAGGAAGTATTTCTTCACACAATGCACAGTCATACTGTGGAACTCATGCCAAGGAATGCTGTAAAGGCCAAAATGGTCACAGGGTTCAAAAGAGAATTAGATAAGTTCATGGAGGATAGGTCCAACCGTGTTATTAGCCAAGATGGTCAGGATGCACCCGTATGCTCTGAGTGTTCCAAGCCTCTGATTGCCAGAAGCTGGGAGTGGAAGACAGATCACTTAATAATTGTGTGTTCTATTCATTCCATCTGAAGCACCTGGCACTGGCCGATGTCAGAAGACAGAGTACTCAACTAAATAGATCATTAGTTTGACCCAGGAATGCTGGTCTTATGTTCATGTGAATACACTTGTACATTTTACCTAAGAGTGAAGCCATTACTGTCAGCCCCACATGACACCAGCTGCAATGTAGGAAGTGCTGAGAAGTTCCATATTGAAAATGTGTCCAAGTGTAAAATATAAATTTAGTTCAACTAAATCTAAGGACATGTAAATATTGAAAACTTACTACATAGCACCAAGACTCCAATATACTGAGAATCATGTTTCATCAGGTTACTCTTTCCAATAAGTTTCCCCCATGTTTCTTTAAATAAGTAGTAGGGATAGATGTGATTTAATACAAGACTTCTCTAAAAAGCTCCCCAGAAGCCGGATTCTGAGAAATGTGGCATACCCAGCATCCCAATAACATGCGTGCTGGGCAAAATCTCCGGGAGTGCTGTGGATTCAGCAATTTTTAGGATTAGAATCCAGTCGCATAAATCCCACAAAATCACCACCCAAAAGCAAATTCACATACAGTCAAAAAACAAACTCAAAAGGCAGCCATGCCAGCAAAGCAGCAATTCAAGTAAAAGAGATTTGGGTACTCCTGTTTCTCCATGGAATCACTGATTATTATTTTCTGTAATTAGAAATTGAACCATCACTCAAGTCACCAGCAATTATGTGGTATCCTGGATTCTAATCCTGAACAGAAGGCAGTGTGTGTCGATGCTGTTTTTCTGCACTTTTGCCAACAGAATATTTCACCCTGTATGAAGGTGTTTTGTGCAGTCTCCTGCCGACAAAGCAGTGTTCACTCTTTCACTTGTAGTGGTAAAACTTTGTCATTCATGGGAGTGGGGGGAGGTTAAGCACGTGTCAATGACAAAGGTTTTGTCAATCAAATGCAAGTATAGACATAGCCGAATAGAGAAAGGCACCCACAGCATTTATTAAAAAATACCAATCCCCCATGTTCTTCTCACCATGCTTTTTTTTTTGCTAACAGTGTTTCCACAGTCATTGCGGAATGGAATTCTTCTGAGGAGCTGCCCTTAAAAATCTCTGTCTTTCTCCATTACCAAGACCAATTTGCCAGATACAAGATTTTTTCTGGAGCAGACAACAAGCTCTAACTTTATAGCTATGGTACCAGTAGATGCCTAAGGGTAGAGAAATCAGATTTCCAAGTCAGTGTGCTTTGAGTCCTACCTGCAGAAGCTTCTCAATGAGTCTGCTTAAAAATCCTTATCACTGACATTTAGATACCTCAGTCCCAAACTCTGCCCTTGTGCTTGCATTACAGGAGAAAGCATTTTCATATACAAGTCAAGCCATTTGAAATTTCAATCACCACTGCATAGGAAAAACTACCCATGTGCTCTGTAATGCCTGAGTAAACAATGGTCTGAACTCCAAAACTTGGATCCCTCAAAACACAACACCAATAATTAAGGATAATTCTGTTTCGTTTGTTTTTTCGTATGGCCTCCTCCCACTGTATTCTGAAACATACATAAAATATGGGCCAAATTCTCTGTTGCTGTAAATTAGAGTTGCCAACTTTTTAATTACACAAAACTGAACATCTTGCCCTATCCCTTCCCAGAGGTCTTGCCCCTGCTCACTCTATCCCCCATCCCTGTCTCTGGCTCTCCCTCGCCCTCACTCACTCATTTTGACCAGGCTGGGGCAGAAGGCTGGGGTGTAGAGCAGAGCCAGAAATAAGAAGTTTAGGGTGCAGAGAGGGCTCTGGACTGGGGCAAGGGGTTACCAAGCATGTGGGGTAGGGCAGGCTCCAGGAGGGTGGTTAGGTGTGGGAGGAGGCTCAGGGCTGGGGCAAAGATGTGGGGTGTATGCTCTAGGAGGGGGTGACCTCATGGGGCTCCCCAAAAGTAACATGTCCTTCGGCTCCTAGGCAGAGGTGCAGCCAGGTGGCTCTGCATGGTGCACACTGCCTCTGCCTGCAGCTCCCATTGGTCACAGTTCCTGGCTAATCAGAGCCAGTGCTCAGGGCAGGAGCAGTATGTGCTGCTCCCATGGTGGTCCCTCTGCCTAGGAGCCAGAGGAACATGTCACCACTTCTGGGAGCTGCACTGAGGCTGGTAGGAAGCCTGCCAACCCTGCCAACCAACACTGCTGACCAGAGTCACCAGGGTTGCTTTTTGACTGACCTTTCTAGTAAAAAAGCAGACACCTGGCAATCCTACTGTAAATTGGCACAGCTTCCCCGAAGCCAAGTTACATTTGGTGAGGAACTGGCCCATAAATTGGAGAAAAATCCAGTGGGGGGCAACAAAAATGATTAAGGGGCTGGAGCACATGATTTACAAGGAGAGGCTGAGGGATTTGGGCGTACAGAAGAGCGAGGGGGGATTTGATAGCAGCTTTTAATTACCTGAAAGGGACGTTCCAAAGAGGAATGAGAGAGGCTTTTTCTCAATAGTGGCAGATGACAGAATGAAGAGCGATGGTCTCAAGTTACAGTGGGGAGGTTGGATATTAGGAAAAACTAGTTTACTAGGAGGATGGTGAAGCACTGCAATGGGTTATCTAGTGGTGGAATCTCCATCCCTAGAGGTTTTTAATTCCCAGCTCGATAAAGACCTGGCTGGGATGATTTAGTTAGTGTTGGTCCTTCAGAGCAGTGGGCAGGGGGTTGGACTCAATGATCTCCTGAGGTCTCTTCCAACCCTATGATTCTATGATTCTATAACATCTGAGGGTCATAGTGGACCACAAGCTAAAAAAGAGTCAACAGTGTGACACTGTTGCAAAAAAAAAGCAAACATCATTCTAGATTGTATTAACAGGAGTGTTGTAAGCAGTACATGAGAAGTAATTCTTCTGCTCTACTCAGCACTGATTAGGTCTCCACTGAAGTATTGTGTCCAGTCCCGAGGCATCACATTTTAGGAAAGATATAGACAAAGTGGAGAAAGCCCAGAGAAAAGCAATGAAAAGGATTAAAGGTCTAGAAAACATGACCTAAGAGGGAAGATAGAAAAAACTGGGTTTGTTTAGTCTGGAAAAGAGACGTCTTAGAGAACATATGATAACATTTTCCAAATACATAATAGGATATCAGAAGTAGGAGGGAAAAAATTATTCTCCTTAACTTCTGAGGAAAGGACAAGAAGCACTTTAATTGCAGCGAGGGAAGTTTAGGTTAGACATTAGGAAAAGCTTCCTGTCAGGGTCATTAAGCACTGGAATAAATCTCCATTATTGGCAGAGGCATTGTGTAGGAGGTGCTTGAGGGGGTATGTGCCTCCAAGCATCGTGGGCAAGAGGGGCAAGGGAGCAGCAAGAATCTTCTGGGGAAACTAACAGGGAGGCCTGGCACCCGCAGCAGGGGTCTAGTCCGCCCGCACTCACCAGCAGTGGTGGGGCACCCACACTTACTGGCCATGTCGCTTGGGGAAGGGAGCATCCCGCATTCACCAGCAGTAATGAAGCGATGCAGCTAGAGGAGCAGAGTGAGCTGGGGCTGCATTGCTTCATTTACCTCACCGCTGCCAGTGAGTGCGAGGGCCCAGCCCCCTGCTGCTGGGACTGCCCCTCTCCCAACCTTGTTAGTCCCCCAGGCCAAGTCGCTCAAGGGTGGGGGCAAAGGTGGGGAGAGGGTGGAGCAAAGGTGGGGAAGGACAGGACAAGTGGGGAAGGGAGGTTTTCCTGGGCTGAGTGGGGGAGGAGGGTCACCTCTGTCAGGAGAAGTATTTCAAAGTATGATTGCAGACATTACTGAAGTACCATGAGAGCACAGCACAGCAAAATGTGAACAATATCTTTCCATCAGAAACAACATTGAACAACCTACCAACAATGTAAGCAGTAAGAAGGCTCTAGATCAGCAACTGATGATGAAATTGTGTTCCTGAGGGACAAACACAAAGCTTGCTGAAAACGAAAGACACTTCCCATCTAACTTTAGTTTCTCCGCTTCTGACCTCGGATTTTAGTTTGAAGTAAAGATGTAGGGGAAGATCCCAGTCCTGTATTCCACTGTTCTGCTTCTGCTGAGTCCTAGGTGGAAGAGATGTAACAAAGCAGACAAGTTAACAGGCTGCCCACTGCTTGTAGCTGATGTTTAAGTATGTCATTATGTTCAGAAGAGCTAAGATGACAGGGAAGGTTCTTGTGAGCCGTCTTTGCATTTTCTTGATCCTTAGGGCTAGGTTCAGTAGTTCTGAAACTTCAGTCCACAGGCCATTTGTAACCTAATTAGCACAGAGCTGCGGCCCATGTGACATTTCAGGGCCTTTGAGGTAGTATTGGATGCAGCCCACACAAGACATATGTGGTAAATAGGCTGAGAACCAGTTTGATCCCCAGCCTGATTTAGAGCAGTCAGACCTATTCCAAACTACATTCATCTGCAGCATCTCCCCAACCAAAGATTGCCAGCATTTATCACTGCATCACTACACACAATTCCGCCTGTTGGGCCACAACCCCTATGCCAGGGAGAATCACCACAGAACCCCCGCTGCCAGATTTTAGGCTTCTTTGCATTGCTAGAGCCACAAAGCAATCTGATTAGTGAACAGGAACTTCCCCTTATTAAGGATACATCTAGACTGCAGAGCTTTTCTGGGATACTGGAGATATCCCATAAAAACTCTGCTGCATCCAAGAAACACATCTGCTTTTTCAAAACAAATGTTGGAAAAGTGGATGTGTTTTGTCAGCATCCCTGTAAACCTTCTTTTACAAGGAAGAAGGGATGTTCCGAAAGAGGGTTTTTTCCCAAAATTTGGCCCTGTGTAGACGGGCCAAATTTTGGAAAATCCTCTTTTGGAAGTAAATTGGAAAAAGATATGCAATTTGCATAGCACAAATTGCGTTTCTTTTTCCAATTTATCTTTTTGTCTAGACATAGCCTAGGAAGCCTGCTGCACTACAGTATGTTGTTCTTCCCCTTTGAGAAAATTCTCTTACTTTCTTCAGAAATATTTATGTCTGGAGAAGCTGGAATCGTTTTGGAACGTTTTGGAGGCGGTTGGTGGGAGAACTTCAGAAACCCTGATATAAAAGCCGCACCAGAGCACTTTGAGACAGGCCTTTTTGTGCATTCGTGATGTGTCTCCCAAAAAGCTCTGGCTCATCCAAAGACTCACTAACTGTTCCGTAGAGATGTCAATCAAAGCAGCGAGCTCATTATGCTCCAAAAGTCCAAAAGAATGGAAATGCTCAGTGCTGCTGTCTCCCTGCAGGTGGTTAGCAGGCATGTGTCCATGGATGCCAGTCTATATATTTTTTTGGTTTTATAAATGAAATGCTGACAATGGGAGGGATGGCAAAACAGCTTTGATCTTTTGTACGGTTTTTATTATACACACAATTAGATATCAATATCTAGCGGCACAGGGTGTTCTACCAAACATTAATGCTGGATATGTTAAAATAAACAAATACATTTTAACGCAGATGCTTTAAAGCATCAGTGGAAACAAGGCAAATTGTATTCTACAACACGTTGGCTGGTTGTGGTCTAACCTAGGCTCCCTAGAGATGTACACATGTGCAACAGGATGGATTTGGCCTATTGTCTCTAAAGACATGACCAGATTCTGGTCCTCCTTCTGCTCCCCAAGTTTAGCTTACATTGCTGACAACTTTGGACATCTATATATGCTTAACTCTTCATTTGCAGAGACTGAATATGAACTTCCCTGTAAGGGAAGTTAGATGCATGGGAAAACTTGCAAATTGGCTTTCCCAAGCCCAAAAAGGAAACTTGGAGCCATTTTCTCTTGCTTCAGACTTCATGGAAAAAAAAGATACATTTCTCAGCAACCTACTGACAAATATAACAGTTAATATCAGAGAGGATTCTAGTCCAGAGGCAGGAGTCCGGATGACACACTATGTGGAAGAGGACCAACTGCTTTATTCAAGATGTATTGTTTCATCAACACTCACTGAGCCATTTCCAGATAAATCAAGAGACCTCTCCAATGATGGGATCCTAGACCTCTCTAGTGACAGAATTGACTTTTCTAGGCAGGAACTCAACAGAGTTTGGATCTCTCTGAAAAGGAAACCCTTAGTTAAGAAAGACCTATAACTTTTCATCTTATTTTCATCCTTGCATTTCTGTGAGTCAGGTTTCCATTTAAATGGTGGCACTAAATTGTTGCTTGAAAATAACTCAGGATTCTGTTTCCCTATCACAACCTTATAGAAATAATCATTCATCAGCAAGACAGATCGATCCATCCCATTAAATTGGGTGTATTTTAAAATTCTACAATGTCCTTTCTTACTAAAGTTCACTTTTCACCATTTCACAGCTGGTAATTTCTGGTGTGTTTATAGCTACAAGATTCTATCTGTTCATGATTACAGGTAGAAGTCTTGAGGAGCAGCAAACAAAATGTTTCTTCATCTAGAGAGGATCACCAAGTCTGAAACTGGGGGAACCCTATACAGGCCAAACTCACTCTAAAATAATTTAGCAAAAGGTCAGTGGCTGTGCAAGTCAGGGTGCAGACACCCCAGGGAGAAACTGATGGTTTGCAGAGTCAAGTAAGGTCTTTTATGAAAGCTTGTAATGTTCTGAACCTGATAGCGATTATGAGATGTATAACTACAGTCTGTACACATTTATTTATTTGTATAAATATAAAACTACGCTCAGAATTCATGCTGCAACATTGAGCTCCAGCTCACAACTAGAAGGTGGTTAGCCAGGCAGGGAAGGACAGCCCACCACTCTGAGAGGAGACTAGCTGTGAGTACTTTGCATTGAAGAACACAAACAACTTGAAAACCCATGAAGAAAACCACTGTCATGGAAAACTAAGGCCTTGTAAACAGTGCCATGTTTTTGTTGACAAAAGTTATGTCATCATCTAAAAGTTGACAAAACAAAAATTGCTAAAGGGTGTTCACGCTTGCTCCCTCTAATTTGACCAATCATGTCCACTTTGGGAGCACCATCATCAACAGTGTGAACAATGCACTATGGGTAAGTATCCCACACTGCAGTGTTGTGGGAAGGTAGAGCAGATTTTTCAACATCTTGGTATTCCCTCTAAGTTTTTCTCACTACCTCCTCAGTTCCGAGGTGCAGCATCATGAGTAGCTCTGTGAGCTTTCCATGTTGAGGAAAGGCGAAGTATCACAACAGCCTCTCCCCCTCCCCTCCACATAGCAGTCTGCCTGCAACTGTGTTCCTACTTCAGGGCAGAACAGGTATAGTCCAGTGATTTGCTCTTTGTTCCCCAAAAAGACCAGCACACCAACTGTCAGATACTTCCCAAAGCTTTGAAATGGGAGGGACACATGCCTACAGAGCAGCAGAGATCAAAACACTAAACAGAGCTAGCAGAGCTGGCATTGTGGGATACTGGCAGAAGCCCGTTCTGTCAAAAGAATAAGTGTTTTTGTCAACAATAAAAGGAGGGAAAAAGAAAGAAGCCTTTCAAGGGGTGGAAGTTTTCGGTCACCAAAACCGATCATTTTTCCTGACAAAAGTCTCACTGTTTTGTCGCCAAAAGGCAGTTTCGGGTGCAACAATTTGGTAATATAGACAAGGCCTAAGAAAAAAGGGAATTTCCCTCCATCATGAATCACCACAGTAAGACAGAGAGAGAAAAAAAGACAAGGGGGCACATTGGGAAACCAAACAAAGGCTGTATTAGAAAAGGAATTTTGATGTAATGTACAAGTGCAAAACCTGAGGTTATATCTTGATGTTTACTTTCTGTGTAACCTGAATGTGTTTGACTTCCGTTACTATTTCATCTTTGAATCTGTGACTTTTCTATTAAAGAAACCCTTTGTTTATTTTTATCCCAAGCATGTCCCTGTTATGCAAACTGTGTGGAATGTTTGCCCAAAGTAAATTACATGGCCATGGGATAAGAGGGAAGGTCCTTTCTTGGATTGAGAACTGGTTAAAAGACAGGAAACAAAGGGTAGGAATAAATGGTAAATTTTCAGAATGGAGAGGGGTAACTAGTGGTGTCCCCCAAGGGTCAGTCCTAGGACCAATCCTGTTCAACTTATTCATAAATGATCTGGAGAAAGGGGTAAGCAGTGAGGTGGTAAAGTTTGCAGATGATACCAAACTGTTTAGGATAGTCAAGACAGAAGCAGACTGTGAGGGACTCCAAGAAGATCTCACCAAACTGAGTGATTGGGCAACAAAATGGCAAATGAAATTTAATGTAGATAAGTGTAAAGTAATGCACATTGGGAAAAATTACCGCAACTATACGTACAGTATGATGGGGGCTAATTTGGCTACGACAAATCAGGAAAGAGATCTTGGAGTTATCGTGACAGTTCTCTGAAAACTTCCACACAGTCTGCAGCGGCAGTCAAAAAGGCAAATAGGATGCTAGGAATTATTAAGAAAGGGATAGAAAATAAGACCCAGAATATCTTACTGCCCCTGTATAAAACTATGGTACGCCCACATCTTGAATACTGTGTACAGATGTGGTCTCCTCACCTCAAAAAGATATTTTGGCCTTGGAAAGGGTTCAGAAAAGGGCAACTAAAATGATTAGGGGTTTGGAACGGGTCCCATATGAGGAGAGGTTAAAGCGACTGGGACTTTTCAGTTTAGAAAGAGGAGACTGAGGGGATATGATAGAGGTATATAAAATCTTGAGTGGTGTGGAGAGGGCCGATAAAGAAAAGTTATTTATTAGTTCCCTAAATAGAAGAACTAGAGGACACCAAATGAAATTAATGGGTAGCAGGTTTAAAACTAATAAAAGAAAGTTCTTCTTCACACAGCGTGTAGTCAGCCTGTGGAACTCTTTGCCAGAGGAGGCTGTGAAGGCTAGGACTATAATAGAGTTTAAAGAGAAGCTAGATAATTTCATGGAGGTTAGGTCCATAAAAGGCTATTAGCCAGGAGATAAAATGGTGTCCTTGGCCTCTGTCTGTCAGAGGCTGGAGAGGGATGGCAGGAGACAAATCGCTTGATCATTGTCTTCGGTCCACCCTCTCTGGGGCACCTGGTGCTGGCCACTGTCGGCAGACAGGATACTGGGCTAGATGGACTTTTGGTCTGACCCAGTACGGCCGTTCTTATGTTCTTATGTTCTAAAGTGAACTGAGAACTGGGGAGCAGGTTTCTCTCCTTCAGAAGTGACAAACCAGAAGGGAAATGTCCAAGTGTCTGGTATTTAAGAGTGTGGTGTGGGTAGATTTGGGGGAGGCCCAGGATCAGAAGAGTTGTGAAAGTCACCCTCTAAGGATTAATAAAATTGGTGGTAATCAGGATGAAACCGTTCTGCTTGCAGGCTGGTTACTGATATCAGGGATTTGAAACATAGCAGCATAGCATTGGCTCTCTACAACATTCTAAATGCATTCCATCACTTGGGCCCATGAAAGCAGTGGCCTTTCCTTTCACAAGCTGGTAATAGGATACACAGAAAAAAAATGGACAATAGCTAGAAGATAACTTGCATTAATAGTACTGCAATGACTATAATAAATAATTCCAAACCCTATTGTTTTGCATTTTCCTCCCTACAAACTTCGTCTAATAAACATTTTTGCCTTAAAAATGTCTGATTTTTCAGCGTTTTTTTTTACTGTAAGAAGATCATCCAAGCATTCTTTGAAGACTAACCAGTGCGGTAATAGTACTATATGCACTGCAAAAATGCATCACTCTTTTAAGTGACACAATGCTTTTTTTTAATTTTAAAATATTTTCTTCCCCAAATAATTGCACATTTAAAAACCACTGTGAATGTAAAAAACCCCAGGAGCAGAGTCTGCTCTCAGAAGCATCAGTGTAAATCAGGAGTAGCTCCCTTGAAGCCAATGTATAAAATTAACAATACTGAAATCAGAGCCAGAGCCCCAGAACATGCATGGCTGACATTTATTTACACAATAGAAACATTGCTCTATTAATAAACTTTACCCAACTCACTTTTCTCAACCATGTGTTCACCCACATGGCACTGCTAAAGAAAGAAGTTAGGTTAGGTTCTCTTTTCCCTCCTCCTTTTCTCCCGCACCTTAAGAATGTATCCAGGACAATGAAAAGGTCAGTGCCACCACAAGAGGAAAATAGCATTGTTTGTCTTGGTTCCTTTCACACTTTACCCACAATGTAGCAGAATGCACAGACAAAGGTAGCATACTGCAATCAAAATAGCCAGTATTTTACTGAAAAGAGGCAGGCTTCTTGCTTGTCTACATTCCATAACCACCTCCTCAGTCTAACACACTAGCAGGGTCAGGGGTGGCCCTAGACTAGCTGCCAGCAACTGGCGCCCTAGGCGAACCATGCAATCGGCGCCCCCACCTCCAAACCCCTCAATGATATTGCGCCACCATTTGGCGCCCCATTTAGCTTGGCACCCTAGGCGACCGCCTAGTTCGCCTATATGGACGGGCCGCCCCTGAGCAGGGTACTAATTAGGATGTACATCTTTCATATTCAAGGTCAAGCTTCTCAAAAGGAACCAGGATGAATGGGAAAAATGTGTAAATATCCTTTCAGCAAATATTATGGTTTATACTGTGGGAAGTGCAAATAATGAGTTCGTGCTGCCATTTTACAATGTAATTATATCTGTGACATCTGGCAATTGCAGCTTTTTAACATAGTTTGCCAGACTAAGGTTTAGTTTAAACCTTAGGTCAACATAGCTATGGTGCTGTGCTGACATAAGGCCATGCTGACATAAGGCTGAAGTGTAGATGCTGTCACTCAGGAAGGTGGAGTTCCTGCATCAATGGAAAGACCCCTTCCATCACCATAGTCTGTGTGTACACTATGAGCTTACAGTGCATAGCTATGAGATGCTGCTATAATACTATAGCATAGACATAGCTTAAAACTTAAGCTACACAGGTTCATGCCTTACCACTGAAGCACATCCTAACCTGCATTCTAACAATTTCAATACTGGGGCTTGGAGTAGTCTGCATGAAATTGTCATCATAGTGTAATGGTATGTGCACCAAAGGCTGGGAATCAGTGCCTTATATTTTGATGAGAGAACATGTTCTATATTCAAACATGAGGTCTTATTCTCCTCTCACTTTCTGCAATATCAGTCAGGAATAACTTATGAAAACATATGGTTTTTTTCCCCAGTGAAAGCCAAGATATGTGTGTAATACAATTCCAGGAGCTGGAGATTTAAGCAAAGCACAGAGATTGTGGAACTCATAGTTAAACACACGAATGTTGGCACCATCGTTATTTTAATAGGTTCATAACTCAGTCAAATCAAAGACATGTTTTTACCAAAACATTCCAAGGCATCTCTTCCATGGGTATATCAGGGATGGGAAATAATTTTTGATGGGGGACCACTCCAGGAATTTGTTAAGTGGTCAAACGCCTCACTATTTTATGTTAATGGAGGAGGTGCAGGGTCTGGGATGGAGGCTGGGTGCAGAAGGGAGCTAGAGGTAGGAGACTGGGGTGCAGGAGGGAGTGTGGGGTCTGTGAGGGGTGTGGGTGCAGGAGGAGGTTGTGAGCTAGGTCAGGGGATTTGGTTATAGGAGGGAGTGCAGGCTCCAGGAGCGGTAGGTGCAGGAGAGGATGCTGACCTGGGGGGGAGGGGGTGTAGGAGTGCATGCAGATTCTGGGAGAGAGCTGCCCAGGTGGGCAGGGAGGGCCAGAGGGAATGGGGTGCCAGGTGCACGCTCTGGCTTAGAGATGCTTATCCTAGGTGGCTCCCAGCTAACAGCCCAGCAGGACCCTTGGGCAGGCTCCCTTCCTGCTGCACCCGGCAAGCCGCTCAAAACATCCAACTGTCAGGGCCATGTGCATCTCTGTGCAATGCATTGCTGGGAGTGGGAGGGCTCCACATGATAGCACAGTCCAAGCAGCTTCCATTGACTGGAAACTGGCCAATGGCAGCTTAGAGATTGTGCTGAGTGCAAGGGTAGATTGCGGAGATACCCCCCAAGGGTCATGTGGCACATAATCAGGCATAGCCGCAGCAGCCAGCCGCTTTGAGCAATGTGTGGGGCACGGCAGGCAGCGATCCTACCTAGGGATGTTGGTGGCCCAGAAGATCACCTTGCCTTTATTACCCTCCTCCTCTCCACGCCCCCTCCCCCCACTCTATATGAAGTTATATAACTCAATACTTCTCATTCTTTCAGTTGTAGCGCTGTCCTAGATTTTTTTGAATGGAAAACTGTATTTCTCCTCCTCCCCAATCCAAAACTGCTGCTGAACTGAACTGATTTTGTACAAACGTCCCTCAATAAAACATAGACAAGCCCCTACTCCCCCAAAAGATCTGAAATGTAACCATTAAGGAAATTGAGTGCAACTCAGAAACAGAAAGTTATAATGGAAACATTAACAAAACCGAAACTATTAGAGCAGCCACTATTGTTTTGTAAATAGTTAACTAGATATAAATCAGACACAAAACAAGTTACTCTCCAGAGAACACAATAAAAGCTAAAATCAAGTTTCTAAGATAAAGGCACAGTTTCAAGAACATCAGCTGCAGAGGAAGCAAAGTTGGTTTCTATTCCTGGCATATGATTTAACAAATACTGGTTTTGTCTTGTTTGTTGCCAATAACAACAGTGTACCTTACTTAGTATTCAAATCATGCTAAAAAAGCTAGACCAGATTTACAATTATCCAACCAGCTTCTATGTACAATCAAGTGAAAAGGTAAATGTTTACGTATGGTTTTCAAAAATGAAAAACAAAATAAGTTACATGACAAAAGCATAAAGTGATGAAACTCTGCAATGCCAGATTAGTGGACAAGGCTGTTAAACCCAATTGTTTGGTTAGTCTACACACATTTTATATGTTTTACTTCACAAGAAGTCTTGTGTGTCAAGTAAATAGAGATAATAGCATAACCTTATTGTAAATGCCTTTATTAACACAAAGCATTTTGCTTTAGCATTGCAATATTTGGCAACCTGTTAGTGGGAATTAGAAAATTTCTTTTAGATTTAATTTTTATTTAAATGAGGATTGTAAAGAAAAATCATGAAGAGGTTAATATATAGTATTATTAAAATAATAGAGTACTGGGTTTATTATTTGTTCAATCAGCATTGTGCTTATGTAACCTGAAGCAGAACACAATGATCCTTTGTCCCATTCTAGCAGCCAATCCACATATAATCCAGGTATTATAGCTGACAGGTAGAGTTACCCTTTTGCTTCAATTAGCTCATACCCTTAGCACTAAAGCTCCTAGATTGAAACTCTGATGATAAGCAAAGCCCTGGGCCCTGCCCCAAGAAGCTTTCAACTGATGTTAGACACAGACAAAGGAGTTCAGACCCAGGTGATTGTGCCCATTCTGAGCAGGTCATGACAATGAGACCAGAAAGATGAGAATTATCAGAGACCAATTCAATAACTGAAACCAAAAATATACTGTTCTACTATAACCTCAGTCAGCCCGTATGGTGGCACCTCTCTCTCACTGGAACTGGGGATTCTCGCCTGGGTTCCAAAGATGAATAGGTATGTAAACATGGAAATAAGTTAAGCACTGTACCAGGGCCAGCCACCTCCTAAGCACCCCCTCAGACCACTCTGCAGCATTCTGCCTCTATTTCCTTTTATTCAGGACCCCAGTAAGACCTACACAATCCGTGGTATTACAAACAAAATTGCTCCTTTTAGGTGGGGTCTGGTTTATTTAGTCTTGCATACAATCCCCAGTACCAAAAGGTCCCAAACCTCTCTTGACTAAGGGAACCCGCCAGCCCTCCTTCTGGGGCTTGGTCTATTCTTCCCTCTGATTCACCTTTCATCAGATCCACTCAGGCTAACCACCAAGCCTGTTAGGTACTAACTCAGGAGAGAGTCTCCCTTTTAGCCCTAAACAAACCAAAGCATTTATCTTCTTTTAAACTGTGCCAGTCCTAGACCTTCTTTCCTGCCTGTCATTCCTCCTCTTGTTTCAACAGCCACTCTCTGTTTTTTTACTTGACTTGAGTTCAATCTTCCAACTCCCATTCCCAAATACCCCGGCTACGTCTACACTGGAGGCTTCTTGCGCAAGAACTGTTTTGCGGAAGAGTTCTTGCGCAAAAAGTCTTCCACAAGAGAGCATCTACACTGGCATGTACTTTTGCGCAAGAGCATCCATGGCAGTGTGGACGCTCTCTTGCACAAGAAAGCTCTGATGGCCATTTTAACCATAGGGCCTTCTTGCGCAAGAAATTCATGTTGCCTGTCTACACTGCCCTCTTGTGGAAGAGCTCTTGTGCAAGAGGACTTATTCCTCATGGGAAGAGGAATAACTGTTCCCGAAGAAGCCCTGTTTTCTGATGCTATATTGTAAATTTACTTGCGCAAGAACGTGCATGCAGTGTAGACAGCAGGCAAGTTTTTCCGCAAGAACGACTGTTCTTGCGCAAGAAGCTGCCAGTGTAGACATATCCCCCAGGTTTAAAATCTTCCCTACAAAAACCCCTTCTCACTCTCTGCCACTTCCTTGTTGCTCTATAGGAAAACATTTGACCCAACCTAGGCGAAGCTCTAGTAATCAGAGTTGGCTAACCACAGGCACTCCAGCCTTTGTTACAAACACAAATCTGGAAAACTATCAGCAAATGCATTTTTATATTTGTAATAACAATACCTGTATATAAAATAAAGAGCATTGTAGCACTGCAATGTCTATGGAAAGTGCAGGAACCTTACCTGCATATAACAAAGAACAAGAGTGATACACAACTGGGCAAAAGCATTTCAGAAAGTGCACCCAAAATCCACAAATAGTTCTGAAACCACAGTAAGAGATGCTCAGCATCCAGTGTGCACACAGGCACTCTGGCTGTGTCTACATTGGCACCCCTTTCCGGAAAAGGGATGCTAATGAGACACTTCGCGGAATTGCAAATCCGCGGGGGATTTAAATATCCCCCGCGGCATTTGCATTTACATGGCTGCCGCTTTTTTCCGGCTCGGGGTTTTTGCCAGAGAAAAGCGCCAGTCTAGACGCGATTTTCCGGAAAATAAGCCCTTTTCCGGAAGATCCCTTATTCCTCCTTGAAAGTAGGAACTTATTTCAAAATAGGGGGCCTCCAGCCTTCCCAGGGTGACCTGGTGGCCACTCCGGCCTCAACCAAGAACACTTCTCTCCCTCCCCCCCGTCCCCGGAGCCCTTAAAGGGGTTGACTCTGGCCACAGTGCCTGTGCCAGCGCCCAAGCCTGCCAGCCCAGAGCCAGCAGTCACTGCCCCTGACCCAGTGGCCCCAAAGCATGAGCCAGCAAGCCACTGGCAGCCAGCCCTCCACCGCTCCCCAGGAGAAGTCTGCCAGCTCCCAGGAGCCTGCCAGGGCCCGGAGAAGGCGGGCGCCTTCCTGGTCAAGGGCGGAGATCATGGACCTTATTCAGGTTTGGAGGGGGGGATGCCCCCAACGTCCATGATCGCCACACTAGATGGAGGAATGCGGCCATCTATGGCAGGATAGCTGCCAACCTGGCCACCAAAGGCCACATGCAAACCCAGGAGCAGGTTTGCATGACAATCAAGTTGGTCCGGCGAGACCCTGAGCTTCCCCTCTCCTTTCTTCCCCTTGCTTTCCCCTTCCAGCTCCCTCCTCCCAGGTTTCCCTGTCCCCTCTCCCACCCTCTCTTCTCCCCTCTCCCACCTCCTTTCCCCAGTCTCACCAGAGTTTCATTCCCTCCCCCCCCCCCCAGTTTTGTTAAATAAAGAGAGTTTGTGTTCATGAAAATACGTGTATTTTATTTGACATCAGGAAGGGGGGTTAGGGAGGGGTAAGTGGAAGGATGTGAGGGAGGAATGAGGCACAAGCCCCCAGTGGGGCAGACCAGGGAGGCTCTTAGTGCTCCTCAGGGTGGAAGCTCTCCTGCAGGGTCTACTGGATATTGACAGCCCCCCGCTGGACCTCCCAGATGGCAGCCTGCAGAAAGTGCAGCCAGGCTCACAGCAACACATCCAAGAGAAGCACCAGAGTGCCCAGGGGCGGCTCTGGCTCCATGTTGCAGAGTGCTGTGGTGTCCCAAGTGAGGGAAACCAGAGCACGCAGAGACAAAATGGTTTGCTGTCCCTCATTGAGAACTGGCTGTCCGGGGTGGGGGGGGTCCCTTTAAGCACAGACCTCACATAGCCTCAGGCAGCAGCCCCACACAGTAAGTCCTGACCTGGTGCCCTGCTGGAACTGGTTCCGGCTGGCCTTAAATGCGATTCAGAGTCCTCTCAGTGTGGACACGCGCTATTTCGAAATAGCAAAATGCTATTTCAAAATGCATTTTGTGTGTAGATGTGTTATTTTGAAATAAGCTATTTCGAAATAACTATTTCGAAATAAGATATTTTGAAATAACACTGTAGTGTAGACATACCCTTAGAGACTGACCAAAATATATAGGGTCATGACCTTTCATGGGTAAAACCCACCTCATCAGATGGCTTTAAGGTGCCACAGGACTACTCATTGTTTTTAAAGTGACAGACTAACACGGCAACCCATATGAAAACACAGGGAAGACAAGGCATCTGAGGTAATAACTCCTATTGGACCAACTTCTACTGATGAAAGAGACAAGCTTTCAAACTGTATTTAATGATGTGCCATGCACTTTCCCATACCAGCTCACCTTGGTGTCAGTGACACGTCCCTGGTGATCTACCAATGCTTGCATAAACACAGAAAAGTAGCCCTTACAGAAAAGTGGTAAGATGTTCTGGTGCCACAATAGGGCTATGTGTGCCATCCAACTCCACTCCACTTGTAGAACCCTGTTGCTGCAAATCAGTCCATTATGTCCTGCACATGCATAGCAGGAGGTGATTAATGGTCCTGCAAGCTAACATCACAATGGGCTCCATACCGGATTTCAGTGGCAACTGCTGGGAAGAGACATAAAGGGGGGGCGGGGAGGTTCTGGCCATGCGACTGCTCCCCACGCCACCTTTTCCTGCCCCCACTTCACCTCAGGTCCCTCTTCCCACTTTATTCCACCCCTACTCCATCCATTTCCCAAACCCCACCCCTGCTCCACCCCTTCCTGCCTCTTCTCATCCCTGCTCCCCCCACACTCCACCTATTTCCTCAAGTACCCCCCTAAGCTATGCAGCCTGGGGTGTTAGTGGGGGGCCTGGTGCTGGCAGCAGGGGCCACCCCTCCCCGCACTCACCAATGGTGGCGGGAAGTGAAGCAATCTGGCCCTCCGGCCCTGTCTGCTCCCCTGGCTCCCAGCCATGTCACTCTGCTTCACACTAGCAGTGAGTGGCCAATGCCTACTGTCGGTGCCAGGCCCCCCACTAATCCCTCAGGCCATGTCACTCAGAAGAGGGGGTTTGTGAGAAGAGTGGAATCACCCCCCGCACTCACCAGCAGTAGCAAGTGCAGCGATGTGACTGGGAGCCAGGGGAGTGGAGTGGGCTGGGACCAGGCCATTCCCGTTCCTGCCATCCCCACTGAGTGCAGGAAGGGGTGGGGAGACGACCCCAAAGTTCAGGGCCTGGGACACTGCCCACTGGCTGCTGTCCCCTTGCTGCTCCCCCCATGCCATTTTGGGGTGCACATGATCTTTCATTCCCCCTCACACACGTCACCCATAGTGGATCTCCACTCACTTCTCTGCTGTCAATGCAGCTCTCATTATGGTGTCCCTGCTCTTGTAAGTTTAGCACACAGATCCAGATTTTTCACATCCAAAAATTCTGCAGCCACTGTTCATCAGGCCAAACTTGCGTTTCAATGCTCTTCCATCAGCCAGGGCTGATTTCTCAGGCCCAGAAAAGGTGCTCCCATCTGCAGTTATGCCATGAATGCCACCAACAACTTTTATTTGGTTCTCACTCTGTTCCACAGTGATGGCTTCTCAAAGGATCAAGTTCCCCACTCATTCAGTTGTTATTCTGCCAGTATTCAAGGACTGTGTGCTCTGTGCTTGCAACACTCATGACAATAGTACAGAGCTATGCAGGCTTGTCAGAGATGATGGATGACGAGGAAGATCCCGCAGCTTTGTGGGATTTTGAAAAAAGGTGCAAAAGTTACATGGGACCTTGTGGGATGCTGAACCTCATGTTCCCAATCACCCCACACAACTCATTTCAGCTCTTGATGTACACTGGATGATAACAAGTTGCACAATCATGGACTGCCCGCTGCATTAATACAAGAACTCTTAGTGAGTACACATACTGCTGACACAAGGAATCAAGTATGCATGCACACAAGTGACATACTAACTGCCATGGTCATATGCTGATCTCATTTGTATTGACATGTTTGCAGTGTAGGCATGGCCTATGCAGATAAGAGAAACAATGGAATGGGGGAAGGGAAACAGCAATCAACTGAAGGAACTCTGTGGTGGTTGGCAAACACAATTTTTCATGCCAAATTTTTCATTGTTTTATTTTTATTTAACTTTTACAAGTTCAGTGGGGTTTTATTGGGCGGGGAGTAGCTAAACAGAAAGAAAGTAGGGACAAGAGGAAGGAAGAAATGATGCATGGAAGGCAGGTGAACTTATGCTTCAGGGGAAGGGGGAAAGGGGCAGGAGTGAGTTGAAAGAAAAGGGGAAAGAAAACAGTTGGGCACTGATGACATACCCAGTCCATGCCTCGGCTGCCCCTCCTTGCCGAGTTTCTGGATGAGGCCTCCCAATGGTTTCTCTCTTCCTTGAGCTCACAGGATGGAGGGTGGATATTGCATGGCCTTGTACCTACAGTGACTGAGGCTCTTCCCTGCACAATTCTGGATCCTGGATGCTGGGAGGGGGGTAACTCTAGCTGGGTCTCAGCTCCTTGCTTCCTCATGGGCGCAGCTATTGCAGTTGTTTGCTTCTGTTCCTACCAGCCCTCATTGGTCCCTCCCTCCCAGCAGTTTTATTATCAGGAACAGTCCCATACGCAGGAATTTATGTGGGGGCGCTTTTTTTGTAAATGTGGGTGGCAAAGGTGTGAATGTGCCCCTCATGGTCCCCCAGTAAGAGGGGAAATCAGCCCCAGCCTTCCCATGGCCCGCCAGAGCATGGGGAAGGGAGGCGTGGGCAGCACACCGCTTCTGCTTTCCCATGGCTGGCTGGAGTATGCTTACTTGGGGGAGCATTCCGGGGGGGACTTTTGCACTCTTTGCCCAGGCCTGAGGAAATGGATGATCTGGCAACTACACCATTCTACACTTGTGTTGGAGTTGTTTGACTTGGCCCAGTAATTTCATTTGTTTAAAAAGTGGGTGGTGAATACCTAGGTATCCATAAATTATTCTTGTATCTGCAAATCACAAGAAAAGTCACAGTTACCCCCCTCTTCTTTTTTTCCTTCCATTCCCACTTCTGTGCTTCCTTCTATTCCTTCCCTTCCCCCTGCTTGCCAAATCACTATCTCCACTCCTTATTCATTACCCTCATAAAATTCCCCGACTGCCAGAGCATGCACTTACAATAAGTGGTGAATGTAAGTGAAATTAAATCAAGACAGAATCTTCACATTCTTAAACAGAGAATACCTTTGATCTAAGAAATACCTTCATCACCCCCTGCCACCACCCCTTTTTGTTATCTTTCCTCCTGTATCACTGCTAATGTAAACTTTTGGGGGCAGAAGTCTTATCAGTTGTTTTGAAGAGCACCTAGCACAGTGCTAGGCCCTGCAGAATTATCTAATATTCCCTGGTGAACAGGCACAGCAAAGGGAAGTTTTATGAGAGCCTTCTTCAGGTGAAGGAGGAGGAGTCAAGAGAGAGACTACACATGATCCCTAGGGTGAGGCTCTTCATCTGTTTGCAGCATGGCTGTAGCACTCTAAGACCCGGGATACAAGGTGAGTTAATTAATATATTTTATTGGACCAATTTCTGTTGGTGAGACACAAGGTTCTGAGCTAGCCATTATTGTATGGCCTGGTGTTTTACCTCATTCACCTTGTCTCTCTGCTTTGTCAGTGTTTGAAGTGTGCTGGTTTGCTTGCAGCATGGCTGCTTGATTGCAGGATGGTTTGTTCTGGGGGCTGTGTTCTGAGCCAAGTCATTAGCTAGCACAGTTTACACGAGCCAGGCTCTAGCCTGCTATCCCTGGAACCATAACTTGACAAGGGAACCAGGCTAACTCCAGGAGAACAGCGGTTTAAAAATCCAGCTATGAAGTGACCAGCAGTAGTAAACAGGGAAGTGTAGAGAGAGAATGTGACAGACATTCCTTCCAGGTTCAGTTCTTGAGCAGAGGATGCGTCATGACCGAGCGAGAGAGCACATGACTGGGGCAATGTCTACACTACAAAGATAAATCGGAAAAAGAAACGCAAATTGCATATCTTTTTCTGACTTACTTCTGAAAGAGGCTTTTCTGAAATTTGGCCTGTCTACACGGGGCCAAATTTCAGGAAAAAGCCCTGTTTCGGAACATCCCTTCTTCCTCATAAAATGAGGTTTACAGGGATGCAAAAAAACACCTCTGCTTTTCTGACATTTTTTTCGGAAAAGCAGACACGTTCCTTGGATGTGGCAGAGCTTTTCCGGGATACCTCCGATATCCTGGAAAAGCTCTGCAGTGTAGACATGGGAGAGCTAACAAGGTTAGGAGATTTTGGCTGCACTGAGAGTTCAGTGGCAAGGAGAGAAGGTTGCTGAGGGGCTATAACCTACATACCGGAAGGATACCAGAAAAGTCCCTACAAAAGAAACAAAGGAGGGAGAGAAAGAAAGGAAAAAAAACCTGGTGCCCTCAGAAAAATACCCCCTCACCAACAACAAACCCTACAAGAGTAAAAGTTATGCAGAAGGCAGGAATCCAGCAGCAGAGTGGGGCTATCTAGTTTCTTGCACTGAATTGTAGCATGTATGGCTACCTGATTTGTGGGCAGGTGGGGAATGTTTGGTGCAAGCAGCTTATGTCTCTCAGACACAATGCAGGCTCTTGAGGCTAGAGTGGCTGAATGGAGGAGATAGAGCAACAGTGGTAGATGGAGGAGACTTTCATTAACACAATAGAGTGGTCCCTCCCCCAGTCTGACAGTCTCTGTGCTGTTAAGGAGAAGGACAGTCTCACAGAAGGAGAACATCAAACTGGACCAGAGAGAAACAGGCCCATAGCTGGGATCATGGGTGGCAGGTGGTATAGGCAAGGGAAGGCAATACCTTCCCAAACTGCCTCACCTGACCCTGCCCATGCTCCACAGGAGTCCCACCAAGCCCCTCCCCCAGCCTGCTGTTGCTGTGTCAGAGGCTGGGGCAGGCAGGCAGGGGGGCTGCACCGTGCTGTGTCAGAGGCTGTGGGTGGGCAGGGGAATTTCTGGTTAGAGGTCCAGCCTAGAGCCATGCCACTCACTAGCTCTCATCTCTGGAGCCCTGGGGTGGACTGGGGACAAGAGCGAGCAGCTGCACTAGCGGTGAGGGGGGGTGGGAAGGGTGCTGGGAAGGGGCCAGTGGTGGTTAGTTTGGAGGGGGCCTGGGCTCTGGTGGACATAGAAGAGGCAGGGCCTTAGCCAGAAGGGGCAGGGCTGGAGGGCTTGCTTTCCCAAGCCATAGGGTCAGCCACCCTCATGGCTGAGATTCTCCTTTCAGGCAGTGTCATGGTTTCCTCTTTCACTGACAATACCTCTGGTGGGGAGGGGGACCCCAGTGATTAGGGGAAGAGAAATAACAGTAATGGGTGATTTGATTATTAGAAAATAGATAATTGGGTGTGTAATAACCAGGGAAACGCACATGGTAAATCGCCTGATGGGCACAAAGGCAGCATCTATCATAAGTCATCTAGACAGACGTGCACTGCTGAAGGAGGCAGGGGTTGTGATACATGTAGACACCAAAGACATAGGAAAAAAGGCTAAATTTAGGCTGTTAGTAAGAAATTGAAGTCCACACACTCCATGATAGCATTTTCTGAAATGCTCCCAGTTCTGCATACTGGACCAAAAAGGCAGGGTCTCAATGCATGATAAACCATGGCTGCGTCTAGACTGGCAAGATTTTGCGCAAAAGCAGGCGCTTTTGCGCAAAAACTTGCCAGCTGTCTACACTGGCCGCTTGAATTTGCGCAAGAGCACTGACTTTGTAATGTACAAAATCAATGCTTCTTGCGCAAATACTTTCACGCTCCTGCTCGGGAAAAAGCCCTCTTGTGCAAGAATACTTGCGCAAGAGGGCCAGTGTAGACAGAGAAGAACTGTTTTGCGCAAAAAAGCCCCAATGGCTAAAATGGCGATCGGGGCTTTCTTGCGCAAAATCGCGTCTAGACTGGCCACAGATGCTTTTGCGCAAAAGCACTTTTGCAAAAGCATCCGTGCCAATCTAGATGCGCTTTTGCGGAAATACTTTTAACGGAAAAACTTTTCTGTTAAAAGTATTTCCACAAAATCATGCCAGTCTAGACGCAGCCATGGTGTAGGAAGGAGAGTATTAAGTTTATTAGGAACGGGGAACCTTTTGGAAAAGGAGGAGCCTATACAGGAAGGATGGGCTCCGCCTAAACTAATATGGACCCAGATTTCTGGTACAGAAAATTAAAAAGATGGTAGAGGAGTTTTTGAACTAAGGGCTGAGGGAAAGCCAACAGGTGTGAAGGAGCACACAGTTCAGGTGAACACATCCATTAGGGATTGAATTCATTGAAGGGGGAACTCTATATTAGGGATGTCAAGTGTAGATGACTATACAATTAACCAATAAGCCTGGGCTTATCTATCAGAGGCAGCAAGAGGGGGGAGGCTGCAGCTGGTGCCCCTAAGGAGCCATCTTAAAAGCCAACTCCCCATAAGCACCAGATCCCCCGCATAGAGGCAGCAGCATGGAGGGTGAGGGGGGCAGGCGGAAGCCAATAGACATGGTGGCTGGCTTTTGTGCCAGCTCTCTGCACGTGCCAACTCTGCGGACCCACCTGTCCCCCCGTTTTGCTGCCTCCCACAGAGGCAACAGGGAGGGGACAGGCAGGAGCCAGCGCTGGGGAAGCCGTCTTAAAAGCTGATTCCCCCAGCACTGACTCCACAATGCTGCCTGCCCCCTCTCACACAGTGCAGAGGCTGGGGGGCAGCAAGGAAGGCTGCCGCGAAGCAGCTGATTTGTGTCCATTTATTCTTTTACGTAGGGACTGTACAGTTTGGCCGATGTATATAGCAGAGGGGCATTGCTGGCACATGATGGCGAATATTATATTGGTAGATGTGCAGGTGAATGAGCCAGTGATGGTGTGGCTGATCTGGTTAGGTCCTGTGATGGTGTCGCTGGTGTAGATATGAGAGCAGCCCTCATATCTACCATTATGTGCCAGCAATGCCCCTCTGCTATATACATCGGCCAAACTGGACAGTCCCTTCATGAAAGAATAAATGGACACAAATCAGATATTAGGAATGGCAATATACAAAAACCTGTAGGAGAACACTTCAATCTCCCTGGACACACAGTAGCAGATTTAAAGGTAGCCATCCTGCAGCAAAAAAACTTCAAGACCAGACTTCAAAGAGAAACTGCTGAGCTACAGTTCATCTGCAAATTTGACACCATCAGTTTAGGATTAAACAAAGACTGTGAATGGCTAGCCAAGTACAAAAGCAGTTTCTCCTCTCTTGGTGTTCACACCTCCACATCAGGTGCTAGAAGTGGGCCTCACCCTCCTTGACTAAATTAACCTTGTTATCTCTAGCCTTATTCTGGCCTGCATATTTATACCTGCCTCTGGAAATTTCCACTACATGCATCTGTCGAAGTGGGTCTTTGCCCACGAAAGCTTATGCTCCAATCCATCTGTTAGTCTATAAGGTGCCACAGGACTCCCTGTCGCTTTTGCAGATCCAGACTAACACGGCTACCCCTCTGATAGTTATTGGCTTGAGTGTTGTGCCGTTTCTTTCCTCCTTTGTTGCTTCTGTATCTCATGAGCATGTCTGTTCTCCTCAAAGTGAGTTGTGGCTTGGTGTGTGGTGTAGCGCCACTGTGTTGTTCCACACCAAGTCCTCCCAGTTTGTTGGGTCGATGCTTCCCTTTCTAAGGTGCACTTTTAGTAGGTCTTTGAAATGCTTCCACTGCCTTCCACGAACCCTTCTCCCCTGACTTAAATGAGAAGAGTATTTGCTTCAGGAGGTGAGCATCAGGCCTACGTGCACAGTAAGGATGTTAAAATGTGGATATTTTGGTAAACATGTAACCACTGCTGGCTTCCACGGAGCTCCCTGCTCCACTCTCCCCCGTGCTGCTGCCTCGGGGATGGGGGTAGGGAGAGGCAGGCAGGAGCCAGTACATGCGGGGAGCCAGTCGGATGGGTGGAGGGACCCCACAGGATGGTTAAGTGCTATAATGTAACCAGTTAACCATTTTAACATCCCTGTACACATTTAGTTTGAACCCCTAGTATGGTGTTTTATTAAATAGTCTCCATGCAGCTTGCAGGCATTTCACCCTTGTGTCTGTTCTTTGTCATTTAACTATCTTCCTCATTTTAATTTCCTTTTTGAAGTAAAATGAAGTGATGGATTTCTTTGGCATTTTTGCTCTACAAAGACGATAAAATAAAAAAAACCAGAATCATAGAACTGGAAGGGACCTCGAGAGGTCATTGAGTCCAGTCCCCTGCCCTTCCGGCAGGACCAAGCACCATCCCTGATAGATGCCTATCTAACCTGCTCTTAAATCTCTCCAGAGAAAGAGATTCCACAACCTCCCTAAGCAATTTATTCCAGTGTTTAACTGCCCTGGCAGTTAGGAAGTTTTTCCTAATGTCCAACCTAAACCTCCCTTGCTGCAGTTTAAGCTCATTGCTTCTTGTCCTATCCTCAGAGGCCAAGGAGAACAGTTTTTCTCCCTCTTCCTTATAACTCTTTTTTTAGTACTTGAAAGTATGCTATCATGTCCCCTTTCAGTCTTCTCTTTTCTAAACTAAACAGGCCCAACTATTTCAGTCTTCCCTCATAACTTAAAAAGGTATTCAAAAGTTTAGCAAATGGAGGATGGGGTGCGAAGATGCTCCTTGCCCGGAGAATCATCTTGTCTTGGACCAGCCTTGACAATCTACAAACTCAAAAATGCTGGAAGCAATCTGGTGTGGTTTGTTTACTTATCTTAGTGTTTTACTTACTGAAACTGAAAGGTAGCAAGTTTAAGACTGATAACGAAAATATTCAACCACTCTGTTGCAAATCCAGTTGTAATACCGTCTATATAACTTGTGATAAATTAAGAAGATTTACGATAGCTGGAGAAGAATCTGTTCTGGGAGAGGCATGTCACAAGAACGTATCACTTGGGGTGGCTCAAGAAGTCATGTAAAGCCAGTCAAATCTGGCTTCTTTATTGTGAATAAGTAGTTTTTAGAGAGATGAATGGAGGTAATTTATCTTTTACTGATCAATTTCTGTTGGTTTTCCAGCTACACAGATCTCTTCTTCACCTCCGGGACAGGAACTCACTGCAAAAATGCAAAATGGAACAAATTCTTTAGCATAAGTAGTTAGCACATAGTTCGTTTGTAAATGTACAGCACTAAATGTCACAACAAGAATGTGGGCAAAATCAGTTAATTGCTACACTCTCAAATTGCTGAATTGCCACTGTTTGTGGTGAAAATGACAAGCAAATCACCCTATCCCCTCTGGGTGAGCACTTTTCACAAAGCAATCACTCTGACCTTTCAGTTCTCATCCTCAAAGGAATCCTGCACCCCACTTTCAAAAGATGCTTAAATTCATTACTCTGTTATTAGAATCATGACTGAACAGAGAAACTAGATTTATGACTGGCTAGTACAACAATTTTAACTTACTAGCCCCCTCCTTTTTATCCTAGCACTGTACCTTGAATGGCCCCCTATACAAAAGTGCTAACTACTTATGCTAAACAATCTGCTTCATCTTGCTTTTTGCTGTGACTTTGGGAGCTCCTTTCCTAGATCAGAAGAGCTTCATACAGCTAGAAAGCTTGTTTTCTCGAGTGCCAATATCCAGTAAAGTTAACACCTCAGCGACCTTGTCTCTCTAATATCCTGGTACTGACAGCAACTAAGCTGCATACATAAATGATTATTAATCAAGTTAATTATGAATATAAATGGTAATAAAATGCAATCACCTTTCATTGCAATTTCTAAAAAATAATCTTGCATTGATTATTTTTTAAAAAAATGTTTGCTCGTGAATAAGAAACTAGTGTCAACCACAGAAACTAGTTTGCACTATCAGCTTTTCTAGCATCGCCATAGCACTTAAAAATTAACAGGGCTTTGCTTAGAAATGGCTTACAATCAATCCAAGGTTATACTGTATGTAGAGAATAGGAGGGAGAAACAAAATGGGCTTTGCAATTCTATTGTTCTCACTATGGAAACAATTTTTGCCTTTGGTTAAAACTGTCTAAAAGCCATTGCTGATGTTGATGTTTATATTAGTGTATCTGCAGGATATAGAACAATCAATGGCAATATAGAGGTGAATCAAGTACTCATGCTTACATCTGCAAGAGTAAGAGGGACACAAATTAAAATGAAGGAAATGATTTTTCAAAATTAAATACAGACAAGTGTGGACCATTTTTACATAATTGTTACTTGTTCTGTCTCTAGACAAACTTCTTCTTTGGGAGCTTTACTCAAGAAAGAAACCCAGAGTTTGGCACTCTACAATTAACTTGTAGAATTCACTGCCACAGGATATTAATCAGGCAAAATAGCTTAACAAGAGTGCGAGAGATTTAAACACTAAAGAGAAACAAAAGTATCTGCAGTCACTTTGTAACTAGAATAAAAGTTGCCAGTCTTGTAAAAGTCCTGCTTCATGGCACAAAACTATTTCCACTTCATTTCCCCCCAGTATTGTGTATATATAGCGGGGAGCAGGGAGCTTGTAGAAAGAGGATAAGAGGGAGATGGCCTTCTGAAACATCAGGGATAGGCTACTATCAGAGGCAGTCTTTCATAAAGTGACCCATTAATCTATTTAGGCAAGGAGATTCCAGTGACACTATGCTATCACGGCAAGACCCTTTAATTTCTCAGATGCTGCTAATAAGATTGCAAATGTGCATATACCTTGCCACGGGTTCCTGTAAATGATGTGCTCCAGTCTGAATCAGCCCTGCAGTTCCTTGTTTTTCTAGTTGGTATTTTTCAGCTGAGCAAGCAGTTAGCTTCCACTTGAGTCAGTGTGTGAAGGCAGAGAGAAGCAGGGGGGAAGTGCAGTTTGGCACATTAGAAAAGAACTACTTTGAGAGCAGTTGCTGCAGCTGTTCACAAACTTCACTTACGATGCCCTTTCCAAACAGGTCCTCCAGGACACGCCAGCGTATAGTCCTTTTAGTGGGCATCATGGTCCTGATAGTGACAATTGTTGTTGTGCTGGCTGCTGTACTGGCACATGGAAGAAAAGAGTCTAGTGTGCAGCTGCTAGAGTGGAAAGGCAGAGGGACCACTAAAAACCTGCAAGAAGTCATCCTTGGGAGGTGTTATAACTACATCACAACGGTGAACCCTGAGCTGAGGTGAGTAATAATTACTGGCATGCATAATATGGTGTCATGGCAAAGAGCCTGGCACTAATTCCACTGAAACAATATATTGTGTTATCAGCTGGACAAGGAAACCAAAGAATTACAACTTACTACAAGTGTTTCAGAGCAAAACATATAAAGGCAGGTTCAAAACTGGCTACATTCTGGTCAATGGTTTTTGGAGGGGACTGGCTGTGCGCAAAACAGCACAGTGAATGAGAATAAAACAACAGTAATTTGGGGACACATTCTGCCCACAGATACAAAATGTGCAACTCCTTCAGAAAGCGCATAGAACCAAATATCTAAACTCTACGATACAATCTAATAAGTTTTCATATGTGGGTGTAACAGTAGTGAAGTTTAACTGTGAAGTCAGTCTGTGAAGAAATACATAGCATATAACATTTAACCCACATACCCAAATATGTGAGTGTATATGCAAGAGAAGCAAAAGGCTGGGAAGTAATTTTTAACACACACACTTCTATTATTCAGTTGCTTTTTTCCTTCTGGGAATGAGAAAAATTGTGAGAAATAGCTTAAAATATGCAAAGTAGATAATGTGGCAATGTAGATCTGGAGGACTTGCCTAAAGTCATGGTAAGCACATGGGACTTTCAGGCTGGTGTAAAAAGATTGCAACTGGTTATACTGTTAGTGTGGGGAATGCTCTGCAGAATCTTCCATACCCACATATTTACTGAACTCCATCAGTAAATGGAGTAAATGTGCTTGGTTCTGTACATTATATAGAGGATGGAACAAGTCCTACCCTAAGGAGCTTATGATTTGAAAGAAGGGAAAAGTTATTGAAAACACATTGGAAAGAGAGGGCATTCCAAATGTAAAAGGCTTGCTCTGAGGGGGCACAGACAAAAGTGGGAGAAGATACAGACCTGACATTTAGAGAAGCAGCTGGGAAGAGCTTTTGAAACAGGAGGGGGAACAGGAGGGCATGAAAGCTAAGACTGTAGAGTGGGACAGAGTCATGTATAGTCTTGAAGGGGAAAACTCCACTCATTTTCTCTTTCTCCTGGAAGATAGAGGTTGAAAACTTTGCTGGAGAGGGTGTCTAGCAACAGAAACATCCTTCCTTTTCCCAGGCCCTGCAAAATCCTTTCCTCCTCCCCCTCATTCCCACCTTGGAATTCAACATGGATCAGGTGAGGGATGTGAAAGGTTAACCGGCTAACCAGTAAGCATCATTCTAAATGGGTAATGATTACTGGTTCTGATTAACTGTAGGGGCTGGAGCAGCTCCCCACCCGCCCTGGGCAGGGGGCTGCTCAAGCCCCATGGGGCCCACTGTAGGCAGAGGCTGCATCAGCCGATCGGAGCCCCTGCCAATGGCAGGCCTGACCCAGCCTCCCTCCCAGCCCCCAACCCCCACCCCGGGTTACATGCTGGCTCCCTAGGAGTGGGCTGGCAGCCCCTGGCAGAGGCTGGTGGCCCTGCTCCTGGAGGGGCTTCACTGTGAGTTCTGCAGTATAAAGCTTATTTAAGCTTTCTATTGCAGAGCCTGCAGTGCGTGTAACCACTAAGTGTTTCAGTAGTTACACCTTTGGTAAAAAGTAACCAACTTTTTACATCCCTAGCTTGGGCACGGTATCAGGAGAGGGGGCAGGGCTGAGGCAGTCACTTTCCACAGTACAATTCCACCCCTACTCCCATAGAGTCAACATCCTCCTGCAGAAGTGCTGTCATGTTTAACTGATGAACCTGTCCCGGTTCCATAATGGCACTGACATAATGCAAACCTAGTAAAATATTAAGTGATTTCCTGCTAGCAATCAACAAATCTTGCCTCCTACTGTCCAGTGTTGAGACTACTGTATAAGCAAAATCTAAATCTGCAGTATTTGAAGGAAAATTGTCATGATTAAAAAAAAAACCTTGGCCCTGATCCTGTGAAAATGTAAGCATAAGTGTAGTACTACAAAAGTCAATAGAGCTTTTCATGTGTGTAAAATTAAGCCAGTGAAAGTGTTTTCAGGATCAGGACACATTAGTAAAATGAAAAAGAAAAAAGTTTACTTGCCAATATTATTAAAAATGCATTCAATTATTGAACTGAAATAACTTTTAAAATCTAACATTGTTTTCAATATGCATATTATTTACTTATTTAAAAAGGGAACTGAAAATGTAGTTATTTTCACCTTTTTTTACAGTAAGTTTCTGTCAAAGCCACATACAGATGTGTCATGCATTAGACCAATACTGCAAAGAGAACTGAAAATGTACAGTTCTTTTCACCTTTTTTTTACAGTAAGTTTCTATGTCAAATCCACATACAGATGTATCATGCATTAGACCAATACTGCAGTACTTGGCCAGGAAGTATTTGTTAAAATAATGTTTTCATTGGTTTTTGTTTTTTAAATCATGTAGCTATGGTCTTAGGGTTTCATAAGTTAAAACCAAAAAACACCAAAAATCTAAAGCATTATGTGAATTTGGACTGGACAGGTGACTCTTTAAGGAAGATAAATGTATCTGTTCTTAACACAGAGTTCATTTCAGCTAAAACAAGAAAAGAAACCTCCTTAAACAATTGACATTTTAAAACACATGAATTGAACATTTTTATTTGAAATACTGACATTATTGGGGGTGGAGGAGGCAGGAATATATTAACTTGCCTACATCTTTAATGTTCTTGCAGAAGATAACTAATAATATTAGCTATTTGTTCTTATCTCTGATCTTAGATTCCTCTCTCCAGCCTATCTAACAGTGTATTTTGTGATACAAGTGTAAACGTGATCACTAATCTTTTTGAGCATCTTGGTCACAAAGCTAATGCCTCACTGATGCACTGTAGAATCATATCTCAACAAGCATTGTTCTTTCATATCTATTGCACACTTTCTAGCTCTCGCTCTCTCTATTACGGAACACTCGGAAGATCAAGGGGCTTCTCTGCAAACAGCACCCACCTCTCCATATTTGCTCCCTCACACACACATCCTTCTACTTATCTCTAAATTCATCTCTTGGCTAAACCACAACTTTCTACTCCTGAATGGTTTCAAGATTGAAGTCTTCACACTATATGGAAAGACTTCTTTGTTCTAAGTGTCTAAGTTTGCTGCAAAGATCAGAAATTTGCAATCAAAACGTCTTGACTAACATCCCTTTTCCCTACATCTGCTTTGTCTGTATGACATTTGCCAGATCTGGAGTACTGCCAGATAGTATGCTGACCCTTTTTGTGCTTAGTCATCTCGTCACTCATTTCCTTGTGTACTGCATATCTCCCTTGTATCCTTCAGCAAAGCAAAAATCCCAGAGCACTACAATACCATCATCGCTTAGTGTATGTCTACACTTGCACCCTAGTTTGAACTAGGGATGCAAATGCAGGCATTCGAAATAGTCAATGAAGCGGGGATTTAAATATCCCGCGCTTCATTAGTATGATCTTGCCGGCGTGTTACTCATTTTTTGAGGAATAATGTTAGTTCAAACCAAGGGGTTTGGTTCGAACTAACGCGTCCCGGCGTGCACTTTTACTTTTGAAATAGCTGGCATTCGGAGTAACACGCCGGTGAGATCATGCTAATGAAGCGCGGGATATTTAAATCCCCACTTCATTGACTATTTCAAATGCCTGCATTTGCATCCCTAGTTCGAACTAGGGTGCAAGTGTAGACATACCCTTACTCCTGAAATAAATCCAGAATGTACACAATGTATAATATAGATCTATTAATGATAACTTGGCCACAAGGCCAGTCCTGTTTAATTTATTGAGTACAGTTTTCAATATGATCTCCTTTCTATTTAACAAGACTACATAGCTTTTATCTAGTGCTTTTCATCCATATATTTCAAAGAGCTCTGCATAAGAGGTTAGTATCACTGTCCCTGTTTTACAGATGGAGACACAAGGAGGTACATGACTTGCCCACAGACACATAAAGCAGTGACAAAGCCAGGAATAAAACCCAGGTTTCCTAAATCCCAGTCTAGTCCATACCCACTAAGCAACAGCACTTAGCTTAAAATGGGCTCTCTAATTTAAGTAAGTAGGAGGTTTTTAATCACTGAATTCAAAAGCAACAGGATGGATCAGACAAGCAGTAATGTATTAAACTAAATATGAAAAATAAGATTAGCAAAACCTCAGAGGCACAATGTGACCGAGGCAATGTCTACACTATGTTTTTTTGCAGAAGAGGCACTGAAAATGAAGCGCTCGTTAGCATTTTCTTACGCTTCATTTGCAAAATCTCTTCCAATCCTTTTTTCGCAAGAGGTTTTTGCACAAAAATGAGCAGTGTGGGGTTTTTGCACAAAACGGACAAGTCCACACTGCTTGTTTTTGTGCAAAAACCTCTTGCGCAAAAAGTATCAGAAGATAGAAGAATCATAGAATACTAGGACTGGAAGGGACCTCGAGAGGTCATCGAGTCCAGTCCCCTGCCCTCGTGGCAGGACCCATTACTGTCTTGACCATCCCTGATAGACATTTATCTAACCTACTCTTAAATATCTCCAGAGATGGAGATTCCACAACCACCCTGGGCAATTTATTCCAGTGTTTGACTACCCTGACAGTTAGGAACTTTTTCCTAATGTCCAACCTAAACCTCCCTTGCTGCAGTTTAAGCCCATTGCTTCTTGTTCGTTCCCCAGAGGCCAGGAAGAACAATTTTTCTCCCTCTTTCTTGTGACACCCTTTTAGATACCTGAAAACCGCCATCATGTCCCCTCTCAGTCTTCTCTTTTCCAAACTAAACAAGCCCAATTCTTTTAGTCTTCCTTCATAGGTCATGTTCTCTAGACCTTTAATCTTTCTTGTTGCTCTTCTCTGGACCTTCTCCAATTTCTCCGCATCTTTCCTGAAATGTGGCCCCCAGAACTGGACACAATACTCCAACTGAGGCCTAATCAGTGCAGAGTAGAGCGGAAGATTGACTTCTCGTGTCTTGCTCACAACACATCTGTTAATGCATCCTAGAATCATGTTTGCTTTTTTTGCAACAGCGTCACACTGTTGAATCATATTTAGTTTGTGGTCCATCATAACCCATAGATCCTTTCTGCTATACTCCTTCCTAGACAGTCGCTTCCCATTCTGTATGTGTGAAACTGATTATTCCTTCCTAAGTGGTGCAAATGAAGCGTGAGAAAATACTAATGAGTGCTCCATCTGCATTGCCTCTTCCGCAAAAAGTTCGGAGTGTAGACATACCCTGAGTTATGTATTGCTGTTACAACTTTAATTTCTGTACTTCATGACTCCCTTCCCCCCCCAACATCATCTATGCCCCCTACTGTCCTTTACAATTTTTTCCCTCCCCACAAAACAACAACAAATGACCTTTAAGTTGACAACAAGCCTAGAAAACTGCTATCCTAAAGAACATTTCAGGAAAGTGCTGAACAAGGAACAGCTGAAAAACAGAGGTTACCACCCACAACACTTGGCAATCTTTTAAACTAGAACAGTTGCTATGAGCAACCATGGTAACAACACACTTGTAGAAGAAAATAAGTCTCTGAAGACTTTTTTTTTTTAAAGTTGTATATTGAAATGATGGGCCAATAAAGCAATTCCAATTTACTCCAGCAAAGGAGGATCCCTTTCTTTAAGTATATGAGTACTGAGGTTAAGTGTACACTGGAGCTGTACAACGCTATAACTCTCTGGCTCAGGGGTGTGAAATCACACGCACACCAAGCACAGTAAGTTCCAGCACCAGTGTGAACCAGGCTATGGCTATGCTGGGAGCCATGCTCTCAGAGGTGTTAGCTACTCCCCTTGTGGAAGTGGTGGGTAGGAATGGGGGGAAGGGAAAGAGAGCTGGGGTGCCAGAGGCAAACTCTGGCTGGAAGACTTACCTGTGAGACTCCTGGTCAGCAGCCCAACATATTTCTCAGGCAGGAGAGCCGAAGGGGAGGGGATAATGGTGCTTCACACACTGCCTGTTCTTTAAACAGGCAGCTCCTATTGGCCAGAAACTGCCACAGCTTTAAACTTAAGTGTAGACAAAGCCTAAGACTCTACTGACCTGGTTTGAGGGTACATCTACTCAACAGCATTATTTCAAAATAAACCATTTCAGAACAACTCCCAAAATAGCTATTTCAGAATAGCCCATCCACATTACAAATGCCCATCAAAATAGCACAGATCTATATCAAAATAGCCCATCCACACTGTTTGGAAGCTGAATTACATTTAAAGCCCACCAGAAGCACTCCAGGGAGGGCATCAGGACAGTAGTCACTTCCTGTAGCTTCAGCCAGCAGCTATCTGAGGCTCGTGCTTAAAGGGACTCTCCTCTACAGCCATGTCTCAGGCTCTTCCCCTTTGCCTACCTCCTCAAGGGACAGCAAACTCATCTTACTGCATGCTCTGGTTGCCCTTGTGGACAACACAGTACTCCAGCCATGGAGCTGGACCTGCTACTAAGCACTTCCTGGCTCTTAGACCTCAAGCCGCACCTCCTGGTGCAGTTACTGCAGGCTGCCCATATGGCACTAAAGGAACAGGACCCGCAGCTCACTGCAGGGCACCTCTTCGCCTCATGCTGCTCATGCAGTACAGCCCCTCTCATCCTCCCCTACACAAGGACACCAGTTCTGACTGGTGGAATCGGATCATCATGGAGCGGTGGGATGATCAGCAGCGGTTCCAGGACTTCTCATGAGGAAGGACACCTTCCTGGAGCTGTGCAAGTGGCTCGCCCCTGCCCTCATGCCACAGGACACTCACATGAGACCCACCATCCCCCTCCAGAAGCAGGTTGCCATCGTCCTCTGGAAGCTCACAATGCCAGACAGCTACCACTCCATCAGGAACAAGTTTTGCCTGGGGAGATCAACTGTCAGGGTTGTGCTCATGCAGGTATGACTCTCTTGTGTGTTGTCCCAGGAGGGTGGTGAAGCACTGAAATGGGGTTCTCTAGGGAAGGGGGGGGAATCTCCCTCCCTGGAAGTTTGTCAGTCCTGCCTTCATAAAGCCCTGCTAGGAATGGGGTAAGTTGGCATTGTTCCTGCTGTGGGAAAGGGGTTGGGCTCAGGGAACTCCTGAGGGCTCTGGCAACCCTGTGATATTCTTTGTATCCTTCTACAGGTGGTGCGGGTCATTATCCTGGGCAATGCAGACCCTGTCGTCACTGGCTTTGCCACCATGGGCTTCCCCAACTTCAGGGAGGCTGTTGACGGCACCCACATCCCCATCTGGGCCCCCAACCAGCAGGCCTCCAACTATATCAACTGGCAGGGGTGCTTTTCAATGGTCCTACCGGCCCTCATGGACCACTGAGGCTGATTCACCAACATCAACGTCGGGTGGCTGGGGAAGGTGTAGGACGTCCACATATGCCGCAACTCCAGCCTCTTCCAGAAGACGCATGCCAGCACATTTTTCCCTTGACCTCACCATCAGGGTTGGGAATGTGTACATGCCAGTGTGCGTCGTGGGGGTCGCAGCCTACTCTTTGCCCTACATGGGACACCTAGACCCCATAAAAGAATGGTTTAACGCCTGACTCATGGAGGGCATCTTCAGCCATTTGAAAGGGAGGTTCTGGTGTCTCCTCACCCTTCTGGAACATACCCTGGTGGTGTCTGTTGTGTATTGGGTTGTAGATATAGATCTTGTTGTTATAGTAACCAAGTTAGGTCACTAGGGGTCAGCCTAGTCAGTTTGGGCTGGTTCCAGTTAGTTCTGTGTTATGCAATAAAACGGACACTTGCAACTACTCAAGCTATCTGTGTTTCCACTAATTTCTTCAACTGTGGAGCTCCACACAATATAACAGTGTTGGCCTGCTGTGTCCTGCACAACCTGTGCAAGAACCAGGGGGAGCTGTTCCTGCCAGGGTTGGGGGCAGAGGCCAAGCAGATGACCAGGGCCTTTCAACAGCCATACACCACTGCCATCCGGCAGGCTCTGAGGGAGAGTTATAAACAAGGACACCTGTGACACTCTCCCCTGGGCCTCCCCACAAGGGGCCCCTGCAGTGCCCCTCTATGCCTTCCCCCCCACCCCCCATTCCACCCTGCAAGGCAAATAAAAAAGACGATTTGTCAGAACTCTCTGATTTTTATTTGGGTAATGTAGAACTGGGGAGGGACCAGTGAAAAAACCTGGAAGGAGGGAAGAAGGGAGAGGAGGGAGGGAAGGAGGAGGGGCACAGGGATGGGGATGGAACTGGTGCCTGCCTCTGGTGGTCTCACCGCCTCATGTGCAAGGCCCTCTGTGGCCACAGGGAGGACTAGGGAGAGAAGCCAGAGGGGCAGGGGCAGGGGCAGGACCAGGGGTGGGATGGGGCGGCACGCAGCTGCTGGACTGCTCAATGGCAGTCATGAGGTAGTTAACGGCTGTGGTGTATCCTGAGCACATGTTCCAGGCCTGGTGCAACAGCTCCTGCCAGGTAGTGTGGTGCAGTTCTAGGTCGGTGTCCAACCTCTGCTCCTGCCACTCCAATGACCTCTGCAGGGCACACGGGCAGGCAATGTGTTCCCTCTCTAGATCTTTCTGGGGTCACCAGTGCCTGCGGGCCTTGTGGAGTTGGGAGACTGGTGCAGGAGGTAGACGCGCTTCACTCGCAGCTGGTCCAGCTGTGAAGAACAGAGAGAAGGGCAGTCATCCCGGGGTAGAGGGACCAGCCGGGAAGGGAGCAGGGCTGGGAAGCAGGGCTGGCCAGGGGAGATGGGGGGAGGGGGCCTTCATGTAGACCTGCCTCAGCTCCTTGACTTTCATGCGCACCTAACTCCTGGGTGTGCATGTGGCCCTTCTGGCCCAGGCTGTCGGCCGTACACATCGGCATTCCTGCATCTGGTGCGGAGATCCTGGAGGTTTGCTTTCTCTCCCCAGACCTCAATGAGATCCAGGACCTCAATGAGATCCACACCAGACCAGGATGGGGCCCTTCTCTTTCACCCCCAGCCAGTGGCTTGGGAGCTGGCTGCCGGCTTGCTTGCAGCCATGGAGGGCTCAGTGGGAGCACGGGGATCTGCCATGGCACCAGGGAAGGCAGAGTGGGGCGCCACTGTGTGGCACAGGGCTGGCAAGGCCTGTTTTGTGCTACAAACTATTTCCCCTGTGGTTGCAGCTTCAAAGTCTGAAGGGGAAGGGAAAACTATAGAGTTCTGATGGGTGTGGACAGAGTGGCCATCAGGGAAGCTGTGAGAATCCCTGGAGGCCACTTATTTCGAAATAACCACAGCTGCCCCATCTACACACATCCTATTTCAAAATAACTATTTTGAAAGAGGCATTATTTCTCTTAAAATGAGGGTTTATTCTGGAATAAGAAGCCCGTTATTTTGAAATAGGCCCTCAGGCCTTGAATCTACTTCACTCAAGAAATTCTTACTGGAGAGAAAAGGTGAGGTAATATTGAACCAACTTCTGTTAGTGCAAGAGACAAACTTCCAAGCCATACAGAGCACCTCTTCAGAACTTGAAGAAGCTTGCATCTCTCACCAATTGGCCCAAGAAAAGATATTATTCCACCCACTTTCTCTCTAATATTCTGGGACCAACACAGCTACAATTACATTATCTATTGTGCTGACAGACCTAGCTACCCATCCAGATTTTTATATCACACACATCATTATAATTATCTGAGCAGAGATCCTACCTAGCATTCAGCCCTTTTCAAGAGGTTCACACTACATTTTAGTCCTTGCAAACTTAACTATAGGAAGCAGAAATGTTATCTTCTCTGCTGTGCCAGTAGCCTGGTTAATAAATACTTCTTCAAGGCTGGTATCCTGCATTGCCAATGGAATCTTAAAATGTTTATGTCGTCAAAATGGCATTGACTGATATTTCACAGTTCAGAACTTCCCTGCTTTAAGAGCAGATTAAATACAATTTTTAATTTTGTTTTGCATAGGCGTGTTTATATTTCCTCTGACCATGAGCTTTACAGTGCTTCCATCCCAGTTACAAGCAGATAGGCATTAGTGACAAAGCATTTTGAATAATTTCAAAGACCAAACAAAACCATAAAAAAGAGCTTGTTTTCATGTAAAGTCTTATCAAACTCCACTGAAGCCAGTTGGAGTCTTTAGAGGACTTTTTAAATAAACAAAATGAAAGACAATCTTTAAAAAAAATCATATATAAAAAGAAAACCATAGGCTAAATCTTGCAATTCAGTTTGCAGGGATTTGGAGCAATGACTGCAGGATTTGGCTCTGTTAATAATTATGTGAGCTAAGAGAATTTTATAATGCAAAAGAAAGAATCTATATTTCTCCTTAGTACTTTTGTTTTTTGCTGAAAAAATTATGCAATACAGTAATTTAAGTGTGATGATGATAATTTGAGGTCTGTTATAACACCATTGGTCCCCTATGCCTAGTTACATCACTGTTTCAGCTGGGAGTGCACATGGACTTTTACCACTTCAAAGGCTTTATCATAGTTATAGAATATGATTAACGTTCCATCTGAACTGAAACCAGAAAAATATTGTTGCTGTTGTGTAGTTAAGAGGCCTCAAGCAATGGCTGTATCACCATAGGAGATGAAGGAAGAATATCCAAGTCTGTCTCTCACGCTGATAAATATAGTTCTATTTTAGTAGCATTTAAATTTAAAACACTTTCAGTCACTTAGCAAGAACATACTAGACAAACTTAAATGGTAATTGGAAAGCACTCCAAGAGCTAATGCTGGTCAGGTGGTGGTGGTGGTGGTTCCCCTCCCCCTCCCCACTTTGAGAGCTTACAGTAGACTGATTTTTATATAACTGGTACTTTGACACACAAGTAGTTTGTGTAATAAATGGGGAGAGTTCGTTGGCAACTGAGGAAGTATGTCCGTAGGCCAAGAACAAAAAGAGTAGACTGTAGGTAAAGGCAGAGGGAATTGAGTTTATTTAGTCTGCAGAAGAGAAGAATGAAGGGGGATTTGATATCAGCCTTCAACTACCCGAAGGGTGGGTCCCAGGCTATTCTCAGTGGTGGCAGAAAACAGAACAAGCAGCAATGATCTCAAGTTGCAATGTGTGGGAGGTCTAGGTTGGATATTAAAAAAAAACCCTACTTCAGTAGGAGGGAGGTGAAGCACTGGAATGGGTTGCCTAAGAAGGTGGTGAAATCTCCATCTTTAGAGGTTTTTAAGGCCAGGCGTGACAAAGCCCTAGCTGGAGTGATTAATTGGGGTCCTGCTTTGAAGAGCGAGTTCCATTAGATGACCTCCTAAGCCTAAGGTCACTTCCAATCCTAATCTTCTGTTATATAAGCCTCCTTGCATATTCAGTGATAAAAAGTATCAACAGGCCACACTTCATATCCATTTGTACAATGCCTAGCACAATGACATCCTACTCCTGGCTGAGGCTTCTAAGTGGTACCATCAGACAAATAGAGGATGAATGAAGAAATGAACTGTAGTGTACATTTACCCATTTTTCTGGTATGGTATCACGAAGATAAAAGTTCTCTAATGTGTTTTCTTTTGACTTCCATGTAACATTCCATGCACAAATACAGTTTTATTGTCCCTTCTGTACTTTACCTCCTTCTGGTCATTCACTTCGCCCACAAGGTGGCAGTGTTCACCTTAAATTCAGCTCTAATTAAAGCTTTGTTTCCTGTAAAACAGAAAATAGGTAAACCAAAATACATCTAGTGCGGACAGGTTTTGAGACTGCCCCAGAATAATAGGACAGAGCAGGTCCTGAAGGCTTTGTGAAAGAAAATTAAAAATAAAAAAAAATGCTTAGAAAAAAAAGCAGTAGTACTTGTGTGGACTAGAGAGTGCTTCATTGTAAAATGTAGGACTAATGGTACTTTAAAATGCATTTTATAGTTTGAGCATCTCACACAGAGACAACTACTCATCAGGCCAAATTTTAAAAATAATACGTATCTGTATAAAAGTTGCTTGTATCCTTAACTCAATTTTTGTTTTTCTTCATTTAAATTATTGCTCTGAGGTGGGGTTGGTATGCAGGCTGCCCCTGGGGAGAGAGGATTACCCCATCCCTCTCTCACGGCAGCATCTTAGGGCCAAGTGAAAAGCACCTCTCCATGGCCGCTGAAGCTCCTGTGGGCACAGCCGGGGAAGGGGTGCATGTCCTACAGCTAGGGCAGGTCCAGGTTTGTCTGCCTCCTGCACCTCCCAAGCCAGAATGAGGAATGCTGCAAACTGTGCACTTTCCCCTCGCTCCGTAACTTAGGGGAATGGCCAGCAATATTCCTGTACAAAATCAAGGGGGGGGAGCTTCAGCCCCCACCCTCCTTGGGTGATGGGAAGCTTGGGGCTGGAGCAGTCCTGGAGGGGGGCCCATACCCCCAGCCAACCCCTTTCACTTGCCTGATGATTCTCTCTCTCTTCTATATTGTTTTATGAGAAGCCATCCCATTCCAGGCACATCCTGATATCCTGGCACAACTAAGCCCTTACCTTGGTTTAAGTTATGATAAGAAGAAGCTGCACACCAAATTTGGTCGTCCTAGCTCTTACCATTAAAGAGTTCTTGAACAGACAGACACACAGACAGACAAACTGTCTCAAATATGTAGTAGATTCTTAGAGGAGACAAAGTAGATGAGGTAGTAATTGTAGGTGGAAAGTATAAGCTTTTGAGCTTCACGGAGCTCTTCTTTCAGCCTCCGGAAGCTTGAAAGCTGAAGGATAAATTTAATTTGTTGTTAGTATGACCTTTGTGTGACCTGGATGTTAAGTTTGGTTTTTGTAAAGAGGTACGTGCTTAAACTTAGGTGAGCAAAGGGGGGGGGGGGAAGTAGGTAAAACTGGTTTGAACTTGTTGTAAGGCCTGCAAAGGGACTGTAAGGGGACAGATAATGATTGGAGGGAATTTGGTGCAAAGGGGCATGACCTGTATATGCATGCAACTGTAAGTAGTTAGTAAAAAAAAGGTAATTACCATGTAAGGTAGTACAAAAGGCCTTGCCTTTTGTTTGGGAAGTTGCAAAAACTTTTTTTGAGAGTATTCTGGAGATTTTTGCCCTGGAATGCATTCCTAAATAAAGCTGGTTGCTTAAGAAGGGTGTCTGGAATTGATTTGGTAGGGGTTTTGGGCCCCCATCCGAACCCTCGGATTATAATTCTCCGTCATTTATGGTGTCAGAAGTGGGATGGATCGGGACACCAGGTGATTGAGACGGGCCGGACCGGAGAGACTGAACAGAAAGGCGCCACACAAATCGGTAAGAGATCCGTGTTACAAAATCTCACTGTTCCGTTCCTCTCTCCTTGTCCTGAACGGCTACTTTCACTGGCGGTAAGCGTCCACCCTACGTTAAGAACATCCTTCCCAAGCAATTGTAAGTCTTTTCCCTTCTCTTTTCTTTCTTTTTTTTTTTTTGAATAAGTTTGTTAAGAGGACAGTGGGAAGACACTGAAACAGGGTCAGCTCAGGCTTGAAGCTGAGAGAAAGGCAGGTTAGTGCCGGATTGGAACTGTCTTATAGGTAATAGGACAGGGATTATGGGGAATAAAGGATCTAAGATAGATCCAAAAACCCCATTGGGTAAAATGCTGCAGATTTATAGTCAGCCAGGGAAATTGCCAGCAGGTCTTAAACTCAGGAGGCTGGTAAAGCTCACACACGCGTGAAATGAATATACTTATGTAGAATCAAAATTACAATTCCCAGTTTAAGGTACCTTTCAATTAGACAAATTAAATTATTCAAAGGGTGTCTTAGAGTCCAGTCACCCCTCCCAGATGAACTATTGGCACCTCTGGAATGATCAGGCCTCTAAATTAAGAGATAAATCCATAATGGCTAGCCTAAAGGACTCAAATGAAAAACTGAAAAAACAATTGGCAGAAATAAAGGAGAAATCTGACTCCTCTAAAGTTTGTCCCCCTCCGTACAACCACGTTCCTACACCAAGCGCGCCCAGCAGAATCTACCCATTCATCTCAAAACCACCAGCTCCGCTGCCAAACCCACCTGAAGATTTATTGGATCTGTGGGTCCCCAATTTCCCGGCTCCCCTTCCCACCAACCTGCCCCAGCATAAGCAAATATTGCTTACCGATCATTCAGCTGCACCAGCCCAATTTAAATCCCCCGCACATACTCACAGTTCTGAAGGGGCGGTAGGAAATGCCAACCTGGCCAATAAAACTTCGGATTCTAAGCATACTCAGAGTCCAGTAATTCTAAAGCTGTCAAAAGTCTCCACACAAATGTTGCAGCGAACATTGGCTAAAGACTTAAAGAACCTGGGGTTTGTTATAACTAAAATAAATCCCAAAAATAACTCAGTGACTATAAGTAATGAAGTAAACAAGAATGTGATTATTGAAGTTGGACCTAAAAGTTTTCCTGGACTGTTTAAAGAGCATATTAAACTTCTCCCACTAAGACAATTTCCTAATCCAGCAGGGGGCGCCCCAGCACTTGTCCACGTCCCCTGAACACCTAATGACGTCATAAATTTCAGACTTACTCTCCCAAAAATAAAAGAAGATCCTGTGGGCTTGCAAAGGAAGTTGTGTCAAATTTTTGAAGTTTATCAGCCTACCCACAGAAACATTGACATGCTACTCTCGGGAATAATGAAACCCCATGAAAAGCAAGCTCTTTACACCCAAGCAAGGCAAGGTCCTGGGAATACTCCTGCCCACCTGGGTGAGCAATGGCCCCAAGATTTGCCAGGAATTCCTGCTACTGCTGTAGAACGTACCGTGCTAGCAAATAACCGTACAGGTCTCCTAAATGCAATTACCGAAATGGTTCCAGTGCAAACCTATTGGTCTAAAGTATATAACTGCAAACAAAAGCCAAATGAAAGCCCTATTGATTTTCAGGCAAGGCTCTTTGCAGCCATGAAAAAGTATAGCACCTTTAACCCAAATAAAGCCAATATGCGCACTATGGTAGTAACCACCTTTGTGCAAAATTTAAAACCAGAAATTGGGAACAAGATTATTAATAATATAATTGGATGAAAAATGAAAACTACTGAAAAAATGTTGGAAGCTGCAACTCAGTTTTTTAAAAACTTGCAAGTAAAAAAACAACAAAAAAAGAAACTTAAAAATACCCTAATGGCACTCCAAATACAAGATTTACAAGGCCACAGGCAACCAAAAGGTCAAAGAAAAGGTCCAAACAAACCCCGGCAGGGCCCCCAACCTAATGATGTAATTACTGTGGTGGGTTTGGCCATTGAAAAATTAAATGTCGCAAAAGACAACAACAAAATAAATTTAACCAGGGCCCCAACAAACAGTCCGGACCATCGTCACAAGGACAAAGGTGGCCTAATACTAACCCCTTTTCAGCAGGTGCACCCAACAAAGGCTACCCTCTGGAGGACCGACAAAGGAGTAATCCTTACTGACTATGCCAAGAGGTTATTGATAAACCATTGCAATGCTCTCTGTTACCTTCTGTCTCTCTTTCTGTTACACCTGATGCCTTAGTTTCATTTTCTGTTAATGGAAACAAACATGAATTTCTAATTAATACTGGTGCCTCTCTTTCCACAATACGAGAGGATAAAGCTCCCAATCTGGCCAGAACTAAAGAAATAGTAAATGCTGTAGGGGTGGGGGAAGTAACTATACCCCATGCAATGAGTGAACCGTGTTCCTTAACCATTGGGCCTTTGACAGAAAAACATGCCTTTTTGTTATCCCCCAGTACACCTGTAAACTTAATGGGTAAAGATCTGCTGTGTAAATTAAATGCTACAATTTATTGTTCCCCTAAAGGGGTCTTTGTTGATATACCCCATAATCAGGCAACAAATTTCCTCATAATGTTAACAACAGACGGACAAGGTATAGACCCAGACTCCAAACTGAAGAGTGTGGAGCTGGATCAGGTACCAACATCTTTGTGGGCTTCTCACTCCAATAAAGTTGGGAAACTGTTAACAGCAGAGCCTGTAAAGATCAGGTATAAACACGGCCAACCTTACCCTCAAGTGTCTCAGTACCCCTTGTCCCAAAAAGTGAAGGAGGGCATAGCGCCTGTAATCTCCTCCCTGTTGAAACAAGGAGTACTCATAAGAACACAGTCTGTGTGTAATACCCCAATACTTCCGGTCAAAAAGGAGGGGAAATTTAATAATCAAGGAAGATAAATACATAAATTTGTGCAGGACCTAAAAGCTGTAAATCAGTTTGTTATCCCCAGATTTCCTGTGGTTCCTAATCCAGCTACAATATTGTCCTCTATCCCTGCAGGTGCTAAATGTTTTTCTGTCATAGATTTATGTTCAGCTTTCTTCTCCATTCCCATTGATAAGAATTCACAGTTTTTGTTTGCTTTTTCCTATAAAGGGGAACCGCTGACTTGGACCAGATTTCCTCAAGAATATACTAAAAGTCCCACCCTTTTCTCACAATTGTTAAAAAGGGACCTTAATTCAATTTCTTTGCCAAAAAAGTCTACCCTTGTTCAGTATGTTAATAATTTATTAATAGCCTCACCTAATCATAAAGCATGTAAAACGAATACTGTTCATTTGCTGTGTAAATTAGCAAAAAAAGGTCACAAAGCCTCCAAGGCAAAGCTCCAGTTCTGTAAAGCAAAGGTTAAATATTTGGGTCACCTCATATCCCAAAAAGGGCAAAAGCTTACTAATAAATGCATAACCTCTGTTCTTTCTCTCCCTCGCCCAGTAACTAAAAAACAGGTTCGGTCTCTCTTAGGCGCTGCTGGCTATTGCAGACAATGAATTCCTAATTTCTCTGGTCTTGTAAAACCCCTTGTATCTCTGACATCTGACAAGGTAAAAAATCCCGTCCCGTGGACAGAGAAGAAAAAAAAATCCTTTCAAAAAGTAAAAGCTGCTTTGGTCTCTCCACCCTCTCTTGGGCTCCCTAATTATAATAAACCCTTTACTCTTTTTTGCCATAAACAGGATCAGGTCGCTTCAGAAGTATTATGCCAGCCATTTGAAAATCGCCCTTGTCCTGTAGCTTATTTTAGTGCTCAGCTTAACCCAGTAGCAAAGGGTTTTCCCCCGTGTCTCAGAGCTGTGGCCGCAGCTGCTGTGCTATTAAAAAAAAGTCAATGTCTGGTATTAGGTCACAACCTAACACTTGCTGTACCCCATGCAGTGCAAGCTTTGTTAAATAAGACTAAAACCCAGCATTTGTCAATGCAAAAATTGACTAACTATAAAAAAGCCCTTTTAGAAGCCCAGAATGTCTCTATAGTACGCTGTTCTACTTTAAATCCTGCCACCCTTTTTCCTAACCCTACTGATAAAGAGCCCCATAAAATGAAACCCCACGATTGTTTAGCATTGGTGGACCTCACTTGTACCCCTCAAATCCAATCTAAGGAACGTTCCTTTGTCAAATCCTGATTTAGTGTATTACACTGATGGGTCATGTAAAAGGAATAAAAGAAAAAACCTTATAAGCTGGTATGCTGTTGTTTCTAATCATGCAATAATTAAAACTCATTCTCTTCCAGAATAAAAAGTGCACAAGCAGCTAAACTAATTGCTCTCACTCATGCCTGTATTTTAGCTACTGATCAATCTGTTAACATTTATACTAACTCAATGTATGCTTTTAATATCTGTCATTCTGTAGGTCAGATTTGAAAACATCAAGGATTCTTAACGTCCTCAAAAAGTGCCATTTCTAATGGATCCCTTGTTAATGACCTCTTGCTTGCTATTCAATTACCTTTTGCTATTTCTATTATGCATTGCAGTGCTCATACTAATAAAACTAATACTGTATCAGTAGAAAACAGACGGGCAAATTTTGCAGCCAGAAATGCAGCTGCCTGTAAACCTCCAGCTCAGTTTCAAATCCTGGTCGCTGTTTCTGTTCCCCTAACTCTAAATGATTTATCCCTGTTGCAATCTCGGGCACCTAAAAAAAACCAACACAATTGGTACAAAGCTGGGTGTCGTATCCAAGATAATAACATTTGGCTTTCACCAGATGAACAACCTGTGGCTCCTTCTACTTTGGTGTCCCAATTGGCTACCATTACCCATAAATTAGAACATATAAACAAAAGGGGGGTAGCGGACCAAATTCTGAAGCATTGGTATGCGCCCGGAATTCACCAAACTGCTGCTAAAATCACCAGCAATTGTGCTACTTGCCAAAAGTTCTCTACCCAGGGTAAAAAAAAACCTACTCTAAGTGCTCATACTTGGGCCTATGAACCCTTCCAATATTTGCAAATCAATTTTATAAAGTTAACCCTTTCCTGTGGGTTTAAGTATTGTCTGGTTATTGTATGTGTGTTCAGTGGTTGGGTGAAAGCTTTCCCTTGCCGCCAAGCAAATGCCACCACTGTGGTAAAAAAATTAGTTACTAAGGTGGTTCCCAAATTTGAAATCCCTTTAAAAATTGACTCAAATAAAGAAACCCACTTCACGGCCAAAATCCTGCAAGATCTGTGTAAAGCCCTCCACATAGAACAACGGTTCCATACCCCCATATCATCCCCAAAGTTCAGGGCATGTTAAAAAAAAAACACCTCAATATCAAAAAAAAGTTAAGCAAAATTATCTCTAACACTGAATTAAAGTGGCCGCAGGCATTGCCCCTTGCCCTCATGCATATCCAAAATACCCCAAACCGCAAACATGGTCTCACCCCTCATAAAATTCTATTTGGAAGGCCAATTTTACTTGAATTTAAGCCTCCTGAAAAAATTAATCCTTCCCACTTGTCTAAATGTTATGATAAACTACTTCAATACTGTATACATCTGTCTAAAATTGCTTTCAGTCTCTCCTCTCAGGTTGCAAAAGCCTTACCTGTCCCAACTAATGTGCCTTGCCATAACGTGCAGCCAGAAAATTGGGTCCTAATAAAAGAATTCCAAAAAAACCCCTGCCTATCTCCAAGGTAAAATGATCCCTTCCAGGTCCTGCTAACTACCAACACGGCTGTAAAGGTAGCCAAGCAAAATTCTTAAATACACGCAAGCCACGTGCGCCGCACCATTAACCCTCATAAGTTGTGTAAACTTGCCTCTCCCGACATATCGCCTCCTACTAAACCTGTCAGCCCAAAGCCAAAAAAACCCAACTTTCTACCGCTTTCTAAAAAAAAAATTAAATCACTTCTCCTGAACAAGGAATATACATCATCAAAAATCAAAAACCAAAACCTCGGTCACTACTCTCTCACTACAGGCCAAATCCCTTCTGGTCCTACTAGTCATGTTAACATTTCACACAAATCTACACCCAACCTTGCCATTAACCCTACCGGCACTTTGTCAAAGAACGGTGGGTTCTCTAAAAGCTGTTTTCCTTCCTCCACACTTTCTTATAACCTCCGTCGGCGCAAGTGCTAAAAAAATTACAATCCCTGCACAATGGCTAAACTCTTGTTCCTCCTTTGTATAGGCCTTATTTGGCTCCAAAGGAAAAATGGTATTGGTACTAATACCTTTCTGCAGCTGGCAAAAGGTATGGCACAAGCCGCAAACAAAACTAACTGTTGGGTGTGTGCCTGGGCACCACAAAGCGCGCACAGTAAATACCCAATAGGTGCCCTTCCGTTAAACAAAACTGAACTAGTAAGTAATGCATTACTAAAACAAAATAACCAAACTGTGTGGTTCAACCAAACTGGGTGCATCCAATTATCATTTAGTGGTACAAGTCCCCTATGTAAAAATCTTACAGGTACCACCTTTGTCAAAAATCAAGCTGTACACACATTATAACAAAGGTGAATGGAACACATGTATGGCATAATGGTTCCACTATGTCTACCACAAACCTTTGGTGTACTCTATTCAAACCAAAAATGACAACCATATGAAAAAAACCCACTAATACAAACCTTTGCAAAAAAAATAACACCACCTTTGCAAACCAAGCCATAATAATATATCAGTCTAACTCGTAAAACATGTACAATTATTGGTAAATACGCGGTAAATTTGCCTATAAAAGGCTTCCGCAAAATGCCTCAGGGTTTTGTTATCTCGGTCTCGTGGCACCAGCTATAAGAATTATTAACACTTTGCCACCAGGGCATATCAGAAACAAGCAAAATGGGTCTTAAAAAAAAGCATAAAACTAAATAAAACAAACTGCCCTTGCAGTAGCTAAAACTACCATTCCATGGGTAGGGCAGGCAAAAACAAATCATAATTTAAAAACAATGTCCCTGCTTATAAAAAAAATCATAAATACCACAAAGGGGGCACTAGGTGTGGTACAAAAAAATTTAAATAAATTGCAAATCTTTACCCAGCAAAACAAACTGGCTCTTAACTATCTGCTAGCAGCTCAAAAAGGGGTATGTAAATTAATAGGCCCAAAGCGTTGTGTTAAAGTTTCTAATGTAAGTTCAAACCTAACCACAAAAATAAAAAAAATCCAAACATTGTCCGTCCAAACAAAAACATTTAAAAAGCAGTTGCAAAACTAAAATCCTTTAAATTGGTTGAAAATAGGGTTAAGCAAACTCATAAAAAAAGTGGTGGTAAAAATATTAATGTTCCTTATCTTAATATGCTCTATATACATAATAATACAGCTAGCCTTATGCTGTATTAAAGGGTGCTTACAAAAAATAAAAAATGTAGCAAAAAACCAGGTACAACAAATGCTTCTGCTAAATGTACAAAACCCTCCCAAAAAAACCTACAAAAACACTTGCACGTTTAAAAATAAATAAATAAAAATGCTTAAAATGATTTGTAATCCACAAGTGGATCAAAGGGGGGAATGAAGGATAAACTTAATTTGTTGTCAGTATGACCTCTGTGTGACCTGGATGTTAAGTCTGGTCTTTGTAAAGAGGTACGTGCTTAAACTCAGGTGAGCAAAGGGGGTAGGTAAAACTGGTTTGAACTTGTTGTAAGGCCTGCAAAGGGACTGTAAGGGGACAGATAATGATTGGAGGGAATTTGGTGCAAAGGGGCATGACCTGTATATGCATGCAACTGTAAGTGGTCAGTAAAAAAAAGGTAATTACCATGTAAGGTAGTACAAAAGGCCTTGCCTTTTGTTTGGGAAGTTGCAAAAACTTTTCCTGAGAGTATCCTGGAGATTTTTGCCCTGGAATGCATTCCTAAATAAAGCTGGTTGCTTAAGAAGGGTGTCTAAAATTAATTTAGTGATCTGAGGAAGTGGGTCTGGCCCACGAAAACTCATCATCTAATAAACCATCTTGTTAGTCTTTAAAGTGCTACATAGTCCTGTATTTTGTTAAAATTAATTTGGTAGGGGTTTTGGGCCCCCATCCAAACCCTCGAATTAGCCTCCGGAAGTTTGAAAGCCTATACTTTCCACCAACAGGAGATGATCCACTAAAGGATATTCTTTTGCCTAGCTTGTCTTTTGTATCCTTAGAACAGCATTGCTAAGACAACACTATAAACATCTGATATCTACATTAGGTTTTCTTTATATTGATGGGCAACTGGTAGGTAATTTATAAGATAGGGACCTAAGTATTATCACCATTTTGCAGATTGAGAAACAGAAATTAAGTGGCTTACTTGGGGGAAATGTATTCTCCTAAGGCTGCTAAAGAGTACATAGCATGTGGGGGACTGCAAATTGTGAGTTATTGGGGCTTATTTCAAAATTTACTAGTGCATTTCTCCAAATAATCATTGGCTTTGGAAGGAATCATGTACTTAATACTGTGCTCCTTTGGTCTCTTCCCCTGTCGGAGGGGATCATGTTTTTTCTCAGATTGTGGGATTTACTGTGCATTGACTATGCACTGATTTTTCCAATACTGTAGGACCAGTGCCATTTAAAGAGCACAGAAATGAGGTAATGTTTGAGCAAATCAATACTGCATAACTCAGTTTGCCCATCACATAAAAACCTAGATTGATTTGAAAAATAGTGATGCTGTTGTAAAGCTTAGTTTAATGTGTGTAAAATGATTTGCAATCCTGTGATGGAAAGTATTATCATGGCAACATATTCCTTGGGCCACTTGGGATTATGTTTGACACTCTCATAATGACCAAATACCAAACTGCATAGTTTCCATGATATTCTCTGGTAACAGTGCCTTAGAACTGTGGTGCTAGTTCCTTTAAATAGATGTCACCTTTCCAGGTTCCAGTATTGTATACAGTACTCCCTAAAAGGAGTACCAGGAACTCCACAGAAGTGAAAAAAAAAACAACCCATCAACCCCAAATCCCACAACCCAGGCCCTTCCTCAAATAGCTTTTACATGGGACATACTGAGAGGTGGTGAGAAATAAAGCAGAAGGGATGAGTCAGAAAAAGATAAAGGTCACAGTGTTAACAATTACACAGTTGCTCAGTTGAGACATGCTCACCCCAGGGTAAATCAATTCTGCTGTTTTCTAAATTTGCATAAAAAAGAAAACATAAAAGCCGCAGCATTGTGACTATTACTGACTAACTTATGAATGACGTGGAAGAGCTGAGTTTTCAAGAAGGAATTTAAATGACAAGGGGCTGGTGGCTTGCCAGAGCAGAGAGGGGCAGATGTTCCATCTACTGGGAACATGGAAAAAAATACTAGATGGACAACAATGGTGAGTTGATATTTGTACACAAGTGTTAGCTTAATTCATTTACCTCAAACACAAGAGAACAGAGGTGCTGAGTAGTCTCAAGACTCACATGGTGTAGATTTAGAAACTGGACAGAGTACCATTTCCCTGGAGTTTGGCATAAGTTTCAGAAAGTGTCACTCCAAGCCTACATGAATTACCATTTAGCAATACTGGAGGAACTCGCAGTACTGGGCATTAAATCATCAGTATAGGAAAGAAAAGTGAGTAACTGATGGACCAACACCTTACGCAACAAAGTCAGACACAGATGACCTGGTTGTGCTCCCTCCACATGCATCAGTTTTATATCAGCATAATTCCATTCAGTTCAGTGGAGTTATTTCTGATGCCAGTGCAAACAAGAAGGCCAGAATCTGTATTGCAGATGGGAGCATGCTCAAAAGTTGAGATCAAATAACTTGTGTAACTCTATGGAAGGCAGTAGATATAAAACTGGCGTGTTATCAGAAACAGACGCTAAATACTTATTCTGTTTCTTCCGTTTTTTGTTTTGGATAGAATTACTAATGCTAGGCCTCTTCTTAGAAAGGTTCAGAGGTTGATTTTTGGATTACCAGCAGATCTATATATCTCATTGGTCCACAAACTGGGAAGCGCAGAGGAGCATCTGAGGTGGGGAGGGGAGGGCACATGGCAGGGCCCAGGTCAGCTCCCACAAGAAATAATAAGGGAGTGATACCCAGCTCCACTCTGCTGAGCCAACTGTGCAGTAAAGAGGGTGGGAGGGGGTGTGCAGACAGATTCCATTACTGGTAAGGGGGGGACCATGACAGGAAAAGCCTGCACACCAGTGACAGTGTCATTCAACTTCCCTTCTTCCATGAAGGGTTAAATCATAGGCTAGATTCTGCCACCCTTGCTGCTGAGGATGAATAGTAACCGACTTTGTGACTGGTCCAGCTGATCACAGTGGGATACTCACAGCCCTATTCCGCATGAGTGAAGAGGGTAGAATCTTGCCCTCTATCTGTGTGAAGTCAGATATTCAAAACTGCTCAGGTCCAAATGTTGAAGTGTGCAGCACCTCCAGCTGGGGTCAGCTTTTCCAAAGAGCTCTGCTCCCTTCCAGGCACCTACACAAAGAAGGTGCTCAGTGACTATCGTGTTGGGCTGCAGCATAAAATCCTGAAACAGAAAGGCTACGTCTACACTGCAGCACACTTGAGATACCGAAGGTCTCCCAAAATAGCTATTCTATCTCTTTTGAGCGTGTGCATTATTTCAAAATACAACGGGCTCACTATTCCGATGTCCCTGTAAACCTTATTCCACAAGGAATAAGGGACATTTTGGAATAGTGGGTTATTTCAAAATTTGGCACTGTGTAGACAGCACCAAATTACAAAATAAGCTATTTCAAAAAAGATGAGCAAATTTCTCATCTCATTTCGACCTATGGTGCAATGCATATGCACCCAGAGAGTGGTCATATTTTTAAAATGTACTCAGCAGCCAACAGATACCCAACATGCTGAGGTGTTTCTCTCATTGTTGTTGAAAATCTGGCTTATTTGGGGGCCTAAATGAGAGCTAAGTGCTTTGGAAAGTCAAGCCTACAGTGCCTAAATCCAGCAGAAGGGTGTGGATACTTTCATAAGTCCCTGCCCCTCAATTTATTTTCTCTACCTGTAACACAGGACAGCAGCATCTCAGACATAGATCTAGGATTTTGGATGATTACCTGATTCTTACATGATTGATCTCCCATCAATTATATTTTAATCTTTTGACAGAGACAAGGATTGCCAAAAAATATGGGAAACAATGAAAAATGCATTTGTTTACAAGAACCCATGTAATATTACAACAGAAGATTATCAGCCATTATTGGATTTGGCAAGTCATCCTATCCCCTGTAATAAGGTAACAATGTTTGCATGTGATGAGCTATCTAGGTAGGGACGACTTCTTCTCTGTACATGCCTAGAACAATGGAGTCTTTGTTTTTGTTCTGTGTTTATGAAGTCCCTAGCACGGGGTGGGCAATAATTTTTGCCTGGGGCCCACTTCAAAAATTTTGTAAGTAGCCCCGGGCCACCCTGGAAGGGACGGAGCTTAAACAGGAAGGGGCAGGGCTATCCCACCCCCAGACCATGATTGGTCCGGTGGTGGGGGAACCCCTTCTCCCCCCCTTTCCCACTAGGCACCCATGCCCTGGAAGAGGCTTGGCACTCTCCCCCACCCTCAGGCCAATCAGGGCCTGGGGGCAGGGGAGTGTGCGCGAAGCCTTCTTCTGCCCTGCGAGGAGCACATGCCACGGGCTACTTGTAGGGCCAGGGCAGAGCAAAGGAAGCTTCACGTAGCTCCCCCACCCCCAGGCCCTGAGAGCGAAGCCTCCTCCGCTCTCTCCCCCCCACCCTGCGAGCAGCGTGCGGCGCTTCAAAGCGCCATGTGCTGCCTGAAGGGTGGGAGGAGGCTTTGTGCACTCCCCCACCCCCAGCCAATTAAGGCCTGGGGCCGGGGGAGCGGGCGACGCCTTCTCTGGGCACTCTCCCGCCCCCCAGGTAAGGTTACCAGATGGCCTCAAAAAAAATACCGGACACACTTGATCTCAGATGGGGACCGCCAGGAGGAGTGGGGCTGGCTGGGAGGAGGTTGGGGCGGGGGCTGGCCAGGAGAGATGAGGGTGCGGGGGAGAACCGGCCAGCGGGAATCAGGGCTGGCCAGGAGGGGATTGGGGTGGGCGGGGGAAGAACCGGCCGGCGGGAAGCTGGGCTGGCCGGGAGGGGATTGGGGGGAGTGGGGCTGACCCGGGCCTGGCCCAGGCACACACAGATCCCGGGGTGCTGCCCATCCCTCACATGGTCCCAGAGGAGCATGAGTGAGTCTGGCCCCGGGGATTCCATCCCGCCCCCGCCCCACTCCTCTCTACTGCGTAGTTGCATACTGCCTGGCTGGTAGACATGCTCGTGCAATGTGACTCACGCAGTGTGAGCATGTCTACCAGCCAGCAGTACACAACTACGTACTGATACTCATAATAATAAAACTAACCTTATTAGAAAATACCGGACACTTATATGTCCGGTATTTTCTCAATTTATTTCCCAGACAGAAACCTCAAATACCAGACTGTCCAGTTCAAAACTGGACACCTGGCAACCCTACCCCGAGGCCCTAATTGGCTTGGGGGCGGGGGAGCAGCAGGGCCTCCATGGGCCAGATCCACCCACTTGGTGGGCTGGATCAGGCCTGCGGAGTCCCTTTTGCCCACCCCTGCCCTAGCATAACAGGGTTCTGGTCCAAAATGAGGGTTCTTAGGCACTATGGTAACACAAATAATAATGATGATGATGACAAACATGAGTGATCCTCAAGTACCTACAGGCATTCTGACTTGAGGTTTGAGATAAATAGCTTTGGGAGTAATGTTCTTTTAGAACAAAAGAATCCTGGGTATTCTATTAATTACAGGCCAGTGATGAAAACCAAGAGAGCATTGCTTCTTGGGGCAATATTTTGGGCCATGATGGGAAAATTGTTGTGGCCTTCATTGGTATTTAAAAGAACTTTATCTAAGAGTAGCCGGTGTATTTATAGCTTATTAGCCCATGTGTGGTTGAAATGCATGCAGAAATGGAGGAGTAACAGCAATTAGACATGGTTAAAATGTTTTTCCAGCAGAGAATAAATGTTTTTTGGCAAAAACCCAGAAACTGTGTGTGTGTGTGTGTGCGTGTGAGAGAGAGAGAGAGAGAGATTCCAGTCGGTTTTGAATGAAAATAAAATGTTCATGTTTTTTGTCAAACAATTTTTTAAAGAAAATTTTTATTTTAATTAAAAAAACCCAATGGAATTACACACACACACACACACACAGTGTGTTTTTGGTCATTTTGACAAAACCTAAACAATATAAATGAAAAACTAAAACATTTTCATTATCAGAACAAAAACCGACCATTTTCTGACTAGCTCTCTTATCAATGTCATTTCTTACACGCCATTCTTTTCCTCTCAGTCATTATTTTGGAGCAAAACAAATGACCTTGTTCATCGTTACACAAAAGCCAATCACAATTTATTCACTCTGGAGGACACCTTGTTAGGCTATATGACTGATGGGGTCTCATGGTGTGGAAACCCTTCTAGTCCAGGTAAGGATTCCTTTAAAAAAAAAAAAAACAATAAAAACATGCATATTATAACTCAAAGTTTTCTTTCATTCACTCACAAGTTAATAAAAAACATTTCCTTTTGGTGATGATATTTTCTGTTCTTAGTTTCAGCCCGAACGAACTCTTGATCCTTTCAGCCCAGACTGAATTATGGCAAAGTTGTGGGGAAGGGGGAGAACCCCACCATCCATTTTCAGCTTAATTTTGTCACTTTTTTAATGCCAGTAGTGCAAAAACAGCTCAACCTTGGGACATCAGACTTGGCACAAGACTAGTACTCACATCTAGCAAAAGGCCAGCAATTGCCCCCCATATTTACTTTCATCAGCAAACTCCTGTGATTCCACTGGGACCATTTGCAGAATAAGGGCACAGTCCTGCAATATACTCCCTTCAGGCAGACTCCTGCATATGCCTGGAGGTCACTGGGATCCCATATAGATATAAGGGGTCTTCCTGTGCAGGCTCAGGACCTGAGAACGAGTAGGGATGTCAGAATCTGTCCACAAATTTGAGGGAAAGTTACAGAAAACAAAAATTAGGTGGGAAAAGTCACTTCTGAGAATGCTCAGTGAGCTTCTGCTAAGGCCTATTCTGTTTGTCACATTCTCATTGCTCAGCCGGACCATGAAAAATGTTGCTGGAATCAATTGCTTAAAGGGACTACAAATGACTCACTGAAACACAACAAAGTCTTCCAAACACCTTCAAATTAAATTTCCCTTTAGAACACTTTTCGTCTAAACCCATCGCTGTGATGGGATGCAATGTTTATTTTGCCGTTCTTATTCAGCCCTGAGGTTATGTTAATATGTCTGACAACTTCTTTTCTAATCTTGGTTATTCTGTATCCTATTTTAGGAATTAATTATGAATCCTGTCCAAAATGGAGTGAATGTGAGAGCAACCCTAGCACTGTGTATTGGAAAATGGCATCCAAGATGGTAAGGATTATATAGCAACTGTCCATGATTACAGTTAGAATTTAGAACTGATTTAACTGTTGGGGGATATTGGAAGAGGATAAAATCTTGGTCCCAGGCAAGTCAATGGCAAAACTCCCACAGACTTAAGTGGTGACAGGGTTTCACCCCTAGTGTGGAAAGCTGTGGATAAAATGTTAAACATTCAAATTTGCTTGGTATATCTGTTTCATTGGCTAGGAAACAAAGGCTTTGCTCTCATAACCCCACAAGATGCATTGACTTCAATGGGATTCTGTGCAGACATAGAAGTCTGCCTGCACAGATCCAGTTGCAGGATCAGCACCTTAACTGTTAACCATGACTTGCTACTTTAACGGCCAATACACTTTTTACTATATTTTTATCATGAACTATTACATCCTTAAACAACAACAATTGTAATCAAAATATTCATGTTTATAAACAATGAAGGGAACACAGCAAAGGAAAGAGTGGGTAACAGTCAAACTTTGGGACACAGTTTGAATCTCAAAGTTTTTGGATGTGAATTCCTCCCAAAGTGTTAGGAGTTATGCCACGAATTACTCAAAATGCCATTTTCCTTTCAGGTTGGACCAAAGATGTCAAATAGTCCTAAAAAGTGTTTGAATTAGACCTATTAAAAATTTGAAAGTCATGCAATATATTTTTGGAAATACAGGTTTCCCAAAACCTGTTCACCGAGGTCTCATGTATCACATAACATTTAATGACTCAATAATTTGGATATTAGTTGAGTGGGTCTCTCAGTCTTGATATTTGTGTAGATATGTACCATCACATAATTAGTGCTTAACAAACATTAACTGTTCATAATATAATCAAAGGAATCATTCCCTCATTCAAATACACAAAATCATAATTGCTAAAACCAATTACTTTTTAACCTGTGAATGCTAAAAGCATGCTGCTACTGGAAGCTGCTGTAGAATGTGGTTGAGAGAATGAGCACCTCTGTGTACCTTTTTAACATAATGAAAGGAACTCCTCTGCAAAACCCTGATTCAGCAAGGTATACAGGTAGGTGCCTAACTTGGAAGACATGAATAGCCCCTTGACTTCAGTGAGACTCCACATGCTTAGAGTTATGCATATGCTTCACTATCTTGCTGAACCGGGGCCTGACAGAATGCTTATTTACCTCTGTTCTGTTAGGGTTCCTCGGGCTACATCAAAAGTAATTTAAGTTTATTACCAAATCTGAAGATTTAAGAGGTACCGAGTGAGAATATTGAAAAACAAAAAATATAACATGCTTCTCGCTCTATCCTTTAACACGCTAAAATTTAAATAGTTTAGAGTAATTGCTCACAGAAGGCAATCCACTGGCTGGGATCCACCTTCCACACATGTAAGAGGAACTACTGTTCCTTCTTCCTCCACGATGGATACCAGCATTTCCCAAAACTCCTTGTTTTGTCCCTAGAGTCTGGATGACCCGTGGCTCCTTTCCTGACGTGCTGGCTCCAAACTGCCCTCACATACTTATGTTGACTACATAGGCAAAGTAGGCTTCTATTGTGTTGGCTTATAGTGCCTAATCTACATAGGCACCTAAGCAAACAGGTGTCTAGCAAAACCTGTTTGTCTACACAGACTATAAAATATATTTTCAGTACATATACAGAACTGCTTTCCTATTGTCCATATATACACACACACCTCTCTCAAGTTATGTGGTTCGGTAAGGCCTTTAGCATTTATTAGATACCTCACACAATCCTTTTTGGATAAATATTGAGAAAGCAGCGTGGTAGGTGTAGTCAGTTGGTTAGGCCTGATAAAAGTTGCTACTACAGAGCAGTGAACCCTTTCCCAATGGCATTTAGAGGCTCATAAGGTAACAGTTCCCAGCATAAGTTAGAGCAGCTTGAGCTCTGCTGCTTTACACGGGCTGCCAGTAGACCCATGGGCTGACAGCAGCCAGGGCTCAGGGAAACCACAGCAATGTCCTCTACATCAGCATCCAGGAGAAGCGTGGCACAGAAACTTATGCCAGCTTTGCACCATCACAGGTTCTCCCCACATGGGGCTATCCATTTGTGGCAGATCAGTGCAGTTTTAGATTAACTTTGCCCCAGTGAGAGATGATTTGGCCCTTTATTTTCACTGGAATCTTCTGTTAAAGTAGTGGACCAGATCCTGAGCTGATAAAAATGAATGCAGTTCTACCAAAGAGAAAAGAGAGATGCCTATTTACTCTAGCTAGGATCTGACTTGGTTTCATGTAATGCTAAAATATAATGTACATTTGCTCTGTTTAGTTTGCAGAAGCAGCATGTGGAGTGGTTCAAGTGATGCTCAATGGATCAGTAGATGATGCATTCAGAAGTAGCAGGTATTTACTTTAGTCTGTCACAATCTGTGGATCTGTCATACTTTTAATTTAGGGACTGCATAGTGGTGCAGGTGTCTGCAATAGTAAATCCCAGTGCAAGAATGGGGCTACACACACACACACACACACACACACACACACACACACACACACACACACACACACACACACACACACAGAGTTGTTCAGGTCTTCAATTCAATTAATTGTTGTTTTCCTTCATTTAAATCACTGCTCTGGGGTGGGGCTAGGGATGAGGGATTCGGTATGCAGGCTGCCTCAAAGAGAGATGACAACTTCAGCCCTCTCTCATCACAGCAGCTTGGGGCTGGGTGAGAAGCACCTATCCATGGCCAATGCAGCTCAAGGGGGGTCACAGCTGGGGGAGAAGTGCATGTCCCCTGGCTGGGGCAGGTCTAAGTTTGTCTGTCCCCCTGCCTTCCTAGGCAGAGTGAAGAATGCAGCAAACTGTGCACTTTTCCCTTGCTCCATGATGAAGGGGAATAGCCAGCAATCTTCCCATGTGAATTGGGGAGGGGGAGAACTTGAGCCTCCCCTTGCCCTCCCTAAATGACATCTGGAGATTGGGAGGCTTGGAGCTGAGGCAGTCTGGACAGGGAAAGGGGCATGCCCCTAGCTATCCCCTTTCACCTAGTGATTTTTGTCTCTTTACTGTTTGGTTTTATGAGAAGCAATCCCATTCCAGCTACATCCTATTTTCCTGTCACAATCAAACCCTTTCCCTGCTTTAAGTTATGACAAGAGGAAGCTTTATATCAAATGTGGTGGTTCTAGCTCTTACCATTTAGGAGGAGTTCTTGATCAGACAGACAGACTCACTCTCTCACCTATATGAAACAGTATGAGGTTCTTTCATTCCTAATGATTTTTCTCGTACATAGATATTATACACACAGAGAGAATCTAGCCTATTATATAATATATGCCAAAAGCATCTTCTGATTTATTTTATTTGGATTTTTTTTCTGAAAATGACCACAGCCCACAGAAGTTCATGCAATAAATGCAGTCCTCCACTATATTATACTCAGAGGGTACATCTAGACTGGCAAGATTTTGCGCAAAAGCGCCCGCTTTTGCGCAAAAACTTGCCAGCTGTCTACACTGGCCGCTTGAATTTGCACAAGAGCACTGACTTTGTAATGTACAAAATCAGTGCTTCTTGCGCAAATACTTTCATGCTCCCGCTCAGGAAAAAGCCCTGTTGTGCAAGAATACTTGCGCAAGAGTGCCAGTGTAGACAGGGAAGGACTGTTTTGCGCAAAAAAGCCCCGATGGCGAAAATGGCCACGAAGCTTTCTTGCGCAAAATCGCATCTAGACTGGCCACGGATGCTTTTGCGCCAAAAGCACTTTTTGCAAAGCATCCGTGCTAATCTAAACGCAGCTTTTCTTGAAATACTTTTAACGGAAAAACTTTTCCATTAAAAGTATTTCCGCAAAATCATACCAGTCTAGACACAGCCAAATAGCCTACACATATAAACTACTCTCCGAGTACATTTCTTCAGTTATGCTCCCCCACCTGAAATAGTACACACTTTCACTGACTGACAGGAGGTGCTAGCTCTGAGGAATGAGGAAACTGGTGGTTCGTAAAAGCAGAAAGATTTGTTTCCCCTTTGGAAGTGGCAGGCATTGGTAATTCAGAGGGAAAAAATTGTTAGGAAAGAAAGAACCCCATACTGTTTCATTCTGCAAACAGTCCATATACGTTTTCCCATGGGATTTTCATGTTTTCACCACTAGGAATAAATTATAACTCATGTTATAATTATGTAGTAGCGACTGGAAAGTATGTAGTAGTGACTGGAAAGCATACTTTGTTCCTCTTGTTTTAATACTAAGATGTGTGTTGCTTTTTCATGCTCCCACTCTTACAGCATTTTTGGAAGTGTTGAGATCTTTAACTTAGACCCAGACAAAGTTTCTGCAGTGCAGATATGGCTTATGCATAACATCGGTGGACCTAACAGGTAATGTGTGATGCTCTGTTTCTATACTTTAAAGTGCAGTTCAGTTCTGAAACTAAACTAGCACTTTCTTACCAATCACCTCTGCTCCTTGAAAGCAATTCGATACTTACTTTAGTGAAAATAATAAAAGATGGTAAAAATCTTACTATGACTACTGCCAGCTCTAAGCCAAGCCAATACTCTCAGGAAGAGCAAAAACTGTTTCCTTTGTATTAGCTCTTCAACGAAATTATAGAATCTCCACAACCCTATTGTCTTTAAATTGGAGAAATGGTCTGAGGTAAACAGGATGAAGTTTAATAAGGACAAATGCAAAGTGCTCCACTTAGGAAGGAACAATCAGTTTCGCACACACAGAATGGGAAGCAACTATTTAGGAAGGAGTACGACCGAAAGAGATTAAGGGGTTATTGTGGACCACAAGCTAAATATGAGTCAACAGTGTGATGCTGTTGCAAAAAAAAGCAAACATGATTCTAGGATGCATTAACAGGTGTGTTGTGAGCAAGACACGAGAAGTCATTCTTCCACTCTATTCTGCGCTGATTAGGCCGCAGTTGGAGTATTGTGTCCAGTTCTGGGTACCACATTTCAAGAAAGATGCGGAGAAATTGGAGAAGGTCCAGAGAAGAGCAACAAGAATGATTAAAGGTCTAGAGAACATGACCTATGAAGGAACACTGAAAGAACTGGGCTTGTTTAGTTTGGAAAAGAGAAGATTGAGAGGGGACATGATGGCGGTTTTCAGGTATCTAAAAGGGTGTCACAAGGAGGAGGGAGAAAAATTGTTCTTCCTGGCCTCTGAGGAACGAACAAGAAGCAATGGGCTTAAACTGCAGTAAGGGAGGTTTAGGTTGGACATTAGGAAAAAGTTCCTAACTGTCAGGGTGGTTAAACGCTGGAATAAATTGCCTAGGGAGGTTATGGAATCTCCAGCTCTGAAGATATTTATGAGTAGGTTAGATAAATGTCTATCAGGGATGGTCTAGACAGTAATGGCTCCTGCCACAAGGGCAGGGGACTGGACTCGATGACCTCTCGCGGTCCCTTCCAGTCCTAGTATTCTATGATTCTATCTCTTCATATCGGTGCAATCCTATTGATGCCCTACTGATCTGTGTAGTACTCAGACACAAAGAGCACAGCTTGGCTGAGTTTGCAAAGCTGTGCAATTGGAAAATGCTTTTTTACAAGGAAACTGAACAAATATGCTCTGCAGCAATCAGCGCAGTGTAATCCATGAAGCCATATTTTGCCATGTAATTTTTAATAACAGAACCACAGTTTAAAATGTGTATCTTAATTATTGATACCAGACAGCAACCGTAAGTCACCAGAGAAGGTACGTTCTCTATAGGTTTTATAAAGCTCTGAGCACCTCCCAGAAGTGCAATCAGAGACATGACTAACATCTGTCGTACATCTGCTCTCTCATCATCTCCTCAGGGGTGCAACAGAGTGCTTTGTTTTGGCATTTTAATTTTGTATCACACACACTCCCTTAACAGGTGATGCTTACAGGTTAACCGTTACCTGCGACCAGCCCCACGGAAGGCTGCCAACTCCCAAGCCATGTGAGCCAGAAGCCCAGCATAGGCCCAGAAGCAGCTCCTGCCAGGCTGTAGTAGGCAAGGGGGGGAAAAGGGGGAGCTTCTCCAACCCAGTGGGCTGTAGCAGCCCTCACCCCCATTTAATCAGTTAACTGGTTAAATATGAAGTTTAACCAGTGTAACCCCCTTTTCCCTCCCCGTTTTACTGGGGAGCAGGTCACACTCACAGGTGTACCTGGGCGCCTGATGTTTTAACCCAAAAAGAGATCCTGAGCACCCCAGTGGTGATGGTGTTTAGTTGGGGAAAACCCTATCCACCCTTACTGCAGTCCCTTGCTGGCAATGAATGTAAAATGGCAGTGCCTCCACCTGGCTGGCCTTGAACACACACTGGTGTGCCTTGAGAGCCTCCAGGAATATACTCATTCCACTATAAATCTGGATCTAATTCCAGAACAACTACAAATCATTTATATCTAATAGAACACTTTAAAATAAACAATCTTCACTTAATTTGAATAAACAGGGATTAACAGATTAGCAATGAATAGCATTAACAAACACATATCAATAATTGAAGCTTATATAGCTAGACAACAGTGACCCCACCCCAGAGTGTGCACACCCTTAGACTCAGTCCCAGACACTTGCTTGCGTTGGCGCGCTGATGTTGAAGCTGTAGTGGAGGTTTGGTCCAGGCTAGACAGCAGCTCTGTCCCAGGCAGCACTTTTTCAACCAGGCCCAAAACTTACTGCCTCATGCTGTGCCTCTTGGAAGCAGCCTGCTAAATCCCAGTTCCAACAGGCATCTAGTTCCGGTCTGCAGCTGCCCTCCAACAGCCCCTGGACTGGATCAATGTCCTTGGCAGCAGCCTGGCTCCCCCTTTGGTTCCAGACTCCAAGGCAGAGTCCCAGACTGCTAGGCCTCTTTTCTTCAAGCACATGGAGAGAGCAGTCCTCTCTCACACCAGAGTCCTTCCTTCCTGTTTCTTCCCAAGGGCTCATGGGAATTGTAGTCTGGATTGCAGCACAGGGTCTTTCCAGGAAAAAAAACAGAGGCCCCTTTAGTAAGGGGACTACACCAGTTAACTAATTAAACAGGATTTTACATCCCTAACCCTGTATGGCTCTATTAGTCAAAGAAATGCACGTTACACTTAGAGTGGAAGGTGATAGAGTCTGTGAGGGCCTCTATAGGCAAGGGGGAATCTTCCACATGGATCCTTGGGTATACAGTTTGCACTGTTGGACTGGCACAGCATGCCTGTGATATGTCTGAATCGGGCCTTCTGATCTCATTTGCTCTGGTGTAAATACAGAATAACTTCATTTACTTACTCCTGATTTGCACCAGTAATACTGAGATTAAAATTGAGCCCTGGAAGACCTTCCATCAGTTGAGGACCTCTGTTTATTACTTATGCCCGCTAGAGATCTGGCCATCCACTCGCAGGCATGACTGGGAATTTTCCCCTGGATAAAAGAATAAGCAGGAAGCTTTCTAACAAATGAATTCATCTGGTCACAGAGGGCTGAGCCCCAGAGCAAGGAAAACACTATTTCAAGAGAACCCAAAACATCCAGATTTCTACAAACCATAAGTGCAACACAGCACAGATGACAAATTCCATAGGGGTTTAGTGACCCCATAAACTACAAGAGCAGATCACTGTACCTGCACAGATGCACTCCTTACACATACCCTTTGCTCTGCCCAGCACTGTTAGGATTGCTGCCTCTCCCCTCCAACCTTTGTGAAAGTACCACCCAGTTGTGCAACAAAAAAAGTCTACTTGCAGGACTGCAGGCTGGAAACTTGCTGCTTTTGCTCAACATCATCACAACAGCGGGAGACCAGGGCCTTCCCCACTGACTAAAAAGGAAGCAAAGGAGGGGGGGAGGAGGCACTCAGCTGTTTGAGAACTACTTTAAGATACGCGCGCACACACAGCCTTTTTGAATGCCCCCACACCATTAGAGTGGGAACTCTCCCATATTTACCTGGTGCCACCAGAATGGCTTTTGCACCCTTCTCCAGAGGCACCTCAGCAGCAGGAATGACCCACATTTCCTTCCTCAGCAGAGACAGAGCAACTCTTGTCTCATGTTCTGGGAGCCTGCTCAGCCCTTCCAGAGTCACACTTTCCTTCTAGGCTGAGGCCCCTCTGGCAGGTTCACAGCAGTTTCCCCTTTGCTCTCCTGGTAACATCTCTGACATGTCAGCTCTGTGATTGTTGATTTGATTCACATGTTGTGTCAGGCCACAGCTTCAGGAAATTCTGTCAGGTGTCCTGCGTTTTGCTGGACAGTCATCCATTTGACCCTCATGGGCTACTCCCTCGCTGATCTGTCTCACATGCTGGGCCACAGGGATTGTTGGGCTTTGGTTGCACTTTTCATCTCCTTCTGTTCTAAGGTTCTGTCCCACCGGTGTTTCTCTCTCACCCACCGCTGGCTTCAGTTCCACATCCTCAGGAGAGCTGACTGTGCTGCTACAGACAGGGAGTGTGTGTGAGGCATCCAGCACCACTTTGCTTCTCCCCTCCTGGGCTGAGGGTGCAGGCTCTGGGTGGGGCTAGAAATGAGGGATGCAGTGTGGGGGGTGGGTGGCTGGCTGGCTCTGGCTGTGGGACATGGGCTCTAGGATGGGGGCAGGGATGAGGGGTTTGGAGTGAATGAGGGGGCTGCAATTGAGGGTTTGGGGCACAGGAGTGGGTGTGGGCTGTGGCTGGGAGTGGACTCTGGGGTAGGACCAGGGATGAAGGGTTTGGGGTACAAGAAGAAGGTTTCAGGCTGGGGTATGGAGTAGAGATGGGTGTGTGGGGGGAGGGGGGAGGAGGTGTACTGCAGGCTCCAGGAGGGAGTTTGGATGTAAGAAGGGACTCCAGGCTAGGCCAGGGAGTTCGAGGCGCACTGTTCCACTAGCCCTTACTGCAGCTCCCAGAAAGTGTCTGCCGAGCCCCCTGAGGTCTCTAGGCACATGGGTGGCCAGGGAGGCCAGGAGGATCCATGCGCTACTCTTGCATCCGTAGGTCATGGTTCTCAATCATAGGGAGCTGTAGCGCTAGCACTCAGGGAAGAGTCTCCGTGTTCCTGGCCAACCCAGTGCCTAGGAGCCACAGGGATCTGGCAGCCACTTCTGGGAGCCACACAGAGCCAGGGCACATAGGGAGCCTGCCTTAACCCTGGGCCTTTGCTGCACTGCTGACCAGACTTTTAATATCCTGTTTGGTGCTGCTGACTGAAGCTGCTGGGTTTCCTTTTTGACCAGCTGCGCTGATTGAAAAATCAGATGCCTGGCAGCCCTATGCAGGAGTATATATTATATATGGATATATGCGCATTTGGGTGTCTGCATGGTTTGGGATAGAAAAAAAAGTGATAATTTGTAGCTGTACTTGTGTATTTTGTGTACCAATGTCAACATCCGTTTTGTTTCAGTTTGGCCTTACTTTGTATGCACCGGTGTGCTCTGCCATATCACACTAGGAATTAGAATCAGCCCTGATGAATTCACCTTGCTAAGGAGGAGCAGCATAGATCCCTGCCTGTGATGTAAACTGTTTGGGAGGGATAAACAGAGGGAGCTGCAGGTGGAATGGCCAGCTGTGGAGAGGGGTCTGGAGTAAGGATCTACATCCATGAATATCACATCACTTTCTATTGACTTCAGTGAGCCTTACATCAGACACACTGATGCTGTAGGGCACAAGGTCTGGAACAGCAATTGTGGATGGGGAAGTTCTGTGGCCTGCATGCCTTGCCGGTGTAAGGGACTGAATTATTTCTTACAACCCAGTTACCCCCTATAGAAAGACTTTTTGCAGGAGAGAGTGATGATCATGCTAAAATTCTATTCTGTAAGGCCCTACTCCATGTGATCAGACCCCAACACCACCCAGGGATCCACAAAAAATATTGAAATGCACAGAGGTATTGGGGCTCGTTGGCACAGATTAGCTGGCAGTAGTGAGGTCTAAAACTATGTCTTTGCCCTTCAAATACATTTAACAGTGTATGCAGTCAGTATGAGGCAGCATAGTGTACAATCCACCTGTGTCACACCCATGCAGGACACATGTAACAACCTATGGTTTTTCTTTTCAGAGAGTCCTGCGTGGGGCACTCCATAACAAAGTTAACAAGCATCTTGGAGGAACGAAATTTGAGTGTCTCCTGTGAGGACAATTATAGGTAATTATTTGCTTTGGGTTTAATTTTGGGAGTCTTCTTGTATAAAATTAGGCTGTTTCCTCTCCTAATCAGAATGTTTTATGAAGGAAATGGATCATGTTAATGTATCAGCAGCCAGTGTGACAACAACATCAGTGGCGTAAGTCTGATGCTATCATAGAACTCATAATATTACACCTCTGCTCGAAAGACTGCCCTAGTTTGCTATTCACTCCTAGGCAAGTTGAAGTTGCTGGTGTTCATCTTTCAAGTCCTCTGCAGTTTGGTCCTCGCTACTAAAGTCAGTCCCTCTCCCAGCGTTCTGCCATGGCAGCTGAGAACAAGTGATGTGCTCCCATTTGCCAGAATGCCAAGATCTGAGCTGCTAGGGGCATTGAATTTTCAGTAGTTAGCTTCTGACTCCAGAATTTGCTTCCTTCTTTGCTGGTTGACCTTCTAGATCTGCTGTGTTTGGTGAGGATTTGCCTGAGATTTGAAAATGCCAAGTATTATTAATTATTATGATTGCCCTCCCCATTTCCTTACTCAAAAGAAGGCTGCATGCTGAGAGTGGGGATCCAGTGGCACCACTCAGAGCTGCTGCTGCGTGAACATTGCAACTGCTTGCAACCAGCTACATGGAATTATGGTGGGAAGGTGGGAGATTTTCCAGGAACCACCTGATCACTTCCCATGGAGACACAGCAGCATGTTTGTAGTGTATGCCTATTAGATAGGGAATGCATTGCAGTCTTACAGTTTTTTTTCTGCCTCTACTGATTCTCTCCTCAGACTAGGTTGCCACTTGTGGTTGGATATAGCCATGGAAGTTTCAACACACAATCTCAAATAAACGATTGATCTTTAATTCCTGGAAACACCAGGGCAATCCTGTAGGTTTGGCAACCAGTGTTCCCTGGAAGCTGTGCAGTAGCACAGCTTCACAAGTGATTAATCAGCCCTGCCCAGTCAGAGGCTCAGGGCTTCATGCACGGAGCTGACTGACTGGGCGGAGATGATTAATCACCTGTGAAGCTGTGCTGCCCTGCAGCTTCAAGGGAACACTGTTAGGCACAGGTCTGAGGTAGGGTTGCCCATCAGGATCTTAAGGAAGAATTATAGGCAATTCTTGCAAGAGTCAACTCTGGCTGCTGACAAGGAATGGCACATAGATAGGGCATTGCTCCCAGTTGCCAAGATGAAGAACATGGAAGTAACATGGAACCCATTTGCAGAGGCTCATTGCATTGGTGGGTGAAGAAGCGAGGATAAGACTCTAACATTGATCCAGAGTCATTTAAATAGAGGAAACAAGTTTTAGTAGGGACATTGCTGTCCTGTCAGTGAGGTTGTTAACTAGCAACAAGAATAGTATTTATTGAGAACAGCTTTCCTTTTATACTTTAATTTTTAGTCACTTTTAACTGAGGGAAAAGTTGGCCTGCAAAGAAGGATGACTGAGCAAATGCAACATCTGATACAAAGATTTTAACCTTCTGGAAGACAGCCATTTCTTCCTCTTTGTAATATGCATTATTGGGCCAGATTCATGTGCACCCTGCACCTCCCCCCCCCCCCCACACACACACATACTAATGTGATGTAAAATTGTGCCAAATCAGAATCTTAATATTTTGCATCCACTTTGTTCTCATATAAATGTAACCCTGGCCAACACTGGGGGATTGAACCAATAACGTGTGGCACTAAAGGGCCAAGGATCTGTAGTTGGAGGTAGGGATGTAAGCAAGCAGTCGAGCTGAGTACTCGACTACTCGCTTCTCTCCCCCCACACACACACCTTAGTGCTTCTCTATCCAAGGCAGCAAGGGGAGGGAAACAGGAGCTGGTGCTGGGGGGAGCCGGCTTAAAAATCCAGTTCCCCCCAGCACCGTCTCTGCGGTGGTGTCCCACCTCACCCGCAGCTGCCTCTGTTAGAGGCAGCAGCCACCAGGGGGTGTGGTGGTGGTAAGGGAGGTTGCCGCAAAGTAGCCTCTGCCTGCATACCAGTCCAGGACCTTCCCCCCACTGCAGCTCTGCAGTTTAAATGTAGTAGGAGCCGGGCTGCCTGCGTGCCCAGTTCCTACAACATTTAAACTGCAGAGCCACAGCAGGGGTAGCTCCTGGACTGGTATGAGCTGGGACAGAGCACCTTCCCTTATCAACTAATCGATTAGTCAATTAACCGCTTCTTAGCATCCTTAGCTGGGGGCTGTAACAACTCCTATCCCATGCAGAGAAGTGCACCTGTAACACACTCACTGGTGTGTTACATAAGTGGCACCCCAAGGTGGAAAACAATGATTTAGGGCTTCTGTAAGAACTCAGTCAATAATAATCACCTGTGCAAAGCAACGCTGACATGTAACTAGACCACTTTAGGAATGGGGGCAAGATGATGTTTTACTGTACATTGAAAATACTCTTCAGGCCAGTCAGCTGCTGGCACTCAACATTGCTCCACTGAAGCCAATGTAAATGGAGCTTTGCTGATTTATATAAGCTGCATATTTGGCTTTCCATAATTTAGAGCATGGACAGATGCTTCTTATTTTTTCAGCCAGTCAACATGATGTTCTGGCAATAACTCAAAACATTGGTTCTGTGAAGAAATTTCAAACCCAGAAATCTGCTTGAAAATTATTCAGAAGTGTGATGAATAAAACCTCAATGGTTTAAGACTGCAACAAGGAGAAAACATCCCAGCTGTGTCTGTGCAATAATTTATATCACCTTTAAAAGATCTCATGGCCTCAGAACTACGTAAAATGTACTTTGACTTCCATGTGGCACTTGATAACTTCTTTTTATGATCAGCAGAGTTATGACTCTATACATCCAAAGCAGCCATTAATGTTTGTGTTTGCTTTTTGTCTTATCACAGGCCAGTTCAGCTGCTTCAGTGTACAAGCGATCCTGACCATGCAGACTGTAGACTTTGCACCAGTAATGTACAGTGAAACAAACAATACTGCACATTGCTAAATTATTCCTTAATTGTGTACAATACTAAACAAGAGTGTGTGTATATATTGTATAGAGTACTAGATAGTGTTTTTATACAGATTTATACTATGTTAAAAACATTTGCTGAGGCACTAATAGATGAATGGAAGGAGATGCTATTTGAAGTATGGTTACTGTACACATGCACATACTGCCCAAGCTGGCTTCCACCCTCTTCAGCCTGAGGTCAAAAGGGCCACAATCTGTTACCTCTAAGCTGTGTGCTTGTGTGGCTGCTCAGGAGAAATTCAAATGCTGCCCAGCTGATTAGTAGAGTGCCCACAGCTAGGTTTTGTTTTCACTGGTGGTGCCCGTTCACACATGCCTTGGTGCACATAAAATTTATTCTACACATAAATGGAAAAATCCGCACATGAATGGAAAAGATTACAGGGAACATTGACCACAATCAATATTTTGGGTGAGATTCTCAGCCCTGTTCTACTCCCCTAACACAGCACAGTGGTGCAAAGGGAGCAGAAGCCACGTGCAAGTTCTCTGCTGGGGATTCCCTGGTGTAGGGAATACACAGAGAAGAGTCACAGCCATTTCTTCCCTTTCTTCCTGGCATAAAGGGGAGTATGGGAGGAAGGAAAGAGCCAGATCTCAGCTGTTCCAGCCACTTCTATCCCTAGTGGGAATGTGGTTCTTAGAAGACTGTTGCCAAATGGCACAAGATATAGCAGCCCACAAGCTACCCTGAACTATATCAGAGCGGAACCAGACAATTAGACCTAATCAGTGACAGTTACCACTAATCTTTTACCCTTCTCTGGGGCTGCCCTATCTGATTCTGTGAGGGAGGGCAGGGCAGCCTTCCATTTCTAGGCCCTCCCTTAGGCTCTGGCATTGCCAGGGGAGCTTCTCTCCTGTTCTCTTTGGAGCTCCCAGAGCCTGGAGGGGAAGTTCCCAATGGAAAAGCCAGAACTACTTTCATCTCCCTATTCAGCATAGTAGGTGGCCAGCATGGTTGCTGCTGAGCAGCTGAAGCAGGCATGAGATAGCAGCTCTCAGAGGCCTTCCAGCTCACCCAGGACCTACTCCTGAGGCAGCAGGAGAGGTGTCAATAGGGCTGATTCCAACTTTTCCTTTTACAAATCACTGGGCATAGCTCAGGGAACATTCAGAATCAAATGTAGATTTTCTTCTTAGCAAACAGTCACCCTCAAAGCCTACAAACTGGCCCCAGGCCACAGCTTGAATACCACTGAGATAGAGACAGACAGAAAGGGCTTGTCTACACTACGGAGAAGATTGATGCTGCTGCAGTCGATCTTCCAGGGTTCCAATTAGTGCGTTTAGTGAAGACACACTAATTCAAACTGAAGATGCTCCAATTGGCACCGGTAGTCCTGCTCCTCACGAGGAGTAAGGATAGTCGATGGGAACATGTTTTCCTGTCAGCCACCCATTGTGTGGATGGTGCAAAAGCATAATCTCTCTCTCTCTCTCAGCGGTCACTCAATAAAGAGTAGGACGTCTTCCTATTTGTGGATCCGTTGATGGCTGACCAGCCTGATTCTGGAGCCACAGGTCTTATCGCAGAATGGGCAAGTGCTGGTGGCTATTGAAGGGATGCAGGGCAGTTTTTTGCCGCTCTTTTCTCCTTCTCCACCTCTCGTCGTCTGCGCTGTGGTGGGACCTCTCAAATTGCACCACCCCCTCACAGATTACCACTCTCCACCAGGGATGGTCCTGGGCACGGTTCTCCTAAGTGTCAACACCAATCCGCACTTTTTCATATTTGCCTTCAACATGTCCTTAAATTGCTTCCTCTGGCCCCCAACACTCCTCCATCCTTCCTTTGGAAAACAGAATCTGTTTTGGGAGGCACTGATCAGGCATCGTGACCAGTCCAACAAAGTTGTTGGTAGATGATAGCTTCAATGCTGGTCATGTTCGACCCTTCCAGGACACTAGTGTTCGTGCGCCTGGTCTCCCAAGGGATATTTAGGATTCTCCTGAGGCAGCGCTGATGATATTGTTCAAGTGCCTTCAGGTGACGCTTATACGTTGTCCAGATTTCACATGCATACAGCAGTGTTGGACCAACCATTGTGCAGTACATAAGGAACTTTGTCTTGGCACTGATGTCCCGGTTCTCAAAGACCCTTCATCTCAGGTGGGCAAAAGCAGACCTTGCGCAGCTGAGGCGATGCTGGATTTCCACATCAATGTCAGCTTTGGTGGAGAGATGACTTCCAAGGTACGGGAGATGCTCCACATTTTCCAGCTTCAACTTCAGCTATGTAATTAACATAGCTGGAGTTGCGTATCTTAAGTTGACTTTCCCCTTTAGTGTAGGTCAGGCCAAAGATCCCAAAATAAGTAGTCTCTGCTGACCTGAGCTTCTGAAGATGAAGGTGACTTCTTGTAGCATACAGTTTCCAAGCACATATACCATACCAAACCATACACTACTTTCTTTTCTGCTATCATGCTATTCAGATTCCGGAGTTTCTATATGAAACTGAAGACTTAGGGTCAGGGTCTGGGCTTTTCTGAAATATGCAAATCCCAGGTAGCATTATGCCAGTATTACCCAGCAATTTGCCATTCATTTAGGCCCAGAAGAAGTTCATAGTGCATGCTGGTGTTCCCGGCCAGCTCTGTGACTGGGAATGTTTATATTACGTAAAATTTAAATTTTCTAATTGCACTCTGATCTGCAGCTACTGCCATAAACTCAGACTTACGTCTATAACTTAATTCAGTTATTTCTGACAAGAAAAATTGGAGAGTTTAATATTGGCTTTTGTACATATTTTGTCATAATACAAAATGCTGATTGTAAAACCATAATGTACAATAAAATCACTGGTGGCAAATGTTCCTTATTGGATTACACACATTGGTTAATCATGGACTACATAATTAAAATGAATAATTTATTAAGAGATTTTCATATAGAATAGAATAGAATAGAATAGAATAGAATAGAAACGAAACTATAGAGTTGTGATGAGTGTGGATGGAGTCTTTTTGGAAAAAGACGTTCTTCCTTGTAGAAAGAGATTTACCGCTGTCAGAAAACCCCTTCCGTTCTTTTGACTTTTTGTTGAAAGAACACAATTGCAGTGTGGACACAAGTATTGTTTTTGCAGAATAACACCTGTTATTCTAGAAAAACGCTGCAGTGTGGATGTACCCTATAGTGATGGGAGGGTGGGGGGAAGCTTGCTTATATGTACCTGTTGGTAAGAGAGCATTTCATTCTTCAACACTGTTCATCTGGCATCTCTTTCCAGTGCTAAATGCTCTGGAAAAAAATTAACCTCTCAAATTATTACAACTATACTTATACCCACATGAGCATTTAGCAAAGAGGCCACCATTACCTATCACTGCTTCCTACATCAAACAACTTTCCTGCTGCCAAATTCTGCACCTGTTGCAGACAGTGGATCAGCCATTTAGGTCACACAGAATGAAATGCATTGCAGTTGGCCAGTCTTGATGGCAAATGGGCAATCTGATTATATAATTATCTCTTATTCACAATAGCTGGGGAGGGTTTATGCTGGTAAACACTGATTATATAATAAAACCTGTCAAAAGCATGCTGGTGTTTTTGGTCTCATCAGGAAATGCACATTTTAAGGCTACAGTGAACAATTAACTCTGACAACTATACTTTAATAAATGACAGCTGTTGAACACAGGTGTCTTGCATAACGTTGAGCCAGCAGCAATATTTCTTTCAGAGGAATCATTTTTATAGACATGGCAGAAACTTCCACAATGTTTTGTTTATTACACATTTGACTTATCTGTTCTGTGTATTAGAACGATTCATACATTCCACTGCACTTTGGAAATAAAAAAACCCTCAAAGAAACATATGTTAATATAGTTCAAAACCTGTACGGAGTATAGTCAGTACTTTAAATATGCATTGAATACAATGAAACTAACCCTTTTTTCCAAGTTGTACAGATTATAGTAAAGAGAACGATTGTAGCACAAAGTTTCAGACACACAGGAGGGATTGTGCAGAGAGGCAGTGCTTAAAAATACTAGGAGGATCATTCATGCAGCAAAGAGATTTAATGCACCCTGAACACCCAAGCACATATATAATCAAGGTGCTTGGGAGCTCTATACTATGGCCCCCAATACCATAGTAACTCAGCATCACCCCATATTTAATGCATTTATCCGCACAAGAGGCTTGAGCTAAACAGGAGTGCTATCATCCCCATTTTGCATCTAGGGAACTGAAACACGGAGAGAGATTTGGGCTAGTCACTCACCTACTGTCTCATCTGATATTTAGAATGATACATCAGTGTTGCCAAGGGGATGGGGCAAAGATTGGGCAGGCTGGAGCACAGAGCACAAGTGTTGGAGTTTAGCTATTCTGAGTTAAATGCAAGCAGAAACTAAAATAGTAAAGTTGGTAACAATGGAAGAAGAATATAACTCACCGACCGACTGTTACGCCAAAGAATTCACCACTGGGTTCAGACCAGGTACAGACACTTTCCATCCCAACAACATGAGATTTTCAAATAGTGGTGACCAGCTGACAACAGGGCCTTATAAACAGGATTTCCCACATAGCTTTACCTGCCGCAGGAATCGTGGTACAGAAGTAGAACCGTCTCCCAGATCAATGGGCTCAGGATGCCTTCTTTGGGTGCCCTCGGAGGTCCACTGGGCACCCCAAAAAAATCACGTCTCAAATCTATGATTAAAAAAAAGTCCAGCAGAGGGAGTAAGATGATCAGACCAGCAAGCCCCATCCTTGTTGGAAATTGTGCCAAGGAAAGAATGAAAATAGGCTACACTCAGAAGCAATTTCTTAATGACAATGGTTTGCAGTTTTGTGCAAATGAAATGTACTACCAGATTGTCCTTTCTCGTTCCATTGATTGAACAGTGTTATACATTGTTATGGAGTTCTACAGTCTGGGGGGGTTGGGGAGGAGAGTGGTGGGGGATGAGGCACATGTTGCTGATTGGGCTTTGTAGAGAGGATGGGACAGAACGCTGTGGGTGACATGGCTTAGGGGAGGAACCTGTGAACGAAGGGCTCCACAGCACTGTTACCCTAGCTCCCCCAGTGCACCAACACAGCAGTTACATAGGCAGCCCTTGATGTGCTGGCACCTTAGTGCAGAGATACTTAGTTCATCAGCTGCTGCCTCTGTGTGCTGGTAAACTTAAGCAGCAAAAAAGCTGGAGTAGATTAATGTCTCTGCATTGAGAGACTGCTACCTAAATGTGTCTCTGATGCACTGGTGCAACTGTTTGAGGAGGCCCTTCAGTCTCAGGTTCCTACACAGCTGTGCCCCTCCTAGCACACTAGGCTGTCATGAAAACTGCTTCTTATACCTTCAGAATGATAGGCTATGTGAGTTTTACATTCTGCATTCCTAGATCCCCATGGAAGCTTTTTGCCAATTCAGACAGGCATTTAGAGTAAGCATCCTGCTTTGCACACAGGTAATCTGAGGCTAGTTGATTAAATGCTTTGCCCAAGGCCCTGCTGCAAGTCAGTGACAGAGCTGGCAGAAGCACCCAAGGCTCCTGGCTACACATTATGCTCTACCCATGGGAACACAGCTGTTCTCCAGGAGTAACATGGTTGTTTCATCAACAGAAGGTTCCAGCCGTGCACTGTAGCCCCCCCTCATATAAAGTGGGGGCAAGTTACTCTATTTTATCATTCACAGCACTTATAATAGAGCCCAGTCCTGTGCCCACTGAAAGTGATGCAACCCTGGTAATAAATCACAGAAAGCGTCACTTTCGTCAGCACTGAACCAGGAACTTTATGACAAGAAGGAAAGCAGGGTTTTCCTTAATAGTACCCTGTCCTCTTGATGATTCTCTCTTCCCCTTTACAGCCCTCTCCTGCTGGCTTCCTACTCTGTCAATGTATACACAGCAGGGCTGTCTCTAGGTGTACGTGAAATACATGACTATGTAGAACATCTGAAAATTTGGGGCACCAAATTCTTGAATGCCCCTACACAGCTACATGTACTTGTGGACTGAGGACTGCCCTGACCATCTCTGCCAGTTCCTGTCCAGCCCCTCCCTGTGGCGGCTCTCTCCTGTCTGCTGCAGGGCTTCTCCCTGCCCTCTCCCACCTCCCGCACGTGCTCCTCTTGGCCAGCAGCAATCAGCTAGGGAGGACTCTCCGCTGTCAGACTGTGGGAAGAGAGGATCCCCTAGCCTCTGCAGCTCTGCGCCAGCCCCAGAGAAGCCCTGAACCCCCAGTAGATGCTGTGCAGGGGAGAGGGAAGCTCCAGGCCCCCGAGCAGAAGCTGTGAGGGGAGGGAACTGAGTGGAATAGAGCCCATAATTTGTAAGCATGGCCCTGACACACAACCTCACACTGAACTTGGTGAGTATTTGTTTTCAGTGGGGTTGGCCTCAGGTCTGTTCACCTATTTTCTGGCCACTTCACACCATCCATGTAGCATACTTCAATCACAGAATTTAGCTCAGCAGATGGGGCCAGATTTGTTTCACAGGTAACACCACAATAGCTGTAATCCATTCTTCAGAGTATATTAGGTATCCCTCACTGGGCCTGATCTTCAGAGGATGAGAGTCTGTTAAAACTCTCATATATGGAATTTAGTCCGTTAGCTCCAGCTGCAGAAACCCACACCTCAGCTCTGGATGTCTTTGGTTCAATAGTTACACAGCCATATCGATTTCACAGGGGCTTCAAGGATCTAAATGAGGGCAGAACTTGGCCTGAGGAGTTTGCCCCGGTTACTTGGACTGCTCATGCCAAATTCCTATCTATCCTCCTCCAAAAAGTGTGGCCTTCATGGGTTCCAAGAGGGAGTTCAGGTATAGGTAGAGCTAGTTGGGCTGTGGATAGTAGAAAGCAATTGAGGCTGAGATGATGAGTGGATCAGCAGAGCATAGATGGGGATTTCATTGTTTAGTCCCAGGCTTTTTATTGTTCAGGCTCATGGGGTATATGGAGCTACAACTACTCAAGAGAGAGATCTTGGAGTTATTGTGGATAGTTCTCTGAAAACATCCACTCAGGATACGTCTACACTGCAGGGCTTAACTCTAAATAAATAAATAAATAGCTTATTTTGAAATAGGGAGCGTCTACACAGCACTTATTTCAAAATAGCGCACTCTTCCTCCAACTTCCCTTACTCCTCGTACAATGAGGGTTACAGGAGTCAGAGTTAGAAGTCCTCCAGCTTGACAGTATTTTGACACTATTTCAAAATAACTGCCTGCTGTGTAGTTGCAGACTACATTATTTTGGAATAGCACTAGTTATTTCGAAATAGTTTTGCAGTGTAGACGCACCTTCAGTGAGCAGCGGCAGTCAAAAAAGTAAACAGAATGTTAGGAATCATTAAAAAAGGGATAGAGAATAAGACAGAAAATATCTTATTGCTTCTATACAACACCATGGTACACCCACATCTTGAATATAGGGATCACCAAATGAAATTAATAGGCAGCACGTTTAAAGCAAACAGAAGGAAGTTTCTCTTCACTCAGTGCACAGTCAACCTGTGGAACTCCTTGCCAGAAGATGTTGTGAAGACTAGGACTTAAACAGGGTTCAAAAAAGAGCTAGATAGATTCATGGAGGTTAGGTCCATCAATGGCTATTAGGTAGGATGGATAGGAATGGGGTCTCTAGCCTGTGTTTGTCTGGAAATGGATGACAGGAGAGGGATCATGTGATGATTACCTGCTGTGTTCCTTCTCTCTGGGGCATCTAGCATTGGCCACTATCGGCAGACAGAATACTGGGCTAGATGGACCTTTGGTTTGACCCAGTATGTCCATTCTTATCTTATGAGTCTAACAACCTTACCTTAAAGCTAATGTCCCTTTGTGTGTGCGGGGGGGGGGGGGCGGGGGGGGGGGGGGGGAGGGTGCTGGTTGAATTTGATCCCTGGATGGACAGCATCACATAATGTGTCAGGACTGCAAGGTAAATGCTTTTTTAATTGCTAATGACTACATCAGGAGAATTGTAAAATCATTACAGAAATTCACCCTTTTGCATTCTTAAAATTGCCAATATGTTCACTGATGTTTTGTTCAATTAGCTTAGGCGAAGTTAAGTTGGGTGTGCCTTAGCACTGTTATGCTTAATGCAGTGAGTCAGAAATGGGAGAAATTACTTATCTTTAATAACATTAACATTTTCACCCACCAATGAATTGCACTGAAATTTCATGAGGGTGGAAGCATGAGAACAGAGGCTGCTCAGAAGAGTCTGCCACCCTAGGCAAAATTTTAGTGTGTTGCCCTTTCCTCCTCCCCTCTGATCCCCAGGGAGGTTGCCCCACATCATGAGTGGGTGGTGTTGGAACCTGGTGCACTGGGTCACAAAGCCACTGAAATTTGGCCTCTGACATGACGGTGGGGCAGGTGGGCCAAATATGTGTCCCTAGGCAGCTGCCCAGAAATCTGCTGCTCTAAAACAAAAAATGTTCATGTTGCCCCATGAATGGACAGAAAGGCTTGTTGGTGAATGAACCCAACGATAGAGAATGCAGCAAGGTATCTCTCTAGCTGCAGATGAAAATATCTTTATGAATATTACCTAAAGCAAGTTAAAGATTATCCCAGTATTTCTTCAGCTACTTACCTAACCTGTTCTCTCAGCACAAAAATATATTGGGTAAGTTCACGTACCAACACACTTCGGTATTTAGATGTGGTCTCTCTCAAGGGCTTCTCGTATCACTATTAAATTACCTCGCCATATGCTCCAACTTGTTGTCGCCAGCCTCCTAGGGAGATATGAAATATCATGGCACCTGTAATAGTAGAAATCCAGTACTGGCTGTCTCAGAACTGGCTAAGGCTGAGCACCGGCAAGAGTGATAGTGTAGCTGAGTTGCGCTGCTGGATATGTGTGTGTGTGTGTGTGTGTGCGCACACGCGCCTGTGACATTTTCACAGATAACCCTTAAAGAGATGTGCCTCTGGAAGACCCCTGATTGAAGAAGTAGCCCTGATTGAGGAAGGCCAGGGGAGTGGTGCTTCCTGGCCATGAGCAGTGGAAGCATTTATGGAGTCACCAGGAGCTGGAGGGGAACTTCCTCTGTTCCCTCTTCCAGTAATAAATGCACGTTCTGTTACTGAGCTCAGGCCTGTGTCAGCACTCTAGGGACTCCACCTCCATCTGCCTGTGCTAAGCATCAAGAAGGAGAAGAGGAGGGCAGCCAACAATGCTATGCTGTTTGGGCAACACTGCAATTAGGAATTGGGACAGGACAAGGCTCCAATAAATTTGCCTTGAGGCAGTATGCACTATAAATAAACTAGAGTGAAATGAAAGTGCATATTGGATCTATTGGCTGGTGTATACCAACTTGGAGCTATCAGGTCAGAGACAACCCCTTTGCACTGCCTAAATCCTCGGCATAGGCCAAAGAGCACTTAGCACAGCTCCAGCAAGAGGTGTGATCCCTTGTTCTGGGGATTTACCAGGCCAATCCCTGGTGTGTTCTAATTTATGTCGCCTGCCAAATCCAAGGAATAATGCTGGCAGTGTGAAAAGGTGGAAAGAGAGCCTTCACCATGCCTGCCCCCTTTCCTCTGGTTACATTACCTGTGCTGTTATCCAGAGGGTGAGATGAGATAAAACAGAAGATTTTTCTATGCAGGAGAACTCCTCCAGTGGTCCCATAAGGATCCTGCAGTGGAGCAACATAGATGAGGGTCTGGCTCTTTATTTTCCAGCAGGTGAAAAGCCTGAGTGCCCTGTTTGTGGTTTGCAACACTGTCAGCAAATGAATGAGTAAAATGCAGCAGTAGCACTGTATTTTCCCCATTAAATCTGTACCAAACATTTCAGGCATCTTTTGATATATTTTATAATTATTGGAAGTTGAGAAAGGCAATATTCATAAGGACTGAGAGGTCCTAGATAAGGTCATACACACAGCATTAGAAAGTGTTTATAAGTGTACACCTTTGCAGAGCTTCATCATGCAGACCTTAGTCTGGCAAAACTGCCAACAAAGTCAGTGGAGACACAGGGTAGGTGAGGTAATATGTTTTACAGGACAAATTGCTCTTGGTGAGAGAGACAAGCTTTCAAGCCATACAGAACTCTGCTTCCAGTCTGGGAAAGGATTCCAAGCACCAGAGCTTGTCTATCTCACCAACAGAAGTTGGTCCAATAAAAGACATTACCTCAAACCGCTTGTGTCTCTCATATCCTGGGAACAATGCGGTTAAAACTACACTGTGTTCCGTGAAGTCACCAGGCATTTTGGCTGATTGAGGAACTTAGCTGATCAGGCTGGTTTGTGGTTTTGTAACAATTCAACATTTTCCATACATTCTTGGAGATATTTGTGAAATATTCAGCGTGTTGATAGGCGTCTAGGAGATAAATCTGAGTTGAGTGCCTTAATGAAGTCTACTAGCAAAGAATTAGTTTTAACAACAGACTTCCTTGGCAAGCATGTACAGCTCTTACATGATTACAAAAATGTATAGGATCATGATCCTATATATTTGTGTTAGTCTAAGGTGCCACAGGGCTACTTATTTTTAAAGTTACAGACTAACATGGCAATTCCTCTGAGACTTTTTACATTATTACAGCCTCTTTATTTCCCTATAACGTGTGCAATGCCATCACACTTAGCAACAGAAATCCAGTGTCTGCTAGCAACTGAAAAAAATCGAAGAAATTTTTCAGTCCTGGGGTGTTTCCATTTATAAAATTAGCAGTAAAGCCAGAGGAATATTTTGTGTTTTGGACTTGTCCTTCCATTGGCCTCACACAGGTGAGTCACTGGATGGAATGGTGCCTTTTCATTCTGTTATCTACAGGTAGCAAGACAAACTCCACCCAGACAAACACACTGAGCAATGGTGTTAATTCAAACTGTGAATGGCATGAATGAGATTAGAATGTGTGTCACTGTGTTCCGATGAGGTTGTAAATTCTTCAGTGCACTATATGTTTGCTGTGAATCCTTGTATATCCCAAAGGAAATACAGACTCCAACTCCTACTTATCTGTACAACACCTATCAGGAATACCAATAATTAATCATAAGACCATTGCCTTGTCATTTGGGATGAGCTAGGTCTGCAATTTTAGGCTTTGAATCTAAACTTCCTCCAAAGTGCTGGGTGTTTTGGATATTGAATTCCTAATCAGATCCAATTCTGCTGCCACCATTATTTCTTATTATAAGATTTTCAGCAGAGAACAAACTGTGGTATGTTTGATAAACTGACAGTCTTTAAGCTGAACCCAGGCAAACCATGTCCTCTCTGCTGCTGCAGCAATCTGTGCACAACTTGAAAGTATATGATAGTGGACATGCTTCCATACCTGTCTGATCATTTCTTTGAAGTGAGGTGTGTTTTGGTAAACCTCATTGGTGGGTGCCACTCTGTAAGATGGAGCTTCATAAAACATAGTATAGTACAACATACAGGCCCAAATGTTCAAAACAATGTAACAGCAATAATCTACATATGCAAAAATAATTTCACACACAACTGTAGTAAACATACAGTAGAATTTCGAGTAATGAAGACCAGAGTTACGAACTGACCGATCAACCACACACCTCACTTGGAACCACCAATACACATACAGGGAGCAGAAGAGACCAAAAAAGCAAATACTGTATGGTACTGTGTGAAACATAAAACACTAAAAAAGGGAACATTTAAAAGACGAGACAAGGTAAAAAAAACTATTTCTCTGCTTACTTCATTTAAATCAAAGATTAAAGGCAGCTTCTGAATAGAAAAGTCAATGCCCAATCGTAAACTTTTGAAACAACAACCATAAATGTTTTGTTCAGAGTTACAAATAACTTCCATTCCTGAGGTGTTTGTAACACTGAGGTTCTATAATTGGTGCAAAACTGGGCAACAAGGAGTGCATTTGGCTTGCTATCAAGGCTTAAATTCTCACCAAATATTCCCAGAGGTCTGCCGGGCATGCCAGGAGTCCAGTGGGGCTGAAAATATTTACCAGAGCTAAGCTCTGCACAGCTGTGTCTGAGGTGCTAGTAATATTCTCCCTGTGTGGCATAGTGATATGTTGACTGAACTGATTTTTCTAGGAGATGTTTTACACATTGCCAGCTTGAGCACTAAAAACTCAGTCTTTGCTCATGCAAAAACAACCGCCCCCCAGCTTTCAAAAGCTGCCCACTATTTGTTGTTTATTGAGCTCCATCAGTGCACTTGGTGCTGTACAATTTTGTACGAAGATTCTCTCTGTTCCAAAGAACTAGTAGTATTCTCAGAGACAACAACAGAATTCAAACATCTACACTACTCTAACGGATGGAGCAAGCTCAAAGTTTCTTGCATTGTAGGAGAGTGGCCGTCACAGATTCTAAGGTTTAGATCCTCTGGAAATGGACTTGTTTGAAGAGACCCATTAAACATTATAGTCACTACGGGCCTGATTCAAATCCCCACTGATGTCAATGTGGGCTTTGAACCAGGCTCTATAAAAAATATAAAAGCACCTTTTCCCAAGCACAGAATTGGACATCACACCCAGCACATGAGCAACATACATCAAACAAAAGCTGCAGTCACAAGGTGTTTCTAACAATCAGGAGATTAAACTGTCATCTCTTGTGCTCCTGCAATTGGCAGATGAAATGTGAGGTGATTGTAGCAAGTCAGTGAAAGCTTGCAATTGGACAAGATTGCTTGCTGTTTGCTATACCAAAATTATGTGTTTAGACTGGTTTAGGCATGTCTAGTGGAAAAACTTTTTGAACACCGATACAAGCAATAAACTCTGCTTTTGTCTGTAATGTAGGAAGGATATTGTGATATACTAGCAGCAACTGTTGCTCCATTGCAACCTGAACTAGGGGCTGAAGGGAAGTGTCACTTTAAGGGCGCTCTGTCCACTCCGTTGTCCAGCAACTGAAGCCATTTTTCCATCCTGGACGTTCCCTCTACCCCCATCGTCTTTTCATAGGCCTTCCCTTACTACAGCCTGAGTCCACTAAGGCTCGTTAGGTCAGTCCATTAATTGGACAAGTGGTCATTACCTTAAAAACACTGTGCGGCCTGTTAGTACCGGAGAAGGCTGGTTCTGCCCTATATATTCCATGCACAGACAATCCTTCATCTGTTGTCTCTCCTGTTCAGGCTGGAAATAAATCACTTCTGGGGAAGTCTGAGATGAAAGAATATTCAAGTTGCCAGCTTGACAGTGCCTGCTGAGTACTGGACTTTAGAGAGGGCAATGAGCCAGGGATATATTTGGCCTCGAAGCCCTGTCTGGGTGGGGTAAAGGAAGACATCACCTGGTAATTTTAGAACAGTTTTTATGCATTGCAACCATAACCATGTAGTGCAGACATCCTACATGTTCAGAAATCATAAGATTGGCTTAAAAATAATGCCATATTAAAAATAAATAGATTTTTACTTTTCATTTGCCTTCTGATTTTTGAACCAATAGGGTGCATTTGGTTACCTTTTCCAGGCTCTCGCTGCAAACATAAAAGCTAAAATCTTATTTTATTTTATTGAATTTGGAAATTCCCTTTATCAGTGTGTTCCAGGAGTAGGGCCTGTTAGAGAAACACCAAAGATCACAAGACATGGGAGAAAATAGCAAGTTGAGAACTTTGTTAGCTTACAATATTAAGACCTCTAGCCACATGGCTGGGTCTTTTCTTCTTTTTCACACCTTCCTCTCTTTTATTGTCTTCTTTCATTCTTTTTAAATAGGTGATCCTCCATCGCTGGAGGCTGCAGAAAATCACCCTAATCTAGGCTTAAAAGTGTTAGTCATTAGAGCACAACATAGGACAGGTAATGAATGCAGTTAAAACTTTAAGAGGAATTTAGTTAGGAGGATGCAATTACTCAGTTGGACTTTGGCCAGAACATAATAGGATAACTTCTTTACTCTTACAAAGATAGAAACATGAGGTCTCTGATGACCAGTTTAATCAATGCTTTGCTTTTATATGTCTAAAAGACTCCATCTGCAGCAGTGTGACACCTCCTAACACTGTGCAAGAGAATTGTTTCAGTATCAGCTCAGAAGAGAGAGCATTTCATGTGATATAAAATGAAATCCAACATTCTAATGTCAACCTGCTGCTTCCCCTGTCCATGAACTAGCATCATCAGCATCATCTTGCTTCGGTGTCATTTGTACAGGGTTTAAATGCAAAATTTGTGAATTCAAAGCTCAGCATAGTATGTTAATACTGCCATATTGTCCCTACAAAAAGAAGGATTCTCCCTTCTGCTGCAGCTGAACAGTCCCTTTGCTGAGCAGGAGAGAATTCCCTCAGTGCAGGAATTGCACAGGACACCCTCTCGCAAACCTTAGGACAGGGAGCAGGAAAGGACTTCTAGGACGTATAATATCCACAACTCTGGGGATTCTCAGTCCCTGAAAATAGTCGTAAAGTATTGCTAGGCTTAGTCAAGGGTATGCCACTCCCAATAGCAATCCAGAATTGGAAAGGCATAAAGGCTGTCTAAAGCAAACCTTTGCCTTTCGTTTCCCTGGGCTGCCTCTCCTGAAGGCACAACACAAATCCTCAGCCAAAATGTGATTTTCCATGGGCGAGGGCGGGGAGGGATGTCACAAAAAACAGCAAAGAACAAAACAACCAGAATACCCCATGAAGAAAAGTAGCCTGTAAAAACCTTCATCTTGATTCATTTCATGGATTTAGCTAATCTTTCACATTTAAAAGGTGCACTGCACAGGAAAAAGAGTAACATCTCCTCTGCCTTCACATACCTCAAATACTTGATTACCTGGTCTTAGTTTTTATATATAATCTCCTATTCCCCTCACTCTGTATAACCAAAGAATTTCTGGGTTTTAATTTAAGCTCTATTTTAAAACACTCTGGCTGACTGGTGCAAACCTTTTCCAGCCTTACACACACAAACACATGACAGAGCTGTGATACTAATACACAGTTTTGAACATATTTCAGCCTCTCAGAGGTAGCATAGTCTTTTTGAGGTGTCTGCTAACTGTCAGTCAGTTTATGATTTCCATGGTGGACTGGGAACTTTAGGCTAATTAACCTGATCATGACTGCACAGTGATAGACATGATCAAAGGCTGATCCAGTTAAAAATCAGCCACGTGGCAACAACCCTATGGACTGTCTTCCCACATAAATTACCCAATTTCTTCCCCCCCCCCCCTTTAACACGTCTCTATCTTGAGAGCTAACTGTTTCAGTGACAATAAGTAAGTAATCTTGGAAGAAAGCCAGAGAAAAACTGTACCTGTAGCTATAAAGCCTAATAAATTTTTCACCAGGGACCGGAGCATCCTTCCAAAGAAACCAGTGATAAATGCAGGCTTGTTAAATAAATTGAGCCTCAATTTTCCCTCTCTTTTCCGCTTGCAGTGGCTCTCTAAGCAGGGCAGAACTCAGATGGGGTTGAGAGAAGGGGGTATGGCCTCCTGTTGCTTCTTAATACAGAAGTGCCAGAGCCCAAATTTGCAGAGTCATGGCATTGGAAGGAGCAGCTGATGGCTTGGCCATTCTGCAGCACCATCCCCATTCAAACCCACACAAGGATTTTTTCAGTGCATGATAGCACTTACGTTCTCAGAATTCTCTTATTCTACTTTCCCCTATGGGGTTGAGGCAGCAGGTGGGGTTCAAATGCCCCCTGGTTGCTAAGGAATCTATGCTGTAATAGCATTGGGGAGCCAAGCAGACACAATAGACCTCTGCACAGAACCTCTGGGCTTCTTGTGGGGGCCTTGAGAGCCACAGGATTCCTTGGCCAATTCATGACAAAGGTCCAAGTATGCTCCATGGGGGGAATAAATGCTATGATTACAAGGAGGCTGTAAGCTGAAGGCAGCGGTTTTTCCTCCCCTTTTTAAGTAGGACATTTTCATGTCAAGTTTGAGCAAGGCCTCATTTGCTAACCAAATTAATACCACTCTAGGAGATAGCCCGGAGGAAACACAGAAGACAGTGTATGGAAATGGACTGGAAAGCATGCCAAGAAGATGGGAGGTGCAGCAGTCACTATAGCAAGTAAGAAGCTGCTTTGCCTAGAGCATCAGCAGCAGAAAGTAGAGGCGGAAAAGGGAGGAGAGTTTGTTATCTGAGCTCAGTCATGTTCACATGAACTGACAGCCAAGGTGTAAAACATGTAGCGACTGAAGATTGATCCTCTATGCTGATTGGCTGGGTGCAGGTGAGGAGATATCAGGTGGTAGGTACCCATTGGCTCCCTCGGGAAAAGGGGAACGGTGAGTTGTGTTGGAAGTAAGAAGGGTGAGTCACTCTCAGTCTATTCTCTTGAGGGCAATTAAGCAACATGTTCTGAGATTAGGTGTGTAAATGGCACCGCTGCCAAATAGAGTAATAGAATACTCATAGAATACTAGGACTGGAAGTAAAGCCAGCCATAAAAGGAATTGAAATGTATTGAAGAAAATGTGGCCTGTAGTGAAAATGAGTGAAAAATGCATAGAAACAAGGAAACTAGAAAGGAATTAAAACGAAAAGGGCCTGACATTTCAACGAGCCTTAGTTCAGGCATCCAATGGTGCGCTATGATAAATGCAGGCACCAATAACATTTCCCCATCTGTAAATGGGGGTAATACTTCCCTTCATCACAAGGGTGTTGTGAGGACAAAAGCCACATGTGCTTAGTGAGGAGCTCAGTTAGAGAGAGAAGAACCATATTAATGCTCACTAGATGATGCAACAAGTCAGCAAAGGGAAATTTTCTAACAGTAGCAAAAAAATGGATGGAAGGAACAAAAGTCACTGTAGTCATGTGTATAACTTGGTGGGTCAATAAATCCTGGGCCAATAGTTATGAAAGCAGGACCATTGCATTTAGTTATGTAAGTGAATACTTCTCAGCATGAGTTGTGGGACCTTACCTCTTTGAAAATAAATGAGGATTAAGAGCTTAATCCTGCAAATCATCACTCATGCAAACAGTCCTACTGAAGTCAGTGGTGTTACCCAGACAAATTTCTCTATCTCTTCCACACTTTAGGGACACACACCTTTACCCAGCTCCTAGGGCTCAAAGTACAACCCTGTTAATTTACACACCCACCCTTACCCAATTCCTAGGGCTGAGGGCATAACTTCCTCGGGTTTGCAGGATCTTTTGCCACTGAAAGAGCCTTATACAGTAATATTCTTATTCTCTATTTATTGACAATTCCCAAGCAAGCAGAATACACATGCTAAGCACACAGTGTCATGCTCACCAATCCTGATACAGGCAGGCAGTCTTCCCCTGTTGGCCAGGCTAGGTCAGTCTCTCTGGATCTTAGCTGCTGCACATCACGGTTGTGCACAGAAGGCTGTGTCTTGGAGGCGAGTTTTTCAGATCTTCCCTCCTCCTTTTTGGTGTTCCTTTTTTTCCTCTTTTCCTCTTCTTGCTGGTCTCCTTCTTGGACTCCAGTTTATATAGCGAAACTTGAGTCCTGCTTAGCTATACTTGAACCAATTATTTTAATATAATTTTACCAACCAATCATAACATACGGTAACAGAATTACCTAACCAATCATACCCCACCACCTTAGTTGATTTACACCTAGCAAAATTAATTATACAGCAGACAGAAACAGTTACAAATCAGACAGAGATCACACAGACAAGTAGGAAAGTAAGGACAAGAATCATAGAATGCGGATTCCACAACCTCAACTATTGGTAAACAGTTTCTTGACAGATGAAATGCTTGTAATTAAGTTTTCTTTACCCATCTTGAGATCTGTTTCTTTATCTGGTGACAGTGGGGGCCATTAGGACAGGAGCCCCTTCTCACAGGCTAGTATGACACTATTTTAATGCAATTTAGATGGAATGTGAGTACGTGACTCCAGGCATTACAGCTAATGGCTGCTGCTCTTCAGTCTGGCTGCAGAAGAAGGCTTTAGTTTAGGCCTTCCAATATGGCTACAGGCCTTCCAATATGGCTACAGAAAAGCCATATTGTTACAGTGGGATTAATCTCTCTATAGATGGTAAGATTTTTAGGACATACCTTATCTCATTTATCATAGGATATCAAATTATGGGTGGGGTGTCAGATAATTATTTAATGAGAGTAGATGTTGAGATAAAAAAAACCCTTTATAAACTGTTAAAAACAAACTGCCAATATCATATGCCAAAATACATGGCTTCAAATCAAATTCTAATATGTTGTCAAGCAGCCATTTTTCTTACTTTGTCTATCTGTACATTTTGAGTAGTATCAATAGAGAGAGAGAGAGAGAGAGAGAGAGAGAGTGTGTGTGTGTGTGTGAAATTGATATTTATTGATTAAAAACTGAATCCTTCCAAGTTTAACTACTGTAATTTAATGGGGTTTCAGGCTGGAGCATACATTGGGCTGTGTCACTAGGGCTTAGTCCTATTCACCTGGCAAGCAGCCATAAAAGGAGCAATGCTCTGCACAGTTAGGCAGAGGTAGGGTAGGCTTAAGGTAACAAAACATTGAATGAATGTTTGTAACTGTAGCTAGTTAAGATGGATGTTTGCCAGCATGCCTAGAACAGCAGAACCTCTAGAGCCAGCCCTGCCCACAGCTCAACATGTTCATTTATGAGTTGGCATAACCTGAAAGTTGTGGCTGGCTGCATCTGGTAAATCTGTTCATTGCATGGCATTTCCCAGCCCTGAAGAAGAGCTCTGGGGGCATGTCTACACTAGTGAGAAGATCGACCCTCCAGAGCTTGATCATCTTGAGTTCAGTTGAGTGGGTCTATTGTAGACCCATAAATCAAATGCTGAGGGCAGCCCTACCCCCAACCCCCTGTATCTGATACTCCTTGTTCTGATTGTGCTCCCATTGGCCTCCCACAGTGTGGACGCCGCCACCACTTGGATTAAGGTAAGCCGACTCCAGCTACGCATTTTGCGTAGCTAGAGTTGTATAGCTTAAACCAACCTGCCTGGTCTAGTATAGACCAGATCTAGGTAAGCTTGAAAGCTCATATATCCCACCAACAGAATTTGGTCTAATAAAAGATATTATAAACTTAAAAAACAACAAATGGTCTGGTATCACTTTATAGACTAACAAAACATGTAGATGGTATCATGAGCTTTCGTGGGCACAGCCACTTCTTCAGATGAGTGGGCTGTGCCCATGAAAGCTCATGATACCAGACCATTTGTTGTTTTTTAAGTTTATCCTGTACAGACTAACTCGGCTACTCCCTGAAGCTTCCAAAAGCTATTATGTCACCCATGTTGTGTTACTCATACAAGATTGCCTGAGCCAAATTTGGATGCTAACACTTCACTTCTGATTTTGTTTCTTGTCAAAAAATTCTCCTAAGGGTATGGTAGTTTCTGCCATAAAACAGGATGGTTAACAGCTAGAATCCAAACCCAGGAGTGAGGGTACAACATGTGCTTAGATCCCTATATGCAAAACTGGGCTAATTAGTAACTGATTATTAGTTTTCTTCCACCACTTTCTAAAGAGCCTGGAGTACTGTCTCCCAAGACTCCTCAGCAATTAGCACCAATGCCTCGATAGTGATGCTTTGAAGTGGGCAGTGGGGTCAATGGTAAATGAATATATCTCTGATTAAGCCTTCTCTTGAAAGATGGACTTTGTAAATAAAGTTGCATTCGTTAGATAAAGTAGCAAGAAAGAGTGTTTGCGTGTGTGCGCACACATGCACACGCCACTGCATGAGCAGCATCATGCCGTGCCAATCAGTTATATAAAGGATTGTTTGCCTGCACTGATATAAGTGACATACAATATTATTAGGTGCAAAACTATGTCTGCGTGTGAGCTTTCAGAGTAGAGCCAAAAAAACCCCAAACAAACAAAAAACCACAACTCACAACCCTGTGACTATTAAAGCAAATTCCTTTTCCGTTCTGCTCTGCCAAAAGCAACTCAATCCGGCATGATACAGTGCATTCAAGTCTCAACCAGTGTGGTTGCCTTTGAAGAGCAAACTTTTGGAAATATCCCGTTTGGAAACAATGTAGGCTTTCTCCCTAATGGCTTCTTACTGAGGACATTTGTATGAAAGAATGTGTTTTTTTTACTAAAAAAAGTATATATCTAGTCTTTTTCAGTGTAAATGGAAACTGATATTGATTACTGAGACTGAAAGGCACAAATAACTGAGCTCTATTGTTGAAGATGCAGAATGGAGGAGTACTTAAGTATTATCTAACTGAACCTCCCAAAAAATCTTTAGGTCAGCCCTGGGGATAGCATTGTGATTATTATGGAGGGGGACTGATTATGTTTTAGAGAGATGCAGAAATAAATGGCTTGCAACCCATCCAAAAATGCTCGACACAGTTCTGCTTGTTAAAATGTTCAACTTTTTCCAAGTATACCCATATTGCATAGCTGAAATCAGCTACAAAACCATTCTTCCCACCCCAAGTGCACAGGAAATGTGTGATTTATACATTTAATTGCATCCAATTCGTTTCCCCTTCAATTTGTTGAAGGAATCACTTGTCAGTATTTAACATTAATTTCTAAGAGTCCTATTCTCTCACAAATTCACTAGTGACCCAAAGTACAGATAAAATCTGTAAGACTCCTCTGAAATGAAAGTTATGCACATTTTAATGCACTTTATTTACTTTTTTGTCAAAATATAATATAGATTAGGCATTTACTCTTTGTTAAAAGTTTGGAAAGAACCTATAATCAACATGTAGTAGAAATGGTCTAGTTGTTAGAGTCCGAGACTGGGAGTCAACTCCTGGGGCCTATTTCTTGCTCTACTACAGACTGAACTTCTCTAGTCCAGCACCTGATCGGAGCCGAACCAGAGAATTTGCTGGACCACAGGAGGTCAATATTTTCTAGCAGAATTACTAACATTTTCAGTGCTTACTGGGCTCTTAGAAGACATTTAGGGGTAAATTAGAGCTAAATAACAGCACACAACACTGAGCGCCAGAACTAGCGGCTATAAACAAACTTTATGTGACCACGGGAAACTTGGCCATACCCATAAGTGAACATCTGGCTAACTAAAATCATGCCAGACTAAGGATGTTGTTGGACCACAGAGTGCTGGATTGGAGGGGTTCAACCTGTACTAATTTACTGTGTGGGCTTGGACAAGTCACTTAACCTCAGTTTACCCATCAAAAATGGAGATAATATTTACATGTGCTCTGTGTCTGTGATCCTTGGATCAATGCAAAGCTTTGCAAAATTGTCATGAAAATGTATCAGTCCTGGCACAAAATCTTTTTGTTGCTCTTTACTTTGAGGATAATGAACAAACATTATCTTGCTTGACCGTTTAAAAAAAATACATACCCTGATGGTGAGCACAAGTACAATTTTGCAAAGCTGCTAAAGTATTATCAAAACTGCTATGTAGACACCCTAGTATCTTGTTAGTATGAAGTATATGGCCTCTGAACATTTCTAAAGTGCAAGAAATATCTGTTTTACTACACACGGAAAAACAAAACAAAAATCATTTTAGTCTATTTTGAAGTTTATTATCCTCAGCAATTTTGAAGTTAAAAGTACTGTACACTATGAAAAAGTGCATAGCACTGAAATCATCACTTTGGCTAACATAGCTCAAAGAGAAACAATGAGAAGCCTTTGCTTTATATACATCTTTACAGAGTATGTAACATCCTTTGGTAACATTTGTATAACAATCTATATGCAAATAAGTTCTACAACATCTTCAGCTACACCAATTACAGAGCGTTGCATGAAATACAAGTTAGGACAGATCTTCAAATGCACCATTGTACTCTTTTGCTCTTATATACACTATATAACATCAGAAGCAAATCTAGAACGGTGGAATGGAATAAGTAGATAGGACCAAACTTTCAGTAACTAAGAATTATAGAATTCTATTATCTCATCAGCATTTTTTATCCTGTATCATTGAGATAAAAAAGTTGCACAAAGATATCCATGTTTCTGAACAGTATTCTTCAGCCACCTTTTGTTGATCAATGTAATCTATATCTTCAACACAGTCATTGGAATCTTTCCCTGGCTGATTTTCAGGTGTAGTGGCAGATGCTGAAGTTTGTGTGATCGCTTTTCCTTGGTGAGTAGTCTTATCATTTATGGGGTCTTGAAGTGTTACCAGGCTTGAGCTGGTCAAGGTGAGATGGGCACTTTGTGGTCCTTTCTTGCATACTTTAGATTTGAGGATACCTTTTGGGTCTTGACAGATATTCTTCTGTTTCTTTAGGGATCGTGAGATTTGTTTCCAGTATGATTTTTGGTTTGCTGCAAATTGAGGACAGGTGGAAGGATTTCCTGAAAAATCACACCGGAAGTTGCTTTCACCTTTCTTGCATTCTACTTTTAGGGTAACAGTGTCTACTTCTGTCACAGCCCAGGTGCACTCAGAATTATCTTTGGTGGTAAACTTGCCTTTAAGGGAAGATTTACCACCTTTGGATTTCTGTCCTCTCTCATTCTCTTGAGTAGATCCTGTTTGGTTTTTTCTACCTTTTCCACCATTTTGTCTTTCTTTATTTCTTTCCTTCTGTGCTTCACCATCAACTAGTAGCAATTGAGAAACCAGAAACAACACAAAAAGCAGTGCAATACTTCTGGTTTTCATGATCTCAGCTTTTCTTGTAACCTGTTTTGAAAACAACAAATAAGAAAAATCACTTGCAATGTTGGAATTCACTCAGTTGCTGCATTTTAAAGTTTTTTTTAGAAATTTTTTAGGATACTACTCACTGACAGTGGTATCAAAATGGCACACTACCATTCAAATCTACAATATTGTATGGAAATAATCTCAAAGTTAGTTCATATTGTATTTGAGAAATTAAGCAATATATGGGATGTGCCCATTCACATCATTTTATTATTTTTTTCTTAATGGACTGCATATAAAAAGCCTTAAACTCTTTCTTGGAAAATTCTGTAACTCATACTCAAAGGAGCAGTCCTATTTACTTCAATGTGACTAGTAGTGTAAGGGAAATGCACATGGGGCAGGGTGGCAGAATTGGGTTACTAGAGAGTGGCTGTATTTGAATCCATTGGGTCTTTTCTTTGGAATAAGAAATGCATCTAGTTTCACTTTTGAAGGTGTTTGCAATATATTGAGTCAATCTAGAACTACCCAAAAATCTAGAAAATGTAAATTATTATCCATATTTTCAATTTTAAAATATAGCTGTTCAGCAAATTCAAGAGGGATCAACCACAATTTTAAAATTAAAGTCCATATCTTGCAAGCTGCTCTGTAGAGTTGGAGCCTGGCATGTGCACAGAGTCTCATTCATTTCAATGAGGCTTGCAGGGTCAGGACCTAATGATAGGATGGAATTTACAGTATGCATAGATAATTTATAACCTGGTCTTAAATGGATGAGTCCTAGATGCACAATTCATATACTTGCTCCGGACCCTCCTCCAGTAGCTAAGTTTCCATGTGAGCAAGCTAGGTATTCTTGGGTGGGTATTCCATCAAGGAAGGTAGTTCAGTATTTACTTATCTGTAAATACTTAAATTTAATCCTGCAGATTTACTCATCTGAATGTGAAGACCCTAGAATATAAGAGAAGAGTCCACTTTGGACATCTTTCTTTTCCTTGTCCCACGACTAGATACTACTACAATTGTTTTAGCGCTGTATGAAAACCTATGATAGCTAGCTCTCCAGAGCAGATATTGCACAGCATGTTTATAGCTGATACTTCTTAAACAAGCAAATCAAATGATTAGCCCCCCAAAATCTTGTCTATAATTTGTGAGATTAACATTCTATTGCAAATGTAATACTGAAAATGTAAGAACACATACCTTGCACAGTCCGTAGATTTATCCAATTGCGATTCAAGTGGAATATCAGCTCTTTCAAAAATATCATGCTTAGTTGTCAAGTGGCATGCTATTTATAAAGCCAGAGACACACCTTCATCCCCATTACAACACAATTGAATGTTTCAGTGATTTATTCATTTACTCTTGACACACCTTCCTGAACAGATGCCAGCGATTGCTTACAGTAGTAAAAAAAAAAAAAAAAAAAAAGCCAGGTACAGTGGGGTGACAGAGGCGTGGTTGAGCAAATGAAATGTTACATTAGCCAAGACCTTCCCCTCTCTCATATAGTAACAAAAAGTGTTAAGTCATAGATTTTTTTTAATATTATCTTTTCCTAACCACTAAGGGCTAGATCTTGCAAAGAAAGCATTGAGCACCTTTAACTCTCACTGAGTTCAATAGGAGTTGGGTGCTCAGTACCTTATATGATCAAACCTACAATGGACAGTTTGCTACCCTGTTATATATACTATTTCTCACCTATCGACTAAAGGGTTAAAAATACATTTAATAAAAGAAAACATATTTCAATGTAATGGGAAGATATGATCCTTTCTTTTGAGATAGTCCAAAGCAGTGTTTCTTAAACTTAAGTTCAGAGTTTGGAATGGGCCTCCCTCATGTGTATCATAGGGTGTGTCTAGACTACAGGGTTTTGTATAACCTGCGTCTACACTATACCTGCGTCTACACTACTGCTTCGTTCTGTCGACAGTAAGTAAACAGAACGCAGCAGTTTTGTCGATGGCGGTAAACCTCATTTTACAAGGAATAACGCCTTTTTCGACAGTGTTCTGCATCCTCCAAAGCTGGCGAGGGAACATCAGGTGAGTGCAGTCAGGGTCACAGACACAGAAGCAGGGAGGTGGGAGCAGAGAGGATGCAGAGCAATCTGCACATGTCTTGGTCTTCCTAGACAGCTTGCATCTCTCTGTGCATGTGCAAGCAGTCGGGCAGGTGGTGGGTATGTGGACGGGGGGCCCTGGGAGACCCAAGGTGCTCCAGGCCCCTGTCCTATATCTTGTGACCCACTGTGGCTGCACATTTCCCTGGCCTGTACGCCTATGGCGGAGGGGAAAGATGTGTGTGGGGGGGAGGAGGGCGGACATTGCCTTAGTCACAACGGGGCCCTCATGAGGCTGGGGTGGCTTTGTGGCCTTGCAGTGACAACATTCCCATCCCTTATTGTAAGGACTGATTTACTGAGCCCAAGGAGGGACAATGTGTGAATTCCTGACACTGATCAGTTCTCCCTCTTCTCCTCCACAGCTGGACCTGCTGCTGCTGACAGCCAGGCAACACCCGTGCCACCCCCCACCCGGTCCCATGGCACCCGCAGGCATTGGTGGGTCTACAACAACCTCCTGAGGAGGCATGTCGAGGCCATGGAGAGAATGGAGGACACTATGTCGGAAACGGCAAGGGAGGAGGCTCGCTGGCACAATCGTCTCCTGGAGGATTTCCTCCCCCCAGTGGAGCGCTATGTGCGCCACTGTCCGAGAGGCCCTGGCTGTGCTATGTCCTCTCCCCCTGGGGACTCCTCCCACTCATCCAGCTCCAGCCCCCTCTGCTCCCCCTTCCTCTCCCTCAGCCACTGCCACCCTTCCAGCCCTGCCCCTCCTTCCCCACACACACACTGGCACAGCCCCAACAACCCCGAGGACGGCTGGGTCCATGGTTTGCGGCCCAGGCGATACCGTTATCATCCGTAGGCTGCCTGGGCGCCCTCCAGGTTGACATCCTTCCTCCTCCCCCAGTTTTAAAAACAATTGTAGAGTTTACAAAACAGTTTATTTTTGAATACATGTTGAACAGTTCTATTTTTTTTTTTTTTTTTTTTACAAACAGTTATTTATTTGAATGTTAATTGTTAATAAACATATTTTTGAGATTTAACATGGTGTGTGCCTTAACTGTCTGGAGGCTGGTGCAGGGATGGCTTGTGGGAGGAAAGGTTTTGGGACGGGGGCCCAGGCCCACAGGCCCCAATGGGGAAACCTTGGGGAAAGTCATTGGGCTCCAGCTGAGAAGCGCTCACGCAGAGCCTCCCAGATGCGGACCCCCACCTGATGGGCTTGGCGAACGGCAGCTGTCTGAGGCTGCACAAACTGCCTCCCCTCCACTTCAGCCATTGCCCCCCAGCCTGGGAGGAAGGCCTCCCCTTTGCTCTCCACCAGGTTGTGGAGGACGCAACATACAGCCACCACCTCTGGGATATTGCGTTCCCCCATGTCGAGGCGAGTGAGCAGGCACCTAAACCTTCCCTTCAGCCAGCCAAAGGTGCATTCCACCTGTAAACACACCCGTGTCAGGTGCGCGTTAAAGAGTTCCCTGTTTGGGTTCAGATGCCCAGTGTATGGCTTCATGAGCCAGGGCATGAGGGGGTACGCCACATTGGCCACAATGCAGACTGGCATCTCCACGTCCCCAACGGCAAAGTTTCGCTGGGAGAAGAAGGTTCCAGCCTTGGTAAAGGTGTGAATTGCGGAAGATCCTAGCATCATGTGCCCGGCCCGACCACCCCACACAAATGTCCGTGAATAGTCCATGGTGGTCAACCAGGGCCTGCAGCACAATGGAGAAGTACCCTTTTCTGTTAATATAATGGGCTGCTCGATGGGGTGGTGCACGGATGGGAATGTGAGTTCCATCAAGCACTCCTCCGCAGTTTGGGAATCCCAGCCCAGCAAAACCGGCCATGATGGTGTCTAGGTCTCCGAGGTGGACAATCCTGTTCAGCAGCTCCAAGTTGATGGCCCTCACCACCTGCAGAAATAGACACATACAAACACATGGAATAGGAAATTAGAGAGGTTGCCCAAGTCCTTGGGAGGTTTCCCTCCCCCTGCTTTCCCCCCCAAGACCCCAGGACTTCCCCGGCCCCCCGCGATTGCTCCCAGCAGTAGGGTGGAGTGAGTCCAAGAGCCCTCCACCACCTCCCCTCCATTGCCCCCCCGCCCCTTCCTGTTGCAGTCCCCCTACCCCTCATGGACTGCCCCCCACCCTCCCCAGAGGGACTTACCTCCATCAGCACGATGCCAACAGTAGATCTCCCCACACCAAACTGGTGTCCCACTGACCAGTAGCTATCAGGGGTGGCCAGCTTCCAGAGTGCAATAGTTACCCTCTTCTCCAGTGGGATGGCAGGGCGCAGGTGGGTGTCCTGTCGTTGCAGGGCGGGGGCGAGCCAGGTACAGAGCTCCAGAAAGGTAGACTTCTGTATCGTGACGTTTCAGAACCAAGCCTGGTCATCCCACTGCTCCATTACGAGCCGGTCCCACCAGTCTGTACTTGTCTCCAGCCTCCAAAATCGCCTCTCATGGAAAAAGTTCGGTGGCAAGAACAGTGTTGCTGCATCCCGAACGAGGGGCTCCAGGCTGGGTTCAGAATCCGGACCGGGCATTAACAGCATGAAGGTCTCATGCAGTTGCAGCAGCACTTGAAGCACTATGGTGTGGGGCCATCGCCTGCCCAGGGGCAGCTCTGGCTCCATGGCAAAAAAAGGGATCAAAATCAGAAAAACCTCCAAAAAAACCAAACTGCTGTGGTATCCCAGGATGCAAGGCACTCACAGCAAGCACTGCAAAACCTTTGCTGTCCCTCTAGAAGGTAAGCAAGGCAGCTGCAGGAGCAGAGGAACAGCTGTTCAGGGGGGTTCCGTTAAGCACGTGTCTCTGCAAAGGGCAGGCAGCAGCACCAGGAAGTACATGCTGCCCCCATACCCTGGCAGAAGCGGTTCCCGGTGCCTTCTTTTATCGACAGAGCGTACGGTAGTCTGGATGCTCTTTTTCGAAAAAGCGAATCGATTTTTCGATCCGCGTAATGCAGTCTAGACTCTCTTTTTCGACAGAGGCTTTTTCAAAATATACTTTCGAAAAAGCCTCTGTCGAAAAAAGCCTGTAGTCTAGACGTACCCATAAAGAACAGACAAAGTAAATAGTGGTCACTATAGCTGGAATGCTTCATGGAAGCTATTTTTGAAAGGGTAGAAGAAGGGCATTTCACATATGCTGGTTCGGAGCCATTTACAAGGACAAAAAGTAGCATGGGTGAAGGAATGAACTGGGAATCAATGTAAGAGACAGGAGGCATATCTTCTGCTTTTCCTTCAGGTGCAAATGGAATGTGAAAAGAGGAGATAAAGATTGAGATACTGGGAGGTGAGGAGGGGAGGGCAAAGAGCATCTGGTTTGATGATAGGGAGATATTTGAACTTTGTATGAAAAAGCAAGGAGGCCAAGGCAGAAATGCAGAAGAAACGTGGGAATTCAATTTGTGTAATTTTTTTGTAGCACATCAAAAAGAAGGGGCTATGCTAGGGAAGGGGCTATGCTATATCAACCCAGATGTTAGCCCCCAACTGCCTGCCAATGCACCCACTGATGTTTAGTTACTTTTGGTATATCCTTCTGGCACCATTCAGCCTTCACAGCAGAAAAGGGCACCGCTGAGTTTGATGAAGCAATTAGGCAACTTACCTGAATATGTAGTAATCAGAAATATTTGTGGTTAGTGCTGAATTCCTGGAGCTAATGAAATGAGATGAAGTTAGGCAGTGCAGTGACCACAGAACCAATTGAGATTGTGAAATCAGGCTGGGAATCACAAGAATACTGACAATGACAGATTTGAATCAGCAAAAGGCTTGGTTTGGGAATTTGACCTAGTTCTCACTAAAATAAGTTACACTTGAAATAAATAAAAGCACATCAGATCTGAACCCTTTAAAATCAGCTATTCTCCATAGTCCTTACACAAAAGCCATTGCCAGAGTTGACCTTTGGATCCTGCAACCATCCATGGCCTCATCCACACCTGTCCTTAATTTGATGATATACATGTGCCATCATGATCTAGTTTAGTGGGCTAAGCACAGGGGATTCTGCATTCGAATCCTGGCTCCGACACCAATTTCCTCTGCTACCTTCTCCAAATAACTTAATCCACTGCCATTTTTCTTTTATCCATAAAACAAAAATACCACTTATTTCACAGGGTAAGATTGATTTATTTGGGGTTTTGGTCCCTTTGGGGGTTTGGGTTTCTGGTTGCTGTGCCCTTAGAGCTGAGCCCTCCTGGAGCTGGACTGGTTCAGCTCTGTTTTGGGGTGGTAACCCCAATTCTGTGCCTTTGCTTGGGGAGACCAGAGCTTCTGGGACAGCAGGTCAGGGTGGTGGGGAGCCCCAGAGAGCAGGAAGGTGGGCATCAGTGGCTTGATCAGCACACCAGGAGACAGCCCCAAGGAGATTTCTGTGATCTAACCCATCACAGGTACAAGAAGCTTCTAATTTTAATGCTGCCGACCAGCTACTTGTGCTCTGGTCCATGCACAGTGGCCAGCAATTTTGGGCCCAATCCTTCCTCCCTGCTTAGTCTGAGATGTTTCCAGCAGGTATCTTAGGTAGTAAAAAGGGGAACTCCTGGCATCTGGCAACTGCCCCTATTCTTTGTCTCTCCTCCACCTGTTTATATCCCTTTTGCCCAAGGTGGGAATTCTTTGTGCTCAGTTCAGACTTTTCTCACTTTGTGTGGAAAAGTACAAGATCCAAATCGGGTTTCAGCATCAGGTGGCCTGGCCATATGTCTTTCTGCCTAATTCATCTAAAAAATGATATATTGTAATTGGAAAAGGTACAAATAAGATTAACAAAAATAATTGGGATATACAACAGCTACCATGTGAGGAGAAATTTAAAAGACAGGAACGTGTCATCTTGGAAAAGAGATGACTAAGCGGTAATATGATAGAGGCCTGTATAATCCTGAATGGTGTAGAGAAAGTGAATAAGAAAATGTCATTTATTTTTCATGTAACAACAAGTACCAGATGTCACCCAATTAAATTAATAGGCAGTAGGTTTAAAACAAAGAAAAAGGAAATAATTCTCCACGTGCCACACAGTCAGCTGGTGCAATGTGTTGCCAGGAGACGTTGTGAAGGCCAAAACTATCGCTGTGCTCTAAAAAGTATTAGATACGTTTATGGACAATTAGCCCATCACAGGCTATTAGTAAGTGTAGGATTCTGTGACTTTTCAGGGCCTCCATGACTTTTTCCACTACCACAGGGTTGCAGCAGCTGTCAGCCCCAGTGCTACCGGTGCAGTGGCTGGTGGGTCATCTCTGGAGCTGCTGGCCAATCCTAGGGCTGCCAGATCAGCAGCCAGCAATTAGCCCAGTACCATCAGAGCAATGTCCCAAGTGCTGACGCAGTGGTTGGGGCTGGGTCAGCCCCCCTGGGGTCTGAGCAGCACTAGTCAGACCCTGCTGCAGGACCAGAGGTGGGAGTGGAACATCTGCAGGTGGTCAGCCCCCAGCAGTGGTCCCACTGATAGGTCTCCCCACCAGTATTTTAGTGAAGTCACAGGCAGGTCACAAACTGCCATGAATTTTTGTGCCTGACTTTTACTAAAAATACCTGTGTTATTCACCACTGGAGTTCTCTCATAGCCCATCCCCAGTTTCAGGCTGCTTTCCCTTTCTCCTTGTTCCCTTCCAGCCCCAATCACTGACTCCTTCCCTTTGCCCATTTTCCCTTCCCCACTCAGCCACTGGTTCCTTCTCTCTGTCCTTGTTTTCAAAGCTGTTCCTATAGGAGTGTGGGGCCTAGGACAACCCCCTCGCCCCCTCCCAGGCCCTGCCCACACTCCACCTCTTACCCCAAGCTTCTGCCCCACCTCCTTCTGTCCCTGCTCTGCTCCCTCCCCAACCCCATTCCACTCCTTCCCCCAAGCCCTTGGCCCTTTCTGGCTTCCACCCCTACCCCCAAGCAACACTGAGATGTAGCAGGGTGGAATGGGGAGAGCTGGGGCTGGGTCACTTGCTGCTGCCAGCAGAAGGCCCATCCCTAACCCCCCAGGCTGGACCCCATGGCCCCCTAAAGTGTGTGGGCCTCCAAACTGCAGGGCTAGGCTGGTTGCCCTGGTTCATTCAATGGATGGCATGGCTCTGCTTGTTCCCCTCCACTGTCACTCCTTCTCCCCCACATCCCCATCTCTGGCTGGGCGATGGTGTGATTACCCATTCTTTGTTTTAAGTTGTATTGAAATGTACCACTATACACATTAAACTGAAGCTGGTGATTACTGCATTTTGTGGGGTGTGTCTAGACTACACCTCGCTGCCGACAGAGAGATGTAGATTAGGCACATCGAAATTGCTAATGAAGTGGGGAATTTAAATATCCCGTGCTTCATTAGCATAAAAATGGCTGCCGCTTTTTTTCAGCACGGAGCTTTGTCGGAGAAAATATCTAGAGGCAGTCTAGAGGCTGATCTTTCGAAAAATAAAGCCTTTTTCGAAAGATCCCTTATCCTTTGTGAAATGAGGTTTACAGGATCTTTTGAAAAAGGCTTTATTTTTCAAAAGATCAGCCTCTAGACTGCCACTTTTCTCCAACAAAGCTCCGTGCCAAAAAAAAGCAGTGGCCATTTTTATGCTAATGAAGCGTGGAATATTTAAATCCCCGCTTTATTAGCAATTTTGATGTGTCTAATCTACATCTCTCTGTCGGCAGAGAAGTGTAGTCTAGATACACCCTTTGAGGACAGCAGAGATGTACACTTGAGAGAAAAAGTCATGCTATATTACGGGAAATAATGTTTCCCTGAAATGTCCTGCAAAATAAAGCATCGTCCCTCTTTTTCCATGTGATGTTCCATTATTTCCATCCAGCAAAGGTAATCACCCTCCTGGTTCCCTTCCTTTGCTCTTGTTCCTCTTCTTCCCAGCCCCCACTCACCAACTCTCTACTCCCTTCCCAGCTTACCTCGCTGTCAAGGCCCTACTAACATTTGCAGTAGGGTCAGCATTCTTTGCCCCCAGGAGAAAATAGTGGGATGTCAAGGCTAGATCTCACCTCTGCAGCACCTGATGCTCTTCCAGCATAATCCCTGCCAGGTATGGAGCCTAGCTCTGCATCTGGGCTCCATGCTCACCAGCATGGATACACTGGAATAATGAGAGAGTCGCCATGGTGTGGATCTTCCAAATACCCCTTTCAGTGGCTAGGGCAGGGTGCAATCATGGAGGGACTATTTCAGTCCTCAGGATGAAGATGCTTCAGCAGAGCATGCTGCACTATACCACTTACTTACACACAAAAGCTGCACTGCTCTAACTATACTGGCACAATTATACTTGTACAATCCTATTAGTATGGGCACAGTACAAAGGTGCTTATGCTAGTATATGGGACAGGTTTGATCACAGAAATCCCCTTGGATGTCACCAGATGTGCTGATCATACCACTGAGCCCACCTAGCTACCCTCTGCAGTGCCCCACTATCCTGTCCTGCTGAGCCAGAACCTCAGGTCTCTCCCAGCAAAGGCACAGAGTAGGGGTAACAGCCTCCCTGCAGAGCCACACAGACACTGGTAACAGCTCAGTTCTGGGAGGGCTCAGTTACAGGGACTTGTCAGCATCCAGGAGCACAGCCTCAATGGGATCAAATTCACAAGTGAATCCATCTACTTTATATATAGTTTTTACACAGAGAAAACTCAGAGTTCGCTTTATCAATGAAAGACAGAGATGCACAGCTGTTGTCTACCCGTCCCCCCTCAGGTAACAATAATTTACCCTGGGTTTGCTAACAAACAAAAGTGATTTATGACATTTAAAAGTAGGATTTAAGTGGCTGCCAGTGAGAACAGACAGATCAACGTAAGTTACTAAGCTAAAATAAACAAAACATGCCAGCTTAATAGGCTGAGAAATTGCCACAAATCATAATTTCTCACCCTAGTTCTTATTTTTGAGAAAGTCATTCAGGCCAGAGCTGATCATCTTTACTGACCTGGATCCAGCTTCTTCTGCCTCCCCATTAGGGTTCTTTATTTCCAGGTCTCTTTATGTGCCCTCCTGTGATGGGGAACAGCCAGCTGACGACAATCATTATTTGCTTTCCATTCTTTAAATAGAATTTTCCAAAGACCAGTGGTCTTTGTTCCATTCTCCCCATCCCAGTGGAAAAATACCAAATTCAAGATGGATTCCAGCTATGTTAAAATGTGATTATCTGGGTAATCGTATAATTGATATAATTTGTATTTACTATGCAATTAGTTGATAAGCTGCAGGACTCTTACTACATTTAAAATGCAGAGGCGCAGTGATCAGAGCGAGCCGGGACTCCTCAGTCCCAGCTCGCACTGAGTCCAGCAGCGGCCTTGTTAGCGGAGGACAGTCCTGGCCACCGTCAACAGGGGCTGCTTGGTGGCAACAGCCCCTGTCCATGCGGGGCCCAGCTCCCTGCTGGGACCCTTGCAGACAGGGGCTGCTTCCCAGCAGTGTCCCCTATCCCCTCCCTGCTGCCTCTGATAGAGGCAATAGGGGGGGCAGGTGGCACCCCAGAGACAGTACTGGGGGGAACTAGCTTTTAAGCTGGCTCCCCCCCCACCGCTCCTGTCCCCCCCTCTGCTGCCTCTCATAGGCAGCAACGGGGAGGGTGCTGCAGAGAGCATGAAGCGAGTGGGGACTGCTTGAGCCTCACTCACCCCATGCTCCCTGTGGAACTTCTGCTTCTGAAATGTACAAGAGTCCCGGAGGGCTCTTGTACATTTCAAAAGCAGAAGCGCTGGCAGTGGGAACTGGTGCTATGGGGACTGAAGTGATCTCTGCTTGTGCCATTTCCCCGCTGTGTCTCTGCCTCCCCTGCCCCCGTGGAGATGGTGCTGAGGGAACCAATTTAAAGCCTGTTCCTTTCCCTCTTGCTGCCTCTCTCTGACAGAGGTAGCAAGAGGTGGGGGGGAAGCGACTAGTTGAGTGGTTGCTTGACTATCCGATAAGCTTTTGCTTATCTGATGTCAACTAGTTGCTACCATCCCTAATTCCAGCACTGGTTGCATGGTTATATGTCTTTGTAGAACCATTAAGTGCTTATGTACCACTAATGGATTTCACTAGAAGCCCTAGATAATATACAGGTTTTCACTTCATATTTTTAACTTCACATACAGGAATGACACATGCACACAAATAGAATTTACACATTCAGTGGAAAACTTTTCAATGAGCGGCTACATGCTGCATTTTGCATAAAGCATATCTGAGTTATGTATATTTCTATTCAAACACATTTCCATAAAAATATGGGGGTATAGCTTCACTACATAGCTTATTCATCTTCCTGTATTTCCACCCAAAATAGTTATACTGTACAAAATATGGGACAGATCACACTTTAGGAGATGAAGGGATTCATTGCCCCAACATCATCACTTGGAGATAGTCAGGGTACACCAATTACCTTAGTTACTCAGAGCTAAATGTCCAAAGATATAGCTGCAGATAGGGGTCTAGTGGGATCTGCTTGAAGTCAATGGGAATTAGGCATCTGATCTGCTTCAGTGCTTTTGACAACCCCACTAGGTGTCTATTGGCATTTTAGATACCCAGATACCTTTGGCAATCTAGGCTTGAGTCTTTGGATTGCCCTCAGATCTCTGGTTACATTGTCCTCATATTTTGGTCCAAATCATGCTTTTGATTAAAGATGAATAGGTCCCGTTCTTCATTTTTCCTGGGACTAGCCTGAGCATCCAATCAGTTGAGTATATTACTTTTTTTTTTTTCTCATTACAGCAGGATTATTCTCAGATCAGTATCTTCATTTATTAAATAAGATTTAATTGGCACATAATTGTAAACATAAACATGTTAACAGAATCAACCCCAAATAGTTTATTATTTTTCCTTTCCCATGTATAGGCACGTTAATTTTTTAAATTAAATTAAACACCTGGAAAAATGAACACAAAGCCTTATGAATTATTAAAAAACTCATGGCTAAATTCCCCCACAGATCTTGGTTTGATAATCTAGTCCCAGCAGTCTTTCTGCTGCCTTTTTGTGACTGAAAGTTGTGATTTCCAATGAAATATTTTTTATTGTCATTAGAACTGAAATAATGTGGGCAAATTTCTGTTTTTATTTATGAATAAATACATTCTGAGAAAGATCTTTTAATTTGGGATGTTACTGATCTATGATAATTTATATGATTAGTCATTATTTCTCACATACTATTTTCAAATATACTTGTTTTTATGAAAATATTCATTATTATTTAAACAGTTTAATTGCCATTAATGCATTGTCAGCAAGCTACACACTTTGACTACTCCCTGATTATCCGTGTGGGTCACTTAACTGATATGCCATTGTTCCTGCTCACAAACGGGTAAGTTTTTAAACAGCCGAACAGCAAATAAGGAATAGCAAATAGCGAATAGGAAATGATTGCTTGTGTTTTAGAATGCATGAATTCCCTTTAATGACATGCCAATATTAATATTTCTATGAACAGCTATTCCCCAATCATTTATGTTGAACCTGTCCTATCATTCATGCAAGTGTTCACAAATAGCAAATTCAACGGGACACAAACATGAGTGAAATGAACAGCTGTTTGAAATTTAAATGAATGTCCATGAATTCTGTTTTATAGCATCTGAGGAGCTCCAACGATGGCACAATATGGTCTGTGTGAGAGTTAGTCACTACATAAGGTGTCTGTTCCAAGGATGTAAAAGGAAGCTTTTACTCTAACAGGACCCTGGGGGAAGTTTCAGGAACAGTCTAGTCTCTCTACTACAAAGCTTTCCTTTTAGTTTAACAGTTTGCATTAGGCTTTCTTGCAGGCCTGGTCACCTGGGGTGATATATTTTATAGCAACGCACATGAATTATGCACCCAAATCTTGTTAAAAGGAAACGGAAATGCACATATACAAGTATTTCCTACACATCACTTTAAAATATACACTAAATCCTAGTGTGTCTTTTAAAATTTGTTGAGTGACCAGATGAAGGAACAACATTAAGAACTGTACAATGTATCCCAAGGTGCTTTTAAAATGTATTGGCCTGCCTGAAGGAATGACATTAAGCAGCTGTCTATAAAGTGAATGTTAAGATTTTTTCCAAAGTAAATAGATCTAATTTATATTTGAGGCACACAAAAACTGTCCTTAGAATATGCACACCGATAGAGTATGTTGAGGCACTATTAATGTCACAATTAAAACAGGCTCATCTGTGTATGAGTAATTAATAGAATGAAATTAGTGAAGAACGGCATGCAATACTTCATACCTATGTGCTAAAGACATTTACAGAAATATTAAGGATGTTTCTATTTTACAAATGCCATTGGTATGTTTAAATTCAAAAGAAATGTCCTTCCTATTATGGAAGTGTATGGATTTCTGGCATCGCTCCCACCCTGTTTGGTAAACAAATTTAAAACAAAGAGCTCTTCTCCTCCCCTCCCCCTTTTTATTAATTAAAAAAACAATTAGTAATAGTGAGAGACACTGGACTGACAACCCGAAAGACTGAAGCCCTCTCAACTGGCATATGAACATAGGTTACTAGCTTCTCCCTCTCCAGCTCGGGTCCCTTGCAGGCCCTTTCCTCAGCGCACAGTTTTATTTTTTAAAACACACAACTTAGACAAAATAGCAAATCAAAGCAGTTCCTGGAGCACCATGAGCATAGGTGTTTCCCAGTTCTGAAAGAGCACACCCTTTCTTTCAACCTCCCTGCTTCAGGGCCTAATACAGGAACCCATCACCCTTCTGCAGCTCTCTTCGAATTTTATAGGGATTATCTGACCCCTTCCTGCCTGGATCTCAGAATTGAGCAAGCTTAGTTGGCCCCAGACCCCAAAGGCGCAGACCGCTATGTTACACATGGAGGCAACAGCAGCACAAGCGTCCCTATATTTCCTGGTTGCTAAGGAACATCTTCAAGATAATTCAGACTGCATGGCTAATTGTGCCCATTGTCCTATCTCATGAGCTGCAAACACAGAAGTTAAGTAGTGCCAGCTTTATACATGACAAGTGTTTATTTTGGTAACTGATCTAAGATCAAGGATGCATTTAAAGGGAGATAACAAAAAATCTTCAGATAGCAATAATTTACAGTCACTTTTTACATGGGACTGGATTCCTATTGGTAACATGAGTCTAAATTACCCATTACCAATTCCCTATGCCACCAGTCCCTCTATTTCTTTTTAGTCATGACCACATCTTTTGCTAGATATCTGTAAACTAACCAACCACCTTCCATTTTCCAGCAGAATGTCATATCAACAGAGGCAATTGAAAAGCAGAAAAGAAAACAAAGTCAGGCTATGACCCTGTCTATTCCAGAGAACTTACAGTGGCACAGCTATATTGATGCAGCTCTGCTGCTGTAAGATTTCTTGGATAGATGCTCTCCCATTGACATTATGAAGCTGCCTGCCCGCCATAAGCAAGCGACGATAACTATACTGGTGATGCTTATGTTGCTCAAGGGTGTGGATTTTTTTCACAGCCTGGAGCAACATAAGTCTTGTCAACATAAGTGGTAGTGTAGACATGGTCTTAATGTTTTCTAACATGATTTTGCCCGGAGTTAAGCAAGGGCAGTCATATTTTTCAAAAGTTTTTGATGGTTTTGGATAACCACTTCAGGGTTATCAATAAAACCATGACCATCTAGAACTAACTGTGACCAGCTAAAACATTTAAATGCAACGGTCCTTGTTGACATTAGTTACTAAATCGTGTGTAACATCAAACTATCTAAAATACATTTGTTACCATGTTTGCTAATACTTATATTTTCCTAATGTAAGGACTTGCATACCTGGAAATCCTTGCCAATTCTTACTTGGATTTGATGAAGACACAAGATCATTGAATTTACTATCTGGTAGGAGACAGCTCCTAAAGTTCTGAGCATGTTTTATATTTTGAAACAACAATGTGATATTTGTTCAGAATGGTGTTCTGTTTTTCCCCTGCAGGAATTTAGCAGTTACCATTAAGAAGCAAAGACACTGAAATAAAAGTCACATCCTACAGATAGATGTAATAAAGAATTTCAAACTGCTGCTATTGGTTTCCTATACATAATCAGTTCTAATCTTAAAATCTTCTCTTTGTATATCTGTTTTGACTCTAATGGCAATTGTGACCTGATACCATATTATTTGTTTCACATATTGCTAAATATTCTCAATTTAAACTCATGTTAAAGCCTTATAGGTTTTTCTTCAGTGATGCAACTGCTTGATTTATTAGGATAAGTTTACTGGTTGTTATGGCTTGCTTCAGTTGTTTTGGCACCCAGGGCGAGATAAACTGTTGTCTAGTTACTATCAGAATTATTTAGTCTATTAAGATTTTTATGGTTTGGTACAACATGAGTGCCAGCCTCTCTCACCAAAATAATCTTATAACATAACTTCTCTATACGACTACAAGATGCATTTCAAACAATACCAAACACTGTAACAAAGTGTGTTAGAAAAAAAAGTTATAAAATAGAATAATAAACAAACAAACAAACAAAAGCTCGACGGGGAGACACACAACATTTGCCACGAGATGCCTGCTAATTTAACTATGTGGCTCCTGCACTTGTCCAAGGAGCCCCTATAAAAGTTGAGGTAAGAAAGGCTTGCTTTTCACTGGCTCCTGTCTGGTTTCCTATCATCAACGGGATCCCCATTTTTAAATGGGAGAAACAATCACAAAAATGGACAGAAACTGGCGATCGGATGCTGGAACATAGAACCTGCAGAAGAACTGCATTAGTAGCAAAAGAGCGACATAGGTATCAAATGGATATCACTGTCTTATCCAAGACAAGATCACATAACGGAGATGCACTTAGAGAAAAACAATACACTTTCTACTTTGTTACCTTTGTTTCTACTGGTCAGGTGACAAGCAGATCAAAACACCAGCCTGCCTAGGGTAGGTTTTACAACAGTAAACTCCATCTCTAACAAATTACCACATCAACCTGTGTCCATATCTGAGTACCTAATGACACTGCAGATACTAGTGTCCCAAAGCAACTTGCAGACAATAGTAAGTGCTTACACCCCACCACAACTTCCTCCCAGGGCTGGTCTTACCATGAGGCGAACTGAGGCAGCTGACTCAGGTGCCAGACTGTGTGTGTGTTGGGGCGGGCGGGCGCCACTAGGACCCAGAGTGTAGAAAATTGTGTCTGCTGCTGGTGCGTATGTATGCTCTCTGCTCTAGAATAGAACAGGAAGAAGGCAGAATTGAGACCTTTCAAAATTCTCAAGCGAGGGGGCGTCATTTGAGCTCCCCGCCTCAGGTGCCAAAATGTTGTGGGCTGGCCCTGCTTCCTCCCAAAGAAATAAAGACTCAGTTCTATAGCCAGTTAAGTGACACTGTAAGAGGCAAACCCAGCAATGGCAAAATCAGATTACCAGGTAGCTTCAATGCTTACACTAAATATAATTATACTACCTGGAACGGTCATGAGGAACTTCAGACATGGGTCTTTAAATACAAATGGAGAACTACTCTCAACTCTGAACAGAGTTTGACTCTGCTGTTTCAAACACCTTTTTCAACATGCCAGAAAAATAGTTCTATTCTTGGCAGCACCCTTGGCCAAAATGATGGCCTATGTCATCACTTGTGGTAAAAAGTGACTGTCATCACTTGTGGTAAAAAGACATGAGGGATGTTTACACAAGCATGGATATGTGAGGTGCAGATTGCTCTATGCTTTGCCTGCTTATCTGTACTGAACTGAATAGTCCTGGATTGAAAGTTGTCCCAAAACTGAACCAATGAACCCTTTTTTGAAACTTCACATGGGAGAGGGGAGAACCCAGTTAGTACAGCATGAATGAAAATTGCTATTACATTGTGCCAATGCAAGAGTAAATGGAACTGTCAATGAAATAAAGAAGTGCTTGGCGTCCAACTCGAAATGTGGACCGGTCTGATGCATATGACAATATGCAAGCACTTTTTGTGGCCCATTGAACTAGGCACCAAGTTCAACTGACCAGCACCTCCTCTCTCATGGCTGCAGAATCCTTCAGGAAATCAAAATCTGAAATGCAGAAAAAAGTGCAGAAGATGGAAGATACTTGTTGGAGAAACAAACCAACAGAACTATAAGTGCTTGCCGATACAGGAATTAAAGACCATTTATAGACCACGAAGAGCCAATAACTGTCCAGTCCTGTCCGTTCACCACCCTCTTGACTGAGCACTGTATGATACTAAAAAGATGGAATGAACATTTTGTGACTCTCCTCAATTGTGAGTCGAGTGCAAATAATCAAACAAGGCTCAATTGAGTAAAGTTTGATTTGAACTTGAAGGTCTGCCAACTCTGGAGGAGACTACATATGTACTTATGGATATGACAAATGGAAAGACAGATGAAGTGGATGGAAATCCCATCGGAAGAGCTGGAATATGGTGGAATCCTCACTTCGCAAAGCTTTCCTGGACCTATTTACTTTCTCTCCGGAAAACAAGGTTTTACCCCAGGATTTCAACGCTGTCAAAATTCTAATAATCTACAACTGCAAAGGGGACAGAAACAACTCGCAATTATTGTGGTGTTTTGCTCCTGTTCATCACTGGTAAGACCTTTGGTAAGTTGTTACTGAAAAGGCTTCAGGTTATTGCAGATGATGAACTCTATGAATCCCAGTGCGGTTTTTATTCATTACTAATGACATGATATTTACCATATGCTGGTTACAAGAGAAAGCTGCTGAATAATAAATTTTCCTGTGTGCTGCCTCTCTCAGCATTAATAAGGTGTTTGACTTACTGGCTGGTCTGCTGGCTGGTGCCTTCTTGCAAAGTTTGGCCACCCAGAAAAAAATAAATTAACCATATACACTGCCTGTATGCAGGCCCATGGATCAGTGGGTGCAGTTGCGTTACTTTGGTTCTTGGGTGGAGTGCTAGAAGTTGCAACACTGTACAGAACTCTTAGGCAGTAGATAGTTATCTACTAGCACTAAAGGTGTTACTTTAATACCACAATTCAATGGCAGACTTCTAAACCTCCATCAATTCAAACCCTAAAGCAAATCCCAGTAAAGCAAAGTAAAGTAAAGGACCTACAGTACAGTAACAACCCAGGGTTTGTCACCCTTTCTGAGAAAGGCCTACAACAGCTCCTGAATTCCTTTGCCCAACCCATACCCCTTTATGGCTCCATATTAATGTAAAGAAAACAGAAACTATGTATTAACTGTCTCCTGGCACAAATCCCTCACTGCCATCACCACCAGAAACAAAACTGAATAGCTGTCAATTAAACAATGTCAACTCCTGTTAAATAGATAGCACAGTTACTGATGACACCAGCATTACGAAGAGCTTTCAGCACCCTTAAAATCAGCTGACTCAGGTTTTGGTCATCTACAAAAAAGACTATGGACAAGACAGGGAGGTCAAAGCGTTCACAAAATGCCAAGTTTATAAAGTGGCTGTGTTTTCTTGTCTTCTATACTCACTAGACACCTGCCCTCCTGCCCATTTATCATTGCCATATCCAAAAACATAATGGTCTGCAACAACACCACCTACTAGCAATGAAGTACTATGGCTGGCAGCCATGCTAAGTGTGGAAGCACAGAGGCAAATGATGTGGACGGGCTATGTTATACTTATGGATAACTATCTACTGCCTAAGAGTTCTGTACAGTGAATTTGAAAAAGACAAGTAGGACGGTTGACCATCCCAAAGTCCACTACAAGGATTGCCTCAAGTGGCACATACAGTCTGCCAAATGGGACTTTATGACCTGGGGTGATACAGCCCGTGACAGGTGAGCTTGGCACTCCACTACAAAAGAAGCAGAATAGCCTCATGCCACATTAGCTGACAGTAGGAGGGTATGTAGACAACCAACTTGCTTTGGCACACTCCTGAATCCTACTTGTGGAAACAGATTTCTAATCATAGTCATATTCAAATACAATTGACAATTTTTATTTATTATTATTATAATAAAGGACTATGTGCTGAATCCTGTCCTCAGATTGGTATGTGCAACCATTATTTACTGTAAGGACAGTTATGCATGTGTGTGTGAAGGCAGAATTTGACACATGAACACATTACAGCTGTCACTAGTAATTTAACACAAGAGCCTAATTCTGTCTTGTATGGAATTCTATTTGAGGTTTATGCAGGTGGAGGAACAGGTTCAACATCCAAATAACTCATTAAACTTTCATAAATGTATGCTCTCCATTTAAAGAGCAGCAGTCAAGAACACGCTACATGTTTATCCATATTATTTTATTTATATCACTGTAGTGTTTAGAAGCCCTAGTCATGGACCAGGGCCCAGTTGTGATAGGTGCTGGACAAACATAGATAAAAAAGACGGCTCTGCTCCAAAGAGCACATAATCTAAGAGAAACAACCCTCTAACTCAAAAACTACCTAGACTGATATTATGTAAAAATCACTTGGTTCAAGGATGCGGCAAAGGGAATTCCAGGAAGTCTGTAACAGCCCTGATTCAAATTCTTCCACCAAACTCCATGGAGAGCTGGGTTGATTATCCTGCTTCTGAAAATGGGCCATCTGGCTGTACAGTCACACACATGCCCCTCTCTGGAGCAATTTGATGTGTCTGCTAGTTTCTCACATTGTGGTAGGAACACCCCACAAAGGTGCAAGAGAGAACATAAGATCTCTGCTGTCCTATCTAGAGAGGTTTTACTATTTAGTTAGTTTTTAATAATCAGTGACTCTAGTGGTATTACTGAGGAAAGTCAAAGGTGAAGAAGTAGGTAGGGAGAGGAGGGGCAATTGGCTGTTGTCACCCCTCCAGTTCACGCAGTAAGAGATTTTTGCTGATGTTAATTTTAAATAACGAAGGTACTTGTCCTGGTCTTGTTCTCTCCCCACCCATTGGCTCATGCTGAGTGACTTTACTCTCAGGCTACAACCACAAGAGGGGGCCAGCATTCAAAAACAGTTATTGAGTTGGGGGGGGAGGGGGGCTCATCTCATTTCCAACATTTCCCCCCCCCCCGCCCCCCCCGCCCCCTCCAGAACACCATTAATTCAGAAACCCTTCCACATCTCCCTTCACGCCAGCGGGACCATCCTATGGCTTCTAGCCTGCTGCAGAGCCAGCATATGTGGTACTAAAGGACACAACATGTCCCTTATTCCCAGTAGACTTTAACCCATTGATATCAGTGAGTTGTGGATCTTTACTACCTTTCAGGGCCAGGTCCCAAGTGCAGTAGCAACTTCATAGACCTTACCATTAAAACAGCATTAATTTTAAATTCTGTGCTTTTTCATAATTAGAACAGGGGTCTGGGAGCCCATGGGCTCTACTACTACTAAGACCCAGATCCTCAAAACACTTGAGCAAATACTTACACGTTGATTTCAGTGGGACCACTCCTGGGAGGAAATTAAAACACTTGGGAGTCATGTAAGTGTTCTCAGGGTTAGAATCCATGAGAGATCACACTTCCTGTCCCTCAGGTTCCCTCTATAATTAGCACAGACATTTCCTCGTCTTTGCATTGTGAGGCACAAGCGGACATTTGGAAAGTAATTTGGGATGATCTGTAGAGAACGTTGTAAGTTCAAAGTATCGTAAATATTAACTTTTTAGGTATATTATGGGCCAATGGCTTGCATCATTTTAAATTATGAAAAACAGTTTTTGAAAGACCTTGCAGTGAATAAATGAAAGGGGAAGAAGAACATTTTTCTTTGAACTTTTAAAAAATGTCCATCTGGAGCTATTCCAGAATTTGTTAGAAGAAAAAAGAAAAGTTACAAAAAGTATTGCTCAGTTAATGTTTTCTTATTTTAAAGCACCTGGTTCTGTTCCATTAATAAGACTTAAACGACTTTCCCCTTCTCAAGTTCGTAACAGAGCTGCTTTGGGATTTCAATCTCAGATTATGGAAATCAAAGCTGCTCTTTTGCTACAAAGTTTCTTTTCAATTTGGTTTTTTTCTAAGATCATTTTTAACTCTACAGCTCCTTCATGTGGAGACCATTAGCAGTCAAGAAATGAACAACCATGGACATTGTCCTAAATGCTAACTTTCCTTCTTAATATTTAAGAACATAAGAACAGTCATACTAGGTCAGACTAATGGTCCATTAACCTGGTATCTTTTCTTCTGACAGTGGCCAATGCCAAGTGCCCGAGAGGGAATGAACAGAACACGTAACCATCCCGTCACCCATTCCTAGCTCATGAGAGACTAGGGACACCATCCCTGCCCATCCCTGTCTAACAGCCATTACAAAATCCTCTGGCAAAGAGTTCCACAGATTGACTGTGCATTGTGTGAAGAAATACTTCTTTTTATTTGTTTTAACCTGTTGCCTATTCATTTCATTTGATGATTCCTCGTTCTTGTGTAATGAGTAAATAATGCTCCCTTACTTACTTTCTCCACACCAGTCATTTTATAAATCTCTATCATAGCCTCCCTTAGTCACCTCTTTACCGAGCTGAAAAGTCACGGTCTTATTAATCTCGCCTCATCTGGAATCTTTTCTACTTTTTCCAATGCCAATACATCTTTTTTCAAGAACCACAATGTTAATATGAGGCCAGTATGAGAGTTTCAGTTCACTACAGATGTAATAAGTTTAATTTGCTAGCCTTTTTCCAGTGTGCACTACTCTACATTTGTGAACAAGGAATTTTCATCTCTCATGCTGCCTTGCTCTCTAGATGGGTCCACCCAGTTTTCTCCTGTTCTGAACAATCTAAATAATTTTGTAGCATCTGCAAACTTTGCTGCCTCACTTACTTTTGCTGTTTATTAATACCTTTACTAAACAAAATAGCTTCAAGTGCAATTTGGCCAAGCTGTCCAGCACTGCAATATCTGGGTGTGCAATACATGAGCTAGAGATGCAATGAGGGAATGAATAACTCTTTCCTTCTCTCCCTCATTCAGAAGCATCTGTAAGGCAAATTATTCCCTGGCACAGCCATTTAGGAAGAGGGTACAAGGCTCCCACCTCTGCATGGCTCCATAGCATCCTAGATCTGGGTGTGGGGTGGAGGGGAATAGGGAGTTGCATGTATAGTATCTTCTGCAACAAGCAAGAGATCATGAGATGGGAAATGGCACAGGGCTAGTAGGAACTCTTCTCCATCGGTGTTCAGAAATGATGACAAGGATTCTATGCTTCATCTGGCAAAGGGATGATTCAGCATATCCCCTTTCCTCACTGCCCTCCCTACCCCAGCAGAAAAGGGAGCTCCAGAGGGGACTGTCTTTCATAGGCAATTCCTACCCAGTGCTCTTCCTGAGGCACCCGGCCCAGGGCTACACATCATCCCCAGTCAGAGTGATGCTAAAGGCACAATACCCTTTAAGAGAGAATAGATCTGTGTGCTGCATTTACATTGTCCAACTGATTCAACAATAACTCTGTTAGGGAAGCTCTGAATGTGGTAGGCCTCAAGGTCACCTGGATTGCTGGGGGGGGGGGGGGGGAGGGGGGAAAGAGTACTTTCCAGCCACAGGCCATCCTCTGACAAACTATTAGCCTAGTAGTCCACTCACATTCCATCCTGTGACCCAAACTGTCCTCAGCATCTCAGCTATCAAAAATAGATGTGCAGAGAGAAGTGATGTCTGAGGTGACAGTGCTAGAAAACAAAAAACCTATAAATAGCCTGACTTTGATTTTTATATTGATAATGATGAAGCCACGTTGTCTCACACGAGAGGAACTAGGCAGACAACAAAAAACTGAACCCTCTCTGACTCCCCAGGTAGAGATTTTTGGAGACCGCAACTACCATTCACAACCCTCTAAAATGTCTCCAAAAGGAAGAAAACTGGTTTAAAGAGACACGATCCATCCCTTGCCAATTCCTATAGATGAGTCAGGAATCCTCCATGGTGAATATCCTTGATGGCTGCTGCCCAAATATCTAATGATACTAACATGAACATCTGACCTTTCTCCAAAGCCCTGAGGCAATGATCTTTCAGCACAACCTATTCTAGGTTTGAGACTAGATAGGAAATGGATACAGATGAAGATAGGTGCTGGAAGAGTTGTTGGCCTGCCACTAACTCCTTAAGGAATTTCCAAAGATTCATCAGCCTGGGCTGGGCCAGCATACATTCAAATGGAAAACTTGTCCTTCCTCAGCAAGGCATTAACCCTCTTCAAATGCAACGGTGCTAGGCCTGCCTCACTGGCATATTACCAAGCAGTAGGGCAAGAATGCCTTTCATATGCAGTGGAACTGACTATTCCTTATTTCCATGGCATGTGCATCTGTGTGTGAGCTAGATCTTGCACAGCAACGGATGGTGATCAAATTAACTCTTCCTGCTCTGATCCTGCTTCCACTTGTCTTTAGGCTTTTCAAATGTGTTTACCCAGGTACGATTTTCTAAAGATGGTATTTTGTAACTTTAAGGAGAGATGAGTTCCCAGGGTACATATCCCAATCCTTGCCAGTTCAGGTGTGCTCTCATTATGCTAAGAACCTAGAGCTGGAGGAGCTGGCCCCTGGAGAAGTGCAGTGCTTACTGGCTCTGTCTCTCCTGCTGCTGGAGTCAGGAGGAGGGATGCAACTAGAACATAAGTTGCAATCCAGCAGTACCCTGCTCTAATTTATTCTAGAGCCCACACTAATGCCCAAACAGTTGCAGGTTTGAAAGAGTTCTAAAGATCAGCAAAATTACATAGTGGCCTCTCAAAACACACACACACACACACACACACACACACACACTTTAAATGTGCTAGATACAAACAAGAATTACTGTGGAAGGCAAGAGAGGTTTAATATAGGTGCATGTTGTACAATCAGACATTATTATATCTCATTATTCCCGACAGCTCTTTTCTGTCATCTCATTAATACTTTGTTTCTTTAACAAACATCTCAGACATACTAACTCCTCAATGTTTGTACAATGGTTTGAAAACGTGAAGCACAAAGTAGATCTTCAGTTTTATTACGTATAACCCGATCGTACCAGCGTGTTTTTATACTGCAGCAAAACTACAGTAATGAAGGAGACTATGGGAAAAGGATCAAAAGGTAAACACCACTAACCCAAGAAAACACAGCTGCATTCAGATACATGAATTACAGTAATCTATATGCTAGCACACACAAGTTTGCATTCATTGGGCATACTGTATATATCTGGCTCAGCTTTGCACCATGACAGATTTACTGTAGGAAGAAAGCACTAATAAGATGGAGAGAAGAGCTGCATACAAATGAACACATGCTTAAACTTAAAAAAAAATAAAATTATAGGCAGCACGGGCTAGAAAAAAAAAACAGTTTGCAGTGCAGATTTCCTCTCTTATTTCTAACATGCACATTCCATTGATTATACTATTGACAAGGTTACAAATTTGTTTTATTTTTAAGATCTCCCAACTATGGAAGAATAGCACAGGCACAGTCAGAAGTATTATAGCCCTCCACTGGTCATCCTAAACTAGAGTTGGAAGGCTGTTTGGTGGATAAGGACTAAAAGTGAGGAGACAGAAATTGCCAGACTGGATCAGACTAAGTTCCATCTAGTCCAGTATCCAGTCTTTCATGGTAATCAGAACGAGTTGGCTCAGAAGATGCAAGAATCTCATATTCTGCATATGTGAGGTAATCTGATTCTCTGATCCCAGTCTCCATATCAGATCTATATCACTTCAGCGTTTACATGTCAGCATTTTGTGCCTCTGTAGGTATGTCACTTGCTTGAATCATATCATCAGGCTTCTTCCACGTATAAGCCTGGAAATCTTAGCACGATCAGTTTTCTCTTACCTTTACATCATTCCCTGTGCAATGTGAAATATCAAGTGAGCTCCTCACCCATGGGCAGGAATTTGGGGTCTGAACTGTGAAGAGAGTATTGTCCTTTAGAGATGGGCTTTCCATTTCCACCCAATGAGAGATTGTGTCACTCCAGAGGATATCATCACTGTGCTTTGTAAAATGGTTCAAAGCTCTTAAGAGCAATCCTAATGCTCCTTCACATGCTGTTTTGTCCATGAACATAAGACAAATAAGAAGACTAGAAAACCCATTTGTGGCAAGTAAAATGGATGGATGAAATGGTGGCATTACAGGAAGACTCTGGTCTTCCTGATGTCTCTTGACCAATATGTGGAAAGTTATCTGAATGAGGAAGGTGAATCTCATCTTGAGTCTCATCACAAAACAACGTGCCAGAAGCATGGAGATGACCTTAATATTATTACTGCATAGTGCAATAAGACTAGGGGAAATGTCAGAATTTTACACATGAATTTTTACTTTGCAGTAGCAGTCACATTGACTTGACATTCAGCCTTCAAAATCATAATGGACTAGCTCAGTTCACAAGGTAGTTAGTGCTAAAAAGGCTTCTTTGTTCTCTTTCTTGACTATAATCTTTGTAGGTCTAACGGAATTGGAATCTTACTATATTTTGACTACTTACTGCAAGCAATTTGTTAGGCACTCTGTTTTATAGCATATGTCACCAAAAAATTCAGGCTTCATAATTCAAGTACCAACTTCAACTTGCAGTAGGGCTTTCGAACAGGAATTGCTAACAGGGAGTTTGGAGAGGGAGTTCTCCAGGTGAAAGAGGAGTAAAAACAGGACCCTTGTGGTAAGTGGCTGTCTGGAGTGTGTGTTTGTGTGTGGGGGAGTTATTTGCTGTGTGCTGAGCTTGTGTTTATCTGGTTGGTTGGTTTGATTGTTTGTTTGCTTGAAGGAGCTTCTAAAAGGTTTGAAATCTAGAAGCCTCTGTTAATTGGCTAAGCCTCAGTCAGGGGGAGGGGCTACCAGAGCTATATAAGCCTGTGACTCAGCGACCAGGAGCTTGAACAGGAATTGCTAACAGGAGTTTGGAGGGAGTTTAGAGGGGAGGTTAGAGGGCTCTAGTGACTTCTGGCCTTCTTTAAAACATACCTCTTATCATAATCTATATTCCAGAGGTTTAAAAGAATCCCAGTTTATACTTAAACTTGTTCATTAGAAAATGGAGACAGAAGCCCAGCAGCAGAGTGGGGCTATCCTGTTTATTGCGTCGAGTGTAACATGTATGATTACCTGCCCTGTGGGCGGGTGGCGTATGTGTGCACCCGTTGCAAGGAGCTCCTGACCCTCAGAGACCGAGTTCGGGCTTTGGAGGCCAGGGTGGCTGAACTGGAGGAGATAAGGGAGGTAGAGAGATTTGTGGATGAGACTTTCTGGGACACTGTAGTACTGTCCCACCTCCAGTCTGAGAGCCCCAGTGCTCTTAAGGAGGATGAAAGTCTCAAGGGAACAGAGCATTCAATGGGAGCAGAGGGAAACCATCCCGTAGTTGGGACCCTCCTCCCAGAGGATGTTGCGGTATCCTCTCGCGCTGAGGATACCTCTGAGGGGGAGGGAATGCCAGTTCGGAAGAGGCAGGTGTTAGTAGTGGGTGATTCGATCGTTAGAAACATAGATAGTTGGGTTTGTGATGACCGGGAGAACCGTATGGTCACTTGCCTGCCTGGTGCGAAGGCGGATCTCTCGAGGCATCTAGATAGACTTATGTGTAGTGCTGGGGAGGAGCCGGTGGTCGTGGTACATGTAGGTACCAATGACGTAGGGAAGGGTAGGAGAGATGTCCTGGAGGCCAAATTTAGGCTGCTAGGAAAGAGACTGAAATCCAGGACCTCTATGGTGGCGTTCTCGAAATGCTTCCAGTTCCACGCAGGGCCAGGTAGGCAGGCAGAGATTCAGAATCTCAATGCGTGGATGAGACGATGGTGTAGGGAAGAGGGGTTTGGATTTATTAGGAACTGGGGACACTTTTGGGAGAGGGGAGCCTATACAGGAAGGATGGGCTCCACCTAAACCAGGGTGGAACCAGACTGCTGGCACTAAACATTAAAAAGGCCGAGAGCAGTTTTTAAACTGAGAGATGGGGAAAGCCGATTGGTGTGGAGATGCACGTAAATCGGAGGGAGACTTCTCTTAGAGGAGAATCCATTGATAGAGATTCTAAGCTGTAGTCAGAAAGAGAGGAGGAGAGGGCAAACCATGGGCCAGAGCAGACAAACAACCGCGTACAAAGGAATCCAATGCATCAGGGAAGGGCAGACAAATAAGCAGTGGCAAATTTTTAAAGTGCTTCTACACAAATGCTAGGAGTCTGACTAATAAGATGGGTGAACTAGAGTACCTAGTATTAAATGAGGAGATTGACATAATAGGCATCACTGAAACCTGGTGGAATGAGGAAAATCTGTGGACACAATCATACCGGGATATAAAATATATCGAAAGGATAGAGCAGGCCGGGTGGGTGGCGGAGTGGCACTGTATGTGAAAGATAATGTAGAATCAAATGAAATAAAAATATTAAATGAATCAACATAGTTCAATAGAATCGCTATGGATAGTAATTCCATGCTCCAAAAATAAGAAATTAGCAGTAGGGATATATTACACCACCTGACCAGGACAGGGATACTGACATTGAAATGCTGAGGGAGATTAGAGAGGCTACCAAAACAAAGAACTCTATAATAATGGGGATTTTAATTACCCCCATATTGACTGGATACATGTCACCTCAGGAAGAGAAGCGGAGATAAAATTTCTCAATGGCTTAAATGACTGCTTCTTGGAGCAGCTAGTGCAGGAACCCACAAGGGAGAGGCAATTCTCGATTTAGTCCTGAGTGGAGCGCAGGATCAGGTCCAGGAAATAACCGTTACAGGACCGCTTGGGAATAGTGACCATAATATAATAACATTCAACATTCCTGTGGTGGGAAGAACACCTCAGCAGACCAGCACCCTGGCATTTAATTTCAAAAAGGGAATTACACAAAAATGAGGAGGTTAGTTAAACAGAAATTAAAAGGCACAGTGACTAGAGCCAAATCCCTGCAAGCTGCATGGAAACTTTTAAAGACACCATAATAGAGGCCCAACTTAAATGTATACCCCAAATTAAAAACATAGCAAGAGACCTAAAAAGAGTCACCGTGGCTTAACCACCATGTAAAAGAAGCAGTGAGGGACAAAAAGGCATCTTTTAAGAAGTGGAAGTCCAATCCTAGTGAGATAAATAGAAAGGAACATAAACACTGTCAAATCAAGTGTAAAATGTAATAAGAAAAGCAAAAAGATTTTGAGGAACAGCTAGCCAAAAACTCAAAAAGAAATAACAAAATGTTTTTAAGTACATTAGAAGCAGGAAGCCTGCTAAAAACCTGTGGGTCCCCTAGATGATCGAACTATAAAAGGCAATCAAGGACGATAAAGCCGGAGAAACTAAATGATTTCTTTGCTTCAGTCTTCACGGCTGAGGATGTTGGGGAGATTCCCAAATCTGCACCGTCCTTTGTGGGTAATGAATCTGAGGAACTGTCCCGGATTGAAGTGTCATTAGAGGAGGTTTTGGAACAAATAGAAAAACTTAATGTTAACAAATCTCCGGGACCGGATGGCATTCATCCAAGGGTTCTAAAAGAACTCAAATGGGAAATTGCTGAACTATTATCTGTGGTTTGTAACCTATCCCTTAAATCGGCTTCCGTACCTAATGACTGGAAGGTAGCCAACGTGACACCAATATTTAAAAAGGGCTCTAGAGGCGATCCGGGCAATTACAGACCAGTAAGTCTAACTTCAGTACCGGGCAAATTAGTCGAAACAATAGTAAAGAATAAAATTGTGAAGCATGTAGAAGAACATAATTTGTTGGACAAAAGTCAACATGGGTTCTGTAAAGGAAATCCTGTCTTACTAATCTATTAGAGTTCTTTGAAGGGGTTAACAAACATGCGGACAAGGGGGATCCAGTAGATATAGTATACTTAGATTTCCAGAAAGCCTTTGACAAGGTCCTCACCAAAGGCTCTTGTGTAAATTACATGGCCATGGGATAAGAGGGAAGGTCCTTTCTTGGATTGAGAACTGGTTAAAAGACAGGAAACAAAGGGTAGGAATAAATGGTAACTTTTCAGAGTGGAGAGGGTAACTAGTGGTGTCCCCAAGGGTCAGTCCTAGGACCAATCCTGTTCAACTTATTCATAAATGATCTGGAGAAAGGGGTAAGCAGTGAGGTGGTAAAGTTTATGGATGATACCAAACTGTTTAGGATAGTCAAGACAGAAGCAGACTGTGAGGGACTCCAAGAAGATCTCACCAAACTGAGTGATTGGGCAACAAAATGGCAAATGAAATTTAATGTGGATAAGTGTAAAGTAATGCACATTGGGAAAAATAACCCCAACTATACGTACAGTATGATGGGGGCTAATTTGGCTACGACAAATCAGGAAAGAGATCTTGGAGTTATCGTGGACAGTTCTCTGAAAACTTCCACACAGTGTGCAGCGGCGGTCAAAAAGGCAAATAGGATGCTAGGTATTATTAAGAAAGGGATAGAAAATAAGACCGGAATATCTTACTGCCCCTGTATAAAACTATGGTACGCCCACATCTTGAATACTGTGTACAGATGTGGTCTCCTCACCTCAAAAAGATATTTTGGCCTTGGAAAGGGTTCAGAAAAGGGCAACTAAAATGATTAGGGGTTTGGAACGGGTCCCATATGAGGAGAGGTTAAGCGACTGGGACTTTTCAGTTTAGAAAAGAGGAGACTGAGGGGATATGATAGAGGTGTATAAAATCATGAGTGGTGTGGAGAGGGCCGATAAAGAAAAGTTATTTATTAGTTCCTAAATAGAAGAACTAGAGGACACCAAATGAAATTAATGGGTAGCAGGTTTAAAACTAATAAAAGAAAGTTCTTCTTCACACAGCGTGTAGTCAGCATGTGGAACTCCTTGCCAGAGGAGGCTGTGAAGGCTAGGACTATAACAGAGTTTAAAGAGAAGCTAGATAATTTCATGGAGGTTAGGTCCATAAAAGGCTATTAGCCAGGGGATAAAATGGTGTCCTTGGCCTCTGTTTGACAGAGGCTGGAGAGGGATGGCAGGAGACAAAGCGCTTGATCATTGTCTTCGGTCCACCCCCTCTGGGGCACCTGGTGCTGGCCACTGTCGGCAGACAGGATACTGGGCTAGATGGACCTTTGGTCTGACCCGCTACGGCCGTTCTTATGTTCTTATGTTCTTATGATAACTGTTCTGAAAAATCCATAACTGACCTCTTGCCTAATGCTTACCCAATAAGCTCGCTCAGAGACACAGGACTACTCATTGCCAATAAACTTTGCATGTACAAGCAGTGAAAAGTTTGAGAATAGATTCTCAGCACAAGTTCTTGTCCACTAGATGACAATGGAGTTGTCTGATGATACCTACTGTCTTCTCTGTGCTTTGTCCCTAAAACAGTGTGTAATTCAGCACACAACGTGAAAGTGCCACTGTGAAAATGCATGTGTAATGCCTGAAAAAAACCTGATGGGGCATTTTTGCTATATATTGGGGGCAGTAGATGTTGAAAGAAGAAAGCCTGGGAGACTCAGGAGTGGAAGGAGTAAAACGGACCGCTCTATTGCCCACGCACATTCACCATGGGCCCCCAACACACTATTCTGAGTGGCAAAGATTTGGCAGCAGATAACACTACTTTATCCATTTTAGTATGCAAATTCACATGTCTATCACAACTTTCCATAAACCCTCTCCCATACAATGAATATTAGTAAGCAGGTTATGAATACAATTATACCTGTTTGTTGCTTACTGGTGGTTTTCAGTTGAATCGGCATTACCTAATGTCTTAAAAAGCAGCTTACAGGGAGGGGGAAAGTAACTATGTCCCTGATAATAAGTTTTACAGCGAGTGAGAACAAGCAAGGGATACGAGGCACGATTAACAATGGGTGCATTCACCACATTGCAGCTTAGTGTAACAATACTTCTATCTCTCATCATCAGCAAGGAGAGAGAAAATGGCCTTGACTATTTTCCTACATGCAGCAGGGAGGGGAAAGGCAGGCTTATTATTTAGCAAGGAAAGATTTGCAGGTCTAGGCAGACCAGAGCCCTGCCAACATTGCAAGCCTTTCCAAGAGCCCATTAACTCTAAAATATCCCAATAGTAGATAGTGACAGATGTAGCTAAACAGTCTCTTGGGCTATAACCTATTAAATCCAAAGAAACAAGAAAAATGGGAACAAGCAGCTGCATGACAGAGGCGATGTTTACAAGTTATCACTATAGCTATGTTCATCAGGGGTGTGAAAACCCCCTACATTCCTTAGCCAACATAGCTATGCAAACAAAATCATTCTTCTGTCAGTATTGCTAATATTATTCAGGGAGAGTGTGTTACTATATGAGCAGAAAAACTCCTTACGTCAGCATAAAAATTGCATCTGTACTTGGCGGCTATAATAGAATAGCAGTACGGACACAACCTCTGTAGTGTAGACTAGAGCAACAGGACAGAAAAACACTGATGGCAGAAAGTGGCAGCAACTGGAGACAGAAAAGAATATTCTCACACTTAATTTCAGGATGTTACGTGTCTGGAAAAATACCTTAATGGAAACATCAGTTGAAAAATTAGAAATATAAAACACAAACTTGCAACCTCATCAGTAAAAAAAGGTTGTGACTATTAAACATTTCTCTCTAAAATCACCAGATTGCACTATTGCAAAGGCAAACATTTAATGGCTGTTTAATAAAGAAGCAGCTTGAAGCAATAACATGCTAGCTAGGCATACAGTTGACATGCAGCCTTCAAAATCAAAATGGACTAATTCAGTTGCATGATAGACAGAATAAAGGGCCCAAGTCCTGGAAGGTCCTTGCTTGTGAGTAGAGATCGCCTTAGTTTTTAAATGCTCATTAAGGGGTTAAGACCTGATTTCCAGAGGTGCTCAGGTACCTCTTATATTAGGCCCTGATTGTGACAAATGAGGCACCAAAACTGGAAACATTCAAAGTTAGGAGACTTTTGTAAACATAGCTATTAACACCCAGGATGACATGAATAAACCCATAGGCCCAAACAATATGAATTGCTGAGAAGTGAAATTGAGGAAAATCTTTCCCATACTCTATTCAGGATAAAACAGCTGATCCAACAACAGTTCTTTGGGAATACACACAGATTGACCGAGGAATTCAATATTTAATAAGTGGAATATTTAAACTCATTTTCTCCTCTTCATTCTCAACTGTGTGTGTAATACATATATCTTCTCTGGGTGTTTTGTTGTGCTTTTTAAAAATAGTTGGCATTTGTTGATTGCTTTACCTTTTCAAAACATTGCAAGTCTTCATGACAACCACATATGTAAGGCGGTTACTGACTTCATTTTATACATAATGATACATTCAAAAATCGCATGGTTTGCCTGACAACTCTGAGTCAGTGGCAAAGCTAAGTCTGGACCTCAGGTCCACCTGGTTCCCTGACTTCAGTTCGTTCTCTCTCTCTATATCTGTATCTAAAGAGACACTGCATCTCCATGTGTGTAGATTTCCCTCTATAGTGAGAGAACCAACAGGTTAACCTAAAACAGAGAAGTGTTCATTCATTCATAGAGTTCTTGCAAACTGCACTGAATTTACAGCAAACAGTTCTGAATTGCTCCTTTCATGAATGAATGGCACTTTTGTATCAAAATGGCAGCCAGTTTCATAACTGTGTGTTTGCAGTTTTAAGTACAAGCAATTAAATGGAAATTTAACTGATACAATTGCAATGCTATTATAAAAGAATGGAACATGGCCAATTAACAGTATTTTATAATGTCTGAAAGATTATGATAATTAACTGACTGCTGTAGATAGATTATATTGCCTAATATAATCTAACCAACTGAAGGTGCCTACAATCTGGTATCAAAAAGCCCTCTGCTTTTCAGAATTAGGTGTTCAAATGTGTGTCACAGGCCCTATACTATTTATGACAGATAGAACATGTGGTAGTAGCCTGTCTTATCTCCCTACTGTTCAGTACACATGGCAGAAGGATAGCTCAATGGTTTGAGCACTGGCCTGCTAAACCCAGGATTGTGAGCTCAATCCTTGAGGGGGCCATTTAGGGATCTGGGGCAAATCTGTTAGGGATGGTGCTTGGTCCTGCCGTGAGGGGACTGGATTTGATGACCTCTCAAGGTCCCTTCTAGCTCTATGAGACAGGTATATCTCCATATAGTATTATAGGTGAGAAGGCTTAACAACACTAGGATTTCTTTACTAAGATGATACCCAAGTCTCTTTCTAACCTCTCCAAGTAATGTTCACATGGAGATAGGGATGTGAAATGAAGACTGGCTGGCTAAGAATCCACCCAGAAGAACTAGAGATACTACTTATAGGGAGAGGACAGGAAAGAAAATAGACCCCCCCCCCCAAAAAAAAGAAAGGAAATTTCATCAGCACCTCCCTTTATAAGGTTCACAGTCTGAGTCATCAGCCTTCATCTCCTTCAGGATAAGAGTACTTATTCATTTACACTTGCCAAGAGCAAATTGTACCATTCCTTGTGGCAGCAAATCGAGCTAGAGCTTACATGTATCCTACACTTTAAAAGCTAGATGACTTCACTGTGACCTACATGTGGATACATCTTCAGAGCACAGGTACTGTGGCAATTGGAAGACCACTTATTAAGCAGCATTTCCCACACAAGGAGCACAATACACTTACAAGCTGCACTGGTCGCATGTTGATTTCTAGATGCGGTTAGCTTTGACCTATAAAGCTCTATATTGTCTGGGCTCCTAGCTCTTTAAAGGACACACCCAGCTCTCTAGGTTAGACCCAAACCCCATTGAAGTTACTTGGAACTTCCCTGAGCTTTGAATCAGGCCCTCACAGCATGATACTATGGGAGCTAGAGTGAATAGAGTACTCAAACAAACACCCTCCTTGCTCAATTATTAGGCATATGCTGGCAGCAGGGTGCTCTCTGTGAAGGGCAACTGGCCCCCAAGCTCCCTCTTACTACAATAAAAGCTAGATTTGTTGATTTTCAAAAACACTCATCTGTTTATACTTAGACTTGTGTGGAGTTGAGGATGAAGCTCTTTTGGCACAGAATGTTTTTCTGTAGCTGGACCTATCACGTTAACTTGCTTTCTTGATTGTTAGAAGTTGGTGATTTTAAATAGCCGTATGAAATCTGGAAAGCTCCACAGGAGTAACAAAAATTCAATATCAAAGCAGCTAATAGTGAGTCTCCAGTCCAGTAGTTCAAGGTAGTAGCAGCCTGAACTTTGGGAACAGCTGGACCACAGCTCTATTCCACTGCTTCTTTGACACTTCAAATGGTCATCATGTCCAGCATGGGAACAAGTGGAAGACTTCAGAAAGCCACAGGTTTCATATGGTCAGAAATGATTATAATTCCAACCCCTCACTGAGGGTGCATGGTGCTCTCATTTCTAGACTTTAGTTTTTAATTGATTTAAAAGCCCTGTTTTTATTTGGACATATCTATCATGTTCTTTCCCCATTTTGGCTGGCCAGTATGTGAAACCACTACTTTCCTTTTCCTCTTTCCTTCAACTCTCCCACAGGCATCATGATGGCATCTAAGCCCCTCTCAAGATATGCTTGCTCTGCTGACTCTCTTGGCAGCTGCCAATGCTCCTTCTGGAACTGGACAGCCACACATCTTCACTGCCCTGCATACAAATACTTCAGCTCTGCAGTTGGTCAATGGCAAATTTATGCAGGAAGAAAATCTTCTTGAGAATGTGCCTGAAGCCACCAAAGTCTACAAACTCAAACAACTTTTTATTCTGCACAAATGGAAGGATGCCTGTCTTGCTAAAGAAAACACACTAAAATTTACTTTGCAGGTAGCTGGAACTTGAAAGAGGGGCAGAATTCAAGTTGTGAAGCTATAATTTTATTTTTACACACACACACACACACACACACACACACACACTTTGAAAGCCCACTTGTGGAAAGTGGTAGCATTCCCAGACTGTTGTTCCTTTCAGAGTAACAGTTCCTGGACATCCTATTTAGAACTGACAACTTACAAGTCATTCAGAATCTTCTGCTCCTTCTCTTGGGCCCCAGCTGCCAACCTTTCCAAACACCTTGCTTCTTGGAAAAATTCAAATATTTATGGACTATAGTTCTGCTATGCCTAATACCCGAGAAGAAATAAAAGCTATTCTAGAGCATACATACTATAAGCACATTCAAGCGGCCATGTGCAGTCTCCAAAAGAGTTTTAAAACATGATCAACACAACTACCCCCCCTCCAGCCTAATTCTCTTAAAAAAAAAAAAATCATGTTTTGTTTCTCATCAGAATCCACTTAAATATTTATATATCTGTTCCCCCTAAAAGACTGCTCTCTATGGTGCTCTATCACCACAGTAATAGGCATTAATGAACAGTTTGAGAATTGACTCAAACTGCATTCACCCCTCTCCATGTTTGGCAGTACCTATCAGGATGTCCCCGAAGGGAACAAAGATACAAAAGCTAAATGAAGTTACAGATAAATAGTTACAATGTTAATTTTATATCCAACATCAAATTTAGGCTTCCTTGAGTACCTATTTTATCAGAGTTCAGACCTAGCACATGCAATTACATCCAACTATTTGGCAAATGTTTGCCTCCCTTCTGTATACTTTCTATTGTACCAATTCTGTGCTATTGAGGCTCTTAATTTTATCACGTATGTTTTCCCCTCCCACTTAATTTTGTTCTCAAACTCCTGAAACACTAGTTAGCATTTCAGTATTAGACTTCTGTGGAAGTGAGTAAAGCTGTAGAAGAGGCTAAATAGCTCTTTCATACCCTGATTCTGCACTAACAGCAGATATTCAGACACTATCAGAGTTTTTCCAGTTATGTCTCACAGACTCATGTAGGGGATGAGGGCAATGTGGGATACTTGTTAAAATCTATTTCAGAGGGAGAATAATGTAGTCAATGTGTTGTAAAGTCTTTAAAAGAGTAAAATGAAGACAAGTTAATCCATTTACCCCTAAATGTCTTAAGAGCCCAACAAGTAGTGGAAGCGTGGGTCATGCTGCTAGACAATACTGACCTCCTGGGGTTTGGCAGATTCCCTGGTTCAGTCCCAAGGGTGCCGAACTAAAGAGGTTCATATGTATCAATGTTTCATTATCCCTTTCCAAATCTTTCCTGCAAATACAGCATTTGGAGTAAAGAGCAAGTGAAGATTATTCACTATATGTTCATAATAGTGTTTAAAAAAATCAATTTTATAATTTTTTGGACTGTATATTTATACTTTTAAATTTTTCTATTCATGTTTTCCAACTGAAGCTTCATTATCATCATTATAGCCTGGGCAAGCACTTGTTCCTCCTCCCTAATGTGCTCAGCCCCTAAGAAACTGGCACTGTATTATGTAAGTAACTGTTTAGACACATGAATTTAAGTTTGCAGCAGAACACAAGGATATTTTCAAAAACCATTGCTTTATTGGTTGCACAAACTGGAGCATTATTTACAGCTTTCATTTCTATAAATGCTCATAAAAATCAAGTTGTACAAACAGTACAATATAGGAAACTGAAATTAACCTGATCTCTCAGAATATATATGCAGTCACATTCCCAATTATATAATCTATTGGAATCTAGAAGAATCAAAGCATTTATATAGGAAAGTTTGTCAATACTTTTAGCACCATCATTCTAATTTCAAACTTTTTGCTGATTGTCTTGAAAACTTAACAGTTTAATTTCAGAAGTGCAAGGAAAAAGTAGCTAGCTACAAGATTTGTAGCAATGGCCCCTGTTCAGAAACTAAAAATGTATTACCCCAAAAAAGGGATATTAAACAGAAACTCCAGTAGGGAACTCTTCAGCTGAAACAAATTTGCTCTGCAAAAGAAAATAAAGAGTCATTTAGCAATTTGCTTTATTAAGCACACTTGGGATAGTCTAAACATACCTAAAATTAGCTAACATTCTGCCTCATGCTATACATGTTTCCATTTTGATGGGAAGTTTATCAGGTTTTCTTAACCAGCTCTTGGTAGTCTGAGGTAAAATGTAAAACCCTTTTGTGAAAGGTTTGTCTTTAAGCCAAACTATAAGAACAGCGAAGAGTTACACGCGCTCTCTCATTTCCACCAGAAATATTCAAAGTATTATCTGTTTTGGTTTATGTATGTAAATTAAGTTACTTTTCTAAACCACATAGTTTAAAGTTACATAACTAGAAGTTAAAGTAACCAAACTTCTAGTTTGGTTAACTCTTGTGTTCTCAGAACCTGAATGTCACTATTTCTGTAAGTTGTTCTTTTAAAAGCATGCAATATTAAAAACTATGCCATTTCACTAGTTTAAAATCAAGCAGCATGCATTTGGGGGGAAAAATAAATCCAGCTTCTACAGGTGGAACTGATTAACTGCTGGGTTAAGAACTGTATCTCACATACTGGAGAGTAATACTGAAAATGGTACTGATTATTAACTAAAAGCAGGCACTCTTAATTCTTTCAAAGGCACAATCCTGAGGGACACACAGGACCTATGACTCCTATTGACTTTTCAATGCCTCTGGGATCAAGCCCTAGGTCACTTAACAGTTAAGAAGCTTAAGTCTTCAATGTGAAGAAATTCTTCCTACCAGATACAGTTTTTGAATTTGTTGCACAGAATAGGATCCCTATCCAATCTTTTAAAGAGTTTTAAGCTTAAACTAAAAAAGAACTACTTGAAGAGACACTGTTACGGCTGTAAATATTGAAGAGGGAGCTTTACCTGAAGCAATTCTTAACCTCTAAAGATGCTGATGATGTAGGAGCAGAAAGTGTGCAGGGATTCCCAGCAATGTTCTCGTGCCAACTTCATTGCTTCAGTATCATTTTCAGACCCTTGTCCATGCTGTGTTGGTTTTACAAGAGGTACTGTAGATGGTTTAGGTCTCCCTGCTTTTTTGGCAGAGCTTTTCCCTGGATGGGTCTCTTTAACTTGCTTCAGAGAAGCAAAGGGTTTCTGGATTGATTTTCCCTGATTGGCTGTATCTGATTGCTGGCTAGGATTCTGGCTTGGCTTCAAGCTGGAAACTACTTGCTTCATGTGAGCATCAGTGGGAGCCTTTTGGCACATGGTGGGCTTCAGCACTAGGGTGGACTGGCAAGCATTTGGGAGTTTTCTAAGTTCAAGGACAATCTGGTTCCAATAAAGCTTTGGGTTGTTATTGAATGGACGACAAATGGATGGCTTGCCAATATATTCACACCAGTAAGACTTGCCTTGGTGTTTGCACTCAATTCTGAGTTTCATTTCCCCATTACCACTCATGTTCATCGTGCAAGACTCTTTGACTTTAGTCTGAAAATGGATTTCTTCACCACCGCTCTTTTTCTTCTCTGTCTGTTTCTGTCCCAATCCTCCCATGCAACAAATCATCATGAGAAGGATGACAGTCTTCATGGTGAAACAGAGACTAAGATCCTGAAGCCGCTCAGTCCAAAAAAGCAAAAGAAACAAGTAACTGTCTGCTCACAATTTAAAGGTTTCGTGCACAAAGAAGTCTCTCTCTCAAGGTGGACTGTATTTTTTTTTTAAATAAACCACCCTAGTGTAAGCACATGCCCATAATTTATAGCTTAAGGGAATGCCAAATAACCTGTGAACTCCCAAGAAGGTAACAAGACACATCTTGCAGTTAAAGAGAGCTTGGTAGTTGTATAACTGAAAAGCACGTTCCTACCCAAAATGCACGTCATATTTGATTTTAACAGATATTTTCCACTCTCCAGCTATTTTATAGCTATCTTTTGGCCCAATACTTGTATGGCCCCATGGAAGTTATCAGAAGGTGGTCAGGCAAATCAAATCTGTAAGGTCTTGTCCAGAAGAATAAAAAAAATTCAATTAATAAAAATTGATTTATGGTACCTTTATGGTTTTGGGGATGTGCACTAGTAAGCATGTGGCTGTTGTATTTTATTGTCGAATACTAGAAACATGGAATTCTGTGGAAAGTCAACTGCAAATTCCTTAACTAAAAAAAAAAAAAAAAAAATGTAGGACACTACTACACAGCAAAGAAAAATCCATGGCTGGCCTGTGTGCCAACTGACTGGCTCACAAGATTCAGGCTGCTTCATCACTGTGTAGACTTGGGATTAGGCTGGAACCAGAGTTCTGGGACCTTTGCATGCTGCAGGATCCCAGAGCCTGGCCTTCAGCCTGGGCCCAGAAGTTTATAGAGCAATGAAGCAGTCCCACAGCCTGCACCAGAGTCAGCTGGTAAGCTCCAGCCATGGTTTCTCTTTGTTGTGTAGACATACCCAGTGTGGTTTTTATGAGCTTCCTCATACAGGTTTTGCAGTATAATCTAATCCCCCGCATTTCATTTCTGGGTTTCTCATCTTGCTTACAACAGCCAATATTGACTGTCAATGAAGTCCAACAGTACATCAGTTTTTGTAAGGAGGAGAAAAATCCTTTTTCCAACATGATCTCAGCCCTTGTCTTAACCCAGCACACTTCCAACAGCTCTTAAACACTTAAAATGAAATAAAATAACTATTTATGAATCATGTACAGATTTCTTAACCAAGTTCTTTTTTATTTAAATGGACTGCAAATATTCTAATTAAAAATAAACATTTTAAATTCTACAATTCTGAACATCTCTCTCTATATATCTCTATATCTATATCTATACATTCATGCTACATATTGTCACAGAAATATTTCCCTTTCTGACCAAAAAGAGTGAAAAACATATACACTTATTCTGGATATAACGGGTATCGCTGTTCAGTTTTGCTTTATATTTTCAAAGGTTTGTGGGATTACCTTTATTTTAAACCAATTAACTTTTCTAGTAAAGGAATTAAGAATATGGTTATACAATCAGCTTCCTCTTGAGTTCAAGATATTCAGTTCTTCCATCTTTTCTACCCCGTACTTTAATTTTTTAAGTGTAGACATTTACAGCCCTTTCAGTGAATGTGTGTCTCAATCCAGGAACACAACTGCCATGTCTAAATTCTAGGCAATACCCTAACTTTGGTGATGTAAAATAACCTCCTAAAAGTGTTCAAATTCCTAAGTAGAAAGTTAAATTTAAAAATTAGTTAGCAAAAATATAGTCACTGCCTCCTTAAAGATCCAGACTTTTATTAGCAATTTGGGTAGGAGATTAAGCATTCTAAAAGTTACCAACTTTATGGCATTTCTCATGCTCTAATTAGAGTATTATTGAAAATCCAGGGAACTCCATACCTTGCAACATACATAAAAAAAAAATGTAATTTTAAATGAGTTGCTCTCCAAATGATCTTTTAGATATATACTTAAAGGTCATCACATATTAAATAACTTCAGAGAGAAAAAGCCTTCAACTGAATTAATTTTCAGACACACACACACACGAGATACATTAGCATATCCCATACATTTAAAAATCATTCCAGAGTGGTCCAACCAGAGTGGTCCAACAAGAGCACCAGAAGTCAACAATGATCATGCCGATAAATTCATCTGTGAAGTACATTATACAATATCAAAAAATTTAGCTAAAACAATTTTAAGAAAATGTATATACAAAAGACTCTGTATACAAAATGTATTCTTTATGTAAATGTGCATATACTGTATTTAACACGTCCCCAAACAAATGGTAAGATAGGAACTTGAGTAATCATGGTAGGGCAGTTAACTTTAAACAAAATCTGTGCAAGCCACATTAATATACATACTGTGATGTGAAATAGAAACCCCAGTATAAAAAAAGTAAAAAAACAAACCCCACTTTAGTTCAAGTTTTGAACAGTAGTGAACAAGAGGAGGTGCTCAGGTGTTTTGTACAATAGTTAATGGCAGAACATTAAACACAGTTTTCTTGATTCAAGACTGATTTACTGTACAAGCCACATAGAACAAGTGGCATGGGATTTGGATGGTGACGTCAGATCCCAGTATAGCTGGATGAAATTCATATTTTCTTGTAGAAGAATCTTAAGCCCCATATCTATAGCCTGAAAATAGACTAAGAAAAAAAAATGTAAAAAAAAAATTGAGGCAGCATTGCAATATTCAGATATAACACTATACATACATGGTCTTCAAGTAAAAGTCATGGGTATATAAGATAAACTTCTTCACTCTACCAATAATCTTGCTATTATAGGTGTACAAGCCCTTTTTTACATTTCAGTAAGCAGTTTTTTAAAAATGGGAGAATGTGTTGGCTAGGAGTTGAAATAATTTTAAAAAGTTCATTACTTACTCCTGATGTTTCCAGTATCTGCTACCACTGTTCCACAGAGCTAGAGAGAACAGAGAAATACTTTTCATTGCTAACAAAGAATTAAGTATACTGCCTTCATAACTACAGCACATGACACTGCCAACTGTCAGTGTGACCACCAACCATGCCTGTGTCAGAAATATACAAGTGCTCTGTAAATAAGTCCTGAGTCTTCTTGCCATGTACTGAAGTTTTTAATGAAAGAAAATGGGTTTAGTTTCATTATACAGAAGTCTTTTTTATTTCTAAGTCTTGTTTTGGGATGGAAGGAAATGCTCAGATAATCAGTTCAACATTATCCATCTAACTTAGAAAAGGTCTTAACCCAACCTCCTATTTTGCTTACACAAATAATTGCAGCTGCATTTGATTTTTATTTAGATCTCTACCTATCTGATCTGGGGAAATAATCACATAGATGTCCAAATGCAACTGCAACCTGCAGTTACTTGCATCCCTAACACTTCAGGTGCAAACGGGGAGGCTTTCTGTACCTGTCATTTTAAAACTCTATGGCTTAATTGCTAACAATCTCAAAGTTTCTAGAAATACTTACAACAAACTAAAGAGCTGCAGAAACTGAGAAAAAGCAAGGTAAAAAACCCCCTGAAAATGGTTTGAGTAGTTATGCCTAGGACACCAGAATCTACTAGTGTGGTAGCCCTCATACCTTTTCCAAACTCTGTATCAGCTATGAAATAAAAGGAAGTGGCAGTTTACAATAAATTCTAATATCAGTTATGGTGGAGTCAATCCAGAGTAATTTCACTGTCATTAAGACAACTGCAATCAGAATCTAGTCCTTAAGTGTGTTAGGGATAAAATGAGTAATTATAAAATGAGTAATTCCATGGTTATAAAATACTTCCTTCAAAAGAAACCTAGGGAAGATACTTGATTAATAAAATCAATGCAAAACAGACTTTTGCTCAACTGATATGGCCCTGAAGACTATCAAAAATTTTTACCTTAAGCCCCGTCAACACAGACCACTTCATCCATGATCCAGAGAGCAATAAAAAATAATTCTAATCTCAATGTGTTCTATATAAAAAAAGCTGTGGCTCACTATTCTTCATTTTTGTCAATTATTTATATAGCTTCTCAGTGAAGGAGCTCAGATGTATGTTCCAAAGCCAATTCATGAAGTCTCAGTTAAGTTCTGTGAGGTGGATAGTATTATCCCTGTTTCACAGAATGGGAATCCAAAGCACAGAGGTTCAGTGACTTGCCAGCGTCTCATAGCAACTAAATAGATTCCACAAAACTCCTGTTTCCCAGACTTGTGACTTAGCTAGTTGGCCATATAGGATTGGAGTAATTTTATAGGTGGTGTAACAAAGATCCATCTTCCCCCACTCTTCCATATGCACTGGCCCATCTGCTGCCCTCACATAGCAAATGTTGCCTTTCTTCAGCTGTTTAGAAAGCTGCACCAAGGGCACAGGTTGGAGAGAAAACACTATGTTAATTTGGAAGGTTACTGTAGCTACTCAATGCTTTTATAAAATATGAGATTGTTGTGTTTCCCCTCTTCATCTTTCAGCTCTAGAGCTGCTTCTTCTTTGTAGCCTATTTCTAGACATCTCACAAAAAAATTGAAAAAACCAAACTAGAATTTAAAAAGGAATAATTTAGTAATGCTCCAGGTGTCCATTAAAATGGCATTTAATGGGTATTAATTCATAACTGGACCAATAAACTTTTTTAAAAAAAAGCATGAAAAAAACAAACCAGAAAGAAGTGAACATGCACCCCACGACCTTTTAATTGCTATGCTGAGTAATTTAATAGCTATCATTTTGGGACCACCTGGTACTAAGTAGAATCATGTGACCATGAAACGTAAAATTCAATGACTGGGTACTAGTTTATGGTGACATTCAAAAAATTCAACATCAGCACTTGTTCTATCTAGTAAGCAACCATGCAAAAAGCAAATATAAAATTAAACCATTCACTCTAAAATGTGCAGAAAATTGGATAGCTAATTAGCACAGTGCACTAAGCAAGGAAACATGAAGGCATGCAGTTTCAGACTTGGTTTACCTTGTCATAACAGGATTGTGTATACCATATAAATGCTCTTTATGATAACCATTATTACCATTTTCCATACTGTAACAAAATAAATACACCAAAAGACTATGTTAACTACAAGATGCAATATGCACAAAATGGCTACAAAAACACATTGGATGATGGTATTGTACTACATAAAAATAAGTTGTCTGTTTAGTAACAGTATTTTTAATTTGCAGCCTGATACTATATAATATCAAATAATTCTATAAAGTCTTATTTAACATGCTCCAATTTTCAATTATTTAATGGGGATATTTATGTTCAATTGAACCCTAACATTATAAAATATAATTAAACCAAAAGGTGTTGCTTTTTGTAGTGGAGAGTTACATTCTAAATATAAACCTTCACACCTTTGTAAAAATTAAAGGATACCAGTAAAAATTTCTTACTTTTTCATGGGTATAGTTTCAACACTAAAAAAAAAATATAAAAAAGGAGAAGCAAATCAACTTAACATACTAGTAAGTCAACATTTGTTATAGCAGTACATATCTTGCTGCTGCTCTATTCATTTGTGAATATACATGTAAACTGACCAATGTGAAATAAAGTGATCTGAAAAATGAAGTGCACAGATGTACTGAACAGCTAAAATAAAGAATAGAAAAATAGTAAAAATGAAAATAAGTAAAAACAGTTATCATAAAGTAAAATGCCAAGTCCCTGAGACAGAGGAACTGCAAGTGAAAAGGAAAGACTGGTTAGGGATAATCAGGATATTGAGCAAAAAAGGAAAGAATTAACACAAGGCAACTAGAAAGCAGGCATAAGTTATCCTAATGCTATAACTGAGCAAAGACAATCTGGGAATATTTTTAAATAAGGGTGTAAGAAGTTCTGAAGCCTTGAACCCACAAAGAGCTTCTCACAGGCAGATCCTGCTACACTGTGGTACAGAGCCCCACTGTCTCAGTGCATGATATGGAAATCTTCCTGTGTGGAGCACTTTGCAGGATGAGCGCCCATATCTGTTCTCTTTCAGAAGACACTGTGGTGCTCATTTTTCCAATAGGGAAGGTTTAAATAATGCACTGTATATTTTATGTAAAATACTATACTAGTCAGGGAAATATCTGTATCTACTTTCTTTTTAGCCTACTTCAGATTATATACTTACTCATCATACACATCCTCCGTATCCATTCTACGATAATATTTAGATAGTTTTACAGCACAAATTATGGCAGGAATTAAAAATACCAAACAGCCTCCCAAACCAAACCAGAAGGTATTCTAGAAGACAAAAAACAAGAAAACATCAATAAAATACTGTATCAGTGTTTTAAACCATTGCTAGTTTTTCCCTCACATTATTTCTTAGAACTAATGGGAAAATATGGAGTTGTAAATTGGCTTTTATTTAGTAGCTAATGTTGCTACCCTTATTACTTCTTGATTGTCAATTATGTGGTTTCTGGAAGCATACAGCAGAAGTCATCAGCATAGTCCATGACACTGCAGGTCCCTATTGACATGAATAATCCGTTGTTGAGGCCATCAGCAGAATGTTACTATTCAACCAGCCAGCTCCAAGCTGGAAGATATTTTGGGTCCCTAGAGATGAACCTACTAGCCATGATTTTTTCCTGCATCAATAGGGAACAGCAGTGGCCTTATTTATGTTTCCTATAGCAAGCTGAGTTTTCAGCCCCTGAGAGTAGTTTCTGACTCAACTACTGCAGTTCACAACTGAGAAAAATTTCATTAGTGTACAGATTAGCTGGCCGCAGCTGTTAAAATTATATTTTAAATCTGATTCCTATGAGCTGGAAGCAGCTTTGACTTGTACGTGGATCCAGCTGGGATCTTTCATCAAGAAAGATCTTGACCCATCTACAGTTAACTAATTTGGTGAGTGATATTTTTTCCTTCTCTGTTTCTGCAAAACAAAAGAAAAAGGTTCTGTAGTTTGCCTGGTGGTAGGTAATTTTGACTTGATTCTGGCAGGACAGCAGGTTTCAGAATTTCATGTTAGCAGGATTAAGGCACTTCTGACTATTTAGAAAAGTAGAGGTGGTTCTTGTATACAAGTTCTGATTATTATTTGGTTCAGACTGAGGAAAAGAAAGAATTGGTGGGAGAGGTTTTAAGTGGTTTACAGATGCGTGTTTTCCTTTAATACACACAGGCAACTTTTCAGGCACCTCTGAGTGTGAGAAAAAATTCCAAATAGCATCTCAGACATAATGAACCTCTCCACTGTACATGAATCAAGATTTCTTTTCTACAGGCCATCTGAAAGAGTTCCTTTTCCTCACTCAAATGTTCTAGATTCCAGCAAAGAAGTCTGTGGAATTTCTCTCTTCAGTACTTTCCTTATTCTGATATTCTCAGAGCAGATATGGGTCAAAGTTGGATTGTCAGATCCAATCCTCTCTGAATTTCAAGGAAGTTCAGATTCAAGTCCCTAAATCAGCATGTCCTCCAAAACATTTCTGATTCAAATGCAGATACAGAATGAGAATTGGTCTCTTTTCATATTCAAGATGGCAAAGTCTCATAAAAACAGTGGATTTTACAAGATTTCTGCTATTATTGGACAAAATCTAATTGGAATGTATTGAAACTCCAGCCTTGGAGTGGTTTCAGACCTGAACTCCATACCTTAAACTAAATTTAATCTAGATCTGAACACTTCCTCCTTGGCCAAACTCAGATTTAAACAAGCTCCCTCATCAGAATAGCAGAGTCAAAGGATGACCAGCAGAGATTTATGGTTGCAATTCAGTGCCAGTGCAAGCAAGAATTCCCAATTTAAGGCCCTAGTTTTGAAGAACAAGAAATATTTCTTACCACAGAATCAATTACATAGCTGCATAAAAAAATATCTACTGCAGTGTCTATCACGTTGGCAATGGGCTTGCACGCTGCTACGTCCATAGCAATCTACAACAGATTGAAAATACTGTTCAAGTACCAGTAATTCACTAAGAAAAACCCTGGAATACCTAGAACAAGCTTTATCTGCCATTTACTAAGCATCTGTTCCCCCCCTCCCTAAGCAAATTCCTGCAATATATTTTATCCCCAGAGTGCAAATCATGCCTTGGAGAATTAACTTCCTTTGCTCAGAACAAAAATAATTCTACTTCCTTTAAGAAGAGGGTGAGCAAAAACATAAAACAAAGGCAGGCTCGGTGAGAAAGAAGTATAAATGGTACCGCTCTGCCACTTGCCCCCCTAGAGAAACATCACTGTAATTATAACTGCATTTTGCACACTGCTATGCACAGAAACAACTAATTGCTTCATTATATTTACAGTAGAAGGGAAACTCCATTTATAATAAAATACAAACAGTTTGTACTCTTTCCCTATTCTGAGCACAAATGTTAAAAACCACACTTTAAAGTGGACTTATTTTGTTTAGATTCTTTACATGCTTTGCCACAGTCCCCTCTAAGTAGTAAGGGCATCTTACCGACTCCTTGACCCACTCAACATATTGTTCGAAGTAACCTATTATCATATCCATGTACTTTTTTGTTTCCTAAAAAATTAAAACAAACAAACAAATAAACAACCACTTTTGCATAAAACCTCTACATCACCATACATTCATTTCATCTGTTCAAATGTAAGAAAGTTTACCTGGATGATAACCAATGAAGCATCGTTGTTTATGAGAAGTTGAGCAGCATCAACCGCACTAATCACATTTTTTACTTTTACCTGAAAAAGAATGTACATAAGATAGCTAAGCCCTTTCAAAGTTGTTTTAACAACACTGCTGGCATTGTCTTTTAGCCCTTTCTACAGGGAAAAAAGTATCATTGCCCTAAAAAACACTAAAGTCTGAGAAAATCATGACAATATGGTGAGGGCAATAGTAGGTCAACAATATCCTGGCACTCCTGAGGATTCATTCAATACCAACATGGACCCCCTCACTACAATCCAAGGCAGGCACCCCTATAATTAGACAGCAGTCCTTCCTGTTCGCTCTTTCATACTTTTACAACAGGTTGCCCTTCCTTTTTTCCTTCCCTTTGAGTAGAGATCCTCATCTCCTGGGCCATTCAGTCACTGCCTGGATCCCCACTTTACCTATAGACTGCATGACAGTTCAAGATAAGCCAAATCTTGCCTCAGAAAATAATTTCACACTATCACAGCAGAAGTATGCATGTGGAAAGGAGAATAGGGCAAAACTGTATCTCAGCTGTGGATTATTCTGTAGAGTGTTAAACTCCTTAAAACATTTTGGTTCCTCACCCTGACACCTCTTTTTTTAAAGCCAGACCACTTTCAATAACAAAAAACACCCCGATAGCTCTCCAACAAACACACAAAGGATGATGTACTCCCAGCTTTACACTGAAGGTGAATTTAAAAAAAAAAAAAAAAAAAAAAAAAAGGTTTCCAAGTTTCTGTTCCTTCCCTACAACCATCTCACATTCTCACCTGCCTGCCCCCTCTTACCTGTGCATCCAGGTCTAAGACATTCAAGCTCTGAATGAATTCTGTGCAGCTGCCACGCATGGGTGTGAAAGTGGCAAAAAGAACTAAAGCCAACAAGAAGCAATCAGGGTGACAATTGCTCTAATACTACTGGGGCTGGACTGTTGCTTACTGTTGCTAAGACAGGCTGGTGGTAACAGGGAAAACTGCTGCTAGGACACACTCTCTTCTGTTCCTGATACTCATGAGACTAACAGAGCATAAAGGCAGCTGCTCTCTTGGCTGTGCAACCACTAGCCACTATGGAGAAGGGAAGCAGGTGGGCTGCCTTAGGGAAGCTCTGTCAAGCTCAAGCTTCCTGCAGTTTGGCAGAGACTGCAAGAATGAGGGGACAAGTTGGGCACACAGTGCCAGAGGTAGAGGAGATGTCCAGCATTAACCAGACAATGGATAGCATTTTATTAAGCACAGAAATGGGCTTATTTTATTTTTAACATGCAGCTAGGTCAGGCAATCCTCCCTCAATAATGAGTAAAATAAACTGCTGAGTAATAGCAAAATAATTTCAGTGAATTGTGCTGTGTTTTTGTAAAGTGAGAATTAAAACATTACAAAGGCCTGTTAAAAAATAGCCACAAAATATCTTTCCATTTGTGGGTGCCTCCTAGGCACTGTAACTACCTAGATAGAGAATAATCAAATGAAATTTTGCACATCAAGTGCTTTACAGGGGGGATGGGGACAGATGAGGAAAACCAAGGCACGTTGACCTCTCTAGACCAGAGTTCAGGCCCTGAGATTCTCTGTCACAGACCTGCCAAGGGACGTGGAAATTGAAACATTGAGCACCACAATGCCTAACGTTTTAGGTGCCCAGAAAAAACAAACAACAAACAAACAAAAAACAAAACAAAAACCACACCACAGGGACAACACTGATACACAAAGCCTGAGTTAGACCCCTCAGCTCCCTACACAGTGAATGGGGAGACACAGGCACATTAGTCTGTGATCCTCAGATCCTCAAAGTCAATGCACTAGGCTAGGTATTAATTAAGCTAGCCAATGGGGGGTTGGGGGTGGGGGAAGGGCTGTGCCAGTCAGAGGGAGGAGTCTGAAGCCTGGTGCATCTCTCTAAAGGCCACCAATGAATCAGTGGAAGATAAGTGTTTGGGTGCCTAAGCTGCACGTGAGGCCCAAAACAAAAACTCTTTTACTGAATAATTGAATTTTAGAGCAGTTGTTTAATGAAAAAGTGGAACAGCTTTAATCAGAGAGTCTGTAGGAGCACCACCATCAGAATAGACTAGTGTCTAGGGCACTCACCTGAGATGTGGCAAATACCACTTCAAATCCCTTCTCTCTTTGGGAAGGTGGACAACTTGAAACAGGAAGGTTTCAGATCTCAGGTGAATTCCCTAATTAAGTGTTCTGAGGGCAGTCATCCCCATTTCCCTTCATAGGCACTGACTTCTCTAGTCAGTGGGTGCTTGACCCCAGGACTCACCCTATCCCTTCCCCCAAGCTTCTTGCCCCCACAGAGTTGGCACCCACAGAGTTGGCACCCACAGAGTTGGCACCTATGTTCCCCCTCCTTAGCCAGGCCTGCAAATGGGGACAAAAGGGGCTAGCATCAGTGGCTGGAGCCCTGGGCCCTTTAAATTCCCACCAGAGCCCTCGACAGCACCAAGGGCTGGCTGCCTCAGCCCGCCCTTCTGGGAGTGCAGAGCCAATCCCCCCAACCTTGCCCAGTGGGCTGGTGGGCCTGTCGGCCTGATGGGCCTGGTGAGTTCACACAAAAAAGGTGCTTATTCCTATTTTTCCAGGCTTGTGAACTGCTCTGAGGCTTAAGTGGGAGATAGGTGTCCTAAAAATGGAACTCAGTCGTCATCTAAGTATCTTGTGGATTTCATTCCTAAGTGTTACACTATTCCTGCTCCCAAAAAGTTGTCAGTATAAAAATGTTGCAAATGTTATATCCTGTACGTTTGTGGTAGAATAGAGTTAAAGTAAATTAAGTTCTGATTGCCAGAAAGACTAACCTACCGTAAGTTCAGATGATGTCCTCTGAAGAAATCTAATGCTCTGATTTAAAGTGCTCTGGTTAAAAAAAAAAAATACAAATACAAATAAGAATCCTCTTGCTTTACTGCAATGTATAAGAACAAATCACCTAGATAATCAGAACTAATAATATTTTTATATACTTAATATTAGTACATTACTTGCATTATCCAATAAATGATTTTCTACTAATGGAACTAGCAACCAGTATGTGTAATAGAGATTCTAGGAGGTAAACAATGTTTTTCCTGAAGTACCGAGTAGTGTACTAGAAGAACTGAGGTCTTGAAATACAACTAAAGTTTGTAGCAGTAAGGTTGGATATCTTATCTGAGGATAAGGGAGAATAGTTCAAGTTAAATCTCATTATAAAATAATATACTGTGCACACGTCTGGAAAGGAAAAAAATCACTTACCCTAGCTTTTACATATTTCTTGACAGTCAGTTTTGGAAAAAGAAAAGATGAGAATAATTAAGAGTTAGTTAGAAAAGAAACAATGAAGGATCAGCAGATAAATTTGAGACCCAAGACTTCTCTATAAGAGGAACGCAGGGACAGAACTATATTTCTATTCAGAATTGTGTGTGTATATTGCTATATTAAAGCCTACTCCTGTGAGGTACTGAAAGCCCCATGGAAGATATTGACCTTCCCAATGCCCAGTGATTTCAGACAGTTCCTTGAGGCTTTCCAGGAGATGCTCATCACCTAAAAGAACTGGATCCCGAGAGGCTAAAATAGTATAAACTGGAAAATGTAAGCAGAATACACAGAGACAAATTGGCAGAAGAGCTGTGATTTGAACTTGCTACTCTTTAAAACAAAAAAGTGCCTGGCAAAGCGTGTTGGAGGGAACATTTTCATATATTTTGAAAGGTCAAGGAAGAAGATTTTTCTTTGCTTGTAAACATTACCTTGTAGGACTTCTAACAGTACAAAACCCAAAAGTAAATTAACCATTAAATAAATGTACAAATTACAGTTATTTTCTTTGACCAACATGAAGTGCAAAAAAGGAAAATAAATTATGTGAAGTTAGACTATGTTCTTTGCCCCCCACCTGTCCTACTGTATTGCTATAAAATCCTACATATAAATGTAGAAAATAAAAGGACAAAAAAAAGTTTGGTTTTCACAATATTATGCAACAGTAGTAACAAAGGTAATGAATTTGTTTTGTTAAACATGAGCCTGACTATGCTTTTAATTACGTACGTACATATGCACGCGTGCGTGCGTCATATGCCTGTATTTAGATATAAAATGCAAAAGCATATTTTGGAAGTATACATAAAAACATTAATATGGAATTTGCACAAAAGAAAAGAGTTACTTGTTATACAGTAAACTTCTGATATTGTACTATGTGGTTTGTAAAATATGCCAATATTTTAATATAACTATATTTTCATAGTGCAACACTTCAATATTTTACCATAGATTGCTCCAGTGGAACAACTTGTTGATTATGAATCATTCGAATACTGTTTGCATGTCCTTTTAATGCATTTTCCAGTGCTCCTTTGGGCTGCAAATGTAAAACATAATAGTTCAGTTTGCTGAGCTGTGCTTTTTTTGCAAAGTGATATTTTTCAAAAGCATCAAGACTCAGGCAAAACAAAGAAATGTGCATTAGCAATCAATGACAACATGTACAGTCTGCTCAGAGCGTATAAAAACTGAAATACGCAACATATTGTACTACACATGCTACAACACTGGGAAAGCACCCTAAAAATAGTAGAAATCTCAGTAACAAACAAATGTGCAGTTCTAATGTAGTCAGAAAAATGTTAGAACACCTATAATAATTCGATAGAATGATTTTTCACATAGGGCACATTTTCTTCTCTATATCAAAAGACATTCCTTTTGCTCTAATGTCTGAGAGGCTCATTAAGAATGACTGATCTTATTAAGAAAATGCACCACTTATTTTATCCACTGTCTCTCAAGGTGCAATGGCGCCCTCCACTGGGACTATAGTTTTCCCTCTATAGATTAAAACAGTAACATGTAGGACTGGTACAGATTTAGGGACATCTAGTCTCTTGAAATATGTACAATTTTAAGCAGTCATTTAATTTCAGGAGATTTCCATTCAGAAACAGTACCATCTTTGAAGGATTTGGCAAAGGAACATTTGCACCTTTTTTCTGTTTAATGGCTCCTTCTTAGCTGAATAATTATGAAAATTAAAGCTTTGCAGTCAATTTCTAGACCTCCCTCCCCACAAAAAAGGGTTTATCTATACTCTGACAGAAGATCCACAGCACAGTTTTGGTTGGCTCAGGTCAGCTTCCTAGAGTTGTGGTGATATAAAATTGCAGTGCAGACCTGACTCAGACAATATGAGGGGGCACTGGACTGAGGCTCCCTTAACAGATGGGCCTAAGAACTATTTATTCAGGCAAAAAAAACTCAGCAAGTAGCAACCAATTACTTGTAAGAGGGAGGATCATTAGAACTACTGTCAGTCACCTCCAGCACCAGACATTACAGCTTTAACCTCCCTTTGTTCCACACATTTATTTATAACTTTTTATGATCTTGGGGTTTTATTATGTAATGTATTAGTGTCTCATTTCCATGTTAACTCTCCTCTCCTGACAATACAGGTTTTGTTTTAGTTCAGACTAGTTGCTTCTAGCTTATCTATCTATCTTACCGTCTCTTGTTCTCAAACGTGATTGCTTTGCAATTTCTTACATGCACACGGTGATCCTCTTACACTTATGATACTAAGTTTTTCAGAACACTCTTAAAATCCACAGTAGGCTTCTCTCATGTCTAAAATATGCTTCTTTGTACCCAACATTCCCCACTATGAAGCTGCAGAATCCTAAGAATTCCTGAGTGCCTACATTTAATACATCTCCTTTTCCCCTCAACTGCCAAACCTAGATCTTAGCTTTCCAAATCAGTGCAATTAGCATAACTGCTATTATGGCTTGCACAATTACAGAATCCACTGATATCATGAATACCCACAGATATTCTCTGATTATGTATACTAACTCCCACCATGGGGCATTTTCCAGTGTATCTGGGTCACTTCCAATATTTACACTATTTCCTGGATATTTACTCCTTCAGAACTGCACATTTAAATGCAATGGTGGCATGGCACAACTTAACTATATCAGAGTCTAGGGCAGCACCAATTAGAAGCACACTAGCTGATGCATTGTGGATCTCATTCTAGGGAAATGTAAGCATTATCTCTCTCATTCAGGTAATTTTTCTTGGAACTAAACAGAACATTGGCCAGTCATAACAACACACAATCTCAGATCATGGGTTTCAGCCCAAGACTGAACACTAATTGTGTAGCCTCACAGCCTGAGATTTGGTGCCATGGATTTTTTTTAATCAGAGTAAATATATGTCAACTAGTTCATTCAGAAAGACTCTCTCCCATTCAAATCCCAATCCTTTGATGAGAATGGGGATGACAACAAGATCTTGCTTTTCTCTCCCATGTAGAGAAGGAAATAGGTCAGATTTTTTTTTTAATTGTAACTTGTTTTTAATCTGTGCACAGTGCAGAGAAGAGGAAAAGTGGTCCTCTCCCCAGTCAAATAGTTTATTTGTCAGTGGGATGAGTGGGAAGAGAGACAGCAGCTTGAAGAAGGCTGGTAGAACTAGGTCCCTACCAACGAGCAGCACTTATTCATGAATCCACTTACTGTACAACTAACACTTGTCTGTGATGTGGATACAGAACTATTGCTGAAAACAGATGCCTGCAATGTGTCAGCAAAACCCAGTGCTGAACATGAGCAATAAGTAAATGTAGACCAGGAAACTGAGTGGTGTACCAGTTCAGCTTTGGCCGCAGGTCCTTTTTAGAATATAGACATCCCTAGAATCTGTGCTACTTAGGGAGAAAAAGCAACAGTCAAAGGATTCCTAATGGGGCTAGATAACTCAAGGTATTCAGCAAGACTACCAGTAACTAGAGCCATCAACAGGCCTAGATGTCAACTGTCCTGGGGAAGGCACTCCAGGATCCCAGGTGGGACAGCTCACTATGGACATGCTGACAGAGTGAATCCCCAGGCCTGTAACAGAAACAACCCAACCATTCAGGGGAAGGAATATAGGGAGGCAAAAAACAGAAGAATGTGCACTAAAGAGAAACCAAATTGCTGTAGTGGCCAAACAGATGTTGAAGGAGTGGGCTGATAAACCGTCAGAAAACATTCTGTAACCCTCAAGTGTGGCAGATTAAATGTACCAACTGCTATTAGCAAGACATTAGCCAATGAGGTTTAGTTCAGCTCCTGTACTATAGCTGCCAGATAAGTCCCTACACATAAAATCTCCCACTATATTGCTTGCATTCCTCCAAACTTCACCTAAACATCCAGAGCTATCTAAAACAGCATGGGATCATAAAACACAATATCCTTAGATGCTAGGGTCAATTTCAAAGCAATTGCGCTTCCCTGCATGGATTCCAACGCATCATGTTGCTCCATCAATGATCGCATCCAGTACTCTGATTGGCATCACCAAGGAGTACTAAAAATACACAGAGCAGGAAAACTTCCACAATGACAAATAAGGCATTTTAGTAATGTATACTTCACAGCAGACTCGATCTTTTCTCTACTTTTTTTTAAAAAGCACCCACAACAAAAATATAGGGTCACAGATCATCTCATTTTATAAATGTAGCAGAATCTATCATTAAAGAGTCTCTTCTATGAGCAATTCCAGGGAAAGGGGAGGGTCTTTAACTGCTTTGACTGAGAACTTAAGAGTATGTTGGACCTTGAGGTGTCCCACTTGACTCAAGAGAAAATTTCCTATGAGCTCATTTTGTTGGAATGCAATTATTTGGCTGTTAAATGGATAATGAATGCACTGTCATAACTTTAAAGAAGAAAAATACAGTACCCTTGTGCTTATGAAAGTTGTACAAACAGAAGAGGTAACATTTTCAATGTTGCTTCGCTGCAACATCCTCTGGGGAGATTCATCTACATTTTGCATGAAAGGTGTTCAGTTAAGGCAACATCATTTTAAAGAGCTGGATGAAGGCAATATAGAACTGTGTTTTAGGCACCAATGCCTGAAGTCATGCAATGACAGAAAAATCTCGACTTTCATTAACAAGGTGTCTTGCTCTCATAATTACAAAGAAAAACTGAAAACAGTGTAACCAAACCACTTATCTGCATGTGTGCACAGAGAGCCTGAATCAATAGCTATGAAAGGTTTGACCTGTACTAATGGGGTGCTAACTCCAAAACTGAGCACAAGGGGTCACCATCCTCCAGGGATGAAAGAAGATGCTGGGACTTACCAACGTCCCATGAACTAGGCCTGGCATCCTAGCGCAGCTTTTTGGCCCCGGAAAGGGTGGGGACTCAGTCGGAAAGGATGGGGCTGGGACAGACCTTCCCCCCAACCAGTCCTTCATGGCTGGTGGCCAGGAGGCCCAGGGCTGAAGCAGTGGAAACCAGGAACTCTGGGGCTCCAATTGTGATGTGAAGGGCTCGGGGGCTTCTAGAGACTGCTATTGTGTACAGCCTCCGCCCAATGCATTATAATGTGAATAAGTTTTGTAACCTTTTGAGCTCTGCAATATTTCATTTGAGAGAAAGAGTTCAGAAGGATTCTTGTAATTCAAGATGATTACACTGATGCGCTTGGAAGTAATTAGAATATAGACTGTGTTAAAGAAAATACGATGAATGATTCTTTGTATTGAAACAGATTGATACCTTTTGTAGGGACAATTGTATTCCTTTTCCCACGTGTGAAATGATTGTGTAGTTCCTGGGGAGGGGGAAGTGAATGAGTTTGGAATGTGAATGTTTGGAAAAGAAGCATCAAGGTATCATGAATTGAGACCCAAATCAAAGCAGACCGACGCAGGACATTATGGACAGCCTTGGAGTGTTAAAAGCAAGCATCCCTTTACAAACAAGCCAGCCTTGAAATAACACTGGAAAGGTACCAACAACACACTGATGTCAGAGTAAAGAATAGCTCCGAGATAAACAGATGTTAAACAGAATGGATAAGAACTGATGCAGCAAAATGTATAGACTTGAATGGGAGAAAATTCCTATAAAAGATAGGGCATCTTTCACGAATCTCCAGGTCTCATCTTGTCAAGATCGGAGTGTCAGTCCAGACTAAGAGAAGTCCTCACTCCTCCCCCTCACATTTAACTCACCTGAGCAGCAGACAACTTTAAGCAAAAGCAAGATGGGGTTTGTTTGTTTGTTTGTTTGTATGAGCGTATGCATGTGATCAGGTTCATCCCTTTTCCATTTAATTCAACAGCAGCATTTAATAAAAGCAATATATGTGTAACCCTGGGTTGGTCTTTAGTGAAAATAAAGTAACAACCTTTTAAATTGCTGGTCCCCAGGGCAGCTGCCCGTTTGCTCACCCCCCTGTCAACGACTCTGCTGATAGGGCCCCCAGCATGGGAATGTGGGGGGGGGGGGGGGGAAGAAGAGGGGAGAACTGTCTGTGTAGGCCAGGCTGGTGGCCAGTTCTTCCCAGTACACCACACCAGTCTACTTTCACCTTTGTTGCCCTTCCCATCACCACCACATATAAATAGAGAATGTCTGGTAAGAAGAAAAGTGCAGCAGGCCTGCCCCATGCACCCAACAAGCTGGAGTAAACACTGTGTGGCTACTCTTGTCTCTCTTGGGAAAGGAGGCATTCCTATTACCACCTCAGGATGTGGAAGGAGTTCCTCATGCCACTGCCTCGGCTTCTTTGCAAGGAGAGAACCCCTCACTGTACAGGAGCATAGATATGGTAGGGCCATGTTGTGTGGGACACCGGATTGCTTTGCTTTGGCCCCGATTGTTATGCTTGCTCACTATTTGATTGTCAGTTTATTAAAAAACAACAACAACTACAACTATGTATGGAAATATAAAACCACATGTGAGATTTTAGACTATGTAACTGTGCCAATCCTTCCCCACGTGAATTTGCTTGTATAGTGTTAACTACATTTCCCATCCTTTTTTGGTCTGTAACTTTTGCAGATAAGCCTTTCACGGCAGGTACCAGCTCATGGATGTTTGTACAGTGCCTAGCACAACGAAGCCTCAGTCCCAGGGTGGAGGTTTAGGTGTTAACGCAGTATAAATATTTTCTAAAAACAGCATCCACAACATGACTGGACAATGTATTCAAATAGATTTTCCTCACCATGATTTGGGTCAGTTTTCTCATTAAGATGAGATCATAAAATATAATGCTTATCTGAAATGGAGTTTGCAGGATTTGCCAATTTCTTAAACAAAAAGCAACAACACTAAATACTCTATAAATGAAAACCAAGGCAATAGAGGCAGAAATGATGTGCACGGGCATAGAGAGGGAAGAATGAATAATATTAAAAGGGCAACATGAAACACACCACATGAGTTACATATATACGTCGCAGACCCCATTGCAGGATGTGTGCATGTGAGAGGAACAAAGACTGTTCATATACAAAATCCAGTTGGTGGATATTTACAGTGATAAAATGTTGATAATACAAACTACAAAGTGTATGGAAATTACTTCAACGTGCCCTACAATGCCAGAAAACAGAACTTTTAGCATTGAATAGCCATCAGTTCTACATTCTTCGCATTGTTCAAATAAAACTCACCAACTGGTCCGCTCTTGCTTCCAAATCATTAGCAAATGACAGAAGATCCACTTTGGTAACACTTTTATTGATCTAAACAAGATCAAAGAAACAAACTTATTCTCATTCTACTGAATTTACATTTATTTTAAAATTATGGCACTGTTAGATAAACTTAACCCTTTCCCCTAAATATTGAGTTATTTATGGATCTAATCCCAAGCAGTACTCTTATTCAAGTGCTTTTATCCAACTAACTGGGTCCCTTAGAAGCCCACATATGAACCAACCTTTGTCTTAATAGGCAAAACAGAATAAATGTGTACTACTGCATTTTCTTCCAGATGCTAATGACCTCCCAGATTTGAGGTTACCATTATCTTACCTCTGTCAAATACGCTGCAAAGTTTATTCCATTTATCCCTGAAGAGCTGAAATTCAGAAGGTTCTGCTTTCCAATTTCGTCCAGCAAAACTACACTGCTAAGATTTACATTTATATGTTCAATTTTCAGTGATACATCTTCTGTATACTGAGATGGGGGGGGGGGAAGGGGGGGAAAAAAGACAAGAATTGGTTCACGCTGAGTCCATATTCTTCCTGTGATTTGGCACTCCCCTACTTGAAAGTACTTGCTCCTGTTGACGTATGACTCCTGTCACTTAATCCACATAGAAATTAAGTGATCAAATTCTATTCTCAGCTATACCACTGGGTGTCCAATTAATTTAGATAATTGGCCCAATTCTTCTTTTCCCATACTCTAACCTTGCAGTGTCCTAACCGGTCTCTGCATCCTTTTGGCTCCTCTATTTCAATGACATATTTCAATGTACTTCTGGATAGGAATTGGGCCTTCCTGAGAGAACAGATACAAGGATAAAATGCAGGAAATAAAGCTGTCTTCAAATGGATAAGTTATGCCATAGACTATCTGACAGATCTGGAGAATACAGGGCAGTAGCATTTTATCTTCAGCCCTGTCAAAAATTCTGTACCATAATCAGAAAATCCTTTATATTTTCCTAAACACAAGGATGTTGACCAGAAACCATCCTCTAACAATTTATAGAGATAACAGAAAGGCCCGAGACTACTATGTAATGCAAGACAAGTACTGCACTGATTTGTGCCGTCCAGCAGACAAGGCACTGGGCTGGGACTCAGGAAATCAGAGTTCTAATCCAAATTTGCCACTTGATTGCTATAAGTAATTTCATGTCTCTGTGCCTTCATTTATCCTCGGTTTCGCATATTGTTCTTACAGTCTCTGGGGTGAGGATCATCTCTTACTGCGTGTAGACACAATGCCCATCATTATGAGGCACAGACCTTTGTGGGGGCCTCTAGAAGCTACTGCAATAAAAATTAGAACTGCTGATGACTAGTAATGTCATCTAACTAACCTTGGACAATTCTAAAAACCAAGTTGGGGAAAATAATTTTTTTTCTTCTCTCAAATACAAGTTTTGACACATGTTGTGGGGAGCATATAGAACAGAAATGCATCTCTTTGGCAACTTTAATTCTAGTTCCTGCCAACTGAACAGGTCATACAGGGGCTTGCAATACAGAGAGAGATTGTATAGTGTCTGCATCTCAGCATCTCCTGGAGAATGCTTGACTTTGAGGTCTGCATATATGTAAAATAAGAACAAAAGAACGTCAATGCCTAAGGCCAGAACGGACTACCAGATCATCTAAGTTGATCTCCTGTATATCACAAGCCATGTCCCACTTCCAGCAACGTTATAAATAAGTAACCCCAATGCACAGAATGGAAGAATTCTACAAAGTGACTTACCAAAAATAATAAACCTGGTTAAGCTGGGAGAAAGTGTAACTGCTATAAACTATAAGAAGGGACAACTCCTCCTTCCTCCAAATACCAAAAGTACTGCACTATGTTCAGGAACACCTAAAAAGGTTAGCTGACAACTGCAATCTCCCTTCACTCTCCAAAACTAGGATCATAATCACAAACTTCCTTTACTTACCATGCTAATGTTAAGAAACTCATTAATATTGAAGAGATTTTCTAGATGAAGTGTGGTATAAATTCCTTTGTTTTCTTTGCAGTCACTATGAAAATAGATGGTACATATATCAATTTAAATATCAATCTTGGTGCCTTTTAAAAAATGATTAACAGTGCCTGCACATGTTAGATTACATTTTTAAAAAGTTCTAGCCTTATCGCTTGGTTGTCAGGCTAGAGGAAGGACAGTATTTGACAATGCTGCTTAGTCTGAAAGATTCTTTGATGCTATAATATACACAAAACAGCTTTTAACAAGTGCAACTGCTTTTGTTCAATTATATTATATGAAGACCACCTACAACTGATTTATAGGCAGGTCATCTTACTTTGCTACTGATTCACTAGGATATTGAGATTTACCTTATACAGTAAAGGCAATTTGTGGTGTTGGAAATCTAGCATGTGGAAATGAAGACATCAAGAATCACAAAAAGCAATGCATGTTCACAACAGTAAATCCTGGCCAAGATTTTATTTTTTATACCTGTAAACTTTTTCAAAGGTCAAATTAATATCTGGATTTTTAAGCACGATGCCAGAAAGATAGTTTCTCCAATGCCGATTCAGTAAATAGGGAGTATCCAAAACCTAGAACAAAAGTGAACTCAAGTTTTTTATCACAAGTCTACATTTCTAAAATCCTACATGCATTTGTTTGTGCAAGCTTTCAACACACATGTATGTATGCCTCACCCTCAGTTTATCTGCTGATGAAAATAAAAACAGCCACCCAACACCCCAGTGATCTCTAAGGAGCAGTGTGTGCAACATATCAGATGCTTCTGAGCTACAGGGAGATTTACCTCCAGGGGCAGGAAGACTGTATTTGCAACGACATTCTCAGGGTGTGTCTACACAGCAGGGCTTAATGCGAAATATGCTATGAAAATTGAGCTGTCAATTGTGTATCTTATTTTAAAATAGCTTATTTTGAAATAGGGAGCATCTACACACAGCACTTATTTCAAAAAATAGAGCACTCTTCCTCCGACTTCCTTTATTCCTCATATAATGAGGGTTACAGGAGTCGGAGTAAGAAGTCCTCCAGCTTGATGGTATTTTGACACTTTCTAAATAACTAGCACTATTCCTAAATAACTTAGTCCGCATCTACACAGCAGGCACTTATTTCGAAATAGTGCTGCAGTGTAGACCCTCAGTGGCACATTCAAGCAAGAGGAAGTTAAGCCTCTCCACCAGAGTGGATACTAAGAGCCTCATATTATCATGACAAAGTCTGTGTCATCATAAATGCCATATCAGGGCAAAAGTCACAAACCTCTCACAGACTCGTGGGTTTGGTATTTGTTGGGGTTTTTGGTGGTTGGTTGGATGTTTTGTTAAATACTTTCAACATGAATAACCTCACCTTGAACAAAGTCCTGTCTTCAAAGGGTTCGCAGACCAGCTTTTCTACATTTCCACCTGTAACGAAGGTGATGACCACTATCGTCATCAGCACCCAGGAGAAAAGGAAACTGAATCCAACTCCGCTGAAAAAGGAAGACATCCAGTGAGAGTTTAGGAACACTGACGTGCATGCAGTAGCTAAGCCAAAACGCAGGAACTGTTGCAATTACCAAGTAGATGCAAAGACTGTAGCGCTGCATCAAACTCAAGCAGAGGTCCCCAAATTATGGGACATGGGAAGGAATGTTTAAGTGAGTGCAGTGTGGCAGCCTGGGCTACCTTCCCATGGGGAGAGGCAGAAAGAGTGCTACCCTGCCCCAATCCTTCTGGCTCCACCCCTAGACCCCTTTCCCCTGGCCACAGCTCCTCTCCTGGCCCCACTCCCAGTCACAGCTCCAGCCTCAGATCCCTAATCCCTTTCTGCATTTCCACGCCTCCCCCTCCCCCACATACCTTAGCTCTGGCCTCAGCTCCAAGGGAAGTGGACAATGTACTGGGATAAGGAGGGGTACGACTGTCAAAAAGTTTCGGGGACCACTGGATTGTCTAGATGGACATTTAGTTTATGGCAAGCTGGGGTCTACTTGTGGGATGTTACAATGCAGGTAAGAGAACAGTCGAGTAACTGCATGAATTCTTAGCGGTTAGTCAACTATTCGAGGGTATGTCTACACTAGCCCTCTAGTTCGAACTAGGGTGGCTAATGTAGGCATTCGAACTCGCAAATGAAGCCTGGGATTTACCGGGCTTCGTTTGCATGTTCCCGGGCGGGCGCCATTTTTAAATCCCCTTAGTTCGAACTGTCTGCCCGCGGCTACACGCGGCAGTCAGAAGTTAATCCGAACTAAGTTCTTAGTTCTCCTCATTGCAGGAGGAGTAACAGTTAATCCGAACTAAGGACTTAGTTCGGATTAACTTCTGACTGCCCCGCGTAGCAGCAGGCAGTCAGTTCGAACTAAGGGGATTTAAAAATAGTGCCCGCCAGGGAACATGCAAATGAAGCCTGGCATATTTAAATCCCGGGCTTCATTTGCAAGTTCGAATGCCTACATTAGCCACCCTAGTTCGAACTAGGGGGCTAGTGTAGACATGCCCCTATAGTCCCCAGGTGCGGGGCTGGCAGCCAGCGTGCTCCAGCCCCACTCCTGGGGATCCCCCTGCCACTTACCTCTGCTGCCTCTGACACAGAGGCAGCAGCACAGGGTGGCAGCAGCCCCTGTCCATGGGGGTACAAGCTCTCCATGGACAGGGGAGGCTGCTGGGGACCAGCCTCCGTTCAAGTTCGGACCCCTGTGGATAGGGGCTGCTGCCGCAAAGGAGTCCATGCCTGCATTGGGCCCAGGCTCGCCAAGGACAGAGGCTGCTCTGCAGGATGTGGAGCAGCTTCTGTTCGTGGGAAGCCTGGGCCCACCATGGGCAGGGCCTGCTTCGCAGCAGCCTTCCTTCTCCCTCCCTGTGTAGATACCTCTATTAGGGGCAGCAGTGCAAGGGGGGCAGATGGCACTGTAGAGCTGGTGCGGGAGGGAACTGGCTTTTAAGTTGGCGCCCCCCCAGCACCGGTTCCTGCACACACACCCCGCCCTTGCTGCCTCTGATACAGAGGCAGTGGTGGGGGAGGGAGGAAGAAATGTGAGTAGTCGACTAGATTAACCAATAAGCCTAGGATAAACTTAACACTACAACAAATGGTCTGGTAGCACTTTAAAGACTAACAAAACATGTAGATGGTATCACGAGCTTTCGTGGGCACAGCCCAATTCTTCACAGTTGATTACTCTTCTACATCCCTAGTCTACATCACATTAGCATGTTGTGCACACTCTGCACACTTAAATTTGCTTACTTTGAAATGGGAGTAGATTAAAGCACATTAAGGATCAGAGTCTGTGAGCCACAAGCAGGTTCTCTCACTGCTTAGGTTAGAAGTGGAGCACATTGCCTCTGTCAAGAGTGAGTCCATTGTTTTCTAAAAACTGAATGAAGCCTCTAGTTTTGAAGAGTGGCTTTGCAAGTTCCAGATGTCCTCAGGAGGAAGAACGGATTCAACCCAGTGCTAAATCACTAAGCATCGTTACCATCCACAGAACAAAGCCCTCTGACCAGATAGAAAGAGGCCACATTTCCCTAAACTTCTGATGCAGCAGATCTAATCTCTTCCTTTGGGAACTCAAACTATGTTTAAAAATATGTTCCATGCATATTACTATTTAGAGGAAAAACTACCAATTCTTTTTGTAGTCTAAATACTTTGACAGAGGGTCCAATTTTGCAATTCTCAAGTTGGTATAAATGGGATGGATGTTAGCTATGATGCTCTCATATAAAACACATTAAGCTGTTATACTTATGTGACCTTCTAGTAAAGAAATATATCAATGCCAACCAATTTCATCTTTTAAGCATTCCTAGGCCAGATCTTGCTTCTACTGAGGCTCTTAGTTTTCAATCATTTAACCTGTATCTTCATCTTGAAATCAATTTTTTCTCCTCAGTTGACCAAAGTATATATTTACCCAGGTGATAAAGCTCTTCAAAATACACTTTCCACATTATAGCACATAACTGCAGGATACGTTTGTACAATAGTTCATTTATATTTGGTAAAAATAAAACACTCACGCCATGAGGAAATTGCCTCCAGTATTTGAAATACAGCCTCTGGTTGTTGGAGAAGCATGTTTATCATAACCACAGGTACCACATAATAATCCAAGATAGTAAAAAACCAGGATCAGAATCACCATGCAGCAGAGAATTAGACAACCCAACCATCTAGGGAATCAATAAAGACAAGTTATAGGATTAATATGTATGGCATATCAGTCCAAATATTAATCATGAGTATTAGAGAAGAAATACCAAAGAGTTTCAAAGGTAAAAAAAATATTAAGTGTGGATGACAATTCAGAAGAGATCCCTCAAAAGGATTATAAATAGAGCTGTTAGAAAACGGTGGAATTAACATATTTGCAAACTATCACTGTGCTTCTATGTTACATCCTTTATCCGCATGCTGTGTCATATCTAAATAGATTGTAAGCTCTTCAGGACATAAACGGTCTCTTACTTTCTGTCTGTAGAGTGCACACCACAATCCTGGCAGGGCTTCTACCACCAGACAAATAATAAATTACAACTTCACAATAGAATCAAGGCTACACTCAGTAATGACATTTTTACTGTCCTGACAAAAACTAATTATTTAAAAATATTCCTAGACAGCATACCACACTCACATTATTACTTAAACAATATGTACCTACCTGTAGAAGTCATACTGTTCCACTACTGGGAAATAATCTTGAACAAAAGCCTCACCCTCAGTAAGATATATTGAGAAATCAGCTAGAACCTTCTGAACAGGAAGCTTTTTAGTGAAGCTAGTGATATTTGAACCAACAGATTCCAACAAATTTTTTATATCTGAAAAACCAAGCATTATGGGAGTACATCATTACAAGTCCATAAAAAAAGTTATATTGCAAGAACAACAAGTTAAAATACTCATTCTCCATATACAATCTGGCTGAAATGAAAGGCAAGCCATGATGACAAGCATGAAACAGGACAGGCAAGCCACAAGGACTATTAGCGCTCAACATAAGATAATGACATTTTAAGATGCACATATTGTAGTTTTAACCTTCAACTTAAAAATTAAGGCTGCTGAAGTCAAAGTTTTCTGTTGATTCATTTTAGAATGTGTCTTAAAATTCCAGCTAACATAAATCTTGCATTTTTTTGTAATATAGCAAACAAGGCAATACATTTATGAATGACCAGTGGGAGAAGTTTCAAGATTGGTATACTGTAATAAGTAGTGTTTGAACACACACCCTGTGAAAGAAATTACAGATCCTATATTAAACTTCTCAACACAGCAAAAAGCTAGAAGTTCTTTAAATATACATGTATACTTTAAATATAAAGCCTTGCCAATTAATTAGCAGCATTCTTCATCTCATTCTATGAGCATCTCAATTTATGAAGGAACATAATCTGCAGCTGTAATTTAACAATTATATTTAGCTGCAGAGATCCTAAAATATTTCATACTCCCATTGTACTATAAATATATGAAGAAATGTATTTTTCAGGGTTTTTTTTCCTTCAAGAGTCTGATGTACCCTATTCTGTCAGGATGCATCCTGTCAGATGTCAACTTGCCATATGAATTTAAGGGTCAACATTGTCACCTTTTCTATGCTTTGATAGAAGTAGATTCTGGTAACAGGTTCCTAGAATCAAACCCTCCTTCTAAGGCATAAAATATTCATGAAATTATTCTATTTTGAACTTGATTTCTATCCTGTACTCAGTTATTAGTGAGAAACACCAAACTGCTAAAATAATGAAAGCTGGCCTGGCTTTATGCAAGTTGGCAGCTACTGGAAATGAGTATTTTTGCATTTAGACCTCCTTAATGAGAAACTCCCATCACCTTAGAAAACTTTGACTCATTTTAGACACGGACACACAGTATGGTAGTTTTACATACATATTGAGTACTATTTGCCAGACTTACAAGGAACAGCTGTTAGGATAGCCAGAACAGGTCCACAATGCAAGCACAACAATTAAAATAGATCAGTATACGCATTCATATATTAAATGCACTACATGTTAACCTATAATGGTAAATAAACAATTAGTCAATTTAACTATTTTAACTGTTTGATTTTTGGTTACTTACAAGTTAGATAAGAGCAGTTAAAATATTATGTAAGGCATGCATTTTACCCACTAGATTTCCCATAAACCAGTTTCTTTTTTTATTAGGAGCTTAGCTTAAATAAATGGTTACTGTGTGTGCTTTCAACCAAAGCACTGTCAACATAGCAAAGTAAGGATACAGTAACCCATATGCCATTTACATTCCAAGATTTCACTTGCAAGACAGTAATAATCTATGAAACCATGTACAAGACACCATACGTTGTATTCTTAGATCGAATGATGAGCCAATGCTGCCAAAAGTAATCTTTCAGTCTACAGAAACGTGAACACATTTTATATTTAATCTTTTACATTTTCTGAGATCACCAAAAAACAGGATACAAAAATATACCAACTAAAAGAGTGATACTAAATTTTAATGTTATACTCTAGAAAACAATTTATCAAAATAAAAAGCAAATTCTATCATCAGTTTCACCTGATAAGACGTTCCTGGTTTGGTTCAGCACTAAATCTGGAGTATCATTAAAGGCTGCGTAACCCTAAAATAAAGGACAAGGGTTAAAAGAATCTCTCAATGCTGAATTGCTCACATTATTTTAATGCCAAAATAGCTAATATTATACTTATATCTTATCTGGTATGTCAGACAAATTTCATGTCACCCACTGAAAGAACAAAATACTACAGAAAGCTAAACGAGAGAGTCTAATCCAGGTAGCTTGCTCTCCCAAATAGTCTTTGGGTAAGCAAACACACTTTTTTAAACATACGTCAGTCTCAGTCTCATGATTGTGACCCTAAAGTGCTTATTGTGTCTCACAAACCTAATACTTACAAAGCTAAGGGCTGGTCTACACTATAAGCTTAGGACAATTTTGTAACAAGTGTGTCTAGACTACCTAATCCCTAGCCAGCTACCTAAGGGACTTTTAAAATGGATCCATGTACTCCCCCTGAACAAGCGGAGTGAAACCTAAGGAGACATTCAGGCCTCGTATTAAGGGCAGTATAACATTATGTATTGTAATTCGGAGGTAGTGGCCTCCCCTGTGGTGATCCAGAGTTCTTCCTTGTGAACATTTTGGTGAGCACTTTGAACGTCAATGTTTTTCAGCCAGGTGAGCAGGAGAAGCTCTGGGAACTTCTAAGTGTTCATTTCCCATTGGGGCAGCTGGGAGATCTCACCAGTACAGTGGTGACCCTGGGTATGCATGCTCAAATGCCTCCAGCATGGAATGCTCAGGAGACAGTGGAGGGGAGGAGTGGGGAAGGGGGAATGAAGGAGAAAAGTGTGCAGGCAGAGCTCTGAACCAGCAAAAGAAACACTGATATCTATGCCAAAAGCACACAAGGCAGGGCGGATAAGGGCTACCAGGGACACACAGCAATACTGTGTGAAGATAAAGGAGCTAGACAAGTGTACCACAGGACAAGGCTAGTTCTGAGCCACAGACATGGGAGGCTGGCAGTATGCACCCCTAACTACCCACAATGATCTGGGATCCTAGGCCAGAATTCCAAACTTCTGCAAGGACTGTGAGATAGTTACCCACAATGCATTACTCTTTGGCTACGTCTACAATGCAGGCTTCTTGTGTAAGAACTGTTTTGCGCAAGAGTTCTTGTGCAAAAGGTCTTGCGCAAGAGCAGGTCCACACTGACATGTGCTTTTGTGCAAGAACTGTGCTTTTGTGCAAGAGCGTCCATGGCAGTGTGGACGCTCTCTTGCACAAGAAAGTTCTGATGGCCATTTTAGCCATAAGGGTTTCTTGTGCAAGAAACCCCTGTTGCCTGTCCACACTGCCTTCTTGAGCAAGAGCTCTTGCGCAAGAGGGCTTATTCCTCGTGGGGAAAGGAATAACTCTTGCACAAGAAGCCCTCTTTTCCGACGCTTTACTGTAAATTTACTTGTGCAAGAATGCGTGTGCAGTGTAGATGCTCTGCAGGTTTTTTGCACAAGAACGGCCATTCTTGCACAAAAAGCCTGCAGTGTAGACACAGACCTTGAGTGGATGTAACCCCTGGCAGTGAGGATGTGTTCGATTGACCACTGCCACCTAGTGAGGCTACAGGGCCGGCTCCAGGCACCAGCAAAACAAGCAAGTGCTTGGGGTGGCACATTGCCAGGGGCGGCATTCCAGCCAGAAGGAGTAGCAGGGCGGCAGGGAGCCCCACAGAGGACACCCCGAGCTGGGAGCCCCGTGCCCTGCTGCTCGGAGCCTGCGCCTGGCCCCGGGGTGCTGGGAAGGCAGGGTGCCTGGCCCCGGCGCAGGGTGGCCACGGCTGGTGACGCTGAGCCTGGCGGGGCAGGCCACAGCCATGGTGGCTGCTCCTAGAGTTCAGGGGCTCAGCGGGCGCTGGGGCTCAGCTGCGGTGTGGCCCCATCCCTCAAGCAGGGAGCCCTGTGGAGTCCACCCTGAGCTAGGAGCCCTGTGCCTGGCTGCTCGGAGCCTGCACCTGGCCCCGGGAGCTCTGCGTGGGCAGCCCCAAGGCATGGCCCCTGCTGGGAAGGCAGAGTAGGGTGGCCGTGGCTGGTGAGGCTGAGTGCGGCCCCCGCCCGTGTGCGCCTCCCCCGCCCGGGCCAGCTCTCCCCCACCTGCATCTCCTCTCCCCGCCCCACCTGTGTTCTCTCCTGCAACTCCTGCCTATGAACCCCTTTGCCCAGCTGTCCCCCCGGCCTGTGTGCCCCTGCCCTGCGACCCCCTCCCTCCACTACCTCCCCTCTCTTCTCATCCCTCGGCTCAGCCTCTGCCCAGCAACCCCACCTCCTGGCCCACTGAAACCCTGCTGGGACCCTGTCTCCTTCTCCTCCCCGCCCCTCCACCTCCCACCTGGATCCCCATCTCCTGTCTGGCTCTCTAAACAATCCCTCCCTCCCCCTACTCTCTGGGCCCTGAACCCCCTCCCCCACACACACACCCCTGCCCAGGAACCCAGTCCCCTTGTGCTGTGTCCTGACAACCTCACCCCGGCCTGGGACCCAGGTGATTCTCCCTCTTCCTTTGTCTGAGGAAGGGGAACTCTGGTGTTCCCAATGCCCATGTCCCCAAGTCCCTTCCTGTCTGGGGCAGGAGAGCTTTATTAAAATTGGAATTGTGATCCCATTTAAATAAGCTTTGTTTTAAATAATATACCTTTAAAAATTAAATTAAAAATTGTTATGGCCTAAATTTATCATAACCTATTTAAATAACTTAACTAAATTTAAAAATTAAATAGAACTTGTGTCCTGTCAACTTTTAAAGAAATTCTACCAGTTCACTAGTGTAAGTACCCAGAACCAGTGTTTACATCAGCAGTAGCTTCTTCTGCAGGTGAAGAAAGAATGTTTTTATCACTTTGGTTTATTCAGCTAGTTTAATTCAATGATTGGTTCATTCACTGTTGCAAAACCGAGAGTTGATGAACCAGAAAAACTGGTTTTCCCTCTTTTCTCAGTAAAAAACTGGTTATGAGAGCGTTCTAACATCTTGAAGAACATGAGGACGAGATTCAATCCGTTAGATTCACTATGGATATTTCCTTTGTTTAAAAAATGAATTTCAGATGCAAAATGTGTTTGGATACTTTTTTATGTGACCTTCACATTTAAGGTCGTTTTATGTCATACAAAAATTAAATGCTGGTTTTGTTTATTTTAAATAGAATTTCTGTCCAGACGGAAGTAGATGCAAATCATGTTTTAAAAAAAGTAGCCACCACTTAACAAATAATAAATGGGGTAAAACCTGTCTCTTAAGTGTTCCTATTACACACCATTTTGTAACAGAATAAAAATGTAAAAATTAAGAATCTGATTACATCTAAATTACACAATATTTGGGCATTTATTTAGTTGGTAGCTGTACTGCGTGTATTCTCCTGGTTAGTAAACAGAAGCACCAAATTTGGCATAAAGGTTATATTTAGTTGTAAATCAACATGTTTTAAAGGTTGCTAATCAATAAGACTCAACCATCCTTTAGGAAAACATTTTAAAGTTATAATTTAAATGATTAATTGTTCATTTAAACCTAGGTTTTCTGCTTACCGGTTTAAATCATGATTAAAATTAGAGATTTAAATCAAAGCTATTTAAATCAATTCACCCTGCTTCAGAGACTGTTTGGTCCGTCCCTGAAGAAGAAAGCACAGGGCTGAGCTCATGGAATAGGTTCTAGGCTAGTGGGGTTTTGTCGTCTGGTGCCTGTCTTGTTCTGGACAGTAGAGCTGGGGAGTTGAAACAAAAAAGTTCTCTTAATCCCTTTGAACTGTCTCATTGTATAGTGAGGCTGATTCTCGTCCATGGACACCAAGAGTTGGACAGCTTATGTGTTGGGGTTGGAGTCTGAGTGATTATAAGGCTTTGCAGAGTGAGGAGTGGGACCGGGACTCCAGCACTAGGTGATGTGAACAGCTGCATGCTTTGGAAGTCTTTAACTGACTTGCTGTAGATGAACCTGCCCCTCCCATTGTCCTCACGTGGGGAGTCCCTGGCGCTCTCCTAGGAGATGAAAATGCCCCAGGGTTTGGGCTCCCCCTGAAGTGCGCGCCCCACCCCCCCAGGAAGCCGTACAAGCTGCATTTGTGCGCGCACCCCCAGCAAGCCGTGCAAGCTGCATTTGCACGCACACCCTCCCCAGACAAAAAAAAAAAGGGGGGGGGGGGCGCGGCCAAAAATGTTTTTGCTTGGGGTAGCAAAAAACCTAGAGCCAGCCCTGTGAGGATATGCAGAATTGCATGTTAAATCAGATGTTCAAAGTTGAATTAAATAAAATTGACCTAATTTTGTAGTGCAGACATGCCCTAAGGATGCATGCATGCGTGTCTTCTCAGTAAACAATGCTGAAATGTTAAAACACCTGTACAGTCTACTTCTCTCAGAGTGCCCCCATCCCAAAATAAAAAGTGTCATGTGGAGACTGGTGTACAGAACCAGTCAGGAAAGAGGAACAACACTCACTTGTACAAGAATCTCAATCCTGTTTCTCGGGCCTTTATGGGAAACAAAGCATTACAAACAACCCTCACGCCCTAGGCCTTGAGAACTGCTTTTTCTTTCCTATAACAAGGCTCCTACTAAAAGTACCTAAACTTTAAAGTTTAAAAAGATAAAACATCTGCCAGTAGACCCAGATTTCTGTCTTTTTGGTTTTGAAGAATATTCTTTGGTAGACAACTAATGTTAATTCTGGACACACAGTGCTCTGAAGATGTAAAGCCTTAAGTATTACTACATATTCAATCTTAAGGTATGAACAACACCAGGACAGCTAGGAGAGAAATCTGCTAAGAAGGGGTAAGGGAGAAAGATACTTCTACTTGGGAATGCCAAGAACAAATATGGTATGAATCCTATTATTTAATGTACCAAGAAATGTACCTTTTGAACAAGACTGGAAAGGTCTATTTTAAGGACATCATTGACTTTGGCAAGCTGCTTGTTCACACCAGGCAACTAGGATGGAAAAAAAAATTGAATAAAAACAGAATATACACTACATGACAATGTATTTCAAGGGAGAGGTAAAAACCAATTGGAAGAATATGTATAGCACAATTTCTCTAGTGCTCTCAATCTTTTGTCTGATCAATTTTTTGCTTTTAATACTCAGCAATTATAGTTAGTTGATCATTGTACTGTAGGGTTGTCAGATGGTTTGAGAAAAATACCAAAACCCATCCCCCCACCGTGGCCCCTTTAAAAACCATGTGGTGAGGCTTTTTGGCCTTAACAGGCTGCCGGCGACCGCCTTCCATCTTGCCTCCCTGCACCGGGCCGGACAGCTCCCTGCAGAACCCAGAAAGCACTAGAGTTGCCAGGCTGCCTCCGTATTGAGCCGGACAGCCTGGGATTTTCACCTCCTGGCTGGAAAAAACACAAAGTACCGAACATTTTAGGTGTCCGGTATTTTCTGACTTTTTTTAACTGGACAGGAGACGAAAATACCGGACTGTCCGGTTCAATACCAGACACCTGGCAACCCTATGTATTGGCCAGAGCAGCACTTTCACATTGCTATTTGGCCGATCTGTATCTTCCTTTCTCCATCTGTGCTCTAGATGCAGAAGAGATCATTTTACTATACAGATTATGTCTCAGATTGAGCCTGAATCAGAGGAATATTATTGAGCTAATCCAATGAAACTACACTGTGAAACATTGAAAAATATGTTCTTACCCCACTGAAGTTGGCATTGATATTCAGTTGATGTAATGAATTTCTGATCATGTTGCAAGTTGAAGCAGCTTGAGCAGCAGAGCATGCAGAGTCACTGAGTGTGTTGCTCAGGTGTATTTTAACATCAGTCAGGTTAGCATGCAGCCTTTCAGTACCTTCCTGCAAAACCTCCACAGAGACGCTCACATTTTCCAATGCCTCCTTTGTTTCTCTGATTGCTGCCATGATACAAAGTTTAATTTAGAAGTCAGACTAGTTAACTCAGCAAGATGCATACATACATTTAACTGCAAAAAACAATTCTATTGCACCAGAAGATATACTGCAAATAGGAGTAGGCATATTTTGCTAGCACAGGCCAAGAACAGTCAGTCAATCTAGTTTACCAAGACTCCACCCACCCAAAACGTACCCCTTTTATTTGGTTCACCAGTTCTGGTGGATTACAATACAAATATGAGACCACTCTTTCATCATCATATATCAGCGCAAGTGGGTCAAATCATTAGCAAAAAATCCAGGGCTTGTTTTGCAAGCTCAATACAATATTTTCTGTATTTCTATCAGTACCATACACCTGGGGCACATCACTGAACTATAAGTTTCAAACGAAACAGAACATGTTGAACCAGCATTAGCATCTGGCTGATGCAACATTTTCTGCCTTTAGATCTCAACACAATCATATAAAAACAATGAAGTGCTGAACAGAAGAAGAATAGACAAACAGATACAGCTAAAAATGCACAAGAAAGTGCACAAAAAATGAACCACACTTCACACAACACACAAGATTTTGTCAAGTCTTTTACCTTTGATAGCCCTTTCCACTTTGACTTCAAGCCCAATAGAAAAATAAAGCAAAGAAAGGAGAATAACAATGGGTGATGAGAAAGGGGTCTGATGATGTGTGCAAATAGTTTCATATGCATGAGTAGAGTTAAAAAAAAAAGTGACTAAATTCAGGATTTTTTTTTCTTTTGTAAGAAAAACCGCACCATTTACAAATTCCTGAGTTAGCAATCTTACACAGAACAAGAACTGCTGAAATCATCTTTAAAATGGACAAGTCACAGAATCAAGTGTTACTAATCCCCAAAGCATGTATAGACATGAAATTTTAGTCGCTGCCATCTTCGCTATAAACTAGACAAATATAATACAGCCGCTCCCAGAGTTACAAACACGTTACGGACCAACACTTGGTCCGTAACGCAAAGTGTTCGTAACTCGGATCCCATAGAGTTACATGGCGACCGCGCTGTTCATAAGCGCGGATCGCCGTTCGTAACTTGGATCTGCATTTACGACCACTTTGGTCGTAAGTGCGGATGGTCGTAAGTGGAGGAGGTCGTAACTCGGGGAGCAGCTGTAACTTGATGGTGATAGCCCACACACACAAAAAAAGCAGCAACACTGCTATGAGGATTGAAGATATAAATCAAAGTATGACCAGCCTGAGAAACAGAAACTACTCCTCATTACTTACAATTCACAAAAAGTTTGTATGTTTCCTAATCAGCCTTTTCCTATAAGAAGAGTAAATCTGGCAACAGACATACTATGTCAAATTATGAGAAATTCACTACAAAGACCTGGTTAGATAAGCTCAAAATCTTGCATGCAATGCAATCAATCAACTGGCTAACTCAGCTGTGTAAACTCATTGCCATGGCAACTTCCATAAACCATTGGTACTACCGGACTAGGTGAAGATGGGACTTTACCTAGTCAAAACCTAGCATTCAAAGACACTTATAAAGAAACAACAGGTCCCACTCCTCCTAAATGTAAGAGCGAGGGCCACCAAATTTGGTATGCAGCTTCCCTGTCTTCTAACTTAAAGCAAGTTTTGGTTGTGCCAGGACAAGCGGAAGCCCTAGGAAAAGGACTGTTTTCCATAATATGGGAAGGAAGGGGCTGCTGTTCAGAGGGACACAATACGAGAGTGGGCACTGGGGGCAGCGAGCCCATAGGAACGCGCTATCCCGCAGAGTGTCCACTGAGGGCAGCTGTACCACCAAGGGAATGGTCAGGAGGGCTGGCTCAGCCATCTTGCCTGCCAGCACACCAAGTAAGTAGCCTCCCCACCCCACACTCTTTACTCCCACACCCAGTCCTTGGCTGCAGTGCTTGGGGGGGGGGGCAGGGGGAGAAGAGGGGGAACACCCCTAGGTGTCTGGGTCAGGGAGAGAGGAGATAAAAGGCCCATGCCAGATGGGACCCCTGCCCTGAGCTCCCTCCTCCTCACCTTTTACGCTCACACCTCCCTTTCCCTCCAAGGCCCTGCCCTGAGTTCTGCATCCCCCCACACTGCCACCCCCCTGCCCTGCAGGATCTGGACAACACTGAGTAAGTCTGATAGTATCTTTATAAACAAAGACACAAGGATACATATGCTGAGGAAAAGAAAAATAAGCTCCTGCCAGTGGAATAATGCTCTTTCCTCAGTAATGGGACCATGCCTTTCCCCCTTGCCCCAAGGCATGCACAAAAACTCAATTCACTTGATAAGTGTCACTGCCCAGAAAAGAACGCCACCTATAGACGGATTACGAAAACTTGTGAAATAAGACAGTATGTCTCTTAACAGTGCAATAGAAGGTTAAAAAAATAAAAGCAGGGCTGTACATTTACCTCCTGCCATTGTTAGAGCTGCATCAAGTGCAGGACGTACTTCTTTCCCGAACCGCTCCTGAACTCTGCTGCCAAGCAATGGCCCAACATCTGTAGTATGAGAAAATAAAATCCACTGGAAGCCAGTTCAATGCAATCATGTATCACTCCCTAATCGGAGCAAGTATCTTGTACCAGTTTTTACTGAACTTCTAAAAAAGTTGCTCTCGGGACTAAAAATCCAAGTTCATTGTAAGACGACCCCAATGCCCACACCTTCTTTGCCACCACTGACCTCTAAGGCTTGTGGGATTAAGCAATAAATCAAAAGGGAATGAGGTCTATTTATTAATACCTGATTTGGGAAAGTGAACACACTTGAGCACTGCAACAATACAACCAGAAATGCATGCTCCAGTATTGCTTTGTTATTACCGCTCCTTAATTTTACTTTATCAAAACACACTATGAATTTGGGGCAACCATTTTATTACTCATATGCCATGAAAAATAGTTTGTAACAGAGAAATTGATTTGGATCCCTTTCTCCCTCCTTTCCCCCCAAAGCTCCAGCTGTGTTCTTAAATGACGACATTTCCAAAGATTCTTCCTATTTTCCATCCATCTTAGGTTTTTGTACATCTGCCAATCACTGTAACTATCTTCCATGTAAAATAGATGGGTAATAGTGAAGTCTTTAGTGAGCTTCTTGGAATCTCTGGCTTTCTCCATTTTCAGGTCATAGAAAGCTTAGTGTAGGCTTTGGGAGGCTTATTTAAAAGGCCTTGTCAGAAGCTCCCACACACTTTGTTCTGGCTTTTCACCATTCGCCTAGAGGAGTACAGCTCTTGGGGGCTTGTAGATAGAGATGTGGTCTCTTATGTAACTGGAGCCTGACCCACTGACTCCTTTGAAATTCAAGACACCGTCCTTAAGCCCAGGTGCACTCCAGGCAGGAGCAACTCGTCTGTGATGGGGGAAGGGGGCCTGGGCGGCTCCAGTCCGGACACAGCAGCCAGTGGGGTGCTGCAGCCCAGCCGGGCAAGGAGTGGCCTCCCACCCACTTCCCACCTTTATTCGGTTAACTAGTCAAATACTTTAACTAGTCAACCAATTAAATGGGAGTTTATATACCTCACTTCAGTATAATCTAAACTACAGCCAGAAGCCATGGCACTTGGCACAAGTCCCGTGCTTCAAAAATTAAGAAATGCTTCCCTAATGAAAGTACTAGGGGTCACTAACCTTGAAAAAAGAACCCCAACATTAGTAGTCTTTGACTTAGTGAAAGTCATTTAATAAAGAATGGAGTTTACTTTTTAGAAAAATGTGTATTGTGCCGTATCTGTGACATTTTCCCTAAAGAATCATATGTTTATTAATCTGCGACTCTGGCTGTAACACCTTGACTTTCATTTTATGTCAGTAGCCATTTATGTTGTGTCCTGAACAACAAAGCAACATATTGAGAAAAATCAGGTATGAATTATATAATCTATAGTTTATTTTAAGTTATGTTGAGAAAGAGCTAATACGTCTAGGTATAAACTGGAAAACTGAACTATACCAAATATACATATAACATAATATAGATATAGATAATAAAAAACTTATATTGCTTACTATTAAGGTCAGAGAGTGCTTTGTTCTTTGTAGTGTTGTACTGGCTCACCAAGTAGTCAATTTGCTAAAAGATTTAAAAAATATTTTCAGTAAAGAAACAACCACCCCACATATGCATATTTAGCTACCAACTTCCCAAACTCTTGAACTCTACCATTATTATTTTCAATGACTGAAACAATATATTTAATCCTTGCACAGTGCAAATCTCTTTAATAGTATGATGTTTAATTGGGAAGTTTCCTGGGAAATAGATTTAAACCCTAATGATAATTAATAGCAGCAAGCACTGCATTATGAGGACTCCCTCAAGTCAGGTTTTGTGTATTCTGTTTTATGCTAGTTCTGTCCATTTAGTCATCTAACAATATTTCCTCCCTCCTTCACTGTGATATATGCAGCAAGTACATGAACTGCTTTCCCACTTTTTATTCCTATGTTTACCTTTACCATGCTAAGCAGCTTGCAGGCGCTTCCATTGCTGGGCATAGGAAGAGAAGTGGCTGCCCTTTTCTAATTATAGGCTGTGCCTTTTACCAATACCGTGGTTCTGTTCAGTGACAATCTGGGCTCTGCACTACCCCAGACAGCAGCATTATGATGATGAGGTATTTTATTAATCAGTTTGTGTTTGGTTTGTACCTTCAAGAATTCAGTGTGGTAAATATAACGTGTCACAAAAGCAGTACTGATTACATGACCAAAATCAACAACATGTGAAGTATATGAAACATTGTGTGCGTGTGAGATGGTAAGAGTGTCAAAAACAAATACATCATGGTTTTCTAGGCTCTGGAGTCTACCAAAGAGGCTAATTTAAACAGTTCATGACAGGACTGCTATGAATTGCCAGACAACATCGCAAACTGAAGTGGGATTAGAATTACTAGCAAAACAAGAATAGATATACTAGAGGAAGAGTGCATGAGCCGATATAATTAATGGACAATGTTAACTGTGCTGAAGTCTGATGCAATATTGCCTTATATAGTCTACACATCTTCCATGATAATAGCTCTGAGCACTTGACATCTTTATCAAATAGTCTACACATTGTGCACTTAATGCTGATTGGACATGTTAAATTAGACTTCTGAAACACTGTCTATAGTCTACAAGCAAATGAATTTTATACCACTATCAACAAGCTCAAGATCCTTCCTATTAGTCAAAAGAATTTCTTGGATTTAATTAAAAGTATCTTGCACAACAAAGCAACATATTAAGAAAAATCACGATAAAATAAACTATAGATAACATTAACTTAATTATACAGAGAACTAATAAGTCTAGGTATAAAATGGAAAACAATACATAACTGAGACCTTGAGGAATTTCTGAACTTTCCATAAGCATTCTGTGTCCAATACTTATTTTAATTTAGTGAAACAGTATGTTAGCAGTCATTAGCTTTTTAGATATTTCATATATACATCATGATAGCTGAAGGAAGCAAGACAAATTTTATATTCTGATGTTTCCTACAGTGTACATCCAGATGTACCTGATGCAGGACAGTGTGTGAAGAATATTAGGTATGACAGGGTCAAATCCACAAATGTCAGGTTCACATTAATGCCCGGAGGCAGCTCAAAATGATTATTTCAAACACACACACACACACACACACACACACACACACACTACACTTATGAAAAAGCACTCCATACTGCAAGCCAAAGTTTCACTATGCAACTTCAACTTTCCTTCCCCATATCTACCCCAAAGGGCTCGGCCACAAAATTGTATTTACATATATATGCAATGGGGGCAAGAGGGAATAATATATGCCCAGGTATGGACAGAATTAAGAAAGTGGTGGATGACGATTTTGTGTAAAACAAGAACAATAAATTCTAGCTAAGGCTGCAATGTTGAATGACATATTCTTAATCCCTAGACATTATCACAGGGGTGAGCAAGAGAGACTCCGTGAGCCAAATCCAGCCCACCAAGGAGGTTGTTCTGGCCCACGGATGCCTTGATGCCTCCCCACTCCCAGGCCAATCAAGACCTGAGGATGGGGGAGCGTGCAAAGTCTCCTCCCCCTGCCACAGGCACATGGCACTTAGAGTTAACTGCCAGCTGTTCGGAACCACTCCAGGCACCGGGTGGGGGGTGGAGGAAGGGGGCAAAGACTTCACATGCTTCCCCCTCTCCCCAGGCCAATCAAGGTCTGTGGACAGGGGAGCATAGAAATGTCCTGTCCCCGCCCCTTCTGCCTGAGGCCCTGCCCCTAGTGGGGCAGTCTGGGGCCACTTCAAAAATTTGTGAAGTGCCCCCACCTTTAAAAATTATTGCCCACCCCTGCTTTATCACCACAAAACCCTCAGGTAAAAAAGAAGAAACAGTTCATACTCTCTGACAAAGTGGGATTCTTACAACAAATTCAGAAGGTGGTCACTACACCCACACGAGACAGTGTTGCCTGAATTGGCTCTGTCAAAATTTTAGCTACCTGTAATAAGTGAGATATTTGTTTGCTTGCCACATGATTTTTAAAGCCAAAATGTTTAAACAGTATCGAGTTTTCAGTTGATAATGAATCAATCAAATATCAAACAAAACAGAAGGGAAAAGCTATCATATAAAGTTTTCTAACAAGAATTCATCTTTTATTGGAGAAAGTCATTCAGAGAAGTATTTGGAGGACTCTTTGCTTTCCTTGTAAACAAACATTGAAGCCATTAAGAATACTATGCTTCATATATGGTATGTCTCAATATATACAATAAAAGTTGCTCAAAAATACAATGAAGGCTAACATTCACCCTAGAGAATATTGACAAAGAAAAGTGATGTATGGGGCAGTTGCTCATGTACACTTTTATAAGAACGGCCAAAAACAGGTCAGTTCCCTTAAAAAAAAAAAATTACCTCTTTGGCAATGCATAGTGCAGCAACATAAAAAAAGGCAAAGGAGTGTTAAATAAGGTGCTCTGCAGTAATGTGTTCAAAGAACGCTGGTCCATAAGAATAACTGGTGGATATTTATAAATACAAGATAAAGGATTTTTCATGCATTGTGCATTACATTTTATGCAACTGGAAAGCAGAGCAACCATAAACGAAATATGGTTTGCAGCATGCAACACTAATACAAATAGGAAGCACTACTGTTTGTTAGAATGCTTATCTTACAGATACACCCACATATAAGGAAAGAATCTCCTTACCCCAGGAGTGTCATTGAGGAAAATTCTTAGGTCTTTAAAATTACTGTGCACCAGGTTCTTTGCTCCCCGGACTTGACTTGTTAAGTGCTGGTTGGCAGCATAAGCACAAAGGACACCGACACTATAAACAGGAAAAGAAAAAAAATATTGCTTTACTACTGCAAATGCCAATGGAGAACAAAAACATAGCAAAGCAATCAACATTTAGCTGCATAGCAGAATCCTTGCAAATGAATGTCTCCTTTTAATATAAATGCTTATTTTAACCAGGAGGTAGCACTGGAGAATTAATAACAAGATTTGATACGAAAATTTGAGGAATTCTATACGTTTAATAAAGAAATAGTGTTAGCCCAAAATTCTTCAAAAGGAACACAAAAAAGAGCAAGATATATTTGCAGCATAGCAGTTGTCAAAAATTTACAAAATTTATACAAGATATACTAAAACTATGTATACTTGGCTATTTTAAAAAAACCTTAAGATTTATGAAGGCTAACACTCTTTCACTATTAATCATTAGTCTTGAAACATCTATAAGAAAACAGTTGAAAAATAACTTATTAAAAGGAATTATGCATGAAACATGGTTTTAAAATTAGAATTACATCTACTGCTACTTTTTTCACTATGGTTGCAATCTTCCAATCACTTTACATGTACTTGAAAGCACAAATTCTAATTAACTTCAATGGAGTAACTCACGTGCTTAAAATTAAAAAGGATGCCCACAGAGTTTGCAGAATTTGGGCCATAGGGAGAAAAATATAAAACAAATTGATAACATGAAAGACATGAGGCAGGGGAGTTTCAAATCCGTGTGTTTGGTGATTCTTTTTCTGGTTTGGCCATTATGACTGCACAACTAATTTCAACTGAATGAATCTGTACACACCATAAAATATGGTAACTAAGAGCCTATGACAAGCTTGTGAGGGTTATCTTAGATTATAAAAATATTCCATTGTTTGTTCACTTTCTTTCCATATGGAATTAATTTTACTAGTTGCTAAAGTCCAATGCTTTAAAAAAAAAAATCCCTTTCATTACTTAAACCCTATTCTGCTCCTTTTAAGACTAGATCTCTGCTCTATTAGGCTAAGAACCACACAAACTCAGGTGGGAATACAGTGATGCCAAGATATGCCAGACAGGTAGGCAAATCCACATTGCACTTTAAAAATTAAAAACTCTAAACTTCAGACAGATGTCACATCAGAGCATGGGAGTAACATGCCCCCTTTATGGGAAACATTGCTCAAGAAGGCAGGCAGTTGCATTCTGCACTGCCTGCAATTTCTGGATGGTCTTAAGCTGTAACTTCATGCAATTGGCATTTCAATCAACATACCTTGAGACTAGCAATATCAAAGGAAACCTGATATAAAGAGTACCATGGCACTGGGTCACCATACAAGGGGATCACTAACACAAATGATACTGGCTCTGCACTATGTCAAAACCTACAACTGAGGTCAAAAAGTCTTAAGCACTTCATACTACTATTCGTCATTTATTTTATAGTATTGCCTAGAAGCCAGCCATGTTGAAGCCCCTGTTGTGTTAGGTGCATGGTAACCTGACTCTGGAGTTCACAATCTAAGGAAGACATGATAAAACTAGGGGATAAGCACATCTGGTTGGGCAGATAAAGTGCAACAATACAGCACACACAATTCTTAGCAGATCAGGAGCACAACTTGCCCCTGATTAGCCGTTAGTAGGTTGCAATTTCTGTATTTGTTCCATTTTTAGTTCACTTTTGAGAGGAGGAAGTGCTGACAGCAGTTTTATGTATTTTAACTACAGGTTTTTCCCTCTGTAAAGGGGGAGAAGAGAGGGCGCAAGGGACAAAGTAGGAAAGTTGCTTGTCAGAGATGTGAAAAATCAGAATAAGGTAACAGAGCAGGGTTAAATTGTTTGAAAGTCAGAACAAGTAATAACGGATAAGAGTCTTAGCTGCATGGGCACAGAGATCAGATTTTGGAAATGTTGTTTATTACCACAAGATGTAAATACTCTAGATGCTGTTAGAGTTGTTCTGTTAGAATTGCATCACTAATATTCACCTGGGAGAAAGATGGGTTTAGAACAGGAAGACAACTAGAGAGTTCAACAGCAAGAGAGAATTTCTTAATCAAAGGTTTAACAATTGCTTCTTTAAAAGACCTAGTGTACAGCCTTCTCAACGAGAGCCCTGATGGTGAGCACTGTCTACACTGAAAACGAAGGCATAACTCTAGCGTAAGAAAGCATAACCGTACTAGCTTTAACCTGGCTAATGCTGGCAACCAGAGACTAATGAAAATATGGCATCATGGATGTCAGTACGGGTTAGCAGCAGCATTTCCGGTAAGCTGTGTGCTTGCGCAGCTGCTCAGGAGAGATGCCCCCCAGCTGATTGGCAGAGCACCCACAGCTAGGTATTGTGTTTCTCCTGGTAGTGTACATTTGTGCATGCCTTGGTACACAACTTATTCTGCACATGGATGGAAAAGACTACAAGGAACATTGAGCAGCAACAGTGGCACCAATATTACCTCAATCTTTACTAACTGAACAGTAATGGGTTTAATGCCTCAGACTGCCCACTGCTGCCTGAAAACCCTCACTTGTCTCAATACTAACATCTTGGTTGGAGTATCTCCCCCCTCTTTTTTTTTTTTTTTTTTTTTTAAAATAGAGGGACACCCAAAAAATACATTAAGCAACTTTAAAATAAGCTGGCTGCAAGTCTGGTAAATGTATGTATAGTTTCTTTCACATCTACAGGGAGAATAATGATTCTGAATATTATTTTCCCAGTGAAAAAAAAAACTGATTAGGTGCTGGTTTTTGACCAACTAAAAGAGAAAAATGCATCTCATAAGTGTTATTCAAATGAAAAGTATAAAACCAGTGTGTAACTCACATGCTTGAGTTTACAATAGCCTCTTTATTCTTTGGAAGGTGTTTTTATATCCTTGGATTGTTCTCACAAAAGCAAAGAGGTCAGCAATTGCAACCCAACCAAAAGAGGTCCTTTGTAAATTTGAATGTGATCTTTTTCTGTTTAGATTTCTGAGAAGAGTGTGTGTGTGGTGATGAATCCTTAAAATCAACGGTAAACTCAGACATTCAGCTGTACTAAATAGATATACAACATGAAAGGAAAAATTCTACCTATTACCTAATGAAGTTTGACAAATCACTTCCTTTTCTCTCTTCCTTTGAAGAGATGAGTCAAGACTTGCTTATCCAATAACCGATTGCTTAACTTGTCTCCCCTAACAGTTAGATGTTTCAGTCGCAATTTCCTGTGAGGTTTCATAAATTGATGTAAACACCATCAATCCAGTTTGGGGGAGGGGGAACAAATTTGCAAAACTGTTCAAATCACAGATAACAGATTTAATGAAAAAAGTGCTCAGGAAAAAGTTATCTTTCCCATTAATAAAAAAATAAAATGTTGGGTCACAGTTTTCTTTATGAACCCATGTGTCAGTTCTTCTGATTGTCGACTCTGTATTTCCAATTACATGAAGGCAAAAGTCCTTCTTTGATCCTTGAATAATACATATAACCTGTATACTTTAGCACCTACATTTCTGAATAGGCACTTAACACACCACACACTAAACATCCCCCCCAGGTAATCTTTCTGATAAATGCTATTTTCTTAGTATCTCTGCCATGTCTTTTGCACTGCATGTAAGTGAGTGTCCCAGCTTAGTAGTGGTTTTGAGATAAATAAAATGTAAAATATTTGTCCCAAAGGAAACAGTAAACATTAGAGTGGGAGCATATCACTTTGGAGTGAGATACATAAGTTGTATCCATCTCAATTCAGTATGTAAAATATGCTCAAAATTTAAGGCATCTGTGGTCATTAAACTACAGCTCTTGCTCTGTTAACCTCAGTATTCATGCCACAAATGTATCCAGAGACTCAAGGAGGATGAAGTAAGATCTTTTATTGGACCAACTTCTGTTGGTGAGAGCAGCTTTTGAGCCACACTGGGCTTCTTCTGGGAAAGGTACTTCCAGCACCACAGAAAATGCAAGGTGGAACAGATTGTTTAGCATAAGGCAGTTACGTAAACTGCAAGGGTCCCAGGGACATTCCTATGGTGGTGTGGGACTCAGGACACCCCTCCTGTTAAGCTTCCCCCACCCCCACACTCTACCTTCCCCCCTCCCAACCATTTCACCAAGTCCCCACCTTGCCTCTTTCTGGCTTCCACCCCCATCCCCAAGCAACACCAGGAGCCAGGGGAGCAGAACGGGGCAGGGTGGGACCCAGTCATTCACTGCCACCAGCACCCAGGTCCACCCGCTACCCTCTGAGTCCACCATGGATCTTACATCCCTCTGAAGCACAGTACCTCGAGTAGTTGCCCTGGTCTGTCCTATGGATAGGTTGGCTCAGAAGAGACCATTCATGGTTGAGTGGCGTATTGGCTTCTTCCTGCCTGCCTCTCCCTAATCTAGGGATGTTAAATTTAGTTTAACGAACTAGTCGATGGATTTTCCATAGATTAGTCGATAAGTGGGGGAGCTGCAGCAGGGTTAGTTCCTGGCCCCAGTCCTGATGCGCAGTAACTGGGACTGGGTGAGAGCCAGAATCAGCTGATTCCCAGCTTGTGCCCAGTCCCCACTACCTCCCTGCCTCACACGGAGACAGAAGCCGGTTCCTCCCCAGCACTAAGCCAGCTCCCCCCAGCACCGGCTCCTGCCCCCTCCCCTTGCAGCTTCTGACAGGCGGTGGGGGAAGAGAAGAGGAGCTTATTGGATAGTCGACTAGTCGCTTACATCCCTACCCCAACCCTCACACCACTGATAGACACAGCATACAGGGACGGGGGTGGAGGGGGAGAGACGTGAAGAGCAAGCTGACTTCTGTACATACCAGGAGTCTGCATATAGCCCAGACTAATTTTTTTAAACCATACACGGTTACATCTGCACATCCCTATTACAGACTGTTATAAGCAGCCATAAATTTCATCTCTCTGTTCAGCCCACGAATTTTAATTTCTAGAGAATAATGAATTTAAGCTCCCAGGCTTGTCTTTGGAAAGTGTTGTTGGTTTCCTTTGAGGATGAGAACTTATTGATCAGATATAGAACTATCACTTTGTGAACAGCGGTCGCCCTAAGGGGTGCGTGTGCATCTTAGCTTCCTGTGACAATTCATTTGAGAGTTTAGTGATGGTCTGGGTTCACATACACAGTTGTTACTGGGACAGTCAGTGCATGGGATAAAATAGACACATGTTGTAGGGATGTATAGGATCCATAGATCTTGGAAGGTGTGTTGTGTGAACACTCCCCCCCCCCCCCCCCCACCTCTGACAGAAATGTAGCTGGACATAATTTTGGCTTTCTAACTTTCTCCCCCCACTGTCAATCAAAATACAAAATATTTCAGCTGTATGAGAAAAAATACACTATGTTCACAAGACGAAAACTGGTCTGAAAACTATTAAGCTGAATAAAGGCACATTTATGGACAAAAATTACAGAGCCACTTAATTGTTGAGGAATGTGCTTGTAAAGTGTGGTACACTCTTAAAAAGATCTGTAGAATTTTTTAAAATGCTGCACTTTTTGCTTTCCGAAGATGTTTCTATTCAACTCTGATTAGTTTATTAAAACAAAGTTTAAATACTTTCACTATTGTTGCATATCAATGCATGGTGTGACCCAAGTGTGAAAACTGCCAGCTAATTGCAGATTTTTAGGATCTTTATGAGCAGCGATTATGTATGAATCGGAAATATCAATATGCCAGTAGGATCTTCTATTTAGGAAATTCTTGTTTTGATTTAAGAAAATTTGAGGGACAAACACACAATCACATATGACCACCACTTACCAAAATGTGTTAAATTGCGTTGAGCTCTAAAATCTCTTCTTGATGTGATGACATCTCAGCACAAGACAGATATGCTTAAATGGCCATTTGCATAATTTGTTTTCAAAACAAAAAAGTTATCTCCCAGGGAAAAAAGTTTCATAAGCATAGCCCTACATAAAACTGTTTGACACCTTAAGTCCCTAAAAGTGGGTTCATGCATTCAACACTGACATTACCCATATTAGCACTACTGTAATGCACATGTAAAATATCTCCTGAGCAAAAGTGAAGATATTATTTTCAAATCTAATAAAATCATTTCAGTTTCTACAGGTGAAGAGCTAGACTTAATATTCCTTGCTGAACAGTTATGCAAAATTAGTGTTGTATAAAAATTAGCAGTGTGCTCTTTATTATACTTGCCTGATTATTAAAGAAGCGACAAAAAGAAATGTTGCAAAGCAGCCCCTCCGACAGTCAGCATTTTTCTTTTGTCTTTGATGCATTTCCCCACCACAGTTGTCACAGCAACGACACATACAGAAGCACAGTCCCACAAGAGGCAGTAACAGAACAAATAGCAATCCCAAAGCAGCCGCCACTATAAAGCCGATTTCATAGTAGATTGCCTGCAATTCAGATACAGTTATTTTTAACAGCAGATATTACCTAGTAGTTGAGATTCATATACAGCCACTGCTTAAAAACAAAATTAAAGCTACAAGATCCACTGGTTATTGTAGTCATTAGACTAATGGTTTCTAAGCCACCAACTTATATCTAACAATATTTCTCTCTCAAACAGATAAAAAACATTGTAAATGTTGCTAACTCATCAAGAAATGCTTTAAGCAACATTTAACAAATAAATTTGTGATACTGACAATTTGCTCTATAATGGATTAAAAATGGGTACACTTAAATTAGCAGGCCCACAATTTGATCTACCATTTCTCAAAGCTGTTTTAAAAACCTATTTGAGAATATCAGCCACCCTAAATATACCAACATACTGTACTTCAGTGGGAAATTATTTTTGTTCCTAAAATACAGATTTCTGTTATGACTGGAAGGCCTGATTATGAAAACTGAAGAAAAATAATAAATTATGAAGGACAGTAACCTCTTCAAAGCAAAATTGAAAAATAACTGAAAGAAAAAACATCAAGGGATGGATTTTAAGCTCTTTGGGGCAGAGACTTTATCTGCATGTCATGCATATTGCTATGCTCAGTTGGCAATAAACATACAAAAAGCAACTAAAGGAGAGATTTTTCAAAGACATAGAAGGCACTGCTAGGAACCCAACTCCCTTTTAAACAGTGAGGTGGAAGCTTACCTGTCCTTGGTGCTTTTGTAAGCTTCATGCTAAGGGTGTAGCTAGCATAGAAAAGAAAATTCTGCAGCTGGGCCATGCCAGCCAACTCAGGCTTTGGGCCTGTTCCACTGTTGTATAGATTACCGGACTCAGGCTGGAGTCCAGGTTCTGGACCCTTCCAGACTAGGTTCTGGATCCTTCCAAAAGAGAAGCTAGCTGCAGGTTTTTCTATGTTGTGTAGACCTACCCTAAGCAGTGGTTCTCAACCTTTTTGGGCTCAGGATCTACTTGTAAATGTTTATGGCCTGTTGTGACTCAGTAAACAGTTGGCGGGTGGCTTACCCAGACCACCCGCCAACTATTTACTGAGTCACAACAGGCCAGGTAGTGGGACCCCAGAATTCACAGTCCTGGAACAGAGAGCCCTATGAGACAGGAGCTACCAAATGACCTCTGAAACATTCGGGCAACCCAAAATTGGGTACCCTGACCCAAGGGTTGAGACAACCTGACCTAAAAGGCTATTAAAGTCCCTTGGAAAAGTCTATATTAACTTTAAGGGTACTATACATTACTACACTTCCTACCTCGGCTCATCCTCTGTCTCTTGTATACAAGCAGTAGCTTGGCAGAAGATGGAATACATGTTCAGGTGTTTTCACCCAAGACAAGTCATAATTGTTCACTAGCTATCGATCCTCTTGCTTGAGTTCTAGTCATACAGATTCTGCCTCCAATCTCCCCTGTCCTTGAAAGAAAAATTGCTCCAAATGCAGTGTTAATAGTAAACCATTACCATTAACAAGGTTATAATCTCTGACTTAATTGCCAATCCTACAATAAACCCAAGGAAATCACTAAGGGCTTACAACTGATACACTTGCTTTAAGAATAAGATAATTTTGGTTGGATTTTACAAGATCAACACTCATTAAAAATGTGTTTGAAAGATTACAAATTAACTAAAAACGATCAGAAATATAATTTTAGTAGATTACCTGAACAACCTGGAATGCAGTCAAATCAAAATTTGTTTAAATGAAAAGTACCAACATCTCCACTTAAAATGACACAAAAAACAATGTGTGTTTTGACAGGAGGTGATTAGAGTCACTACTAGGTGGGGTTGTTCTCCCCTTTCCCCCCCCCCCCCCAAAAAGGGACACAAAACACGTGTACCAGATATAATGGACAGCTTTATTACCTGAAGAGTCAGGACAACATTTTCTGGCTGTGGAAGTCAAAGCAGATGGAGAATGTGTATAATGCACAGGCAGCATGCACAAAAACAAATCATGTGAGCAATGAATAATTAACTATAACAGAAACAAGAAAAATAGCAAAGAAGCAAAACAAAAAGCCACTGAACTAAGAAAAAATGCATAGAAGCACTGAATAATTAAGTCAAATTAATTATTTAAAGAAAATATATTATGAGTAGAGGGGTGGTTTTTGTTGTTGTTTCTTAGTGCCTTGGTAAGTTAAAAGGATTCAGGAATTCTTAATCCACTATAAATAGCTTTAAGTCTTAAAGTGAAAACAGACCAGTTATTTCTCTATAGACCATTAGTTATATGTCCTGAGACACTGCAGAGAAGAGGGGAGTTAGATATTGCATTAGTTTGCAATTTCTCAAAGAATTCCAGCTGCCAGAGCTGTTCCATAATACTTCTGCATTCTGAAGTTACTAATTGTTTTGGCATTACGAGAAGCAGTTCCAGTAGCAGTTTTCGTGCCTTGGCACATTATACAGGGAAATTATTCATCTGCAATATAAAAGCTGGAAGGAAACAAAATCTACAAGAGTGGAAAGGGGTAAAAGAAAGGTGGTGACAGAAAGCAGAAATCTCATTTAATAAGTTCATAAGTGCTTCTGCTTCCACATCTGCCTTTCAATATTTTTCCTGTTTTCCTTTCAAGTCACAAGAGTTTAAAAAACAATTCTTCCCTCATTTTCAGATCTTATGCACAGATTAAACAAAGAATTTCTCAATGCTATTTGTTTTTCTGCATCTTCATATGGCAATTCATACCTAATGGGTGTTTCCTCTTTTCCTGGTAAGTTAGAAAATAAGAGGGTGAGTTGTAAGTTGTTATACTGAAGGATGAAAGTCACTGAAAAGGAAAACATTTCCAAACACTTGAAGAATTCCTGACCCTATATTGAAACATTTTGCATCAGAAATTCCAGTTCAGTAAAACAAACTTTATAGAGCTGTTGAAATATGATGGGAGGTTTCTCAGGGTGACACACACACCTACCCCAGATGTGTGTTTAGGGCACACACTGGAGACTAGAACTTGGATCTCCCAAGTTCCTATGAGGGCTGCCCATTAATCTGCTAACTCAAGAAATTAACTGAAAAATTGTGAATAATTTTTGTTTTAATCATACTGTTAATAGAGTACCAATTGAAGTGTATTAAATATTTTAGGATATTTTTCTACATTTAAAATGTATAGATTTCAATTACAATATAGAATCAAAGTAGACAGGGCTCACATTATTATGAATTTGTGCTATAAAAATGATAAATAGTATTTATCTATTCACCTCATACAAGTACTGTAGCGCAATCTCTATTGTAAAAGTGTAATTTACAAATACTGATTTTGTTAAGTAACTGCATTCAAAATTAATACAATATAAAACTTTAGAGCCTGTAAGTCCACTCAGTCCCACTTCTTGTTCAGCCAGTCAAACACTTCAGTAGCTGGCTTTGCAAGGAATTTACATGTAAACATTCGAATGCCACTTTGTGCTTCGACGACCATTCCAGAGGGCATACTTCCATGCTGATGACGCCCATTTAAAAAAAAAAAAAAGTTAATTAAATTTGTGACTGAAATCCTGCGGGGAGAACTGACCCCAGCACGTGTTCATTTTAAGAACACTTTCATTTAAGGTTTGACAAAATGCAAGGAAGGAACCGGTATGAAATTTCTAAAGATAGATACAGCATACCCACGCCTTAAGAACCTGAAGCGCCTTCCAAAATCTGAGAGGGCGGAGGTGTGGAGCATGCTGTCAAGAGTCTTCCAAGAGCAACACACCTATATGGAACCTATAAAACCTGAACCACCAAAAAAAGAAAATCCACCTTTTGATGATGGCATCTGACTCAGATGATGAAAATGAACATGCATTGGTCTGCACCACTTTGCATCATTATCAGACAGAACCTATGAGCAGCAGGGTCGCATGCCCTCTCGAATGGTGGATGAAGAATGAAGGGACATAAGAATCATAGAATCACAGAACCATAGAGCTGGAAGAGACCTCAGGAGGTCATCAAGTCCAGCCCCCTGCCCAACACAGGACCAATCCCAATTAAATCAACCTAGCCAGGGCTTTGTCAAGCCGAGACAAACACCTCTAGGGATGGAGACTCCACTACTTCCCTAGGTAACCCATTCCAGGGCTTCACCACCCGCCTAGTGAAATAGTTTTTCCTAATATCCAACCTGGACCTTTCCAACCGCAACCTGAGACCATTGTTCCTTGTTCTGCCATCCATCACTACTGTGAACAGCCTATTTGGAACCTCCCTTAAGGAAGTTGAAGCCTGCTATTAAATCCCCCCTCACTCATCTCTTCAGCAGACTAAATAGACCCAACTCCCTCAGCCTTTCCTCGTAGGTCATATGCTCCAGCCCCCTAATCATTTTGGTAGCCCTCTGCTGGACCCTCTCCAATGCATCCACATCCTTCCTGTAATTGGGGGCCCAGAACTGGACACAATACTCCAGATGTGGCCTCACCAGAGCTGAATAAAGAGGAATAATGACATCTCTGGATCTACTGGCAATGATCCTCTTAATGCAACCTAATATGCCATCAGCCTTCTTAGCTACAAGGGCACACTGTTGACTCCTATCCAGCTTCTCATCCACTGTAATCCCCAGGTCCTTTTCTGCAGAACTACTACTTAGCCAGTTGGTCCCCAGCCTGTAACAATGCTTGGGATTCTTCTGTCTCAAGATTCTTCTGTACTTGTCCTTGTTGAATCTCATCAGATTTCTTGTGGCCCAATCCTCCAATTTGTCTAAGACACTCTATCCCTGCCCTCCAGCATATCTACCTCTCCCCCAGCTTAGTGTCATCTGCAAACTTGCTGTGGGTGCAACCCATCCCCTCATCCAGGTCATTAACGAAGATGTTGAACAAAACCGGTCCCAGAACCAAACCTTGGGGCACTCCACTAGAAACCAACCACCATCCTGACATCGAGCCGTCGCTCGCTACCCGCTGGGCCCGACCTTCCAGCCAGCTTTCTATCCATCTTACCGTCCATTTAACCAATCCACATTCCCTTAACCTGCTGGCAAGAATATTGTGGGAGACCGTATCAAAAGCCTTGGTACATCACATCCACTGACTTTCCCAAATCCACAGAGCCAGTTACCTCATCATAGAAGCTAATCAGATTGGTCAAGCACGACTTGCCCTTCATAAATCCATGCGGACTATTCCTCATCACCTTCTCTTCTTTCAAGTGCTTCAAAATGGTTTCGTTGAGGATCCCATTCATGATTTTTCCAGGGACTGAGGTAAGTGTGACCGGCCTATAGTTCCCTGGATCGTCCTTCCCTTCCTTAAAGATAGGCACTACATTTGCCTTTTTCCAATCATCCGGGATCTCTCCTGATCTCCACAACTCCACAACTTTTCAAAGATAATGGCCAAAGGCTCCTCAATGACATTTGCCAACTCCCCTCAGTACCCTCGGATGTATTAAGTCCGGACCCATGGATTTTTGTACGTTTAGCTTTTTAAAAATAGAACGGGTTAGGAACTTTCTCCACCACGGGCTGTCCACCTTCGTCCCATATTGCGTCACTTAGAGCATTAGTCTGGGAGCTGACCTTGTCCGTGAAGACAGAGGCAAAGAAAGCATTAAGTACTTCAGCTTTCCCCACATCATCTGTCACTAGGTTACCACCCTCATCCAGTAGGGGCCCCACACCCTCTCTGATCACCTTCTTCTTGCTAACATGCCTGTAGAAACCTCTCCTGTTATCCTTCACATCCCTTGCGAGTTGCAATTCCAACTGCGCTTTCGCCTTCCTGATAACTCCCCTGCATTCTCGAGCTATACATTTATACCCCTCCCTAGTCATCTGTCCAAGTTTCCACTTTTTGTAAGCTTCCTTTTTGTGCTTAAGTTCACAAAGGATTTCCCCGGTAAGCCACTCCGGTCTCCTACCATATTTGCTTCTCTTGCTACACATTGGAATGGTTTCTTTCTGTGCCTTTAGTAAGGCTTCTTTAAAATACTGCAGCTCTCCTGGGCTCCTTTCCCCTTCATGTTAGCATCCCAGGGGATTCTGCCCATCAGGTCTCTGAGGAAGTCAAAGTCTGCTTTTCTGAAGTCCAAGGTGTGTATTTTACTACTCTTTCTTCCTTTGGTCAGGATCCTGAAATCTACCATCTCGTGATCACTGCTTCCCAGGTTATCACCCACTTCTACTTCCCCTATTAGTTCCTCCCTGTTTGTGAGCAGCAGGTCAAGCTGCGCATAGCCCCTGGTCAGATCCTTCAGCACTTGTACCAAGAAGTTATCCCCAACATTCTCCAAAAACTTCCTGGATTGTCTGTGTACTGCCGTATTGGTCACCCAACAGACGTCAGGGGGATTAAAGTTCTCCATGAGAACCAGGGCCTGTGATCAGGAAACATCTCTCAGTTGTCTGAAGAAATTTTCATCTACCTCATCCACCTAATCTGGCAGTCTATAGCAGACACCAACCACATCATCACTGCTGTTGCTTACACCTCTAAACTTGACCCATAGACTCTCAACAGGCTTTTCTCCCTCTATATACTGGCATTCTGAGCAATCATAGTGCTCTCTTACATGCAGTGCAACTCCACCTCCTTTTCTCCCCTGCCTATTCTTCCTGAACAGTTTATACCCTTCCATGACAGAGCTCCAGACATGCGAGTCATCCCACCAAGTCTCTGTTATCCCAATCAAATTGTAATTATTGGACTGAGCCAGGGCCTCCAATTCTTCCTGTTTGTTACCCAGGCTTCTCGCATTGGTGTACAAACACCTTAGATAACCAGTTGATCGCCCTACCCTCTCCATTTGAATCGGGGTCCTCCCTTATTGCTCGTTCCTCTTTGCATTTCTTCCCGGTATCCGACTTCCCCACTCCCCTCAGGGTTTTGGTCACCGTCCCCCAACGAACCTAGTTTAAAGCCCTCCTCACTAGGTTTGCAAGCCTGCCCGCGAAGATGCTCCTTCCTCTCTTGGTTAGGTGGATCCCATCTCTTCCTAACAATCTGTGTGCCCGGATCAGAGTCCCATGATCGAAGAAACCAAAGCCCTCTCTCTGACACCGCCTGCACAACCACGCATTTACTTCCTCAATTCAACGGTCCCTGCCCAGTCCTTTCCCTTCAACAGGGAGGATGGACGAGAACACCATTTGCGCTCCGAATTCTTTGATCCTTCTTCCCAACTCTACGTAATCTGCAATAACATGCTCAAGGGCATTCTTGGCCATATCGTTAGTTCCCACGTGGAGAAGCAGGAAGGGGTAGCAATCCGAAGGTTTGATCAGTTTTGTAAGACTCTCAATTACATCTGAATTCGAGCTCCTGGTAAGCAGCACACCTCTCGAGATTCCAGGTCCGGACGGCAGATGGATGGCTCAGTCCTTCTTAGGAGGGAGTCCCCGACCACCACCACCCGCCTTCTTTTGGGGGTGGTGGTCGTGGAACCCCCCTTCCCAAGACTATGCATCCCATGCCTTCCAGTAGAAGTGGTTCCCTTCCGATTTCTTCCTTGTGAGGTCCCTTCCAAAGCATTCACCATCGCAGAGCCTGTGGAGAGAGCCTGAAAGCAATTACTTACCTCTGTTGGAATGGAGGATTCCTGTGCTGGCCTTTTTTTCCTTCTAGAAGTTGCATGCTGCCAGTTCTCTTCCTCATCGTGTACTGCCCTCTCAAGCTCTTCCGCCTGCTTTGCTTGCAGGATTAAAAGCTGCCATCTATCGAGGAAGTCTTCATTCTCTCTGATCGAGCGGAGGGTCGACACTTGGGACTCCAGTCCTCTAATTTTTTCCTCCAAAATGGCGACCAGCTTGCACTTAGTTCAGATGAAATCCCTTCTTTCTTCTGGGAGGAAGACAAACATGGTACATGCTGTGCAGGTAACAGCAGCAAACCTATCACTATCCATACCTGCTGTACTAAAAAAGGGTTTAAAGGAAAGGCAAGAGTACCTCGCCCCCTTCTCAACTCCCTCTCTAAACTCCCTGTTTGCAATCACCTGTTCGCAAGCTCCCTGGTCACTGACTCACTCCTTTATAAAGCCCTGGACTGCCTGATAGTCCCTCCCCCTACCAAGGCTCAGCCAATCAGCAGAGGCTTCTAGATTTCAAACTTTACTGTATCTTGCGCACAGATATTTTATGACGCAGGCTAAAAATCCACTCTCATTTTCAGGTTGCACTGTAAATAAGAAACACGAAGCATTATTTTCCACAAATGTAAACAAATTTGTCTTAACTGGATGAAGAAAAAGGATTGAATGGACTCGAGAGAAAAAAAAAAAACTAACAACATTGTTTTTTGGATACATAATTACACATTTGTATGTTCAACTTTCATTAAAAAAAAAGATGGTACTACACTACTTGTATTAGATGTATTGAAAATATTAGTGCTTTTGTTTTTTACAGTGCAAATATTTGTATTCAAAAATAAAGTGAGCACTTTTCAATTACAGCACAGGATGCCAAGTGTAATCAATATATTTGAAAATGAAATAAAAATATTTAAATAAATGGTATTCTATTATTTAGTAACACAATTAATCACTTTTTTAAAAAACCACTTGATAGTCCTTGTTACTACACTGTCATTCAGACATCTCACCTGAATTCGCTGATCGCTAAGTTACGTTGGCAATTTTGGATGAGGGCGTGTCTAGTTTTTTTGGAAAAAACTGCAACATCTCAGCTTCATCCCATTGTGGAACAGGAAAGTTATCAATATTTCAAGACATTTTGTAGGATGGGAAACCTGTGTCTCTTCCAGCTCCAGTTAAGACACCCATCCATCCATATGATAACATACGGATATTTATTTTATGTACATCCAGAAACTCCAGAAACTACTATTGGAAACATCATCAGATTTAGCTCAAATGTATAAAAGGTAGCAATGACACTGGATACATTTTTCATATAGTGAAATTTTATGCTCCACTGTAAATGGGTATTTAAAAATCTCATTTAGAAAACAAAAAAGCAAGTTCACCTGTCTCATAAAACCCACCTAGAATCATGATAGAAATGTAGCTGTGTTAGTCTGGTGTAGCTGAAACAAAAAACAGGACTATGTAGCACTTTAAAGACTAACAAGATGGTTTATTAGGTGATGAGCTTTCGTGGGCCAGACCCACTTCCTCAGATCAAATAGTGGAAGAAAATTGTCACAACCATATATACCAAAGGATACAATTAAAAAAAAAAAAAAAAATGAACACATATGTAAAGGACAAATCAAATTTCAGAACAGAAGCGGGATTGGGGGGGGGGGGGGAAGGAAAGGTAAATGTCTGTGAGCTAATGATATTAGAGGTGATAATTGGGGAAGCTATCTTTGTAATGGGTAAGATAATTAATGTCTGTTTAAACTTAGGCGTAAAGTGTCGAATTTAAGCATCAATGACAGTTCAGAGGATTCTCTTTCAAGTGTGGTCTTAAAAAAGGTCTTTGAAGCAGGATGCAGGTAATCAAGTTGTTGAGACAATGGCCTTTCTGGTTGAAATGGCAAGAAACTGTTTTTTCTTTGTGATCCTGTCTGATATCTGTTTTGTGGGCATTGATTCTTTGGCGAAGTGTCTGAGACGTTTGTCCAATGTACATAGCAGACGGACACTTTCGGCACGATAGCATAAATTATATTTCTGGATGAGCAGGAATGTGTGTTCTTGATCTTATAACTCACTTGGTTAGGTCCAATAATGGTATCAGCAGAGTGAATATGTGGACAAAGCTGGCAACGGGGTTTGTTACAAGGGAAGGTACCAGGGTTGGTATTAGTGTGGTATGTCCTGTGGTTGTTGGTAAGAATCATCTTGAGGTTAGGTGGTTGTCTATAGGTCTGTCTCCCAGAGCCTCTTGGAGTTTAGTATCCTGTTCCAGTATAGGCTGTAGTTTATTGATAATGTGTTGGACAGGTTTAAGTTGGGGGCTGTAGGTGATGACAAGTGGTGTTCTATTGTTGGTTTTCTTGGGTTTGTCTTGGGGTTTGTCTTGAAGTAGATGGTTTCTAGGTATTCGTCTGGCTCTTTTTTATTTCTCCGGGTGGGTAGTTGAGGTTTATAAATGCTTGGTAGAGATCCTGAAGTTTCTGGTCTCTGTCAGTGGGATTAGAGCAGATGCGGTTGTATCGAAGGGCTTGGCTATAGACGATGGATCGTATGGTGTGTTCTGGATGGGAGCTGGAGGCACGTAGGTAACTGTATGAGTCAGTGGGTTTTCTGTAGAGAGTGGTGTCTAATTTTCCATTGGTGATTTGTACTGTGGTGTCCAAGAAATGGATCTCTCGTGTAGAATGGTCCAGGCTGAGATTGATGGTGGGGTGTAGGTTGTTAAAATCTCTGTGGAATGTCTCCAGTGTTTCTTGGCCATGCGTCCAGATCATAAAGATGTCATCAAAAGAGCCAGTGCTATGTACATTGGACAAACGTCTCAGACACTTCGCCAAAGAATCAATGCCCACAAAACAGATATCAGACAGGATCACAAAGAAAAAACAGTTTCTTGCCATTTCAACCAGAAAGGACATTGTCTCAACGACTTGATTACCTGCATCCTGCTTCAAAGACCTTTTAAGACCACACTTGAAAGAGAATCCTCTGAACTGTCATTCATGCTTAAATTCGACATTTTACGCCTAAGTTTAAACAAAGACAATTATCTAACCCATTACAAAGATAGCTTCCCCCAATTATCACCTCTAATATCATTAGCTCACAGACATTTACCTTCCCCTTCCCCCCCCCCCCCATCTCCCTTCTGTTCTGAAATTTGATTTGTCCTTTTCATATGTGTTCTTTTTTTTTTTTTTTAATTGTATCCTTTGGTTTATATGGTTGTGACAATTTTCTTCCACTATTTGATCTGAGGAAGTGGGTCTGGCCCACGAAAGCTCATCACCTAATAAACCATCTTGTTAGCCCTAGAATCATGGCAGCATGATCAGCTGGGTGGTTTGTGGGGACATAACTATAGTTCCAGTCAATTTTTGGTTTATCCTGGAAGAAGGTGAGGGTGACTAGACAGACTCTATAGGATGAATAGCGGTGGTTGCCCCAAAACCTGCACTCCTCCATAACCGCCTCAACCCTCCTATGGAGGAGAGGGACCCAGGTGATTAGGGGGACATTCACCATGTGGAGGCAGGAACCGGTGCAGCCCGGCAGCCTTCTCCACCCTGCTGTGCCGCCCTCTCCCAGCCTGCAACCCCCCTTTCCACGCTCCTAATGAGTGGAGTGGAGGTTGGGGAAGGGAGGAGAGAAGAGGCAGGGCCTGCAGCAGTGGGTTGCGCTGGGCCTGATGCATAGGAGGAAGGTTGCCCGAAGCTACGTGCCTCCCTTGGGATGGCCTTGGTGCTAGGACAACTACTAAGACGACAGTCCACTTTACAAACGGAGTGGGCTAGGTGGGCTTAGTGCACAAGATTACAGCTGACAGTGGTTTCCAATTTCCCATTAATTCTATCCCAGTTCCTGAAGTTGGCAGGACCTATGGATGTCACTGACAATTGAAAGGCTTTGTTCAAAGTGTGTCAGTCAGTCCATGAAATCCAACCTCTAGGTTTCCTTACATATGGGCAAGGTGTTTGGTCTGGCCCTGCAGCAAAACCCTCCCTTAGGATCAGTTCCAAACATCTGGATACTATGCAAATGGGCTTAATATCAGCAAGGCTTCCCAGAAAAACTTTAGGTCAATGGGCATGACTCTAGTGACCAGATTCATTTTTCTGCACACATACTGTACCACCCACAGCATGCTCCAAGAACATATAGCCTACCAGATGGTAAAAAGTATACTCCACCACCAATTTGGGCCCTGTTAAAGGTCCTCACTGCAGCAATTCAACCCACTGCACTGCTTGAGACATGGCCCACTGTGCCATAGGGATAAGGCAGGAAAAACATGTTTCCATAATCACTTCAGAATAAAAAAATATTTTATCAGTGGAATGTGAAAAACTCAGCTGTCGGGAGGTAGCAAATGGAACCAGCCTAGAACTGAACAATTGTGGTTTTCTAACTTTAGCATGCTTCATTTGGGGCGGGCGGGTGAGGAGAAGAGAGAGCGCACGAGTTTAGTCTGAGAGAGAGAGAGAGAGAGAGAGAGTTACATTTTTATAGCTGGAGTGCTAGAGAAAACTGCTGCTAAGATTGCCTGAGTAATTCTATTTTAAAGAATATTTTCAGTCAGGTTTTGGCTCTTCCAGGACATAAATAAAACAAATAGAAAAAAAGACATATATATTTTACAATAAATATTTACAGGCAATCATGTCTGCTTAAAAAGCATTATTAAAGGGTATAAATGATTTTAGCACCTGAATATCAGCAGGAATCCCTTGTTTATAACTAGTCAAAATCTGCCTTTTTTGTTTTTAAACATTGGCTTCAAATATTTGTTTTACACAAAAGATTCAATGCATTTCACAAACCATTTCTTACAAAAATGTTCTTAGCATTTTTCAAAAAAGATTTTTACATGGTATTTCTTTGGAAACATGAAAATAACCGGATGTCAATCACATATCCAATTATTGTTAGGTTAAGTTATTCTCTTCTTTAAACAGAGAATGTTAATCTTTCAGCTAAATTATGAACACATACACTTCCATTACTATGTGTAGATAAATTACCTTTTGATAATCACCCTTCACACTTCCAAACTGCTGCTGTGCTAGTTTTTTGATGAGATCTGAAAGTAAGCAAGAACATTCCAGAGTTTTAGAGAACGTAAGTTAGAAAATGGAAGTAAATTACATTGCTGGTTAGGTGGGACAACACTGAGAACAGAAGTCAAATATGACAGATAAACATATCTGAGCGTGACTAACTATGGCAGAATACTATATTTTTAAACGTACCTGTACATTTTATGAGAATCATGAAAGATAATCAGGTTAATGAGCTCATACTGAGACGCAGTAAAGGCAGGGTTTGTTTTTAAAGTTGATCCTATGTGCTGTAGAGGCCAGTGAAGTGATAAATTAGATACTAGGTTACCTACTACCTAGCCATATCGATTTGGGTAATCTTAATGCCCCTTGTTTATGACAGGTCAACCATATCTTTGTTGGAAAATATGTCTACTCAGCAATTAAGGTAGGGTTTTTTTTTAATCATAACAATCCTAAAAAGCCTATCATCTATGCACCCTACAACTATATAACTGATGCTTAAATACTCCTGTGTGGATCTTCAATGTAGCTTTTTCCACATCTCAGGCAAACAGCGCCTGGTCTGGAGCCAGTAGATGTCAGACCAGAGTTGACTCTGGAGCTTTCCTAGACCTTGGAATCAAAGGCCAAACAGAATTCTGAAACTCACCTACTTGTTATTATGGCTTATTATCTGCATTACCACAGTGCCCATGTTGTGCTAGACTACTCGCTCAGCCCAGCACGTTCTTTTCCAATTGAATTTAAGTGACACCAACTACACAGTGACAGCCAAAAAGTGGAAGAAAAGTTCACTACAGAATATTCTAACTGAAAGAAGGCTCCAAGGGGTAGCTGAGTTAGTCTGTACAGGAAAAAACAAATTATCTGGTAGCACTTTATAGACTAATAAAACATGTAGATGGTATCATTAGCCTTCGTGGGCACAGCCCACTTTTTCAGATGACCGGAGTAGGCTGACAGTTTATTTTTAAATTAATATTCTGTACATATTAGTTCAACTGTAAGCTCTTTAGGACACAGACCCTTTTGTTACGCATTCATAAAGGTCCAACTATGCTGGGGCTTCTAGGCACTATTGCAAACCAAACAATGGAATTTTCAGGTACATCACTATGCGTTAATTTTCCTCAATAAAAAAAGAAAGTTGAGACAACCCAGGATATTATGTCTGACTGATATGAAGTCCTGCTACCCTATACCATCAGTTTAAATCCAGACCAGATGGCAGTGGCTGACTATAGTTCATTGATGGCCATTTAATAGCCTATGTGAAGTAGCGTTGGGGGAGTCAATCCAATTCCTACTGAACATGTGGCAGTGTATTGATTTTGGCACATCTGGAAGGCTAAGATTTCTCCTAAACTCTCATTCTCACCCTTATCGTTGGTCCCTCCAGTAAGAGAGGTGATATCACTGGCAGACAAGTAATACAATGCAAGCTTTCTATTATCTGTTTCGCTTCCATTCTGTTGCTCAAAGAGGATTAAGAGTTTTGGGGACTGAAGTTAATGCAGTACTATTCAAAAATAAAATTCATTAAAAAAAGTAAAAAAGTCATATGATGTGCTCAACGGGTTAGCAGGGGTATCTGTGGCTCCCACTTTCTCTCCAAGCTTTTTACAGCAAAACCCAGGGAGCTAAAAACCTGAATACCTTCACTGGCTCCCTAAAATAAGGCTTACAGGGAAATTTACAGGGAAAAATGAAATGAAGGGCTTTTTTAAAAAGTGTCTTTTTCTGAGAAAGTGTGCGAGGTAATATTTTCAGTTGGTGAAAGTGAAGATTTCGAGCTAAAGACATCTTCAACAACTGCGTAACTAAAACCTTGTCTCTTTCACCAAGAAAACTTGGCCCAACAGAAGGTATCACCTCACCCATCTTGTTTTGCTAATATCTTGGGATCAAAACACAACAATAATGCAAACATCAAAGAAAAGATGCAAACATGTAATGGGGAAGGCAGCAGTGTGGCTGTTCTAGACACCAAAGTAGATGTACTCATTGAGGAAACTGCAGCTACCAAGATTGACTGGAAGGAGGGAAAATTACTGCTAACTCATCCTTTCATAGAAACGGCATAGTAAAGTGGAAACGGGGAATAGCAAAGCTATTACAATAATAAAAGCCATATAAGAACAGAGAGAGATTGGTAGCAATAGCAGATGATTAAGGAGTTTGTACTGCAAAGCATCAACATTTGGAGAAAACCAAAAAATGCTGGAACAATAGAGGTGACTGCCTAAAGAACAGAGGCACATATATTTCTGGAAGGCACAGAATCATAATCAAGGTAAGTATTTTAAATCATGGCTATTAAACACTTCAAACAAAGGTTGGCTAACATTTAAAGAGACGAACAATTGCAGGTGTGATAAGCAACACACCCAAGTTGTGAGATTGCAAACATATTGGGAATCAGCAAGGAGTCTTTACTGCATCAAAATCAGTAAGGGCATGTCTACACAGCAAAATTATTTTGGGATACCAGAGCTATCCCAAAATAGCTACCACGCGTCTTTTGAACACGTCCACTATTTCGAAATATAGCACGTGGTGTTTTGCCATCGCTGTAAGCTTCATTCTACGAGGAGTAAGGGGTGGCCTGAAATAGCGCTTTATTTCAGAATTTAGCACGGTGCAGACCAATGTCTCTCAACCTTTTTTTATAAAGTACCCCTTTAAAAAGAATTAAGTACCCCCACTACTTACAGTTTTCAGACAATTTTTTTTTCTACCATTGCAACACATTTGTTTAAACAACTTAATCATAACCGGGCAGGTGATGAAATTTCTGGATGTAAAAAGTACAAAAATAATAAAGTGCTATAAAACTTAAAACAAAAATTCAGTTCTCTCCAAACTTCAGTTGTGTTGAAGTACCCTCCAGACATCTCTCGAGTACCCCTAAGGGTACTCATACCACTGGTTGGGAAACACTGGTGTAGACTGCCAAATGACAAAATAAGCCATTCTGAAACAGACTCGAAATAAGGTACGCAATTTGCACAGTGCAAACTGTGCATCTTATTTCGAGTGCTGTGTAGACGCACCCTAAAAGAGCTCAAGGACTCTGGGCATAGATTTTACATTTCCTGAGATTTCTGATACAATACAGAAACAAAGCAGAATATAACCCACTGATGTAACAATGCTACACTACACAAATTCAATTTAATTGACTCAGCCATACAATGCAGAATTCTACAAAAATACTACACACCTTTCCCACATCAACAGAAAAACTGAATTTCATTAAAAAAAGCTTCTATATCTAAAATCAACTTGTGACCCACTTAGTACATAGGAGTGTAATGTAAGTTCCCTGTTTCTCTAAACAGGTGTCTTTTATAATAATCAACAATGGTTTGAAAATTTCCTTTTTGCTTTTACTATAGCAACTGATAAAATGAGAGCCATTAAAACTTCAGGAGTGGAGGAAGTCCTTTAAGCCCAAGTTTTATGTGAAAGAGTGGACATATTTATGATGGTAGATTTGCATATACCCCCATTGTTTTATTTAAAAAAAAAACCCACTTTGGATCAGATCCTCAAGTAGTGTAAGCTAGTATAATTCTACTGAATTCGATGCAACTGTGCAATTTACACTTAATAGCTGGCCCTTTGTCATTTATTTGTAGGGCCCAGCCTTAGACCATCTACTTATACAAAAGCTTCAGAAGGGTAGCCGAGTTAGTCTGTAACAGGGAAAACTTAAACAAACAGACTAGTAGCACCTTAAAGACTAACAAAACTGTAGATGGTATCATGAGTTTGTGTTGTTTTTTAAGTTTTTACTTATACAAAGTACAACCAAGATGTTGCGCAGGATTAGAAAAACTGAATAAAAAAAATAAAAGATTCTTGGCAATAGCTGATCTTACATTCTGAACATAGGACAGTATGGGCCTAAAAAGGATATTGGACTCTGTATGAATATGCACAAATAGCAGGTTTCCCACACTTGAATCAAAAAAGTTTCAAGCAAGCAATGGGTGTGCTACCTGCAACTGATTCAAAATACTTTCTTAAAATGTAATGTAACTAAAGGCTGCTGGTACCGCAACTTATTGAACAGCTGATAAGAACTCCCATCACCACATAAGGTTAATGCAGTTACATCAGCAGCTAATAAAATAGCTGAAGATGTTGATAAAAAAAAAAAAATCACTGGCACCCTTTTTATGTTGACATATTATGTACTGTTGTGTAATATAAGTGACAAAAACAACAAAACAGAAGCAGTTTGGCAGGATCATTATGATATTTCTGAAATAAAATGCATCAGTTTTAGTTTTGCAGGACTTTTTGGGAGGAAGGGGTGTTCCAATGTGGGTTGATGATAGACTTCACAACACTGGAATTTCTTACGGAACTGAAGTTAAGTTTTATAATCAGTATAACTTGGTAGGCACCGTTGCCATTTTGGAGTAAAGAATTAAACAGAAATCAGCCAAATACCATATGTTAAACAAAACAAAAACAAGAGTTAAGTAACTTCTTATTTTTAAATGAATTTGAAAAGGCTCTGAATTGTGGTTCTGAATCACAGAAGTTTACTCAGAGCTAGACACCATTACCTCATTGCTGCTCACAGCTGTCAGTCAAGATGATAGAACTAATTCTCCATCAATTTTTCATAGTATTTCTGTGTACACAGTTTTTCCAAACTGTGAATTACTGCATACTCTCCAAAGCAGGCCCAACAGAAAAACTAACTTTATAATGTTCAAGATGAACATGACTAATTGCTAAATTAAGGATGTGAACATATAAATGTGTAAACAGTTAATTGATGAGCTCTGGTTTAATCAGTTAATGTTCACAGTTACACGGTTACACACAGACAGACTCCTGTTCCACTCCTGGGGAGATGCCTGCCGCACCACAATGCTGCCTCTTATATAGGGGCAGCAGTGTGGGGTGGCAGCCGGGCTCCTCAGCAACCAGCTGCAGGTGTGTATAAGCATGCTACTGCTGAGTTTGTCAGCAGTTACACAGTTATCCACATTTTAACATTCCTATGCTATAGAATACATATTATGTCCCTTCAATTAGACAAAATAAACATTAATTACTGTATGAAGTCCAGATTTCACTCCACACGTTGAACTGGTCACAAAACAAAATGACCACTACTCTACTAGTACTTTTCTCTATCTAGAAAATCTGTCACATATACATTCAGTCCTTGGTAAGGTTTCCAGATATGTCACGGACTACCAATTCTCTCTAATAGGGGTCAGTCATTTATGCAAACAGCTATCACTACGATTCTTCCCATTTAACATTTTATAAGTTCTTTGGTATCAACTGTAGTAACATCAGTCAAAATGAACTCATTTGATATTAAATGTGCAAGTTATGCAATACCATCACTGTTGTAAGTTTTTGACAACACAAATCGAATTCCTTTCAGATGTAAAATGTAGAAAGATTTGTCATTACGCCATGGAAGTAGAAGATGCCACAACTTGACTGAGCACATGTATAGAGTCCAATTCTTAAAAAGGAAGATATCGCGAAAAGCATGATGACCTTTGTTTACAAATTAACTGCATTACCTTTTAAATCTATGACTGAGCAGATGCTTGCATTGTTTCACATGACCAGTAATCCAAGGTCTTAACACAGAACACATTTTATCACTGAGGTTAAAGAGCTTTACTTTATAAGGCTCACTTACTATACTAATTATGTTAATGCTTTACTCAGTCCCTTTCCTGCTTTCCACACACATGCAAGATGTTAAAGCAGATGGCAGATTGAACTATTCACTTATTATACCACCAACTTACTGATACTAACACCTCCTTGCAGAGCTTCATATGAACACTCCTTTCCACATGGTGTGAGCATTGTGTAGATATTTCTAAATATGGTTATTCAATGATGCAATACACCATAAAGTTTGTTTCTTGGCACTATACAACAGAAAGGAATGACAAAAGATAATAGCGACTTTTCGTTAATATCCAGATAGCTTACTGCTATCAACACAACAAACCACAGTAAAACTCCAATAGTCCGGCATCCCCGATAGTTTGGCATCAAAATGGCAAGAGCCTAGTGAGTGAGCTTAGTCAAAAAATGAGTCACAAGGTAACAGCGGCAGCAGCTGAACTGAGCAAAAAGGGTAAAAAAGGCTTAAAAAAAAACTAAAACATTACAGTATACTGCATACAGTATGTACAATAAAAAGGGTTAAGAACACTTTATATACAGTATATAATGTAACCTGCTTATAGTACCTCCTGATAGTCCGGCATATCTGATAATCCGGCACCACCTAAATCCCATAGTTCCGGATTATCGGAAGTCTACTGTAGTACAATTCTCACTCCCAGGAAAGTTTTACAGGACTAGGTGACAGTGGGGAGGGCGGGGCGCCAAAACCAAAAGTCAGGACAATACAGTTGATGGGGGGAAGGGTTTATTTAAATTGCAGAGAAATCACTTTTCCTATTGTTGGTTACAGCATAAATAAATTTCATGGATGTAAAATTTGCACGCCTCCTGCTGGTCCTTGAGTTCCCTGGTCAGTGCAGCCGCAACAGCCTTCTGTTGGTAGCTGTCCATAAACGCAGGCAGACCAGCATATGGCATCTGGAGTCAGGCAGGGTGCAGAGAAACAGACACCCAATAGTTGGAGACTGATGGTCTCTTTATATAACGCAAAGGGTAGGGTGCATGGAGCATGCGTCACCTCTCCCCCATGCACCTAAAGAAGTAGTGAGGTCTGCCAGCGCTTACAGAACATGGGGCTGAAGCCCTGACTGCTGGCGCCCCTTTCCCCAATGCCACCTACCACAGGGCTGAAATGCCTTTTCCCAGCTCCCACACCGCTAGCTGCAGCCCCCAACCCCTGCCCCCCAAGCAGGCCTGTTTCCAGGAGTCCCTTGCCACCACAGAGCTTCAGCTGTTTCTGGCTGGCCCTCACCAGCAGGATGAAGCCCCTTTCTCTGGCAGCCTCCATCACTGGCAGCAGCCTCCCATCTCCCCAACAGCCCATACCACTGGCAGCAGTCTCCCATCTACCCAACAGCTCATACCCAACAGGATTAAGCCCCTGCTGCTGGCTGCAGCTTCCTCTCCTTCCCCTCCCCGCCACCCCCATCCTGCAGCTCCATTCTCTGTGGTCCCAGACGCTGGCAGCACCCCTATCCCCTCCGACAGTCCCGTTCTGCAGCAGCACCTGCCATGCATCATCAGCGCCCATCTCTGATGGCCCTCACCTCCCAGTAATAGCCACCAAACCAAGTGGCCCTAATCCCCAGCACGCACTTCCGCTAAAGTGCCATCCGTGCTCCCTCCCACTCCTCAAGCCATGAGTGGTAGGGCTCAAGAGGAGAGCAGCAGGGCTTAATCCTGCATGCCTGGATTTCCCCACGGGGGAGAAGCCTCCAGAGTCCATGGGCAGAATCAGGGCCAGATTAACCTTTGGGCCCAGAGGCAAAAATTTTGTGGGCCCTCAAGGGGATAATGGAGCAGGGCATTGGGATGCCCTTCCCCAGAGCAAGGTGGCAGCTAGAAGCGAAGGGCTATGGATGGCAAGAGCAGCTCTGCTCCGCTCAGGTCAGTGCAAGGTGATTATTTACAAACTGGCAGTTCAGGCACACAGAGGCCTGACTGGACCTGTGCTGCCAATAGGACTCTTTCCCTTGAGGGCAGGACCATGCCATGCCCCACAGCCCCTTGACTCAACAGCCCCCGGCTCCCTATAGCCAGAACCCACTGGAGCCCTGCCAGAAGCTTAGCACCTTGCACATCACCCCTGCCCACAGCCCCACTGCTGATGCCCAGAACCTCCATTCTTTAGTCCCAACTCACATTTCTTTCCTGCTACCTCACAGCCCAGCGCACACAACCAGGCCCTCCTAGAGACCCCGACCCACACACTCTGCTTCCTGGACAGCAAGATGAGGACAAAGCAGGTACTTCTAAAGAGCAGTAACCACTTAATTGTAAGTATATATTTTAATTTTTTACCTATTATTAGTTATAATAATGCAGTATGTCTTTTTAATTGGCGCTCAACTTACTGTTATTTTGAATGTTTGTACTGCATAGTTCTGATTGATTGCTATTGAACTCGCTTAAATACAAGCAAATTTACCAGGTGTCCAGTATTTGGCATAGGGAAATATGGTCACCCTCGCTGTAACCAATCCATGAATAATGTGCGATTTCTCCGCAGTCTCTCAAACTATGGGTCCCTGCCTAAAAAGGGGTCATAAGCCTCTTAGGAGAGTCATGGTATTGCCACGTTTACTTTGCTGCTGGTGACAGCACTGTCTGAACCTGGGTGATAGGAGGACAGTAGTTGCTGCCCAGATGTCTAGCTCTAGGGGCAATGTTGCTACCAGCAGAAGCACAGAAGTAAGGTAGCAATTCTGAAAAAACAGAAGTAAGGATGAGACCAGCAGCTGTCACTCTTTGTTCTGCCTTCAGGGCTGGGCAGCCAGATACCAAATTTCAGGTGGGAAGGCCAACTCTCACAGCAGCAAATTCGGTAGATCCAGAACTAGGGATGTTAGCAAATGTTTATTTTTGTAAACATGTAACCGCTGAATTTATCAGAGGTTACACGTTTACTTACAGGGAGGGCAGGTCGGAGCCGGTGCTCACAAGGAGAGGGCTTCTAAACAAGCTCCCTTGCGAGCATCGTATCTCACCTGCTCCCTGTGCTGCTGCCTCAGTAGGAGACAAGCAACTCCACAGGAGCCAGCACATGCAGGGAGCCAACTTAAAAAACTGGCTCCCACAGGCACTGGCTCCCGCCTCCCCCCTTTTTGCTGCCTCTGATACAGAGGCAGCAGGGAGGTGCGTGTAGTAGTTAGGATTAACCGATAAACCCAGACTTATTGATTATTCACATAAATGACTACATGCAAACATCCCTATCCCTAACTATTAGGGATCATCATTATTATTATTGTTCTTCACATATAAAAAAAGTTTTAAAAAATTACTTTGGGCCAAAATCAGACCTAATGTTACTCCAATAAAAGTTAATGAAGTTGCACCAGAAATACATTTGCCCCTCTTATGCTTAAATAGAATATTAGGCCTTGATTCTCCAAAGCAGTTAAGCACATGCCTAATTTTAAGTGAGTAGTTCCCATGACTTCAGTGGGGCTATTTAAATGTATAAGCAACTTTCTGAATCTGGGACTAAGACCATGAAGGAAAACTACATCGTGATAAAGTTGCTCACCACTTTGTGTCAAAATGCTCTCACTCTTAACACGTCCTGGTATTTCATAATATAACTCAAGTCAACAGGATTACTCATATACTTAGTGCTTTTCTGGACTGGTGTCAATGTGAGCACACCTACTGTAAAATTAAGCAATTTCACAACACTTAGAAAATGTACTTATTAGTCTGAAATTAATGTATTACTGCTGTTTCAAACTCACAGTTTCTTTTAAAACATGATCTGTATGGAGCTGTGCCATGTTTTAACACAAACTTTCACGATTAGCGAAGGCACAGCAAGTTTCATGCTTATCACTGGAGATATCAAAAATAATTTGATTTCACAGAAAAGATGGTGAAAATGATGACCATGCAATTAAAGTCTGTTTTGACTTCATGTGACTGATCCAAAGCCAACCGAAGTCAGTCAGAATCCAGTGGATAGGAGCTGGATCTGATCATGAGTGAAAAGGCCCACCCCTTCTGGAACCTAGGCCACTACAGCTTGTTGCCTTATTGCCAGACAGCTTTGCTCCCGAGCCAATTACTTGGTTTTCAGCATCCAGCGTTGCTCTTTATCCCAGCAGCCCCCATTAGCTCTAGTCTTCTACTACCTCAGGGTCAGGCAAGAGCCACTGGTGGCAGAGACAGTGGCAGAAGGACCCAGCACACAGGCTGTTGTGCATAGGTCCTTTCTTCCCTGCTTACACCATGGAACCGTCACCCTCCTTAAGATCAAGAAAACTGTCCACAAGACCCAGCCTTCCCCCAGAAACCAAGCAGGCAGTGCATTTGATATGAGAAGCACCTGAGCTGAAACTACATTCCAGATGGGAACCAAGTGTTCCTTCTTTCCTCCCTGCTTAAATGTTCCTTGTACCTGTCTAGACTTAAGAGTCTACATTCATGTCGAAGCCTGTTCCTCTCCAAGCTCCAATGGTTAGGGATTCAGATCTTACTCATCCACTCATAGGGTCTCCTTTAGGCAGCTTAAGTTACACCCATTTTCCCCAATGACGACAGAATTTTGGTGGAGGGGTGTCTTTCCTCATAGTATTCCTGTCCCTTTATATTTTGGCAAGGTCTCTCTCCATGCAGTTGGCTAGCTTCATCTTCAAGGTTAACTTACTTCCTTAGCAATTTGATCATGCGGTTACCATTCTTTACCCTCCCATGAAAGAAACTCCTTATTCAAGTGCAACCTGGGCATTATATTCTTCCCACATAAAACCTGGAAACTGTATATCCAATTTATAATCTGTACTGTTCAAAAAAGGTACAAAAAGGAGAGAACAGATTTTCATGGAAGAATTACCTAATAGTAGAGATACATACCTTGTGTATCAGAGCATACCCTCTGTGAGCTGGCCACATCTTGGACAAAAAAGAGATAGAAATCTGGCAATCACTCCTCACTGTCATGGATCATTACAGAAGTGACGTCTGCAGAAATAAGTCTCTGAACATGCACCCAAAAGAGAGACTATACCTAGTTCTCTCCCATGAAGAGCTTTCAGGGTTACCAGAGGATATGATACAATCTATGCTGTGTCTAATTTATTGGGCTACTTGCAGGAAATGAAGATATTTGTCCTGCATAGTAAACTGCCGTTCTCTGGAGGAGCCCACCTGTATGGAAGACCCACTTGACTACTCTATATACAGCTAGATTATGTAGTAATTAGGGATGTTAGAGTACAACTGGTTAACCAATAAGCACCACATCTCCCCCACTACAGGTCTGCAAGTAATTTTGGTGCAAGCAGGCAGGCTCAGTTCTGGTGCACGCTGAGCCCCGGCAGCTGCCCTGGCAGCCTGCCTGCCAGCTTCAAGTTTTTTAAAATACAGAGCCACAGCGGGGGCAGCCTGGGAATGGTAGCGACCCAGCACATACCAGGACTGAGCCTGCTGGCTCTTACTGCAGAGCCCGCAGTGGGCTGTAGTAAATTTTCTGTGTAAAAAACAACAGTGTAACCAACAGGATATTTAATGGTTACTGTATTACATTACTTCTAGGGATGTTTAAAAACCATGTATTTCAGAGTTCTCAGTTTTGAGTTAGTGAGTGAGGATAAGGAATAGGGTTGCCAGGTGTCTGGTTTTGAACCCGACAGTCTAGTATTTGAGCTCTCTGTTTGGGAAACAAATTGAGAAAATATAAATGTCCGGTATTTTCTAAATAAGATGCAATGTAGATTGTGATGGGATGTCAAGTGTGTCCAGTATTTTTGTTGAAACCATCTGACAACCCTAATAAGGAAGCTTGGACTGGAGCAAAATAAGTGAGGGCTATTGGAAGGGTGGCTCTAACTAGGGTTGCTAGTTGTCTGGTATTGATCCAGACAGTCCAGTATTTTTGCCTCCTGGCCGGTAAAAAAATTCAGAAGATACTGGACACCTAAAATGTGCGGTATTTTCTGATTTTTTTTTCCCCGGCCAGGAGGCGAAAATCCCGGGTCCTTGCCGGGTTCCACAGGGGAGCTGTCCGGCCTGGAGCAGGGAGATAAGATGGCGGACGGCCGCCAGCAGCCTGTTAGGGCCAAAAAGCCTCAAAAGCGTTTCTTAAAGGGGCCACGCTGTTTTTTTAAATTTTTTTAGCTTAACTCCTCTTGGGGTCCTTTTTTGGCTCAACAACTTTGGTCATCTCCCCCCTTCCCCTCCCCCAGCAGAAATTTTTCCCCTGGTGGGTTTTTTTTTGGGGGGGGGGGGGGGAAGGAAAGAGAAGGGGTGTCATCTGGCAACCCTAGCTCTAACAGGCATAAAAATATAACATCTGAAGAAGTGGGTTGTGCCCACAAAAGCTCATGATACCACCTACATGTTTTGTTAGTTTAAGATGCTGCTAAACTATTTGTTGTTGTTTTTCCAGTTACAGACTAACTCGGCTACTCCTCTGAAGATAAAAAAAAAAAATAGTTAGCCAGTCACCACTTGCAAATAGGTCTTAATTATTTTAAAGACAATTGGAAATAAATTCCCATATTCACATATTTAAAGTGCTAATAATAAACTCATGCAATTTGTAAGAAAACCATGTCTCTTGTTCCACAACAGTTAGAGTGTTCCATAGAAACCCATTTAAAAAAAAAAAAAAAAAAAAAAAAAAAGAATGTTGTACTGCCCTAGGGGAATCCTGGAAACCTCTACAAATATAAGTCCTCAGAAGACTTAATATTTGGATTAAAGGATGGGAACGCACATTGCCAGATCTTTTTAAAGACTCACTTAAACATGGCTAGTTCGCCACAGAATGGAGCAGCTAACTTCAAGCATTTCTCCCTTTCTACTACTCAACTGAACAGCTATTTCTTGACTTTCAATAGCAAGATTTCACAGTAAGTATTGAGATCTTTGTAGCTGAACAGATAAGCCACTGAACCGACTGCTGAACATCAAAGAGTTGTAAAAGAATATTGGGGCACAGAGACAATTCAGAGTCCATGAGGGGAGAAGAGACAAGAGCTTGGAGATGACAGAGCAATGGGTTACCCCAAGGCGCTCTGTGCTTTCTCCAACACTGTTCAGCCTTTACATCAATGACCTGCCAGCAAGTGTCTCACAAAAGTTCATTTACATAGTCGACATCTGTTGCTGTACCCAGGCCTGGTCATTTCATGAGCCTGATGTCTGGGACATGGTACAATTAGCTGTCTACTGCAGAACTTGGTGCCTCCAGCCAATCCTCATAAAAACAGTCTATAGTTTGTTCCATCTTCATTGTGCCAGCGCAGTGCAACCTGAGAACCAAATGCTTATCTGAATTGCCAGAAGGTGAAGCATGAAGTAGAACCAGTCTACCTCTGTGTGACCTTACACCACACTGAATTATCTGAATTGCCCACCTGAGGAAGACAGCACCTACAAGTTAAGATTGTTTTAAGGTTCAGCAGCAGCCTAGAAAGACTGCATTACACCACTTAAAATGGCATTGCTTGGCTAGATGACTATGCACATGCTAAATAAACAGCACAGCTGGGATGGCGACAAAGTGGGGTTGAGATGCAGCGTGAAATACAAGATAGGGAGAACAGCAAGCAAGAGTGTGACATGGAACTGTGTGAATTCTCCCTAATACAGGTTGGACCGCACTGGTCCCTAGGGTTGCCAGATGCTTTCACAAAAAATCCCGAACGTGGCAGGGGGAGGAGGGGAGAGAATGGTTGAGCAAAAACCAACTTCCTCCCTTCCCCTGCCCCCGCCTGACACGGCAGGGGAAGAATGTCCCCGCCGGCCTTCCATACATTTTACATGTCCCATATTTTCTGGGGGGTTTTTTTTTGTTTTTTTTTTACTGGACAGGGGCCACGAATAATGGACTGTCCAGGCAAAAGCCGGACAGCTGGCAACCCTATGGTCCCACATCCTCATGACCTGAATGGTCCCAAACAAGGGGATTTGCTAGACCAGGGAAGGACCCTGCCCTAGTGGCCTGTGCTACCCAGCATGCTCAGGCTAGAGCTTTCCAGCCACTGGAGTGAGGGACCTCCTCTAGGGCCAGAACTACCTGCCATGCCGTCCATCCTCTCCCCTCCCTCCCACATACACACTTGGGGCTCCCGGCTGAGTCACCATTGCCCCTACGGTGCTCCTGCCCTGCCACCAGACCTCCCTCTTCCTGGACTGTGTGTACCAGGAACATCCATGGTTCGTGCCAGACCATGGATGTTTCCGGACCAGGGATTCCTAGTTAAGGGAGGTACAACCTGTAGCACTTTAATCAGAGAGCATGGGTGCTATAGCTACAAGAGGCAATGCAATTCATAGGAATGATGAAATGTGATGCAGCAAAAGTAACTTGGTGAATGGGAAGCAGTACCGGAAACATACAATTTTAATAGATACCTCTTCTCACAAGCAAATCCCACTCAGCCCTAACAAGACAAAATAGCCAATAGATATTCTCCAGTTCAATGAACATTTAACTCGTGCACGCACCAGAGCTCCTTATTTTCCAAGAAAGGATAGATGGAAGCATAGTAATATAAACAGAACGGACTCAGAGTATGTTGTTATTAACCAGGAAGTAAAATTAAGCAATTAAACCTTTGTTCTCCCACAAGGTCCCCAGTCTTTACAGCTGCCAACCACTAGGCAAATTCCCCTCTCTCACTCATTATACATGCAGTAATCCACACAAATTTTTGAAAAGGCATAGCCAGACAGCAAATCGTTTAAAAAAAAAAAAAAAAAAAAGCCATAATGTTGATTGTCAAGATAATGGGTCTCACAGAATAAAAGGCTTTTCCTTCAAAAATAACTTTTTCCAGGGACATGACGATGGTTCTTCACTACAAGGAAAACTTGTTGCAAATTTGCAAGAACCACCAAAAAAAAGTTGCCTTCAGAAAAATCTTAGCTCAGAAATCTGCATACATAATATAAACCATACCAAGAGGGGTGCACATGAAAGAGTATTGCATGCTAAAAATTATTAAATACAATTTCTGCAAGACATTTTAAAAGAAAACTGAATGGCTTTGTTTACAGCAGTATAATTAGCCAACACTATATATTTTGTCTGTAGTGGCTACATGAAGCTCTCTCTAGGCCACCATCTGGTAAGGATTTACAACAGATTAAGGGCAAGGGTTTGGCTCAGGATGTTGTATAGGATTGTCTGTTTTAACCCCTTGAAGTCACTGAGCAACATGTTGGTACTTTGTAAGTTCACACATCCAAGGTGCACTGGAGTAATGCAAACGTTTAAAGAGGTTATTTTTAAAACATATGCATAAAAATGGTGTATAACCTTCAGTAAGGATTTCCAGATCCCTTCCACTGCACTCAAAAATGTTCCAGAATATTGTAAATAAACTAACAATAGGAGAGAAATCTCCTTTTATACTCTAATGTGAATGCAGACAATTGGAAGTGACACAGTAGAGTCCTACTGGTATTGGTTTTTAATTACTTCAGCAATTGTCTTTTTGGAAAACACATTATGACCTCACAATTCCTCCTTTATATTTGTAATTTCTTTGCAAGGGGCCGTATACGTCATATAAACCTGTATCGATACATACACCAGGATTGCAGAAGTACTATAGATCAGCGTTTCTCAACCAGTGGTACGAGTACCCTCGAGAGAAGTCTGGGCGGTACGTCAACAACTGAAATTTGGAGAAACTAAATTTAAGTTTTATAGCACTTTATTATTTTTGTACTTTTTACACCCAAAAATTTAATTGTCCACCCAGCTACGATTAAGTTGTTTAAACAAATGTGTTGCAATGGTAGAAAAAAATAGTGCGTGTCTGAAAACTGTAGGTACTGGGGGTACTTATATATATATATTTTTTTTTTAAAAGGAGGTATTTAACATAGCTACAACCTGAATTAGGATGTGCCTTTCACCTCCCTGCTCAAAACTCAGGAATGGCCATACTGGGTCAGACCAACAGTTCATCTAGCCCAGTATCCTGTCTGCTGACAGTGGCCAATACCAGATGCCCCAGAGAGAGGGAACACAACAGGAAATCATCACAATCCCTCCCCTGTCATCCATTTCCAGACAGAGGCTAGGGACACCATTCCTACCCATCCTGGCTAATAGCCATTGATGGACCTACCTAACCTCCATGAATCTAACTAACAGGGTTCAAAAAAGAGCTAAAGTCCTAGCCTTCACCAAATCCTCTGGCAAGGAGTTCCACAGGTTGACTGTGCGCTGCATCAAGAGAAACTTCCTTTTGTTTGTTTCAAACCTGCTGCCTATTCATTTCATTTGGTGACCCCCCCCCCCCAGTTTTTATATTGTGGGAACAAGTGAAAAAGTAAATACGTTTTTCTTATTTCATACCAGTCATGATTTTATAGACCTCTATCATACCCCCCCTTAGTCTCCTCTTTTCTAAGCTAAAAAGTCAAAGTCTTTTTAATCTCTCTTCATATGGAACCTGTTCCAAACCCCTCAATTTTTTGTTGCCCTTTTCTGAACCTTTTCTAATGCCTTCTCCAATGAGATGATGCAACCACATCTGTACGCAGTATTCAAGATGTGGGTGTACCATGGTCTTATGTAAAGGCAATAAGATACTTTCTGTCTTATTCTCTATCCCTTTTTTAATAACTCCTAATGTTCGATGTGCTTTTTTGACTGCCGCTGCTCACGGAGTGGATGTTTTTAGAGAACTATCCACAATGACTCCAAGCTCTTTCTCTTGAGCAGTTGTAGCCAAATTAGTCCCCATCATATTTTATGTATAGTCGGAATTATTTTTTCCAATGTGCATTACTTTACATTTATCAACATTACATTTCGTTTGCCATTCTGTGCCCAATCACTTTGTTTGGGGAGATTTTTTTTAAGCTCTTCCCACACTGCTTTGAAAAACCCAACAATAGGGGCAGTTTCTTTATGAAACCAGAATACTGTACATGGTTCCAAATGGAAAGTCAGAAGTTGTGTTTTAGCATAAGTTTGAGTTAAGTAACAGTCTGCAGCAGATAACGGAGGCAAACTTAAAATCAGGTGGTTTACAAGAGACTCAGCGGAGACTAGGGATGTTAAGATGTCGTTAACTGGCTAATCGAGTAGTCGATAGAATTAGTTGATAAGGGAAGGCAGCCCGGCTCACTCCGGGTCTGAGATCTAGCCCTGCTGCAGCTCTGCAGTTTAAATGTACCAAGAGCCAGGTGAGCAGCCCCTGTCCATAGCCAGCCTAGGCCCACCGCAGCCGGAGGCTGCTTTGTGGCAGCCTCCCTGCCCCCTCCCCACACGCTGCTGCCTCTGATAAAGGCAGCAGTAGGGGAAGCAAGCAGCACCATGGAGATGGTGCTGGGAGGACTGGCTTTTCAGCTGGTTCCCCCCAGCACCAGCTTCCCCCAACAAGGGGGAGAAATGCATAGTCAAGTAGTCAACTAAATTAACCAGTAAGCCAGTGGTGTCCAACCTTTTTAAGTACAAGATCACTTTTTGAATTTAAGTGCAATCCAAGATCTACCTCAAACCCAAATACCCTTGCCTCACCTCCTTTGTACCCCTTCTAAGAGGCCCCGCTCCTGCTCACTCCATTCTCCTTCCCTCCCCTTCACCGGGCTGGGGCAGAGGGTTGGGGTGCCAGCTCTAGTCTTGGATTAAGGGATTTGGAGTGCAGAAAGGGCTCTGAGCTGAGCTTGGGGCAGGCAGTTGGGGTTACATAGGGAGTTCTAGGTACAGGCTCTGGGAGGGTGTTTGGATGCATGGGTGCTCGGGGCTAGAGCAGGGGCTTGGGGTGCAGGAGGGGGTTCGGGATGTGGGCATCAGCTGGGTACAGCTTACCTCAGGTGGCTCCTGGATGATGGTACAGTGGGGCTAAGGCAGGCTCACCCCTGCCCTGACCCTGTACCACTCCCAAAAGCAGCCAGCAAACTCCATCCCAAGTCCTGTTGTGCCCCCTCTCTGCTCGGTGGAGACAGGATACAGGGTGGGAGAGGGGGCACCTTGACATCAGCACCCCTCTTCTCCCTCCCCTCCCCTGCCCTGCCCAGCAAGCAGGATGCTCCTGGGGATGGAGGGAGGCACCTCCAAAGCAAAGGGCAGGAAGTGCACAGCAGTAGGGAGGAGGGGCAGCTGAAGTACCAGCACTTGATAGCTTCTTGGCCAAACCAGTCAGGATCACCTGTCAGAGGCTCCAAGATCTACCAGTAGATCCACATCTACTGGTTGGGGACCACTGCAGTAAGCCTAGGCTTTTCGGTTAGTCAGCTAGTCGCTTACATCCCTAGCTGAGACTTTTCCCCCCCCTTTCAAAAAAGGGTAACTCTAGCCTAAAAGGTTTCCAGGATTTGTGTTATTGGGTGCACTGGGAAAGATTAATTGGATTCTTCATGTATTAATCAGACACTAAGCTTCCTGGAGTTCTATGCTGGAGAATGTTGGCTTTCTTTCTAGCCCACCAGCTTTGATGGGGCCACAGAAACACTGCTCCTTAAAATAATTTGTTCTACAAAGGAAAGCCAATAGTTATTTTGACCCTCCGGGGTTCTACCCCTTTAAAGCGTGCCACCACTCTCATTCTAAGTTGGAGAACAGACCATGTGGATTCCAAAACACTATTTACCGGAAAAGCTTGAGTTTTGCCAGCCTGTATTGTTGAAGCGTCCATTGTTTCTCAAAGGTGAAGAAAGTATTTTGGTGTGCCCCGGTGAGGCCCACCAACAAGAGACTGGCCAGCTAGGAGCAGGATCTTGGATCTCTGCTGGTCCCTGAGGTTGTGCAGCCACAGGGCACCCAGGCTCCAGCCCCAGGGATCCAGCTGCCAGGTAGTACAGTGACCGTACTCTTACGCCAGAGCTCTCCCCATATTCCCCTAACCTCCTGCACTATCCACATCCCTGCCCTTAGGTCCGCTCGCCCCACACACACTCTCAACAGACATTGGGACTGGACATCAGTGGATCACTTGATAATTGCCCTCTTGTGTTCATTCCCTCTGAAATGCCGAGTAATCAGGTGGTCACCCATGAGAGATTCAAATGCTGCCCAGCTGATTAGCAAAGCGCTCACAGCCAGCATCATATGTTTCTACTGGTGGTGCACATCCATACAGGCCTCAGTCCACATAACAAAATTTATTCCACAGATGGACATAAAAAAAAAAATGGAGGGAACATTGCCTCCCCACCCCCTGCCCTGATCCTGGACCCTCCCCCACAATTCTGCAGCCCCCCTGAGCTGCCCCAAAGGGGCAGGGCTCCTGACTCCACCAGGCTCCTAAGAACCAGTGCTCCATTGGGACTCTCTGGTCCTGGACTACCAATGTTGCCGGACCAGAGAGTCCCAGTTTACAGAGGTTCGATCAGTATTTATTTTCCTACCTTGTACATATCTCCCCTGGATATCACTGGAATGTCTGCACAAATAAGGTGTAGAGATATACACCTTACTGGGTGATGCTTACCAGTTATGGTTAACCAGCAGGGGCTATATCAGCCTCCAGCCCAGTACAAACAAGCTGTTTCACCAGTACCATGCTACAAAGAGATTCATTTTGTTTCACTAATAATGACCATTTAATCTTTCAATAAGTTATAACAAAAATGGCCATACTGGGTCAGATCAAAGGTCCATCTAGCACAGCATCCTACCTGAAGTACCTGGTGTTGGCCATTGCTGGAAGAGGGAATGAACATAACATGTAATCAAATCATCCATCCAGTCAGCCACTCTCAGCTTCTGGCAAACAGAGGATAGGGACACCATCCCTGCTCATCCTGACTAATGGCCATTGAGGGGCCTATCTTCCATGAATTTATCTAGTTCATTTTTAAATCTTTGTAGTCTTGGCTTTCACAACATCCTCCATCAAGAAGAAAAAATCCTAAAGGCTGTTTTCTTAGAATTTGTCTTAGTTGAGTGACAACTGTAAGTCTCCCGAAACTATCAATATTATAATGTTAAATTACATTACTAACGAAGATGCGATAATACCTACATTTAGATAGAGCAGAGCACAGCAGATATCAAAGTACTTTGCTAAGGAAAGCAGCAACATTATCTCAATTTTACATGGGAACAGAGGCTCAGGGAGTTGAAAGGGTGCCCAGGGTAACTAAGTTGGCCAGTTAGGGATAAAACCTAGATTTTCTAAGTCCCAGTCCAGTGCACTATTCATTAGGCCACACAAATATTCTGTGACGAGATGGTATGATAGGTTTAAATGAGAGCAAAATCTGTCCTGAAGCATGTGTAGTTTCCAAGATTTAGTGGGGGGGAACTGAAAGACTAACTCTCCATACTTATACTTACTATAGCCCTTCCAAATACTAAAATGCACAATTTTTACAAGATGAGGACTAATTTCTTTCCCCATAGTGGAAACTCAATATTGCCCCTTTAACTCAGCAACTTAACCAATCAGTACACAGAGAGGTGCTGCAATTCCCTGTTCTAATTCTGTTAGTGTGTATAAGATTTAAGGCATGCACTTGATCATAAAATTAATTTTCCTATTTTAAAAATCATAAATTTTATACAAGTTAGATTTATGGCCATGAAAGTCCCCTAGTGGCCTTTCAATTAGGCATTAATTTAAAAGAAACTAAGGTAACACATTTTTAATACAAGCCAAGCAAAACGTTCAGAACTAGCAACTGAAAAAATGACTGCATCCATATTTTTAGGTTACTATTTAGAGCATTATTTTTATTACTCACACACATCATTCTGATATTACCTTTACTCAGACACAAACTTTTTCTTCACTTACACTGCAGATCGTAATTACACAGAACTTCTTAAAAGCTAGTAAAGTTGTTGGAATGTTACTACGCACCCACACAAGACAATAGAGTTAGAACTTTCCCACAAATCTCATCCATGTTTTCACAATAATCCAAGCTCTCTCTTTCCTATTTTTATTCTGATCACAATCATCATAACTTGCATTAAACAGGTCAGGATTTTTGTTTGTATTTTTTTTAAAATGTCTGTACTTCATTTTTTTTCTGGAAACCCATGACAGTTGGTCACTTACCCCCTACATTTAACTTTGTCATTATTTGGAACACAAGATCTGTGACTTCTATGCCTTGTATTACTTTTAAAAGAAGCTTTCACCAACACAGCATCAATAGGAAGCCAATTTACTTTGTAGACAAAGAAACTCTGTATAAACTAAAAAGCTTGTGTCTATCAACAGATGTTGGCACAACAAGAGATATTCTATTACATCACCCACCGTTGGTGTGTCTACACAGCACAGTTATTTAAATAACTAACGTTATTTCGAAATAATGCAACCATCTACACAGCAATTCTGTTATTTCTAAATAAACTCGAAATAACTGACAGCTTATTTTGACTTCTGTAAACCTCATTCCACAAGGAATAATGCCTATTCCAAAATACCTATTTTGAAATAGCTGAAGTGTGGACGCTCCTCTGTTGCTATTTCATTCACTCTTCCAGCAATGGCCAACACCAGGTACTTCAGGCAGGATGCTGTGCTAGATGGACCTTTGATCTGACCCAGTATGGCCATTTTTGTTATAACTTACTGAAAGATTAAACGGTCATTATTAGTGGGTTGCCATTCAAACAACCCAGTGCCTCCTGGGGCTCTAATTCGAGGTAGCACGTCCACATTAGGGAAGCCTGCCTCGAACTAATTTTGAGGCTTCCCTGTAGAGTAGATGTGCTATTTCCAAATAAGCTATTTCGGAGTATTTCTTCAAGAACAGCTTATTTCAAAATAAGTGTGCAGTGCAGACACACCCCCTAAGACTAATAACCTGGGACTAAAACAGCAACATCACTGAATATTGTACCACTGCCATTTACCACGAGGCAAAAAGTTGGCAATAACTTAATTGCTTACTGTTACTTGAAAGCATGTTACATCTGGATTGGCTGGCCTTGAAACATTCTGCTTTATTTGAATCGTACTACTAGAAGATAAATGGTTTAAGCACAGTAAGGATACCCTCTCTAGCACTAGCAAGGAAAATTAGCAGGCTGTGTACTACAGGTGAACAAAGAGAAAGGCCGAAGTACAAGTGGGACTCGTTTTTTCCCCATTTCTCAACTCTATTTGAATGGCCATGTTTTTCGGACCTTTCAGCGTACAATACCATAATCAATTGCAATTATCCTCTGATTCATGGCTATAAAGCAACAAAACACATTAACACCTGAGGGTTCAGGGGAAAACTAGGCTAACACCCACAGCTTACATTAAGATTTAAATTCTTCTGAAGCCTCTGCCTAATTAGTAGCAACATTTTCAGTTAAACATAATGAAAAGGTTGTGTAAAGATGCATGTGCACTTGAACACGATTATTTTTAACTCCTGAATATACTGAACTCTATTCCTGTGTCTCTTTTTATAAGCACCTAAAGAATAACCACATAATTAATACATAATATATGAAATAGAACAGCATATGGCAAAACGGATTATGAGATTAAACTAATTACATGATGATGACGACTCTGAAATCCACATCATCCTTCAGATCTAAATTTTGGGATGGAGCGTGTATGGGAGAACACAAGAGTTCACATAAAGCAAACATTAGAAACTATGTCTTTAAAAATGCCTGAGGGAAGGAGGGGAAGCATGTGTTAAATAAGAACAAACAACTTATGTTAAGGTATCTACTTGCTTTCCATGGACCTGACCTCGTAAATACCTCATACAACATGTAGAATTTACTACCCTAAACAGTCCCATATGATTACCAAAACTGTAATAAACCCTATGCTTAGTTCCCATGAAATTAAAATTTGCATCTACGTTTACAGGACCCATTCTTGGAACCCTTATTCAAAGAATATTTTTTCACTAAAATCAACTGTATAATTATTATGAGAAATGGATAGTCATAAGGCTTGCAGGATCTAGTATAGTATTTATGTTAGTTTGTAATAAGAGGGTAGTAGAGTGAAGAATTAGCCTATTCTTTAAGTTTTGATTTGAACATAAGAGATTCAGTCAAGTATGTTTTGGCCTTTTTCTTCCATAGCTATTGAAATGGTTGAGAACTTTATATTTATATACTGAAAGACCAGAAATTATGGAAGACACTATACACAGTAGTAACTAATTATCAAAGTTGTATCGTCTTGAAATTATACTGAGAAGTGTTGCATTTGGACTGATGCATGGACTAATGTCTTTCCAAATCCAAATTATCTGAATAGAAAAGGTTTCTAAAAATATAATGCAGTAGTATTTCAAACTAGTCAAAGTCTATTTTTGTGCACACTTACAGCTAAAAGTAAAACCAGACTAATGTGGTGAAAATATCTAAGCAAAACAAAGTAAAAATATTGCTCAGATTTTAAACTAAAATTTCACAGATTTTATAGATTAAAATTTCAGCCTGCTGTGAATTTTAATGCCAAGTTCATATAAACATTATTAATATTCTGTTTTAAACACCTGAGCTAGAAAATGTAAATACGATTTAAAAAAACAAACCAGTAATAAAACCAAGTCCACAGCTCCAAGAGGTTACTAAAGAGTCTTCCATGGATAATCTAGAAATCCTGAACATATATACTTAAGAATTTCTCTCTTTTCCAGCTTTGGGAATCAGAGTGGTGAAAATAAAAGGAGAGAGAGGGGAAAATAATCCAATAAAAGAATAAAGCCTTAAGATTTTAAGGTTACCACACTAAACAAATAAGCTACAAGTTAGCTGTAGTTATACAATGTGATTTGTTTTTATGGAGTTCAATACAGATGCACAGATTCAAAAATGAATGGAATTTACTTTGCTACTAGCATTCCTTTTGCAGAATAATCTAAGACAAACCTTGTAATTACATAGTAAAAAAGTCAGATTCTGACAACAAAAAAACAGTGCAAAGCAGAATCTGTTGTCACAGATTAAAACACAAGGCAAAGCAGTTTATATTTTACTCTTAATACACTACTTCTGAAAGAGGAGAGTTGGGAACAAATTTCAGTTAAAAAAACCAAAACCTTAGATACCTAAAAAGTGAAATGTATGCAATACAAAAAAGTTTCATTGCCATATTTCAAATCATTCACAAACACCAGTGATTGTAATGAATGTGTATATTATATATATATATATATATATATATATATATATATATATATATACACACACACACACACACACACACACATATACATACACACACACACACACACACACATATATGTGATGGTGTCACTATACACTATGAAAATGAATCTCTTAGAAGTAGGTCATTAGAATAAGCTATAATTTTACATACTTACCTTGTGGAAAGGAATTTGGTTGCACTAAATAAAGGAAAGCATGGACTAGTCTAAACAAAATTCCTATTGGTCCAGGTTCATGATATGCATATGTATCATATGCCTTCGCAGGCACAAACCCAAAATCCAAAGTTCCAGAAGGTGGTTTTTGTAAAGGTTGCACCTCTGAAATAGTACTTCCACAAAGCAACAACAGCAGTAAACAAAGTTCCACAGCCATAGCTAACAGTATTCATAAAATAGGAGGTAGAGATTTTTCTCCACAAAGTCTAGAAATCTTCAGCATACTAGAAAGCTCTTCATTGGGAGTGACGTGTCAGCAGGAAAAAGCAGATGCCTGTGTCCTTTGCTAAGTCTTGGATAACGTACGGTGTGGAAGCTCTTCACAGAACTGAGGCAGTGCACCATCTCTGGCAAAGACAGAAAACAACTGTTTAATGAGAGCCCTCTCTCTCCACAAAGATATGAAAATGTGAGATGCTGGCAAACAAAAATTTTTATACTGGCAAACTAAATATGACAGAGTAGAGACCAATTTATTCCAATGTGTGAAAAAACTGATTATACAACAATACTTGAGGAAACCACTGATTAGTCACAGTTTTGACTGAGCCTTTAAAATAAGACAAAAAAAGTTACTCTTTATGCTTCCGTCCTAATACGGTAAGTGAAATTAAAGGAACATATCTTTATCCATAATTATAATACATTTTACTTAGTTACATTTAGTCACATAATAATCAAACAGTACATTTTATTAATTCTTTAAACACACCACTCTAAATACATGTAGACAGCCATACAAGGACTGATCTGCATAAGCAAATACAAAAGGACATAACTTTTCTATTTTGAGAATTCATAACTTCCCAAGGTTGAAAAAAAACTTTTCATATAGGTTAATAGTGGTTTTTCCTATCTTTACTTTTGTGGTATTATTTATTAACTGAGGAAACATATGATACCACCTATCAGAAGGATTTAAACTTTCAATTCGTTTTATAGCATCAGTAAAATATAATCATGAAAACAATCTTTTCTGGCACAAAACATTGTAGGGACTTAAGACAGAACATGTGGACTTTAATAAGATATGGATTAAAACATTAACCTCATGCATTTTCAAATACTAAAAATGTAACGTACTTCATTTCCTCAAACATAAAATGCCCCTCCCAAAATATCCCCACATATTTAGTATTATAGATGCTCCTTTCAACACAGCAAATAACGTAATACAAGTTATTATTTGCCTTCAATTTGTAACCATAAAAAAAGGAAGCTAAACCATTTCACTGATGCTGTATTTTCTAGATTCAAGGAACACCTCTGCCACTAGTAGATAAAGCAGCATTAACTGTAAAACATGAATGGATCTCATCCATACATTTCTACTAACTTTAAGGTTCTCCACAAGGCTCCATCCTTGGTTTCCTTCTCTTCTCCCTCTAAAAGTAACTTCATCCACAAATGCAAATTCAACTACCATCTGTATGTAACTCACAAATCTATCTTTGAGTAGAAAGACCAGTCTCCAGTCCAAACTTAAAACATGCCCTGTCTCCAATATCTTCTCATAGATATCAGTACTCTTAGTCACCTCCACTAACCCATCCCACAAATCCTCCCAGCTACCCCTTTCTCAACTACAGTGAAAAACACCACCCATCTGACCTGTCACTGAAGTCTAATCTAGTTGTCATCTTCAACTCAGATCTCTCAAAGTCCTCAGCTAAGTTCTCATCATTTCACATTGTAATTACTCCAGCTTCCTCCCCTCTGGCCTTTACAAATGGAATAATCACCCACTGATATGAAAGCTCATTTTCCTAACCCATTGCTTTGACCACACCATCTCCTTCTTTGCATCCCATCACTGGCTTCCTCTTTCTATTATTTCAGTCATCAGTTATTTGTCTTATTATTGTGACCTATGACCACTGTTCATGACTTTCCTGAGGTGAACTACCCAGACTGGCTCATCCTTTGAAGGTAAAACAAAGGATGAAGAATCCAAGATTCTCAAGTCACCTTACTCCATTTGTTAAGTTTTGATACCTACGTACCTGTCAGGAGTATCCTCTTGTTGACCACTCGGTCACAATCTCTTCACGTGTAAGTAACTGTTCTAAGGTCACACAGAGTCTCAGTTGCAGAGCCAGAAATAGCAAACAGGCTCTCCCAACTTCTAGTTTTCTATTTTAACAACTATACTTCACTTCTTCCCTTTAACACTGCAATCCATGCAAACATAATATTGCAATCCAGTGATGTGACTACAACTCTGTGAACCGAGATCTAACCAACCAGGAGCCAGACTGCTAGAGCAGGATGTGGGAGCCTTGCGGCAACAAACAAAGAAGGGGCATTTGCCCATGCTGGGCACAGATCAAGGACTCTGCTATGTGCGTTATATTTTTTAAAAAGTAATCATTTGAAGTCAGTTTATAAGTCAATCTCAAGGAGTCCAGTGACACCACAAGGGCAATGAAAATTATGAGGTCACAACCATACAATTGACAGTTACTTGCACTGCTTTTGAAACCCACACACAAAGAATTATAAATCTTCACATTCAGATTTAATAAAACAATAAGCCATGATAGCTATTGGCAAGTCACAAAGGTGTAATGTTTGGTTACAAAACCTCTCTTAGGCCTGTGATTTAATTAGTTCAACTTGTTGCCATAGAAGGCGTAAAGACTGTATGAACCTTCTAAACATCAGCAAGTATGGAACACAGTAGCAATACAATAAACAAAATACTGGATAGTTGAAACTTGCATCAAATATTCATATTGACTGCAAGTTGGGAAAAGGGCTGGAGTCACAGCAATTAGATATTCAGAACATAGGATTGCGTTCTCTGGATCGGCTGCAAAAAAATCAAAGATTTAAAAAGGAAAATTTAAAAAGTGGGTTTCATTGAAACAGCAAAACTTCTCAATTTTAACAACTTTTTTAAAGTTAATTCCAGAGGAGGCAGTCTGCTTCCCCAAGACAAACAGACTTGGCAATTGATTTAATTTTTAGCCAGTTGACAAAACGCTTAGATTATAGCTTCCTTAAATGGAACAGGAAAAAAAATCACTTTGTTTGCTCTAATAATATTTATAAAGCATGTCCTATGAGGACAATGTAGAGCAATAAGAAGATTATAAAAAACACTGAATACTATGAAGCCAACCCATGAAAAGTAAGTCTGCTGACATTTCAGAACTGATGGGGTGATCTGAAAAGATTCTGATCTAATGCAGAGGAAAATGGATTATAGCAGGTAATTATATACAGAGTAGTCCGAAATAGAAGACCCTCCCTTCTTCTCCCCCCCCCCCCCCAATTATATTTAAGCAGGTGGGATTTTCTTCCCTCCATTCCCACCAACCAGATTAATTCTTAATTCTAAAAATTAAGTAGTATGGATCTGTAGTTAAACTCTGCCTTAGTTGAAGTTACAAAACTGATTTTATGGCTTTTCTTAATTTCTTCCCTGAGTAGATGAATGAAACAAGACAGAGTCCATATTAACTGCAACTCTGCTCTTTTCCTTCCCCCCATCTTGTCTTTCCCACCCTATAAAACAAACACACTTCTTGATTGAGTTTACCCTGCTGGGACCAGAATGTAATCATTCGTGACCTTTCAATATGATATGTCTGAACTACACTGGTCAGTATCTCCTAAGCCAACAACTCTTCACACTCATGTCTGAACACAATAGAACTTTGTAAACATATACAGAGCCATGAACCGGGCACAAGTGGGTCCCTGCTTCAAGTCTGGACTCAAGACTGCAGATAGAACAGCATAGTTTTGCTTATTACAACAACAACTCTGAAACCAGCTAAACAAAGTGGTTTCATAGCATCCTATTCATCTCCACCTAGTTAGTCCCTGAGACACAGAATACAGGCACATTCCAAGCAGAGACTCTGACACTGCCCCATACATATACATGGGCTCCTGGTCAGTGTGTATATTAGTTAATCTCTTTGGAGGTCTTTGTTATCGTTGGTGCTTATCTCACATCCAAGCCCTCATACACAGATCGGTTCTTGACTACGATTCCTTGGTAAGAGCCCAACATAGGTTATAAACATTTCTCAGCACAATTAACACAAAGAATCATCAAAAGAATCATCTTTGTTCTCAGCAGAGAACATAGGGTCCCACCACAGTGCCTTCCATCACACAGCAGTCATCCCTTCGTAGTGTTTTCTATAGCAGGATCCACTCTTCCCTAGTCCTTCTGCCCCTTCCTCCCATTCACTGTTTGCTACAGTAGGGTCCAACTCCCTTCTTCCCTGGCTACTGGGGATCTCTCCATCACACCCCCACACTACACATGGTGGCGCTAGACAAGAGCAGACTGACCAATTAGACCCCAAGAAGTTTAAGGGGGGGGATTTATTATTTCCCCCAAGATACAGTTAATTTGATTGAACGTGGGCTTTGTAACAAGTGCATTAATATGCATTAGGTTGGCATGGTTTTTGGTTTGTGCAAAGAAGAACTTCAGTATTTTAGGGGTTGGGGGAGAGATCCGCCCCCCCAAGGGCTAGCACTACCTCTTGCGATTTCGGCAATGCTTACCTCTCTCCACGCACAGCGGTACTTTCCTTACCACAGCAGCTCCTCAGACCCCAGAATAATGGCTGCTCTAGGGGCAAGGCTTTCCTGGACCCACCACCCGGGAAAACAGCAGCCACTTGCGGGGCAGGACGCGAGTACGCTACCCAGCAGCCTTACCCCCATGCCCCCCGACCAGGGGCTGCGCGGGACGGGGCGCACCGCGCTGGGACCCCTCCGGGTCTAACCCTTCCCCGCAGAGCAGCGGGAGCCGGCGGCGCGCGAGCGGAGCCAGCCGAACACTCACCCCGGGAGCTGGCAGCGCGCTCACTCCTCCGGCTGGTCCAGCAGCTCAGCGTGCGGAGGAAGCCTCCTCCCCCTAAGCCTCCGCCCCGCCAGGCCCCGCCTCCAGCCGCGCGCACCAATCAGCTGCTCCCCGCGCCCCCACACCCGGCTCCTGAAGACGCCGAGCGGGGGCTGCGGGCCCGGCGCGGGAGGCCGAACTTGTGCAGAGTGGCGCGCGCTGGGCTCCCCAGCAGAACACAGGGCTCGCCCCTCTGCGGCTTTCTGTGCAAGCCGAGGATGGGCAGGGCGGCAAAGAGACCAAGTTCTGGAGAAGGGCTCCTCTCCATCCTCCCCAGTGAACGCCCGGAACTTCAGGCCTCCTGACACTTCACAGTTGGATGCAAGTTTTGCAGGTGGTCTCTGAGGGAGCCCAAGGGGTTAATCCTGAGCCACATTTCACAGATCATCCCTTATTTCTACAGTGGGGCCGGGCAAGCCAAAGACCAGGGCTGTGTCTACACTGGCATGATTTTCCGGAAATGCTTTTAACGGAAAAGTTTTCCGTTAAAAGCATTTTCGGAAAAGAGCGTCTAGATTGGCACGGATGCTTTTCTGCAAAAGCACTTTTTTGCGGAAAAGCGTCCGTGCTAATCTAGACGCTGCTCAAAAAGCCCCGATCGCCATTTTCGTGATCGGGGCTTTTTTGCGGAAAACAAATCTCAGCTGTCTACACTGGCCCTTTTGCCCGAACGGGAGCAGCATAGTATTTCCGCAAAAGCACTGATTTCTTACAGTAGGAAGTCAGTGCTTATGAAATTCTGCCGCCAGTGTAGAAGCTGGCAAGTTTTTCCGCAAAAGCGGCTGATTTTGCAGAAAAACTTGCCAGTCTAGACACAGCCGAGGGTCCAAAGACACCTCTTTGTCATGAAGAATTTAAACTCAAAAGGGATCCAAGCATGAGGCACTGTCCTATGGGCTGCACCAGAATCTGAATGCCTCCTTAAACTGGGGAGAAACTAGAACTTAATTTTGCCTGTTGACCCCACTGTCTCATTTTTACCCCTTCAGACTGGAGATTTGTGATTGCCCTTCTCATCCTGGCCTATTCTGGGGTTTAGGAAGGCTGCACTGGATGTTCTTTAGCAATCCCAGTTATGCTTTTCCTGTGAATTATATTAAAAGCTACTTCTATCTTTAGCTTTTGGAACAATACCTTATTTTATCTTTTCTGAGTTGCCCTGATTTCCTGACAAGATTATACTTTCTAATTCCCGGGACTCATGTCCCTGTTTCTAAGTGGTTCTTTTGGTGTCTGAAAGAGACCAGGGATTTATCAGTAGGACAGGGAGCCAAATTAATATCTATGAACTCTGTATTTCCTATATGTCAAACTGCAGGAACTTCTATTCTCCAGGGACTGTATTTGTGTCCTCTTTGTCACACCGGCTGTGTCTACACTGGCAAGTTATTCCGGAAAATCAGCCGCTTTTCCGGAAAAACTTGCCAGCTGTCTACACTGGCCGCTTGATTTTCTGGAAAAGCAATGATGATCTACTGTAAGAAATCAGCCGCTTTTCTGGAAAAGCTTTGCCGCTCCCGTTCGGGCAAAAGTCCTTTTTCCGGAAAACTGTTCCGGAAAAGGGCCAGTGTAGACAGCTAGCTAACGCTTTTCTGGAAAAGCAGAAGAAACGGAAAAAAGTGGTTGGGACTCCTGGAGACCCCGGAGGAGACCCGGACTTCCTGGTAACCCGAGCTCTTAAAGAGCACGCAGGCTGCTGAGCGCACATGGCAGGAGTGTGCCTCAGACCTGCAGCCTGAGGTCTGCCACGGCGCCCCTGTCCTGCCCAGCCAGCATCAGAAGGCAGCCATGGCAGCTCCGGGTGGTGAGCCACCTGCACCCCAGCTCAGGAGGCCCCAGGGGCCGCAAAGGCGGGCTCCTCCTGGACCCCCAGGAGCTGGAGACCCTCCTGGACCTCTGGCAGGAGGAGGAGGGTCTCCATGACATCCGGTCCCGGCGCCGGAATGTGGACATCTTTGTCCAGATGGCCGAGGCTCTGGCCCACCATGGACACCCTGCCCGGAACAGTGAGCAAGTCCGGGCGAAGGTTAAGGAGCTCCGGCTCGGGTACGTGCGGGCCAGCGAGGGCAGAGGGGCAGGACCAGACACCTGCCCCCATTACGACCGGCTGCACGCCATACTGGGCCAGCCAGCCCCGCAGGCCCCAGACGTGACCGTTGACACCTGCCAGCGCCCCCACCGTCATCCGAACCACCAAGGCGGGGGAGGGAGAGGACAGCGGCGGCGCTTCGGGAGAGGAGGCCAGCGTTGCCACCCAGCAGGCCCCCTCCAGCAGCTCCTCTGAGGCCAGGGAAGAATCCACTGGTGAGTCTTTGCAGTTTGCACTCACAGGGCGGAGGGCGGGGGGGGAGAGCCAGGCACCCGGAGGGGGAAGGGGGAGAGCATGTCACTCAGGCCACGTGAGCTGTACGCTGTGTAGCATTAGGCAGCAAGCAGCACGTGCAACCACGTGCAGCCTGGTGACCGAGCGGCACGTGGCCGTGGCAGGCAGCTGCAGGGCACGCCTGGGACCGTGCTGCTCACACACATTCGGCGGGACCAGGGGGAAGGGTGGATGCCGGCTGGAACCGGCCAGGGCCCCAGGGACTCAGCCCAGAGCCCGCACCTCCGCCAAGGGTGCAGCACGGAGAACGGCACACTGTCCCATGCCTGGCTGTGAGGTACAGCCAGCTGCTCTTGGGTACACCGCAGCGTCACAGTCCTGTGACCGTGGCCCCCACCAAGCCCCTCGCCTGCTCCCGGTGCCTTGGCTGGCTCCCCGAGGGAAGTCCCCACTGTGGCCACACATGTCCCTGGGCTACCGGGCTTGTGGGAAGGATAGTGGAAGGGAGAAGGCCCGCCCTGAGTTTTGCTGCAAGGATGGGACACGCCCCCCCAGTCACTTTTCTGGGGATGTGGGTTGCGTCCAGGGCTCCCCCGCAGTTGGGGAACCCGCGGGCAGTGAAGCCGGCCATAGTAGCATCCACGTCGCGCAGGCGGATGACTCTTGGGAGCAGGACGTCGTTGATGGCGTGGACGACCTGCAGAAGGGTGCAGAGAAACACAAGGAAACACATCACATACGGCAGGGGTGAGTGTGCGCTCCTTGGGCCCCCCCCCCCGATTCCCTCTGTCCTCATGCACACACACACACACCAGGGCCCCCCCCCCCACCAGCGGGCCTGTGCAAGGGAGGGACGGCCCAAACCCCTGGGCGACCCAGCCTGGAGTCTTTGCTGCCCCTGGGCATGGAGTGCAGCTCCCTCCTCCCACCCCACTCCCCCTGGGACTTACCTCCACGACGATCACACCGACGGTTGATCTTCCCACCCCGAATTGCTGTGCCACCACGCGGTAGCTGTCTGGTGTGGCCAGCTTCCACAGCGCGATGGCAACCCTCTTGTTAACGGGGATGGGTGCCCGCAGCCGGGTGGTGGCTCTCTGTAGCGCGGGGGTGAGCCAGGCGCACAGCTGCAGGAAGGTCTGCTTTCTCATGTGGAAATTCCGGAGCCATTGCTGGTCGTCCCATAGTCCGAGGACCAGCCGCTCCCACCAGTCGGTGCTGGTGTCCAAACTCCAGACTGGCCTCTCCACAGTGGGGTGCTGATGCCACAGGGCCGCCAGGGCCTCCCTGGTGAGGGAGTCGAATGCGATCTCTGCCTCCTGGTCCACGAACAGCAGGGCACCGGCCTGCAGCACGAGCTGCAGGCACTTGCACAGCTCCAACAGGGGCCCGAGCAGGCACATGGCCACCCACGGCTCCATGGCAGACAGGGCAGGGCAGAAGAAAGAAAACACAGGAAAAAGCAGTTGGGGGCCAAAGGGTGGTGTCCCCAAAAGTCAGAGGGCAACCACCAAACCTGCTAAGGGTGTCAGTCCCTGCCAGAGGTCCCAACGCATGGGAGCACAAGACAAATGGCTGTCCGGCGAGACCCCTTTAAGCACGTGTCTGAACGGAGCTCCGGCCCCGCCCCCGGAAAGGTCTGGTGGCCTTTTGCCCTCTTCAAAATGGTTCCGGGCTTCTGCTTTTGCGAAAAAGTGCGCCGCCAATCTAGACGCGCTTTTCCGCAAAAGCTCATCGTTATAACGATAACTCCGGGACCAATCTAGACGCGCTTTTCCGGAAATACTTTTAACGGAAAACCTTTTCCGTTAAAAGCATTTCCGGAAAATCATGCCAGTGTAGACGTAGCCACCATGTATATTTTATTTGCAGCTTTAAAATTGTAGGTTGGTTTTAAAAACATAAGAATGGCCATATTAAATCAGATCAGTGGTCCACTTAGCCCTGTATCTTGTCTTCCAAAAGTGGCTGTAGCCCAATGCTTCAAAGAGAATGAGCAGAACAGAGCATTTATCTAGTGTTTCATCCACTGTTGTTCAGTCCCAGCTTCTGGCAGTCGGAGTTTTCAAGACACCCAAGGCATTGGGTTGCTTCTCCAGTCATCCTGGCTAATAGCCGTTGACAGACCTATCCTCCAAGAATTTATCTGATTCTTTTTCTGAACTTGGTTATATTTTGAGCCTTCACAACATCTCTTGGCAATGAGTTCTACAGGTTGACTTACTTCATGTGAAGAAATACTTGCTTGTGCTTCTTTTAAACCTTCCCCCTATCAAATGATCCCTGGTTCTTGTGCTGGACAAAGCAGTAAATAACACTCCTCCAACTGGGCTTTCCCTAACTGGAATATCAAGGCATAGCCGTATGACGGGGCAGAATCGCCTCGCACCCTGGACCCACCGATCGCCGCCTGGCTGGCGGCGCCGGGGGTGGAATACCGGCGTTGTAGCAGCTGCTCCTTCACCGCCACGCAGGCTCGCCTCGGGACGCACCCCGAGAGCCGGAGCTGCTCGTGGGCAGGGCAACGCGTGGTTGGGGCGGGCTCCGGCGGCCCGGAAGTGAGCACGCTGAAAAGGGGCGGAGCCTCAGGAGGAGGACACCGGCGGGGAGAATTTTAAACCCGGCACCGGCAGGGAGGAGAGGGGAGAAGGGCTCTCTCCTGGGAGAGAGTCGCAGACGTGCCCCGGCGAGGGGAGGTGAGAGAGGGGGCCGTCTCGTGAGGCAGGGCCCCGGCGGGTACGCCTGCTGCGGGGAGAGGAAGTAGCCCAGGGTGGGCAAAGGGAGCCCGTGGGCTGGCGCGTTACGGCAGGACACCCCGGCAGCCGGACCAGACCACAGCTGAGACCATGTCCTTAGGGCCCTTGGCTGGGGTCTGTGAGAGGGGGCGGGCCTGGACCCCCTTTTCCCCGCAGGACAACCCGGCAGCCGCATTGCCCTATGCGAATAACGCCATCGTGAGGCGTGTTCAGTAGGGAGAAGATTGATCAGAGAGAGAGAGAGAGGACTCAGGCTGTGGTGGAGGGCACGGGGGTGTGGTGTAGAGAGGGACGTCCAGGGCGCCCCGCTTGATAGATGTTTACAAGCCGGTAGGAATGATTCTTGTGCACTTTTCACAGAGTCGTTCTCACTTTTTAGTGCTACTGCTCATGGCACGGTTACAGTGACCATATGTATCGTTTTGGCTGGTACAGTCCAATTTTTAAGCTCTGTCCCAGCTGTCCTGCCTTTTTGGCAAAATAGGGCATTTTTTTCCCCATTTGCTCTCACCAACTGACCATCAGTTGGCAAGAGCAATCAGGACAAATGCACAATTTTGCCAACCATGTGACCCCTAGGAAAATGTGGAGAAAATGTGCCGGAGGGAAGGTGAGCAAGGGACAATGCTGGACTTGCATAGGAGAGAGGGTTTGAGAGAGCAGCTGGGGCAGTTGTGCAGGTAGGTAGCAAGGGGGCCTCAGGCTGGCCCTGTGGGCATGAGGGGAAAAGGGAGGAGGGGAGTGCTTGGACTGGCCTCATGTGGTGTTTCATTTTCCCTTTGGGAAAATATGATCACCCTAGGCAAAGTAAGAATTTACATTGGTAAAATGAGATCAGAATGCTGCCCTGGATATCCCTAAAAACACTGACATATTATAGAAGATTTTTATTTCTCTCCTTCACTCTCCAGATAGAAATAACTGACAAAGGTGGAAAAAAACCAAGGACACAGCTATAGTAGCTAATCTCAAAGGACAGGATCTAAAGCTGTTAAAGATCCTCAAGGAAAACAAAGGTGTAGCTGCCAAATTAGAAGCATTCAAGAATGAACTAGGGAATTAGGAATTCAGATTCAATAGTATATCACCTAAAATAGGCACAAATAATTGGGCAAAATTTGTTTCCAAAGAGCAAATACAGCTCATGAGCACCCAAAACTTTTCTCCAAACTATCTCCTAAATTTGATTCCTTTGCCTCATATAATTATAAAATGGAAAGGCAAAATTTCAGTATCAAGTTGATTACCTATAGGCTTCAGAAGTAAGTCATACTATTACAGAGATAAATAATTTCAGGGATGCCTAGGACTACAGTCAGAAATTTGGGAGAGATTATGTATATTAAAGGGTGACATGAGAAGTGAGATATACAAGTAAATCTAGCTCTGCGTGGTCAGAAGAAACTCAAGTTTTCACTTGGCCCATCAATGGCAAGCTACTATTATATGAAAAAGAACAGTAGTTTGTATATACCGGTGGGTGGGTTACTTCTGAACTAGTTACATGGAATTAAAGGCAAAAAAACTAATTTTCACAAAATAGTTTACTTTTGCAAAAATAAATTTGCTAGTGAAACTATTTTGCTGATGTTAGGCAAGTCCATGCCTTCTGTTCAAAATGAATAATGCATAACTTTTTTCCCAGCTTTTGGTGCATAGGGTGGTGAATGAAAGAAAGGTACAACTTTGCAGTTATGTTTGAGTTTCCTTATGCTACAGGTGTGGAGCCTGGAGGCACTTGAAAATGATTGTCAAGATAATTTGTAATGGACTATCAAATGAAAATGTGTTCACTGAGTGACCTGCTGATTTTAAATGGAAATATTTGAATTAGCTTTATCACCATGAGATGGTAGATGGGAGCCTGACCTCACCATCTGCCTTGCCGCAACTCCAGGAGCAGCTCTGATGAGATCCGAGAGCATTCTGAACAGCTGCTGACCTTTCTCTGCCACAGCTGCTCTGCAATTCTCATACTGATTCCTGTAGCACCTCAGGGGAGGGAGAAGAGAGCAATTCTGATTGCTCTACTGTTGGATGAGGGATAGCAGGGTGGGAGCTCAACTGGTTGCACCTGAGCCTACAGAAGCAGCTAGCAAGTGATGGTTCCCTTGTCCTAGGCAGTTCCCTAAGTGCAGCCTAGAAAAGTGGGGGAAAGAGAGAGAGAGAAAAAAACCCCTGAGAACTAACAGATAATAATGACTAATGCTGGAAATGTTTTTCAAGGCCCAGATCCACAAAAGGACTGTTCATGTTAGGCAACTAAGTCCAATATTAACAGTGTTTCTTAAACATTAAGACTGAGGAACACCAAAGAATATTTTTGTTATGAGGAACACCAAGGATTTTTTGTTGAGCAAAAAAAAAAAAAAGTCGTGGGGGAAAAGAAAAAGGGTCGGGGGGAAAGTTATTGAGGGGGAAAAAAAAAAAAAAAAGGCCGACATTTTGAATTCTGTTGTTCTCCATGACACACCTCTGACTGTCTCGTGGCACACTGGTGTGCCGCAGAACACAGTTTAAGAAACACTGAATATTAAGGTAGCATTACAATCCTCAGAACCCCTGCTTCACTACCAGCTAATTCTGGAGGCACCTAAGTCCTTCAGCATCTACATTTTACTGTCCAAGTTCCCTAGGCTACAATACATATGTGAACATGTCTAGACTACAAAGTTAAGTTGACTTGAGGTAATTCGACCTGGGTGCTGTACGTGACAGTTGAGGTATCCTTTATACATGTATTGATATCCTGAAGGGCAAGGAATTGATGATACTCCAGCAAAGTGCTGGACAGAAGCTTGGTTGGCTTCTCTAAGAAATTTGTAGTGTCTGTCAAGGCCTGTATGCCAGCAGGAGTTCTGGATGTGCCCTATGGTTGGATTTGCATAACAGATGGCTGCTCTTGAAGGATTTAGCCTTCAAGAAAGAGCTTTTTTGGCATTTTCTCTGTCTCTATTTTTTTTCCTGCTTGTATTGTACTAAATAAACAATACAAGTCAACTGGTTCAGGACTGAATTGGCAGAATTGTTTAACTAGGTCTGTGTCACACATGCAAATCCATATGTTTCATTTGAAATTTTGGTTTAGGCTTGTAATGCCTTATGGGACCAAAATATTGGTGCAGGTTAATGGGAAAATGGTGTTAACCTGTCATGATGCACTTATCTTCCTTCCTGAAATAAATGACAAACAAACCAAGCCTTTTTCATAAGCCTGGGTTGCCCACTTTTACGCCACAGTATGATATGTGTGGACCTTGTTCAGCTGTACACTCTTGGGCTGTGTCTACATTGGTGCGATCTTGCGCAAAAGCGGCTGCTTTTTCGCCAAAACTTGCTGCCTGTCTACACTGGCCGCGAGTTCTTGTGCAAGAACACTGACGTTCTAATGTATAAAATCAGGGCTTCTTGCACAAGAACTATGATGCTCCCGCTCAGGAAAAAGCCCTCTTGCGCAACTGTTCTTGCGCAAGAGGCCAGTGTAGACAGGCAACATGAATTTCTTGCGCAAGAAAGCCCTATGGTTAAAATGGCCATCAGAGCTTTTTTGCGCAAGAGAGCGTCTACACTGGCAAGGATGCTCTTGCGCAAAAGCACATCTCTTGCGCAAAGGCACATGCCAGTGTAGACGCTCTCTTCTGGAAGAGTTTTTGCACAAGAACTCTTCCGCAAAAGAGTTCTTGTGCAAAATCATGCCAGTATAGACATAGCCCTGCTGTGAGCATTACAAACACTTTGCACCTTATCCTGCAGTATTTACACAGCTGATACAGGAGATGCAGCATGATGTAATGTGATGCCATGCAAATAGCCCTGATGGAAGACATAGAGCAGTGCAATTTGCAGTTGCTGATGACAGTCACGTATCATCTTGACTCAGCTGAGTGCTTTTTCTGGATCCAGGAAACAAGCACTGACTGGTGGGAATGCTGCAAAACTTTCAAGTGCATAAGGTCACTTTCTTGAAACTGTGTGAAGAACCTTCCCCAGCCCTGAAGTGCAGCACTATTAAAATGAGAGCTGTTCTGACAGTGGAGAAGCAAGTGGTGATAGCTCCGTGGAAGCTTGCAATGCCAGACTGCTCATGGGCAGTTGGGCACCAGTTTGGAAAGGGTAAATCCACCTTGTGATCTGCTAGGGCCATTAACTGACTTCTGCTAATAAGGGTAATGTCTCAGGACATAGTTTGCATAGAATGCATATTCCTATTTTGGCACCAGACCACCTTGCCAAAGAGTACATAAACCAAAAGGGGTACTTCTCAATGGTGTTGCAAGCATTGATGGATCACAGAAGCCGTTTCACTGACATCAATGTGAAATGATTGGGAAAGATGCATGACATGTGCCTTTTTAGGAATAAAGGTCTGTTCAGAAAGCTGCAAGCAGGGACTTTCTTTTGAGACTGAAAAATAACCATTGGTGATGTTGAAATGACAAGCACTGTCCTGAGAAACCCAGCCTACCCCTTGCTTCCAGGGCTCATGAAGCCATGCATAGCAGTAAGAACCCATTTAACCATAGGCTGAGCAAATGCAGAATGATTGTGGAATGTCCCTTTGGATGTTTAAAGGGTTATTGGCATTGTTTGCTTGGTTAGACATCAAAGAAAGCAATATCTCCTTTGTTATTGCTGTCTGCTGCGTGCTCCATAATATATGTGCAATTAAGGGAAAAAACTTTCCACTAGCTTGTGGGGTTCACACAGATTTCCTGGGAGCTGTTTTTGAGCAGTCAGAAACTAGGGCAATAAGAAGAGCACATTGAGGGGCTCTGCGTCTCTGTGAGGCTTTGATACCCAGTTTCAGCAATAAGCCAGAGTAATGTGACATTTATATGTTTTGTTCCTTACCGAACTGCCCCCTCCATTGCATTTGCTCCACTGTAAACTCTAAGCCCACCAATCACTGTATGTTGAATGAATAAAGCTCCTTTTCTCCACAAACACACAGAGACAGCAAAGAAAGTAAGATAACCGGGGACAAATGGACTGATAACATTGTGGGGAGAGAAACAAGGAAAGCTTGCTTAGTGTTGCACTACAATAACAAATAAAGGTGTGGAAATTAGTGCCTTCTGCTCCTTGTACTCTCCCCTGGTGTTGAGTGTAAGGGATACGTAATTCCACATCCATCCTCCATCCATCTCCCATCCACTTCTCTTAAGGGTGATGCTTACCAGTTAATCTTTTACATTCCTAATTGGGACCAGATTTTCAAAACAGCAGCTAACATCCCATTTAGGCACCTGAATAAGTGGCTGAACTTAAAAAAAAACAACCCTAAAACAATGGGTGGTGTGCCCTTTTGAAATCTGTCAATACATGTTACAACAAGAAAGATCTGCTTGATGCAAAACACAATTGAGCATATCTGTTCCCAATGATTGGTGCTCAGCACTTGAAAATGTGGACACATATCAATGTTTTGTTTAACGTCAAAAGAAAATCAGTGAGTGTTATGATAGATGTGATTTAGACTATAATGGTCATTTAAGTAGCGCTCACCATTAACTTGAGCAGACCTAGGAATTAGACAGGGTGGAACACTCAAAATTTTCCACTATTTGGAAACCTATAATTTCCAGCTATTTTCTCTATACCTATGATGGGGAATTCTGACAGAAGTAATAGGACCTTTCAGAGTGGTACAGAATTTAAAGTGCAGTCACTGTTACACAGGGCAATATATTCAAACCAGTTATTGCCTTACTCCTGAGAAGAAGAAAAAGAAAAGCTATCAAAGAGGGGATGATCTTTTTCCCACTCATTCTCTAGATTTAAAAAATAGCTTGATATTTAGTTGTAAACATTTGATTTGTGCCAGATTATGGCATAATTTTAGCAAGGATTGTCTTCATTTGAATTTAGAATTTATCCAGCTATTGATCACAGTTTCTTCAGAAACATTTTTTCTTGTCATTTACATGTTTTGCTGATACACTGTGCTGTGCTCCTCTTGCAACTTTGATAAATCTACATGTCAACTTGTCAAAGAGATTTAAAATGATATTCATCTTCTTTTATCTGAGAAAGCCTCTACTAGTTCCTATAGCAGATTTCACAGCTAACCAAGATGCAAAATGACAAGGGATTACATGATGCATGTACTCTGTGCTAGTAATTTTTCTAGTGAGCAATCCTGTCAAGATTTTCTATAATCTCTGTATTTTATATCTGCCTCCAAGCTTTGACAGGCAAGATTCTGGCAAATTAGGACATTACAAAAGGAGAAATTAAAACAGTGAGACTATACAGGTTTTGGAAATCAAAATGGAAGGAGAGTGAATTCCCTCCATCAGTTGCAATTGGTTTTGATGGGAGACAGGAGTAATGGCTATGAGTAAGTATCACACCAGATTGCAGTCCTTACTCCCTTTGTATCATTTTGATGCCAGAAAGTGGCTAGAAAGCTACTCTGGGGTTGTCATGATACAGGAGAATCCTTCAGTGGTGTAGAACTAGGGGCCTAAAGTAGGGAGCATCTAGGGGTCAGGATAGGGCATGGTCAGAGCTTCGGGGGGACTATTAGCAGCCAACATAATCTAGAATAGTGTTTCTGAAAGTGCTCTGCGAAATCACTTTGAGAAACACCTTAACTGGATGCCCCGGTTTGTTTATTTACTGGCGCCACGGCCACGGAGCCTCGCGGCTCCCATTGGCTCCGTTTTGCTCGTTGCAGCGAAGTGGAGCCGAAGGAAGCGGCGTGGGCTGGGCCACCGCTTCTTGCTGCTCCACTTGGCTGCAAAGAGCGAAACGGAACCAATGGGAGCCGCGAGGCTCCGTGGCCGCGCGCCAGTAAATAAACAAACCAGGGCGTCCAGTTAATGCGTTTGTCAAAGTGGTTTCTTGGAACACTTTCAGAAACACTGATCTAGAACTTCCTTAAAAGATGCTGTAAATTATACCAGTGGCTGAAATTAGCTCTCAGTCAATCTCAGGAAGAAGGGGGCATAAAAATGACATATTCTAGGGGACATAGTGGACCACAAGCTAAACAGGAGTCAACATTGTGACACTGTTGAAAAAAAACGCAATCATGGGGTGTATTAATAGGCATATTGTGAGCATGACACAAGAAGTAATTTTTCTGCTTTACTCTGTTCTGATTAGGCCTCAACTGGGCTGTGTCTACATTGGCATGATTTTGAGCAAAAGCGCCCGCTTTTGCGCAAAAACATGCTGCCTGTCTACACTGGCGGGGAGTTCTTGCGCAAGAACACTGACGTTCTAATGTGTGAAATCAGTGCTTCTTTTGCAAGAACTATGATGCTCCCACTCAGGAAAAAGCCCTCTTGCGCAACTGTTCTTGCGCAAGAGGCCAGTGTAGACAGGTAACATGAATTTCTTGTGCAAGAAAGCCCGATGGCTAAAATGGCCATCGGAGCTTTCTTGCGCAAGAGATCATCTACACTGGCACGGATGCTTTTGCGCAAAAGTACATCTCTTGCGCAAAAGCACATGCCAGTGGAGACGCTCTCTTGTGCAAATACTTTAACACAAAAACTCTTGCGTTAAAAGTATTTGCGCAAAATCTTGCCAATGTAGACGTAGCTCTGGAGTATTGTGTACAATTCTGGAGACCACGTTTCAGGAAAGATGTGGACAAATTGGAGAAAGTCCAGAGAAGAGAAAAAAATGATTAAAGGTCTAGCAAACATGACCTGTGAGGGAAAACTTGAAAAAACTGGGTTTATTTAGTCTGGAAAAGAGAAAAATGAGAAGGGACATAACAGCTTTCAAGTATCCTAAAGCTTGTTACAAGGAGAAGGGAGAAAAATTATCCTCCTCTTTGGAGAGGACAAGAAGCAATGGGCTTAAATTTCAGCACTGGAGGCTTAGACTGGACTCCCTTCCTAATAGTCAGGATGGTTAAGCATTGGCATAAATAAAGAGGTTGTGGAATCTCCATCACTGGAGATTTTTATGAGCAGGTTAGATGAACATCTATCAGAGATGGTCTAGGTGGTGCCTGGTTTTGCAAGTTTGGATTGGACTACATGACCTCTCAAGGTTCCTTCCCGTTACATTATTCTATGATTCTATGATCACCTTCATGTCCCCTTCCTCTGGACCTGTGTCAGGTATAGGTCATGGCATTCGAGGGGAGGGGCTGCCATCCTTTCAGAATCATGAAAAGATCAGAGAAAGTAATTATGGCTACTGTATATATTACAAGATAGGTACAGGTTGGACCTGGCCCAGCACCATCCCTGGTTTGGCACCATTAGGTCCTGACTGGTCCAGAATGAGAGAATTTGCTGCACCAGAAGAGGTCTCTGTCACCAGCTCCAAGCCCAACACCTGCCACTGGCAGGCTGCCCCAGCAGGTACCCTGCCTTGCCCTCCTCCCCACCCCCAACCTGGCTGGGCTACTTGCCCAGCTGCTGCCAGCTTCCTGGGAAGCACAGGCTCTGGTCCTGTGCATCTGGGGGCAGCTGTGGGGCTCGGGCTCCAGCCCTGCTCTCCAGCAAGCTGCTGCAGGGTTCTGACCCTACGCTGCCGCAGGGCTCAACTCTAGCCCCATACTCCTGGAGGCTGCTGCTGTGCCTTGGCTCCACTCTCCTGGGGAGTGCTGGGAAATTCTGTCCCCGTGCCTACAGGTGCTGCTGCAGGGCTCCGGCCTGAGCTACGAGCTCCCTGGGGCTGTTGTGGGGTTCCAGCCCCATGCCAACCCATGCTGCCGGGGGACTCTGGCCTGGCCCATGCTGCCCCCGTTGCCCCAGCCCCAGCTGTCCCCCCACCCTTAGGCTCGTGGGCTGTCTGGTCCAGGAGCATCTCTGGTCCTGCCAGACGAGGGATGTTGCCAGACCAGACAGTATGGCTGTGTCTAGACTGGCAAGTTTTTCCGCAAAATCAGCCGCTTTTGCGGAAAAACTTGCCAGCTGTCTACACTGGCCGCTTGAATTTCCGCAAAAGCACTGACTTCCTACTGTAAGAAATCAGTGCTTTTTGCGGAAATACTATGCTGGTCCCGTTCGGGCAAAAGTCCCTTTTGCGCAAAAGGGCCAGTGTAGACAGCTGAGATTTGTTTTCCGCAAAAAGTGCTTTTGCGGAAAAGCGTCTGTGCCAATCTAGACGCTCTTTTCCGAAAATGCTTTTAACGGAAAACTTTTCCGTTAAAAGCATTTCCGGAAAATCATGCCAGTGTAGACACAGCCTATCAGTTTTTGGTAGTACAACCTGTATCTCTATTGTGTCAGGATATTTTAAATTAATATGTGACTAGATGGGCCAGATATTTTATTGCATCTATTATACCTCATAACAGAGGTGTTATCACATGGGGCTTCTTCCCTTTGTGGGTACTGATTATGAGGGGAAGATTTTGTGATTTGATCCTCTGAAATTCCACTATTCAGTTTCTGTTCATTTGCCCCCTTTCACCTTGTCTTGAATCAACCCCTCACTCTAGTGTGGAAGTGATAGATGCAACATCACTTTCAAGGTGTATATATATTTCCCCCCAGCTTTTTTGATTTCTCAGAGAACAATTTATGAATCCACCATACTTAAATTCTCATCAAGCCCTGAAGCAAAGTTTCTGCACAGGAGTGAATTTCACACAGTCTGAAAAAAAACCCAATGTTTGCACTGAAACCAATTTTGTTAACATAATTTACATTGTGGTAGTACCTAAAGGCCTCAGTCAGGTTGGAATCTGTCATAGGACATGGCTGTATCCAGCTGCCTGAGCATAGTTTCCCTTCCTCAGTTTCCCTTCAAGAGGTTGGTCTTCTCAGATTTCCAGGCACCAGTCTATATCGGAGATGTGGCTTAGTCCTCTAGTCAGTTAATAAACTTAACCCCTTGTAGGCTAGCAAAAATCATAGAATTAATCTCAGGTCCAACTGAAGAGTCCCAAACAAACAAAAAGGATCCTCTGCACTTTTCTTTAGCCTACCGTGTACAGACCCTTTTTCTAATTCCCTGTGAACTACCTTTCACAGTCTTTTTTCTGCTCTAGTATAGAACTGGAGGCCCCAGATTGACAACCCCCGCCCTCTCTCAGTTTGATTCAGTTCAGTCTGGTCTGGTCTGGTCTGGTCCTGTCCTGTCCCGTCCCGTCCCTGCTCTCAAGCCTTAGGTCTTCAGTGTTGGGGCATCCATCTGCAGCTACATTCCTCCTAGGCTTGCACTCTCAGTCCTTTTATAAGGCTCAGGTGTCCATTAAGCCATCACTTGACCCTCCTTAGTCTGCCCTTCTTCAGACTACTGAATTATGGCACAGGTGTGGCCAGACTACCAATTCTCCCAGCTCCCATTAGCTGGGAGTGGCAAACCACAGTCAACAGGAACTGTGAGTGACTGTATCTGCGGACGTGCTGGTAAATAAGCGTCTGGCAGCCTGCCAGGGGCTAATCCTGGCAAACTGCATCTGGCCCATGGGCCACTTATTGCTCACCCTTGTGTATACCTGTGGACTAGGGCTGATGTACTCATCACCACTAAATATCTGTTGGGGATAATTTTTAATTATCCCTAATTGATTTACTGCATCAGAAAGGGAGTTACAATGCAACCCACAGAGGAGAGACTGAAACATGCATTTTAAATACTTAATTCAGTTAACAGGCTGCCTAAACATTGAATAATAAAAATTAAGGATAAAATCCTTTTAAAAACACACAAAACACACATACTGAAGAACCATTCAAATCAAATGCATGGCCACTGGCCAGCCAGAAGCAAGAACCTAGCACAGTGCCTAGGTGACTTGCATTGCCATCTGTTTGGAAAAAGGGGTCAATTCCCATCACTATTTGTGATCTTAGTCTCCTGCTTATGGTAAGTGAAATTCCCTCAGATTTAGAGTGACCACTCCCTGCCCTACACACACAGTGTAATCCTACTAAAGTAGGATTAACTGTTGCAAAGACCTTCAATTGGCTGTCTGCCCTGGAGTGAATTATGCCTGATGTGAGTAAAAAAGATGAGGGTTTTTAAAATATGGATATGGAATATATTCAGCAAAACAAGCAATGAAATTAATTCATTCACTATGTTTTCAGGGAGAATGATAATGCCACCTGTGAAATTTCCATAAGGAGCACACACCCAACACTCACAATGGGATTAACCTGACAGGGTCCTTCAGCTCCAGTTTCTATGATTAACTTTAAAAGCAGTGTCATACTCCCCAAATGAGCTGCTGTATGAGAGATGCTTACATTTGATACAGATCAGAACTCACCTAGTTGAAAATTTACCATCTGAGTAAGCAGGAGGGCTGGGTTCTGAAGTACATCTCTCAAAAAATGTTCGGTCAGCTTGCTCCTCCTGTTGGAGATCCTGGCTGCTGAAGTCCTAATAGCTTGGAATGAATAGGGAGTAATTGTTACTGCAAAATGTCTACATTGTGCTTTTAGACTTGAGTTCCCTTCTCCCTGTATTGCTGCCAGAAGCAATGGGATTTCTGCACCCCTGTGTGCTACTGTAAAGGAAATCTACAAAGAAGCATCAAGCTGCTAATGTATTTTCTATCAGATGTACAGAGCAGAAGCACAGTTTATCCCCTCTGTTGCCTCACAGCTCTATCCTTCCTTTTGTCAGATTCAGCACAGGAATGTGCATGATGACTACTGAACAAGACAAAGTTGCAGTGAGGATGGTATAGTGCTTCCCACTTTGAACTACATTCTCCTTCCAGTACGATTAATGACAATTTAACGGCAACACTTTCCTGAGAAAGGTGGGTGAATTATCAATGTGGTATGTGGTGGAATAGCCAGGCATTTTTCAGTGATAAAAAACCCCCAACACACTCTAGATTATTTTTTGCATTCTAACTCCAACACAGTTAGAGTACCTTCACAGTTACAGTGTGCAAAACACACGGAACTCAGTTCATAATTATTTGAATTTGCATATGTACATGTCCAGTTCAAACTATTTTTAACTTGGTAGCTGTGTCAAAGCAATGCTACAGGTGTGAATACAGGAAACACATTTAATGCTTTTGCGCCTGCTTTAGGATTGATGTCCATACCTGGGCTGTAACCTTACAATCTAGTAAGCTGATAAACCATACAATCTAGTAAACATAGCTGTGCTGCCCTAGCAGCAGAATAAAATTCAGATTGTGACACTGAGTCACAATCTGCCCCAATTCAGTGCTGCTCAAGGGGAGTAATAATTTCTACCTTTTGCTGGTGCATCTTACTGACCCCATTACTGTGGTTCTGCTGTGCTGGCTCAGGTAGAGAAGAGCCAAAAACCTGTCCTGTCCACCCACTCCTCACCCACCTGCATGGCCCATTGAGGCTGCTCCTGTCACTGGCAGGATTTAGCAATATGGGCACTGGTGAATAAATGGACAAGCAAACACAAGCTCTTTCATAGATGCATAGATTTAAAACCCTGAAGTAGGGATGGGGAACCCTTTTTGGGTCGGGGGCCACACACAAGTGAGAAGCAAAAAAACAAAAACAAAAATCAGCCCTCACTGACATGGCCCCTGACTGAGAAGGAGAAAAACTCCCCACATTCCCCTTGCACACCAGAGCCTAGGAGGGTCCAGCCTAGTAGATTCTGTGTGCTCCAGTCCTGCGGTTGGGCAGCAGGGGGCTGGAGCATCAGAGCGGGCTCCCCAGTTTTGGGGGGGAAGGAGGGCCCTGAGCCTTGAGGCTGGATTCAGTCAAACTGGGGGCTGCATCCGACCTCTGCCCTGAAGCGACCATTCTGACCATCTTTTCTGGCCCTCTGCAGAACTTCCCCAGTAGTCTTTGCATCAAATCTTAACTTTTGTTTGAGCTTCAGCATCTCTTTCAGAAAAAGTGTCAGAGGGGCAGCTGTGTTAGTCTGTAACTTAAAAAATGAGTAAGTCTTGTGACACTTTAGAGACTAACAAAAATATAGCTTGGGCAAAACCCACTTCATCAGATGAGTTGGAGTGGAAATAACAGAATCTAATATATATATATATATATATATATAACATATAACATCAAAAACCATTTACCTGTCAACTGTAGGATCTGTGTTAATGAAGCTAATTAAGTGGGCTGCATGTGTACCATTGATAGCTTTTGATGTAGAAATGCAAATATTAAAGGCAGGGAAAATTAGAGAAATTGGCTTTGTAGTGTGTTAATCAGTTAATGTCTCTATTCAAGCACAAGGTCACAGTGTCAAACTTGCAAATAAATTCCAGCTCTGCAGCCTCTCTCTGGGCACATCTAGACTACCCTTGGCTACCGAAAGATATGCAAATTCAGCATGAATTTGCATATCTTCTTCTGATCCCTTTTTCTGAAGAGGTTTAAAAAAAAGCAGTCTAGATGTGGTTTTTTGTGCAACCGCTCCCCCCTTTTCAAAAGAACCCTGTAAACCTCATTTTTTGAGGAATAAGGGTTCTTTCGAAAAAGGGTTTTTTTTGTGCAAAAACACCCATCTAGACTGTTTTTTTTCTCAAAAAGAACTCTTCCGAAAAAGGGATCAGAAGAAGTTATGCAAATTAACACTGAATTTGCATATCTTCTTTCAGAAGCCGGGGGTAGTCTAGACCTGTCCTCTGTAACTGGGTGGTGAAATTCCTTTGTAGAAGAACGGCTACTTTTAAATCCATGATTGAGTGACCAGGCCGGTTAAAATGTTTCTCTACAGGTTTATGTGTGGTACTATTTCTGATGTCTGAGTTGTGTCTATTTATCTTTTGTGGAAGAGATTGGCCCGTTTGTACAGAGGGGCGATGGTGGCACTTGGTGGTATATATCACATTAGAGGATGAGCAGTTGCATGAGCCTGTGATGTTGTGGCTTATGTTGTTAGGTCCTGAGATGGTATCACTTGTATAGATGTGTGGCCAGAGTTGGCAACAGGGTTTGTTGCAGGGGTAGGTTCCTGTGTGAATGTATCTGGGGTGTGATGTGTAGCTGCTGGTAAGTATTTACTTCTGTAGATGAGGATTGGCCTGTTTCCCAAGGGCTGTGAGAGTGAGGGATCGTTTTCAGGACAGGTTGTAGATTATGGATCATGCACTGGAGGAGTTTAAGTTGGGGGCTGTAGGTGATGACCAGTGGTGTTCTGTTACATAACCTGAAAGGTCCAACGAAGAAAATAACCCAATCTCAGTTCATATTGAAGCTTTCTTGGGATGGATTGAGTCAGGCGGAGTGAGTCAGGTAACATTTTTATAATTGGGTGCTTACGAATTTTAAATCTGTATTGCCTCACCAACGTATAGCCTCATTAAAGAGATAAAAATCTCCCGCAACATTTCTGCTGTCAAAGTGGGATTTGAAATACTAGCAGGGATTGCTGTTATCATTGTGAGCTAATATTGCTCACATCAAAATGGCTCAGCTGCTTAAGGCTCTTAAAATTCTTTATGTGCTGTTGCCAAATATGTGACAGTCTCATGTATAGCTATTTTATGAAGCAGAAATAAAAACTTGAGAGAGTTTGTGTATTCCCTACATATGTGCTGGAAAGCACCATAGAACACTCACCACTGGCCAATCTGATAGCTCTCATGGCTATCTGAACCCTGCTCTGGGCCAGCCTTGGGAAAATCTCTTTATTTGCTATGATGCAGTTTGCCTGTCTATAAAATGGGTATAATAATACAAGCTCTCCTGGCTGTGCATTTGTGAACACTATTTAAAATTGGTGATGTTCTCTTAGGGTACATCTACACAGTACTGTTACTTCAGAATAACTGATGTTATTCCAAAATAAAGTCCGTGTCTACACTACAAGCAGTTATTTTGACATAATGTCAAAATAATGTTGAGCCAGAGGATTTCTTACTCTGACTCCTGTAACCCTCATTTTATGAGGAGTAAGGGAAGGCAGAGGAAGAATGTTCTTCCTTAGACTTCCTGCTGTGTAGACAGTGCCAAAAGTCAAAATAAGCTATTTTGACTTGCGCTATGCAATTGACGTAGCTCAAGCTGTGTAGCTTATTTCAGCTTTAACCCTGCTGTGTAGATGCGCCCTTAGAGATCCTCATCTGAAAAGTGCTATAAAATACAAACTATGATATTAGGAAGCTGGATGGGTATATGTACTGTTTGGGAAATATTTGTTTAATGAAGAAAATTATATAAGCAGCTACATTGGCAGGAAATCGAGAACTCTTTGCTTCTCATATTAGCTAAATAATATAGCTAGATTTGTCTCATCTTCCTAAATCAGTTTCGGGAAACCCTGTAGTGTCAGTCACTATTAGCATTTGGAACTGCGTTAAGAGGTTTATGGGAGCTCATATTAATCTGCTTAGGTTAACCTTTACATCCAGGCTGCCTGAGTAGTTGTATTTCAGGTTTGCAGAACGTCAGTCCTTCTCATTGGGCAGAAAAGAATTTAGTCCAGATTTAACTCTGCTTTGATCATGGTGTTATTCAGTAATTTTGAGCTAATTTTTGACCAGGAAGGAATTTCTCGCGAGCAATTTGTGGCTCATCAACTAAGTTGCTTAACTAGCTGAGGAAAATTCTTAGACTCTTCACTCCAGAAAGCTGAACCAGAGAGGAAATGCCAATCAGAAAAGATTATTTTATTGTGTCAGGCTGTTATTATTTGGGAACTGAGACTATGGTCATATATTAGATAATGATGTGCACTAAATTTTAAGAATTCTACTTCACTGGGTAACAAGAAGGGAGGAAGAATGGTTGGTGGTTACGGCACAGAGTGTGAGAGCATCTGGATTTTATTCTTGGTTCTGCCACAAACTTCTCTGTGTGACTTGAGCAAATCAAGTCTGAGTGCCTCAGTTTCCTCAGCTGTAAAATAGGGATAATGAGCCCAACCTATTAAACAAGGCAATACAGTACTGAGATCCCCAGAGGAAAGGTGCAATAGAAGTGGGCCTGAGGTTGGTATCACATAGGTAAAACCATTTGTTTATGTCTGAATACTGGTGACATCGTAGCAGAATATTCAGAAGATTTCATCATTCAGAAGCCTTCACTAATTTGGCACTCTCAGAAGCTGACAACTTGTGTTTTGTCACACACCATCCATCCATCTTCTTTCTGGTCATGGCCTATTACACTGACCTTCCACCATTCCTTCCACCAAGCCATGCCAGGATTATTTCCATCACTATGCCTAATGTGACCAAAGTTCATAAAGTTGAGTCTGTTGATTTCTATATCAGGGTCTGGTTCACTTTCAGTCATAGTTCCAACGTAATCAGCTGTCTCCTTTTCTAGCCAGTAGGTACACAAGAGCTTCACCAGCACCAGATCTCAAAATCTTCAATTTTCTTCTTCAGCTGTAAATCCCTATGGTACAAATCAATCTTTCACCAGATGCACCTTCGCGCATTTTGAGATGCCATGGTTTTTCCATGCATTCTTAAGGGAGTCCTTCGCTGATCAAACCAGCTTGAATCTTCATCGAGTTTCATTGGAACCACCTCTTGAGTTGGATATGATCCCAATAGAGGGAGCTGTCCCAAAGCTATCATTTACACTAGTTTAATGCAAAGTAACGCCACTGAATTCAATGGAGTTATTGCAGTTTTATAGCAATTTATCTGAGATCAGAATCTACTCCTGTATTTTATTGTCTGTAGTTGTATAAGCATCTTTTGTCTTATTTGCCTATTAATAGCTGTTTGGGGCAAGGAATGTGTGTTTTGTGTTTCTACCTTGCCAGCAGTGTGGCAGGGATGAATAGAGACAAACAATTATGCTGCTAACTTAAGTATGCACACTGGCATTATCCATTCTACAATATACAGTGGGAACAGGTTGGGTACTTGGTAATGTTTGTTGCAACATTTACCTGAGTCACTCCAAAATGTCCATCCATCCATTTGTTTTCTTTTAAATTTCCTGAAAAAGACAGTCAATTTCGTTAAAGATAATTACAATTAAAAGGATATAATATTACAACAGATTTAACTAGTTTTTGCTTTGTAGAGGTTAAATAAAGTCTCTTCAAAATTAAAGTGTGGTTGAAATATCTGCTTCAGCCTTGTGAAAATAACCTGGTAACAGTTTGACATGGTTTTAATGAGGGCTAGCCCAGCAGACAGCTGAAAGCACAACATGCTACTACCCAGGTGATTTGCATTTTGGCTCTGAGTTCTGTTCCAACTTCCCTTACTAGCAAAGACTAGGACTCACTGCTGTGATGGTATGTTCCACCCCCACAGTGACCACTTCTGGTTAGCCTGGTAGAATCCACAGTGCCATCCATCCTCCACTAGACTTCGCTGAGACTCAAGGTGTTTGTTGAGCCTTTGAGGCTGATGGAAAGGGAAACTTGAAGAGGATCCCAAAGAGCACTCGCAAAAGAAATTATGATAACAAATGTTCATGTTTGTGTCTGGCTGCCTGTTTGCTATTTAAAGTTGCAAGGTGGTGTCATCTGATAAATATTTAAGTGACATCAATTTATTTAGTTCTGTACATGGTTAACAGTGTGAATACTAAGGAAGGAAAATAAATTAACATTTTAAAATTAATAATTTTGCTGTATTGCTTTTCAAGGCTCTTTCTATAGCAGATTGGGATAGCTACATGACCTCAACATGTACAATACAGGGTATCTACATTGGGAGAATCCCGGTTTTACATCAGTGCAATGTACCTAGGGCTTTGCTGCGTTTGGTGTATTAATATTCCGAATTCAGTCAGAATTGTAGAGTCAAAGGTTTCTGCACAGCTGCTCTGGCTGTCATGCGGATGATCTCTCTCCTCACCTTGAAAAGAATTGCATCTGGGCAAACACAGTTTTAAGGCCAAATATTGCCTTTGGCTATGTGCCCACTATTGTGCACACAGTTACACAGCTGAAGTCACTAAGAATTGTGCATGTGTATCCAAGGGCAAAATTTGATCCCTAATTATTTCCACATCAGTCACATGTTATATGAAAGTTTAATTGCAGATGATTAGCTCAGAGTACTTTGTTGTGTAAAGACTCCCTAAGCATCACTTGATTAGTTCTCCTGTACTGACCGTAATTCAGAGGTAAAAATACTTAATGGCCTGTACTAAATTAAGCAACTCCAGACTGTGACTCAGGTATGCATGACTAAACCTAGATCAGCAAGTCTTGCACTTACAGTCTTGACAATAAGCTGTTCAGAAAGGGAATTGCTTTAGACTAGAGAGAGCTGCTTGAAAGGACAGAATAGTTCCTGGATGTTTGTTTATTATAATCACAAGGCATCTCATCTGTATCATTTAAGGGAAGCGAGGCAGCTATAAGTTTTTGTTTCAGAAATTAGAATATGCATTAGAAATGAATAAAAACATCAGTGTTCTTGAGACCATTTTTTCTTGTCATGTTTTAGGGAAAGCATGATTCCATCCAGCAAGACATTGACTCTAGTAGAGTTATCTTTCTGATATCAGGCCAAAATAATGCAAATATACGCGGTGCGATTGTTTGATTCTTTTAGCGACATTTTCCCCTGGATGCAGGAAAAGCTCAGTAAAGGAAACTGAAGTAGCAGCACAATAGCTACAAACATGGGCCAATATCCCCCCCACCCCCGATAAAGATCCAACTTCATCTTGGGGCTAAAGTCCCCATCAGCTCATGAATCGTCTTCTCTGCATAATTAGGGTGGTAATCTTTAAAATGTTATGGCAGTTATGACATCATCTGTGATCGATATGTTATTGCACAACTGCAAATAATATATCACGTTTACACTTTGGTCCTCATCTGGTCTCCTATACAAAGTTATTTTCTCTATTAAAGCTGTGTTTGTCCGCTACTGTGTCCAGCCTGAATGCAGTGGAGGCATGAGCAATTTCCATTTCCTAGGCATTACACTTATGGCTTCTTACAAAGATATGAGCATTCATTTTGATGGAGATGGCTGGGAGATATCATTCATCTGCCAATTCCACAGAACTTCTAAGAGGGGGCAGAGCTTTGAATGCAGTATTGGGGGATAATATATCGCTCCGATATAGTGTAGTTTGTGGCAAGAAACCTGCAGGAGATCCTTGAGCATTAGCTTGAAAGCGATGATAGGGAACAGCATTTTGCCATAGTCTCTCCCTCCAAAACCCTGAGGCCAAAACAGGGTAAGTTATGGCTGCTTATATCACTGAACCTCTAGGGGAGACTTTGGCAGCATGGCAGCAGTCATGCTGTGCTGGGGACAGTGGGATCCAGAGATGCAGACCAAGTCCAAAGCAACACATGGGCACCCCCATATTCACCAATTGTATAATTATATGGTTTGTACAAAGTAGGCCTTGTGAAGCATCATTCCAAAAGTCTTGATCTATTGAACATTACTACGATGTTGGATTGTATGTGCTGCCATTGTATGTGACATTATGAAGTTTTACCTGTGTGTTACTGAAAGACATGAAGTTGGAAACACCCACAGCTAGCCTTTCCCATGCAACAGTGAGGGAGGCAGACAGTGCTAATGGCTCATCAACTAAAATAATGGGCCATATAAAAACCTTATCCCCATCTGGTGGACTTTCCTGTGATTGCTTCAATCAGCTGCCATGACTCATAAAAGCAGACAATGAGGGGTGACTTCATCACAGGATAATCCCACAAATGGGGCTGGGAACTTGGCTTGGAACAAAGGGGTTCCCACTCTAGGGAAGAAATTATAAAAAGGGAAAGTGACATCACCAGTGGTCTCGCTTTCCCTACAACTCAACACCTTGACATACCTCAGGAGGAACAAAGACTTTGAGCTGGGGAAGTATTGATCCCACGCAGAAAAGAAGGAAACCCTGCCTACGTATGAAACATCTACAAACTGCTTGTACTATCTTATAGGGTGAGAGACTGATTCAAATCTTATGTATTTTATTAGGCTGAGATTGCCTTTTGGTTTATTTCTTAGGTAATCACTGTTGGTCTGTTCACCATCACTTACAATCACTTGAAATCTATCTTTTTAGTAATTAATAAATCTATTTGATATTCTTTTACCTAAATCAGTGTGGTTTGAATGAAGTGTTTGGAAAAAAATCTCAGCTCATTTTAACAAAGGCTTTGTGCACATTCCTCTTCTTTTCAAGGCAGGGGAAAACTGGATAATTGTAATAATTTTTACTGGTTGGGCTTTTGACCACGGCGGGATCGTACAGCTCTGGGGTCATAGACTAGGGAACTGGGTCGGTATTTTGGCTGAAGCCTCCCTATTGTTAGTTGATGCAGGGACTGATCCCAGCATTTATGAACACAGCCGGGTGTGATCCCTGCCTGGGGAGTATTGTGATTGCAAGCTTGGAGGGCTCTACAGCTTGTCACCACATCACAGTGCAAGAGGCAACCCAGATTGTTAAGACAGAGGGCTCAGCTGTACCTGTAGCCAGACATGAACCCCATCTTGTTTCCCCCCCCCCCAGAGAGCAAGAGAAAGGCAGTCAGCCTTTGATGCCCTGGGAACGCAGGTGTGCTGCCTATCCCTGACTCTACCATAAACAGAAACCAGACAGTAAATGGGCTAGCTGACGATCCGGGGCCTCCCACCGCCTGATGGCTAGTACCAGTAATTGACACGCCTGCACTGTCCCAGGAGAGGAATCTTCGCCCATCACATACTAGAAGTGCCCATTGTCTGCATTTTCCCAGGTGTGAATTATGCTTTGCACCCTTCGTGGGAAACTTGGCATTCAAAGCCATTTTTCCTAATTGGCCACTTGAGACCAGGAAGAAGCTTACGTGACCCAAGGGGTATAAAGAGGGTTTAGTAGCCCACCCCATTTGAGCTCAATCATCTATACCTGCTGGCAGGTATTGATTGTCTCGAGGTCTGTGGGACGCCCAACCTCGCCCTACTTCTTCCCGAGGGATTGAGAGAAAGACGCTGGCCACGCCAAGTCTGGAACGCAGGGGTGAGAATATATACCTGCTATGTGTCTATTTTGCATGCATTTTATAAGAGCTCAGAGAACCAAAAGGGTTTCATGGTACCTGTAAGTGACTTTTGTTTTAAGTGTAATTTCTGTCCTGTCCTTTTGTAGTGGCTGTGTTATCTGTAACACAGCAGTAGCATTTAACAGCTAAGTTTACCCTGTAACAATAAAATAGTAACTGTTTAAGCTTTAACCTGACTCCTTCAGTTGCTGTAACAGAACCAAGCACAATTTAAAAGAACTCCAGCCGGTCATAAGGGACAGATCCGTTGGGGCACCCGTCAACCTCTTCCAGGTTGCCCGCTGCTAAGGACCCCGGTCCTGGCAGTTGAAGTCTCGGTGTATAAGCTCTCCTGTAAACTTATTGGGGCGCCCGTCAACCTCTTCCAAGTTGCCCACTGCTAAGGGACCCCGGTCCTGGCAGTTGAAGTCTCGGTGTATAATACACACACACACCACTCACTGCCCTGACCATTGGCTGACAGAATTGGCGTAGTCGGCAGGATTGTGTTATAGGTTTAAATACAGCAACATGAAGCTAGTCATGGTAAATACTGATTTCAGTAAAGTAGAAAAGAATTTTGCCCAGGAAGGTTGGGGCAACCCAAAATGGGATAGAGAAATATTAGAAAAGGATTGGGGAAATCCTGAGGAGTTGTGGGTGCAGTTCTGTAAGTATAGAACTGCCTGCAAGCTAAAGAATGGGACAAAGCCTGAGTCTGTGGAAAGGAGCCACTTTCCATTTAGCAAGGAAAACAGGATCAGGCCCAGACAAGCCGGCAGGCAACAGATAGATTGAAGGCCTTGTGGTAGAACTGAGAAAAGGCAGTAAGTACATGTACTGGAAATCTAAATCCTTAAAACAATACTTACAAGAGTAATATCTGAAACAAGGCCAGTTTTTTTATTTTTAGAGATAAGAAAGTGTTTTAAGAAAAGAAAAACCCACAGGGAATTCAACTCTACAGAGAATGGAGAGAATTGAGCAGTTGTGCAAATGCTAAAATGGTGTAGATAGAAAATTGTGGTTTCTTTGCAGCCATTCTGAAGGAAAAATGGGCCCTTTTTCCAAAGGAATGTCTGTAAATAATCCAGGCAAATTTGATGTCTCAAATCCGTACATTTGATTATATATACTGCTAAAAGAACTCTAAAGGGAGGGGGTTCTATTGGAACTTAACTACCCCCAATGAATAAAAAGGGAATGTAATTGTTGTACAGCTATGTAGAAATAGTGTAAGAAAGGTTCAGAGAGAATGTATGTGTATCTGTGTGTAAATATACATCTATATAGTGTAAATAAATGAGGTTTTCAAGGTCCAGTAATCTTGTTTGTAGGTTTAAAACAAATTGGTTTGGTTTACTTTCAGTAAGACCATTTCAGTCCAAGTTGTTTAATGAAGGTACAGGAAAACTGTAAGCATAAAGGAAGAGTTACACCCTATGCAAAGTTTAATGTGGCTAAGTAGTGTTGTAAACAAAGATTGCACATTTTCCTGTGACATGCCATGTATACTGTAGAAGGGGTAAAAACTGCAAACAAATTAAAATGCTGTGGAGGCTCCAGGAGCCACAACAGGTTGTAATTTCCTTTGTGATGCAAATGCCCTAGCTGGCAGCACAAAGAAGCTTTGCAGGTAATAGCTAAGTTTGATTAGCAAACTACCTGACATCAGAAAGTTCAAATTGTAGCGCTCCAGAAAGAAAAAAAAGGAGGTATTGGTATTGCTATTTTAGTCCCAATAGGAGGTTGGGTATGTTTAAATGTAAGCAGTCTTTTAAGAAGGCTCCCAGAGAGAAGACTGAGAAATTGGCGTTTGTAAAAGATGTTGCCCCTTTTGAACAAAATCTTGCAAAGGTTTGGGCACAGCCCTTGGTCTGATCAAGTGTTAGCTGCTGTCCATACAATTTCAGACCTAGAAGACAAATTGGCTAACTACTTGTGGATATGTAAACCCTTGGCTCCAATGGAGAGGGAAACAGCTGCAGCTTGTCTTCTATGGAAAACCTGTAATGAGATGTTCTTCAAAATTGACTGAATATAAGAATGCAAATATGAAACTGCAAAAATGTAAAAGCCTCTGCTTCAGAAATGGAGAGATAGACATGCATGTCTCTCAGTACCCAGACGAGCTAGATTCCCTTAAGGATGGGTGCTGAGAGTTAAAGCAACTCTCAGATTTATTTTTTTTCTTCCCTCAGGAATATGCTTGAGAAAAGGACCAGGAGGTATGAGGCTTAGTGAACAAGCTCACCCTCCTTACCAAATTCATAGTAGACAAACCTGTGTCATTGGGAAAAGTCATTTAGCAGGAATTAGGATGGACCATAAGAAGGAAAAAGCATGTGAAAAGGGGAAGGCAAAAAGTTTGGAGCCCTATGGGCATAGTTGAAGGAATAAGGAAAGTAGAGAAACATTTTCTTTGAAAGGACAAATCAAGTGATTTGAGGGAATGTGAAGATAAAGGTGGACTCCTGGGAGTGTGGAAGGAATTAAGTGATGGTTGTAATATGTGAAGGAAATCTTGTTTTAAAAATGACACCTTGTTTCTTTGCAGCCTCTTCCTTAAGCACTGTGCAAACCATCTAGGCAAAGAAACAATCAAATGTAAACATTTTGTCTATGGACACCTTTGTTAAATCTGCAAAGGAAAATTAGGGATTCTACTGAAACTTAATTGGTCAACTGCATAAAAGAATGAGCTCTATATATTGTAACTCTATTTTGTGGGTTTCAAATGAACTAGTTTTATTTTGTTTTGGATAATGTCCTCTTGCTTAAAATTGCAAACAGACAAGGCACAAATTGGTTAGTGCTTCTGTTGGGCATTCAACTCTTAAGGTTAAATTTAACTTTCTAGAAACCAAATGATTAGTTTAGAAATTCAAGCTTTGAAACTTAACTGTCTCTTTTCAAGGCCGAGTTGATAACACTTTTGGCTTGCTTTTAAATTCAACATTATATGTGAATACAGGCTGCCTGGCTATTTCAAAGGAAAGTGGACAGGAAGGCTGCTGCTGTCTCAGCAGACACATCCTCTGCACCCCGACCACAAACATAGAAGGAACAGCTCAGCTTGCAGAGCTGGCAGCAATCAAACTAGCTTGTGAGGCAGGTGCCAGTACCATTTACACTAACTCCTATGCTATATGGGCTAGAGCCACCCAGTGGATAACTAACTGGAAGAATAATAACTGGAAAATAGGGGGAAAGCCTGTTTGGAGATTGGAATACTGGAAATGGATATACCAGCATGCAACCCAACATGCCTTAGGCATAAGTCATGTGTCAGCTCACCAAAGGAACAACACCCCAACTGCACAGCTAAATAGCCTAGCAGATGCAGCAATACAAATTTTTGCTGCCCAGGTGGATTGGGAACGCCTGTACATTTAGCTACATGAAACCTTGGGACACACAGGAAGCGATGAGCTGGTGCGGCAGGCACATGCCAGGGGGTGGCCTATCACCCACAAACAAGCCAGAGATCTGGTACAAGCTTGCACCCTATGTGCTGAACTCAAGGAAACATATAACAGAAGGGCAACGGTTTGCCAGGCTAAGAGATGAAAAAAATACTATGGGCAACCTGGCAAGTAGATTATATTGGTCCACCACCCACCAGTAAGCAAGGGTGGAAGTATGTTTTAACTGGAGTAGAAATTGTTTCAGGAATTGGTTTTGCTTACCCAACCCGATGGACAACAGGGTTGTCTACGATCATGGGACTAAACCGCTTAATAGCCCTTGTCCCAACACCCCAGTTTGGGGACACAAACCCACGTACTGCACTCCTACAAGGGAAAAGGAGTCTGGACCACTGCAGATGCTGGGCTAACACCAATAACCATTACTGAGGCTTGGATTGTATCCAAGACCGGCAAACCTTATGTTTTATTACAGGAAACTGAGGCAATAGCCCTGAACAGTGCTCCAGTGGGATGGATCTCTCCCAAAGCTGGTGTGGATCCGGGAAACCACCATGAACTTTTTGTATATATATACCGCTTGCTGTTGTAGCGCTTGCAACCACTGTTGTTAGTTACAGACTATTGAAATGAGACATGGTACTCCAACTCGCCATGGTCTTCTTCCTCATCCCAACTGCTACTGCTGTACCAGAACACCTTACTTGACTCCTCTACTGGACTGGGAATCGAGTTTGTCCCTCAGCCCAAATGACTGGTGAAACAAGAGTGACATCTTCCGATGGGGACCGGTATGGTTCGATGACAGCGACTACTACAGTCCTCTAAATAACTCTGGGGGGAGTATGTGCGATAATTAACCAATCTTGCTGCTTACAAATTGAACAAGATGCATTTGCTATAAAGGGCGCTGTTAAGGTAATACACGCTGTAACTGAGAATGAAAAAGCCTCATGGCTAGGTTGACTAGCCCAACACCTAGGACTTTCGTTAACTCCATTCCTTCACTCTATTGTAAATACTATATTAACCATTTTACTTGTAATTGCTTGCTGCATGCTTCTATGTATTCTTAGGCGTTTTGTGTACACTGCTACCTCCTCTGCACAAATCCAGTATATGGCGTTGGGAAGCGATCCTAATCAATCCCTTGATCCAAAATTATCTGATCAGACCCTGCCGAGAGGGCGATTTTAGCTTCTTCCAAGGAGGGCACAAGGGTGCTGGCATCACCACCTTGCGTTCTGGGACATAGTGAGGCGTGTCAAGGGGTGGAATGTAGCCAGACATGAACCCCATCTTGTTTCCCCAGAGAGCAAGAGAAAGGCAGTCAGCCTTTGATGCCCTGGGAACGCAGGTGTGCTGCCTATCCCTGACTCTACCATAAACAGAAACCAGACAGTAAATGGGCTAGCTGGACGATCCGGGCCTCCCACCGCCCTGATGGCTAGTACCAGTAATTGACACGCCTGCACTGTCCCAGGAGAGGAATCTTCGCCCATCACATACTAGAAGTGCCCATTGTCTGCATTTTCCCAGGTGTGAATTATGCTTTGCACCCTTCGTGGGAAACTTGGCATTCAAAGCCATTTTTCCTAATTGGCCACTTGAGACCAGGAAGAAGCTTACGTGACCCAAGGGGTATAAAGAGGGGTTTAGTAGCCCACCCCATTTGAGCTCAATCATCTATACCTGCTGGCAGGTATTGATTGTCTCCGAGGTCTGTGGGGCGCCCAACCTCGCCCTACTTCTTCCCGAGGGATTGAGAGAAAGATGCTGGCCACGCCAAGTCTGGAACGCAGGGGTGAGAATATATACCTGCTATGTGTCTATTTTGCATGCATTTTATAAGAGCTCAGAGAACCAAAAGGGTTTCATGGTACCTGTAAGTGACTTTTGTTTTAAGTGTAATTTCTGTCCTGTCCTTTTGTAGTGGCTGTGTTATCTGTAACACAGCAGTAGCATTTAACAGCTAAGTTTACCCTGTAACAATAAAATAGTAACTGTTTAAGCTTTAACCTGACTCCTTCAGTTGCTGTAACAGAACCAAGCACAATTTAAAAGAACTCCAGCCGGTCATAAGGGACAGATCCGTTGGGGCACCGTCAACCTCTTCCAGGTTGCCCGCTGCTAAGGACCCGGTCCTGGCAGTTGAAGTCTCGGTGTATAAGCTCTCCTGTAAACTTATTGGGGCGCCCGTCAACCTCTTCCAAGTTGCCCACTGCTAAGGGACCCCGGTCCTGGCAGTTGAAGTCTCGGGTGTATAATACACACACACACACACCACTCACTGCCCTGACCATTGGCTGACAGTACCCCAGTTCTGGATGGCACCCAAAGGGAAGGATCCTGTCACATCAAAGAGCCTCAAGGTAGCTTACACCTGCTGGAGAATCTGAATGCTTGGGGCAGAATGCCTCAACTTCATTAGTGGAGATCAAGGTGGAAGGGAGAAGAACCCTCCTGCTTCTCTGAAATGATTCATTCAGGGGATTTCTGTTCTCCTCATTTCCATGTTCTACACCTAAGTAAGGACTGCAGGATTTGACTCTGTGCTCTGTAAGGCCAGATTCTTCCTCATGGTGATAGCTCCAATTAGTAGACTCCTACACTGGTAACCCCATGGAGATCAAAGGAAGTACACAGAGTAGAAGAGCATTAGAATTTGACTCTAGGTAATGTATTTGTGCAGGGAAAGATTACAATTCGATTGGGTAGTTGAAATATTTTCCTCAAAATACAAATATGTTGATCTATTGCAAAGTGACACTTATAAATACTGAAACGGAAGAACTGATCAGGGTAAATTTGTGGTGTTTTCTAGGTAGGGTAACCATCCGTCCTGTTTTTACCGGGACAGTCCCACATTTAAGGGCTGATCCCAGTCCCAACTTTTTTTTTAAATGGGCAGATTGCCCTGTATTTCCCCTGCAGCAGAGGGCGGGGAGGAGCTGCCAGCACTCAGCAGGGTTCCAGGGGTCGGCAACCTCAGGCACACGTGCCACAAGCAGCACATGAGCCGATTGCCTATAGCACGCGGGTGGGAGCTCAGCCCCTCCCCTCCCCTCCGCACAGCAGGGAGCCCGTGCTGCAGCTCCAGCCTCAGCCACACAGCTGCAGGTTGGAGCAACAGCTCCGGCTTCCTGCTGGGGCAGGAGAGGTGCACGTGCACACCTGGGGCTGCCCCTGCCCGGCCTGGGCGTGCAGCTCTCAGGAGCTAAGGGGTTGACCTCCCCAGCTACAGGCTTTTTGCTTTGGGAAGGGGCGGGACTGGGCCTGCTCCACAGAGCTGGGGCTGGGAGGTTGGCACATATGGTGTGCTGGGCTCACAATGCTCCCCAGGGGCTGTGTGCAGGGTTGGGAAGCCCCTTCCCCAGTGCCCCAGAACCAACCCTGGGCAGCCTCAGGCTCTGCCTGCCCCAGCCCGAGCCACAGCCTGCAGGCAAAGGGCTGGGCAAGGAAGAGACTCTGCCCCCCTCTCATCCCAGTGCTGCTGCCCTGCTGGTGCATGCAATGGGGGCACAGGAATGTGGGGACAGGAGGAGGGTGAAGGAGGATGTGGGGGCAGGATGGGAGAGAACAAGGGCTGCACTGCTGGGGGATACAGGGGAATCAGGCTGCAGGGGGGAAGGGAGTTATAGGGGTGATGGGAATGAGGCCGAAACAGAGGGAAAACAAGGGGGGGGACTGGAGCACCAGAAGAATGAGGTGTCCCAGTTGGGGGTACATCAGTGAGGGTTGGGGATTTTTGGAGGAGTTTTTTTTTTTTTTTTGGCTTCTCACTTGTTTGGTCCCCTACTGATTTTTCCGTGAGTCAGTGATCCTCAGCCCAATAAAAGGTTCCCCACCCCTGCCATAAAGAAAGAAAACATTAAACCCTTTTGTGTTTGACATAATATTTTATTTTATTTAAAATGAAGTTTGATAAACTAACATGAGAAAATTAAATTATTAAACAGATTAAGCATTTTAAATTAAACCGTTCTCCCTAGCTGCAGCTGGTTCAGAAAATATGGTCACCGTACCCAGCCTGCTTCTGCCCCCCCCTTTCCCTCCTCCACAGATCCATGAATAAGTTAAATCTTGGCATGCCACTTTTAAAAGGGTGCTGACCCCAGAGGGTACACTGGTGCTCTGGGCTTCAGCCACTGAAGCTCCGAGTGTTGGCAGCTCCCTCCTCTCCCTCTCCACCATGGGGCTGGAGCAGGGCTGAAGCCCCAATTGGCGCCAGCCCCCCGCAGGGCTGAAGCCCCAAGCATCAGCAGCACCCCCGCTTGGTGTCACATATTTGGCCTGGGGAAATATGGTCACCCTATTTCTAGGAGACTTCAGCAGCCTGCTATTTTTGCTATGAATATCTTTCTTCCTCTTTCTAGTACTGGGGTTAATTAGAATATGAGATATAGCCTTAAGAAAAAAGTTAATTAGCACTTCCAACGTACAGGATGTTATTTCAGCCAGCTGCTGTTTTAGATTCACCCATAGAAGATGCCTGTTTTTCTGAGATTTTATACACACATTAGAATGTGTACACACTTATTTTCATTTGTACACAAAAAATAGCACATTCTCTACTTTATGTATCTACCCTTTGGCAAGTGAGGTTCAATACATAAAAAATTCATGCCTCGGAAGCTCCCATGCAGTCTCCTAAAAATTCATGAAGGCGGAGGGGGAAAAAATCATTGCCTTTCAAAATACAAATCTTAGCTTGTCTTTCTTTTTAATGAATGCCAAGAAATAGCTATATCCATGCAGCTTAGAGACTTATTTTGAAAGGGCACCACTAGATTCTTCTTGCTGTCATGTTCTCCTGTGTCTCAGAAGCAATGAGTGAGAGTCATTAAATGTTTGTGCATTGTTTACAAGCAAATTCAGTTTAATTTCCATAGGCAGCTTGTAGAAAACACCAAAATTCTGGGGGCACTATAATAAACTAGCCTCCTACTTACTACACAGATCTTCTTAAGAATCAAATCCAGAGGTCTCCAATGCAGAAATTTGCTTTTCCATTTAGTAATTTATATCTCGCTCACCCTGCAAATATATATAATTCATTTTGCATATTTTATGCATTATGCAATTTTAATAGGTCTCAGTTTCAAATGGATATAATTCATAATGTGAAACAACTGAAGGGGAAAAGAGGACAGTAACATCTACAAAGAAGGAATAGGGCTAGCTTATGCAATTCAGGTCCTTTCCTGTGTAAGGGACAACATGCAGCCTTCACCACCACAGGAGAGCTCAGAAAATGAGGCTGAATCCCTCTTTAAGCTGCCTACCATACACGTGGAGTGCAAAGGTTAGAATGATCATGATTTTTTTAGCACAGTGTTGTCACCTCCGCTTACAGGTCAGGAGGCAAGGCCTTTGCCATCCTCCCTACTTCCTCAACCCCCTGGGCCTCCTTTGGCACAGAAAGCATCTTGGAGACATGAAGAAAGAACACAGGGGCTCTTTCTGGTAAAATAAATCACCAGCAGAGAACACCGCAACCACCACTTTGCTTTAATTGCAGAGTGTTGTGTCCTCCTCTCATTGACCACTGTACTTGAGTAACAAGGTAGGCATATTACCTGAAGTTTGTTAAAATCTGATCCAAGGAGCAGCCAGGAAAGGCCTCCCCTACCTACTAAACAGATTGCTAAAACACCCCTGCTGTCCATTCTTAAGGGCTGGATCTGTCGAGGCTGATAAGCCAGCATGGCTTTTATCCACCCCTCCAACGAGGAATCACTAGAAAATTCAAGGTGCCAAGTTTTCCGCAGTTCCATAAATAGCCTGGAGACTAACCAGCTGTGTGTGTTTCCATCCCCACAGTGCTCTAAAGTAGCCTCTGTCTCTTTGGGAAGGACTCCCCAGATTTATGTACATACCCAGTGTAGATATAGATTTGAACCAGTCTGCATCTCATTAACTCTCTCTCTCTGCCCTGAAGACAGGCTGAGAGGCTATTAGAAATACAGTTCATCTAAATGATGAAAGAACCTTGAGAAGGTCTTTACCTAAGACATTATCTGCCTGCATTATGGCACGCAAGCCCCCTGAGTGCCAGCTAGAGAAATGTCTGGGAAATTACACCGTGGGGAACTTTTTACAGTGAGATGGCCTGCTGACCAAATGGACTAAATTAAAATGGCTCACACTTCCTTAACAAGGGCATAATCAGTTTGAAGGAAGGCTTCTAGACAAAGTCTTTAAAAGATATAGCAGATCGTAAGGAATATTGACTGGTAAGACATTGCTAATCAACAAATACTTCATCTAAAGATTTGTAAGCACTTCTGCAGGGTCCAAGTCAAGGTGTTACATCTCAGAGGTAATAGTTGAGGACTTCCCCATTCAATGTTTAGACATTCTGGAAGGAATTCTCCGGACCATCTGGCAGTAGTGTCCTAGAGACCCACACTACAGAAAGTGATTGAAACATGTTCTACCAGGGACTTAATTCTGTCCACGTTGTCAGACCAAACGGAGTCAGAATTGCTCAGGACAGTGGATTCATTCACTAAGGCCTTACATTTGTGAGAGACTTGGAAGAGTAATTTGGAACCTTGTGCACTTTGGGCATGGGCGGTGGGTGAAGATAGAGCTGGGAGAGGCAAGTCCCCAGCCCCACCTTCAGCCCCACCCCTTCTGCTGGGTCCCTGCCCCCCCACGGGAGCCAAGCCACCTCCCCAACCCCCCCACCATGGAGGGGGAAGTGGGTGGGCGCATGGCCCCAATCTCCCCGGCCTGGAGCACCGGGGAGGGAGGAGGGTGTGTGGCTCCAGCCTCCCCAGCCCCAGAACATATGAGGGTGGAAGGTGCATGGCCTCAGCCTCCCCGGCCCCATAGCACTGGGGAGGGAGAAGGGCACATGTTGCTTCAACCTGATCAGGTGTTCTGGAAAAAAGGGTTCTGTGTGATGGGAGGTTGGGGACGTTCAATGATCTTGATTGGATATCGATTCATGTCTGCATCTGGCTCCTCAACCCCGAAGCACCAGGAAGGGAGGAGGGTGCACAGCCCAGCCCTGGAGCACTGGGGAGGGTGAGCGCTGGGGGCAGCAACACTCTGCCCCCAGTATACCTACAGTAGGCGTTCTGAGGGCAGAGTGTGGATGGGGAGAGGCTGGCGGTTTGAGAAGGCTGTGTCTTTCCCCTACCTACCTTACCAGCTGCCCATGACTTTGGGTCACTTCACATTTGAATGATTCCTGGGTTGTTGGCATTTGCCTGACTATGGTTAGCACAAACCCTGGAGAAAATAACATTCCTGCCAGAAACAACTGTCAGAGAATCTGAGAAAGGGCAGGTAATGGCAAAAGCTATTCTTCCATATTACTGGGGAGGGTGTGGACAAAACAACACCTACGGACTGAAGATTTGTCTCCGGAATTCCACATGAGTATTTCTCTCTTAGTTCTTGATTGTGTCTGGAGCCCATGTGACCCCCACTCATGTGTATTCTCAAACCATTGCTATGTGTCTCAGATACTCGTAGCTTAAAGGATGGTCTACGAAACAAATGCAGGCAATCACATAGGTTTGAGTCCAAAGCTGTTTCTTTGGCAGAAATCCAACAGCCTGCATCACACTGCAACAACTTGTGCACTGTGCACTGGTCCTCCCAGCGGATATCAGGTTTCTGGCATAAAGTGGCCATAAAAGGACACACATCATTAACATTAACTATGTGCAGGGGAAATTAGCAATGAAACCCAGAAAGACTGAAAAGGGAGCAATTATTTGCTTCAACATGATCAGGTGTTCTGGAAAAAGGGGTCTGTGTGATGGGAGGTTGGGGACATTCAGTGATCTTGATTGGATATCGATTCATGTCTGCATCTGGCTCAGCAAAAGCGTACTACTGAATCTGGTACAAGGGAAGCAGAAGTGGAACCTTGGAGTAGAAATGTCATCTCACATCTCACTGTAGTGTAACAAATACTGTAAAGACAGTTGTGTCTACATTGGCACCCCTTTCCGGAAAAGGGATGCTAATGAGACACTTCGGAATTGCAAATCCGCGGGGGATTTAAATATCCCCCGCGGCATTTGCATTTACATGGCTTTCAAGTAGGAATAAGGGATCTTCCGGAAAAGGGCTTATTTTCCGTAAAATCGCGTCTAGACTGGCGCTTTTCTCCGGCAAAAACCCCAAGCCAGAAAAAAGCGGCAGCCATGTAAATGCAAATGCCGCGGGGGATATTTAAATCCCCCGTGGATTTGCAATTCGGAAGTGTCTCATTAGCATCCCTTTTCCGGAAAGGGGTGCCAATGTAGACACAGTGCAGTGTGTTTAGAGAAGAATGAGAATTTTACTCAACATCCAAAACAATAAGGCTACGTCTAGACTGGCGCGCTTTTGTGCCAGAGCTATGCAAATGAGGCTCAGCGTTGGAATATCGCCGAGCCTCATTTGCATAACTAATGAACCGCCATTTTCGTGGAAGAGGCTCTTGCGCAAGACGGGGCTGTCTACACTGCCCCTTCTTGCACAAGAAAAACCCTTTTGCGCAAAGCCGTTATGCCTGAAAATAATCGGCATAACGGCTTTGCGCAAAGGTTTTCTTGCAGAAGGGGCAGTGTAGACAGCCCGTCTTGCAAGAGCCTCTTCGCAAAAATGGCGGTTCATTGCTATGCAAATGAGGCTCGGCGCTATTCCAACGCTGAGCCTCATTTGTATAGCTCTGGCGCAAAAGCGCGCCAGTCTAGACGTAGCCTAAGACGTGAGAGTTGTTGGCAAAAGAAAGATGTAGTTTAAGAAAATGTAAAGTATGGAAAGAGGTTATATTCAGACAGTACTGATGTATCAGAAATACCAGCATCTGAAGCCAGTTTTTCACCTTCAGAAAAGTTGGTGATTTTTAGTCCAAACAAAAATCTTCATTTCAGAAACCAGCTAAAGCTGCTGTGTGACAACAGTGTGCTTACCTGTCACATTGTTGGTCCTTTTTGACCTGAGTCACTTGTCAAATTTCAAGGTATTGGGGATTTTCCAGCTGGAGGCAGAAATGGAAACTGTACAACCGTCATAAATAACATAGTGTTAAAGAAAATAGCAAAGTCCTTCATCAAATGCAAAAGGAATGGAGAAGAAAACCGATTTTTAGGTTACAGCACCAAGCCTCTTCAACCACCATTATATCCAAAAGTGATCTATTTTTTTTTTTTACCAGGACCACACGGTGTTCTCATGACTGTTTGGCTTTTCACCTTGCCTATCTACATCTAATGTATTTGTGAAATATTTTCTTGTTATCCTTTATGTCACTAGCTAGGGTCTCTCATTTTGTCCCTGCATACTTGTGTTGTTTATATTCATCCTTGGCAATCTGACCAGGTTTCCACTTTTTGTAGGATTCTTTTTTTGACCATTTTCAAATAATTGAAGATCTTTTGGGTAAGCCAGAGTATTCTCTTGCCATACTTCAATCATTCCTATGCAGTGGGATAGTTTACTCTTGTGCCCTTAATGTCTTTCTGCAAAACCACCAACTCTCTTGAACCGTTTTCCCCCTTACACTTGCTTCCCAGGAAATCTTTGCCTACCAACTCCCTGAATTTGGTAAAGTCTGCCTTCTTGAAATCCATTATATTTAGTGTGTTGTTTTTCTGCGTACCATTCGTTGAAAACATGACCTCTACGATTTCATGAGCACTTTTACCCAAGTTCCTTTCTGCTTTCAAATTTTCAACCAGTTCCTCAAAACCAAATCTAGAACAGCCTCTCTCTTACTAGCTTTCTCCACCTTCAGAAATTAAAAAAAATGTCTTCAATACATTCAAAGAACTTATTGGATAATCTGTGCCCTGCTGTATTATTTTCCCAATAGGGTCTGTGTAGTTGAAGTCCCCCATCACCACAAAATCTGGTTCTTTGGATGATTGTTAGTTTTTTTTAAAAAAGCCTCATATACCTCTCTTTCTGGTTAGATGCTCTTTAGTAGACTCCTACCATAACATTGTTTTTTTTAATCCCTTTTATCCTAACCCTGCAACTTTCAACAGGGTATGTGTCCATGGCTGCTGACAAGGGAGGGGGCAAAGGGAGGGGAACTTCCCTAGAGCCCAGCAATTCAAAAAGGGGTCTGGAGTTCCAGTTGCCACTGGAACCTCAGGCGGCACAAGCTGGGTGGCACTGGTAGCTGGCGGGGGGAGGCATGGTGCAGTCCAGGTGGCAATGAGAGCTGGCTGCCCCCACCCCTGCCCTTCCATCTGAGGCCCTGCTCTTCCGGGAGTGCAAAGCTCCCCTTCAACCTTGTCCAGGGGCCTAGTGAGTGTGTCAGCTCCCCCTCTCTCTCTCCTATTTCCATCTCTCCTTCAGTCCAAGTGTATGTCACATTTTTGATATATAAGGCAACAACTTCTCCCTTTCCTACCCTCCCTCCACCCCGTCTGTGCTTCCCGAGCAAGCTGTACCTTTCCTTTTCCAGAATTTCAGTCACACATTTTCCCACCAAGTTCTGAGATGCCAGCTGTGTCATAGGGTCCTGCATAGTCCCCATACTTTTCCCAATAGTATACAGAGTTGGAAGATACTGATTGGATGCCCCCCTCCCAGTCATGTTTTCTCTTATGATTGCTACCACAGCCCATGTTTTTCCCTGATTTCAACCCTTCTCCCAGGTCTCCATGTTTTTGACTTACCTGCGGACCTTGTTCACCTCTCTCTCCCACCCCCGAATCTAATATAAAGTGCTCCTTACTAGGTCATCCAGTCTATAGCTAAATATGCTTTTCCCCTTCCTTGCCCCATGTCTGCTTAGCAGTCCTTCTTCCCGGAAGAGCATCCTGTGGTCAAGAAAGCTGAAGCCTTCCTGGTGACACCATCTTCACAGCCAGGCATTCACTTCCCAGGTGTATCTGCTTGTTCCTGGGCCCTTTACTGGTAGGGATTGAGGAGATCATAACCTGTGCCCCCAGCTCCTTCACCTGCACTCCCACAACCCTGTAGTCACCTCTGATCTGCTCAGGGTCCTACCTCACAGAATCATTAGTGTCAGAATCATAATCATGCATGGGTAGCATGGGGTAGTAGTCAGAGGGCTAGATGATCTTTAATAATTGCTCTATAGTGGCTTGGCTTTGGGCCCCTTTCAGGCAGCACAACTCCAGGATGCTATGTCAGGCTGACAGATGGGTGCCTCTGTCCCCCTCAGAAGGGAGTCAGCAGCCCACCACTACCTTAAGTTTTCTTCTGCGAGTGGTGACTCTGATTTTCCCAGCCTTAGGGGTGCATTGCTTCTCCTTCTCCAGCTTTGGGGTTATTCCTCATCACTTGTTGCAAAGGCAGCATAACAGGTCATCACTCTGATGGCTAGGTTGGGAGTAAGGGATCATCATTGCCCGCTGCCAGAAATAACCAGCACCAAGTATCCTCTCAGTGACAGAGCCATCGCCCCGGTGGTGTGCCAGCAGTACTCTCTAGCTGGGTAGCTTCCTCAGTCTTGGATGTCTCCATGTGCTTACTCTCAATGAATTCCTTGTAGGCATGGATGCTCCTCAACCTAGCCACCTCCTCCTGTAGCTCTCTCATTTGACACTTTTCACACTGGATGGTGCCCCCAGCGTGGCTTTCCAAGAGTTGGAAATGCAGGCCACAGCCTCGGCAAATCCACACACCATCTGGGTAGAGACATCCAGGTTCTCTGTCTGGATGCAGGTATAAGTGGAGGAGACAGGAGTAGTGTCAGCACTGGTCACGTGGCCCTTCATAACTATAGCGATTGTATTATGACTCCCTCTTACAGACTTCCCCTCAAATTCCCATTTGTGGTCCCTTGTTCACTACATTTTTTTAGTAAGCTGCACACACAGTATTATTCTTAAGGAAAAATGATTTCACAAACATTTTTGTTGGCAATTGCTAAACTCATTAACTGATAATATTTCTCAATGACAACACTACAGGTTGAACCTCTCTGGCACTATCTGGTCTGGCAACATCCAAGGTTGGGCATGATTTTAGTTAGCCAGATGTCCACTTATTATGTGCATGGCCAAGTTTGTTTACAGTCACCATCCTGACTCTCAGTGCTCTGTGCTGCTATTTAGCTCTAATTTACCCCAAACATCTTTTAAGAGCCCAGTAAGCAGTGAAAGTGTGGGTAATGCTGCTAGACAATATTGACATCTCAGGGTTTGGCAAATTCTCTGGTTTGGCATCTGTCAGGTTCTGAGGGTGCTGGACTAGAGAGCATTAACCTGTAGTAAAGGGTTCTTTGTCCTTTACATTGGGTATGGGAATGCTTCAAATGCTATAAAATTACTTATTTGAACAAGATGTTTCTTAAGCCTTTTGGAGAACCCAGCTATCATGTTAATTTGCAAACTTGCACTCCCTCAAAATAACCACAGCAAGTCTCTCAAGCATCGACTTGGAAAGGGCCTACCAGTGGCAATATCAAGGAAGGTCTCAGAGGTTGCCTGAAAACTCTGAGGTCAGAAGGATGGGTAGAATCATTGAAAATACTGAAGGACAGAAGAAGCTGAAGTGATGCTTGCACTGAAGTGATGCTTGGTCACTCTCTGCCATTTTGCATTCAAATTATTCTGTTGCTCATTGCTTTTTCACTGCCATCTGGTGTTTGTGGATGGAATGACAAGTTTTGTTTCTGAATTCCTTGCCAGTGCACTGTCCAGAGGCTTCCTGAGCTTATTAAGGCATCAATTTAGTGGAAATAAAGCTTTTTCCTGGATTAAAAAAAGACTAAATCACTTGGGTACATGCAATGGTATTTCATTATGTAAGCAGGGGCTGAACTGCTGCTTGCTATCAGCCAGCTAAAAGGAGGGGTGGGTGTGCCTGCTACAATTGTTTAGCTCTGCAAGGTAATTAACTGTTAACTGTTGATATGTAAATACAGCTCAGGAGAGAATACAAGGTGTGGCTATGTAAATCCCATTCAGCCAGGGCTGATAGAGGGTCAGTGTTGAAATGGAATGTGGAGAATTGTAAATAATTTGGGACTGTTGTGGGGGTCACTAATCATGCTACCCCTAAATGTGGGAACTGTAAAACATGCCACCAGTGCTTGCAGGAGAGACAGCATCATAGTAAGAGGTCTCGGAGGAACAAGCCTCCCCCCTTCCAGAGTTGAGTGAACTGAGCTGGGGGGAAGGGTTAAAGGGCTTGAGTCAGCCTGCTTCACACCTGCCAGGTGTGAGCTGTAAGACTGGCCCAACCTGCACCTTTCCCCCTTTGTTTTAAGGACAGACCTAAAGCAGACTCCCTGAGGAGTCTTTTCTTTTACTAGTCCAGTGAAAGCTGGATTCCTTTGCCAGTCCAGCTGGTAGCTAAAGATCTGAAATCACTGAGAGCTGAAATCACTAGTTTGGCTGAGAGCCAGACCTATTGCAGCCAGTGAAGTGGCGGCGACCAGCAGAGTGGCTGGTGGGAATCACTGGCTGGTGGCATAATGTGGCCGGTAGGAGCGGTGGCAGGCGACCAGCGGTGACCAGCGGCATGGCATGGAGCGGCAACCAGTGGCGTGGTGTGGAGCGGTGGCAGGCAAGGAGCGGCAACCAGCGGCGTGGCGCGGAGCGGCGGCAGGTGAGGAGCGGCAACTAGCAGCGGCGGCAGGCAAGGAGCGGTGGCAGGCGCCCAGCGGAGCATCCAGTGGCGTTGGACGAGACAGCTGGTGGAGCGTCGTATAAGGTGCCCCCTATCTATCCCCACACCCCCATTTCTACCCAGGTTGGGAGGTGAAACCCTGCGGGTGAACTTTGGGACTCTGGGTGGCACGGACCAGGGACAGAGACTTTTGGGGTGTCGGACTCTTTGGACTTCAGGTGATTCTTGGCTGGGGGTGGGGGCTTAGCTCATGTTTGGGTTATGAACTCTGTTTGTGGTGTTTTCCCCAAGTTAATGCTGCACTTCTCTCTCTGTTTCATTAACTGTTTCTTTCCTACACTCAGACTCAGTGCTTGCGAGTGGGGAAGCATTGCCTCTCAGAGGCGCCCAGGGGTGTGTGTGTGAATTTCCCAGATTACTGGGTGGGGGCTCGAGCCGGTTCTGTGTGAGATGGACCCCAAGATATTGAACCCAGCCCTGGTTACTGCCAGGCCTATCCGGCAGGAGGGTTACAATTGGGGGCTCGAGCTGGTTCTGTGTGAGATGGACCCCAAGATATTGAACCCAGCCCTGGTTACTGCCAGGCCTATCCGGCAGAAGGGTTATAATTATAATACAGCTTTGCAAAAACGCCTCAGTACTGCAGCATTTGGGGAATATTTTTCATGTGTGAAACATTTAGACAAATTTTAATGAAAAACATCTATTCCACTATCCACATGGTTTGTAAAATGGAAAAAATGTACTTGCTCAAACATTCGCATTAAATTGTGCTTGAAATGAATGTGCATTTCTTCAATTACAGTATTATGACAAGTCTTAATTAGTGTTTGCAATTATATAGTATTTTATATGGATAAACTCTTGCCATGTGTGCTATGGTGAATTTCACCCCCCATGAGAAGAAGGTCCTGAGGAACAAATTGACTTTTTGGTCACACAGTTTTGTCAGTGCAGTTCCTGGAGTCCTTTGATTTCATGAGAACTTTTGCTCTCATTTAAAAATAAAAGTAAGTTCTGGCTTTCATATTTGCAGAAGCATGAAAATGTGCAACCTAAAGACAAACATCAGAAGCCAGAAACAAAATCCAAAAGTTTTTCTTTTTAAAAAGGTCATGTTTTTAAACTCAGTCTCATGATATAGTTATGGAGGGGCTCACTCAGAATTTCTGAAGTCTTGGAGTTAGACACACTGATGGTAATATAAATAAGTGTGCACCAAAACCACTGATCTCCAAATGCCCTTGTGAATGCCTCTAGATACTCATAAAACAGCCACAAAATATTCAAAATCCAGCACAAATGGAGTGAACACATGAAATAAAGTTATTTCTCCCCGTCCCCAACCAGAAACACCAAGGGAGTACGTACTTCTCAAGCAGAAGCAGGAACTGATAATTCAGTCTTGTTGGTCTTACTCCCCTATTATGGGACTGACTGACCTAACTGGCTGATTTTTGAACAAGTGAGTTAGATTTTCTGTGCTTCAGTAGATCAATCTGTTACATGATAATATATGCTCTGCTGTGGGAGAAAGGAATCTTCAGAAATTTAATTGAGGGTTCTAAAATTGCTTTGAGATTGCTTTCACTTAAGTCACAATTTCTGCACTTTGTTACATGAAATACAGTCCATGCACTGAAACAATACAATGCATTCATTAGAGCACCTTTCAGCCAGCAATCACAGCTTTTGATGCACACATTTTATTGCATACTATGAATCACTTGTGAACAGAGACACAGCCTTTTAATTAGTGCCAATAGTTTGCTAGCAGAATTGCCTGGGGAAATATAGTATATTAATTAATTAGCGCAGATTAAAGGGATCTTTACTGTATTGAAGGGCAAACTATATTGGTGCTTTCAATTTACATTTCAAACACTGTGTCATTGAGCTACTGTTGTAGTCATGTTGTTCCCAGGATACCAGAGACACAAGGTGGGTGAGATAATATCTTTTACTGGACCAAGTTCTGTTGGTGAGACACAAGTGTTTAATCTTTGGACAGGTCTACATTTAAAACACAACATTTAGGTGCACTACTATAGCACTTAAGTGAAGATGCTCCTATGAGAACAGAAGAGCTTCTTCTGTCAGCATGATTGTTAACCTCCATGATAAATCCTCCCATCCACAGTGCTGTCTATACAGGATGGAGGAGGTCGGCATAAATGCATTGCTCAGGGGTGTGGATTTTTCACACCCCTAAGCAATGTAATTATACCACTATAGGTCTGTAATGCAGACCTAGCCTTACACAGAACTCTTGAAAAATATCTGAAGATGAGCTCAGAAGCTTGTCTCTCACCAAATGGGAGCTGGTCCAACAAAAGGTATTTTATCCCAGGCATTGGTAATTGAATTTGTCTGTCTTAGGAGGAATCACCTAATCTTGAAGAATTATCTCAAGACATTTAAAAGTAAAAGGTTCTTGTGAATTTTTTACTCTGGAGATCCCAACTCTTACTTACAAGGTGGCACTGAGCTACCAGGCTAAAAAAAAATTGGTGTTATGGCTCTCCCACCAGGCCATATTGATAGGAGTACCGTCCTGCTTTTCTAAAAAAGACTTAATAATCAGAGGGACAAGAACCCAAAATAGAACACTTCATAAACACATTATTTTGCTTTTCATTTATTGAACTTAGCTGTCAAAGTCGGTTGGAGCAAAGGGATGATTCCATTTCCTGCTGCCTGTGAATGATCCACCATGGTTTCATAGTGGTTGTCTGACGTATCTAATTTCCACTTCCAGCTAAGAATAAAACATCTATGTAGTTGACCCCTACTTGGAAATTGAAATGCATAGAACATCAAGTGAAAAAGTACATCAAGCCAAGTTTATAACTTTCTTTTTCTCTTTTATACCATCACGAGCTAAGATTTCCGGTAAAGAAGATAAGATTGTGAGTGAAGTCTGTATTTCATTTTAATTGCATGCTCCAGGTCCCATAAAGCAAACGGTCTGACAGTTATCCATAGATAAGGCCTAACTATACCATAACAGAACCATTAAATTACATGTGTCTGTTATGATCTTAAAGGAAAATTAAAAATCTGGCATTCTGTACTATAGAAACTGTCAAAGGTTTAGGTGTCTGCCTCCCATTCAAATCATTTGAAATTAACCGTTAAAAATCTGGCCCAGGTTACATACTGTGCCATTCTGGTTAGGACATGCATCTAAATGGGAGATGTCAGACACTGACTCTACAACTGACAGATAATTTATGAACTGGCAGAGTTTTCTACAATAGCTGGGAACCTTTAGTGTAGCCTACATTTGCTGCTTCCATTTCACATATCCCATGTACCTTTAACATCTCAGAACTCCTATCTTCCGGTTACAGACATTCATATCTTAATGGACAAATTTGTCCTTTTTCTTATCTTGAATTTCCCAAATCAGCAGTAAGGAATTATTTCTGTTTAAATGCTGTTTTCACTTAGCTCCTTGTTTCACCCCAAAATTACATATTTACCAGTGCTATGTTGTGACATGACTATCAGATCTTATCCAGTGTTTGGAATGGATGGAAATAATCCTTCCCATACCCTGACTCAAGCAGCAATTCAGGTGTCTTCCTTATTGACTGGACTGCAGAAGAATTCAGCAAAGTAGGATTGTGGCTGAGCTAGCTAAAACCAATTACCACATTGTTTATCTAGCTGTTGGTACATGTAAATCTGGACGAAGCACAAAGTGATTCATTTCTACATCAGTACATTTTAGAAGTGGATTTAAGCTGATGTTTCTCTCTCTCTCTCTCTCTCTCTCTCTCTCACACACACACACACACACACACACACACACACACACACACACACACACACACACACACACACACACACACACACAATTTTTCTCAATCCAATCCATGTTTCTTTAGCCACAGATACAGAAATGGCCCCTCTGTGACAATGCATTCCTCAAGCTGTGCTTTAGCAGGTAGACTAGAAAACTCCAGTGGGACAAGGGTTACAAGTAGGAGAATGTTGAAAAACCTCCAAGACATTTGGTGTTCTAGTGGGATTGGAGCAGTACAGTTCTTCAGCAGTTCATACTTTTGTATATGTTTCCCACATACCACATTCAGGAAGTACTCGGTGAAATATTTGACACTAGTTTCTTTCTTTTTCTGTCATCAAACAGCATCATTATCACAGGACAAAAGCTGGGCTCTCATTTATTGGCAGGAGAAGTGATACAACATTCTCTAACATGAATCTCTGGATGTAACTGGACCATTTATTTATTACAACATAAGGTCAATCGAATAGAAAACTTTTGTATTAAGATACAAAGGTTCATTATTTATAGTTACAAAAAGAATGTTGAGTGAGGCCATTTTCTGTTCACTGCTCTTTTCTCAATCTACGTTTAGAGTTAGTCCCAGTTTATTTGGGGCCACATCTCATCTTGATGTCCATGAGCCGAGGGAAACCAAAGAAGGATAGGGGTGACTGGATATTTAACAAAGTGAATGCTGGTGAAAATGAGGTAGGTTCAGAAATTAAAATAGGAAAGAATAAGTTAAAAATTACTTAGACAAGTTAAATGTCTTCAAATCACCAGGGCCTGATGAAATGCATCCTAGAATACTCGAGCTGACTGAGGAGATATTGAGCCATTAACTATTATCTTTGAAAAGTCACAGAAGATGGGGGAGATTCCAGAAGACCGGAAAAGGTAAATATAGTGTTCATCTATAAAAAGGGAAATAAGAACAATCCAGGGAATTACAGTCCAATCAGTTTACCTTTGGTACCAGGGATGCTAATGGAGCAAATAATTAAGGAATCCATTTAAGAACACCTAGAGGATAATAAGGTGATAAATAACAGTCAGCATGGATTTGTTTGGAACAAATCACGTTAAATCACCCTAATAGCTTTCTTTGATAGGATTACAAACCTTTTGGTTAAAGGGGAAGTGGCAGATGTGGTTTATTTAGACTTTACTAAAGCCTATGATACAGTCTCACATGACCTTCTCATTAATAAACTAGGGAAATACAACCTAGATGAAATTACTACAAGGTGGGTGCATAACTGGTTGGATAACCATTCCCACAGAGTAGTTATCAATGGTTCACAGTCATGCTGGTAGGGCATAATGAGTGGGGTTCCACAGGGATCAGTTTTGGGACTAGTTCTGTTCAATATCTTCATCAATGATTTTAAAAAATGGCATAAAGAGTACACTTACAAGGTCTGAAGATGATACCAAGGTGGGAGAGATTGCAAGGGCTTTGGAGGATAGTATTACAATTAAAAATTATCTATACAAACTGGTAAAATGGTCTAAGGTAAGTAAGATGAAATTCAACAAGAACAAAAGCAAAGCACTCCACTTAAAGGAAAAATCAGTTGCACACATACAAAATGCCTAGGAAGGAGTATTGGGGAAAAGGATCTAGCAATCATAGTGGACCAAAAGGTAAATATGAGTCAATGGTAAAACACTGGTGCATAAAAAGCAAACATCATTCTGGGGCGTATTAGCAGGAGTATTGTATGCAGGACATATTAAGTAATTCTGCTCTACTCTGCACTGATTAAGCCTCAACTGCAGCATGGTGTCCAATTCTAGGTGTCTCATTTCAGGAAAGATGTAGACAAATTAGAGAAAATCACAAGAAGAGCAACTAAAATTATGCAAGGTCTAGAAAACATGACCAATGAGGAAAGGTTGAAAGAATTGGTTTTATGTAGTCTGGAAAAGGGAAGACTGAGGGGACATGGTAACAACCAGGGCCATCGATGGGGGCAGGAGCAGGGACAAAGGCAGCAGCTGCCCCGAGGCCTGGTGATTTAAAAGGGCCCAGATCTCTCTGCCACTGCTGCTGCTATAGCAGCAGTGGCCAAAGCCTTGTGCAGTGCTGAGGGCTGATTGGGGGAGGCTACCCCACAGCCCCACTTCTTCTGTGTGAGGCTCAGCCCCCTGCAGGAGTGCCCAGAGCTGACCCCTCTTCCCCTGACCCAGGGCCTGGCAAAATCTGTTGCCAGCCCTGATGATAGCTTTCAAGTACCTAAAAGGTTGTTACAAGGAGGAGGGAGAATAAGTATTCTCCTTATCCTCTGATTGTAGATCAAGAAGCAATGAGCTTAAATTGCAGCAAGGGAGGTTTAGGATGGACATTAGGAAAAACATCCTGTCAGGGTGGTTAAGCACTGGAATAAATTGCCTAGGGAGGTTGTGGAGTCTCCATCACTGGAGATTTTTAAGAGCAGGGTAGACAAATCTATCAGGGATGGTCTAGATCAGGGGTTGGCAACCTTTTCAAACCAAAGAGCCAAACTACAACAAAATTCAGAAGAAGTGGTCAACTAAGAGCCAGTATAAAAATGCATGACTGAAAATATACAACGTAATATTACTAATAATTGACATGATTAATAATAGTATAAATGAAACATACTAAAGGACTTAATTTAATGGGACTTCTGCTGCTGCATCTTTTTGCACATTTCTTTGAAGTTTATTTCATAGCTGGTCAAAATTCAGCTTCATGCACGCATTCAGGCTATCTTCTGTCAATTTGAGCACAAATTACCTTTGATGTGATTCAAATGAGAGAAATAGGTGAAGCCAAACACTGAAAGGAAGGCCAAGCTGACATTCTACATGGTTTTGTATGTGACAGGAAATTATTTCCAAGTTTGCAGAATCAGATCATTGTGCTCCGATTTCTTTATGTCAGCCCATTTGTGCAGTTTTGCCAATTCTGCACGTTGTTGAGCAAGGCATTCTAAATCAGAATTCAGTTTGACGAATTTTTCCACCCAGATATTCGACTCCTTGAAATCTGCTATTTCTATTTCCAAATCGCTGACTGAGATGCCTGGAATGACTGTCAAATCTAGTTCTTCAATAGATGCTGTATGTGGATGAATCATAAACTTAAACAGAGCACTGTGTTTGCAAAATTCAACAAAACAAGACTTGAACGCCATCAGAGTTCAGAAAAACTTGTCAGGCTGCTGCAAATCAAGGCTGTTATTTGGATTCTCTCTGATATGAATCATGAAACATTCGTAATCTTTCAAAATGTCACTCTGCCCATATTGATATCTTTGATGAAAACAGTCAATTTTGACTCAGATCCAAAAACTGCCCGCTGCAGAGTCAGGACTGTATTTCCTTGCCCTTGTAGCTTAAGGTTCAACTCATTCAAATGACCAGTAATGTCAACAAGATAGTAAAACTTGAGCAACCAGTCAATCACAGTCTGAAAGCTTGGCATGTTTGACACCCTTCATATCCAAAAATGACTTAATCTCATTGATGCAGGTGGCAAAACAAGACAAAGCTTTGCCACAAGATAACCAGCAAACGTTGTGCATTAAAAGATCAGGGTATTTGGAATCTACTTCCTCAAGCAGTGACTGAAATTGATGGTGATTAAAAATCCAATTGACAGTGCGAATGACCAATCCCATTACATTTCCGAGTTCAGTTCCACTGGATTGCGCACAAAGTGCCTTCTGATGCCCAGTGCAATGAAAGTTCAAAAGCAGGTGGTTCAGCTGTTTTGACAAGAGTAAGGAATCCCCTGTATTTGCTGACCATGCTAGATGCTCCATCCGTACACAGAGACGCAAGATTATCCCACTGTATTTTTCTCGTTTACTAAGTTCACCACAGTTTTAAGGATGTCTTCGTCCTTTGTTTGATTTTTCATTGCTAATACCTCAATCATTTCTTCATGCACAGCATTTCCACATATATATCGTCCCAGAATACACAATTGATTAAAGCTGTCAGTTGACTTGTTCAAAGCAAACTAAAAATAAGTAGCTGTACTCAAATTTTGCATTTGTTCCTTGTCGATTTGATGGGCCATCTTCATAGCTCTGTCATGAACATCGCATGTCTTGACTTTTCTACAAGCTTTTTGTCATTGTTGTGAAACTCGTCAAATAGTTCACGACCAATTTTTATCATCTATCTTTCACATAATCCCCATCAGTGAAAGGCTTTCCCCCCTCTCAAGTAGTGCTGTATAAGCCCACAAAACTTGCGGAGTTTAAGCTCCCATCTTTTTTTCACCATGCCAGCAGGCTATTTTTCGCTGAAGTTCCTTGCAGGCTTTTTTTCATGCATCACTCTCAGGGTATTTTGTAGCAAATGCTGCATGTTTTGTCATGAAATTTGGGTTTTTGTTTGTTTGAGAACAGTCTCTCAGTACAAATGAGACTTATCCACAAAAGCATACAAGTCTGTCCACTCCTTTTGAAAATTTTGGTACTCATCTCCCTTTTTGCCATTGGAAAGGGTCACAGAATTCACCATCACATATGATGATGGAAAGATTTCTCGACTAATCAAATAAAAAGAGAACATTCATGACCTCAAATGAGTGGAGAGGATGGAGGGTTGTTAAAATGAACAGTTAAAAATGAAATAGACAAAAAAAGAGACCATCTCGACATGAGTAATTATGCATTTTTAAAATTTTGAATTAACTTTCCATTTTAATTTAAAAAGTTGTGTGTATTTTGGGAATGATGAAAAAGCCATATTGCAGGGGTTTCCAACCCATGGCTTGCGAGCGAGCCGCATGCGGCTCTTCAAAGAAAAAATTGCGGCTCCTGCACCCACACCCACGGCTCTGAAAGGGGCAGCGTGTTTCTCTCTAAAGAGACAGAGCTTTAGTCGTGGCATGCAGACTTCAAAATAGCCACCTTCAAAATGGCTGCCTTAAAAGGGCAATGCCTGCTCTGTTCTTAAAAGGGAGGCAACCATGCCCCCCCCTTTTTTTTTTGCTCAACAACTTTTTGCCCCTCGGCTCTTTGAGCTGTATCCACCCCTATTTTGGCTCTTCATCTGTAATGGGTTGGGCACCCCTGCCATATTTGGCTCTAGAGCCATAGGTGGCAGACCCTTGGTCTATATGGTGCTTGGTCCTGCCATGAGCGCAGGGGACTGGTCTTGAAGACCTCTCAAGATCCCTTCCAGTTCTATGATTCTATCACAGACAACACTTGTGGGTCCACTGTAGTAAAACAAAAGGACGTGTATTTAAGAGAGACTAGAGATTCAAATAGAAACTGGGGTGAGTGATGGAAACAAATGTTTACTTAAACAAAATAATAAAATGCAAAGTAGGGTCTACACTTGGTACCATTCCTATCCCGTAAGGACTGAAAAGAGTTCAGTCTTTTGCTGCATGTGCTGGCCTCCAAAGACTGTATAGACAGTTAAAAGATTCCAAACATCCTTCTCTACTCTATGACATACTGAATCAGCCTTCCTTCCCAGCCAGGGTGATTTTTATAAGTTGCCTTTGCTGGTTTTTCATTGACTTTTCTGGGTTGGTGCAAAGTTAGACAAGTGAGCAATACATTACATAATCCCCTAGCCAGGGAAACATGACAGTTCCCTCCCACTTGAATAGGACATCACCAAGACCTATTTTTACCCAGTGATTTGGCTTCCCTCCAAGACCATAATGGCATAATTTTCAATACAGTCACTTTGTTCTTTATATATTACTCATACACAAGATTATGAGTATCAATAAGTTACAGGTTATCAGTAGAACCCTCACATGCTACCGTTATGGATAAATACCGTGAAATCAGTGTATTAGTTATAGAGAGTTTGTTAGGACTCAGACTGAAGTCGCTTGTATAGAACCCTCTGTCAGTTGGCATCAAAGGGCCTTGGTGTCACAGGAAATAACTGCTGTTGCCAGCACCACTAACTTCCATTTGATCTGGTATGTGAGTGCTATTGTTCAACTGTAGGTGTGAGACAGCCCATAGAGCAGCACTTCCAAAGCGGGGTGTGATTGGTCACCAGTGTACAGGCAGCTGAATCTCTGCAGATCTTGGGACATACCCTTGCTAATGGGACCTAATCTCCTACTCATTCCTCTTGCTCTTTGGTGTAAAGGCCACCTTCTCAGTCAATGAGAAAACTACATGGGAGTTTGCTAGACCCTGAATGGGCTTTTCCTATGTATTTTATGGCTCTAATTTGGATCTTCTTGTGGGGTAAGAGGTAAAAAGGCAAACAAAAAGGTGCTGAGTTGTCACGGGGGATGACGATGTTAAGACCTATTTCTCCTTTCCAGATTATGTACTGCATTCATTCCTGCCAACCCCTGCTCTTCAAATGAAAATTGAGGGGTATCTTTCCTAAAGCAATGTTGGTAAAGAATCAGTGTTATGCACTGAAACACTGCTGTCCGATACTCATATGAAGACATTTAGCAATAGATCTTCGGCTGAGTTTTCTGCTGGCTTAACTCCACTGACTTCAGTGGACAAACAGTACAGCCCATTGTTTAAAAGGAGACAAGTGACACAATATCTACTTCATATGTGTGTGCCCAGAACAAAAACAAAACAGGTTTCCTTTTACATAGTGCTACCACCAGATTAAACAATGCAGAGTCTCTCTGTCTCTCTCATTTGAAATGCTTGTCCTTATTCAGGCTACACATATTTCCATATTTTCTTTTCTGGAGCTATCAAGCTTGGTTTAATTTTGTCTGTAAATCAAACTTTTTTGAGGGGTAATTATATTAGTTTTATTATCCGGGGCATAATTAGATCCTTATTGTCTCCTAATAGAGAGATAAATGATCCGGTTATTGCAGGCCCCAGACTGCTTAGAAAAGCATTCTATTCCTTGAAATTTACTTGTGGATTTATACATGATGCAATTATCCCCTACAATCTTTGAGAGATTGGGGTAGATATTAACATATTGTACTTAGCCTAAATACTAGATAACATTTTCCACATCTTTCAGGCCTCTTCTTAGCTGATCCAACAATGAAACCACACTAGTGAGTATTCAACAGTCCAAAAAATATTAATGGCAACAAGTTACTAAAAACAGAGCATGTGTTTTTATGGCAAAGCCAAGTTACGTTAGTGAGTTTTTCTTCCTCAAAACCTAATACACACAAATAAGTATTAGATACTTAATTTCCTGGATTGCTGAAGAATAATTTTGTGCTAGTTTGTTTTCCTTACACAGTTGTTTCTGTGTGAAAATCATCCTTTACAAACAAGATGTGGAAAGAGATCATCATTTTAGCACCACCAGAAGACCCAGAAAACATGGGCTGGATGAGGAAGATATTAGTTATGGAAAAATTAGGAAAGACTTGAAACCTGCCTCCCTTTTTTAAGATTATTTGAATGAATCAACTGCTATACCTAGAGTCAAAAGATGGTATACTAGTTGCTCCTACAGGCAGCACACAAGCCATTCAAGTGCTGCTCTGTTCAAAATGAGAATACCATGGAGCACATGCTACTTAAAATGACCCGTATTTCCCTCCCATGGAAGAGTGGCGATTTTTCTCCTTCATACTGGGGCTTGTGGCTTGGTTGATTTGTTCTGACTACTAAAAGGTTCAGTTCATCTGCTGTGCTTAAAAATATTGGGAAGACAAAAACCAAAATGCTCACTGATTACAGGGGAAGAGCATTGAAATTGTAATAGGCCTTATAATCATTAGATGGTTTGTTAGATCAATGAAGCTACTGGCAATAAACAAACACGGCACAGAGCGAAGGTTGAACTCTTGTTGCACACTTTGCCATTTTGAACCGCAAATTCCTGAAGCAATCAGTTGCATGTAATGGGAATAAGTATGGGACCATTACTCAGTTCAGTTAGGCACATGCTCAAGTGCTTTGCTGGGCCAGGATCAAACAAAGGTAGGTGCAGCTGGACATAGATACCTACTGTAAGAAACTGCCTACTAGAACTACTCCATAGTTTCACTCCTTGCTGTAGGGAAAAGCAGGGCCAGTGTGAAAACCCAAGCCTTCATCTGATTAAGAATTTTCTGGTCACCTCCCCCGTGCAGCCTAGACAACAGGTCCAAATGCAACCATGGTGCTGGCAGACAAAAATAGAATATGTCGATACTGAAATGGTCCATTGTGCTAAGTTCTGCCACGTGGCTAAGTCGAGTTGCCAACAGAAATTTGTCCTCACGAAACATTCTGTTGACTCTGGAGACTAAAGCCAGCTCAGGAGACTGTTGTTGCTTCAGCCTAGTTGTAGCACTCAGGTTCTCTGCTTTCACAATAAGTTTTCAGCATCGGCTACTGACACAACATTAAGTCCCAGCACACAGCTCCTTGTCTTGGTACAGCTGCTGTGCTGGGTGTTCAAAAGGATGGAAGATGTTAACTGAACTGACAGGAGGTCCCACTGCTTAGAGGAGAGTCTCAGAGTGATAATCAGAGGGCTGTTCTCAGTAGAAACAAGTGTAGTTCTGCTTCTGCTGCTCAGGCCACTGGGAAGTTCCCTGTTGGCTATGTCATTAGACTTGCTGCCTTCAAACAATAAGGGTTCCTGGTGAAGTTTCAGCTTCAGTGAGAGGAGACACAACCAGTCCAGCCACCACTAGCAGGATTCCTATTTGTACGGATGGCTTTGGTGCCTGACAACCAGCTACAAGCTCCTTGTTCTGATTTTCGTGTATGAATTTACAGCTGCAGTAAGCAGTCAGGGAGAGAATAGCAATAAAAAGTTCCCGATATTTCCCTCCCTCTAAAGCCTCTCAACACTGAGCTGAAGGTCCCATTTATAGGGATGAGCAAGCTGTTCAATCTCCAAACACGACCTAACTGCTGCTATGAGAGTGTGCTCTGTTTTACTGAGCTGCCTCAACTCCCTGTGGAAGGTCAATGGGAATTGGGAGCACTCAGTAGCTCTCAGGATCGTCATTACACTCACAACCCGCTTCAGTGGTGCCCAAATGTAAGCATAGTGGAGGAACTTCACTATCATTGTGGTTGGATGCAATAAACTTTGAACCCTAGCAGGGAGGACACTTTTCAAACTGGAACTTTAACTCCTACTCTAGGAGAGCCCATGGCTGCAGAAGAGCAGAAACTGAGGCAAGATTAGGGTTTGAGTTGTCTGAAGTTGTGTAGTGTCTGTCTTCCCTAAGCAACAAAATAGCTCCATTTCAAAAAAGAAAAACTTTGGTTAGTAACTTCCTTTGATACATATTTCCACCTCAGGTCCTGCAGATAATCCCAACACTGCTTTGTGATATATTGAATATAAGGCTTTGTGATTAATATTGAATAAGCTAATGCTACACAGTATATTTGTCTATATACAAATGTAAGGATTAATTTCTTTTATAACTTCTCCCCTAACAGCATTGACCCTCTAAGGAGTCAATCCAGCAGACTATGTTTCTGTGTCTGCATGGAATCTTGACACTGCAGAATAGCTTTTAGGACTGAGGCCTAAGATGCGTCAACTTCTTTTGGTATCTCATGGATCAGGTGAACAAACACAGATGAACCTGCCCTTGGTGATCAGGTTAGCAGAGTATTGGAAATTATTTAAAAGCTTTTCCTTGTATGGAGGTAAATAAAATGAACTAGGGATGGAATCCTGTCTTATTAGGTATGTCTACACGGCCTTTTAAAACCTTAGGGTATGTCTAGACTACAAATTCCACGGGAATATGCAAATTCCACGGGAATTCCAATCTCACTTTCAAAAGCGAAAGTAGTCTAGATGCGTTTTTTTCGGCAAACCCGCCCTTTTTCAAAAAGCCACGTGAACCTCATTTTTTGAGGAAAAACGACTTTTCGAAAAAGGGGGGGTTGCCAAAAAACCCCCACGTCTAGACTACTTTCACTTTCAAAAGTGAGATTCCCTCAGAATTTGCAGATCCTCTTTCGAATCTTCCCCGTAGTCTAGCCCTAACATATGGCCTCAGAACCCCTCTAGGTTCACTCATGCTACAGCACTAAAAATAGCTGTATTGATCCTTAGGCTCTGGAGGCAGGGGAGGGAGGTCCCACTCTCCAGTCGGAAACATAACATCTACAGCCGGTCCCCGAGTTGCGAACAGTCGACTTACAACCATTCGCAGTTACGACCAAAGCTGTCGTAAATGGCAGACTCCGAGTTATGAACGCAATCCGTGCTTACGAACAGCGCGGTCGCGTGTAAGTCTATGGGGTCTGACTTACGAACAAACCGAATTACGACCAATTGCTTGGTCCGTAACCAGTTCGTAAGTCGGGAAGAGGCTGTACGCATCTATTTTTAGCTCCTTAGTAGAAGCCCCAAGTCTGCAGGCCTGGGCTCTGAGATTTGCTATAGCAGGTTTTAAAACACAGTGTAGACATACCTATCAAAGTCAGCAGGAACACTCCCACCTTCAAAAGTGTTACTGAATGACAGATGATCTAGTGAGCATCAAAATTTTAAAAATTTTGTAAACCGCCTCAAATATTTTATATAGAGAGGCAGGGTAAAAATATTTGAAATAAATAAGGTGTGTAAGCATTTCAAACAAAAGTCTGAACAATTGGGAAATTGATTTCTTTTACATGGTTACAAAAATGAAAATGGGTCCACTATTGAATCCCATTTCCTCCACTCCTATCATTTTTAGGTTTACCACTAATGCCATAACTAGATCTGGAGAAACTTGATCAATCTGACAGCTCTTTGGTTCCATTTACATAGTTAAGCAGCTAAATTTTAGCTCTCTCTGGTCGCAGGTCCTGTTGTTTGTGCTGGGGAAAACAAAACATGCTACCAAGGAACAAAGAATTAACATGCTCACATTTACAAGGTGGATAAATGTGTTGCTACACTAGAGATAAGCAACAAATGGAAAAGAACCCATTAGCTTCATTAAGGAATCTCACCATTCACCTGTGACAAACTGCTTCACCCACATTTGATTTACATTCTTATATGAACAGGTACCTTAGATGGTCTAGCTGCATAACTTAAGTCAGTTAAGGCCCTTCTAGTGAAAATGTGTGTCAGGTGGCTGCTTAGAAGTCGTACAAAGTAATTTGTTTCTTGAAGTCAAAAGAATGAACACAGTCCAGCCCTCCAATACATAAACAATAGCTATTTAAAAGGACATTATGAAGAAGAAAGCTATGTCCATTTAATATCTGGGAAGATGACAATTCCAACACAAAGCCAGGATTTCACCATCTGATTAAAAGCATACTTCAGATTAGTTTGCTCACTTATATTGATGTGTGTCCTGGTTTGTAGGGCAGAAGTCAGTCATTCTTTTGCATTCAATGCTATTAACATTCATGTGGCAGAACAATATCAGTTGTACAGTACAAGTTGTGTTATCTGGCCCTGTACCAACTGGAAAGCTCTATAAACCTGCATTTCTAATCTTCATAGAAAGTCTGGTTGGCGCAGGGCCAGCAGGTTCACTACCTGGCTTCACGTGGCTCCCGGGAAGTAGCAACATGTCCCTGCTGCTCTAAGGGGCTCGGAGCATGGGAGAGGATGTGGGGTGGAAGTTGGGATGTGGGAGTGGAGTCTGGGGAGTGAGCTCTGGAGGACAAAGGGGGCTCAGGTCAGGAGGCTGGTGTGTGGGAGATTTGGGGTGCTGGATCCAAAGAGCACTTACTTTGTTGCCACTTGCAGGAAGTCTTTCCCTGTCCCTGCTGCTCCTAGGCACAGGAATGGCCAACAGGACTCCATGCTCTGCCCCAACCCACCTCACCCTGAGCACTGGCTCTACCTTCTGCACTCCAACACAGTCTGCAATCCCCTCCCACACCTAAACTACCTCTCAGAGCCTGCATTCAACATCCCCCAAACCCCCTCCTGTACCCCAAACCCATCTCCAGTCCTACCCCAAAGTCGCCCTCTTCCCCGAATCTCAACCCCCCGGCCCCAGCCTGAAGCCCTCATCTGCACCCTGAACACCCCTCATTTCTGGCCCCACCCAGAGCCCATTCTTCCTTTCACACCCCAGATCCCCGCTCCAGCCAAGTGAAAGTGAGGCTGGAGAACAGTGAGTGACAGAAGGTGTGGGGGTGGAAGTGTTTGGTTTTGTGCAATTAGAAAGTTGGCAACTCTACCTGAAACCCCTCCCCAGAGCCTACACACTGCACACTTTCTGACACTCCAATCTCCACCCCTGCACCCAAATTCCCTCCCTCTTAGACATTTTTCACTTACTAGCACCCTCCATTCCCCCAACATATCAGATAAAAAAAGCTTTTACTATTACTTTTAGATAGATTAACTGATGAGCATTTCAGTTATGAAAAAGTCTGTTTCACTAATGTTCTCCATCATTATAAAAATAAATAGAAAATGTGAATTTATAAAAGACTGCACAGTTGTGAATTAACACCCGAAATTTACCATAATAAAGTGAGTACTTACTTCATTAAGATGGGATTTACTGGCATGACAAAAAACAAGTTGCTTTATTAAAACTAATTGAAAAAATATAGATATTTACAGTAAACTTCTAAATAAAATCAAACCACTAAAGATGAGAAATTTATACAATATGTAAACCATAAATTATGATTGAATTCAATAAACTAACAATATTCATGATTATAAAAGTCACTTTGACTTGAGGGGAAATTCTGCTTGTATGATGAACATTTGAAAGGCTGCAAAACCTTTCAGAGCTTAATAAAATATTCCTATGGAAAAAGCTTGGTAGTTAAAGCCCAACAAATGCATCTTGTGTGTTCATACAATTCATTTTCTATATGTGCTTTTAAAATTTGGCACTGTAAAAAAAAAAATATGGTTTTTATTATTTTGGATGTACATGGATTCCACACACCCATTCACTCATTCTTGAGATTCAGTTCTCAGTTTTCTGAAATAAAGAGACAGGATGACTGGAATTTGCAAGCAAAGAGAATTAAATCCCCAAAAATTTAATTAAATGGGACAAAGTGTCTGGCTTGTATTTGCCACTTTGCTTTTCCTGACTCCCGCAAATCACTTCTAGGGTTGTACAGAGGAAAGATGGTAGAACGTTACCAGAGAAAAGTTACAAAGGATGTAGTGCTCCTTCCTTCAAGGTGCAGACTAAATGTGCAGAGAATCAATATTACATTGTTAGTTCCCTAGCTGCACACTTAAGAGAGCATGGTGCAATTGGAAACAATTTACTTTACATCCCAATTTGGTGCCTATTATACCAGATATTCAAACAGTCCAATGAAAGGTTTGTTATGCTCACAATTGCCCTTTGATCAACAACTCTCTCTCAAACACACCACTGTATTATTCTGAGGCAGCAAAGCACTTAAGCATATTTGTTACCAAAGACTCATCTACACTGGCAAAAAGTCTCAGAAGGGTAGTCGTGCTAGTCTGTAACTTTAAAAACGAGTAGTCCTGTGGCACCTTAGAGAAATATATAGGATCATGAGCTTTTGTGGGTAAAACTCACTTCATCAGATAAGTTGATGTGGAAATAACAGAACCCAAGATATATATAACAGCACAAGAAGAACCTGTTGGTTGTAGGACCCAAGTTAATGAAGCTAATTAAGAGGAGCTGGATGTGTTCGATTCACAGCTTTTGATATAAAAATGTGAATGCCAAAGGCAGGAGAAACTGGCTTTGTAGTGTGTTAACCAGCTAATGTCTTCAAGCCCAGGGTGACAGTGTCAAATTTAAAAAACATCCAACACTCCAGTCATCTGAAGTGGGCTGTGCCCATGAAAGCTCATGATACCATCTAAAGACTAACAAAATATGTAAAGTGCTACCAGACTATTTGTTTTTTTTTTTTTTAGTTTTTCCTGTTACAGACTAACTTGGCAACCCCTCTGAAGTGTCAAATTTGTAAATGAATTCCAGTTCAGCTGTGTCTGTCATTCGGTAGTGAAATTCCTTTGCAGAAGGCGGCTACTTTTAAATCCATGATTAGCATGTAGCTAGATTAAAATGTTCCCCTATAGGTTTGTGTGTGTTACCATTCCTGGTGTCTGATCTGCGTCCAGTTGTTCTTTGTCGCAGAGTCGGTCTGGTTTGGTCAACATACACGGCAGAGGCAACATACACCAGCAAGTTGGGCGAAAATGTTTCAGCAGTTACTTGCCAGTGTAAACAGACTCCCACTGCTGGGAGCTAAGTCCCCATGGAGGTGGTTTTTCTAAAGCCCTGGAAGAGCTCGCTTCCAGCACTGATGCTGTGACCGTGTCGTGTTAAACTGCTGCCACAGCAGCACTTCAATGCTACAAGTGTAGACAAAGCTTGAGTGAATGAGTAATCCCAATGAAGTGATTGACTTCTTACATGCTGAAATCATGCACAATTTAGTAGTCTGCTGGACTGAAGCCCAGGTAAGCATCTTCTAATAGCTCCTTTCACTGTCATTGGCGCCAGGTAACTTTTGACTGTAATTCACACTGTAGCTTTAGTAATACAAAAAGCAAACCAATTTTACTATTGCTGAAGACAAACTATTCTTAATGTCTCTCAAAATCCACAGATACTAGTTTGTAGAACCCGAGTTAAAATTTTAATCCTAACAATTTACTTATTTCTAATAAAATACACAAAAGGTGGCTACCTATTAAAACATCTTTCTTCCTTTTCCTAGGCAATTGAAGATAACACTGTTTAGAGATGTTAGCCTAATTAAAAGAGAGAAGCCTCATTTTATAAACTCACGTGTTTCCTGCCCATCACTTGAATGGTATGAAGTATAGGTTGAACCTCTCTAGTCCAACATTCTCGGGATCTGACCATGCCAAACCAGAGAATTTGCCCAACTAGGAGGTCAATATTGTCTAGCATCATTACCAACACTTCTACTGCTTATCGGCCTCTGAGAAGATATTTAGGGGTAAATTAGAGCTAAACAGCACAGAACACAAAAGTCAGGACTGGTGGCTGTAAACAACCTTTATGGGACTGCAGGAAACTTGGCCACCTCCATGGTAAGTGGACACTGGGCTAACTAAAATCATGCTGGACCACGGATGTTGCCAAACCAGAGTGTGCTAGATTAGAGAGGTTCAACCTGTACTATGATAGCAAGTAAGTACAGGTAGGCTGTACCTCCAAAATCCGGCACACTCTGGTCTGGCAAAATCCCTGGTCTGGCAGGTCCATGGATGCTCCCGGATCAGAGAGCCCAGGAGCCTAATAGCAGGAGGTCCAGATAAGCTGGGCATCAGGGTCAGCAGCCCGGCTGGGGATAGCACAGGACTCAGGCCAGACCACTGTGGCAGCTTCCAACAGCACTCGGGCCTGAGCCCCATGGCAGCACGGGGTCGGAATCCCATACAGCAACCCTCTGGTGTGGGGCTGAGGCTGCATGAGGCCAGGGTTGGAGCCCCACAGCTTTCCACAGCTTCTCTTGGCATGGAGCCGGGGTCAGAGCCTCAGCCCCATGGCTGCCCCTGGCTACATGGGACCAGAACCCTGAGGCAGGAGCGGGAGCCTATGCTGCCCAGGGAGCCAGCAGTAGCTAGGCAAGCAGCCCAGACAGGTTGGGGGGTGGGCGGGAGGGAGGACGAGGCAGGACTGCCTGCTGGGGCAGTCTGCCAGCAACGGGTGATGAGCCTGGGGGCTGGTGACAGCAGATCTCCCCTGGTCCAGCAAACTTCTCTTGTTCGGGACTGGTGAGGTCCCCACAATGCCAGACCAAGAAGGACCAACCTGTACATCTTACAAATGCACAAAAAGCACTTTGACACTCAAAATACCTTAGGCGGGGAGATATTATATATAAGGAACCAGTGAGTGATTTGTAATAATTTTGTAAATATTTTATAAATATTCTATTTAAGTAATGTCTCATTCATTCCTTCTCACAAGTCATGCAATGGCAGATGCTGCATCTCACAACCTAACAAGATGCCCAGTACACTTACGTGGTGCAATAAAAACTGTAAGAACACAACTTGTGGCAAAATGGAGATGTCAATGTCTATTTAAACAACTGATTGGCTGATCATTCAATACTAACACAAATCCACACTGTCTTGTGGTTCAAAACTCTATTAAAGACCATCTCAGTTTTGCCAGTTAGCTATAAGTTAATTACAAAGACTTGTTACTTCTCCCCTCCCCAGCTGCACACCTACCCTGTAAATTAGGTTGGCCAAACTACAGCCTGTAGCATATATGACTTTCCCCTGCTTGTCTATACATCGGAAACATGCTCCTCCTCACAAGGAACACTGACCAGGAAGAGATAGGATGAAGAGGGGACAATGTGGAGAGGAGAAAAAAAGGATAACAAGCAACTAGGAGGACCCTATGAGGTTAGGTGGGCTTGAACAGCCTGATCCAAAACATCCATGCTGCTAACCTGAGCCTCGCTAGTGCAAGTCTGTGTAGCCAGGCTGGGAGGCATGCCCCTAGCTGCAATGCAGACAGGCTTATTTAGCTGGATACACCCAGGAAAATTAATGTGAATTAACAAAAACTGTGAATTTAAATCAGATGAGTTTAACGCATTAAACCCAATGTGGAAATACACATTCAGAATTAAAGTGATCTTAAAACCAAGTAAGGGCCACACATCGCACATTGCAAATTTAACTTCCTCCTTTTCATCCATCTGTATATGCTACTTTACTGCCCAAAACTTTATTAGTATTGGGAATTGTATAAACTGGGAGTTAGACATGTTTGGGGAGGTTAAAAGAGGGGTGATGGAAGGCTGGTGGTTCTGTGAAATTTGCAGAACTTGATCTGTAGTGAACAGTAGTAGTGATGTATCCCTGCAAGTGGAGAAATAGAGGTTCTGTACAGGTAGGCATTAATATTTACTTTTCATTTTCTTGCTTTTGTGGGGAGATGTGTCAGGTATCTCTGTGTAGGAACTAGGGCTGTCAAGAGATTAAAACATTTAATCGTGATTAATTGCGTGATGAGTCATGTTCGGCAGCGCTGCCCCGTTGAAACACCGACGCCGCGGTTCAAAGGGGCAGCGCATTAGGAGCCTGGGATCAGCTGGGGCCTCCAGCTGATCCCAAGTTCCGCATTGCAAAGCCCCTTTGAAGTGCTGCTCTGGCGTTTCAAAGGGGCTTTGCAACAGTGGAGCTGGGGATCAGCGGAGGACTCCAGTTGATCCCCAGCTCCACTGCCCCTTTGAAGCGCGGAGCAGCACTTCAAAGGGACAGCGCAGCATTAACACCTGCAATTAACATGTTAAAAAAATTAACGCGTTAATCCTATCCTGCATTAATCGCAGGTGTTAACGCAGGTCAATTGACAGCCCTAGTAGGAACCTCAAGTGTTCTACAATGAACTTTTCTATTTATTAGTTTACAAGGCTTCTTTAATGCTTGCAAGGAAGTGGGAAATCCCAATCCGTGGGAGAACGGAAATGCAGCAACCCTGTTGCAGGATAAAATCAGACATGAATGGGTAGTTTGAGAGTGAGTTTGCAGCCTACTCCAGTCAGTCAAGTTTGGATTGCCTAGTTCCCATCAACCAGATTTGTATTTGCACCAGTTCTAGTTAGCACACCCCTCTCTATAAAGTTTTATGTGGCTAGACGGTGTTCAGTGCAAAATGTGATAACAAAATTCAGCTAAAGCCCTATTTCAACAATTAAACAAGACAAAACATACATAAATAATCCATATACACTAACCTTGTGTGATATTTCATGCTGATTGGCCACCTACTTTTAGAGGACAAAAAATAAAATATATATCCCATTTTAAGCCCCTGTTAGAATACAACCCCAACTATGTAGTTGCTACCAGTCACTTGCAAAGTATGTGCATATATAGATACACACAGAATAAATGGTGATAAAATATAGTAGGTTACATTTTCACATAGTGAGGGAGGGATATTAAAAATAACAGAATATAAAACCACAAAAATTAACAGGATGATATAAGTGCAACTGAAAAAAAACCTAGTTAAAAATGGACAGGATTTCAATTCGATTCTGTCTTTAAACAAGTAGCATTCAGATTAACAGTAGGTTGGCACTAGTACCCCCTTTGGGTTTGACATACTGATGAATACAAAAAAACCCAAACCCAGCAACATAATCAGATCTAAAGTAGGTAGCCTGTACCATGCTTGCAAAAAATAGGTTATTCATAGTGAAACCAGAATATGCAGGAGTCACACTGCAGTATTCAAATTTGACAACTATAGCAAAGAAATCCAGCCTATTCCCTTCCTTTTTTTAAACAAAGATTACAAAATTGTGTTTTATTGAGTTTCACACAAGATGCACTTTTAAAATTGGTACAGAATGTCACTTAACAGATGAAAATCTTTCCAAGCTTCCTTTAGCAACTGCTAAATAACTGAAAAAATTAAGTCTCAGAAAAATTTAAGTTGTACCCAATTCACAGATGATCTGAATTGAATTTTAATGTGCAAATTTCTCAATGAGCATAAAATACATCTAAAATAAAGGCATTTTAGAATCTCCTCCACCATCTCAATTGATTGTGGACTCTACTGCAGGTGGTGTTGGTGGTAGAGAAGGGGCAGCAAGAGGCTCCCTTTAGAGTAAATGATGTTGACTTACATGGTTTAAGCCATTTTCATGACAACTTTACATTCAGTTTCATGACATTATTTCTACACATTTCTCTGTTCTGTCATAATACAATTCTGCAAATATTAGGAATTAGCATATATTCTTCCACATTTCATATTCATAAGATAAACATTGAACTTTGGCTTTTCCACTCTAATATATTACAAATTAGTTGATAAAAAACCTGTGGTTTGTTCATCACTGAAATATCTGCATCATAGCCAAAAACAAAAATTAAATTCCAAAGGGAAATAATTTAGCAGACTTCAACTTAAAGCTTTTGAAAGGTTTTTGAAAAAAGAGGTTAATGTTGTATTTTAACAGCAAATATAGGATTCATCACTAGATGCAAGACTGCCTTTTGATTCAGTTCTCTAGCCTAGTTATTGAGCTGAAATGCAGTTTCATTCTTGAGGGATTCAAAATGCCTTTCATCAATTCCCCCAACCTTGCCACACACACCAGAAATTAAGATGCATTATACTTCATCACACCAAGCGCTTCATAACAAAGTTATTCAAATCTACTTAAAATCCATCAATTAAAATGGATGCTTCTGATTTTCTGTATAACTATTCTATGGACAATTTTTCCAGCTAAGTTAATATAGAGATGCCATTCTTATCAACTTGTTTAAACCAAAATGTTGTAGTTATTTCTTCCATTGCATTGGAATTATGTGGAATTAATGCAACACTGGTGTTGCTGGCTGCAGTTCACATTACCTTTTCTCAATATAAAGAAATATCTCTTTATAACAAAATATTTCCCATTGCAAAAAACAAGCAACTATTTTTTTTAAAAGCCTTTCATATAGCATTTATAAATGTATATCGTTTGCCTTGCAGAACACATTGTAATTGAACAGAAAAACGATGAAGCTGTGTTTGCCCAGTTATGCGGACCCTTCACTGTATTTTTTTGTAGTTGTGATCCATTTCCCTTGCTGGTTTAGATTTTAGATAAAATACTATGCATTAGGTCTTTCATTTAAGATACTGTAGTATTTTATTCTGATTAGTTCAGGTACATCTTCCAAGATTTTTCTGGTGACAAGAATAATTATCTTGACTACTGTTTAATCTACCAGTGCTTTTTATGTGTTCACTGATAAGTACAAGTTTTGAAATCTGCTTGTAGCTGTTTATGAAAACAACTTGTCACTGGAAAGATGAGCTTCCTATTGAAGTTGTCACATTTTCCCATTTATATCCTTATAATGGAGACACCTTGATGAAAAATGATATGTTCTGGAAGCATAGTTTCAAAAAGCAAAACAGGATTTTGATTTTTTCAATCTAATTCCACGACAGCGATACTGTAGCTCTGCCAAATAGACAAGAGGCTCTCACAATCCATTATATTTTCCAAAGAGCCAAGTTAAAGATTTCTGTTACTTAATCTGACCAGCTACCAAACCTATTTACTTGTAGAAATTAATATCTGTTTGACATTAATAATTTAAGTTTTTAAATAAATATTTAAGTGCCTTTTTGGGCAACTGTCCATTCTGGTAGTATTTGCTGTCCCAACAGCTCAGTATCCTAAGCACACCTATCCAGAAAACTTAGTCAATTCTGTTTCCACAAATAGTAAACCTGTCTATCTCCAACAAATCTTTCTTTGAAGATCTGTGTTTTAATTCTGAATTGTCTTGGCTTATATCTTTATCGTCTCCATCAGGAGTCGTCAGGAATTGATCAGAGTTGCTTGTCACAAGTAAAGATGTTGTATTTTCCTTCTGCTGTACGGGCTGATTGGTAACTGATGCAGAGAAACTTTCATCTGTGGAAATTCCTATTGGAAGAGCAGAAAATCAGAATAAAAATGTATTATCTGTATAAGCACATCAATGTATTTGAAACTGACTGATCTATCAAAGCTGCACTGAGGGTTCAGAAAGTTAGCCATGTGAACAATAAAAGTAGTACAAAAGCAAGTGAACCACTTTTGGAAACCAGATTCTACGTAATATCCTGTCAAGCCACTTTTTGTTACCACTGCCTAAAATGCTTACTAATGCAATAAAATATTGTGTATGAATTTCCATTAACATTGTGATACAAATCCAGCAAAATAAAGAAGTTCAATGAAAGGCAGGAGTATACCATATATGTCATCCAACATTGAGACATAATGGGATGCAATAAAACAAGCTGATGACGGTCATGATCATTGTGGTATGTTACTGAACACCATATGGTATGTTTTTGGTTTACTTGCTTATTTTTGAGGGTTTGTGTAATAACTTTGTTTTCTTCACCCATCTCATCTGAAGACTGTTGAAATGATGCCAATCAATAGCAGTAAGAGATGTGATTTCTATGAAAGAATCTAGACATGCTAGCAGTGACAGGACTGTATTCCAAAGCATCTACATAGGAAAACTGGATACCTTAAGCTTTATCCCATGGAGTAGGTTCAAATATGATAAAACAATAAATGTATGTTTTTATGGTCTCTAATCCCAAAATAACTCCATGAACCACCTGATTTGTTAGGATTCCTTTCTTTCGTTTCAATAGAACTAAACATTGGGTTCATTAACACAATTTTTTCAAAGGCAGTTATGTATGAACATTTGATACTTATATTTCCATGCTGTATTAAAATATAGTTTTCAAAACAGCTGAAAATAGATTTTCCCCGCCCCAAAGTGAAGTTGGCAGTAAGAGCGTCAAGTTATTTTTTCACCTCTTAGAAACAAGGTAATGGGCATATTTTAAGGGGATTTTTGGAAAACATCTGGCTTGGATTGAGAAACTGTGTATGACCCAGCCAAAAGAGCATTTTTTGACAAAAGTAATACATTACAAAATAGGGGTTTGCAACTGAAATATTTCAGCAATGTGTAAAGCCATGTCATTACTAGTTCCAGACAATTACTTTATAAAGCAGCTTCTCTATTTTATCACCTCCTCCAGTCATTTGTATATACCATCTACTTTTTTTTTTTTTTTTTTTTTTTTTTTAAGGAAAACAACTAATCTTTGGAGTAATCTAAAATCCAATGTAAGTAAAACATACTGCACGCAGCACAGAACAATCATAATAAGGTTCACTGTAGAGTTTCAATATGAAGGTAGGTATCTTCCCACTGGGGAATTTTCAGAAGAAGCCACTGCTCAATATAAAAATTACTAGTCTAATTAATGAGCTCGTTTTTCAAAAGTAGTTTCAAAGGTGCAAACTGTCAGGAATATAAAATACTCTTATACTATATAAGCTAAAGGCAAGTAGGCTAGATGAATTCCTTGATATGAGTGATTAAATTGCACAGATATTGTGCTGTTCAAGCCTATAACTGGGGCATAGGATTAAATCAACAATGCAGAATTCTGCAACAATAATGAGTACACTGGAGTGGAGGCAAGGTAGAAAACTTCTTACATACAATTTGGCTTTACAGGGAAACAATTGTTGTTCAGAGTCTCCATATTTATAAAAATAAAGTGATGGCATTAAAGAATTAAGCTTCTACCTTGGAGGATTTATAGAAGCTGAGAATATTTTAAGTGACATTCACAGAAATATGTAGGTCTCTGCTTCTTATAAAATTGTGTCGTTTGAGACATAAGCTCTCTTCTGAAATGGCCTGGGTGATCTTACTGCTGCTTGAGCTAAAAATAGTCTTCAGGATGTATTTACTGGGAGCTGCTGGTAAGTTTTTATGGTTAACCCTTACAGCATGAATTATTAAGTCCCACATACAAATACAGTATAAAAATATTCTATAATTTAAGAAAAAAATCAGCACTGTAATACTGTTACATTTCTTGGAAAAAGCATACAGACCTATCACACGTAAGTTTTTTCACTATATAAACAAAACCCCCCAATGTTATTAATTTAAACCATTTTGAAATAAACACATGCAATAAGTTTCAGCCAAATGTGATTTGGCACAGTTGATATTTAGGCTATTATAACCAAAATGCTGACAGATTCTTAACTCTAGTATTGCTGGCGAGACACTATGATGTCTAACCACCTTATATTTCATACACAATCCAAGTTTGTTATCAGAACAATGAAGGTTTTTGTTTTCCCCCATGTTATGTCAAAGAGGCATATAAAAATACATAATTTTAATTAAGGAGAAATTTTAACTTCTATTTTTAAAACATCTGATGTTAGAGATACTGTATATAAACTACAGAAGACTAAGAAAATGACCTTATATACAACAAAACAAAAAAAAGAGGCAATCTTCAGATCAGGAGAATAAATGTTAATCCCACTTAAAGAATGAAAAGCTGTCTGGAATCTTCCTATCTTCATGACTATTTCAAGTAATTGTACCTTCTGCATGTCATATTTTACCTGCATTTCTATTAGAATTCAATGGAACATTCCTTCTCAAACCTCGATATTGTCAGATCTCAAGCCAAATATGAAAAAGCTGCATTTACAAGAAGGTTCTCCTCTAAATGTGCATGCACATGTACACAAAGATAGTATATTTTTGCTTCCCTATATTCTTCCCCATCCATTGGAAGAATTTTATTGTACTGAAGAGTATTTAGATCTGTGCAATATGAAGCTCTGAATAATGGAAAATGAATGTTTCTGTTCACAGAACTGTACTTCAACTGCTAGGTGTATCCTCACAATCCTCATGTAAACCAATGCATAGTTATGGTGTGGTACATACAGTTTGTGGTAAAGATACTGTTGAACACCTGTGACAGGAACCGCTGATTGAATATTAAGTTTAATCTGGAAACAGTTTTATTTTCACTGATCAAGCAATTAAACTTACCTTGAGTAGATTTAAATTTGCTTTGGGGTTTACTGAGTGGTTTGCCTGGGGTGCTACTCGGGGGAGGATTGAACAACTTCTCTTCCATTTTTGCCTCCTTTACATATTGGCATGACTTGCCCAACAACACAATGCTGTTAAGGACTTTTAGTGAAATTAACCTGAAAAATAAAAGGGTACATTTACACATTCTGCTGTTCGGAAGGGATTTAATTTGTTAGCTAATTCTTCCAACTATAAGGCTCTTTCTTATGGCCTATAAACAGACCAGAACAAACAAACAAACAAACAAACAAAAGGAGCACATACTAATTTGGTTTCAAGCTTGATGTTTTAAAGAGTTTCATGGGGTAAAAAATTCAAGTGTTTCTATAAAACATTTGGATCCTAATAATATTTTAGTTAGTATTAGTGTTTACTTAATGGAGCAGCTATAGGAATTTCAGTAAATTTTCAAAACATTAAGTACTTAAACATGTAATCTGAAGAGATTACCAAAAATAACCTCACGTCTGTGATAGTTTTGAAGCATCTCTAATAACACCACACACTATGGGGAGCTCTTAAACTTGAAGTTCAAAGACTATACCTAATTTCCATAAAATGGACAAATTTCAGTAGCTGTCAGCTTTAACACTGAGGTGCGTGCTCCACGGAGTAAGTCCGAGCATGCAATATACTATTTTTGCATGAATAGCAGGATGGGAGTAACACCACTTAGTAGATAGTGGAGACCTAGATAATTTTCCTACCTCTGCCATTGATTTGCTGTGTAAACTCTGAAAAGTCACTTCAGTTTTCCCACATGTAAAATGGGAAAGAGGCTTATCTACCTTTGAAAAGAGAGTTACTACTACTATCGATAGCATGCTAGGACTTGTAATATTTTTAGGATATGCCTCCATATTGAAGATGATGGCAGGCTAATCTGATGGTTCTTGACTTAGAATTTGGGTCTCTGAACTTACTTACTTACTCAAGGAAGTGTAAGAATATCCTTTATTGTGTAAATCTTATTATCACAGTGTTTATTAATCTAAATTCAGAAAATTTGCTGGAAAAAGTGAATTTAAGTTAGACCTGCTTGAAGGATTTTAACTTGTACATTGTAAAGATATCTAAGTATACTTCAATAGCAACTCAACTATCACAATGCATCAACACAAATTATGTCAGAAAGAAAAATGTAGTATACAACATTTCTCTCAAATGAATTTTTATTTAATACATTTTCCTATTAAAAGTCAGAGGTATGGGAGGATAAGCAGGGCAGACAATCATCAATATTTAAACAGGAACTTTTCTTTTTGTAATTCAAGCAACTACAAACTGAATAAAGTTAAATTGCCCCAGATCTGTAATTGTGGTCTACAAGGTTCCTTCTATTAGGGTAAGAATAATTTTTCTTTCTACAGAAACATGTCCCTTGCTTTCTTTCCCTGCATACCCTTTCCAAAAAAGGGCTTTCAGGATTTTTTTTTTTATAAGATACTTTCACAGACTTTTGAAAGATGAGGGGCATAGGGCCGAATCCAATTCAATGAGAGCTGAATCAGGATGTCGGTGGATCACAACCCACCCACTGCATGTACCAATATCAGATTTTCATCATGGATTACACAGGCGCTTCCAAGTTTTTTCCTGTCACGGGACTTTCAGTTTCTTACTATTGGGAGGGCACAGGTAGGTCAGATTAGTTGACTATGAACAGCTCAAAATTATGAACAATTAAATCAAAATGGAAGTGGCAAATATTGGGCATGACTTATTTTTTATTACTTTTAATAATGTAACTTAAACATTGTTGCATCCCATCAAAACAATTTTCTCCTTATTTCAGTCTAAAACCTTTGTGATAAAATCTTAAAGCATTATCTGGGCAGTGTTTCTCATATGTCTGTATTATACTTAAATTCTGTCTCTCACATTGTAGATAATTCCACTTACATAGCTTATAATTATAGACACTGGAAGCAGTGTGCAGAATTTGGAATTACTCAGAGGATTTAGAAGATGTACTAATTCTAAACCTGAGATCACAAAAGAATAAGGTCCATTCTCACTTTGAAATTCATATAGTATGACAAATCTAATCTAATACATTAAATCTAAAGACGAAACAGCTCACAGCTATCTATATTCATGTATACATAACACATCAAAATAGGCTCTATCCCCTACATTTTGAAGGTCAGTATCACATTTGGAGCAGAACTGGTGAGTTGGAGTCAGGTATTTTATTGACAGACTTTGTTTATTTACAAAATATGCAGTTCCTGTTTCCTTGAATAGGGGTGGTAACAAACACCACAGTCAACTCCCTTCTGGACCCAGGATTCTTGCACTTCGTCTTTCTCTAAGTCGAGACTCAAGTCTTACTTCACAAAACAGAGTCCAACTGAGGCTGGTAATTATATCCCATCCATAGAACTATGTATGAGTGTGTGTATGTGCGGTGGATAATTTTAGTAGCTCGGTACAGTAAATGAATTCTACAATCACAATAAACACAGCATATTGCCTTATCCCCCAAACAAGACTCTGCTAGTTTTATATCTCCAAGTGTAATAAATTCTCCCAGGAGTATAAACAAGTGTAAAAATGTTAAAGCTGCTTTGCATTGCCAGAGTGGTGTAAAGGAGCCTTATTGTAAAAGGACAGGATGGCCACATAAATGCTTATGGTACTTTAATGATTAGAAATTGTCTAAATTTTTGAACTGAAAAAAATTCCTATCAAAATGTGATCTATGAACTGTTTCCTACTGACTTTTCTGGATTCAGTAATCAATATAAATTGTAAGCGAGTCCCCAGGCCTCACTTGGTCTTCAGTCGCCTATGAGGAAACACTGCATATATTTGTTGACTAACAACTACAGTTTAAATCTATTTAGTCCTGCACCCTTGGAACCTGATTGGTGCCAAACCAGAGAATTTCCCAAACTATGGGAGATCAATATTGTCTAGCAGCATTAGTAACACTTCCACCACTTATTGGGTGCTTAGAAGACAGTTAGAGGTAAATTACAGCTAATCAACAGCACAGGACACAGAAAGCCAGAACTGGTCACTGTAAAAAAAACTTTATAGGACCGTAGGAAACTTGGCCACACCCATGATAAGTGGACATCCAGCTAACTAAAACCATGCTTGACCACGGATGTCACCAGATCAGAGTGTGCCGGACTAAAGAGGTTCAATCTGTAGAAGTAAAGGGTCAATACTAGATATCTTATTATGAGACAAAAGGAGCTTTGGGATTTCCTTTAGTGCTCCCCAGTCCCATTCTCCATCCATTGTACTTTAGTTTAAATGGAATTATCAAAATAATTGAAGTCACCCTGATTATATGGCATTATTTTAAGGAAAAAATGCAGATTTTTGTATTATTTTAAAATACTGTGCCCAGAATTTTTAATTTTTGGTGCAGAATTCCCCCAAGGGTAACAGAAGGTATGTCTTAGAGTATATCTACACAGCAAAAAAAAAGCACACGACTGGTCTGTAATAGCTGACTGGGCTCTTGGGGCTCAGGCTGTGGGGTTAAATCATTGCTGCACAAACTTTCAGACTTGAGCTGTCTAACCTCTGTGACTCTCCTACCTCACAAGGTCCTAGAGCCTAGGCTCAGATGGCTAAACAGCAGTGAAATCGCTCTGCAGCCTGAGGCCTGATGAGCCAAGTTGGCTGGCACAGGTCAACTATGGGTTTTTCTTTGCTCTATAGACATACTCTTTGTGACCTTGGTAACCTATCAATGCCAGCTGGCTGTGGGGTCTCCCCCAATACTGTAAGTCACCTCAGGCATGACACAGTCACTGTCTCAACACAATAATGTCAATGTATATGGATGAAGTGTCACAAATTATATGTAAACTGGTGACATGCAGGTCCTGGAGATCATTGTATGGTGTACTTGAAGGTCGGGTACAAAGAGTTATAGATGTGTGCTAGAAATGTGTTCTTAAACATGTGTTTGAAGACAGAGCATAAAACCCAGCCTGCCCTAGACAAAGGAATGTATATTCTCCAGTCAGTCTATCTTCTTTGCCAGCATAAGACAATGGAAGTACATTTACAAAGCAAACAAAGCTATCAAGCTAAACAAACAGGGGAGAAGAGCCTCAGGGGGTAGCCGCGTTACAGGAGGCCCCCGATTTGTGACCACCCAAGTTCTGACCCCCCGCACTTACAACCGTTTTTGTAAGTGAAGAAGGGGCCAAAAACCCCCGACTTACGCCCTCGGCCTGCATTTATGACTGTGCACGGTGTCTACCATAAATGAGGGTTCAAGTTACGATGCCCCCGACTTGCAACGCTTCCCCAGGAACCAATCGCATTGCAAGTTGGGGGCCTCCTGTAGTCTGTAACTTAAAAAAAAAAAAAAAACTACTAGTAGTCCTGTAGAACCTTAGAGACTAACAAAAAATATATATAGTATCATGAGCTTTCGTCGGCAAAACCCACTTCCTCAGATGACCATTCAACAATCATGCTGCGGGACAGAAACTGCACCCTAGGAAGCCCTCCTGGCTCTCGAGGCAGACACAATAAACTTTGAGTAATAAGGGAAATACATTTCTTTTTTTGTAAACCATCACTGACAGGTACAGCACCTAGGAAAGCTGGACGCTCTTGGCCTGAAAGGCAAGAATTGACACTTTATATACTGAGAAACTCCTTAGGCAAAAATTGAAACTTGCTAAAATTAAAGTTCAGTCACTGGAAAGCAGGTTTTGTTTGTAATTAAATCAATCTCTTTCATTCTTGCCTGGTATCACTTAAATCACTGTGCTCAAACCAGTGAAGTGGGAGTCTTCAGCTAAACCAACTAGCAGGGTCCTTAAGAGTTTTCTAGCCTGAGACATAGGTGAACAACAGCCACAGGGAAAAGCTGGGAGCTACTATCCTTGGTTTTTGCACATTTCACCATTTATGGAGGTGCCAGGAACATATCTACAGCAAATAGCGAGGGTTTACTGTACAAGCATTAGCCCTTGCATTCTTACCCACTCTTAAAAAAAACAATAATCACTCTTTACACCCATCTTCTCTCCCTTTAAAAATCTGGTTTCATTTTGTTGACCATAATCATAACTTCACACTAAGACTACGTCTAGACAGCAAGCTTCATTCGGAAGAAGCTTTTCCAGAAGAGATCTTCTGAAAGAGAGCGTCCAGACTGCCAAAGCACATCGAAAAAGCAATCTGCTTTTTCAAAAGATAGCGTTCACACTGAACGGACGCTATCTCGCATATAAGCTGTGATTACTATGGACCGAGTGGCTACCAGGGAACCTGGTGCTTTTTCTTCTTCTTTCGAAAGAACTCCCTATTCCCCGTCTACATGCCTTTTTCCGAAAGAGCTCTTTTGGAAAATGGTAAACCTCTTTCTACGAGGAAGAAGCCTATGTCAGAAAACCCCCTCTGTTCTGTTGATTTTTTTTTTTCAAAAGAATGCGATTGCTATGTGGACATAAGTGAAGTTTTTTTCAGAAAAAAGGCCGCTTTTCGGAAAAAAGCTTTGTCATGTAGACATAGCCCATCTGAACAGGAAGACTTTGAAACAGATGCAAATGTTTATCTGCAAACTGCTCCGTGATGGATGCTCAGAGTGCATGGCTATTATTTTTATTCACCCATGCTTCTGCCCAAGTATGTACTTTACTTCTGTAGGAATTCCGCAACTGTTTCATTTGGACCCATAGTACAATTGCAGAATTCCAACAGGAGTAATTCCATGACGAATCTGCATTCCATATAGGTATCCTCAGCCATTCTGACTATTCTGCAATGAATGTTATGTAAATTATGCACCTATTGGCCTCCATGTAGAAGCAACTGTATTATGTTTGTACCATGAAAACATCAGCAGAGCAAATTATTTCTTACAATCATTTAGTTAAATAGTAAATGTGGTTTAATAATTGCGTTCCACTTACCCACAATAGAAGAGCACAACACAGGCATAAGACAAGACTCCTTGTACTTTTATTGAGCTTGTTACGACTCTGATGAGCTGTTTTAAAATTAAAAGTTCAATAGTTCAGGCATACAAATTAATAATGAATAGACTATTTAAAGTAAATCCATTAGACTAGGACAAGTTTGTGACAAAAATGAGAACATTTATACTAACAATTAACCTTGTAAGGTTTTGAATTCTGGATATTGCTAATGATTCAGGAATTGTCTAAATAAATATTACAATAGTATCTATGCAGTAGAGCTGTAATGCCAGTAATAACTCTACAGTCTGTTGCTATATAAATGACTTATATCAAATTCAGCATTATGACTTCACTGCAGAATCAAGAAAGAAATGAGGGTTAGAAGAAGATACTAGTTACTGATACAAAAATCTGAGGAAACTACCCAATGTGTATGTGGGGAAAGATACTGATAGAGTGAAGTATTTTAATGTTTCACTCTGCACTAAAGAAAACTGGAGACTAAGCTGATCTATGGAGTCAGCATGTTATACAATCTGTCTATATGCAAAGTTTGAACACCAAGAAATCACAAGTTTGTTTTCAATGTAGTGCTTAAGGTCCCAGTTTAGGAAAACACTTAAACCTGTATTAAGTCCATCCTTATTCAGAATAGCATTTAAAGCACATGCTGAACTTTAGACATGTATTAAGTCCCATCTTGAATAGGGATTCATTCCATACTTTAAGTCTAAGTAGATAACTGTAGTTTTATGCATTGCACCAAAGCCCCAACAATTTTACATGAATAATCCCTCTACCAGTAACATTATGGGACTTTTCTGGCAGAGTGGATGCTTCTGTCCAATGCAATAATGACTTAGAGCTTGTCTATGCACAAAAACGGACCAGAACAACTACCGCTGAATATGGTATTCCAGAATAGCTCCCTTCGTGGACACTAATTCAGAATAAAAAAATCACTATTTCAGAATAATATAGGTGCTCAGAAATCACAAAATGCAATAATTATTCCAAAATAAAGTGATTTTCATTCTGGAATAACATGCCCACCTAAGAGGCAAGAGGGTACAAAAGGAGCTATTCCAGAACAGTTTATACCACAATAGTTATTCTGGTCACCTTCTCTGTGCAGGCAAGCCTAAGCCATTCAACATACTAATGCAGGGAAGGGCATGAAAAGAAAATATTGAAGGTGTTTTTTAAAAAATGTCTTACCAAGAGCCTAAAAACCTACAATACCGTTAGCCTCCTGGCAGCCAGTTGCTTTCGCTATTCTGACTGAATAATCAGGATTTACCTGTGCTTCCGCAGGTATGGGGGATCACAGCTTCTGTTGGCTGCGGATCGCCGTTCCTGGACAACAGGTGCTGTGATCTCCTGTATCTGCAAAGGCTCAGGTAAATATAGCAGCAGTGGCCCACCAGGGCCTAACCCCAGTGAACGGACGCCATTTTATTACCCACCGCTGCTATAATCCTTAGTTCAATTCCTTTCCACAGAAGTGGGGGTGAAGGAGGGGAGGCTGTTCCAGCATGTATAAAAATAAAGAAATTAAGTCTTTCTGGACCAAGGAGTGGAATGAATTCTGACGTTGAGGGGCCCTCACGTAGAACAATCTTGTGGTTAAGGCACTGAACTTGAACTTAAGAGGTATAGGTGCTATTCCTGTCTCTGCCACAGATTTCTTATGTGGCTTTAAGCAAGTCACTTAATCTGTGCCACATTCTCAGATATAATAATGCAATGCTTCCCTACCTCACAAGATACAGTAATTACTCGTTTAACATGTGCCTGCTTAACACCCTTCTGCAATAGCACGATTTTTTTTATAGGGAACGTTTTTCAAATAACACAACTGTCCCCGAAATAACACGAAAATAATCAAGTGGCAGACTACTTCGCATGGCGGTATAAGTTGGTGAAAACAATGGTAATACGCATGAGCAGATGAATACACGTGGCCACAGCACTCCTCCGCTCACTCACGTGTTTATCTTTGTGTTTTAACAAACCGTGGCGACTTGTGTTGCTAGATATCTTGTGTCGCTAGATATCTAACGTTGACGTTGATAACCCAGCACCAACGAAAAATTGACATGTATTAAGTCCCATCTTGAATAGGGATTCATTCCATACTTTAAGTCTAAGTAGATAACTGTAGTTTTATGCATTGCACCAAAGCCCCAACAATTTAAGCCTTTAAGTTCGTGCTCAGCATGAACATTTTCAGAAACCCATCTATAGTGTTAAATGAGGAATTATTGTATTAGGGTGATCATGTTAATAAACCAAACAGGTATCTCACACTCAGTTGTATGAAGAAAACTCCAGCACGTGTATGTTGACCTCAAGTGTGGCAACAATGAACAGAGTTTCTGAAAGAATCAGGTTCCCAAACCATTTATAGGTTAAAACCCAACACCATGAATTCTAACAGGAAATTTAGCAATAGCCTTTATAAATCCTGGAGCATTTATGCTCCTGGAGTGAAGTTACATCCAATAATCATCGACTTGATTCTGCTTCAGCTTCAGTTTCTATGTGGCCTTAAAATAGAGCACCAAAAATAATACTGTCTCCAGGTGGCAAAGGCATGGGTCTCCTCATGTATTTCACGCTGAGTTTTCTTCAAAGATATGAAGCATTTTTCCATGACCTTGAATTAATATTTCATCCGTAAGCAGAATTCCTACTAACCACTGAAAGATTTTTGGCCTGAAAAATATAAAATACATGACTTACTAAAACAGCCAACGGGAGAGGAATAAAACCCATTCTCCTGGAAACAGAATCACTGTAATCTGTGTATGCCTGGAAAAAAAGAATTAGAATTAGAGACATTTCTCCCCTATTTATGAACTACTGGTATATGGACTAGAACAAGATTATTTTGGCTTGGCACACATTCTAGGAAAGCAGCAATCACAACTAACACATATATAACATTGATAAAGAAGCCACAATTAAAACTGATAAACAACTGCTTTCACAGAAATCTACACGGATATGCAATGAAGATCTGTTTGTGAGTGAATACAATTAACACTAATATGACTGTTAAAATTAGCCAGAGTTCTAAATCAAGAGCAATTAGGAAATTATACCTCAAACTATGCCAAAGCATTTCAAAAGTGCACTACTGCCATTTCACTTAGATATTTTTGTTATCAATTTGGTTTTGATCTCTAAATATAACATGCAAAAATCCACACTGCAAAAGAAGAAGTGATTATCCAAAGCGGCAATTTAAATAGTCATTCCAAGTTCTTCTGTAATTAGGCTCAAGAAAACACCTCCCTCTACTTCTTCTTAAGCAAAACAACTAAAAGCTTTGTTCTTATTGGCACTATAAAAGTAGTCTACTTTGCCTGAGAATTCTCATGTGGTGCTGAAAATTCTCTGATACTGAACAGTTATATCATATCATACTCATTTTCCTCAAGCCACCAAATAATATGAAAATTCCATTATTATTCCAGGGACAAGAGGGGCTAATTTACATGACAAGGTTTGAAAGATCTTTGATTATGTTTATTCATTCATAAGCTTGATAAAGGAAGATTTGCTTCTCACTAATTATAGTTCTCTGAATGTATTGCTTCTGCAGATCGATGTTGTAAGGAGTAAGAAGCATGGCACAAGGGATTTGCAAGTGCAATTCATATTGTGGTAGAAAAATTACCAAAGAATGCTGTACAGATAACGTACTTTGGTGACCTACCATATTTGAAATTAAATGGGAAGGAAAAAGTAGATCTATTTTATGAAAGGAGTTCAAAATTAGCTCAGGAAAACACTTCAGTTGGTTTAGCCAGTTTATTTACAACATACCACATACTTACAGTGGCAATTAGTATAAATATAATAAGGTTTTTGTTATGACTATCAAAGGACCTGCACTAGCATAGTTTGCTTTTAAAAATCTAAGACAATTTACTGAAAGAAACAAACTGAACAGAAGTTCTGTGACTAAATAATGGTGCAATACTCATTTCGTATGTACACAATAGCAGATTATAATTTCAGTGGTATGGGAGAGAAAGTTTTCTGAATATGTTAGGATTGTCATTTGCTGTATTGAAAACAATGACATCAGTTAATAAAAGAACATGCCCTTTTTATTTTCACTCTTACATTTTTCTGTCGACTGCTGACAAGGTCAAATGCCAGGCTGGCTCTGTACTCACTGTAGACCTGGGGGGAAAAAAATCCAGTACATTGGATATGCAATTAATTTACATGAAATCATAATTTACAGCAGCAACTGGATTTCACTGATAAATATTTTATCAGTAAAAAGGTTTTATAAGGCTTGTGGAAGAACTCATGCACTCAATCTTGCTCTTTCATGGAAATATATTACTGTACAGTTAAGGACAACTATTGTATACACCTGAGCAAAAAGAAGCCAATTTTCTAAAATACACAACAGTGCATGATACAATTAGATTACTAAATTAAAGTGAACACTTACAGTATATACATTTACTTTTGGATTTTAGATTAATATGCTATTAACTGTGTTATGCCAATGGTCCACTTATATTTTGCCAAGATGATTAACACAGCTATTAAAACCTATGTGGGATAGCTGCTAGAGGCTTTAGGAATGAATGTTCTGGCCAAATTCCATATATTGGCAAAAAAGTAGTTAGCATCAGCAGGATAGATGTTTGTTTCATTCTGGATAAATAATTATTTTCTCTTTTCACGCGCATGAGAAAGAGAGAAGCAGCATGAAAAGGACTCTATAGGTTGGTAGTTAGAAAACTCATCCAGGTTGCGGAAGACAAAGAATCTAGTCCCCTGCACCAATGAATTTTTAATATATATATTCAATAGTGCAACAGCTTCAACAAGAGAGACTGATGGCACTTCACATCAGAATATGCTACAGTCCAATGGCTAGAGCACTCACCTAAGAGATGGCAGATCCCTGTTCAAATCCCTTCTACCTCTCAGGTGGAAAGGGGGTATTAAGACAGAGATCCCCACATCCCAGGTGACTGCCCCAACAACTGGGCCAAAAGTTCCCCTGTTCCCCATCCTGGTCTGTTTTGTATATACTCACCTGAGGCACCAGTCCAGCAGGAGAGCTCAGAAGATGCCTATTAGACTGGGCCCCACATATGACTTTGGTGGCCAACTGCCTATCTTCTCTTGAAAACTGCTCTGGGGCTTTGGTGAGAGAAAGATCTAGAGTGGGACTGCAGTGTGCACATTCAAAGGGAGAAACTTAAAGTTTACAAGAAACTTTACAGCAAAAATATAGATGCCAGATAAATTAAGGCACCTACAGGATTTAGTAGGAGCTTTGTGCATTGCAGAGGTCCTGAAACTGGAACTTAGGTATCTAACCCCTTTTGTGCATCCAGCCATTCTGCCTACCCAAAACGTCTTCAAGAATGTCAATTTGATATAGTGCCCTTCATTTTCTTTTGTTATGTGTTGTGATGCATTTCTGCATCCTGCTTAATAATAGTGCCATGCACTTTTTTGATGCACTTTGTGATGACTATACACACAGAGCGAAACACACACACAGTTTTAGGGATATCTTTATAAAGACACTATGAAAATGTCAGATATTGGCTAAAATTATTGTAAATGATCAGCAGCACCATAACATAAGAATCTGTATGATATTAATACTAATTGCAGATCTTTTTGAGTCAAGATCAATAGCACAAAGTAAAAAGAATGTACTGTAGTTTGAAGGTACTATGTTTTTACAGTTCGAATTAGAATCTGCATGAAAGCATTAGACCCAAGTGAAACAAATAACTGAACTTGTAAACATATGCTGACCTAATGATCCCATAAAAATGTTATATCAGGCAGCTGGGAAGGGAAACAGGAAGACTACTTAAGACAATATTTTCAGATACTCAGGATAACTAAGTTATTTTAAGGATAAAGGAGCTGACCATCTGCTGCTCCAGTAAACTTCAATTAACACTGCAGATTTCTCAGCACCTCTGAAAATTATATCCAATGGCTATAAATCTTTAGAATCTATATGTAATAAGGTAAAGAAGAGTGTTAAATAATAAACGTTGCAAGATGGTATAACTGATTCAAAACACTGAAATGTATTCCTGGCTATCATTTCATTATTCCTATTTTCTGTACTCTTTACATGAAAGTGGGACATGCATAAATGCCTCTGGCATAAGGGAGCTTATTAAGTGCATCTATTAAATGCATTTCTACACCATATACTCTAGTTATTTTAGGAAGATACTGAAAGTGATAGTACTTCCAAGTTTTGTCCTCATTTCTTGAAAAGGGGATTAAGGTAGCACGAGAAGAAAACTCTGATACATCTCTCAAATTTACAAAGAGCATGTGAATCCACCTATCAGTTTCTAATGGCTTGTCTGCACTTTAAGGCCATGTATACACTAGAAAGCTATTTAAAAATTACTAAATTCAACTTAAGAACTCTTGATTTAACTAATTCAAATTAGCGTGCCTCCACTATGGGGAAACATCGAAAACAGTCAGAGGCAGGCTCCATTAATGTGGCCATGCTACCTCAGACTCAGAGCCCCAGGAAGCACTCTGGGGAGCTGCAAGAGGCCTCCTGGAGGCCAATAAGTTCAATTTAGTGGCACTGGAGCATCCACACTATTGTTATTGCTAAATTACTATTTCAGAATTAGTGTTACGCCTCGTCAAAAGCAGAAGTATAGAGTTTGAATTCTGAAACTCGTTAGTTCGAAATAACAGGCTTGGTAATTTGGACGCACTGCTTATAAACTCAACTTGGCGGGGTGGGGGTGTTATTTTGGAATAAGGTCCTAGTGTAGACCAGGGCTAAACATTGCTGCAGTAGTGCTTCGGTGCAGACACTACTTACACTGACGGGAGGGGTTCTCATTTGAAAAAGTAATCCACATATCCCAAAAAGACAGTTGTTAGGTGGACAGAATTCCCTTGTCAAACTAGCACAGCCTACACTATAGGGAATGGCTTAAAAACACCACTCAGAAGTGTGGGCTCTTCACACTGCTGAGTGATACTTATTTTCTAATGTAGAGCAGCCCAAAGACAAATGTAGCATGTCTAGTGTCTATATGTCATGTTAACATAACAAATTTCATCTACTATATTAAAGAAGGCCCTCATACTATATGTTCAAAAAAATTACAGGAATGGGAAACCAATACTAACCTACTTCACATTGAGCTGCAGTGATAGAAGAGAAGACAAAAAATTTCTGATCTCAGATTCTATCTTTACAAATACACTGAAACAGAAATATTCAATACTCTCACAGAGAAATAGATTTTTCTAAAACATGAATTGTATCTCACAATCCATTTTGTTTAGAAAAATGTACATACTCTGGGTCACTAATGTAAAATATAAACATTACCTTTATGTTTTCTTGAACTAGCAACTGCTCAAAAATGATCTACAAATTATGTGAATTGTGGCTGTTATACAACAGTCTCAAGTTTAATTTATGGATCTGGAACTAAGAATTTAGAAGCAGATGTGTTTCAGATTCATTAAATTCATCCTCAGAATGCACTGTTAATAACAAAATAATTACTGGAACTTTATGAAATGGCTTTTTTAACTAATAAAAATACACAATATTTTCTGCATTAGACTCAATCTTATTCTATAGTTATCTTTAAAACAGGATAAACCACAACTAGAACATGTTTAGAAATCTAATGGTATACCTACATCTGCTGTGATGTCATTGAATTTTGTTATAAATGCATGTTTCACAATATCCACTGCAATTTCTGATGCAATGACCATGCAGACATCTGGAAACAACACCCAAAGGTGATCTGAAGGTTAGGAAAAAATTAGAAGTCAGTTATACCGCACAATTTGATTCCATAAGTAAAGAAAACTCACAATCATTACTTAGCACAGCAGTCAAACTTTCAAAGGTATGAATTAGTATGTAGATATATATTTCTATCGCAGAAATGAGTGTCCTGCAGAGATAAATTCCCACCACAGTATCTACTGTGGAGAATTATTTGTATTAACTTAGCATCTAAAGGCCACAGGAAGGGCCAGCCTCTGTTGTGTTAGACCCTGCACTTTAAGGTCTGATCTTCACTAGGACAAAGGTATGTTTTTAGCATGTGGTAGCTATTGTGTTAAAAACAAAGTGTAAACAAAGCAATTGCAGTTAAACATGTTATCTAGTTAAGGTAAATCCACCGGCCAATGTGTTAAAAACACTTTTTGTCTTAGGAAAAAAAAAGGCACAAAAAAAATCAGGCCCCACATCACTAAATACATTTCCAATCTGCTATAGAGAACAATCATCAATGTTTAATTGAATTAAGTGTTTAAAAAAAGCTTCAGAGGGGTAGCCGAGTTAATCTGTAACTGGAAAAAATCTTAAAAACGAATGATCTAGCAGCACCTTAAAGACTAATAAAATATGTAGATGGTATCATGAGCTTTCATGGGTACAACCCACTTGTTCAGTGGAAGTGGAAGCTCATGATACCATCTACACGTTTTGTTAGTCTTTAAGGTACTGCTAGACCATTTGTTGTGTTTAAAAAAGTTTAATATTAAAATCAGGATAGAAACTTTTCAGTTTTATACTTGTTTCCTTTCTTGCCAGCATAAGAAAATAATTACACTTTTCTAGCAGAACTTCTTTAAACTAATAGATTCTGAAATTAAATAAAAAACATAACTTTGCAAAACACATCAATGTTTATTCCCAGCGCAAAGGGACATGCTTCCGTTGGAATCACCATTCTCAGAAAATTGGAAATAATTTACAGATAATTCAGGTCTTGTGACCTGAGATCACAGGACACGGATTGTAAGAGTACTGCTTGCTTTTTGACTTTCCGATTGCCATGTTGAGGAAAGTGGTATGTATGACTGCTATGTATGCAGACTTGTAGTAGGGATGTAAGCGACTAGTTGACTATCGATAAGCATAAGCTTATCGATAGTCAACTAGTGATGCAACTAGTTGCTCCCCCCCCCCCGCTTGCAATTAGAGAGAGGCAGCGGGGGGGGGGAAGGGGGCAGGAAGCAGGAGCTGTTGCTGGGAGGAGCCGGCTAAAGCTGGTTTCCCCCAGCACTGTCTCCACCGGGGGCAAAGGAGGTAGAGGCACAGTGGGAAACGGTGAGAGTGGAACTGAAGCAGTCTCCACTCATGCCACTCCTGCTGAAATTCTGCTTTTGAAATGTACAAGAGCTCCTGCCGAGCTCTTGTACATTTCAAAGGCTCAGGCACTGCAGGGAGTGTGGGGCCAGTAGGAGAGTTCCTTGCTGGTCCTGCGCTCCCTGCGGGGCTTCTTTTTGAAACGTAGAAGAGCTCCATGGGGGCTCTTGTACATTTCAAAGGCTGAGGCACTGCAGGAAGCGTGGGCCCAGTCCCCCACTGGCCCCGCGCTCCCTAACAGACTTCTGCTTTTGAACTGTAGCAAGAGCCCTGCAAGGGTTCTTGCTACAGTTCAAAGGTGGAGGCACCCTTATAGATTAATCAAATAGTCGATGGAAATCCCTAAACTAAATTTAACACCCCTGACTTGTAGCATTGTAATTACATACTAACAAGTGTGTAATTTAAAAATCACATGTTTTTCAATACAGTCATTACCTGGATTCCATGAGAACTGTTCCATATTTCTTAGACATACTATCAACAGTAGCACATAGTTAGTGAATCTTTCCTTTATGTCTGGAAAAAACAATCAATTGTTAACTCCAAATAAAAGTTATTTATATGTATTACGGTAGTGTTATTGTATTAGGCATTGGACACATAGTAAGAGGCAATATTTGCCAAAAATTTCTCAGATTCAGAAGGGGAAACATGGGTTGTCACTTCAAGTAATTTTCAACTCAAACTCCTACTTCCTCTAATAGGCAGAGATCAGATATATCAATGAAGTAATATGTACTTGGTGCTCCAGTGAACTTGAACGGCCTTAAATTCATAGAATCATAGATGACTGGGTTTGGACGAGATCTCAGGATGTTATCAAGTTCAACTCCCTGCTAAAAGTTAACTGATCACACAATAATAATCTGTCCTGAACAGCATTAAAGCAAGTTGGAGAAAGGTTTCAGTTGTGTTCTTGTTAAGGTAAAAAATGGTTCCACAAAGGCAGTCAAGCTTGATACAGAATCATTTGCAATGCCAGATCAGAACACATGTCCTCCACTTCGATATCCTGCATATGACAACAGCTAATAGTCAATATACTATGTGCAGCATTTATAAACACAGTATGATAGACCAAGTTTATGAGGTCTTCTGCTCAGCTAGCTATCACCATGGTTCCCAACTGCTGGTCCATGAACTCTTGCCCGCTGGGTCGTGACAGACTGACAGGCCACACCCTTACCTGCTAATGAGTCCCACCCGCTGAGGTTCCCCATGCAGCAGCAGGGTGAGTGGCGCAGCAGGCAGCCGTGCGTGCTGCAGCTGGAGCAAGGGCCACGGTAAGGCCGTCCCGACTGGGGCAGACTAACCATAGCCCCAGTTCCAGCTTCAGCGGCCGCTATGCTCTCTTCCCAGCTCTCTTTCCTTGCCCCAGAGGGTCGCCACCTGGCACTGGTTGATCTGGGCTGCGACCTGTTTTCCCCAAAGTGTTCCTGGTTGGTTGGGAAGTGCTGCAGCGACTGTCTGCCCAAGAGACAGATCAGCCAAATCTCCCTGCCTAGAGCAGCGAAGATCTCTGCCTCCCCCTGGGCTGGGCTGATTGTGGGGCTGAGCTTGGCCACTAGCGACTTTCATCTTGTACACTAGCAAAAGTTATGGAGCCTTGTGGGAGGCGTCTTCATCAGCAGCCAGTCCAGCCTTCCATACTCCGGCATGGGGAGTTTGGGCAAAGTTAGAGCCACGGGCTGGTTGGTATTGGCAATACACGGCCCCATGTCCCACGGGATCGTTCTGGGAAGGTCTGCAAACTCCCAGCTGGGAGTGGGTCAGGGTACTGAAAAGGGCTCCCGGGTTTCAATGGGGAATCACCACTGTATGTGCTACACTTCATGGGGTTTGCTGCTGATGCAGCTCTAAATTGGTCGTAACTCTTCTCTATCCACTTGTTCAGAGGCCATCTGGGTCCAACAGCCAGGCAGGATTTCTGTGGTCTCAATTCTTCCTCCCATACATTTCAAGGTAGAAAGAAATATTTTTTTATTTTAAAGTTAATAAATCACCTTACAGCTCTGACTGTAGCCAGCTATTTGTATTAACTATTGTCCTACATCCCTTCAACTGCTCTGGCCCAAGGAACAGCTGGATAGAGGCAAAAAATTTGAAATTTATGTGTGTGACAGGAGGTTTATGGCAGGGGCTTGAGTGCGCAGAAACTTTGAGTGCCCCAAAAAGCAGTGGGTAGAAACTCCCAGACTCTGGCTCGGGGCCAGGAATGCACATTTCAGCATTAGTAAATGTGAGTCTGATAAGCCAGAAAACAAACGCTGGTATTACAGAAAATGATTATTTTTTAAAAAGCCTTTAGAAGCTGTTTTAGTGAGACATTAGTCACATTTTAATAGTTTTGCTAGTGCTGCCACTTAGAATTTCTTCTGTTTTTATTGCCTGGTTTTTCTCAGAGGAAAAAGTAGTTTTCTATTCATGCGTCTCATGCATAGGAAACAAGAGAAATCATGGTTCAAGGAATCCAAAAAGCACGTCACTTCCTTGATTTTGTCATGCTCTATACATTTATTTTTATTATCCCCAACCTCTGCATTTTGTATATTTGAAGAGCACTTTATTATATTGGCATTACAATGCAAGAATTCACCATCTTTATACCTGATAAAGTCCACATGACCACCCTAGCCACATCAGCCCAGAACCCACAAAAGTCACTCATTTATGCATGCACGCCGCAGTTTCATTTTTTCCCCTGGCTGGATGTTGCTGACATGAGGGTTAAGATCCCCCTACCCCTCCTGTGCCATCATTAACGTTTTTTGACAAGAAAGCACTATGCATATTTTTTGGCTATGTGCGCGCACAGGAGTAATGTAAAATAACATGAGACCGCTTAAAATTCATTACCATAATGAATATGCAAATGCTTCAGTGCCGATCCACTAGGGATGTTAAATTTAAATGAATTAACTAATTGAATAGTTGATGGGATTTCCATCGACTATTCGATTAGTCAATAAGGGTGCCTCAGCAGAACCGGCACAAGCAGAGACTGCTTCAGTCCCTGCTTGCGCCATTTCCCATTGTGCCCATTGTCTTCTCCCCAGCACCAGCTCCTGCTTCCTCCCCTCCCCTTGTTGCTGCTTCTCTCTGATAGAGGCAGCAAGCAGGGGAAGCAACTAGTTGCATCAGTAGTTGAGTATCTGATAAGCTTATGCTTATTGGATAGTCGACTAGTCGCTTATATTCCTACAAACCACCAAAAGTTTTTGAATCAGTTTGCTGGTCCGCGCTATAAAAAAGGTTGGGAATAACTGTACTAGCACATCTGTGTGGACGTTATACAATAACTCTAGAACACTGCCTTTAATCAATTCCAACACTTCAGTAATTTTTTCTAAGCATCAGTGGGCAGGCAGGTTTTCAGCAGTGACATGGTTACCTTAATACACGATTTTTAAAATCCCTACTTTGAAACTTCATATGAAGAACAGAATTGCAGTCATTGAGGGTTTTTTGCTCTCCCCAGGAAAATGCATTCAAGATCTGTGAATATTACCTATCTCTATATCTATCTCACTCCACCTTCGCTATTCCGCCCAGTATATGAAATACATGAAAAAACGACTTTTTAAGAGAGGAACAATAGTCCACTATTTGGAGTGCCCACGTTCAATTCCCTGCTCCACCACACACATTCCATGTGACCTTAGGCAAATCATTTACCCCTCTGAACCTCAGTCCTCCATCTGGAGAATGAGGATAACAGTATTCTCCGTACTTCATAGTGTCGTTGTGAGAATATATTAAAACTATAAGCTTCTCAGCTACTATAGTGATGGAGACCATATGCATACCAGAGAGAAACAATGAGACAACAAAAATCTTAAAACAATAGTTTCTAGCTTTTCTGGACCAACAATTTTGAGAGAGATTCCTTGCCCACTCTCACCGTATGCCACATTCTAACAAGCTTTATCCTCTGTCATTTTTTTCATCATTAGGTTTCTTGAGCATTTATAATTTAATTTCCTGAAATCTCAGACCCTTGTTTGATTAAGTCATTCCTTACTATACAGAGTACCAACAGCAGCAAACTTTCCTATTATTAAAGTCTCAAACCAATTATTCCCAATTTGTAAGTATATTTAAGATGGCTTCACTTTTGGTTGGATTCTCTCATATCTGGATCATGAAGTTTTGCTTCACATAATTTAGCATCTAATTGATTTTTAAGCTCCCTCATCAATATAGTATCTTAGTTTTATCTTGCCCTCCAGAAGATTCTGTAGCAGATGTCCATTATAGATTCAGATTTTTTACTTCCTATATCTTTAGCCAAAAAATTTCAATTATAACTCATAATTAGGGATGCAAAAATGCGTGTAATTAAGTAACTGTGTAACCACTAAAAATTTCAGTGGTTACACTTGGGGCACCAGGCAACTCCCTGGAACCTGGTACGCATGGGGGGCTGGCTTTGAAGTGGGGTCCCCTTGCGTACCAACTCCTGCCTGCCCTCTTTTCCCGCACTGCTGCCTTTGTATCGTAGATTGCTATACTGCCATATTTTGTGAAAACCCAGAGAGGCCTGATAAAGTGAAGGCAAGAGTGGTGAATCTATAGTGGTGCTGGCCCTTGACAAATCTTCTGTGCCCATGGAAGACAGAAATATGAAAATATGCATCCTTTAACTCATGGACAGTGTACCAGTTTCCTCAATCCAGGGAATGAATGATGGAGGCCAGTTTTTTGACATATCTGTTGAGGCAACAAAGATCAAGACTGGCCCCTTTGGGATTAAAAAATACCAAGAGTAAAAATTCAAGTCTTGTGGGACCTCCTCGATAGCCACCATTCGTTGGAGTGACTGAACCTTCTGAAAGAGGAGCTGCTTGTGAGAAGAGGAGCTGCTTGTGAGAAAAGTCCCTGAAGAGGGGCAGGAGGATAAAAACTGAAGGGCATAGTCAACTGTCACTGTACTTAGAACCCAACCATCTGATATTATGTATGACCATGCTGGGCTAAAGTGGGACAGATGGTACAAAAATAAAGGGGAGACAGATCTTAAGTAGTGACTGGTATGGCACTCCTTCAAAAGGCTTGCTTGGGCCCTTCCGAAATACTTCTTGAGATCCCAGCTGGGAGAATGAGGTGGATAGGAGTGGCTGGTGCCGTTTATAATCTCTCCCTTCTCTTTTGTACAGTTCTTGTCTTGGAGGTGTCAAGAAACAAGAAGGCTGTTGGGGACCTGAAGTGCTTCAGAAAGCATGAAGTAGAAGTAAAGGAAGGGAGGATCTGGTGCTGGAAGAAACCTTCAGGGGCTCCAATAAAGCCACTACGTTGACCTTTGATCCACTGGCCAGGTGCCAGTGTGGGGACCAGTATTGAAATCTGGTGGTACATAGGCTGGGTACTGGTGGTGAGCTTTAGATTGAATATATAGTCCTCCTTTGGACTCAAGAAGAAGAGTCTTCACTCAGAGACCGTGGTGCCAGAAAATCAATCTCTGGCGTGGCAAGTGGAGATGTTGTCTGATCTTGCAGACTCTCCACTTTTTATGCCCTCAGGAAGGAGTGTGCAATAGACATTACTGGTTAAAGGATTCCAATATTCTGGGCACACTCATCAAAAGTGGCATCCATACTCAAAAGTTCTTCAGGACCTTCTATTAAATAAAGCAAAATTTTAAAAGCACTCATCAGTACATCAGTAACTTTAAACCTCAGCTATTTCAGATTTTGGATGGAAACCTCCTAACTGGAGGAACAAAGTCTCCTCACTAAAGAGATTTCATAAGGATACTTCTCTCTCTTTCAATAACTAGGACTCATGTACACTGCAGGCTTATCAATACTTACAGCACTGCAGCGCTAACTGAAGATGCTACTTATGCTGATGGGAGAGCTTTTCCCATCACTGAAGGTACTCCACCTCCCTGAGAGGCAGTAGTTATGTCAATTGGAAAAGCTGTTAACTTAGAACTCTCTAGCCTGGAGGTTAGGTCAATATAACTACACTGCTCAGGGGTGTGGAAAATTCACAACATGGATCCCAAGCAGTGCTTTTTTTGTGTCGGTACACCCCAGGACAGCGTACCAACACCTGTTTTCCCTGCATAACTTAAATGAATAGCATTCCCCTCAGGTGTACTGGCACCTCTTTTCCTGGGGCAGCTGGGCTCCCAACAGAAGCTTGCTCGGGACATGTGGCTCTTAAAGGGGCCGTGACAGCATTTCAGTCGTTCCCATCCTCCATCCCTCAGGGCTTAACAACTTTCCTCCCCCTGCCCCGGTTTCGGCATGGCTTTTTTTTTTTTCCTCGACAACTTTCCGCCCGGAGTACCCGCACCTTTTTTCTTACAAAAAAACCACTGATCCCAAGCAATATAGTTATATTGACATCAATTACCATCACAGATAGAGACTAGGGACTCACATTGGTATAGCTACATGTCTCAGGCATGTGAAAAATCACATTCCTGAGGGCAAATCTACAGCACTGCTTTAACACAGCTACACCACTGTAGAGATTTAATGAAGATATAAGTCTATTTTCACAGTAAGTTAACACAAAAAGTGTCATACCTTCAACTGCATTCAGTGAAACACAATCAAATCACAAATGGAAAGGGGTTATGACCAATTATAGGTGCAATCTTACAAACTGATGTGCGAGAGAGTAATTGCAAATTGCAGTACTTAATTAGTGCTGTCTATTGTTTTGGAAAAGTATTACTGTACCTCTGATATTCTGAACACCTGGAAATCTTAGAAAACTTGCTATTTTCTCTTTTTTAGACATTCAATATGTGGTGATTCATGAATGTTCTATTAATCATTTCAGGAAAAGTTAGCTATCAATCTGAAGAGAACAAATTCACTTGTTTTGTGCAGTCTTGCATGCACTCATCTGATTCTATACCCATCTGGCATAATGCATGGCCTCACTTCGCCCCATGGCTAGGAGCGAAACTTGACATTGCATTACAGATCATTGCTAAAAGAGCCCAACAATATAATAGAAGAAATACATTTGTTCTGCTTTATCATACGACTGTTGAAGATTATTTATGAAAGGAATGAGAAATGGTTGATAATCCTAGCCTCTAATCCATTTTTACCAGAACTCTATTAACTTAAGAACCATAGCTGGTCTTACAATTATCTGTATCCCCAATAAAAACTAAGAGATGTCTGAATAGTGAAAATATTTTCTGAGTATTCACTCAAGTTTAAGAAATAAATTGTTTTGGCCTTGCTCTGACCTGTTCATATTTTCACTTTTTGTTAACATTCCAGCAATCCAGTTTTACTTGCATAAATACTCACATTAAGCAGATTTTAATTACACATTATATTTTAGTTTTGAAGTTGATAATTTCTATTGGCAAAGTTTAATATCACCACTAGTACTGGACAAGAGTTCTTCCTAACAGGGTGGAAGAGACTTCTAATAAAAGAGACTTGTTTGGCCTTCACAGACTTCTAATAAAAAATACAAGTTTAATGTAATCTGAGAATTATTAAATTTTTTGTTTTCTTTTACTATGTTTCTTCCTGTATCACCTCTAATCCAGAAAACTCCAGGCACCATGAAAACATTAATCCTCAACATTAACAAAAGCAGTATCACACCAATTCTGCAGAGGGATAAACTCACAGAAAGAGACACAAATAATTTTATTCAGTCAAAAAGCAACTAATTGGCAGACCAAAGAACCAATTACCTGCACAAGACAAATTCCCCTCCAGAAGTGAAGACTATGATGGAGCTGTGATCTTAGCGGCAAACACTGTGCCTCACATGCACAAATCAGATAGTCAAATGATGAAGCAGTTTACTACAATCTAATTTTTGGAACACTTCAAATTATCCATGTTATATAAAGCTTCATAGTTTATCATTGGTTTAGTTTCTTTACTGAAGCCTGGTTTAAAAGCAAATTTTCTTCATTTAGAAGTCTGAACAAGAGTACGGGAGGAATAAAGTACCCCTAAATACCACTTGAAAACCATACTATATCTCAAGGCATCAAAAATATTGTTCTTAAGTAGGTAGTGAAATTATCACATCATCTCCATATTGGTACACGTAACAAAATTCATTCTACACAAGGACATTAAAAATTAGAGGGAACACTGCACTCCTGTAGTGAAAACTAACACTATATAGACTAGCTCTTAGAGAACACAAATTGTGTGTCTGGTGCTCATGATTTGTCATAATATGTCAGGTGGCCAATAGAATTTTTTTGATAATGTAAGTACCTACTTAAGAAAAATATTTTTGATGCCTTGAAATATAGTATGGTTTTTAAGTGGTGTTTAGGGATGCTTTATTCCTCCTGTCCTCTTGTTCAGAGCAGTGCATTACCCTTAGAAAAATAATGTTTTGTTTATCAGTTCTTTGTTACATGCGTATGTCATAGGCATGAATTAAAAATTTAAAATATGAGCATGGGCTGTACACAATCACATTAAATAAAAAAGCTTTAATTTTTCTCTTCGACAACTTTTAATTGAAGAAAATATGCACATTCTGTGGTCGGGGCGGGGCTGAGGGATTCAGAATGTGGGAGGGGGCTCAGAGCTGGGGCAGAGAGTTCGGGTGTAGGGGTGAAGGTTGTGGCTGGGAGTGCAGGAGCCGGGATGTGCCGGAAAAAGGGTACAGGCTCCCTTGGGAGAGGGCTCCCCTCCCAGTCTTCTCTTACTACAGCAGCTCTGGGTAAGGTGAGAGGCACCCCTCTGCCAGCTGTGGCTCTGATAAGGCTGTGTTTGAATGAAGGAGGGTCACCTCTCTCCCTGATATGGCAAGTCCGTGCTGTTAGGGAAAGCCGGGGTCAGAACTTTGAAAAGGTACCACTCCCCTGGCTGCAGCAGCTCCCTGCTGGAACTGGAGTGTGTCTCTCCCCCAGCAGTGGCAGCTCCATGCATGGTATCCCTGAGCCCCTGCATGGGGCTCATTAGGCAGCTTACAGGAAACTCTGGAAGGGTGTGATGATGATGGACGATCACTCGTTGCTAAGTATGATCATCTTCCATGGGAGCTGTGGACCCTTAGGTGCCTGATAAGGCTGATCCCAGAACCATAAATTCTATTACAATGAGGACAGATGTTTCCAGGTACAGCAGGAGGTTGCTGACCATGACTAGAACCCAGTTTCACCTTCCTCCTGTGCTTCTTATCCTCCTCAGCTTGTCGGCAGGCAAACTGAATACACTGGGGGCCATTCCTTAGGACTTGATGCTGGTCGAGTGTCTCCCAAGTGTTGACGTCAACATTGCACTTCTTTAAGTCCTTGTAATGCTTCCATTGTCCTCCCATGTTAGGGTATCCTTTCAGCTGAAAAAACAGGACTTGTTTTGGGAGGCGATGGTTTGGCAATCTGAACAATGTGACCAGTCCAGTGAAGTTGCTGGAAGTGCTGATCTTCAAGATCTTGCGGAGGAAGCATTGGTGATACCTCTTGAAGACCGTCAAGTGATGTCTGTAGGTTGTCCAGGTTTCAGACCCATAGAATAGTGTTAGGCGAATGAGGGCTTGATAGACAGTAAGTTTGGTATCTGTTCAAATGTCATGATCTTCAAAAACCCTGTGCCATAAATGAGCAAAGGCTGCACTGGCACAGCTCAGACGATGTTGGTTTTCTAAATCAATATCTGCGTTGGATGAAAGATAACTTCCAAGGTAGAGAAAATGATCAATATTCTCTAGTGCCTCTCTGTTGATTTTAATAGATGGGGCATATGGTACCTCATTTGAAGAGGGCTGATGGAGCACTTTGGTCTTGATGTTGAGGGTGAGACCAAGACATGCGTAAGCATCAGCAAACACATTCAAGATAGTTTGAAGATCTCTCGCAGAGTGGGCAAAAACTGCTTTGTCATCAGCATATTGAAGTTCCAGGATAGATGTGGTGGAACTCTTACTCTTATTTGAGCAAGTACAATATTCCTAAAACTGAATTTAGTTTATTCCTTTTATTGTACTTGCTCAAATAACTATTTTGCATTTAATATCTAAATACGCCAGCAATCTGTCTACACATTGTATTTAAGTAGACGTTAGACAATGTGTAGACAGATTGCTGGCATATTTAGATATTAAATGCAAAATAGTTATTTGAGCAAGTACAATATTCCTAAAACTGAATTTAGTTTATTCCTATTAAACAAAACAGTAATGAGGAGATCTAAAATTCAGATCTACAATAATACAAATGTAGAGCACTCAACATCCCCTTCAAGGTAATACCTGTTTATCACTTCAGTACCATAAACATAATGGAAGACTGTCCTTGAAATAAGAGCAAATTTTGATTTAGCAATATTTTTCTGAGCCATGTAAACATACATACCACTGTTTGACATTTGAAAAAGGTTGTTCTTCTCAAACTTCTTGAAAACACTTCCTTTTATTTCAACAAACTGTAATTTTAAAAACAAAGCTTCATTACAGATTATCCATGTTCAATTAAAATTCATAGCCAAAGATGATCAAACAATTTATTCAAAGGCTATGTTTAGGATAATTGAGGGTGCATATACAATTATGAAGTTATACTACAATCTAAGCATTAAAAAGGTATCCTGAGGATCAATAATGCTAAAATGCATCATTACTTATCTTTTACATTTATGAATATTTGTTTATTACTCTGAAGTAAAAATCAAATTTACTCCATACTTACATTATTAGACATCATGATGGTAAGCAGTGACTTGTTGTGGGAGTTGAAGGCAACATTCAGTGTTGTTGCCTGGACCATTATAAGAATAGCATGCAAGACTGAAAATAGCAGTGTTAAAGAACATGACATATGAAAAGTACACTTCTGTAGTATATTGCCATTAGCAAAACTTGGAAAAAGAAAGGAACAAAGATCTTAATCTCTCTCTCTCTCTCTCTCTACGTATAAAAGTTTTTCCTGTGGGACAACAGTGTGACGTAGTCATGTCACTCTGCGTCACCCCGCCCTCCTCCCAGCCTCTGCAGAGTCAAAAGGGGAAGCAGTGGCCATGGCTCAGGGTTCCCCCCAGTTCCTCTTTGGGGGTACCCTAGGCGCCCTGCTGGCCTCTGGCTCCCGTGCAGAAGGACTGCAGGTGGCAGCAGCAGCTGCCTCTGATCCCACTTCTACTTGTGGGTCCGGGGCCCCGATGCTCCATGACCCAGTAGGGAACTGTTGCCGCTGCCTGCCTCAGGCCACCACCTGCCTGGTGCTGCCTTGTGGTCCCCCCTGCAAGGTTAGAGTGCCAGCACTAGCTTTTTCCGGAGGGTGGGGAGGAGAAAGCCCCAAGGCTCCATGGACAGACACCCCTCTCTCCGGCCCCCAGCCCGCTCCTGCCCCCTCCCTTCTGGACAGACACACTGCTCCCAGCCCGCTCCACTCCCGTCCTCTGCTCCTGCCCGCTCTGTGTGTCCAGACACCCTGCCCAGCATGCTCCTGGCCAGTATTCACTCTAAGATTTTCCATCCACGAGCAGAGCGAGTTTTGTCTTGTGCATCAATATTGAGGTCATGTGCGCTTGTTCGGACGTGTGCCACTGTGGTACCAAGTTATAAATCTCTCCCTTTTCCCCTCTGCCGCCATGTCTCCCATCCACCCTTTGCCCCATCTGCTTCCCTGGTGCCTGCTGCTGCCCCCCCTCTGCTGCCCTGGATCCTGCCCTTCTCACTCCCCTCAGCCCTCCTGGGACTTGCCCCTCCTCCCCAATCTCTTTGACCCCTGCACTGCCCTTTCCCCCTATGCCAACCCCACCTCTAACTCCCCTCCCCATCCCTTATCCTAACACCTTCCTCTACTCACCTGCCCTGCCTCTCCCCTCCCCATGTCTGCCCTTCTGCTTCACCCGCACAATCCCCCTTGCACTTGCACCTTACCATATACTCCTGCACCCTCCCGGTGCCTCGCCCTTCCCTCACTGCCCCTGCCCTCGCAACATCTTGCCCTCTTCCTCCCTGGTGCACACCCACTAACCGCCCTCTGTCCCAGTTTCTCCTCACACCCCACTGCGCCCTCATACATGACTTGCTCCAACCCCTGCCTTCCTCAGGTCCACCCCTCCTTTCAACCCCTTTTCTCCTGACATACACTTCTCCCCTCTCCTCTTCCTTCCTCTTGCTCCCCATGCCCCAATTCCTGCCTTTTCCCCTGACTCCTCTTGGTCCCCCCGGCATTTGTCTCTTCTCCACCCTGCCCCTTGGTGACTTCCCTTTTCTTCTGCCCTGAACCCTTCCTCTCCCCTCAGCACAAGCCCCTTCCTCTCCTCACTTCCACCTTCCCTTTAGTTATCCCCCTGCCCCTTCTCTTCCGTCATTCTGACACCTGCAAAGCAGGCAGCATGCCCCATATGCCAGGACTCAAGCCAGGGCCATGGTGCTATTTTTAATACTGTGGTCCCAGCCCCAGCAGCTGTGGTCCCAGCTGCTCCCAGGCGCTGGGTCACATCGTGGGTGGCTGCCCCATGTGCTGGGACTGCAGCTGGGCCACAGTGCTATTTTTAGTACTGTGGCCTGGCCTCCAGCTTCGGCAGCTGCAACACAGGTCACACGGTGGCTGCCCAGCTGCTCCTGGGGTGGGCACTCACCCGCCACTCACAGCTTGGGTCACAGATGCGAAACTCTGCTGAGGAGGTGGGCAGGAATGAAACTCTTGGTGCGTGCCCATGCAGCGTGCAACTTACAGGCAACCCTGCTCCTGTCCCCTCTCTCCAACCAGACACCCTGCCTCCAGCCCACTCCTGCCCCTTCTCCCTAGCCAGACACCGTGCCCCCAGCCTGCTCCTGCCCCTTCCCCCGTGGCCAGACACCCTGCCCCTAGCCTGCTTCTGCATCCTCTCTCCTGGACAGACACTCTGCCCCCCTAGTATCCTCAAAATTAAATCCAAAAATATTTCTTATGCCACTGAAAAGTTAATGAGTGAAGTAGATTAGTAGTACAATACTTGTGGAAGCAAAATTCTCATCTATCTTAATGAGGCCTGGATTTCATCACTGTGTTGATATGTTTTTTTACATGAGCATTGAACAGGGTTCTACGGTACCGCAATTTCTTACACTCAAGTCAGTGAGTTTCAGAACTGCTTAAATGTCCACAACATGCCTGTAATGCACTGCAGTGTTTTACAACATTAACCACATTGTTGTAAGTTAAGGCACTGAAGTCCTTTTGTAGGCAGCTCATTCTACTGTAATATATAAACAGAATTCTTTTGCAAATCATGATTGAGGCTGCAAGGTTTCCTGTTTTGAAAGAGTCCTATGTCATCATGTAAGAGAAATGTCAATATAGCCTGAAAGTATTTGGGATGGTGGAAACTAAATGTGTAATGACTACACTGCACACTCTAACTAGCATGTAATACACTGGATCTATCGTTACTGCTGCTGGTTTCTGTACCTTTTTTTGATCTATGTTAGGGATACCACATCTTGTCAGTCAGAGAAAACAAAGCCACAAGAAGAGCTGCCACAAAAGCAGGCCAGTGAAATAACGGAAGCAGTAAGAAATTTAAATCTAATAAAGCAACGAGAAAAAATAAGCATGAGAGGGCTCTCCCTCTTCCTTTCATATGCCTCTTTCCCTCCCCAGAAACATTTCAGGAACACTTTCTAACTACAAGGAAAATTAAGCACTGGAATAGGCTTCCAAGGTAAGTTGGGGGACTCTTATCACTGGAGGCTTTGAAGAACAGGTTAGACAAACACTTGTCAGGGACAGTCTGGGTATATGTGGTCCTGCTTCACTGAGAGGGAGAGATTAGAAAACTTCTCAGATTTCTTCTCAGAAGACTTCTATAGTTCTATGGTTCTTTCATATCTGAAAGCTGAGCAAAAGGTTCAAGTGGACCCATAAAATTCAACAGGGAAAAATGAATGGCTACATGACAACACTACACTTTCTTTTTTGATAAGACAAACATCTATTGAGCTCTTTTATTTGTCATTATATGGTGAATTAAGAAAAGTCTAGGAACCCATCTACAAGACACAAAAAACCTGTCTTGATTTATTTTATGTGACAAAAAAAAAAAAAAAAAAAAGAAGAACTACTCCCTTTGTCTATTGACATTAGAAGACACTACCATAAAGAAGATATGAATTTCTGCCTTATGAAGTTTATTGATTCTATAACCTAATTTGGAAACCAAAAAGACTGACAAACTTCTCTGAGGACATTTCACATCACCCATCCCAGTTAAACAACAACACGGTATCACAAGGCTTCATGAGGCGACATCAGGAAAAATACAATGTGTGAGTATATTTAATCTAGTGACAAACTAGAAAAAATGCTAGAGATGGAGGAGAGGAGCAAAAATTATTGTTAAAGAGTTATATTTTTTCAAACTAATATTTTCAAGTTAGGAAAGCAATTATGCTACACCAAAGATAGTAATACTAAAGCCTCTTGCAAGGTTTAAGTGTAATACTTAAGTGTAAGTACAATCAGTATTCATTCAGAATCCCCATATAACAGTTCAGGAATTTGTTAACATTTGCTCCACTTTTGTTGTTAGTAAGGTCATCAACTGCTGCATGAGAAATACAACTCTTAACTCACTTTTTGGCAGGTTAAAAGCTTTGCAGGTTTTTTTTTTTAAATCAAGTACTCTAAGTTGTATTCAGAATATTAACATGAATATGTAATTTCAAGCAAGTCCAGAAACATCTCAAAATAATTTTATACAATTGTGTCTAAAATCATAACTTTAACCTAATATCCCGTGAACTAAAGCAAATTGCTGCAATTAATCCTGAGAAAAAGAAGGATACAGACATACAGCACTGCCATGAAGAAGTGAGGAATCACACCTATATGAGCTCTTTTTCTCTCCTTAGGTTCGGTAGCTGTCCAATAAAGGGCATCCAAAATATCTTGCCCAAAAGAGGAAAACAGGCGATCGGCCACCTAAAGAGAGAGACCTTTTAATATTTCAAAACAACAGTTGTTCTATTAAAAAAGTTATTTAAATACTTAGCAATAGTTAAAGCCCAACACACAAAAAATGCCTTAAAGGGTCAATGTTTTCCCCCATATGATTTCTCTTTTCCTTTGCAATCTCATTCCATTGCAATCACTCTCAAAGCTGTATTACAATTACCTTGTTCATATCCCTAAATGGTCTACACTTCCCTAATCTTATCATTCCTTTCTTTTAGCAGGACTTATTCAGGAACTGGACACCTACTTGATAAGTGCACATTGGAAAAATAATCCTAACTCTACATATAAAGTGATGGGGTCTAAATTAGCTATTATCACTCAAGAACCATCTTGGAGACACTGTGGCAGTCAAAGAAAGGTAAAAGAGCATTAGAACCATTAAGAAAGGGAGAGAAAACAAAAAACTTTATAATGCTACTATAAAAATCCACAGTATACCCACATCTTGAATCCTGCATGCAGTTCTGGTTGGCCAAAAAGATGGGTAACAACTGGAAAAGGTAAAGAGAAGGGAAACAAGAATGACTGAGGATAAGGAACAAATGCCATAAGGAGAAATTAAAAAGACTGGGAACATTTAGCTTAGAAGAGAGATGACTGAGGAGGGATATGATAGATGTCTGTAAAATCAAGAATGTTGTGGAGAAAGAATAAGGAAGTGCTATCTACTCTTTCTTACATAACACAAGAACCAGTGGCTACCCAATTACATTAATAGACATCAAGTTTAAAACAAAGTACTTCTCTGCATAATGTACAGTCAACCTATGGGATATTTTGCCATGGGATGTTGTGCAGGCCAAAGACATAACTGGATCAAAAATAATGAGATAAGTTCATGGAGAATAGGTCCATCAATGGGCCACTAGCCAAGATGGTCAGGGATGCAACCTCAAGCTCTGCATGCCCCCAAACTTACACCTGCCAGAACCTGAGTGTGGATGACCAGAGAGGACTCGACATTGCCCTATTCTGATCATCCCCATTCATCCTTCAGACCACTATCAGAAGACAAGCTACTGGGCTAGATGGATCGCTGGTCCGACCCAGTATGGCCATTCCTATGTACTTAGGATATGAAATCTTGGGCCATGGCAACAACTCAGCTATGGCAGCCTGCCAAAAGTATCACATTGCAATTCAGACTTCTTTCACAAAGGAACATGTTCACTATCATGCCACAAAGCTAGCCTGTGTCTCATGTTTTTCAAATTTATTTAAAAAGAATGAAGGAAAAGATGATAAACAGCTAAGTTTCAAGTTGGGGGAAGAGGGAGAGATTTTACTGCAAAGATTGGCATTAGATTGGTTCATATAACATCTTCACTAAAGCCCTGGGTATGAAGTAAACAGCACGAATTGGATAATATTTAAAGGAGTTACAAATGCCAAAGAAAAATGATACAAAGGGATCTAGAAGGATTAGAAAAATGGGCAGAAAATAACATGAGAACTGATTTGGAAAACTGCAGATGTCTGAGGAAATGCAATCCAAAATATATGAACAATGAGGAGGGGGAATTCAGAAAGCAATAATTCTGAAGGAAACCTAGGAATAATCATGTGTAGAAAATTAAATAAGTTTGCTATTCAATACAGCAGCAAAAAAGGTCAGTGAGATTAAATGTAATTCTCAGAAACTGGAGATACTGACAAATTGAGTGGAGAAGCAATAGAAGCCCTTCCTCTAGCACAGCGCTGGGCAAAATATGGCCCGGGGGCCAGATCTGGTCCGCCAAGCCACTGGATCCAGCCTGCGGACCACCCTGCCCGGACCCTCAGGCATGCAGCTACCGTGGTTTAAAGTACAGTTCGTGCAGCTCTCTGCTCTGGAGGTAGGGGGAGGCTATGTGTGATCTTCCAGTCCACAGCCCAATCCTCAACTTTTATAGGCTGGAAACAACTAGCCAACAGGAATCGATCCCAGCCAATCTCTCAGCTCAGAGCTAAGAAATTGGCCTGGGGATGGGGGGCAACACAAGCCTCTTTCCCTTCCCAGAGCTGAGAGCTACGTGGAGGGAACAAGACGTCAGTTTAAAGTGTTCTGGGGCTGCAGCAGGCAGGGAGCCCGGCCTGTCTTGGGTGTGCTGTAGGGCTGCTAGCTTAGGTATGTGCCCCCCAGTCACAGACTGCCTCTGGCACCCCTGCCCCTCCCTCATGCCAACTCCCTCCCCCAGGTCATCATCCAAACCCTCTGCACCCTCTTGCCCCAGGTCACAACTCCCTCCCAGACCTTGTACCACCTCCTATGCTGCTCCCCCAGGCCAGAATCCTCTCCTGCACCCAAACACCCTCCAAGACCCTGCACACCAATCCCCTGCACCAGGTCACCAGTCAACCCTCTGCAGTCTGCACCCCCTTTTCCCCTTCTCACAGGTCACAATTCCCTCCCAGACTTTGCACCTTCTCCTAGAGCCCCTCCCCCAGGCCAGAATCCTCTCCTGCATCCATACTCCCTCCCTGACCCAGGTCACAACCCCTTACTTCACCCAAACTCCCTCTCAGACCCCACACTGTCTCTTGCACCCCAGTCCCTTCAATCTGTGTGCCCTTCTACACCCAACCTCCACCCTAGACCCCACATCTCCTCCACAGAAAAAGCATGGCCCTTGATCACTTTCCAAAACCTTGAAGTGGCCCTTCACCAAAAATTATTGCCCACCCCTGCTCTAGCACATATATACAAGTCTGAGATCATTAGAATTAAAATGAACAAAGCACTAGAAGACGTACTTTAGAGAATAGCTTTACATTCACAGGGCATGTTTGGCTGAATTAAGAGGTGTTTGTCATCTCTTATGAGAGTGATCCAAGTAAAGAGATAAATAGCACAATACCACAAGCTGAACCTCTCTATTCCAGCACCACATGGACCTGACTGGTGCCGAAGCAGAAAATTTGTCAAACCACGAGAGGTCAATATTGTCTAGCAGCATTACCAACACTTCCACTGCTTATTGGGCTCTTAGGGTACGTCTAAACTACATGGCTCTGTCAACGGAGCCAGGTAGATTAGTTTACTTGAAAAAGGGAAATGAAGCGGCGATTTAAATAATCGCCGCTTCATTTAAATCAAAATGGCCACCGCGCTGTGCCGATCAGCTGCTTGTCAGCACAGCGCTGCAGTCTAGACAGGGATCTAGACTCGAGGCACCCCTGCCCCTCCCTCACGCCAACTCCCTCCCCCAGGTCATCATCCAAACCCTCTGCACCCTTTTGCCCCAGGTCACAACTCCCTCCCAGACTGGCAGTCTAGACACGAGGCTTACAGGATCTGCCAATGAAGGGTTCTGGGGTCGGCAGATCCCTGTCTAGACTGCCGCGCAGTGCCGACAAGCAGCTGATCGGCACAGCACGGTGGCCATTTTGATTTAAATGAAGCGGCGATTATTTAAATCGCCGCTTCATTTCCCTTTGTCGTCCTGCCTCGTCTACATGGCTCCGTCAACAGAGCCATGTAGTCTAGACACACCCTTAGAAAATAATTAGGGGTAAATTAGAGCTAAATAACAGTACAGGACACTGAGAGCAAGGACTTGAAGTGTCATTAGAGGAGGTTTTGGAACAAATAGAAAAACTTAATGTTAACAAATCTCCGGGACCGGATGGCATTCATCCGAGGGTTCTAAAAGAACTCAAATGGGAAATTGCTGAACTATTATCTGTGGTTTGTAACCTATCCTTTAAATCGGCTTCCGTACCTAATGACTGGAAGGTAGCCAACGTGACACCAATATTTAAAAAGGGCTCTAGAGGCGATCCTGGCAATAACAGACCGGTAAGTCTGACTTCGGGTACCGGGCAAATTAGTCGAAACAACAGTAAAGAATAAAATTGTGAGGCATGTAGAAGAATATAATTTGTTGGACAAAAGTCAACATGGTTTCTGTAAAGGAAAATCATGTCTTACTAATCTATTAGAGTTCTTTGAAGGGGTTAACAAACATGCAGACAAGGGGGATCCAGTAGATATAGTATACTTAGACTTTCAGAAAGCCTTTGACAAGGTCCCTCACCAAAGGCTCTTGTGTAAATTACATGGCCATGGGATAAGAGGGAAGGTCCTTTCTTGGATTGAGAACTGGTTAAAAGACAGGAAACAAAGGGTAGGAATAAATGGTACATGTTCAGAATGGAGAGGGGTAACTAGTGGTGTCCCCAAAGGGTCAGTCCTGGGACCAATTCTTTTCAACTTATTCATAAATGATCTGGAGAAAGGGGTAAGCAGTGAGGTGGTAAAGTTTGCAGATGATACTAAACTGTTTAGGATAGTCAAGACAGAAGCAGACTGTGAGGGACTCCAAAAAGATCTCACCAAACTGAGTGATTGGGCAACAAAATGGAAAATGAAATTTAATGTGGATAAGTGTAAAGTAATGCACATCGGGAAAAATAACCCCAACTATACGTACAGTATGATGGGGCTAATTTGGCTATGACAAATCAGGAAAGAGATCTTGGAGTTATCGTGGATAGTTCTCTGAAAACTTCCACACAGTGTGCAGCGTGGTCAAAAAGGCAAATAGGATGCTAGGTATTATTAAGAAAGGGATAGAAAATAAGACACAGAATATCTTACTGCCCTGTATAAAACTATGGTACGCCCACATCTTGAATACTGTGTACAGATGTGGTCTCCTCACAAAAAGATATTTTGGCCTTGGAAAGGGTTCAGAAAAGGGCAACTAAAATGATTAGGGGTTTGGAGCGGGTCCCATATGAAGAGAGGTTAAGCGACTGGGACTTTTCAGTTTAGAAAAGAGGAGACTGAGGGGGGATATGATAGAGGTATATAAAATCATGAGTGGTGTGGAGAGGGCGAATAAAGAAAAGTTATTTATTGGGTCCCATAATAGAAGAACTAGAGGACACCAAATGAAATTAATGGGTAGCAGGTTTAAAATTAATAAAAGAAAGTTCTTCTTCACACAGCATGTAGTCAACCTGTGGAACTCCTTGCCAGAGGAGGCTGTGAAGGCTAGGACTATAACAGAGTTTAAAGAGAAGCTAGATAATTTCATGGAGGTTAGGTCCATAAAAGGCTATTAACCAGGGGATAAAAATGGTGTCCCTGGCCTCTGTTTGTCAGAGACTGGAGAAGGATGGCAGGAGACAAATCGCTTGATCATTGTCTTCGGTCCACCCTCTCTGGGGGACCTGGTGCTGGCCACTGTCTGCAGACAGGCTACTGGGCTAGATGGACCTTTGGTCTGACCCAGTACGGCCGTTCTTATGTTCTTATGACTTGTTGTAAACCAACTTTATGGAATTGTGGGAAATTTGGTCACACCTATGATAAAATGATATCCGCCTAATAAAATCATGCCAAAGAGTTCCTGACTAGAGAAATTCAACCTGTAATATTATAATTCCTTATTAAACTGTAGTAAGATTATAATATAAAAAAAAATCACTGTTATAAGATGTATTAAGATTAATACTTCAGTTAGTTGTTCTTTTGTAAACTAAGAATGACTACTTTATACAAGTAAAAACAATAACCAGTAGTATCAGGGTAGAGCAGAACATAAACAAGCAAATACTTTCCTTTGCCACATTAACCTAAAGGTTTTTCCACAGAACAATATAGTCAGCCAAAGTTCAGTGGTTTTTTTTTTTTTTTTTAAAGCAGTTGCTAGTCAGATTAAAAAAAAAAAAAAAAAATCACTGAAGAGCAACTTCTGACAGAAAACAGAAAAGTTCGACTTCTCTCTCAAGCCAACACTCATTATTTAGTACCACTAAAATATTTAATGGTGAAGATTTGAGCAAAACAACAAACGAGCACAGTTAAATGCTGAATATCCCAGACAAAACAAGAGTACCACTTAGCACTAACTAGCTACCCTCACAGTATTATGGTAATAGAATCTCCTACTCCGAGTTATTTCAAAAGCTCTGCAGCTTGAAATTTTAAATCAGGAAAAGAATTAGGTTAATTCAAAAGAATATTTACAATGGTATTGTTTTCGGCTTTTTACTTCTCAGTGAAAGTGGTCAACATCCCCTAGCTCCTGCTCCAATGTGATGCCCCATCATGCACTTTGTTTGGTGAAGTGGCACCCACTATTGAATACTTAAGGAGGCAGGTAAGTTTTGTTTAGTTCACAATATTGCGGAGGGTTTAAAAAGTTTTTTAATTTTAACATTTTAATGTTTTATATCCCTTACGGTATAAAACAAGGAAACACCACGCAATATTGTTGGTTCTTTTAAAGCAGACTTACCTAAACCCTATATGCCGGCTCCAGGCTCCAGTTGAGTTCCATGGTGAATGTTGCGTCACCAGCATAACGCACGCTGGGGCTTCATAAGGAGCAGGAGCCGGTGGGTCTGAATCTAAAAAAAGAAAAGCGTCATTTTAAGCCAGCAGGGCTGAATGCACCCCTCAACCTGGTTTATTTGGGGGCATTCAGCACATAATTTGGGTGGTTTTTATTTCTATCAAATCCATTTGCAGGACAATATTCTCTGACCCAAAGTCAGCCGAAAACTTCATTGTAAACATCTTTGTCAATCTTATCATTTCCTCGAATTAAAAATTTCAAAATCAGAGGTTTGAGTTAAGTATATTTTAATACCAATACAAGTCTGGTTATTGCCTTTACAAAAAAAGAGTTCCTATGAGCAACTTCTAAGGTGTACTGTTAGCAGCAGATTTGCATTTGGGTAAAATGGAAACAAGTTTCCAACAAGTATGTTGAGTGGGATCTAGGACCCTCTGTTTTATGCTGATATGGATGTGATTTAGGCTTGTAAAAAGCTTGCAGAAATCACATTTCCTACTCTGCCATGCATGACATTTTTTCCATGGTAGATCAAGAAAATCCAGTACACTTTCTAGCAGGAGCCTTCTCTACTGAAATCAAAGGGAGCTTGCTTTGCTAGTAGCTATAAGCAATACCAGAACACAGAATTCAGATCAGCAGGATCCCCTTGCCCTGGAGCAGACATGGCACCACTGGTTCTTCTTATACTCAGGTAAAGCTAAGCTCAAGCACCTTTCCTGTTTACTCAGTGAGGGGAATGACACAAGCCTTCTGCTTCGCTGACTAAAATATTGAAGTCCCATTTTACAACATGCAGTAAGTAGCCATTATTGTATTTGGTGTTTTAAAACAATTACACTGAAATGAAATGAACTATTTTCAGCATTAATAAATTGTACCATTGGATTTACTGATTAAGTCATGATCATTCACAGTCAGAGATTAAGAAAATATATGCGGATAAATGTCCCCTAGAACATCACAGTTCACATGATCTTAGAGTGCTGAATTTTACATTTTGATTTCTAGATTAGCTGAAAGTAGTAATAAAGAAAAATCACATGAAAGGCAAGACAGGCTTAATAATTAACATCCAAGATTGTGCTCACACATCACTTACTTCAGGAAGCATATTAATATTGTGGTTACAAAATGTGCTTCTTATTCACTATTTTCAGACAACAGTAGGGAATAATTCATGGCTAGAATAAAAATCACTGGATTTTCTACAAACCAAGACTCAATTTCAATAATCCTCAAACTTCTGATAGACATCTGAATCATACTAATTAATCATGGGCTATTAGCAATAGTATAGTATCCTGGCAGAACAACCAGGGCTGCAATAACCCCTTAAACACATTATGCCTCTTTCATGCTACAGATATGCAGAGCTATGGTCAGACTCAAGCTTTATCCACTTTTTAAAACTTTTTGTAAATGTCGTTTATGGTTGTTCATAACATTTTAGTGAAAGAAAAGCAGTTGCTTCCCAAAAGCGTTATATTAATAACAAATCATATAAAAACAGATGCTTTGAGTTTTACAGGACTTCCCTTTATGCTACTTCACAGACCTATCTTTCGGCTTCTCTCCTTCCCCTCCATGTTTCTCCAACTCCTCTAAATTCATGGTAGAAGCTAGGGATGTTAAAATGAGGTTAATTTACTAATCGAGTTGACTACTTGATTAGCTGATAAGCAGCCCAGCTCAGTCGGGCCTGGGACCAAACCCCGCTGTGGCTCTGCAATTTAAAAGACAGTTGGAGTCAGGCAGCCTGCCCCCTGGCTCCTACTGCATTTTAAATTGCAGAGTTGCAGCAGAGTTTGGCCCCAGAGCAGTAGGAGCTGTGGGGCCGGCTGTCTGGCTCCTACTACCTTTTAAATTGCAGAGCCACAGAGGGGTTTGGTCCCAGGCCGGGGGAGCAGGGATTGAGCCGGGCTGCCTGTCTGCAAGAGCAGTCCCATCCATGGCAGCTGGGACCCCCCGCGAACCAAGGGGCTACTGCTGGAGCAGCTTTTCTCCACGGCAAGCCTGGGCTGCTGTGGACAGGGGATGCTTTGCGACAACAGCCCCTGTCTGTGGGGGGTCCCAGCTCCCCATTGGGACCGCCCCCCATGGACAGGGGCTGCTGCCTGATACATTTCCCCCTCCCCCCACTGCCTCTGTAAGTAGTCAACTCAACTAACCGATAAGCTTAGGCTTATCGGTTAGTCGACTATTTGCTTTCATCCCTAGTAGACATTCTACCCACGTACTAAGGATTTTTATGATGGTATGGATTGGGAGAAGCTGGAAGTACTGATTTTGTTTTTAGTACACAAGCCTAAGCATACTGAAAGGTATGTTTCTAAAAAAAGAAATAAATAGATAAATCTCATCTACCTTAAGAGTTTTTCTTTATTCTAACCTAAGATCCTGCCACTATTGGGCAAAACCTTCTCAGCATCAATTCCTATTTCAAATAATATATATTTTTTTCAGCTATCTTATAGTCTAGTCTGACTCTTGTATTTCAAGTTTCACTCCAAAACACTTTTCTTTTTTCTCTCTCACTTTCTGTCTTCCTCATTTTATTTTTTTTTTTAATTTAACATAATTAACTGATACATTACAAGAAACAGATTTAAGAGGATATATAACAGATTTAAGAGGATATATATACAAGAAACAGATTTGCACCCTTTTTCATGGAAGCATCTGTTGTAGAGATTTTCATGTCCATGTCTATTTTACTATATGTTAAAGTACAACTTGAGGTTTAACATCTTTCTAGCTACTATATTAGAGAGATGTACAAATGTCAAAGTACAAAAATCATAATACATTATATTTGATATCCAGAAAGAAAGCATACTTTGACATTTCCTTTTGGTGTCAATGCCCTTACCTCCAGCATGTTGTAGATGATGTAGAGTTTTATGACAGACTGTCCTCTTATCAAATGGTACATCATAGAGTAGTCAACATAGTGCATCATGAAGTAGCAGATGACCAATATAACTCCTTTGAAAATGTCACATACCTGAGCAGGTTGTAGCAAACGTCTATCACTGAAATACAAAGACAAAATAATTCTTCTATATGTTATACAGTAACAAAACACAAATGTCATTAGTTGATATGCACTGATAGAAGCTGCTGGCTAAGAATATATATATATATATATATTTGAAAGAATTTACTGCTGAGCTAAAAACACAGAAAAACAAGTAGTGGTGCGCTAAAAATAATTATACAAAATTATAGATCACCGTCTTGAACAGGATCATTCTCTCCCAGCTGTCAAGGCCCCAGTGTTTAGGTAAAATCACATTTGCCCCTAACCTTACCAAGAGCCTTTGCACAAAGGTATGGTTGTTTTTATTTAACCCTTCATTCTTAGGCATTTTACATATCACTTTAATCTCCTCACTTTCAGAAGTAGTCTTGCTTGCTTCTCTCTTTGGAAAAGAAATGAAGCAGCCTTCTCTAAGACTTCAGTACAAAGAATGACATGCTAAGGGATGGAGCACAAGCCCTCTAATAATACTACTCCATTTCTCTTTTTAGTACTAAAATTAAGCAGCTCTCTCAAAAGCAGACACCGTAAAATGTCCAAGTCTGAAGGTAGCTCCCAAACACACGTAGACCACATATGAGTACACAGCATAATACTTCCCAGGTATATTCTTCTGGCTTACTAGTATGGGCTATCAACCACTCAATGTACTTGAACTAAAACAATAGAAGCACGCCAATTAACCCCTACACTCCAAGATACCAATATTTCATATTTAGCACAATGAAATTCCAAGGAAGATACTCACCTATCAATGCTTACACTCAATTATTTAACATTAATTGGATGCTAAACACTTAAACTTCTTATAGATTGTGTCAAAGGGTTAAAGCACCATAGTGCCAAATATCAAAAGCACATGTTTTAACATGTGTACTAACAGATGAAAGCTCTAGTACAGAACTTTTTGCTGCATTCCCAAGTGTTAAAACATGATAATTAATTCAGTTGTGGATCAGCTTAGAATGGTAAGGCTTCAGCTCGAGTAGATGTAAAATTGCTTGGAAGCCGGAAACAAAGTATGTTCATTTATCTTCAGGTTGTCAACATTTGCACATTTTCAGGAATAATCTAATCTCTTTTGTGAATAATCGTATGAATAAGAACGCGTTCTTCTCAAAGTGAATTAAGCTATATCAGAAAAAAAGCACTCATATATGAGAGCTATTGTGTAAGTGGCGGCTTCTATTAAATAGCCACTCTGAAATATGCTTCAGGGGGTAGCCAAGTTAGTCTATAAAGTGCTACCAGACCATTTCTTGTTTTTTTAAGTTCAGTCTGAAATAATTATTCCAGAATAGCTATTTTGGTAGTTTTGCCCTTATTTTCTACCAGCCTAAGGAAAATTAAGAAAGGGCAAGAGAGAAACTGTCTGGACAGATACATACACAAATCATGAAATCAGTCTTGTAGAAAATAAAATATGCAGAGATGTTATAAGTGACACATGTACAGGAAAAGCCAGAATCAGATTTAACTGGTACTTATCAAAACATGTAATTAGATAAACCCCTCTACATTTTAGTACATCCCAAAAGCTAAAATTGTGGTATAAAAAGATAATGAACATGTTGGGTTAGCTTTTATAAATTATGAAAGGTATATAGTTCCACTGCAATATATTGCAAATAAGTAATGCTATTCTAAGCCACACTGATCCCAGGATATGGCACTTACAAGGTGAGGTAACATCTTTCACAGCTGGTCCAATAAAACCCTAACTTCCTTGTCTCTAATTAGTTAACAGAAGTACACAAATTCTATGTTCCTCTACAAAAGATAAGAAATAGACAGATGGCGAGACTCCACATTGCCCTCATCACATGTCTAGATCAAGCCATTAAATCAGATAATTAGCAATGGCTACTAGAGCTATATTAATACGGGTATATTACCTGATTTATAAGTTTGATTGAAAAGGGTTTAACAGAAAAGAGCTTAAGGATTGAAAAATGAGAAGCCCATCTACTCTCAACAGTGTTTTAAACACTCCATACAATTGTTTAATAATTTCAACTGATTCTTTACTTATTTAAAAATGGAGCGGATATAAAATCTTGAAATATACATAGTGAGACTAAAAATACCCATGTTTTCATTACTATTACCCTTGTCTTCCCTTTTTCTTGCTATTGTTCATTTGCCATTCATTTATTATGCCTTGTATTAGCCTGTAAGCTCTTTGGAGTTTAGACATGATACACTCTTTTCAGACAAGCACTGCAATGTGCAACTGTAGTTTAATATACATAGGTGCTACATAAAAGCTCATTTCTTGCAAAAAACGTAAGTAGTACTGTTTGAACCAGCCGTTCATATGAATTCACACTTTTGAAGAGTGCACAAACACAGCAGCTTTTATAAAACAGCAGCTCAGTGGATCCTCTCACCGTCCAGGTTCTAAGGATTTACAATGGAAGCAGGGTGTCAGATTCGTACCAAGCAATAGTGTGTATATCCCTATGCTAAGCTGATGAATGTCCATTTTGCTTTAGTCTTCACTGAAAAGGGAAATGGTTACCAGGTACTCAACTTGAACAACAAGGGGGAAGGAACTAGGGATGTAAATACGCAATAAAAAAAAAATGTACTGGTTAAACAATGTAATTGTAATAGTTTAACTGTGTGGCTGAGGTCCCGGGGCTGGGGTCCAGGCAGTCCACCGGCTATGGGAAGCTCTTCCAACCCAGTCTTCCACACCTTGGATGAGGGGGCTGCTCGAGCCAGGGTTCTGCTGCACTGCACCATGAGTGAGGTTACAGTGGACAGGAGGCTGCCCCCCCCGACCAGCCCTCCAGTTAACCATTTACCTGGTAAGCATGCTAGTAAGGCTAATGATTACTGGTTAACTAGTTAACCTTTTCATCCCTATAAGGAACATAAGCCAAAATAGGGAAATAACATATTGAAGAATAGTTAGATACAATTAGAAGTATTCAAATCAGTAAGGCCTAATGAAGGTACTTATGGAATAAGCTGAAGAAATCTTGGAAGCATTAGCAATCATCCTTCAAGAACTACAGGAAGTCAGGTGAGGTCCCAAAAGACTGAAGAAGAACAAACATACCGCTTATCTTTAAAAAGGATAACAAAGATGATCCAAGGAATTAGTCAGCCTAACATCAATACCCAGAAAGATCCTGGAAAAAAATTAAACAATTTGTAAGCCATCTAGAGAATAGTAGGAAGGAACAGCCAGCCTGGATCCGTCTAAGACCAGGGTAGGGAACCTCTTTTTGGGTCAGGGGCCACTGACCCACAGAAAAACAAGTAGGGGGGGTGCCCCAAAAACCCAACTACCTCACTGTTTTGGCCCCCAACTGAGAAGGAGACAGACACTCCCTACATTCCCTTCACACACCAGGGTCTAGGTGGGCCCAGCATAGTACATTTTGTGTGCTCCAGCCCCATGCTGGGGGGGAGGGGGCAGCCGTGCAGTGCCATCGCGGACTCCCCAATGCTGGGGGCAGGCACTGAGTCTTGGGGCGGAATCCAGGCAAGCTGTGCACTGCATCTGGCCTTCCAGGCCTTAGGTTCCCCACCACTGGTTTAGACAAACATCTCTCAGGGATGGTTTAGGTTTATTTTGTTCTGTGTCAGTAGACAGGGCTAACGTTGATGACTTTGAGACTATTCGTTGTGTTTTTAAGTTTTTCAAGGTCCCTGTCAATCCTAATTCCCAGTTCAAAAAGTCACTGCACATTTAATCATCCAGGTCAAGAAGGTGAGTTTCAGGAGCTGTTGTGTATTAGGAGAAATGTAGTATCCATGCAATTAGCTGCTTCGGTGCAAGATTTTTTGACAAGGCAACTTGGAGGGCTAAGTACTGTCTTAACCTTTAATACAGAACTAATGTACATCTCCCACACTCCTTCATTCAGTGAATTTGCTCCTATTTTTTTATTACCACTATAAAATAGCTATTCATTGCCACCAACAATTTAGTAGTGATGTGCTCAAATTGAGACCTATTTTTAAAGGAGTGACTGATACAGTATAATTTCTATAATATACTGGACAAACCTTATTGAATTAAATTAAACTTTGTTGAATCAAGTTTAAGAGTTCACTGTATTACTCACAGTTCACTCACAGACTAATGGCTGTTCTTGTTATGAGTGAAAGAGGTTATGAACTTGTAACCACAGAAAAACCTCATTGTGTGCTCTGAAGATGTGATTGCCTGCCAGAATCCTTGTTGGACTTAGGGGTGATCTCTGTTAAACTTATTAACAGGCATACAGGTCCTTTTATTGTGTTTCTCCTGCAAAGCTTCCACTTTAAGAATGTGTTTACTGTACTTAGAAAAACTTGTGTGGTTACTTAACTGTGAGGAATTATGCTGTTCATAGTTTTTGTGGAGAATGCAAAGCATGCCTGTTTTTGCAGCATGACTTTGAGGAATTCACAGTATAGACAGGCAAAAAATATCCTGATCAGGAGGTGGAGACACATATTTTGTCACCCAAGAGAAGTGAAGGCAAGGAAGCCAAATGCTTAAGCATAGCTCTTGGCCAAAAAGGTGTTTTCAGATCTCTAATATCATGCGTGCAATGAGTTTTGAGAACAAATCAAATCCTCTGATGCAATATTATCACACAATAATTAGCAAGTGCCTGTATTTGTCATTGGCACACTGAAGACTGGGGGAATTCAAAAGTACAGCAAGAAGGAGTCAGTGCCTTCCCGCCTTGTTTCGTGAACATGAAGATTCTATGGTTCAGGTACTCACTACAAAGGTGAGAACAGTATAGATACCTAATCAAATAAATAGTGCTCATATGCTCACCACCACTCTAGCTTCAAAATCTGCCCCTTCTGATAGCCACAGACAATAGGAAACTGCATATAAAATATTTCTGAGCCATCAGTCAGCAAGAAATAAGGGACTGAGCAATGGATATGGGGAATGCTCCGGAGTCTTTATCAAACCAGCTAATCCCTCCTGGGGACTCCTGTGTTTATAACCTGCCCCTGAAAATTTAAAGGGACAAGCTAACAAAATATGTACATAGCATTGCACAAATTCACCCAAAGTAGTTTAAAATCACACCTTCACTTAAGTTATGTGTACCTAGACCATAGCCAATCACAGGTGAAAGATGAAAAGGAGGGCAACATCCAGGAAGGATTTATACACATGGCTATAGAGAAAAAACAAGAATAGTCAACATACCACAAAGGCACCAATTAACAGTCCTTTGTCTAAAGCAAGTGCTAAAAGTGAGCTGGGAATAGGAGATTTCTTTACTAGTCTGCAAAATTCCTATTTTAAGGCTGCCCCAAAACGAAAGTAGCCATACAATTAAAATGCAGAGGTGAATTAACTGGATACCAAAGCTACTAGTTGAGTAAGAAGCATTATACATTTTCTCTGGATTTTCCTGGGAGGTTGGCAGAGGAAAGCTTATGTTGAAGTTATCAGAAAGGTTCCACGCTTCAGTACAAATGGATGGAATGGGATTTTTTTTAATTGAAAACTGAACTTTGATTGTATATGTATGTAGCTTCATACCTTCTGTAGTCACCAAAAAGGTCATAATAGGGTGCCAAGGAGAAGAAGGTGGCCAGAATTACTGCCATTTCAATCTACTTTGGGGAGTAAGTTTTAAGCTGACATTTTTTCCCCCATGAACTTTATGTCTGGCCTTGAAATATTCCTCAGTGTCGAGAAGGCGAACAGCAAACACAGACAGAAAGTATACCGTGGGAACATTTTCACAACGTATCTATAAAAAACCATGCATGTGTGTTACTGTGTGCAATCTACGCTCAGTTAAAAGAAAGCTGTTTGGTTCGTGCTAGTTCCTGTAGGGTAATATCCAAACTGTCTGCTGTCCAAGGGCTTATTTCTTATAATATCTTACTGGACTGCAGAAGTAAGTGGTTTTTGGAAACCAATTACAGGCTTGCACTATAGCTAAACTTGGTTTAAGTCATAACTCCTACATCTCCATACACCAATCTACAGAATTCTTTGAGAGAGTAAATAAGTATGTGGATAAGGGGGATCCACCAGATATAGTGTACTTAGATTTCCAGAAAGCCTTTGACAAGGTCCCTCATCAAAGGCTCTTAAACAACAAAAGCTATCATGAATAAGAGGGAGGTCCTCGAATCAACTGGGAACTGGTTAAAAGCTAGGAAACAAAGGGTAGGTATAAATGGTCAATTTTCAGAACAGAGAGTGGTAAATACTTGTGTCCCAGGATCTGTACTGGGACCAGTGCTATTCAACAGATTCATAAATGATCTGGGGAAAAAAGGGATTAAAACTGAGGTGGCAAAAACTGCAAATGACATAAAAGTACTCAAGGTGGTTAAAACCAACACAGACTGTGAAGAGGTACAAAGGGACCTCTCAAAACGTGGTGACTGAGAAACAAAATGACAGATGAAATTCGATGTTGACAAATGCAAAGGAATGCACATTGGAAAACAACCCCAAATACACATATAAAATTATGGGGTTAAATTAGCTGTTACCAGTCAAGAAAGAGATCTTGGACTCATTGTGGATAATTCTCTCAAAACAGCCACTCAATGTGCAGTGGCAGTAAAAAAGCTAACAGAATATTGGAAATCATCAGAAAGGTATAGATTATAAGTCAAATAATATCAAAATGTCTCTATATAAATCCATGATACACCCACTTCCTGAATGCTGCATGCAGATGTGGTCACCGCATCTCAAAAAAGAATTAATAGAGGTGTGGAACAACTTCCATATGAGGAAAGATTAAAAAGAATGAGACTTTACAGCTGAAAAAAAGAGATGATGGAGGGAACATGATACAAGTCTATAAAATCATGACAGATGGGGCATAAGTAAGTGTTATTTACTCCTTTTGAAACCACAAGGAGGAGGTCATCAAATGTAATTAATATACTGCTTTGCGGCAGCAGCCCCTGTCCGTGGGGAGGTCCGAGCTCCCTGAAGACAGAGGCAGGAGCTCAGGGGTCAGCTGCTGGACCAGCCTCTGTCCACAGCCAACCCAGGCTGCCGCAGACAGAGGCTGCTTCGTGGCAGCCTCCCCGCACTCCCTCACCACCCTTCCCTTGGGAGCAGCCTCAATCCACGGGGAGCTCAGACATCTGGGGACAGAGGCTGCTGCCACTCCACGCTGCTGCCTCTGTATACAGCACCTCTGTATATATAGAGGCAGCAGCATGAAGTGTCAGGCAGCCAATCTGTGTGGGGAGCTGGTTTTTAAACTGGCTCCCCTCACAAACCGGCTCCCGCTTGGCACCCCACACTGCTACCTCTGATATAGAAAGTAATAGGCAGATTTAAAACCAACAAAAGGAAGTATTTCTTCACACAGCACACAGTTAACTTGTAGAACACTTTGCTAGAGGATGTTGAGAAGGCCAAGACTACAACAAGGGTTCAAAAAAGAACTAGATAAATTCACGGAGGATATGTCCAATCACTGTTTTACTTTATTATTGTTTCTGAGTGATGGTATGTCAGTGTCCATGAACTATCACTCTTTTTGCTGTATAATTTTATGTTTAATTAAGTTTGTATCAAGCTCCCCACCACAGCCCCACTTTCCAAAATAGCAGCTACTCAGGGGGCATAATGAAAAACAGACCATGAGAAATCTCTGAGCCAGATGTTAAAAACTGGATAATGCAAAAGATGCACACCAGACAGATCTAGAGACCAGCTGATTACATTTGTCAGCAAACAAGGATAGTCTTGAGTCGTTCAACAGCTCACTCTCCAGTGAACATCCACAGATGATATAGACCAAGAGTTCAAACCTTGTTATGGTTTCACCTTGTTATGGTACTTAAAAGAATATAGTGGTGCCACAGATGTATAGTGGCAATATATCAAAGTCTAAAAAGAGTGATCATGATATTAGTGTCAGATCAATTAAATACATCTTTTCAGTTGTCAAGAATGTAAAGGTTATTTTACCCTCAAATTTATTTCACTTTAAAATTGAAAAAAAAGGAATGGTAATGAACAATAAATTAGCAACTTTTAAAAATTATGGTATTTCTGACATAAGAAAAGCCATTTAAGACCTGACCTACATTAATACCCGTTTCCCTACCCTAAGTTAAACAGCCCTGACTTGTGCGATATAATGCAAAACTATAGAAAAAGAACAAAGTTTGCCAACAGAAACGAACAAATAGGGTGAAATTTCTTTGCTTCTGAAGATTTTTATTTTAAACTCCATTGTTTGAAACAATCATACACGGTGTGCAAGTTTTATACCAAGCCATTCTAAATACATTCCTTATGTGCATTTCATACAATAGGAAGATTTCTGTCTCCATCTATTTTTTGAGAGAAACAAAGCACAAGAGTCTAAACCTGTACAAAAGATCAGAAACACCAATGCCATTATGAAGAAAACAATTACAAACGCATACACTTCAGGAGTATTTCAATGGCAGTGAATTATTATTTTGATAGTACTTGTACTGTACATTATGCTAGCTTCAGGCTCATATTGCATTACTATCTGTCTTTGCCAAAATGTTCTTTGTTCTAACAGCTGTTCAATTGAAGTTTTTTAACAACTGGTAGGGCACGAGTAAGATGAGCCACAATAAAACCATGGTTTACTGGAATCCAGAATAATTAATCCACAAATCAATGAAATACACAAAGCTGATTAGAGTTCTGGCATCCCAAATATGTAATCTGACTAGTGTATTTTTAGCTATTTTTATACCATATATAAAGGATCTACAACATAAGGATATAATAAGCTTAACTCATAATTTTACTCCATACAGCCAATATTTTCAAGAGAAGCCAGGATACCAGACTTTATCAAATTTATCCCAAGGAGAATCAAGTGACAGCATTTCTTTCATGGGAGCACCATAAAAAATAGAACCCAAACTAAAAACATTTATTTTGTATTGCATTTAACTGAAACATCGAGACACTTGTTAAAATTTCTCTAGATTATAAAATCAGGCTGTACCACGAGTGCACAAAAAGATGACACGAAAGCACAATATTTGATTCAGCCAAACTACCCATCTATTCAGCATCTTGTCATCTCAAATACTGATTGCTTCAGAGGATAAATCCTCATGACAAACACATTCAGTAACATTCTCAAGAGGGAAGTTGCATTTAAATACTAGGCAGCAAATGATTGGCTTTTATTCTAGAAAGTTTATTATGCTTTATAAATTCTTATCTAATATAACTAATAATCTTATATAAATAAGTGTAATTCTTTTTTCAAATCGAATTCAGTTTTTTGATTCTATATTCTTTGGCAGTAAGTTATGAATTATGCAAAAATTGATTGTACTAATATTAAAATGTGTTGCCTTTTAATATAATTACTGTTTACAATTTTATCATGATGTGGCATATGTGAAAGTGGGTAAAAGTAGCACTCAATTTATTCCCTGTATAGTCTTGTTCTTGCAAAACAGCAGAACCATCCCCCAAACATCATACCCACTAATAATTATGGTTTGAGATTTATAAAGTTGTCATTTTGATGATGTTACACTAGGGATGTAAGCAGCATATGCTTATTGGTAAGTCGTGTGACTACTCGACTAGTCACTTTCCCCCATTGCTGCCTCTATCAGAGGCAGGAAAGGGGGGGAGCAGAAGGGGGGCAGGCACAGAGAGGGAGCTGCGGGGAACTGGGTGCAAGCCGGGAATCAGCTGTCCCAGCTCGTGCCTGGTCCTAGACGCTGTGCCTCTGATTTTAAATGTAGTAAGAGCCAGGCAGCTGTTACTACATTTAAAAGGCAGAGCAGTGGAGGGGTTAGCTCCCTGGGTCAGGATCTAACCCAGCCGTGGCTCTGCAGTTCCCCCCTTAACTAATCAAGTAGTCAATGGAAAATTCCATCAACTATTCGATTAGCTGGTTAAACAAAATTTAACACCCCTATATTACACAGGGATAATTACATATTGTATATATTGATTTTGTATAGAGCTATTCAATTTTTTTTTAAACCAAATGTTATGCATTACTAAGTGTAATGCTGTAAAAAAAGCTTATGTATCCAGTGTCATCACAATTACCTTTAATAACATTTATAATCACATCCAAGAATTAGACAACTTAAACTATGTCAAGGAAGATAATAATACAAGAGAAACAGGAATGAGCAGCCTACTGCTTAAGATACAATGGTTTTATTTTTCATAAAAATATCCTTATTAAATGGCAGAGAACTAAACCAAAATGAGTTTGCTGCAAACATGTCTGTATATAGAATGAATTTTTTCAAAATTCTTCAAAAGGTGTGAGGAGCCAGCATCCGTTTTTGTTTTGGAAAAGATGCCTGAATTCACAAATAAAACTAGGGATGTCAATGTGTACTCGACCACATGATTAACCAATAAGTCTGGGCTTATCGGTTAATACTATTGTATCAAAGGCAATGGGGAGGCAGCGGGAGAGGGCGGGAGGGGCAAGAGGGAGCCAGTAAAACTGGGTCCCCACAAGCACCAAACTCCCACCTCCCACATGTAAATGTGTAACCACTAAAAATTTCAAGTGGTTACACGTTTACACAAATACCTGAGACTGCCTTAAAGAGCCATTTTCAACACATCTAATATTTGTTATTGGAAGAGTAACTCATATCCATGGTCCTTGCATTGTCAAGTGTGTGCATGTGTGTGTGTACGTAAACACAGCATTTTGTAATTTTTCTTAACTGGTTTTTACTATTAGGGTTTTGCTCACAGACATCTATTTGAAACAGGACAAAATGGAGGCTAAGTTGTCAATATCAAACAGCACTTCACTTTTGAAAACATGAAAACTACATGCAAACAACACAGCACAAGACCATGCTAAGAATGTAACATAAAACCAACCTGATTTCTAGGCTCCGAGGAGAGCTGTCTCAGAATAAATGCAAAATAAGATCCCATGTGAGAACATTAAAAAAATCTTCACTTAATACATTTATTTTAATAATGAGCAGCACTATTATTAAAAGTCAACATTTACTGTGTAGATTTGCTAAGTGTTTATTATGCAAATAAGTCTAAGTAGTTCTCACAATATCCATAATTTTCTGAAAAACAAAACAGCTTACTGTTTTTCACCTGGTGAAATGCAGATACTTTTTCAAAAATCCATAGACTAAAGTTGGTCTTGTGGTCACCCAGAGATACAGATTAACTAACTGTATTTAGTCAAATGAGTTAGTTTAAATCAATCTCTTGTAATTTTAAATGATAAAATTTGCTTTAAAAATAAAGTACAGGCAAAAATATAATTGATGGTGAAGAGAAACATCTGGAATACAATACAAAAGTAAAAACAAACCATGTTGTACTGTACTAGATAATCAAAACAGAGCAAGTGTTGAGAATTTTTTTATGTTGATGGAAGTGATGCACATACACCGTACCTACAAACATGTAAACCGTAGTGATTGTAAATACCAAACTATTTCCATAAACCCCCCCACGCCTCCCCACACACACACACACACACACACACACACACACAAATCACATAAGAAAGTAAGTATAACACTAAACAACACAAGTGATAGCCTTTTTGTTTTCCTTTAAAGAGCTATACAGCTGTGGGCAATTTATAACAAGTGTCTTTTTATCTGAGAATGTTAATTAATAATTGACCTAAGTTGTCCATTTATGTATTCAGTCATTTACTGAGTACAAGTGGATGTGAATTTGGCTGATAGCATAAAAGGAAAATCAGGATTTACTCACCATGGAGAAGTTCCCTGTGACACCACATTCCATTCTATAAAGGAAGTGAAAGTGCTCTTCCCTTCAGTCTGATTTACAAGAGAGAGAGAAAGAAAGAAGATTGTAATGTTGCTACACTAACGTACTGTTATGGAAAGGAAAGGTGGATGTCTGTGCTGACACTGATAAGCTTTTCTAATGTAGCACACACAGAATGCACATGGACAGGATTTGGCTTTTTGTTTAGAAGGAATAAATTAGAACACACATTTGCCTTCTCATTAGTTTAATCAGACAGTGAAGAAACTTGTGTGAGTGCAAGGGCTGGAACTAGTCCTGGATGGGATGGGGTGAGAAGGGAGAGACACACCCAACAAACAAGCAATTACACTTGGGCCTAGGTCTGTAATGGAAATGCCAATTTACTTTTTAAAAAGGTCTGACAATTTATCAGAGTAACAAGATCCACAGAGAAAATGCTAATATGTTTGGTATTTCTAAAAGGCTCTCTATGCTGTAGTTCTTTCTTTGTTTATTTCCCATTGAAAGAAGTAAAGTCCAACATGGGTAATAGGGAATTTTATAAATACAGCCACTACAACCAGGCCTAGAAAGGAGCTAAATAAATTATAACTTGGACCTAATACTACTAATCCCTTTTAGGAAGAAAGGAGCAGAGCAATAACATGCCCTTTATCGAGTGTATTTAAAATATAAGTCCACTGATTTCCACATAAAAGAACAAATCGGAACTTTCAGGGAAACACTTCAAGGAGTTAGTACCTTAGACATTGACATTTCTTCCCACAGGAGAATATTTATAATCAAGTTCAGTATTTTCTAGAATGATGCCTTAAAAATAAATCTGAGGTTATTGGAAAAACCTTTCAGGGAAGAACTAAGATGTAATATAATCTAGTCATTCATTCTATGGTTTAATTATAGAATTAATTTTACTGGATGGAATCTTCTTTAGTCCTAATATCTAAAAAAACTGTCTTGGATTATGTGCAATTTTAAGATTTCATCCTAAGATTCTTTGTATCAATATTATTATGAACAAAGATCTTGCTATCATTTCTTCTTGGGTTTTTTGCTATGCTAGGCTGAAAATAAATTATCTATATCCTTAAAATTCTACAAGCAAAAGATCAAGATGCGTAGGAAATCTGTTATTTGAACAAATTAGATCTGAACTAAACAGATCTGAACTAATCAGATCTGTCTCATAAGTGCAGTTCAAGGAATCTATTCTTGAGAAGTATCTTAACAGGTTTATTCCAACAAATTTTCAGAAATCCTTACATTGGAATTGATGTTCCAGCACAGAATGATACAGTGGCTGAAGAATATCTTGGTTAGCATACAGAATTTATTTAATAGTAAGTAAGAACAAAGAAAGATTTATTGAATTTAGGAGACTCTTATTAGGAGGAAAACATACTGGAATTATTTCAGGTAAGAGTTTTGTAAGATTGTTTTACTAATTCTACTTAACTTCCTAAACTGTTTGTTGAATCCTGTGAGACACCCACTCTATGTTTGGAACAAAGATCTAAAGATATTAGGCCCAAACTGCCAAAGTCACTCCCAAAGGAAACAGCACCAAAATCCTGTCAGTTTTGTTGTACAAGAATGACAGGCAGTTTGCACTTCATATCAGACTCTTGAATTGCACCAACTATGAATGTGCTGTATTAGCTGTTGCCTCAATAATTTTGAGCATCTGAGAAGGTACAGCTATGTTAAAAGAATTTGCTCTACAGATTTAAATCTAGACCAAAGGAAGTGTCTTAGAATGATGACTTAGTGGTCAAATTGTTGAAGAGTTTATATTCTTTAATTTGTAAAGTAGGTATAACAAGTAGAATGGCGACAGAAAATTAATCCCAGATATGGGAAGCGTCTTGTTCAATGTTTCAGCTATTTTGTTTCACAAGGATATTAAAATACTGTATACACATAAAAACTAATGTGCAGTTCCCGCTTTGCATTTAAGCACCATGCATGTTACCATGAATACAGATTAGTCTGACATGAAAGAAAAGGCTTGGACTCTTTCAAAGAAAAAAGGATGGAAAAATAATCCCTATCTCTTTTATAAAGAATAGTAAAATTACAAGGAAGTAGTATAAGTGAAGAGCAAGAGGACATGGGAGACAGAATGCTAATCAACTTCTCTGATGTGACCTTGAGGGGGAAAACGTTTATATGAAGGGAGGAGCACTTTTATTTACTATACAGAATGGAATACAACTTTACAAGTTACAGCTATAAGGAAGAGCTCTATTCAAATCTTTTCAACCGAAGGGAAGAACACCTACTTGAACTGTGTGAACAAGGCAAAGTTAACCAGCCATTTGCTTTCTCAATAACTTCAATAATAATAGATGTGCTTAGTCTACTGACATAGTATTTAGATATACATAAATGTGTATTGACAATTTTGGGAATCAAAATCTAAATTTTTCTTGCTATAACAAACCAAATCAGTGGTTATTAAATAAAAAAGTAAGTAAAATGGAGAACTCATCATGCTAGGAACAGAATCATCATATCACACTAAACAAAATTACATTGTATTGTAAACATGAATTGTGTGTGAACAGTATATAAAGTCATCACATGTAAAAATCTATGAATCAGATAATGTATGATAATCTAATCTAATGTAGACTCTGCTGACCTAAATGTATTTGGAAAGGTATGTTTCCAGTGAAGTTGTTTTGAAAAGTGACTGAATATAACTGAACTTTCCCACCAAGAAAATCTTCTCCTTAGGTATACTGAAAATCATTGTAGCCGATATTAGAAATAAAAAAAAAGGTTTACTACTACTTACTACTTTCAGCCCTATACAGCCAAAATAGTAGAATGAGTTCAAGTTAAATTAGTGGACCAAACTGTTCAACTAATGGCTCTTGGCTACACCTGTAAAACATGGCTGAAGACAATGGGGTTCTGAAGGTGCATTTAAAAGACCAACATTTAGTCTACAGATATTTATTACAGATGATTATGCATAAGCAGAAGAGGCTTGTTTTCCTGATCCCAGGCTAGATCTGCAAGGCTGGCATCAAGGGAATTTTTTTTTTTTTTACTTGTAAACTTTGTAAAAAGAGAGGAAGTAATTAAGAGAATAAATCACCACAATGCCATTTTTAAATTACATTTTTAGACTTGAATTGCATTTTAGGATTTTGGTGATTACACCTCCTCTTGTAAGAATTTGAATGGATGTTGTTTAACTGGTAATGAAGAAAAAAGTTAAAATTGATAAACTGTAGTAACTGTGCTATACTAGAGATGTACATGGTAAGAAAATCTCTGTTTTGCATAACGAAAACCTCCCTGATTAATCTCAAATTGGAAGATAAAATACATGGAAGACTGCCATCTAGCGTCCATTTTTAATAGTTTTAGACATTTCCCAAATGTGTGCACACAAATTTCACAACACAAAACAAGAAAACATTTTAAAAGCTATGGGGTCTTTTTCATGTAGTAACACTAGCTTTCCCTCTGTTAAAAAGGTATGCTCTAAAGTAAAACATTTCAAACCTACAAAACACTGTGTGTATACACAATACAAATGTGAGCTGCCATTTTATTACTAGGTCAACACAGTTATGAAAGTATAGATTATGAAAGTAGATTATGATTATCTGCTTATGAAAGTGCAGATTCTATTAATTCAAAGAATTATTGCAGCAGAGGCACCAATACTACAATCTCTCAATTTAATACACTTAAGAGATGGAAAAGTCTAAATAGAGATATTACCTTTTCAGGATTAAATTAATTTATTTAATCTATGCATCTATTCGAAGTTAGTGGGGGAGGAGGAAAATGTGGGACAACTGTGCCAAGGACCCAAGACTTGGGGCACCCCAAAACATCTAATTACAGTGTACAAAAACGGCAACAGGAGAGGAAGGAGCCCCAGCAAGCATGATGTATCTAAGCCCTACATTTCTCTGGACAGGCCTGCATCCACTCAATCTTTGTTCTCTCAGCCAGAGTGGCAAAAGGCTATGAACTGGTAATATCTTTTATGCATTAACAATCATAACTATTGATCTCGGAGTGAAAGTCTCTACACTCATTACCAATTCGCCAGATCAGTCAGGTTCCTTATACAGAGAGCAGCATAAACATGTGTCTCTATGAAATTTTAGTTTGTACTGACGTGGATAATGCTTTTAACGCGCCCTGTTGTAAAATTAGGCAAATATCTAGATGAGTTGCTACAACCCATATAAAACCTATGCATAACCCCAGCAGTACATGTACCCCTGGTTGTTGAAATAAGGTACCCATTCTGCCCAGCATTTACTTCCTTATTGAAGTAAAATAATGGTTTTCTACCCTTGATTTCACAACACAGTAATGTTGTCTTAAGTGTTCATTTGAACACAAAGCCTCAATGTGTCAAGGTTCTCATCAACAAAAACTGAATTAAAGGTGCTATTAAATTCGCCCCTTTAGAAAAATGTGTTACCATGATGTTATGGGCTACAAGTGGGGAAACCAAAAGGGTGAGTTAGTGATTAAATTAGTCTTGACACTGACTTCTTTCCTATTTTGGTAGGTTTCAGTGAGACCATGTTTGACAATGCTGGAATCCATTATCAATGCGAGCATAAGCGCATAGGGCCATAAAATTAAATAGGCTAATTACAAAAACTTAAAGTAGTTAAAATATTATTTTAAAATAGCAATATTTTATTTTTAAAACAAAATAAAACCTTACCGTAAGCCATAAAAAGGCAGAGTGATGAACTGGAACAATGCCAGAAAAACTCGCAAAGGAAGCAGGGTGAACACATAGAGAAAAGCATCCAGGCACAAAAAGATTCCAAAAAACATCAACTAGATTATAAAAGGAAAACAAAAAGAAACATGTCATTCTTTTACACATGTCTATATTGTAATAACTTTTCATACAAGACTTCTGTCAACAAAAGTATAAATTAGTAAAAACCTAGTATTGTTAAGCACAATACTTCCATTTATTTAGCCAGCTGAACTGGAAGCAACATGTGGTATATTTGGACACGTATTCAGCAAAATAGTTTGGACAGCTATGCAGCAAAATGCCGCCATGGCATTTCAAAGCAGCAGCACCACGTGGAGCCCTTACCGGGCTCCATGAGGCGCTGCCACTTTGAAGTACCCCCTTTCCACCTCCACCCCTTGCTGCCTCTATCTGATAGAGGCAGCAAAGGGTGAGGGGAGGGGAATCGACTAGTCCTTAACATCCTTAGTATACACTGGGGAGATTAGCCAAAGCAGAAGCTATGGAAGGTGGAGAATTGCAGATATACCCCTACCATTCAGCAGTCAATAGGCTTTGGGGTAGTAAGGAGAGAGACAAGACAACTCTTATGTCTTCCCAGGATTCAATAGGGGGCTAAGAAGTATCTTTAGTCATCTATTAAATCAGAGACCATGTAACATATGCAGTCACAGAGAAGGGTCAAAGAACTTCATCCTGGTAGGAATCCCAAACATCTTTCTGGGACTAGGGATGTTAAAAAAAAAATTCAGTTACAAAGGTAACCATGTAACTATTGAAAATATTAATGGTTACATAAGCTTAAATGAGCAGAGCTTGCAGCGAAGCCTCCCCAGGAGCTTAGCCAGTAGGGGCTGCCGACTTCGCTGTCACAGAGATGCTGTCTCTCCGGTAGCCTGTCCAGCAAGAGATGCCGGCTCCACTCCTGGGGAGGAGGCTTCGCTGCCTGTCCTACTCCCGGGGAGCCAGTGTGTAACCTGTGGCGGGGTGAGCCAGATTGGGCCCATGATGAACAGGGGTTCCTCTAGCCAGCGGGCCAGAGGAGCCCTTGCCTGGGGGTCCCTGTGAGTCTGCAGCCTTCTGCCCAGGATCCAGAACCAGTAAGTGTTACCTATTCCCAGTAAGCATTACCCATTAGCTGGTTAACCTTTCACTTCTTTATCTGGGATCTGGAGAGATTTGGCTGGTGCCTTTCTCTAAATGATTCATGAGCTGTTCTGGAAGCATTCATGCAATCTAGCTGTTGTGCTGAGTGATCACAGTACTTGTTGGAAAGGATATGCAGCTTGTTACTAGCAAAGTATTGTGAGAGATAGCCCAGGATGACGAGTTAAGGTGGCATAGTAGTCCCACAGTCCCAGGCTGCATCCTGGGTATCCCATCACAACAGCCTACTGCAAATTTTCAAATCAAACCATACTGAGTGCGCTTAGAACATGCTAAGTGGCTGCTGAACTGACTGAACAAGACCACAGGTCTTGGAGGGAGAGCGAGAGGGGTGGGGGTGAGGAATAACAAACCTTGACAACATTCTGAATTAAATGATCTTGATTTGACTTATATAATTTTCTAGCAGTTTAACACTGACAACTTCATTCACCAAGATAGATTTAGAGTAAAAATCTAAATAGTCAAATTAAATTTGCTGGAAGTAGTAACTCAATATGAACTAGCATCTTCTTTGTCCTATTCTAGGCACAATATATGCCCTTTGTATTCAATCACTTCTTTACTACAGTATGGAAACTACTTCATAACTTCTGAGTAGTTTTTCAAAATTAACAGGATTCACACATAGGCCCTGGCCCTTTGGTCCTTTTTGTACCCACAAACTCGCTAGAGTCCTTTCTTTTGGTGCAATAACCCATGCCCTGTATTGTCCGTGTCAGTTCTCACCCCTTTCTATATACAGCTTCAGAGACCGCTAGCTTCTGCAGGTAGCTCTACAGTTCTCTTTGCAGGCACAGAATCAATAGCATCACGTCAAAACAGCTTTTGTAGCCATTATTGCTCTTTGCTCTGTTCCCTGATCTAATATTATTACACATGATTATTCTTTAAGCTTTCCTCCAGGAACTTGTTTGGATCACACAGCAGTGAACTTGCAAGTTTACGTCTGTTTGTCCTAAGTTAAGTGGGACGCTCATTGCTGTAAATTATTTTTTTGTGTGTGTGCGCTGTATTTATTAAAAGTTGTTTTGTGCAAAGATGACTGAGTCTTTCTTACCAAGTTCAAAACTCTTTCCTTTCAACTGTTTTTATGGCATTAACCCCAATTGATCTTTGCCATTTTTTGGATGCTGAAGACTGACCAACTACTTCTGAAATGCAGCTGATGAAAAAGCCTACAATATGAGCTTAAATTACCATTGTGGGTACATTTCAATGGCAACAGTGAGAGGCGCTTACTTTTCAAATTCAGTAGTCAGCTCTTCCATTTCAATATATAGCTTAGTATTTTGGAGAGGAATCATCTTTTTAGTTTTGTGTATAGTGCCCAGCACAATGGGGCCTAGAATCTGACTACTCTGTAGGCATTGCCACAATGCAATTAATTATTAAATGACATATAATGTTTAAGAATCAAAAAATCTGCACTTTTAAAAAAATCAGCACGTTCTTTTTTTATACTTAATGGGACAATGCTTGTATTATACTTTGGAAGAAACTTGCTGAAGGTGCAATCCATCCCGTCATCCAGATCGTTAACAAAGATGTTGAACAAAACCAGCCTCAGGAGCTACTCTTATGGTACTCATCTTGATAAAAGCTGCTAACTAAACAACAAGCCACTGATCACTACCTGTTGAACCATATGATCTAGCCAGTGTTCTCTCCACCTTATAGTCCATTCATCCAAACTTTACTACTTTAAGTTGCTGGCAAGTATACTGTGGAACACCATTTCAAAAACTTTGCTACAGTCAAGGTATATCATATCCACTGCTTTCCCCATTATCATGGAGCCATTATCTCATCATAGCAGGCAATTAGGTTGGTCTGGCATGACTTGCCCTTCGTGAATCCATGCTGACTGTTCCTAAACACCTTTCTCCAAGTGTTTCAAAATGGATTCCTTGAGGACCTGCTCCATGATTTTTCCAGAGACTGAGGTAAGACTGAACCATGTATAATTCCCCAAATTCTCCTTCTTTCCCGTTTAAAAGGATGGGGACTATATTTGCCTTTTTCTAATCATCCAAGACTTTCCTCAATTGCCACAAGTTTTCAAAGATAACAATCAACTGCTCTGCAATCACATCAACCAACTCTCAGAACACTCGGATGCATCAGATCCATTCCCATGGACTTGTGGATGTCTAGCTTTTCTAAATAGTCTATAACCTATAATTTCACTACTGAAAGATGCTCCCCATATCCTCATATTGTGCTGGCCAATGTAGCAGTCTAGAGCTGACCTAGTTTGTGAAGGCTTAGGCAAAAAAAGTATTTAGTCCTTCAGCTTTTTCCACATCATCTGTCAGTAGGTTGTCTTCCCCATTCAGTAATGGTCCCATACCTTCCCTGACCACCTTCTTGTTGCTAACATATCTGTAGAAACCCTTCTTGTTATCCTTCACATCCCTTGCTAGCTGCAATTTCAATTATGTTTCGACCTTCCTGATTACACTCATGTATGCTTGAACAATGCTTTTATACTCATCCCTAGTCATCTGTCCAAATTTCCACTTCTAAGCTTTCTTTTTGTGTATAAGCTCACTAAAGATTTCTCTGTTAAGCCGAACTGGTCACCTGCCATATTTGCCATTCTTTCTTCACATTAGAATGGTTTGGTTTTGCGCCCTCAATAAGGCTTCATTAAAATACAGCGGGCTCTCCTGGACTCCTTTCCCCCTCATATTAGCTCCCAAGGGGACCCTGCCCATCAGTTCCCTGAGGGAGTTAAAGTTTGTTTTTCTGAAGTCCAAGATCTGTATTCTGCTGCATCCCTTTCTTCCTTTTTTCAGGATCCTGAGTTCAAGCTTCTCATGGTGACTGTTGTCCAAGCTGCCACCTACTTCTATCAATTCTTCCCTGTTTGTAACAAGCTGGTCAAGAGAAGCATGAACCCAGGTTGGTTCCTCCAGCACTTGCACCAGGAAGTTGTCCCCACCACTCTCCAATACAGCAGCGCACAGACAATCCAGGAAATTCTTGCTCTCCCAGCAGATGTCAGGGTGATTGAAGTCCTCCATGAGAACTAGGGCCTATAATCTGGAAACTTCTGTTTGTTGTTTGAAGAAAGCCTCATCTACCCTCCTGGTTTGGTCATCAATAGCAGATGTCCATGACACTGCTCTTGTTGCTCTCGCCTTTAATCTTAACCCAAAGTCTCAATAGGCTTTTCCCCAGTTTCATACTGGAGCTCTGAGCAATCACAATGCTCTTTTACATACAACGCAATTCCTCCACCTTTTCTCCCTTGCTTATCCTTCCCAAACAGTTTATACCAATCCAATACAGTACTCCACCAATTCTCTGTGGGTATGTCTACACTAGCCCCCTAGTTTGAACTAGGGAGGCTAATGAGGGCGACCGAGATTGCAAATGAAGCACAGGATTTAAATATCCCACGCTTCATTAGCGGGCGGTCGCCATTTTGGAAATTGACTAATAACTGCCGGCGTCACACGCGCAGTGAAACAGGAGTTTGAAGTAAAGCCTTAATTCGAATTAGCTGTTAAACCTCATTCCAGGAGGAATAACAGCTAAATCGAGTTAGGCTTTATCAACTCCTGCTTTCACTACGCGCGTAGACGCGGGCAGTTATTCTGGGCCAGTCAATTTCAAAATGGCGACCGCTCGAACATGCTAATGAAGCGCGGGATATTTAAATCCCGTGCTTCATTTGCAATTTCGGCCGCCCTCATTAGCCTCCCTAGTTTGAACTAGGGGGCTAGTGCAGACATACCCTGTTATTCCAATTAGCTCATAGATCCTTGACTGTTCCAGAACTTCCAATTCTTCCTGTTTGTTTTCTAGGCTTCTTGCAATCATCTACAGATACCTAAGATAACTACCAATTGCTTTAGTTTCTAAGTAGGAATCAGGCCGCTTCCTACTCCAAAAACTGACACCAGCCTTCTGGTAAAACTACGGCATGATACAAATAAGACATGAGAACACTTTCACACAGGAGCCCAGCAAAGACAGGGTAGTTCTTCCATAAACACTACAAGTGAATTGTAAAATGACTAACTTTAAGGCACCCACTGAGAAGCAGAAGATATAAAATACAGCTCAGCACCTTGGCTAGAATGCACAATGGAGGATCTGGCAATTCTGTAGTAGAGACAATCCACCCAGGCAAAGCCTTCAGTGAAGACATGTGTTTCATAAAGCTCAAGGAAGCCGCAGAAGCTACACACATGACCATTTTAATTCATTAGCCCAAGGTAACACCTGAAGGAATAGACAACAAGAGATGGATCACTTGATTACCTGGTCGGTTTATTCCCTCTGGGGCACTTAGAATTGGCCTCTGTTGGAAGACAGGATATTGGGCTAGCTGGTCTGAACCAGTATGGCTATTCTTATGTCCTTATTCCAGTGTTTCCCAAATGGTGTTCCGTGGAACCCCAAAGTTCCACGGAACGCTGAGGTTCCACGAGAAAATTCCATTACAATAACATTTTGATTTAAAAAAATATTATGTGATGTTTGTTTTTAAATATGTGCAATTAAACTAAATGTTGATCTCATGACCTTGTTTAGCATTTGTTTATTATCATCATTACTTATTTGTGGTCTACTTTTTCAGCTGTATATATTAGACTGTTATTAGGGGTTCCACAAAAAAAAAGTTTAAAAGGGTTCCATAGCCAAATACAATTGGGAAACACTGTCTCATTCAGTTCACTTTCCTGGCAGTGTGTCTTGGGATTTCCCACCAGGTTCTGCCATGTATTCAGTTGCCCAAAGGACTTCGACAGCAGGGTGAATTCTTCCTTTTCCTAATATGTATTTCTATATCTCAATTGATAACTTTCCAGTTCTATACTGGGGTCCAAGATAGGGATGTTAAAATGTGTGTAACTGAGTAACTGTGTGAGGGCAGCAACCAGCATACACCGGCATAAACTTAACATTTAACTGGTTAACTCATTCAACTAGAATGTATATTCCTATTTTACAGGAATGTGGTGGGGTTTATATACGTATAATTCACTAAAGGGTTATAGTGAAGCGTCTATTATAAGCTATGAATAGCATTTAAAGCTATGAATAGTATTTAAAGAATTATTTATCTATACCAAAAATAATATTCTTATGGCAGATAACCAAGAGGTGACATGTCTCAGACAGGTAGTTTTCTGGCAGTGCGCTTCTCTCCGTTTGATAATTGTGTAATGCGTCTCTCAACATATCACTATTTGTATACTGAATCAGATGCTGATTAGGGGTAGGGCTACACCAGGGGTGGCCAACCCATTACAGACGAAGAGCCAAAATAGAAGTGGATACAGTGCAAAGAGCAGCGGGGGGGAAAAAAGCCCCAGCTGCCGCCCTTTTAAGAGCAGAGCAGGCATTGCCCTTTTAAGGCAGCCATTTTGAAGGTGGCCATTTTGAACTCTGCACGGGACGCTGCAACTCCAGCTCTGTCTCTTTCAGACAGAAACACGCTGCCCCTTTCAGAGCCATGGGTGCGGGAGCCGCAATTTTTTCTTTCAAGAGCCACATGCAGCTTGCAAGCCGTCGGTTGGCCACCCTGGGCTACACTGTTTCTTTCATCAGTGTGAACAGCACATACCGTGAACCTCCTCAGAATGAGTATGAATAGCAGTATATAGGAGGAGGGACAGCTAATGCGAGAAAAGACAATGGACTGAAGGACGTGGGTATATATTTGAGCACATACCCTACATGGCTCTACTTGCCAAGCCATACCTTCCAGTCTACCCTGCTATTTTTAGCAGTGCAGTATTCTGCTGTGTCTCTGTTGCTGGAGCCTTTCCTGCCACAGAGAAAGACTCTGGCAGAGGGAAAAGGCCCTAGAGCTATTCCACCACCTCAGGGAAGGACTTTATCAGAAGGAAAAGCCTCTGCCAGCTCCCAGTTACTGGAGCTTTCCCCCATAGTGAGCAAAGATGCAGGTACTATGGAAATTCCTTCCTAGTTCTCCCAAGAAGCTCCTCCCTACCAGAGTCTTTCCTGGTTGCAATGCTCCAGCAATGAGTAGCTACACCTGCCAGGTAGAGACTGTAAAACCCCCTTTAAAAATGTAAACGTTATGTTTAACCAGTTAACTGACCCCATTGCATCAAGCCGTGGGGCTGCTCTGGCCAGGTGCTGGTTAACCTGTTACCCTAGTAAGCATGCTGGTAAAGCAATGCTTATCGAATAATTGGTTATCCATTTAGCCCTTTATAGTCCTTCCTGAAACATAAAGGCAGCTTGCTTTTCACTTCAATTCATATCCTAACAAGCCATCACCAGTGGTACATACTGTAGAGCAGTGGTCACCAACCACTAGATCAGGATCTACTGATAGATCTTGGAACCTTTGACAGGCGATCCTGACAGGTTTGTCCAGGAGGCTGTTAAGTGCCAACACTTCGTCTGCCCTCTCAGCACTGCCGTGCTGCTCCTGCCCTCTGCCTTGGAGGTGCCCCTCACCCTTGGGAACCTCCTGCTTGCTGTGCAGGGCACGGGAAGAAGAGGAAGGGGGTGTGTGCTGATGTCAGGGTACCCCTCCCTTCACCCTATCTCCACAGAGCAGAGGGGAGCAGGGATGGAGAGTTTTATGGCTGCTTTTGGAAGTGGTGCAGGGCCAGGGCAGGGGTGAGCCTGCCTTAGTACCCTGCACCACCACCCAGAAGCCACCTGTGGTAAGTGGTGCCCAGCTGGAGCCAGTATTCCAAACCCCGGCCCCAGTCCTGAACTGCTCCTGCCCCCCAAACTCCTGCCCCCAGCCTGATAAAAGTGAGTGAGAATGGGGAAGGGAGGACAGAGTGAGCAGGGGTGGGGCCTCGGAGAAGGGGTGGGGCCTCAGAGAAGGGGCGGGAAGGAGGCGGGGTAAGGGAGTTTGGTTTTGAGGTAGATCCTGGATTGCACTTAAAATTCAAAAAGTGATCTCATGCTTAAAAAGGTTGGAGACCACTGCTGTAGAGACAGCATGAGAGATTGAAAAATCTACACAAATGGAGTACAAGTGAAAAAACAACCAGTAAGGGGTATCCTTCTAATCAATGAAAACAGATTGTCTGGTTTTATCTATGCGCACATATAGATAGGCACTCAATGTCTCACACAAAAGACAAACTGAAAACATGACTTGTCTCATGAATGGAAGATCACAGCCAAGACTGGCTGTAAAATGCTGGGTGGACTTTTGTTGAGCCTTTCTCTGTAAGGTGAGAAATTATCTAAGTAAGTAAATGTAGGTTCCAGAATGCATGTTATAATTTTATTTTATACTTAGCCTTTGTTTCCAATGCTTCTACTATTGCTAGAATCTCTATAGTTTGCCAAATAAAATTCTACTCCCTTTTCTACATCTATAAGAAAAGTGTATTTAGTGGAACAGTGATCTAAGGTGCAACTAGTAACTTCACAAGCAGCAAATCTGTGAATACAAGTGGAACAGGGAATGGACATTGCATGGAGATGCTCAGAGAGGGCTTGAGGATTGGAGTGTGCCTACTGCAGTGGCGCCCAAACTTTTCACATCACACTCTCAAAATTACGTCTGTCTATACTCCACTCAGAGCCACAGTCAGGAGCTGGGCAGGGCTCTGGGGCACGGGGATGAGAAGATACAGACAAAGGTAAGGAGGCTGGGGCCATATCTGTGTGCAGGCCTTAGGCCACACCCAAAACCAGGAATGGACTCGCAGGTGGGCTGAAGATGAGGCATGGGCCAGGTCTGGTAATGCGGCCAGGTTAGGAAACAGAGGCCTAAGATAGGGCCACAGCTGAGGGCAGAACAGAGGACAGTGTGGGGCTGGATGATACTCCCTCTATGGCCCCTGTCCAGACCCTGCCGCACCTCCCCCAAGCCTCCCATTGGCTTATTACTAACAAATAGAGAGGTAACAGGGCCTGTATAGGCCTAGTTTTGAGTACTGAGTGTTTGTATTGTCTGTGGGAGTGGGGAGTTCCACTGGAAGCAAACTCCCTCCCAAGGCTTCAGAGCCCCAAATGCAACTTCAAAGCACCACATACACAGCTATCTTTAGAGAGCTAACACAAACCCTAACAGACCAGGTCTGTCAACACAGACTGTGTAGCACAGGCAGTGCTCTCTCTTTTTTCCCTGTCAAACTTTAATTCCTCCTCAACTTTCAGTTTTCAGGCTGTTGGAAGGGAGCAACAGCATTCTCTCTCCCAATCAGTTTCCGGCTGTTAGTTATTTATGTCTTCATTGTTCACTCAGGACAGTTTGAATAATATCTGACAATGTCTTTAAACGTTTTTATGCTCATGTGTAATTCAAGCGTATGAGCTAAGTCAGAAGAGAAATGGAACTACACACTGTTCCAGCATCTCACGAATCCCAAGAGAAAAAAAAAAAACAGCTGCTAAGACCCATCAGAGTTTAACTTAAGAGTTGGAGAGCAATAAATAGCTTTCCTCTCCCTATATGATACAGCATTGCTTAAGGTAAGTGAGTAATCACAGAAATATAGTGGGTAGTGGGGAGATCGGTATTTAAAAGGTCATTAGTCCAAAAAATTATTTTACCAAGTGGCTAAAAAAGGAAACAGTAAGGGATACTAACATGGTTAGACAGGCACTTTACACACTTGTGTTCACATTTTTTTTCATGTTCACACTTTTAAGTTTAACCTTAGCACTATATTTCTTGGTTTAAGGTACTTGCTAACCAATATTTAAGGACTTTTACCATTAAATACTGACAATATGAATCCTAGTTTCATCTTCTAGGTGATGTGCAAAGGACTTCCAAAAATCTTGAATTCTGCACTTTTTTGGTTTATAATGTGCAAAAGAAAAATGTATGTGTCAAATTTGGTATGTCCTGGGTTTTCTAAAGGACATCAAGTAATTTCAGGAATATTTACTGCAAACATTAATAAGAGATTTGAGTGCTGAACCTTTAACAAAAGTTCACTTATTAAATATTTGTCAGTTACTAGTAGTAAACAGCAGTCAACAGAAGTATGAAAATGCAATTTTGAACACTTGGACAAAAAAGATTTCCCTTCAACTGCTCAACTTCCATTCCTGTGATGTCATTATTTCATTCTAGCAGATCTTGAGATATGCGCAAGAAGAATAGCCCTCAATTTCTTCTGCTTCTGCTCTCTAACTGTGCTCAGGTGCTCAGGACCAAATGGTCATAAGGAAGTAGAGAAAGCAGGGACCTAGCCAACCAGGAAGACATTCCCTCCTTTTTTCTACATTATGGACAGGAGATTTGAGGAATGAACTACCTCTTCCTGTAGCTACTATCAGCTTCCTAATTTTGTATCAAGAGCTGCCTGCAAGCCATAGTTACCTTAGCAGCTAGCTCACTCTCACCTTTCTATTTAAAAACAAGGGATATTAAAATGCATGGGATTTTTTTTGTAAACAGGTAACCACTGAAAATTTCAGCAGTTACGTTTACATCCAGGGGAGGAGGGGGGGGAAAGAGATGAAGAGGAAGGGGCAGAGGCAGCAGTGTGGATGAGCAGGCAGGAGCTGGTGCTCCAGAGGCAGCAGCGCAGGGGGAAAAGTGGCTCTGTGGGAACTGGTATGCGTGAGGAACTGGGTTTCACCAGCGCCCACCTACTCCCCCCATGCTGTTGCCTCTTGATACAGAGGCAGCAGTGCAGGGGAGGGGCCCTTGCATGTAACCGTGAAGATTAACGGACTAGCCCAGGTTCATTGATTTACTGTTTAAATGTGTACACTATCACAGCCCTATAAAAAGCTATTGTTGTAAATTGGGGTCTTATCAGCTAAATGTGGATTCCATGCAGTAGATGGTAACAAAATAATTTCAGTTAAATCAATTTTTTTCATCTTACACTTTTTGTCCTATGGAGCGACAAAACAATGTGAATATTTTCTGAACACATCATTATTGTGTAGATCAGGAATACTTTCCCCTAATTTATTTTACATTCGCCAAAAAATATTAATCTAAGTCCCAAACTATCAACTGTGAGGATCATATTCTTTACTATTGAAGTTCTGAGAAAGGTAGGATCACGAAAATTCAACTGCACTTTTATTAACAGAGTAGCACCACAGTGCCATATTTTTAAAGAACTTGTATTATTTTCACCCCAGTATGCTTTTAGATTAGGAAGGGTTTTTTTAAAAAGGCACTGTTATATTATTGTAAAGGCAGAAGTAAATTTTGGGATCAAATGAGTTTTCCCCAACCTCTGCTTTCATTTTCTAATTGGAAGTAGCTGAAGAATTTTGTTGATGCTCTGGACTTGCAATTAGGTTAATTCAACTGCCTTCTAGCTTCTACTAATCATATAACAGCATGTTACCACCCCACACTGAAAGCTGAAATCACAAATAGGAAGAGTACTTTGATCTTGAAAAAATAAATTAAGGAAAACTGAAATAAAAACACCACAACTGGTGTTTATAATTCTTAAAAAAAAATCTGTACATTAAGTGACTTTAAATATCTTAACATAACAGTCATGGTCTGAATGTGTAAACCAAAATAAACATCTCAAGAATACTTCACCTTTTCCAATTCTCTTGGTATTCGCATACATGTGTATACTCTCTCTCGCCGTTCTGTGTATTTTGCTTCATTATGTTCAAGGAAGTAACCTCTTGTTAATTCAGTACTTATAAACCTCAGCAATGAAAGGTCTGCACAGAAGAAACAGATTAAAACAAGTAAATCCAATACAGAAGACATATCAAACATTACTTTAACTCTGAAGCTGACAAGCTCGACTATGCTTTCTTTTTCAAGTGCAAAGTATTTCATGCAGGCCAGGTCACACTCTTCCTAGTGTGGATACAGTTTATTCAGGCAACTCTGTTTTAACTGTAGGGTTTATTCCAGCCTGAGAGTAAAATAGGCTATATTTGAAGAAGTGCACTTTTGCTGGTCTAACTGTATCTACATTAGGTACTTTTCCCAACACAGCTAGGTCAGTCAGAGGTCACACCTTATCACACCTTTGCAACAGACCTGGACTTAATATTGACAAAACTTCTGAAACAAGTTTAGTGTTACTGAAAGCTTTCAAATATTTAATATTTTCCTTCTTAGAGACTGATCATTTGCACTTCATGATGCTCCTATTAAAATGTTTATTAACAGATGACCAGCTAATTCTATGCACAAAAGTTATCCCAAACCAGACATACCTCTGACCATCTGAAGAAACCTACGCCTCAATCACAAAGGTACACAGATCAGTGATGAGAGCAGTTTTTGTTTCTTTTAATGTGTTTCAAATATTCACAGTACTTTCTGTTTTGATTACATGGAGTAGTACTCAACACTTTTTGGAGGCATTTCTTCTTATGATATGTGAATTCATAGATTCCAAAGCCAGATGGGACCATTGTCATCATGTACCCAAACTTCTTAAATAACACAGGGCATAGAACTTCCCTAAAGAAGTTATAAAGTTAGGCTGACCTAAGTTGCTTTGCATCAACCTATTTGTGCATGTCTCTTTTCCAGTTTGTCTTTGACCAACGTGCCCTTGCAGCAACACAGTATAATCACTTCCCTGAAAGGTGCAAAGACAACTGAAACTGACGCAGTGCAAGCTATACACTGCAATGACCTCTGTGTCAAAACAGCAGCTGTTCCACAATGCCCCAATCCCTGTAGCAGTGACCATTCTACTCAATTTTATATTCTACTTGCCAGAGGCTGTAACAATTGAGTACACATTAAAAGGGATGAGGTAACTGTTTACAGTTTACTTGTTTTGGTAAACTGGCAAAAATGTTGGCACACAGCCAAAAGAGTGAAATAACAGTTTTTGAGTTAACCTGTTCCTAGTATGTTGGCAGGCAGACAAAGGAGGCTTGGCCCAAGTAAAGGCTACTCCCACACTGCAGAGAAAGATGAGCCAGGCAAATTTTTCCCCAAAACTAGATGAAGATCCCCAGACCATAATACTATGACCTGTTATGTAACCACTCTGATTCACAGATTTAGTAGTTGTGATTGGATTGTAACTCCAGACGAAGCAGAAAGGTTCTAAATTTGATTGGAGGACGAAGGAAGAGTTAAAGAATAAATAATCAAAGCAAGTCAAAATATGAATGTAAGGCAGACAGTAGTGGGCAGGCAAAAGTGTGTGGTCATCAGTCAGATGGTTAGTTGCTGCAAGAAGCAGCAGCACAAAAGGAAACCAGAAGCAGAAGCAGTGTTGCTGGGACAGAGCAAAAGAACCTTAACAGAGCAGAGGAAGGGAAGTCTACAGAGAATAAACATGCAAGTTATAGTGTAAATGTAGAATAAAAATAGGATTAATAAGTATGTGTTTGTGTGTGTGTGGTTAATAAAGATGTATTTGTGTTAAGTTACATTGTTCTAAACTTAAGTTTTCGAGATCGACTAAACTAGCACGTAAGTGGATGTAATTTGTGTCATTCAGGGATGTGAAAAACCCACTCTTGAGTGATATACATTACATCAACTTAAACCAATGTCCAGACTGTAGTATGTTAGCAGGAGTTGTTTCTCCACTGACACCACTTCAATGAGGCGCAAAAGCTGAGTAATTATGCCAACTTGAAAGCACTCTCCCATCAGCATAAAGCATTTTCACCAAGCACTACAGTGGTGCAGCTCACATAACACATTAGTGTAGATTTGCCCTTTGATTTAAGATTGCTATCAGTGACTGAAGGTGACTGACTTAGTATTGTTTTAACTACGTTTATAGTTTAGGTACTTTTAATCTGTACTGTGGCACTGTACCGATGGATTTAGGTGTATGTTTTGATTTACGTTTTTTCCTTTTTTTTTAAATGAAAGCTGACACTTTGGTGAAGAACAAAGGTCTGTCTAGGTCAGGGGTGGGCAAGAGGCTGCCAGTAGGCCGGATCCGGCCTGCAGCTGCCTCACTGGGACCCTTAAGCACAGTGCAGTGGCAGGTGCATTGAATGTGGCTTCTCAATTCTGGGAGGAAGGAGGAAAGCTCTGTGCTCTGCCTCACCCCTCAGCAAAATCTCTCAGCTCCCATTGTCCAGTTTCCAACCAATAGCAGCTGAGATATTTTGCTGTCGGCAGGGGCAGCCAATGAAGCCTCCTCCCTCCGCTCCTTCACCCTGCCGAAGCACAGCCATGTAGAGCAACTTACAACTGCAGCCTTAGGGTTCCTGCAGGGCTGCTGTCTGGGAGTGGCCTAGGTAAGCACCTCCCAGCCAGAGCCTGCTTCTGGCATCCCCACCCTCTCTCCCTGCCTCAACTACCTGCCCCCAAGCCACCACTCAAACTCTCTGTACCCCTTTCCCGAGTCACAACTCCCTCCCAGACCCTGCACCTCTGCCTAGAGCCCCTCCCAAGGCCCGAATCCTCTCTTGCACCCATACCCCCTCTCTGACCCTGCACCCCATTCCTGTGGCCCAGATCACAACCCCTCCTTCACCCAAACGCCCTCTCAGAGTCCACACCCCCTCTTGCACCCAGTCTCCTACCACAAGCTCCCTTCTGCACCCAACCTCTGTCCCAGACCCCAAAACCCCTCTGTAGAAATGTGGCCCTAGACCACATGCCAAAAATCTTGGAGTGCCCCCCCCACGTTAAAAATTATTGCTCTCCCTCCCCCCAATCTAGGTCTTTCACTGGTTTATTCTTCACACAATAAGATGCGCAATAAGAAAAGCAAACATGGTAGGCGACCAGATTGGCTAACCGGGGAAATCCTTGGTGAGCTTAAACACAAAAATGGAAGCTTATAAGAAGTGGAAACTTGGACAGAAGATTAGGGAGGAGTATAAATATATTGCTTGAGAATGCAGGGGAGTAATCAGGAAGGCAAAAGCACAATTAGAATTGCAGCTAGCAAAGGATGTGAAGGGTAATAAGAAAGCTTTCTACAGGCATGTTAGCAATAAGAGGGTTATCAGAGATGGTGTGGGGCCCTTACTGGATGAGGGAGGTAACCTAGTGACAGATGATGTGGGAAAAGCTGAAGTACTCAATGCTTTTATTTGCCCCTATCTTCACAGACAACGTCAGCTCCCAGACCACTGCACAAGGCAATGCAGTATGGGAAGGAATGGGCAGCCCTTGGAGAAAGAACAGGTTAAGAACTATTTAGAAAAGCTAGACATACCCAAATCCATGGGTCCGGATTTAATGCATCCGAGGGTACTGAGGGAGTTGGCAAATGTCATTGAAGAGCCTTTGGCCATTATCTGTGAAAACTCATGGAGACTGTGAGATCCTGGATAATTGGAAAAAGGCAAATGTAGTGCCCATCTTTAAAAAAGAGAAGGACAATCTAGGGAGCTACAGACCAGTCAGCTTTACCTCAGTCCCCAGAAAAATCATGGAGGGGATCCTCAAGCATCCATTCTGAAGCACTTGGAAGAGGGGAAAGTGATCAGGAATAGTCAACATGGATTCACGAAGGGCAAGTCATGCCTGACCAATCTGATTAACTTCTATGATGAGGTAACTGGCTCTGTGGACATGGGGAAGTTAGTGGATGTGATATACCTAGACTTTAGCAAAGCTTTTGATACGGTCTCCCACAATATTCTTGCCAGCAAGTTAATGAAATATGGATTGGATAAATGGACTGTAAGGTGGATAGAAAGCTGGCTAGACTGTCGGGCCCAAAGGGTAGTGATCAATGGCTCGATGTCTGGTTGGTGGTCAGTTTCAAGTGGAGTGCCCCAAGGATCAGTACTAGGGCTGATTTTGTTCAACATCTTCATTAACGACCTGGATGAGGGGATGGATCGCACCCTCAGCAAGTCTGTGGATGACACTAAGCTAGGGGGAGAGGTGGATATGTTAGAGGGCAGGGATATGGTCCAGAGTGACCTAGACAGATTAGAGGATTGGGCCAAATGAAATATGGTGAGGTTCAACAAGGACAAGTGGAGAGTCCTGCACCTGGGACAGAAGAATCCCAAGCATTGTTACAGGCTGGGGACTGAATGGCTACATAGCAGTTCAGAAGAAAAGGACCTGGGGATTACAGTGCATGAGAAGCTGGACATGAGTCAACAGTGTGTCCTTATAGCCAAGAAGGCTAATGGCATATTAGGGTGCATTAGGAGGAGCGTTTCCAGCAGATCTAGAGAAGTGATTATTCCCCTTTATTCGGAACTAGTGAGGCCACATCTGGAATACTGCATCCAATTCTGCACACACACACACCCCCGGCGCACACACACAGAAAGGATGTGGACGCATTGGAGAGGGTCCAGCGGAGGACAACCAAAATGATTAGGGGACTGGAGCACTTGACCTACAAGGAGAGGCTGAGGGATATGGGCTTATTTAGTCTACAGAAGAGAAGTGTGAGGGGGGATTTGATAGCAGCCTTCAACTTCCTGAATGGAAGTTCCAAAGAGGATGGAGAGAGGCTGTTCACAGTAGTGATGGATGGCAGAACAAGGAGCAATGGTCTCAAGTTACAGTGGGGGAGGTCTAGCTTGGATATTAGGAAAAAATATTTAATTAGGAGGGTGGTGAAGTACTGGAAGGGATTACCTAGGGAGGTGGTGGAATCTCCATCCCTAGAGGTTTTTAAGTCTTGGCTTGACAAAGCCTTGGCTAGGATGATTTAGTTGGGGTTGGTCCTGCTTTGGGCAGGAGGCTGGACTCAATGACCCCTTGAGATCTCTTTCAGCCCTATGATTATATGGAGGCTGTTCCATAGCCTGTGATGGTTAGGTATTTTGTAACTTCCAGCCTAAAAAATGTTCCACTTCACGGCCACCACTGTTCTGACCAACTAAGCTACATCACCTGCAGTCTAGACTGTGCCTTCAGAGTTTGGCCTACTGAACTGGTGATTTAGCACCATCCTTGATGAGTTCATCAATTAATAAGTCCAGTAAAATAGTGATTTTAGATCAGAGAGTAACTCGAGAAACAGTGCTCTCTCTCAGAGCTTTATACGGCCACTGATTGGTCAAAGTAATGAGACCAGCCAGAGATGAAGTACTAGCTCAGTAATTACAGCTGCACAATGGGAATATCATAACTGGAAAGAATATTTATGGAGGCATCTTTAAAAAATATACAATCCTAACAAATAAGCAAATATAAAGACCTGTTTTTAGATGTGACAGCCAAGGTTGTTCTGTGCTACTACTCAGAAAAGCGAATATGCAAAGTCATTAGTAAAACTATTCGAGATTATTAGCTGTTGGCCTGGGTTGGAATGCTTGAATGTTGGCAAAGACGACATTGAAAAAGCTGCATAGTTGATTTCCTTAGTCTCTAAAACAGTGGTTCCCAAACTTTTCGGCATCACTCCCCCTCTTTTTGATTTCTGAGAAACCCTCACGCCTTCCCCCCCCCCAAAAAATAGCAGCAAAACTTGGGATGGGATTGACGGGGGTGTGTGCGGCTGGGTCGCCTTGCGCCCCCCCCCCGGAATTTCTTCACGCCCCCCCCCCAGTTTGGGAACCCATGCTCTAAAACATCAAAGTCATGGACTCTTCATATTAAGATGACCCCACTACAGTATTGTGTTTGTGTAAACTCAGCCAGTCCAAGAGAAGAAGAGATTCAACCCTGTCAAGACTGAAGCACTTTAGCGAGCCAGCAAGAACACATTAATCATATTCTAAACCTATTCTATTGTTAACAGATACTAAGGCTAGTAAAGAACTCCGTAATAATCTAGTCTATCCTCCTGTATAACATAGGCCTTTGAGGACTTCATCAGGTAGGTTGTAAATCGATGCTTTAGACACTCTGAAAAGAGATATATTTTGATTAGGGATGCAAGAGTGTAGCCGTTTAAACAGGTAACGGATACGCTCATATTTATCAGTTACCCAAATGGCTACATGCGTTGTGCCCAGGAAAGCTCATGATACCATCTACATTTTTTGTTAGCCTCTAAGGTGCTGCGGGACCATTAGTTGTTTTTTTATGTTTTTTGAAGTCATGGATGTCTTTGGAAGTCCCATAATCTCTGTTACTAAACATCACCCCTGCCAAATATGAGTCTCCTCATAACATTCCAATCTGTTTCTCCTTGAAGGAGGCAAATCTCCCAAAACAATAAACCTTGTTGAAAAACAACAAGGAGTCCAGTCATACTTTAAAGACTAACAAATGTATTAAGACCTAAGCTTTCATGAGCTACAATTCTCTACGATGCTAAAAAAGAAAAGAAAAGAAAAAAAAGGAAGGGATGAGTGCGACACCAGTGCTAATTAATTTAGAGTGGATGTGGCTCATCTCCAGCATCTCACAGTTAATAGGTAGGTTTTAAAACACTGTACATTTTAAAATATACATCACAAGGAAGACTAAGAATCTCCTCAGAATTCAGTATCATAGACTGTAGAATAAGTAAATGGGAGGAGAGCATATAAAAATAGTCAACTTGAAATAATGGACATCCTAAAGGAAAACAAAACCTCTTTTGGTAAACAGGGAGAAAAGCTTTTAGCTGTTTTGCAGAAGTCCATGCTTAGAGCCCTGCAGATTCGCAGATATCTGCATCTATGGATATGCACAACTCATTTTTGCAAATGCAGATACAAATTTTGTATCTAGAATCCTGAAAATTTGCAGATATCCACTTTGCATCCATGGATACACTATCTGAAGCTTATTTTTGCATATAGCGATGCAGATATAAAATGCTGTTTCGTACAGGGCTCTATTTATGATAATGGAAACATGACTAAGGAAGGCTGCTGTGATAGCTTTGGCTCAGGCAGAGTGACATACCTATCTAGTTCAGACCAAATAGGTCGAAGCAATGTGAAAGTTATGCAGACAAGGTCCTCTTAGTAACAGTATTCCCTAATGAACTAGTGTGAACTGAAAAGAATTTCTTGGGTGGACTGCATGGGCTCTAGCATGCTCCCAAGCATCTTTAACATTGAGCATATACAGACAGGCCTCATGAAGATGGACAGACATGTGGATACAGGGGGAAAATGTTGGCAGGTCAATAGACATATTAAAGTGGAACTCTGACATCACCTTGGAAAGGAATCAAACTAGTCTACAGCATAATTTTATCTTTGTAAAATTTGGCGTTGTGCATATGAGAGACTGGAAGCCAAAGCTAATGAATTTTGAGATCTAGCGACACTGACATCCAGAAAATTATTTTCTATATAGAAAATTCGGAGGAATGGAGAGGTTCAAAAGGAACTTTCACCAGTGTTCTCAGGACCACATTAATAATCCATTATAGAAGATTTCTTTACGGGCATTTAAACATCAAGTTTATGTAGAGCTTGACAAGGGCACTAGTTCAGTTTTGACTAGTTCGTGATAGGCCAAAATATCTCCAACAGGAGTCTGATATCACACTACCATACCTTCTAACAAGAAATAGTCTAATATCAAACTTTCCCTAGGGCCAAACACTCTCCATAGTAGGGATGCTAAATCATGTTTAATCAGTTAACCAGTTTAACATACTATTTAGTTAACTGATTAAAGGTCAGGGGAGGGGGGCTGCTCCAGCCCAGCCTATGGGGCACCCAGGCCCACTGTGGACAGAGGCTGCTTCAGATGCCAGAGCTTCCCATCTGTGATGGGTCTCAGAGGCTAGGACAGCTCCGCCGCCTGCCACAGGTGGGGAGCTGCTCCAGCCTCCACGGGTTAACTAGAACTGGTAAGCCTCACCCCTTAAGAGTGGTGCTTACTGGTTAACCTTTCACATCTCTACTCGATATGCTGGTAAAGCACCTCTTTCCTGCACAGATGCAACCTTCTCACGATCCTGTCTAACAGCAGTTAGCATTCGGCCACAGGCTACTAACAATAGTATGCCAGTTCTATCTTCATCCTGACTGCCCAAAATACATGCTACATCCCTATTGCCATTTCCCAACCTGAGACAAGGATTGGGAACTGGCAGCAGTGGAAGGAAACACAAAGACTCAATGGACAAGTCTAGACTAAAGAACATTATACTCAAATCAAATAAAGCATAAGCTTCCCCAAAATGTAAGTAGTAAAAATGGACATTCTTTAAAGGACAAAGATACTGATCTACTTAAGGTAGATTGCTACAAGCTACTCACCTGGTAAATACAGTATAAATCACTAAGTAGAAAAGGAAAATCCCATTTATAAGCATGTAAACAACTTTATCTAAGGATCCCTCTATGCTCCCATTACATATAAATCGCGCTGCTATTTCCAAAATGCCAACTTGCTACCTTCTCTTCACTTAAATTTAATCTTAAACACCTACTTCTTCCAATAATGCCAAAAGAAGGGAAACTATATGGCAATACAATATTCAGAAAAATCTTATTTTCATGTAGCCTCCCCAGAACATCCTATCTATGCTATCTTGCTTACACAATAATAGAAGGAACTATTTTTAATTTTCGGAAGTTGAACAAAATTGAGCATATTGCTAGAACCAGACATAAATTATGTTTTTTTAACTATTATTTCAGATAAACAAACACTAAGCAAAGACAATTTGTTTTATTTTGTTCTAAATGAGGTGTCCGTATTCTTAAAATCTACCATGAACAATTGACTCTTATAATTTAAAAGATAGTTAACCAAAACTAATTTTAAATATAGGTTTTGTAGTTTGGAAGCATAGGAAAAATTTCTAAAGATACTGAAACATTCTATTTATTCAACAACCTTTTGGGTACATTAATATAAATCCTAAACATAAAATTCCATTTCCATATAAAAACCATAATATCGTAATCAAGCTAAATCAGTTGAGTTGTGGTGCTTTGACGTTAATGCAGTTTCTGCAATACCACAAAGGCAAGACAAGACGTTGCTATAAATCTTATGACATAATACGTTTGTCAGGAATGCAGTAGAATTTGGGATTGACATAGCACTAGTCAAGCCTAAATGGAAATAATTCAGTTTTTAGTAAATTTTTAATTAAAAATCATATCTACTCTGTTTTCTATTCTAATACTTATTGTTACATAAAATTATGCTCAAAACCATAAACCAGGGGGATGCGGAGCCTTTTTGGGGTGAGGGACCCACAGAAAAATCATTTGGGGGCACTCAAAAATCATTTGGGAAGCAAAAAAACCGCCCCAAAACAAGTGCCCTTGACTGAGGAGAGAGACTCCCCACATTCCTCGTCACATACCAGAGCCTGAGGGGGGCCTAGCCTAATAGATTTTGTGCGCTCCAGCCCCATGGTGTTTCACCTGGAGTTGGGGGTGGGGGTGGGGCTGATGTGTCAGCACTGGCTCCACAATGCTCGGGGGGGTGGGGGGGGAGATGCCCTGAATCTCAGGGGCTGGATCCAGGCAGGCTGGGGGGCCACATCCAGTTCCCAGGCTTGTGGTTATCCATCCCACCATAAACAGTAGATAAATCTCAAAGTTTGGTTTATTCTTCAAGCCTGTTTTCAAAAGTAATTTTTATCAAGGTATTATGTTAACATTTCTAATGTAGTTATAAATATCCATATTTGAACCTGTAAAATTAAATCTGAACCACAAATGCAATAAACTACACTAAATTAAAGTTTTTACAAGAAAAATAAAAGTTATGTATTTTTTCTAATGAGGACAGAATACAGGACTCAGAAATGTCAGCAATTCAAGCAGCAAGTCTGAACACAGTTGTAGTTTGATGACAAAAATTGTTACATTTTCTTTATCTTTTTACAAGTGTTCATTTAAACTAAATGTTGCTAAAGGCCACAAATGCTAACAATACATACATTTCTAGAAACTTATACAATACTTACATTTTGTTCTAAAAACTAAATATGGTGACTACTCTATTTACAATATTCTGTATTAAGCAAATTTGTTTATCAAAAACTGTTTATTCGATATGTTTTCAGTGCCTCAGCGGCAGAGAACACTGAGCAAGCACACCCAAACAGTTCAAAACACAGTACCTGTCTAGATCTGAATCTCTGTATGACTAATTTGGAATACAGTACACATATTTTGTGGAATCGTTTTGTTAGCTGAAGTCACAGCAACAAATCTAACACATCCTGTCACTGGACACATAAAACTACATAGAGATGCCGCTATTTTGGACACTATTGTAAAACTGAAAGATTTAAACCACTTAGATTTTTTTTTAAAGGTACATCAGCTACCAAAACCAAACATAAGGCAAAAACAAGCAAATGCAGTGACGGTTTTCTAATACTGTTTTCTCCTGTCACTTAAGCTACTATAGTTGCTACATACCACCCACATTTGAACTAAACTGCATAGTTTCTAAAGACTCTGGCCAAAATTTTGAACCATGGGTGCCTAAAACACTCAAACGAATATGCAGAATTTAGGAGCTGTAAATCTGTCAATCTGACCAAACCACATCCATCTAGCAGTCTAAATCCAGAAACTGGAAGGAGTTGTGTGGCACCTTGTAGACTAACAGATTTAACTGGGCATAAGTCTTCGTGGGTAAAAATCACTTTGTCAGATGCAAAACCAGATGCAAGACACTGACGTTAGGCACCCACATTTGAACACTTTTGGACACAGACTTTAAACAGAGTGTGCGCTGAGGGCATCCATGAGCCACTTACTAGCTCAGCGCTCAAACGACAAGCGCACCGACAGCCCGGAACCCGACTCCGCTTCAGCACCAGGCTCCTCACCACCAGCCTCTCCCCCTCGCTAACTTCAACCCCACAGGCCTCTCTCGGCCTGTCAGCGCCAGACCCCTTCCTCCCCGACAGCCCCTGCCCCTCACCTGAGACGCTTTTCTTCTTCTTCCGCTCCCGGTCGCTCTCGTAGAAGCCCAGGGTTTCGGTTCGTTGCGGCAGTGGCGGCTGCCCCGGGCCGCCAATCGGCGGCCGTGACTCGCCAATCGAACAGCTGCTTTTCCGTTCCCCCCTTCCCGCGTCCTGCTCCTGTTGCTGCTGCTGCTCCGGGGCGCCGCCTCGCCTCCCGTCCCCGCTGCTACCGGGAGCGGCGGCATCAGCGACGCCCGCCATGTTCGCCTCCAGCGGCGCAACAAACTCCACTACCCCGCGCACTCAATGTGCGTCATCGCCAGGCGACGCGCACGCACGACCCCGGCCGCATCTCACGTCCCAAGGAGGGAGGGGAGAACTCCGGGCGCCATCTTACTATAGGCAAAGCCGCTATTAACCATTTACTGTCCACGGCTCTGCTACTGAACTAGCGCTAAAAAACTCCCTCAAGCAAGCCTCACTGGCCCGAGGGGATCCCAGCTGGGGCTTTGCGTCAGGGGAGAGGATTTAGTGCATAACGATAACGGGCCATTCTAGCCTGGTATCCTCTGCCCCCACACTATCATCATACAATTATAATAAGATAAATGATATCATTAAGTACCACCCTGCTATTCACCACCAAGGCATTCAACATACTGTACCTACCACAATATAAAATCAATGTAAAATAATACAACCAAATTAGTTTTAGTAATTAACAACAGATTCACACAAATACAATGAAACAAATAGTTCAAATATGGTACAGAAAGAGGCAGGGTAAACTATTAACCATAAAGCCAACAATGTTTCTACTAAAATGCGGTATGTTTTGGACTAGATTGTAAACTCTTCAGGATAGGGCTTGTTTATTATTCTGTGTTTGTTTACAGTGGCTAATACAATAGGGAGCCAATCTCAGCTTCTGCAGTGAGAACTAAATTTGTGAAAGTGGGTAACACTATCTTTGAATGCATACATACTGGGGGATTGGGAAGTCAAAATAAGAAGTCGGACCAAAATAACATCATTTAATTTTATTTAAAATCTCACAGTGAAATCTTAAAGGCTACGTCTAGACTGGCATGATTTTCCGCAAATGCTTTTAACGGAAAAGTTTTTCCGTTAAAAGCATTTTGCGGAAAAGAGCGTCTAGATTGGCACGGATGCTTTTGCGCAAAAGCACTTTTTGCGAAAAGCGTCCGTGCCAATCTAAACGCTTATGAAGACAGCCCGATCGCCATTTTAGCCATCGGGCTTTTTTTGCAAAACAATTCTGGGTTGTCTACACTGGCCCTCTTGCGCAAAAGCATTTGCACAAGAGGGCTTTTGCTAAACGGGGCGTCATTGTATTTGCGCAAGAAGCACTGATTTTGTACATTACAAAGTCAGTGCTCTTGCGCAAATTCAAGCGGCCAGTGTAGACAGTTGGCAAGTTTTTCCGCAAAAGTGGCTGCTTTTGCGGAAAAACTGCCAGTCTAGACACAGCCCACATGTTTGGGTTGGCAATACTGTTATTTATTTATATCATGGGAGAATGTAAAGGTCCCCCATCGTGGATCAGCCCCCCATTGTGTCATGCATTGTACACACCCACAATGAAGAAATGGTCCTGGCCCCAAAGTGCTTACAATTTTAGCATAAGACAAGAGACAACATGTAACTGCAACAAACAGTTGGGGAGAGCACAAGGTAACAGCAAGACAATTAGAGGTATAAAGGAAAGATGGGGCAATGATGAATTAAGCCCAAGAAGTAGTCAAGGAATCACTGTGCTCTTGCAGTTCAGATAGTGTAGTTATTGACAAATGTTCAATAAATGGGGAGCTGGTGGTGTAGCCCGACCTCCATTTTAGATGTGTCCTTTGTATGTTTTATTAATTGACCATGTTAGCTAATGCTGATTGTTTTTGGTTGATATGTTTTATTTGGATTTGTTAGGGTTGCCAGATGGTTTCAACAAAAATACCGGACACACTTGACATTACATCACAATCTACATTACATCTTATTTAGAAAATAGCGGACATTTATATTTTCTCTATTTGTTTCCCGAACAGAAAGCTCAAATACTGGACTGTCTGGTTCAAAACCGAACACCTGGCAACCCTAGATTTGATTGTAAAAAGGAAGATAACCACTGCATTCAGTGATAGTAACCTCTTCCTCCCCACACACACTTTATGACTAGGTACATAATCTTTTATAATGTTGACCTATATCTATGATTTTAGAAAGCAGTTACTGAGAGATTTTTAGCACTGGATTTAGCACCATGAAAAAGTGCCATGAATTCTTTACTGACAAGGACCTTGGTTATCTATTTTATCTGAAAGAAGACAACTCGAGTGGCAGATTTACCACCTGACACTGTTTTTCAATTCAGTACTGGCTCATATATTATCTAGTGAATCACTAACATCAACATACTGACTCATGGTAGCACTGAGGAGGTGCACCACACCCTGCACCCCCCATGTCCCCACCAAAATTTTAATTGCTAAACAGGGTGCTCCCACAGGCTCCCCCAGTCTCTCTCTCCCTCCCCCACAGAGACCAGTTGCCCCAGAAAACCAGTACTTTCAGCACATGAATTTCCTACCTAAGGATTAACCTAGCCTATCCCAGTCTAATATATGAGATCAAGCACTATCATTGCTTAAAGTGGTATGGCTCCAACCTCCAGCATTACTAATTACTAATACAGGTTGTTGCATAAATGCCTCCGCCCGAGCTATTACTTGATTTTACACATGGATTTTCTAGAAATACACTAAACTGTAAGGTCCTGCCAACACAAGATAGAGACTGACAAAAACCTCCTGCTGACTGCATTGCTGTTGGGGGAAGGGAGGGCAGTTGTTTTCTAAGTCACTTCATTACTGATGATTTGTAAATGATTTTCTGAAGCTTTTTAATTATTTCAGCTGCATTGCCTTTTAAACTCTGCAACTCGTTGTAATCTTTGTAAAACCTTGCAACTTCGTAACTCTCAGCAACTTTGCTTTATAAATTCAGAAACCTACTATAAGCTTGGTGAGTGTTGAGCCATGCAACTTTGTAATCTTTGTAACTCTCAGACACCTAGCTTGTAACTTGCTCCAAACTGCATTTTCCCCTGAAATATGAATGTGTGTATGTGAGTGGAGACTATTGTGTGTTTAGGATTAGAAACTGCAAGGCTGAGCATGTGGATCCAGATGAATTAAGGAGACTGCTGCTCTGCTGGATCAAGGGAAGTCTGGGCATGCTCCCTGGTGATGAATGAGGATGAGTCACAGAGGGTTGTACAGAGGCAATAAAAGGAGAGAGCACCTGGCAGTAGCCCTTTTTCTGAGAAGTTCTTTCTGAGACATTATTTCTTTTCTGATCAGCTCCCCAGCCATGATCAGCAGACAGACCCTCCAGAACCAACATACCTTGGCTCCTTCTGCAACCTGTATGCCTGTGTGAGTGCCTGAGGGCAGGAATGAATGTGTGTGAATGAGTGACTGACTGAATGTAGGTATGTGTGTTTGTTTGTGTGTGTGAGAGATAGCTGGTTCCCCTTTAGTTTAAACCTTTAGTGGCAGCTCTATCCTCTTTAGTTTAACCATATCGTGGAGTGTTAATTCCTCAATCAATAAATCCATGCTAGTATAACCCTGGATGGTCTCCAGTGAGAATTTTTGGGGCAACACAGTTTGCAGCTCTCTGAACCAGGACCCTCTGGTCCAGCAACATCTGTGGTCCTGCAGGATCACATATGTTCCAGAACCAGAGGGTCCCAATGAAAGGCTGGCGGCTGGGAGTGGGGAGTCCATGGCAGGCAGCAGGGCTGCCTGGGGGGGCTGAGAGCCTAGCATGCAGCAGCAGAGCTGCTGAGTGGACTGAGATCCTGGAATGTGGCAGCAGGACTGCCCGGAGGGACCAGGAAGCCAGGGTTGGTGGCAGGGGGGCCAGAAATTACCTTCCCTGGCCCAGCAGGCCCCAAGGCTGTCAGACCAGGGAGATACAACCTGTATTTCATTCACATTTTTGACTGCTGGACACAGTTAGCAGATATCCTCCCTCCTTTTTGTCACCCATGAGGTATCTTTCCCCTAGAGATGACAGCTATTGCAGAGTACATCCGTTTAGTTTGCTTTGCTTGTGCTTTCCATATGCAAAGATGTTTTAATTATTATATTTTAAGATTCTGAAAACCAATGGCCGCTACCAGAATCTCACCCCAGCCCTAACAAACTAAACCGAAGTCAACATTAGAGCATTCAGAATTATGACGTGAAAATGTTTAGATTTTAGTATTTATCCAAGATGCCATAAGAAGTAGTTTTAGAATTGTACTAATGGCTCATTACTATGGCTCCGGCCCACTGTCACGCGTTAACTGAGGCTATCTGCTTTCTTCAGAACAGCAACTCCTTCATGCTGCATCTCAGTTTGTTTGGTTTGAAATGTGCTGTTGATTGCCACTTCCTGGAGAAAGAATCCAGTTTCAAACAGTCATCCAGTGTCATATTCATCTAAAGATAGCTTTGTTTAGTTGTGACATCAGGGCACATTACTGCCATGAATGCATTCCAACAACTGTGCTAAGAACATGACAGCAGAATGCACAGTTGCGTATGCTAATAGGATACATGCAGACTTGAATCACCTCCCTCCCCAATGGAATGTTGGAATCAGAAGGTTCCATGGCAGTTTGGAATGACAGTTGCCTCCTCATGATAGATCCGAAGAGCTGTTCTTCGAGGATCCTTCTGGAGGAACAGAAAATGTATGGTTACGTTGCAGGAAGAAATGGTGGTTTCTAGTATTTTTAACAGGTGGCTGGAGTTTCACTTTCTTTTCTGTGAGAGTTAGTAGCATTAGAAAGAGGGATATAACAGGGATTATTTCAAAATAGTCACTCTTTCAACCAAAGAAAGAACATTTATTTGTGGATTAGCTGGCATAGTGGTATCAACCCAGAACTTGGAATCCTCTGAATGTTACTCTCTTCTGCTCTCACACTGCATCTCTGTGGTTTTACACAACTTATTTCATCTTTGCTGCAGTTTTCCATCTGTATAATAGCAATAGTAATACTTTACAAGCTACCTACTATAGAAAGGATTGATGATTAATTGAGGTTTATAGCACTGCCAGTAGGAATTCTGATGATTGGATCCTATAACAGTTTCCCTTGGTACTTTCATTATTTAGACCCTTTACCATGGCATCCAGATGTCCACCTTGTTTGTATTTCAGTCTCCAAATGTATAGTGCTGCAATGATTCTGTCTCCAGACTAGGGTGACTCATGAAACCATACACAGGGCACCTTGATAGTACTAAATAGTAATTCAACTACCAGCTTAGCAGGTATAGAATGACAGTTGAATGTGCTTTTGGTAGGTTGAAGCAGTCCCTGGCCTTGTTTGCTCACAAGATTGGATCTCACTGAGGAAAATAGCCCAATGATGATAGCTGCCTAATTGTATTTTGCATTATATCTGCTCAACAAAAGGGGAAGAGTTGCTAGTGGGATGGAGGTGGAGTCACTGCTTGCTGACTGTGAACAGCCAGACAATCAGCTCAACACTGGAGTTATATGGCTCAAAGAGGCATTGAAAGAACACTGACAGCAAGTCACAGTAATATGTTGTTGTATAGTATGTTCTAACTGGCCCTGCAGTTTTGTTAGGTCCCTTAGAAACTGTGTGGTGCTTGTTATACATATAGGAATACAACACTGGCAAGGCATATTAATTAGTGTTATGGTTTTGCTATACATTTATGGTTATTATATTGTTTGTCATTGATCCTACAAGTTGTGGTATAATGTACACTAACAGGTAAGTGGAAGCTTTCAGTACTGCTAATATGTTGGTAACTAATGAAGATTAACTCTAAAGAATACAGTTTTATTCTGGGCAAGTTAAAAGCAAATATGTTAAAACCTTAAGAAATTTATGGAACAGAGCTTAAAGGGATGGAGCATTCATGTCCATTTCAGCTACACATACATCAACTGTAGATCTCACACATCAGTGTATGCGAATCTGTGGTTGTCCTTCATGTCTTTGAGTGTGGAGTGATAGGGATGCAGTTTGACACCACATGGAATATTGAGGGAGGCATGTAGGGAAGCTCTATCTTGGAGGTCCCCATAGATTACAAAAGGCAGCAAATCAATGGCTGTTGAAATTTTGTGCTTGCAAGAATCTGCAGGAACTGTGTTTGCTGCCAGAGAAATCCCATTTTATCCCATCTCCCTCTCCTTTTCCTGCTGGGACTCATGGGCTTGTCTGCTGTTGTCTCTTTCTTAATGCAATATTCAATCTCTAGGCCCTCTGTTCATGGTCTGATGCAGCATAGGTGTGCAGTATCTCACTTCACATGGCATCCCAAGTCCTCTTCTTTCTCCTCCACATCTGGGTCAGGCATTCTGTGCCTGTGTAGGGTGAATACCTGAAGGCCTCAATGGCAGCAGCTAGAGATAAAACACACAGAGGTACCATTGTCTGTGTATTTGTAACAGAAAGCAAAGGTTAAGATTCCCCTCCCTTGGTTCTGTAAAGTTGCCTGGTTACTCAGTTTTATGAGATCTATTAGTTAAGTCCAAATCAGGCTGCAAAGACTTACAATCTTGAGTAATTTTGGTACCATCTGGAAATTTTGCTATTTCACCATTTAGCGTTTTTTCCAGATTGTTTATGAATATGTTGAACAGCACTTGTCCCAATATAGACCTCTGAGGGACACTACTATTTACCTCCTTTCATTCTGAAAACTGACCATTTATTCTTACCCTTTGTTTTGTGTCTTTTAAATAGATACTATTCCATCAGAGGACCGTCCTGCTTGCCCCATGACTGCTTACTTTGCATACGAGTCTTTGATGAGGAACCTTGTTAAATACTTTCTGAAACGTCAGGTAAAATTATAGTGGTGCACAAATTATATATACACATTACTTACTAATTATACACATTATACTAATTACATACAGTAAATCCTGTGTTATCCGCTACGCTAAGGGATTAGGGCGTTCCGGTTATCTAAGGGTCCCATCAACCTAGGAAAAACCAATGGACAATAATAGTAAAACTCAAGTTTTTAATATTGGTAGTTTTGTAGTGTGAGGCAGTTGGTCTCACATTTCTATTTTGAGTTAAAGATGATTAGTACTTCTTAAATAAAAAATTGTTAAGCCAGTCATGGTAAACCAAGCCAGGCCTGTGCGCCTGAAGATGTAACAGTATTGTGGCTGGGGGCAATGCCAGTTAAAGTTTTCTGGTTAACAGTGTGCCGGATAACAAAGGTTTTACTGTATATTAATTACTAATACATTTTCTGTATGTAACAAATCATGTTGATATGTATCTAGGAACCCTACAATTAATAGATGTTGGGCCAAGACATTAGATGGCATAAATCAGTAGTTTTATTGACTTATGCCAATTTCCATAAGACGAGGATCTGGATACATGGTTTGAGTCATGATACAACAGAAGCTTTATTTTTATTTGTGTTTAGATTTTGACTAATAGTACAACAAAAGCAGATTCTCAATACCATGCACAATGGATTAGACAGTCTCAACCTACTACTTGTACTACAGGATTAAAACCAGAACAAGAAAGAAATTGTTTCAGAATCACATGGCATCTCTCTACTCTGATAAGTTTGCTCTTCCTCCATGCATGGAGCTAGAGATTTGCAAATATAAGGAGAACAGAATATTGGTGTTGAAATCAACTCCTAGCACTGCATATTGCTCTGAGACTTGCTGAGGCTACAATTTAGTCTTTTTTAGTAATAAACAAAAAGCCATGGCCATGATCTGAACGTGACTTTTATTATATAAATACCCCTGACTAAAAGTTAGGTGCTCAGGAGGAGTTGCTCTAGTGTGCCACTGCTGTTGCTGAAGTGCGACTGCAGGGCAGTCAGGACCAGCTTCCTAGGGCCACCTGAGCAGTGACCAGTGCATCTGACCTCGGGGCTGCTCAAGAAACAGCTAGTGTAGTTAGTCCAAAGGCTGCCTCAGCTGCTCAGGCTGCACTAGGTCAACTGCACCAGTCACTACAGAAGTCCTAGAAAGTCATGGAATTCGTGACTGTGAAATATTTGTAGCCTTAATTATAGTGAATTTCTAATTTTTTGCTGACAAGGATTCCAACCTACTTTTGTGAACATGCATATTTCCTTTTGATAGGCATTGTGGCAGGGTCCCCAGCCCCGCCCTCTTCTCCACAAGGTTGAAGCAGGCCCTGAGGCCTGGTCTGTGGTTAAAGCAGGCCCCGAGGCCTAGTCCAGCACAGTCGCACGCCCTAAGGCCTAGACCCGCACAATTCACAGGCCCTGAGGCCTAGTCTGTGCCCTGAGGGGATGGGGTAGGGGGGGTCCGGGCCCTCCCTCTCCACCAGACCCCAACCCAGGGCCCTATTAGTGGTGGGTGGTTCCCACCACTGGCTCGGCAGGGAGTTCTCCCCAAAACGTGCCGAGCCCACTGAGGGGTTCCCTGCCTCTTGCCCTGGGTTGCTTCCTACCCCTGCCCTGTGGCCGACGGAGACCCCACCTGGCGAAGCTGGGCCGGCGGCGGCGGCAATGTCAGGAGGTCCCATGTCTGGGGCAGCAGCGAAGGGGTTGTCCACTGCGGCGGGGCGGGCGGCCCCCCGGAGTTGGCGTTGTGGGCGTGCTCGACCCAGGGACGGTAGCAGCAACGGCGGCGATCCCAACGGCTCTGGTTCCAGCAGCAGGTCCGGCAGTGGCTCTGGGGTTTGGGCCGGAGCTCCTTCCTCCCTGGAGGTCAGCCGCAACTGAGCAGCCCGGCAGCCTTTTATACTGAGGCTGCACTGCGAGCATGCCCAGCAGGGCTGTGGGGAAGGGGCATATTCTACCCAATAGACGGGCTCTCCTTCCCCCTGTTCAGTGCGGGGCAGGCCAGCCCCGTCACAGGCATGCACAATCTAATTGTAAAATTCACATTGCCCACAACAAGATTTGGATCAAATTCAACCCTGATTTTAATGCCATGAGGTCAAAGTAGAGTATATTACATTTTATATATTACTGTACAAACATAAAATTAATGTACCATGCCAATCAATCCCACGGTTTTCTGCATTTTTGAAAATGTGGCCACTTTTTGTAAGTCCCTAATGGACACTGCTAGATGCCAAGCTCTTAAAAAAGGGGGGGAGGGGCTATCGCTAAGTGGGGTAGTGATTTATTTTTTATTCTCTCTGCAGTAGAGGGCTGAGGTAAGGATGGAATATCAACTTGAACAGACAAAGGATTGGGATTGGTGAGCTAAAGTCAGACTTATTATTTTAATGCAGGCAATTTTACTTTGGCAGCCTCTGTATATTTCTAATTAGTATTTGGAACTCTAGGTGTATGCTGATGAGACCCAAGATGCAGTGAAATGTGTTTGAGATTGCTCTTTCAGCTCTGGCCAACCACAAAAGAAGGCACTTAGGCTGAAATGTTTGATATTCCTGAGTAGAAACCCTTCCTGTCCTATCATTTTATCAACTAGAATAGCATTACCTAACATGCTTTTCATTTCCATTTTAAAATTAATATGTTGTTAGTCTTCGTATCCCACAACAAATTACACAACACTAAAGTCACATGAAGAACTGAAAGACCCATAGACATATGCAGTATTGTTGTAACCGTATTAATACCAGGATATTCTAGAGATAAAGTCAGTGTGATATCTTTTATTTGATTGATGTCTGTTGATAAGAGACAAACTTTTGAGCTACACAGAGCTCTTCTTCAGGTCTGGAAAAGGGAGTAGGAATGTCACAGCTAAATACAAAAAAAAAAAAATATCAAACAAATAGAATACGTGCTGACTTCTAATGCTAAACTGTCTGTGATTTTGTATTTAGTAGGGCTGTCAATTAATTGAAGTTAATTTAAGCGACTAATGCAAAACAAATTGACTAGGTTAAAAAAAAACTAGATGTGATTAACTGAAGTGGGTTGTGCCCATGAACGCTCATGATACCATCTACATGTTTTGTTAGTCTTTAAGGTGCTGCTAGATCAGTGTTTCCCAAATGGTGTTCTGCGGAACCCTGGGGTTCTGCAAAGTGGAAATAAGGGTTCCACGAGAAAATTCCATTACAATAACATGTTATGATTTTTAAAAAAAAATTGTACACATTAAATGTGATTTTTGTTTTTAAATATATTCAATTAAACTAAATGTTGATCTCATGACCTTGTTTAGCATTTGTTTATTATACTTACTTATTTGTGGTCTACTTTTTCAGCTCCATATACAAGACTGTTATTAGGGATTCTGCAAAATTCTTTCAAGTTTAAAAGGGTTCCATGGCCAAATAAAGTTAGGAAACACTGTGCTAAACTATTAATTTTTTTTGAGTTTTTCCTGTTTAAATCAGTTAAACAATTGTATACCAATTTAAAATAATTTAGCTGTGACATTTTGTAATTTTCCCAGATCTGAAGAGGAGCTCTGTGTAGCTCAAAAGCTTGTTTCTCTCACCAACAGAAGTTGGTCCAATAAAAGAAATTACTTCATCTACTATGTCTAAATCCAAAGAAGCACATTCAGTGTGTGTCTAGACTACAGGGTTTCATCGACAAAAGTGGACTTTTGTCGACAAAACTATACCTGCATCTACACTGCCGCTGAGTTCTGTCGACATAACGTAGACAGAACTCGGCAGTTTTGTCGACGGCTGTAAACCTAATTCTACAAGGAATAACGCCTTTTGTCGACAGAGTTCTGTCGACAGAAGGCATTATTGCATCTACACTGTCCTTTGCGTCTACACTGTCATGTCGACAAAGCGGCTTACTTTGTCGACAGAACTGGCTGTAGTCTAGATGCTCTTTGTCGACAGAAGCTTTGTCGACAGTATCTGTCGACAAAACTTCTGTCGACAAAAGCCTGTAGTCTAGATGTACCCTCAGATTGAAAGCTGAGACTCCCTCCTTCCTTAACTCATGCCCTTGAGCTTGGGTATGCAACATATCGGTTTTGAAGAAATAGAATAGCAGTTCTTTAAAGAGCCCTGCCATTTAGTTTGTCTTGAAAAAAGAAGATTTCAGTCCAACACATCTTATAATGCCACATATTCAAACACTGGCAGCTGACTAAGCAAAAGACTTTTAAATGATGCCTGCTAATATTACTTTGCTTAAGGTTCTGTCAGCATTTGTATTGTAGGAATTTATAGTAGAGAGCTAGATTAACCGTTAATCCTGTCATAAAAATTGTTTGTCAACCCTGGTGGTTGACTTACTCTTGTAAAACATATACACATTCACACTGATATTCATGTGTAGATTTAGAGAAACTGCATGTGCAAATGGTTATTTACATGCACAAGTACCTATAAATGCCATAGAAATGCCTACAAATTAAATCTGCAGAAGCAATTAGCCAACTTGCATAGATAAATGTCAGTTCCCCTATACTGTACATACACTTTGTGGGCACTAAGTTGCTGGGTTATGAAAATTTGTCCTCAAGTGTCATTCCAGAACTATTTTTATGATTGAGTTGCACATTATTTTAGTTCTTCATTATAAATTCCTATAATAAAATTGCTGACACAACCTTTAGCAAAATGGTACTAGCAGGACCATTTATGATAAGTGTCTGTTCATTCAGCCCAGGATTAGATGTTAGATACATATTATGACTATAAATTTCAAGGAGCTGCAGTCTAGAAGTTCTGTAGTCATGAAGACTCCTTTATTGATGGGGCTTATGAAGGTTATATGACTCATCACATCTCTTGTACATTTGCCATTTATACACCAAGTCCTTTAACTCTACATTTTTCATGGTCTTAAGTAAAAATAGTTGAATGGAAATTTAAAAGGCTATAAATTAACATAAAAATCAAGTCTTAGATGGGTAGCCGTATTGGTCTGTATCAGCAAAAACAATGAGCAGTCCTGTGGCACCTTAAAGACTAACAGATTTCTTTGGGCATAAGCTTTCATGAGTAAAAACCACTTCGTCAGATGCATCTGAAAGTAATAGTCAAAAATGTTTAGTGGCACTTCATTTACTTGAACCCCAAAGACCAGCAGCTGTGGAATGTTAAGAGGCTGGGCCAAATCTTCCCATGAAGTTACAAGAATGCAAATCTCAGTGAAATCAATGGTAGCTTCAGGTATCCAATACCTTTGAGGTCCCCTGTACTAATTTAGATGTACTAAGTGAGGGCTATTAGTAGTACTCAAAGAGCTTAATGGTCTGGTACTTGGCACCCAGTAGCCAGAGGGGAATTCTTTCTGTGAATTTTTTTAGTGTTGTAGATATCTGCAATCTCTGATCTGTTAGCAATTGGTAACATTTGCATAATGATATGCAAATATGCAAACAAAAGTTTGTGAATGGGTTTGCCAGTCCACCGTATAAAAAAGGTTGGTGGGGTACCTCAGAGGGATGCTTGGTGGGCTGAGTGCTATTTCAGCATATCAAATGACAGTCACAAGGAGTTCTGACTGAACCCATCATATACGGTTATTTTTCAAGATGGGTCATAAGACAAAATTCAAGAATGGAGTAAGAGATGATCTTCTGTTTGTGAGGAGTTCAAACATCAGTTTTCATTTCAGGCCCAGCTCTAGCTTTTAGGCAGATTTACTTAGTATAGTCAATCATTTTAATTTGAAGATATGGGAGTATCCAATTACATTAAAAGCAATATATCGACTGATACAATGAAGTAATTAGTTAGATGAGGAAATTACATTAAAATAAATATAAATGTTTTGAGCCAACAAGCAAAGTACTAAGTTCTGGATGCTGAATGCCTGACGAAGTTAAATGTACAGAGCAAAAAAGAAAAGCAGATCTTAATAAAAAGTCATCTTAGCACATTTAAAGAAATCAAAAGCACATCTGTTTCTCCACCAGAATTTTAAGTGGATTCTGTTCCTTAGAGGGGCCAAATGTGAACATGAAAAACATTTATTCACTATACAATTTCATTATTAAAGCACTGGGAGTACACAAATGTGAGTTCTACTTCTGGCTCTGGTTCAGTCTATTTATGAGACTGGAGTTTCGCCTCTCTGTGCCTCAGTTTCCTTATATGTAAAATGAAAATAATATCATTTATCTCCCTCACAGTGGAGTTACAGGGCTTAATTAAATGGTGTCTGTAAATGGCTTTGATATTCTCAGATGGAAAGTGCTATAGAACTGCAATTATTCTTAAAAGTATTTTACAGATACACAGCATGAGAAACAGTGTTTTACATACAAATAAAAAAAGAGACAGGAACCTATTCTAATGTCAAGCATCTTGGCAGCTGCACCCATGACTGAGCAGTCCTCTTTAGGACCCACTGTTCTCATCCCATATGGGGAAGGGGACTAGAAAAGGTTCCCTAAAAATAGTCTTGCCTCTTTTCTTGGCTGGATAGCTGCATCCAGCAGTATCACCACCCCAGTGATTGAAAACATAAGACACTTTTCAACTTTCGAACCTGGAACACATGCACCCTTATGGACAATTCAAACAGTGACTGACCAGAGTGACGTACAGCTATCAGTGCTCATGAACTGAATCTGTTCAACATTGGTATCACTGCTTTGTCCAAAACTAGAAGAGCTGATGAAGGACAAGCGAGGGAGGAGAAAGGAGGATACACCTACTTCTGGAAGGGAAAAGTCTTTGGATGAACCTCAGTTAAATGGAGTGGGCTTTGCTATAAAGAACAATCTCAGCCTCTTTGAGGTGCCAATTGGCACCTCAATGAGTGGGTTGTGACACCCCAATTAAAGCTCACCAAACAACAACTAACTATTGTGAGCACCTATGCACCAACATTGGATGCCAATGAGGATGTGAAAAAATGGTTTCCAGCTGAGAGTAGAAATCTTTCATCAGAGACCCCTAAAGAATTTAAGATCATTCTTGTGGGGGATTTCAATGCACGTGTTGAATGACACTTGGACCTGTGGAAAGGAACAGGCAAAAGCAACTCAAATGGAATCCTGCTCCTGTCCAAGTGCTGAACATGAACTTATTACCATAAACACCCTTTTTCAACAAAAGGACAAGTATAGAACATCTTGGAGACACCCATGGTCAAAACACTGGCATTTTCTCCAATAGGTCATAGTTCGTGCCTGAGATCACAGTGACATACTTCTCACAAGAGCAATGGGAAGTGTTAATGACTGCCGGACTGATCATCACCTCATTTAATCCACAATGAAAATTAATATCACTCCCAAATGGAGGCTGCAAAAGAAGCAGGTCAAGCACAAGCTGAAGGTTCAAAATCTGAAGGACCCCATTAAGCACGACCACTTCCGATCAGCCTTAGAAAGAACAGCTTCCATCAGAGTTTCCATAAGAAACAGAGGAACACTGGAGCCAACTGAAAGCAGTAGTCAATGTCTGTGAGGAAACCACAGGCTATTAAACCAGAGACTGTCAGGACTGGTTTGAGAAAGATGAGTTGCTCGATTTCAACAATGAGAAGAGAATGGCATTTTGTGCTTGGCAGAAAGATATAAATTGCAATACAAAGACAGAAACCCATGCTAAGGTGAGGGCAGAACTCCAACATAAAACCAGAGAATTCAAGAACAAATGGTGGACTGAGAAAGCACAAGAATTCCAACATTTCATGGACATCCAGAATACACATGGTTTCTTTAGTGCCATTAAGGCTGTTTGAGCTAGCTTGTCATATGAACCCTGTGACGGGGTGAGGCAACCCCGTCACCAGCCGGCGCCCGGAGGAGCGGCCGCGGGCAGCGAAGTGGCCGAGTTAGTCCCAACCCCGGCGGCACAGCGGGAGGCCGGGGGGAGGGGTCACCAACGTGCGCCGGGGACATCGGCTGACGTCACCGACGCGACCGGGGCAGGCCGGGCGGGGCACCCGGAAGAGGGTGAGGGAGAGGAGCGTGCAGGGGATAAAAGCCCCGCCGGCAGAAGGGCAGCGGGGAGAGAAGCCACAGGAAGCGGCGGAGGGGCAGAGCGCGAGAGGGAACGGGGGGAGCGAGGTGAAAGCGAGCGGGGAGGTGAGCGGAGCCCCACGGTAGGGAGAGGGACAAAGCGAGGGACGGCGGGTAAAGACCGCTGGCGGGGTGTACGGGCCCAGGGAGGGTCGCGGAGCCCGTGAGCAGGCGAGTTTAGGGGCAAGCCCCCACCTGCTTCCATTGGGAGCCGAGCTCCTGCTGTCAGGGCCCTGGGCCAGGGTCCAGGAGTGAGGGAGGGCCCAGACCCCACCCTGCCAGCGGGAGGTGTCACTGCACCATGCGCGCCGGCAGAGTATTGACTAAGCGGGAGGAGGGGAAGAGGGCACGAAGGGTCCATCTGGGGAGGGGGTGAGCCCCAACCCCCCTTTTCCTACCTTCCCGCCCCCTCCCGTGTGACAAACCCCATTCGCTCTCAGGATAGAACCACACTTTTGAAGGACAACGAAGCCATTAATTTTCACTAGAAACAACATTTTGAAGATCTTTATAATTGTAACTCCACAGTTGCAGATGCAAGTCCTTAAGCAAATCCCTCAACGACCCTCTAGGGATAAGCTCGGAGACCCTCCCAATTTTCATGAGGGATATAATGTCATCAAGCAGATGAAGAACAAGGCAGCAGGTCCAGATGGGATCCCTGCTGAAATCTTTAAAGACAGTGGACCACAGTTAATTTGGTAGCTTTGCCTGCTTATCCTTAAAATCTGGATAAAGGAGAAGATACCCAGTGAAATGCAGGACACCTTGATGGTTACCCTCTTCAAGAGAGGGGATTAAAGCGGACTTGGAAACTATCATGGTATCTCTCTCCTTGCTGTTGCAGTCAAAGTTCTGACAGATCCCTGCAACCCATCTTTTGTCCATGTGAGAAGAAATTTTACCAGAGTCACAGATCAAATGGGAAGACAGGCGCACTAAAATTAGTGTTCTGGAAGAGGTAAAGACCATCAGTATCAAGGCGATGATCATCCTTCAGCAACTTTGCTGGACTGTTTGGATCATTGTTCGGTCACATTGTTCGGATGCCAGACCATTGCCTCCCCAAACAGGTCCTGTTTTTTCAGCTGAAAGAAGGGTACTGTAACATGGGAGGACAATGGAAGCGTTATAAGGACTTGCTAAAGGATAACTTAAAGACGTGCCACATTGACATTGACACTTGGGAGACACTCTCCCACGATCACTCAAAATGGAGAGAAATCCTACGCGAAGGCCCTCTGCATTTTGAATTTGCCCGCCAACAAGCTAAGGCAGATAAGAGGTGCAGGAGGAAGGGGAGACTTGCTTCTAGTCATGGTCTACATCCTGCTGTACTTGAAAATCTGTCCTCGTAATAGAATGTGTGGTTCAAGGATCAGCGTTATCAGCCACTTGATGGTCCACAACTCCCATGGAAAACGATCACACTTAGCAATGAGTGATTACCCATCATCATCATCAGTGTAGACAGACTAACAGTCCAGCATTTTGAAAAGAACTCTTCAGAAGTCTTTAGTATCCTATAGCTAGATTGGTGCAAAGGGGATGCAAAGTGAAGACAGAAGGAGAGCAGGGAATACCTCCTGGTACAGAGAGTGTCCCTGGTAGACAGCCAGTATGTCACCGCTCTGCTCTCCTCCTCCCTGAGGCTTTTGCATTCTGAGACATGTCAGAGGGTGCGCTACAAGGAGATATGAACTTATGGACAGAGCAGTTGTGCACCCTGTTTATTTCCTGGCAGCTGCAAACTCTATATGGACTAAAAGCAGTTAGGTGCAAGTTCTTGTAGCTTTCAGGACTGGTCTAACTTATATCAGGGGCTGAACTGGCTCCTAGCAGCCCCAGGAAAGTCCAGGCACATTTTGTGCCAGATTCAAAGCCCACTGGAGTCAATAGAAGTCTTTTCATGGACTTCAATAGGCTTTAAATTGGTCCCTGCTTAAAGGTAGTGATTAATTCAGACCTGTATTTAGTTACATTGTTCATTTATGCCCAAATGTTTGACTGTTTAAAATATTCACTCCAATGCAATTTGTATTTATTGTATATGCACAGTCTGCTTAGTGCCTGGTCTATATAGCTGGCAATTTGTAGGACTCTCCAGCTGCTGAATTGTCATAGTACACTATAGCTTTGATGAGATTGTTAATTGTTCACATTCAGCTGCATCCAAAATAAATCCATCTGGACTGGATGAAAACCCTCATCAGTGACGGACTTATTACAAAGGAAATTCAAGGATGACCAGTGAAAAATGAAAGGTCCAGAAATGTATCAGAAAATATGCAGCATGAAAAGGAGTATGAAAGCATTTAAGTAATGTACATACCACCAAAAAGGAGGACAATAGTACTGTTTAATTTAACTTCAATTAAGCTGGTGAATCAGAATGCAAAATGCAATTTCAAAGCACCATTAGTCACACAGACGTGCATAATGCTATTATTTTCTATTCCATGCTGCCATCTTGTGTCTGCAAATATATACTGCACTTATAATGGCTAGAGCATCAGTCAGGTAATTTGAATGTAATTACTACACAATTGGAATGGATGTGATATTGAAATGATCTTCCTTTGTGCACAGCCTATTATGTGTCTGCTACCTACTAAATGCATGACAAGAAAAAATAGAAGCAAATGTTGCATGGCCATATTTCTGATGCCATCACTAGTGAGGCTGACATTGGTAGAGTCAACTGGATGGAAAATACCTGCTGAAAGCCTTATGAAATAATGTGCATAGTAAGAGAGCATTGTCCAGACAGTTTTCAAAAAGCAGGCAGTGGTTCATTAAATGAGTTGGGAAAACAGAACTACCAACAACCATTAATGCTGATGATTTTTACTATGGCGTCTAGAATTCAGTGGCACATCAGCGACTGTTTCCATTGCAAGCATTAGGGCATTCTGCAAGGTTTTTTTCCCCCCGAATGCTATGAAAAAAAATTAGTACAGCTCATACAACTTTTGATTATAAGAAAGATTTTTACCTAATAAATATTTACAGCCCAGCAGAGTAAGGATGCTTGCTGGGTTGAGTCACGATCTACAGTCCATTCTAATTAACAAGTCATACTCATGCTGATTAACAGCTTACTTAAGTGCTCAGCTCTAAAAGACAATAGTAATGTAAAAGTAGTGATTACCTGGAAGAGTGGATAAAAATTTTTTTTATTTAAATTAAATGTTTGTGTATTTAAAATTGAAATCATAGCAATCTGTTAGTACCTTTGGGAATTACAATTTATTGAAGTCCTTTAAATTAAAAAATGTTAAGTACTTACAGTACATATTTGTTGCCAAAGTTTTAAAGAAATTCAAATAATTGAATAGGTGGAAGTTACTGGCTTAGAACTTGGAACCAAAGTTTGTTAAGTGTTAAACTGGTTTTGACTTCAATAGCCTCTTTTGTAGAGAATGTTTTCTTAATGACAGTTTATTCAGTTACTTTAGTTGAGTGATGAGTTTACTCAAAGTTAAGATACAGAATAAGAGCTGAAAAAGCAGAACATTTCCTCTTCCAGTCTATGTAATAACAGCTATGTTTGACAGTTAATTCTATTCTATTGATTCTTAAATCTTGAAAAACATGGTGACCAGAAACAATCACTTCAATAACTATAGATAATACCTCCTTGGCTTACTATAACAGTTTTACATGCAAAACATGTTTTGATAAACTTTCCCTTTACATATCCAACATATTTAAAGCAGCTTTATTTAATTAATAAAAATTAACATGATGCTTCTATGCTTTAATTCTGATTTCCATCCAAACACTTGATACACATCACAAGTTAAAAACTATTAAAGAAGAAATGTATCATTGCCCAATTTTGATATAATTAAAATGTAAAATTTATTATTCTGAACAGTGTGTGTATATATAATAACTTCACATAATAGCTTTCTTTTCCACTGGACAGGAAAAAAGGCAAACCTAGCACCTATTTCTAAAAAGGGGAATAAGGACAACCCAGGGAATTTAGATCAGTCAGCTTAACTTGGGTACCTAAAAGATAATGGGGCAAACAAACACTCAACATGGATTGATCAAGAACAAATCATGTCAAATAGACGTAACATACTTCTTTGATAGGCTAAGAAGGCTTGTTGAGAGGGGGTAGCAGTAGATGTTATATATCTTGCCTTTACTGAGGCTTTTGATGTTTTCTCCCATCACCTTCTCATAAAAAACAAAACAAAACAAATATAGCCTACATGAATCTACTATAAGGCAGGTACACAACTAGTTGGAAAACCACTGAAACATTAGTTATCAATGGTTGACAGTCAAATCAGAAGGCCATATTTAGCGGGGCCTACAAGGATCTGTCCTGGGTTTGATTCTATGAAGCAGCCTCTTCAATGATTTGGATAATGGCATACAAGGTACACTTATCAAGTTTGCAGATGATACAAAGCTGAAAGGCATAGCAAACATTTTGGAGAGGATTAGAATTCAAAATGAACTTGACAAACTGGATAAATTATCTGAAATAAATAGGATGAAATTCAATAAGCACAACCTTAAAATACTACTAGGAAGATATTTGTCAGGTGTGTGTTTACTGGTCCCCACAACTGTCTCTTCAGGTGCCCCAGACAACCTGCACAACATTTGCTGATCCAAAGAGCTCTCCATTTTTATTGCTCTCTCAAAAGAATCAGCCACTTTCCAAACCAAAAAACCCACAAAAAGACACAAACCTAATGACATGGGAATTATATTCTCCTACTACCTCTCACCATAGTGCCGAAAAGTCATATCAAAGAGCTGCTATGCTAGATGCAACGTAAGGGTGCATCTACACTGCACCATTATTCTGGAATAACAATGCTAGTGTCTACATAGCAATTGCATTATTTGGAAATAATATTGAAATAACGGACAGCTTTTTCCGACATTTGTAAACCTCACTGCACGAGCAATAATGCCTCTTCCAAAATAGCAATTTCGCAAAAAGGGTGTGTGTGGACACGGCACAGGGAGTTTTTTTGAAATAAGGGGCCTCCAGGAAATCCCACAGGTGCCCTACTGGCCACTCCATCCCCGCACCTCAGGACTCTATAGCTCCTCAAGCTGCAGACACGGCAAAGGCTTGTGGTAGGAAGCTGGCCCTCAGCCTCCAGCCACACCACAGCTACCACTGCAGGTCATCGGGCCAACATGGCAGATCCTCAACCCCCCCCAAAACCCACCTGCCCATCCCAGGGAGCACTCTGATGGCTCCCAGGAGCCTGCCAGGAGCCACAAGAGGTGTGGGGTGAAGAGGAAAACCTTCAGGATCTCTGCTCCAGATGGTGCAACACCAACATCTAAGGCTGGTAGTCTGGCCGTACCCAGACCCAGGAGAAGGTCCAGACTAATGTCAAGGAGCTCCACCAGGCCTACGCCAAGGTGAGGGAGCACAGCTCCTGCTCTGGGGCAGAACCCCACTCCTGCCCCTATTTTGAAGACCTGCACTGCATCCTGGGGGGCAGTGCAGTCCCTTCCCCACCTCTGGTGGTAGACTCGGGGCTGGAGATGCCCGTTGTCACTTGCCCGCGGGTCGCAGCTGGGGATGAGGGGAACCCCGATGCAGCCAGCTATATGACCATGCTCACCCTGGAGCCGGTACCCCTTGGCCTGAATGTGTCCCAGGCATCCTCTGAGGCTGGGGAAGGATCATCAGGTGAACAGTCTTAGTTCTCACACAGACAAGATGGGACTGGTGGGTGCTGAGGTACAGTTGTCACTCTGCCTTCTCAGCCTGGGGATCATGCTGCAGTCTCTGCACATGGATGCATGTGCAGTGCCAGTCGCTACACCACTGCATCCCAGCCCAGGTTCCTAGCAGTGGCAGCCCTGGCTGTTACTGGAATTAGTGGGGATCCAGCTGACACGCTCTAGAACATTATGGGTATGTCTACACTAGCCCCCTAGTTCAAACTAGGGAGGCTAATGTAGGCATTCAAAGTTGCAAATCAAGCCCAGGATTTAAATATCCCACGCTTGATTTGCATCTTCCCAGACAGTCGCCATTTTTCAAATTTACAAGTCCGGACTAACTGCCCGCATCTACACGCAGCAGGGACCCGGTAGTTCGAATTAAAGCCCCTAGTTCAAACTACCCGTTAAATCTCCTTGCAGGAGGAATTAACTATTTATTTAGTTATTATTTAGTTAATAAATTTAAATATTTATTAAATATTTAAATCCCAGGCTTGATTTGCATCTTCAAATGCCTACATTAGCCTCCCTAGTTTGAACTAGGGGGGTAGTGTAGACATACCCTATGAGATCAGCCTGATGGTCATCAGCTCCCCCTGGGCCACTCTCTAACTCCCCCTCAACATCTACCTGGCTCCACACTGTCTGCTGGTTCTCAGGGTCATGGTAGTCTGAACCCTAGGGCAGGGTGTAGAAGGTCTCCTCTTTGAAGCAAGGGCCCAGAGGTCCAGGCTAGTCTTCTGCCTCTCCAAGATCCTCAGGGCCCTCCTGGCTTGAGAGCTCAGGGCAGGCTTCTGCTTCCTCCAGTGACTGAGGCCCTACTGAGCTCCTGGGATGGGCTTTTATGCTCCCTGCCCCGCCCCTTGGCTTCTGTGGAGTTAAAGGGGCAGGATCCGGCTTGGCCCACCCAGGCTTAAAAAGGGGTTCTTCCCCTTCAGGGTCAGTGAGTGGCCACCCCTGCTCACTACAGAGTCTATTTCATCTTTAAGTTCCTTCAGAACTCTTGGTTGAATAACATCTAATCCTTATGAGTTATTACTATTGAATTTAGTGATTTATACCAAAACATCAGCCACTGATACCTCAGTATGGCACAGTTCCTCAGATTTGTCACCTAAAAAGAATGCCTCAGGTGTGGGAATCTCCCTATATCCTCAGCAGTGAAGACCAACATAAAGAATTAATTTAGCTTCTCTGCAATGGCCTTGCCATCCTTGAGTGCTTCTTTACCACTTTGATGTTATGTTCTTATTTTGTCACGTTTTTTTGTAGGTTTCACTGCAAATCAAAGTTATAAGGATAGATTTGAAGGATAATAATGGGTGTTTGTGGATAATAAGAATAATAAGGTCTGTGGATGTTTGTGGGAGTTCATCCCAAATCTGAGGGGCAGCATGGGAGAGAAAATGTGCTTGTTTGATAATTTAACAAGTGGGCAATTGAAGATGGCATTACGAGCTAGTCAGAGGGAGTCAACATTTCAAAAGTAAATGATGGATAAGGTAGGATGGTACTAAGCTGATTGGGCTTGAAAGTGAAGACAAGTAGCTTTTTCATATGAGAGAAGGTGCAGCCAGTGGAGGGATGAATAGAAAGTAGTGACATGGTCAAAGTGTGGAGCTAGGATCTTTGCAGTAAAACTGCATTTGTCAAGGCTAGACAAAAGGATGTTGCCAGCATTGTAATCAAGACATGTGATAAGTGAATGGATGAGATATTTAGCTATGTGAATAGATAGAAAAAGCCATATGTTAGAGACATTATGGCAAAAGAATAGGCAAGACAAGCTTAGCCTGGATGTGAGGAGTAGGAGAGAAGTCTGAGTTGAAGATGATGCCTGAAGGCCTGGCTTGACATGAGTAATTAAATATGTGGGAGGCCTCATTTCTTAGAAGACAGGATTAGGGAGGTAACTAGATTACCAGGCTGAAAATGGAAGGTTTGTGGTAAAATCAATAAATGGGTCAGTAAACTAAAAGACAGAATGTTTGAGCTAGCCAAGATAGCAGGAGGGAAATATTTGCTAAGATGATAAAAATGGACAAGCAAAGTTGGAAACATAAAGAGTAAAGCTGAACATGATCAGTTTATGTTGTACTGGAACTGATTCTTGCAAAATCCCCCAACCACTTCCAAAACATATGCTGCAATGTACAGAGATATGTAAATGTACATAGAGGAAGGGGGCTTTTGAGTAATCAATTCAAGTGTAGTCTGAGCCCATGCCAATAAAGAAGCCTCAGTGACAAGTTCAGAGTTGATCTGAGTTCTTGAGAACCAAGTGGGAAAAGTCTCAGAGGTTACTAGTAGATAAGATCTCAGGGGCTACCCTAACTACACCCCCATTATAGACCTGAGCAGCAAATACAATGTTGGTGTCCACAGTGATCAAGAAAGGAGGCTGGGAAAGTACTTGGAGGAAACATTAAGTGATCTCTTTTAGCCATGTTAAGCTTGAGCTAGATATCCAAGAGGAGATGACAGAGATAGTTTGAGATTTTAGTTTGGACAGAAGGAGACTAGCCTGGAGTAGAGCAATAGATTTGTGAGCACAGCACAGATAGGGTAGATGAACTGATGAAATTATCCAGAGAAAAGATATAGATTGAGAGAAGGAGGAGCCAAGAACCGAGCTATTTAAAACCCCACACGTTGTGGGAGAATGAACAGATCCTCCAGAGGACAAGCTAAAGGAGCAATTAGAGGGGTAGAAGGATGATCATGACAGGATAGAATCATGGAAGTTAAAGAAGGAGGACAGTTCAAGAGGAAGAGCATTATCTGGACAGGAGTGCTGGAACTGCTTTTGGGATGGGGATGCTGAACTGCACCCCTCGTTTAGACCTGTTGAGATTGGGTGGTCAACTCTCAGACTGGATGGACCAAACTTCATTGCTGCAAATGGCATCCAGTCTGCCCAATCCAGGAGAGTTGGCAATTGCCCCACACTGGAGCCACAGTTGGGGACAGCTGCCGAGCCATGGGTCAGTGGCAGGACCTTGGGGCTGGCAGGCCCAATGGGCTGCAGAGCCTGTGGCAGGGCCAGTGGGACCCCAAGGGCCAACAGGACTCTGGGAAGCTGGCAGAGCCCACGGCAGTAGAGCTCCAAAGGGCGGGCACAGTGTGTGGGGCCTGCAGAACCTGGGGAGGGCCGCCCAGAAATTGTTTCCTGGGCTTGGAGGAGCCAGCAGCGGGGCCGGTCCCCACGTGCAGTAAGTCGGGTGCAAAACTTGGGGTTGCTACAGCACCCCCCACAACGCCTACTTCCAACACCTGTGTGTTTGGAATAGTTCCCTGTCTGGATGCTTTATTCTGAAATAAAATTGACTTTATTCCAGAATAATTATTCTGCTTGCAGAGTGGAGTAATTTGTAGAGTAAGATAATTCCAAAGTCCCTGAAGGTTTGAGCTGTCAAACTACATGTCAGAATACTGGGGGTCTGGTAGGTTTAAAGGATTACTTTAATCTTTTCTAAATTCAACTCTCACATTTATTGGTGCTGGTTAATTCTCATTCTCTGAGGAAACTGCACCTGCAGCCAAAGGAAGGAAAGGGTTTCATGCAGTTGAATGTGTGTAACTGTATTTTGAAGAGCTGTGTACCCAGGCTTGAAAAGCAAATTCTAGGTACAACAAACCCATTAAGTGATTAAGTTGCTATTAGTAAGTAACCTTTTCTGTTTTGAAATATTGTGTACACACAGTATTATACAGCTATAAATGTGTCTGAGATAGGTAATACTACTCAGCAATTAAGTAGAGCTATTTGTTTCAGTGTTAACTCCTTTTCTGTGTTTTCTGAGGAAGTGCCTGGGCAATAGGAAAGGATTTGTTTGTTACAGTAGCTTGTATGGGTATGTTTCTAGCCAACAGAGAAGAGCTGTTCCTTTGAATTCTTTGTTCCATGTCCTAATTGAGCAGTTCTCAAACTTCAATGCACCGCTACATCCCTCTGACAACAAAAATTATTACATGACCCTAGGAGGGGGGACCAAAGTCTGAGCTTGCCGAAACGCAGTCACCAAAGTCAAAGCCCAAGGACTTCAGCCCTAGACGGTGGCATATAACCTGAGTCCTGCCATCCAGGACTGAAGCCAAAGCCTGAGCCTTGCTGCCCAAGAGTTGGAGCTCAGTCTCTGGCCCCAGCCAGTCTAATGCCAATTCTGGCAACCCCTTAAAACAGGCCTGTGACCCACTTTGGGGTCCTGGCCCACAGTTTGAAAACCACTGCCCTAATTCATAGCTGCCAATGTTTGTGCAGATCCATGTGTGATATTTTATGCAAATCTGCAGATATGAAAACAACTGAATTAGATGTGCATGTGTTAATTTGCATAGGAACATAAACTGTAGCTTAAGTTTACTACACCATTTCTCAAGCAATGGCAGAGATAAGACATGGAGCTTCATAAACATGACAGTGATGGCAGGGACGTGGGCACTGAAGGGTTTTTGGGGAGTAGTTTATTGTTGAGTAATGATTATTTGATAGGTGGGAGAATCCAGGACAGCTGAAGGTATTGGGGTAGTTAGAGGAAGCAGTGGTTGTGAACATGTTTAAGTTGTGGGGATGTTTAAGTGGAAGATGGAGAATAGTTAGTGGAATCTGGCCCCACAGATCTAGAACAGAGGCCTGCTGAGCAATTAACATCTCCAGGCTGTCACCCAGATGCAGCTATAACAAACCTGCATTTGACTTCCCACGACCCACTATGAACCATGCATGGAAAATTCCACCTGAAGAGTGTGACAGGCAACAGCTTCCATGGCTCTTTACCAGCTCCCTGCTCCATGTAAACCTAAGGTCGTTCCAGGAAGTATCCAGGAAACAGCATGGATCTTCTGTAGCAACCATGAGTGTTCTTGTTTTATATCTTGACCTTAGTTTGGACTTTGCCTCCTGACTTGAAACCTGACTTGTACTCTTACAAGGGATATTGACCCTAGCTTGGAACTAACTACCAAAGCCTTGGCCTCAGGTTTGCCCCTACTTTGGTGCTTGGCTCTGACTGCCCTTGTTGGGATCCTCACACCGAGGAAGATTATCAGCATGCTGATGTTATAAGTATTATAAACTAGATTGGAAAACAAAATTATCCCAGATAATTATCCCAGTGTATCTATGTGGGGAAGTTTATTGACACAGCAATGCTGCATTATGATGACATAGCTGTCCTGGCTTTTTTTTTTTAATCGTGCAGGCAGTCTGTAACTTATGAAGTGGTGTCTGTATGAGTAGCCTTTAAAGGTATATTATTAAAGATCGCCCATGAGAATAATTTAAACATTAACATTGTTAGTTATGTTACCGATCTAAGCTTATGAGAAAGGATAGGGACAAATATGTTATGATGATCTGAACAATCTACTATAAATAGACTGGACATTTCACCATTCCAAAAATGATTAGCCAGGTGACTAATATTGATCAAACATGGTAAAAAAAAAATCAAATATTTTAAAGCACTCGTTTATTTGAACAGTAACAAAAAAGAGATTTTATGGTTTCCAACAGGCTTAACCCTAAATAGATACTTATCACTAATTACAGGTTGGACCTCCCTGGTCCAGCACCCTCGGGACCTGACTGGTCCTGAATGAGGGAATTTGCCGGACCAGGGGAGGTACCCTGCTGCCAGCTTTCTAGTCTGCTGCTGGCTCCGCATTTGGCTCTGTCTGGTCACCCTGCTAGTGGCCCCAGATGAGCTGCCTACCGATGGTCCCAGTGTGACGGTGTGTCAGAGAGCCCCCAACCCTACACCCCCATCCACAGCCAGTTGTGACTCTCAACCAGCCAGCAGAGTAGAAGGTTTTATTGCTTCTCAGAGACACAGCGTAGCATAGGACTGATGTTAGCACAGACACCGAGAGCAGACTGCCTTATTCCTCTTGGCGGGGAAGGTCTCATGGACCCTGAACCCCCCTTTCCTGCTCCCAGTCTGCTCTCCTCATCCTACCCAGCCGAGACTAATCCACAACCCCCCCAGCCACTGCTCACTCGCCCCAGGTAGCCCCGCCTCCTCCATTGTCTTCCTTTCAGGCCCAAGGTGCTATGTGCTGTCACCTGGGCCTCAGGATGTGAGAGGCTGCACGTACTTCCCCAGTGAGTCACACCCAGCCTCCCCCTCCTCATTCAGCTAGTGCTGCAGGGCCTGGGTAAATTGAGGCATGCACACACCCACACAGTGTCACTACAGAGCAGTATAGGACAGTAGGATCACATATAACCCCATAAGACAAACGGTGAATGCAACACCAGAGCGAACATAGGATTACAAAAGTAGACAGCACCCCCACTATGTCATACCCAGATCGGCGAGCTGCTGTGCAGCCCTGACCCAGCTCCTCTGCCAGGCTGCCGTCTTTTCCCCCTCCACGCCCCACTCTCCCACCAGGCTACCACAGCCCCGTCCCCTTGCCGCATTGTCATGTCCCTAGATCCGGCTCCTCTACTGGGCTGCCACATGGCCCCAGCTTCTGCTCCAGTTCCCTGGGCTGCCACATGACCCTGTCTCCCCTGCTGGGCTGCTGCTCAACCCCAGCCCCAGCTCCCTTGCTGGCCCCCCTGCTCACACAGCCCCGGCTCCCCTGCCGAATTGCTGCTGCAGTCAGGCATCCAAAGACTCCCAGCAGCCAGTCCTCTTGCTGCCTAACTCCTGGCCACCGGGGCTCTCTGGTCCAGGAACATCTGTGGTTCAGCCAGACCAGAGAGTCCTGGTTTAGGGAGGTCTAACTGGTACACAAAACCAAGTTATTTAACTGAGTTACTTTAACCCAAAATAAATCAAATGCAGCTCTAAAAAACCTGAAAGAGCAGCACTATTGTATAGATAAAGGTAGGCTGCTGCCTGAGTTGGGCCATTCTTGTTGGAATATTTGACAATATTTGACTCTGATGAATAATAGGCAGTCAACTGACTCATTAATTGACCTTATTGGCTTGCCAAGCCCAGCTGTGAGTGACATTTCACGTTGGTGCCATGACTGAGAGAACACATAGAAGAGCACCATCACTTTTACTTCCCAATCTGAACTTTGTAGCCCCAAGGACTTGCAGTGGAGCTCAAAGGGGTATCTGAGAGAGGGAGTCAATTCTGTGGAAGCCAGCAGGGCATTAATCCTTATGGAGGGGACACCCACACCAGTCCAAAGGGGTTTGCAAGCCCCGCTGACAGAGGAGAATATCATCTAAACTTGCGCATGGAAGAGGAGCCACCAGAGCACATATGATCATATTTTTAAACATCTGTACTATCTACTGTGAGTGGGGCCTCATTTTAGCATCTCAAAGAAGAGGAGAGCTCTACTTTTTTCTCCCAGTTTAAGCCGCAACTATCATTCCTAAATGTTTTCCAGTGTTTTTCATATAAAAATTAAAAGGAGTAGTTAGTTTAAATTAGAAGGAAGTGTGAAATGCCTGCACGTTGCATGGAAACTTTTTAAAAACCACCATAATAGAGGCTCAGACTAAATGCATACCCCAAATAAAAGAAAGAGGACCAAAAAATGCAACCATGGCTAAACAGAATAAAAGAGATGGTTAGAGACAAAAAGATATTTAAAAATTGGATATCAAATCATATTAAGAAAACAAAGGAACATAAACTTGGGCATGTCAAATGTAAAAGTACAATTAGGGAAACCAGAAAAGAATTTGAAGAGCTTCTAGAAAAGACACACATCCTCTCTCTTATTTTTTAACATACAGCTGAAGATGTAAGCCTGCCAAATAATCACTGGAGCCACTGAAAGATTGAGGTGCTAAAGGAGCCCTCACTAAAGGAAGACACCACCACTACAGAAAAATTAATGAATTCTTTGCATCAGTCTTTACAGCAGAGGATGTGAGGGAGAGTCCCACACATGAGCCATTCTTTTTATATGACAAATCTGAGAAACTATCACAGACCGAAGTGTCACTGATAAACTAAACAGTAATAAGCCATCAGGATCAGATAGTGCTCTCCCAAGAGTTCTGAAGGAACTCAGATTTGAAAGTGCAGAACTATGAACTGTAGGAACTATTGCTTAAATTAGTGCTGGGGGGGCCTGGATACAAAGTGGGTGGACCACAGCCCACTGAGGCTACATAGCTACATCCCTGCGGAAGAGACATGAGCCTTACAATTCAATCCACAGAAGCCAGTTGTGGGGGCGTATGTGCTCCCCATCACAGGCGGGAGCCTCTTCCTGAGTGGGACACTGCCTGATTGGCCATGAAGTAGCTGGCCGTCTCTACAGTTCACGAAATAATCTTAGTCTCCGGGGAACCCCGAGCCCACAAATGATCTTGTCCCCCTGGATCATGTGACCTAATGGCCCCAGTCAGTCAGTAAGGAACTCCCAGTTCAAGGCAACATGGCACACTGGCTAGAGTTAATAAGGAGCCCTCACTTCAGGGCAGCATAGCCCATTGGCTAGAGTCAATGAGGAGCTCTCAGTTCAAGGCAGGACAGCCAACTGGCTGGAGTCAATAATGTTGGGGCTAATGCCCTTGTAGGGGAACCCGGGCCGACCCTGCTTCACTAGGTCCCAACCCAGGACCCTGTGAGCAGCAGCACCGCCTGCCACTCCCTCAGTGGTGAATCTGCCCGAAACATGCCGAGTGTATCTGGGTGCGAGGGGCTGCTTCTGCACCTTTCCTGGGTTACTTCCTACTGCTGTGGTCAGATCCACGTCCCATGTGGCTGCTCGGTCTTCCGTGCCTCTGGCAACAGCTTCTCTCTGGAACTCAGTGGGGGTTTCATTGCGGCCATCTCCCTGGTCTCCAGTTCCCATCGCCGGGGTTACTGGCTGCAGCTGCTCAGGAGCTCTGGCTGGAGGTCCTTCTTCCCTGCTGGCCAGCCCAGACTGAGCTGCTCTGCTGTCTTTTTTACAGCCCCAGCATTTGGAGCATGCCCAGTCTGGGAGAGAGGGCGGGGCTTCCTCCGCTCACAGGTTCTTAATCCCACCTGTTACAGTTCGGGGTATGTGCTCCCCATTATACCAGCATGGAAAGCAGGGAGTTGCCTAATCTAGCCATTGGGGGATGCCAATGATAGGGATATGACCTAAGCCTCACACCTCTCTTAGGGTATGTCTACACTACAGTGCTATTTCGAATTAACTTATTTCGAATTAGTTAATTCGAAATAAGCTAATTCAAAATAATGCATCTAGACCCAAAAACTAATTCGAAATAGCGTTTTTCTAATTCGAAATAGCGTGTCCACATTGAGTGGACCCTGAATCGAAGGTAAGGCTGGCCGGAACCAGTGCCAAAAGAGCATCAGGGTCAGACTTAGTGTGTGGGGATGCTGCCTCAGGCTATCTGAGGTCTGTGCTTAAAGGGACCCAACCCCCCATCCCGGACAGTTTTCAAGTTTCTCTGCTTGCTGGTCCACCTCGCTGAGGGACAGCAAAGCATTTGTGTCTCAGAGTGCTCTGCTTGCCCTCACTCGGGACACCACGGTACTCTGCAACATGGAACCAGACCTGTCCCTGGGCACGCCGGTGCATCTCGTGGGGTCGTTGCCATCAGCCCAGCTGCACTTGCTGCAGGCTGCCATCCGGGAGGTCCATCGGGGGGCTGTCAGGATCCAGGAGGCCCTGCGGGAGAGCGTCCACCCCAAGGAGCCCTCAGAGCCACACCGGTCCTCCCCACTGGGGGCTCGTGCCCCATTCCTCCCTCTCATCCTTCCACTTACCCTTCCCTAGCCCCCCCTTCCTGATGTCAAATAAAAGACATGTATTTTCAAAATAGAAACTGAGTTTATTTAACACAACTGGGGAGGGGGAATGAAACTCTGGGGAGACAGGGGAAAGGAGGTGGGAGAGGGGAAGAGAGAAGGTGGGAGAGGGGAGGGGGAAAACTGGGAGGAGGGAGCTGGAAGGGGGAAGTGAGGGGAAGAAGGGGAAGGGGAAGCTCAGGGTTCAGGGGTGGGGGTCTCGCCGTTCCAACCACCTCCCAGCACGGCAGGGGAGGGGGCCTCGGTGTCCCCGGGGATGGGGAGGAGGGTGTGGAGGATGAGGTGGGGGGTGTGGACATTGAGGAGGAGGGTGTGGAAGTTGAGGAGGAAGCAGTGGGAAGGGGGGGCAGGAGTGGGAGGAGGAACAGTAGTTGGGGGGGCAGCAGGCGCAGGACCGGCACAGGGCACCATGCTCTGCAGCAGGGCCTGCAGGTTAGAGTTCATCGCTTGGTCCTCAGCAAGCTGCTCCCAGCAGAGCTGCAGGTTCTTCAGCATCCAGGCCTGGATGGTGCGGTGCAGGGCTCACAGGGCCCCCAGGTGCTGGTCCCAGTACTCCTGCCGCGTGCTGGTGATCCGGAGCAGGCCGTGGGTGCGGGAGCATGTCCCGGGCAGGGTGGTGCACCCTGCACGGGCAGCTGATGCAGCTGTAGAGAAAGAAGAGAAGTGGTCAGTTCTCCCCTGGGGACACAGTAGATGATGCCCAGCCCCCCCAGTGATGTGAGGGCGACCATGGCCTGCACCGTCAGAGCTGCTGTGCTTGCAGAGAGGCCATGGTCAGGATGTCTGGCTCTCCCTGGGAGTGGGAGCTGCCCCAAGACCACACCCATACCCCTGTGCCGTGTATAGTGTGACCGGGGGGCGGGGGGAGATGTCCCCTGCCTCTGTGTAGAGGGGGCGTGTGAAGGGAGAGTGTCCTGCTGGGTCCCGCCCTGGGGTCGGGAGCGTGTTAGGTCTCTTCACACATGCATGTGCCTATTGGGCCACGGCCCCCTGGGTGTCACGCAGCTGGAGCCACCTGCCCAAGGGTGGCATGGCACGTGCTCGCACGTGCACGGGTGGCTGCGTGATCCGTGGGAGGCATGGCCCACGCGTGCGGGTCCCTGGTCTCCCTCCCCACCTCCCGTCCGGGTAGGGAACACTACTGGCACTTACCCGGTATGGCCTCCCTGGGCGACCCTGCCGACTCTGGTGCCGGAACAGCTGGCGGTGGCCCCTCTGGTGTGCCTGGGTCAGGGCCCTCCGGTCCCGGCTTGCTGCCTCCCGGGCTGGCGTGGACCACCCCATCCCCCAGGAGTCGGTTGAGGACGGGGAAGTAGGGGCAGGTGGCAGCCCCTGCTACGGCGCCGCCCCTGGTGGCCCTAGCATACGCCTGCCGCAGCTCCTTAACTTTCATGTGCACCTACTCCTGGGTGTGCCTGTGTTCCTTTCTGGCCATGGTGGCTGCTATGCGGCCGTAGACGGCTGCGTTCCTCCGCCTAGTGCGGAAATCATGGACTTTGGGGGCCTCCCCCCAAACCTCAATGAGGTCCATGATCTCCGCCCTAGTCCATGAGGGCACATGCCATCTATGGCCCCTGGCTGGCCCCTCGGTGCTGGGGAACTGGGCGGGGGACGGCTGGCTGGCACTGGCTGCCTGGCTCATCCTGGGGCCACAGGGTCAGGGGCAGAGACTGCTGGCAGGCCTGGCTCTGGCAAGTGCTGTCTGGCCAGAGTCTACCCCTTTAAGGGCCCCGGGGATGGGGGAGAGGAGAGGAGTTTTCCTTGTTTGGCCCAGAGTGGCCACCAGGGGGAACTGGGAAGGGCTGGAGGCCCCCTAATTCGAAATAAGTGTCTACACAGCACTTATTTCGAATTAGCTATTTCGAATTAGGTGTTATTCCTCGTAGAATGAGGTTTACCTAATTCGAAATAAGGGCTCCGCTATTTTGAATTTATTTCAAAATAGCGGTTTGTATGTGTAGACAGCTATTACAGTTAATTCGAAATAACGTCTGTTATTTCGAATTAACTCTGTAGTGTAGATATACCCATAGAAATTGGCACCTACACATGAGTAATAGCCAGGTGCCTGTCTCTGCTTACTGCAAGAGTGCTGGAGCTAGGTGTGTGGCAGCATCCCCAGCTTGAAGTGGTTTACATCATAAGCAGCTTTGTTCTATGACTTTAGCACCCACACTATAAAATGGTTCCAACTCAGGGTCTAGTCCAGGGTGGGCAATAATTTTTGATGGGGGCCACTCAAGATTTTGGCAAGTGGTCAAGGGCCACTCTTTTCCATGGTATTAATGGAGGAGGTGCGGGGTCTGTGATGGAGGTTGGGTGCAGAAGGGAGCTTGGGGTAAGGGATTGAGGTACAGGAGGGAGAATGGAGTCCAGGAGGGAGTTTGGGCCAAGGAGGCAGTTGTTATCTAGGGCAGGGAACTGGGTGCAGGGTTTTGGGATGTGACCTAGGGTTGGAGGGGATTGTGATCTTGGGCAGGATATTGAGGTGCCAGATCTGGGAGGACGTATGGGTGCATGCAGAGTAGCAGGGCAGAGTGGGGGATAGAGGAGGGTTGGGGAAGGGAGGGGCTGAGGTGCCAGAGGCAGGTTTTCGCCAGGAGACTTACCAGCCTGCCTGCCTGTGCTTAAAATGGCTTGCAGAGCTTAAAATGTTTCTGCCTGATCGGCCATGTGCTTGAGTGAGTGAGCAGGAGGGTTGTGCTTTGTGACTCCCATTGGCCAGTGTCTGTCCAGAAATCGGCCAATGGGATTGTGTTGGGGGCAGGAACAGCATCTGAATCTTCTCCCCCTCCCTTCTGGACTCAAAGAGAAAACACACCACAGCTGTGTTTCTGGGCGGCATGCAGGGCAAGCAGGGGAGCCTGCCTGCAGTTCCTCACTGCTCTGTGGGCCAGATCTGGTGGCTTGGCGGGCCAGATTCAGTCTGCGGGCTATATTTTGCCTAGGCCTGGTCTAGTCCCCTCCCTCCAAACACTCATTCATTATTTACCCACAGTGGAACAGCTTCAGCAGGAGAGACTGATGAACATCAGGACAACCCATAGGACAGCACTCTTGCAATTGCAGTAAGAGGTGGAAGACCCCCTATTCAAATCAACACCTCCAGTAGGCAGGGTGGAATTGAACCTGGGAGGGGTGTGCTAATCACTGGCTAGAAGATATGATAGACACTACCTCTTCTTCCTCCAGCCAAATTTTGAATTGGACCTGATCCAGCAGGTGGTGTCTGAGGATGCCTACTGGCTAGGTAATCTTCTTCCTAAATGGCATGTGTTACCCAATCATCCCCTGGTTCCCAAATCACTCTAGGGCTTAGGCAGGAGAGAAGAGTCAAGATGACAAGAGTGAGTTGGGAGTGCATAGACACAGAGACCCAGGGAACTTTTTCCCTGAAAGCTTAGATGCCAAGTGAGTTTAGGCACTTCCATGGTTCCGCAGTTTTGTGAATCACAGGAGAGTCTAAACCTGGGACTTAAACATTTAAACGCGTGACAGAGTTTATCCACACATCCATGCAGTGTAGACTATGGGAACATGAACTGCAGCGTACATAAGAACATAAGACCATAAGAATGGCCATAATGAGTCAGACCAAAGGTCCATCTAGCCCATTAACCTTAGGCTAGAATAGCCCAGTGTCCTTAGCAGAAGACATGCCACATTATGTTCCAGGTATAAGCCAATTTCACTTATTAATGGTGATATCAAAATATTGGCAAGAGGTCCAGCAATGATGCTGAAGCAAGTTTTGGGTTCTGTCATAAGCCCAGATCAAGTTGGGTTTTTGTCACAGCTTTGATGCAAATGATCAAAAGTTTAGAAGTGGAATATGATGACCCAGATCACAAGCCTTAAATGCAGAAAAGGCTTTTGAGATAGAAGCAGTTGGAGATATATATTTTATACCCCACAAAAATTTGGACCCAAATTTAGTTCTTGGATCCAGCTATTATATTGTCAACCAACCTCTTGTATCACAATCAGGCTATGTCTACACTACAGAGTTTTTTCGGAAAAACAGCTGTTTTTCCGAAAAAACTCTGTGGAGTGTCCACACCTCAAGCGTAAAAAAATTCAAAAGAACAGAGGAGTTTTTCCAGTGTAGGTATTCCTCATTCTATGAGGAAGAACGCCTTTTTGCAAAAGAGCTCTTTCACAAAAAGGTGTGTGTGGACGGAGAAGAGGGTTTTTTTGCACAAAAAGAGGAAAGAGGAAAAAGCACAGGTGCCCTGGTGGCCATTCTGTGCATAGCAATCAGTGCTTACTTTCGAGAGAGCGTCCATGCAGTCTGGATGTTCTCTTTCACAAAAGCGCATCGCTTTTTTTATGCGCTTTTGCAGTGTGGACGTGCTCTTGCGCAGGAAGTTTTTGCAGAAGATCTCTTCCGATAAAAGCTTCTTGCGCAAGAAAGCCTGCAGTCTAGACATAGCCTCAAAGACATGGCCTTGGAAACACTTCTAGGGTAGTATGCAAGGGTGCCTGCTGTCTTCATTATTTTTTTTATTTGGTTCTTGAGCCCTTGGCAATAGCTGTATGTAATAATCCATATATCCAAAGCACACAACCTGATTTTATGAAGTATAAATTGATATTATATGCAGATGATGTCCTTTTGCATATATCTAAACCAGACATCACTGTTGCAGCCCTCCTGTCAATAATTCAAAAACTCAGAACCATACAAAATAAATTGGAAAAAATCAGAAGCATTGAAAATTACTTGAGTGTCTTATATTGTGGCTTTTACTCAGATGATTTTCCTTAGGAACCTGAAGATATGATCAAAGAAAGATTAAATGTGAATAAAAGAGTTTATTATTTTACTAAAAAAAAGTGTATACCTGTAATATTATGAACAATCTTGTTTTTTCACCCCAAAAATTTAAACAAATAGCAATCACTCAAGTTAGGGATAAAGGCATAATAAGCGGAACAGTTTAACATGAAGGATTTAATATATTTTAAAGACTAACTGATCATAGATCAATGCCAATAAATATAGAACAATGAGTCTTTATCACACAACATGTGCGCTTCATAAAATCTGAACTGTAAAAAGTCTAGTAAAAGAAGATGCCCGTCCATGTTTTATTAATGAAATGATGAGAAACAGAAAAGGGGGAGGAAATGAATTTCAATGTATTGTATGATGAATCTTTCATACAAACCAGTGTTCTTCATGAAATATGAAGAATAATTAGTTAAACTGGCAAATTATGGGCTGGCTATGCATTTTGTGATACATTGGAGACTTGACAGCCTGCACTGGCTAAGCAAAAATAATAATCCTGTTATATAGCCAGTTAAACCCTAATGAGCACTTGTCTATCAAAAACATCACTTTATTTCTCAGAAAATGAACATTATATTTCCTCTTTTTTGATGAGTATGAAACTATATCTTTCAGATGACAAGAAATTCTTGAAGTGTATTTTGTGGGCCTTGTTAATGAATATTTTGCTTACAGGGCTTTCTTTTCTTTTACTATGATTTTCTGTTGGAGATTTTATTGGACCCAGGCAATGTGCAGAGCCTCTCTGGTCCCCTGTATGCCTACAAGCTACAGGGTCCTGCTGTCCACTTTTACTGAGGACCATGTGGAGTCAGGGCAGGTAGGGAGTCTGCCTTAGCCCCAATGTGCTGTCAACTGGACTTTTAATGGTTCGGTCAATGGTGCTGACCAGAGCTCCCAAGATCCCTTTTTGACTGGGTGTTCCAATCAAAGAGAAGATGCCTAGCCACCCTATTATAAAGTTGTCCCAGGACCAAAAGACAGACCTGTCCAGTCTTTGATGTATGCAGATAGAGCTGGAGAAAGCTGTGTTGACACGGGGTTGAAAAGCTTAGGACTAAGAAGTTTCTGTTGTGAGGTCTGTGTCCAAAAGCCTATATCACTTATGGAGACTGTCATCTGGATCCAATCTCACTGAAAGCTAGAGAGATAGCAATTCCAGTCCCAGAATGAGTAGATGACTATCAGGCTCAAACTGCATTTGCTGAAGAGTTTGGGAGAATGCTCACAGGAGTCCCGGTGACATACATACCCTTCAGAAGCAACACTGAAGAGTCGGAGAAGTCATCCCAGTGAAAAAAAAAAACAACTGAGGGTAGTGTGTGTGCATGCTGCAGTATACTTTCTACTGAAAGTCATATTACAGGCATGTGTATGTGAAAAAATATCAGTAGAATTACTGCATAGTAGTTGTTCAAATGCTGATTGCAAATTATGTAACCCTCCTGCTAGGTGGAGTCAACAGCAACAAAAACCAGGTTTAGTGACTAGGGGTTTCTCTTAACACAAAATGGAACCAGCTCAAGCCCCCACCTATTAATCTGGGAAAATGAAACACCATCCTGGCACCTCTAGGAGGCTTCCCAACAAGCACCAAGGGTATGTCTACACTAGCCCCTAGTTCGAACTAGGGAGGCTAATGTAGGCATTCGAAGTTGCAAATGAAGCCCGGGATTTAAATATCCGGGCTTCATTTATCTTCAGCGCCGCCATTTTTAAATCCCCTTAGTCGAACTCCGTGCCCGGCTGCAGCGACGCGGGTAGGTAGTTTGAATTAGGATCTCTAATTGAACTACCGTTACTCCTTGTGGAACGAGGTGTACGGTAGTTCGAATTAGAGATCTAATCGAACTACCTACTCCGTGCCGCGTGTGGCAGCAGTTCGGACTAAGATTTAAAAATGGCGGCGCCAGATGCAAATGAAGCCCGGGATATTTAAATCCCGGGCTTCATGTGCAACTTCGAATGCCTACATTAGCCTCCCTAGTTTGCACTAGGGGGTTAGTGTAGACATACCCCCAGTGTTTAAAAAACCCAACAAGCCCACACAACATATTCAATTAAAAGGGAAAAAGAGGACCCAACTTTAATTTGGGAAAACACAACCACAATTAAAAGAGCCTGTGGCCACAGGCAAACACCCACTCTACAGTAGATTGAAACTTCCAAAGTGCAAGGTAAGACTGAGGCAAAGAACACTGCCCAGCAAAGAAATGTCCCTTAACATGCCATTCCCACTCCCTGCTCTACACCCCTTTTACAGTTGACAGTCATTGGTTAGCAAACATCCAGACTTCAGAAATGCATTCATACAGGTTCACTTCCCACCTGGGGGAAGGTATTGTTCAATCCCTCTATTGCTGCCATGTCCTCTGTAACAAGTGCCCAGCTGTTACTGTCTCTCTCCTGCTGCTGCTGTGCACAGCTGAGATTCCACCAGTGAACCCAGCTGTTAGTGATTTCAGCAGGTAGTGGGAACCTCGCAGCCAGCTTTTTGCTGCAACACTGTCCACTCAGAAGATGTAAGGCTTAGCACCTAAATCTGCTCAGCAGTGATACAGCTCCAGAAATCAATTAGAAACAGGGATTCCTAACTGAATCAAATCAGCTCTGTCATTAAACCCTGGAGACAGGAAGGTCAAATGGCATCTAGGACACATTGAGCAAACTCCATGGGTATGTTTACACTTCACTTAGACACACACGGACAGCCCATGCCATCTGGCTCATGATAAGGGGCTGTTTAACTGAAGTCTAGAATTTCAAACTTGGTCTGCAGCCCATGCTCTGGGACCCTTCCCCCTCACAGGGCCCTAGAACTCAGGCTCCAGTCCAAGCCAGCTGGCATGGAGGAGCCATGGGTTTAGTGCAGAAATACCACCAGACAGGATCACCTCTTCTCCCTGGATTAGGCTCTGCTTAGCAAGTGAGATTCAGTTTAGGGCAGGGGTCTCAAACTCCCAGCCCACAGGCCAGTCCTGGCTGGAGCGATTATACAATCTGGCCTGTGACTCCCAGCAGGCCGGGTTGGGGATGGAGCTGTCCATTACCAGCTCCAAGGCCCCTTCCTACCAGCATTGCCCCACTCTTCCCACCATGAAATCCTGTCCCCCAAAGCACATGACTGGGGGTTTCACTGGGGGGGGCGGGGGGAGCTGGTGCTGCACGGTGGCTGTGGTATCCTCCCCCTGCACTCCCCACAGCAACAGGAGCCATAGGGGAAGTGCAGCACACTGGCCAGGTGCACATACATCATCTATGTCCTTCCCAAAAATCCTGAGTTAGCTGGGATGCAGGAAGAGAGGGGCAGTTAAGACTTAGATGCTACTCTAAGTTATATCAATGTTAACCATGCTAGAAGAATTCTCAGGTACCCTTTTAGGATAGCTTTAAATTTTTTTTGCAACTCTAGTGGCAATAGAGGTCAATAGTGTTGGCCAGTATCTAGCCCCTTGTGTCTTACAAGTTATCTTTGAGAGAAAAATGGCTGTCTTCTTATCGCATCCTTGGTAACACGAATGTTGTGGAAAAAATATGTATTTCATCACCCGAATTATTTCTTTTCCTTTGGGGTTTGCTTTGTCACATGAATGTCCATTTTATACCTAAAATGTCTCAGTGTACTCATTCTCAGTATGTCCTTCTTGTTCTTTAATCCCCTTGCTGCTCCAATCCACAATTTTTAAACAGACAGCACAAGGGCCCTAATTTTATTAATAGCCTTCTGTCAATGTAGTAGCTTGTTCCATTATAGTAAAATAGTATTATAGTAAAATATTGCTACATAATTTATACAGTACTTTTCATAATTGCCTGCAACAAAGCTCTTTTTGTTGGATAATGGTGTCTAGAAAGTAATGTTGGATTTAAAGAATATCAGATTATAAGTCTGTTGAAGACAGGAAGAGCACAAAGAAATCTTGTTTAGTTAATGCTTACAGAAAGCTTATGCCCTAATAAATCTGTTAGTCTCTAAGGTGCCACAGAACTCATTATTTTATCATCTGTCTTGGTAAGAGAATGGAGGCTATTTAATAAATATTCGAAGGGTGATCATGCTCCAGAGGTAGTATTGTATTACAGAGACTGTTGAGGATACTGAAAGAGGGACTGTAATTAGGAATAATGGGATGAAACTAAGTAATACTATTAATCATGGATATGGGACACAAGGGGGTTGGGGACTTACTCCCATAATCTTTTAGGCAAGATGTGAAGAGCCACATAGTATAGCTGTGATTGATGGATTTATTGACTTCTTGCTAGAGGGGATGGAGATAGGTAAGAATTATTAGGCCTCTGGGTTTTAGGAGGAAGTGAAGGAAATGGGATTTGACTTGGGAGAGAAATTCACAGATAGCAGGTTACACTCTTATGCATGGGAGCCCAGAGATAGGGCTTACCCAGTCAAGAAAATGCATATGGAGCAGGTTATGTTCCTGGGTAGGATATCCTGAAATAGGACCAATTAGGCACTTCAATAGAGGCCAAGATGGTGGAAAAGTGGTTAGTTAGCAAAGAAAGGAGAAGCTAGGAGGATCTGTGAGGAAGCCAGAGGCCTGAGAATCAAATGGAGGTTGTATGAAGCACAGGGGTTTTCGAAGCTATTGTGTGAAGCAATGCAAGGGATTTTCGAGGTACATAACACAGGAAAAGAGCAGCATGTCTGAAGCAGTAGATCTAGCTGCTTACCAGAGGGTTCCTGGACTGGAACTCACAATAGACACTGGGGCTGGGTTCCCCCACCAAGCCCTAAGGAAGGGCATACAAGATCAACAGTGCTGTGTCTGTAGCTGTCAGTGAAATATCTGCCTACTTATCCCCACTCTTCTTTAGAAGATGTTGCAGATGTTGCAGATGTCTCCTGGTCCTCCAAAACATACATACCTCAGAAGATCATACAGCAACTTCATGCATCACTACAGCCCTCTGTGCCCAGCAAATGCCATTGTGTGTGAAGCTGCATAGCATCTTTGCTCTTTAAAGGTTCCCCAACATTGAGCCCTTTGTCATAATACATATTTTGTTTACACTTTGTTGCTTATATACATCTAGGTCATTATTGCTGTTAGAACTCAGTGCTAAGTTGTGAGTCTAGTTCTCAACTTCCTGCCAGTCTCTCTGCATGTGACAGTCATGAATCATTTTATTCTCTCTGCTTCAGCATAGCCAAATATGGATCATATGGGAGTCAGTGGCCTTTTTCAAAAGTTTTCCTTTTCACACCATTTGCTACAGGATCATTGGACTAAGGATATCTAGGACTCAAAATCACATGCTTAAACCCATACTCTAACAAATTTAAATTTATGACCAGACTACAGACCACCAGGCATGCTATCCTTAGAGATTCCCTGCCTGGGAAATATATATTTCATGCACATTACATATTTTGATGTTGTATTTTGTCATAACTTCTGGTAATGAGAATACTCATATAACATCAAAATAGTCTTTACCACTATATGCAAATAAATACACCAAATTTAGACCATGCTAACCATTCTTTGTTTAAGTGGATTTTTGACATGACTTATTTCAAGTCAAACAAAATTGATAGTAAGTTGATTTTGGGCATTGAATCATTTTTCAAAATAAAAGCAAAGGGCTGGATTCACAAGGGGACTTGTGCACCCGCTGGTATTCATACAACCAATGAGGCACAAATGGTGTCCCTCTAGTGGTTAGAGTGCTCATCTAAGATACAGAGAATGCATTTAGAATCCCTGCTCTGAAATTGTGACTCAAGTCTCCCCCACTCGCAGGTGAAGGCCCTGGCCACCACACTATTAGGTATTCTGGAGTAAGTTACACTTAGTCTCTCCTGTTGAAACTGTTCCACTTTCTATAAACAAAGAGATATGGAGAGAATATTTGTCAGTGCTATCAGAAAAAAATTTTGTACAGGCACCAGTACCTAAGTAAGAATAGATTTTGGCCCAAAGGTCTTAATGAAAGGCTTGGTCTAAATTTGACTGAAATCAATAGGAGTCTTTCCATTATTTCAGTGGGCTTAGAGTCAGGTCCTAAGCCTAATAATTGTATTCAAGACAATAGAGTTACTACATTCTTAAAAGCTTCAGAGGGGTAGCCGAGTTATTCTGTAACTAGAAAAACTTATTCATTCATTGTTTAAAAATGAATCGTCTAGTAGCACCTTAAAGATGACATCTGAAGAAGTGGGTTATGCCCACGAAACATACCATCTACATGTTTTGTTAGTCTTTAAGGTGCTACTAGACTACTTGTTGTTTTTTAAGTTTTACATTCTTAAACTGGTATAACTGAGAGCAAAACTTTATTCATGAGATGCAGATTCAAAGTGGATCACTAACTACAATACATGAGTTGTCTAAAGGTACGTCTAAACTACATCCCTCTTTTGAAAGAGGGATGTAAATTAGACATATCAAAATTGCAAATGAAGCTGGAATTTGAATTTCCCGTGCTTTATTTGCATAATTGCATCATGGCGTTTTTTCGAAAAACGCTATTTCAAAAGTGAAACCACGGTCTAGACGTGGTTCTTTCAAAAAAAGAAAAGCCTTTTTTGAAAAATCCTGTAAACCTCATTTTTTGAGGAGTACGGGATCTTTTGAAAAAGGCTTTTCTTTTTGAAAGAACCGTGTCTAGACTGTGGTTTCACTTTCAAAATAGCATTTTTTTAAAAAAACGCCATGATGCAATTATGCAAATAAAGCATGGGAAATTCAAATCCCGGCTTCATTTGCAATTTTGATATGTCTAATTTACATCCCTCTTTCAAAAGAGTGATGTAGTCTAGACATAGCCTAGGTTTCAGCTATCTCTAAGGCTCTGCCTACACTGGTAAGGTTTGGTGAAAAAAATGCTGTTGACATGCAAAAGCCACCAAAAGTAAAAACTGGTCAAACCAGTTTTTCTGCCTCCCATTCTCGACATTTCATGAACATATTGCTAGTGTCCCACAGTGCAATGTTGTGCGAATGCAGAATTGATCCCTGCACCTCTTGGGATTTTCTCATAGCTTTGTGATCTCTGCATACTGAGGAATGTCGAAACAGCACAGCAGTGTCTCCAGTCCTCCCCCTGCAGCACCAGTCTGCCTGCCACTGTGCTCTTCGTGAAGGCAGAACAAAAGCATTCTAATGATTTGCTGTTTGTTTCCCAAATGGAGCGGCTCATTCAGTTATCAGATACTTCCTGGAGCTTTGGAGAGGGAGGGACGTATGTCTGCAGGGCAGCCGAGATCACAAAACACTGTGCACATCCATCAGGGCCGGCATTGTGGTATACTTATGGAAACCAGTTATCTCAGCAAAACAAACAGTCCACACTGGCTCTTTGCTGACAATAAATGAAGAGGAAAAGACAAAAATCTCTCACAGTGATGGAAGTTTTTTGTTGCTAAAACTGGATGTTTTTCCCCCAACAAAAGCCCCATAGTAATGGCAGTTTTTGGCAACAAAATGTGCCAGTGTAGACAAGCCCTAATGAGAACTTACTGTATTGTTCCTAATGGGAGAAAATGGAAAGGGGATGTGTGACATTGATAGTGTCAGTATAAGCAGGTTGAGACAGACAAGAACGTAATACAGATCGGATGCATCTACACTGCACCGTAACTCGAAATAAGATATGCAATTTGAGCTATGTAAATTGCATATCTTATTTCTATGCTATTTTGAAATAGCTTATTTTGTCATTTGGCGCTGTCTACATAGCACCAAATTTTGAAATAAAGCACTATTCCAAAACATCCCTTACTCCTTGTAGAATGAGGTTTACAGGGATGTTGGAATAGTGAGCCTGAAATAATGGGCTTGCTTTGAAGACGCGGGATAGCTATTTTGGGATACAATGTAGACACACCTATACTGTTGGTGGTTGTGCTTTGGAGTTACTAGCTTAATTCTGAAGCTCTGCACTGAAGATGGCTTTCACTTTTGTTTTTTTAACTAAATTGCAAAATCAGAACATTGTGGCAGACAGAAAAACGAAACCATATATAATTCTCCACTAGATGGAGCTCTGAGCTAGAGTCATAGAAGATGTTCTTTATGGAATCAAAAATGACGTTTTTACTTTCACCCATCTCTAATTTTTATCCTTTGCTAATATAATGCAGCTTGGTTTTATACATTATTCATGGAACAGAAGGATGGTGCTCATTTTAATGATTTAGATGTTTTTTATTATTATTTTGCTGTGTAGACTTTGGAAGACATTCATTTGGATTCTATTTAGAATACAGGAAGTTGCCCAAAACTTGGATGTGAACCCTAATTTACTGAAATCCTTGTAAGGCTGAAAATATTTATTGCTGGCATTTATTGCTCCTGAGAGAGTTGGAGAGAGAAAGAAAGAGAGGACTATAACTTGAGCCAAAAGTACAAGTAACATATGTTGTACTCATCATCAGCTTGCTGTGTGAGTGCAACAGCAGGATAATCTGCATATGATCAGTTCTGCCTGCATTAGAAGGTACCTCATTGTAAATTGTTTCCTACTAAATCTCCAAGACAAAGTAAGGGTTTGATTCTGTAAAGTGCTGAGCCCTTCCTGTAAGGAGGATTTCAGTGGTAGTTGAAGCAATGTAATAACATGTATAACATAAAAGATGATGCCTATCTTTTTGCAGCAAAGTTAGACATGAATAAAAAAAGACTCAGCAAATATTACTGAAAAAAATGCAGTTTTCAGGGCTCAAACTATTCGTGATCATGGGCTGAGTTAGTCCTAACTTTGGCTGGGAAAAAGCCCTGGAAAACATTTCAAGAGCTGAAGTGTTTTGTTTTGAAGTGACATTTTGTTTTCAGATTTGGCCAATTAAAAACCACAACCAAAAAAAAGTTGAAAAGACATCTCGCCTCAAACAACAAAATTGAAATGAAATCTCCAACTTATTTTGAATTTTGGTTAATTCAAAAGGAAATGAAAATTGTGTTTAAGTGAATCTTAAGAATAAATGGGTTTGGTTCAAAGTGAACTGGATTTTTCAGTTCACCCCTTGGGAAAAAAATCTTATTTGTTTAATTCTAAGTGGGTCAGTCTCCCTTGAGGGTCTTCAGATGCAAGCAAAGATTATATAAATATTTAAATCTTGGGCCTTGCCCCATTAGTTAGGATTCCAGTGTTAAAAGGCATCATACAGTAACAAATCGGTAATGTGAGTTGTTTGACTCATAGCAGAAGTAGAGGAAGTAGTTACAGTGGTGCAGCCTATAAAAAGGGATGGTTTGTAAGAAACAGGTCTTTCAAAAGAAACTAAGGTCTATATTTTAGAAAGGGAGAACAACACTAACATAATGAAACTTAACTCAGAAACACACATTCTCTCCGTCTCGTGGTCCTGCCACCAGGGACCTGTGATGGGCAGAGAAGCATATGGAGGCAGTGTGTGAGCTCAACTCGGAGTGTGCTTTATCAATCCCTTGCTACTAGAGGATCTCAAGCTAGCACATGCCAACCCTATTAGAGAGCCTTCATGTCCTCTGCAGAAACAATCTTTGTTGCTTTTCAAACCCCAGCTGTTAGTCTGTTAGCTAGCACAGAACCAACTAGAGAACATGCCATAGGGAGATTTAAACGAGGATGTTTTATAAGAACAGGAAGCTTTTGGTTTTTTCCTCACAAAGCAGAAAGGCAAAACACTCAGATATGTCAATGCTTAATTCTCCCATTAACAGAGCAGACTACCTATCAAATGTCCCCTTCTTGGCAATTTACGTACCTTTTTCCAATAGTTTTTTGGAAGAGGCTTTTCCAAAATTTGGCCCATCTACACAGGGCCAAATTTCGGAAAAGCCTCCTCTTTCGGAAGAGCCCTTCTTCCTTGTGGGAGGAGGAAGACAGGGCTTCTGAAAGAGTGTGTCTGCTCTTCTGCAAAAAAAAAAAACAAAAAAAAACCGGAAGAGTCAACATTCCCTGGATGCGGCGGAGTTTTTCCGGGACACCTCTGGTATCTCAGAAAAACCCCATTGTGTAGACATAGCCTTAGTGCCCCTGGGCACCAGGTTGCAATGCCACTCAAATATAGGAAAGCTGAGCAGGTAATCTGAGCACCCTCATTAGTAAAATTCTGGTTAAGCCCTGGCTCAAATATTGGTAGGACTTGATTTGCTTTGTAGAATATTGGTGGAACCTGAAGCCATTAACCCAGCACTTATGTTTAGGGGTGCTCAAAGCACACTTACTGCATCAACTGAGATAGATGGGAGAAATGCCTAATCTGAGAATCCCTCTAGGGCATAGTCATGAGCAGTCCAGTTGCAGCAAGACTGAGGTGATTTTGTGTAAACCCACCAGCAGAAACTTTGGTGTCTATGGAATGTGGACATTTACAGGGCTAGGCAGCTAGTGTTTTCTCAATGTGCAGAGGAGTTGAGAGACAACAGTATCGTGGAGAGCCTTTCAAGCAAGTGATGCCCAAATTAGCACGCAGCCACAGAACCTTCTAAAGAACAAAGACATCAGCTCCAAGTAATCTACTCATGCGAACTCTTGACATGTATCTAGTCTTCCTCATACCACTGAACCAATAGAATTGTTACATTCAAATTAACTATTGAGGATGGATTGTAATTGGTTGAATTACTTCTGGTGTCACAGTAGCTCTGCTTAAGAGTGACCTAAGCTCTTCACCTGACTCTCTGTGGATCCAACACAATCATAACAATTATCTAGAAAGATAATTGTATCTTAGCTTATTTGCAATCTAATTTCTTCAATAATAGCTAATGCATAAAGTTCCTGTTAATTTTAATATATGGAAAGTTTGAATAATCTGTTATTTTGTTAATGTCATGCAATACAAAAGAAAGAGAAATAGATGCTATTTTTTTTAAAAAAAAGACTAAGTTTAATTTTAACTCTAACAAATTAACTGACTGACTTTCAATTGCTCAGAAAACTCACTCTGTTCAGAGAGCAAGTGCTGTACGCTTAGGGAAGGATAGCCTTGATAATGGAGTTGTGATCAGGAGTTCTGTAATAACAAGCACCTCAAGGATGATAATCCTGAGACAGACAGAGTTAGGTCCCATATGAATGCTCAAGAAGGTCGAGGGTAAAGGCATGTAAGGAAATTTCATCAATTTAGCTCTATGCTCATGTCTGGGCACAATCACAGTCCCAGTGTTGGCAGTTGGCCTCTGCTAATCTGACCTGGAGGAAACTTCTTTACTGCCACAAATATGGCAATCAGTTAGACCATGAGCATCTCTCATTGTTTCCAATTGGGTTGAAATCAAGCTGCTTTCAGGTAAGCAGACCTTAGTCACAGTGTGAAGGTCACATGGGCAAGAAGACTGAAGAGATGCTGCAAGGAATGAAGCTGCAGGGTTAGCAGGGAGGGGCAATGTGTTTGGAAACAGGAGAGGAAATTATGAGGATTTAGAGGCATGTGGGGGAGGAGAAGGCAAATTGAGGACATGCCAGAGAGTAGGCATGATAGAGAAAAAGACGCAAAGGACAGGAGATTGAAGAGTAGTATCGGGGCAGGAAATAAGGAGTTGAGCTCAGGATTTCAAGGGCACTGTATAGCTTGTGCCAACAATAGCAGTAGCTTCTCCTCAGGGAAGATCTAACTATAGGGTTGCCAACTTTCTGGACCAGTTGCCATTTGTGTCAATGGCATCTGGTCCATCTAGTCCAGGAGAGTTGGCATCTCTATCTAGCCATCAAGCTTCTTCTGTGGCTGTGGCCTATTCCAGCCCACCACAGACCAGCAGAATTGGCACTCCAGCTGGGGCTGAGGACATGCTTCAGGTCTTTTTCAAAGGGTATTATTGCAGCTGTGCTTCCGAGTACTTTGTGCTTGGCCTGAGGCACAGAGACTCTAGGAACTGCAGCTGGGATGGTGGGAGCAAGTGTGACTCTGTTTAATGCCACAGTTTCTGTTTCCCTGTATAGCTTGTTCTGCCCTGACTTTATTTCTCCTTGAAATTACCACAAGCTGACTGAAAGTGATCAGCTTACCTATATAAAATGTGATATAGTTTCATGTTACAGAGTGCTCCTGTGCTTTGTAAAGTGTGATTTTAAAAAGTTCTGATTATATCAATACTTATCAGAAACACTGATTTTCTGGTACTCATTGGACATACATTTATGAGATTTAATTTCAGTGAAATTTGAGATTTGTGCTGGTGCTTTGCTAAAACTCATGCATAACCTGTGCCAAAGATTTGCTTTAACCACTATAAAAGCTTCATGGATTAGGCCTTTCAGAATAAGGAAAATCTACTTCTGAACCTTTTCCCACAGTTGGATACTCACTCATAGAATAGTCTTTATAGTACCAGTACATTCACAATGTAAACATTTTCTTTTCTAGGTCACGGTTTTAAAGCACTAGACTGCTATTGAAACTGTAGGGGCAGAGCTTGAACAATTTTACTGGTTTTTGAAAAATAAGGAGCTTTATATCTAAACTGCAGGATGTATTTTAAAAGAAAGAATCTGAACATTTTTCTTTTTACTGCTACTCTTATCCCATCTCTACCAATTTTTTCTTGCTACATTCAAAGGCACATCTATTGCAAAGAACTTTGTAAAATCAACACATTTGAGTCTAGCAATTAAGCCCAGTTTTGCTGTGTTTGTGATGTGCCATTGTGTTCATGGTAGTTGATTCTCAAATGCATTAGCACACAATCTGAAATGCTAGAGGGAATAAACCTCTAAAATAAACTTACAGTACTTGAGAATGTCAGCTTGGTTAAATTCAGACCTTATTGCTCCAGTGACTGTCACTATTTCAGATTTTAAAATTTAGTAGTCTAATTTCAAAGACTCAACCATGATGCCACACTGCAGATTGTCATGGACAAAACTGCCTAAATCACCTGCCTAGTAAACAGAAGATCCTGGGTTCAACTTCCATGGTACATCAATGAGTTGACCTTGTATCCTGTTGTGTCAATTTTTCTGAGGAGTCTGGTGGTCAGTACACTGAACTGTAGGAGATCAACAGTCACTTTCTCTGCCACAAAATGCCTGTACAACACTGGGCAAATCATTGATGTCCTTTTTGCCCATCTATATCCATTTTATAACAGTGTTTTTCCTGCCTCAAAGGGACGTTGGGAGGATAAAAGCATTAAAAACTATGAGGTGCTCAGGTAAAATGGGGGGAGGGAAAGAGGGTATAAGAAATGAAACCCCAAATCATTTACCACAAAGAGAACTAAATGTTTTTCTTCTTTACAATAATCTCTTAAGAGTAAACTCAGTTTAAACTCACCAGTTTTAAAGACCCTCATTAGAGATACAACATGTAGGAAGAAATTGCCTACAGAACCTCTGAGAACTGGGTAAAGAAATTAAATACCATGCTCAGCAATGGACTTGCTTAGGTAATATGGTCTCATATGCGAGTGTTGGTTTGAACCTTGGTATTGATTTACCTTGATGAAAAGAGAAAATGCTGCTTGCTTTGGAAGCAGGAATGCACATAACAGAGTTTTTCGGAATCTGTCTAGATAGAAAAGACCTTCTGATGTCCTTTTATGGGAAGGCAGGGAAAAGGAGTATTTTATCTCTTTATAAAAAAAAGTTTCCTGTGGGATGACAGAGTGATGTCATAACGTCACTCTGCATCCCGCAGCCCCTCTGCTCTCAGCCATGTGGCCTCCTTCCTCCCTCAACCCCTCTCCCTTTCCCAGTGCTGCGGGGTGGGGTGGGGCGGGGCGGGAGAGCTGTGGCTGCCTTGGCCCAGCAGCTGGGGAAGGGGGAAGAGCCAGATTTGGCATGGCCTTGGTCCGGGGCTGGGGTTGGCACAGCCTCAGCTTGAAGGGGGGGCGGGATGCTGGGGCTGGCATGACCTTGGCCCGGTGGCCGGGGTGGGGGGGCAGGTAAGCAGGGGCTGCCTATCCCCAGAGAGAGGGAGTTTGGCAAGCGTGGTGAGTAGGGGGCAGAGCCCCCAGTATTCTTTAATTTCTGCTGGCTAGCAAGGAGGTTCTACAGTAGAAATTATATCAGCAACCTCTCTGTGTTCAGCTGCACTGCATTAAGCTATGTGCATGGTTGATTAGTGTAGTGCCTAAATAAGTAGCATCTGGTAAATCTAAGTACAATGATATTAGTAAGAGTAGATCTAAAACCTTGACTTCTTCATGTAAGTCACTTAATCGATGTGTCTCACACTGGCTATTTTCTACTCTAGCCTCATGGGTAAAAGGTGATTCTTTCCTAAAGGAGCAGTGGGATACTTATTGTACATCTATTTGCATTCTGCTTTGTTTGTGAATATATGCACTAAACTGGTTACATCCCAGTTATTCATCCCACCTCTCGTATATTCCAGCAGGAGTAATAGGGAAAACAACCTAACTAATTTTAAGGCAGAGTTAACTCTCACAGTGATAGAAAGTCTTTATGGTCTAAGAGTGAAAAAAATTTATTTCCTCCGACTAGAAGTTATACTGTTTGCCACAAGTAGTTTCCTCTTGAAAAAACTGAGGGATAGATTCTGGCCAGCCTACAGATAGGTGTGCAGTAGGGAAGCAGAAGCTATGATGGCAGCCCCTACATACTTCAGTAGCAGCCCTCTTTTCCCTATGGTGCACATAGAGCCAAAGAAGATGGGGCAGTGAGGTAAGAGTTTAGCCGTTAAAGAACCTTACCATTTGTCTTGGTATTTCTGGTGACTAGTTCTTTCAGGGTAGCCATTTTAATTACAATCCAGCTGCACATCTTTCCTGTCACAGTTCCTAAAAGAGTTTGTGCTCTTTAAAACTCCAAAACTAGAGTATTGTACTAGGTTACAAGAAATATAATAAGGAAAATGCAGAGAATAAGGCAACCTGATTAATGAAAATAGATTAGGATGAAATTGATTTCAATGGGGCCAGAATTTCATCTTAGCTTTTTAGGGCCAGATGCCCTGAGGAGCTGAATACCTCTATTCTTATCAACTTCTGTTTTATACCCATAATCTAGCCCTTAAAGTCCATTCCATTTTAATAAATGGTGGTGTTAGCTGTATAAACAAGGACTGTTAGGATATGTCTAGACTAAATGGCTCCTTCGATGGAGCCATGTAGATGAGTTTACTAGACATAGGAAAATGAAGCAGCGATTTAAATAATCGCCGCTTCATTTACATCAAAATGCCCGCCGCGCTGTGCCAATCAGCAGTTTGGCAGCACAACGCGGTAGTCTGGACGCACCGCAGTCAACAAGGGAAGCCTTTGTCGACTGCCCCGGTATGCCTCGTGAAAAGAGGTTTACCGGGGCAGTCGACAGAGGCTTCCCTTGTTGACCTCGGTGCATCCAGACTACCTCACTGTGCCGCCAAACAGCTAATCGGCACAGCGCGGCGGCCATTTGATGTAAATGAAGCGGCGATTATTTAAATCGCTGCTTCATTTTCCTATGTCTAGTAAACTCATCTACATGGCTCTGTCGACGGAGCCATGTAGTCTAGACATACCCTTATTAAAAAAGTCAGGCTAATATAATAATATTTAAGATGTTTTTATCCATCATTTTACCATTTGGATAAAGGAATGATGATGATGTCGAAACTGATTTTCACCAATTTAAATAAAAGTGGAAAGAGTCAACTTTGCTTTTAGCTTTGAAAAATTATTTGCTTGAGTTACATTATGGACACAAACACACACATCTTGCCTAGTGCTTTTTAAACATACATACTCACCCAACTTTAATGATAAGTTCCACCTAGTGTAATAAGCCATGCGAATGAAACTAAGTGCAATTTCTGTTCCCTAAGTTTACCGTTCTAAAAATAAAGAAGTTAGTTTTCACTTATTCTGATCATTTATCCAGAACTACAACTTTCATGGCATCAGACAAGCTGGGACATTCAGCAGCTTCATGAGATATACTCTAAATTCCCAAGTGAATTTAGGTACTGAATTATAAAGCTTCATTCATGAGGCTTCTTCATGGAATCATAAAATACTAGAACTAGAAAAGACCTCAAGAGGTCATCAAGTCCAGTCCTCTGCCCTCACAGCAGGACCGGCCACCATCTAGATCATCCCTGAGAGATGTCTATCTAATCTGCTCTTAAATATCTTCAGTGAGGGAGATTCCACAACCTTTTCCCTAATGTTCATCCTAAACCTCCCTTGCTGCGATTTAAGCCCATTGCTTCTTGTCCTATCACCAGAGATCAAGGAGAACAATTTTTCTCCTTCCTCTTTGTAACACTCTTTTAGATACTTGAAAACTGCTATCATGTCACCACACAGTCTTATTTTTCCTAAACTAAACAAACCTAATTCTTTCAGTCTTCCCTCATAGGTCATGTTTTTTAGAACTTTAATAATTTTGTTGCTTTTATCTGGGACTTCTCCAATTTCTCCATATCTTTCCTGAAATGTGGTACCCAGAACTGGACACACTACTCCAACTGAGGCCTAATCATTGCAAAGTAGAGTGGAAGAATCACTTCTCATATCTTGCTCGCAACACTCCTCTTAATGCATCCCAGAATCATGTTAACTTTTTTTGCAACAGTGTCACACTGAGTCATATTTAGCTCGTGGTCCACTATGACCTCTAGCTCTCTTTCTGCAGTACTCCTTCAATTGTGTCTACAATTGATAAAACTTAAAAAAAAAACAATGAATGGCCCTACACCATCTTAGAGACTAACAAAAAATGTTAGTCAGGGGCAGGTTAAAATGTTCCCCAAGAGGTTTCTGTGTGTTACCATCCTTCATGACAAAGGATTAATGGACACAAATCAGATATTCAAAATGGTAACACACAGAAACCTGTTGAGGAACATTTTAACCTGCCCGGGAACTCATTAATGGGTCTAAAATGGCCATCTTCTTACAAAGCAATTTCAAAAAACAGCTGGAAAGAGAAGCTGCAGAAATCACCTTCATCAGCAAATTTGACACCTTTAATCAAGGTCTGAACAAAGACCTTACTTGGATGGGCTGCTACATTCAACACCCTAATGACATTACAAGTTAAGTATTGGGCATTTACAGCCCACTCAATTAGCCTCATTTAGCACAGACAGTCTAACTGACAATTTTTTCCCTTCTCTTTCCCTCCCCATCCCCTCTTTTTTCCTGCTATTTATTTGCAACTCTGGACCCCTTCCTCCATTCATCTGAAGAAGTGGATTGTGCCCACAAAAGCTCATGATACCATTTACATTTGTTGTTAGTCTCTAAAGTGCTGCAGGACCATTCATTGTTTGTTTGTTTTAAAGTTTTTTCAGTTACAGACTAACATGGCTATCCACTGAGTCTACAATTGATGTCCAACATTCTCGGAGCTTTTCTTCTACTTATAATTTTAGCCTTACAAAGAATACCTAATAAAATGATGCAAATGTAGCAATTCTTGCAGCAGCATCAGTAAAATTGCATTTTCAGGCATTTAGAACTAAAAACACTCAATATTTCTAACAATTTTACACAATGAGGATAGTGGAGTCATGTAGCTAATCAGTAGTAGTCAAATGTTGATCATTTTAGCATATAAACTCTACCAGAGAGCTGTGCTCCATGCACTCTGTGACCTCTATCCTACCTGAGTCATGCTTACTAGGAAGACTAATAATTTGTCCTGATTAGAGTGTAGTCTTGTGACTGGGCTACCTCCCATTGGCCAAACTTCATTATTTACGGTGAGGATACTGTATACATAGGCTTTCCAAACTCCTTCATTGCTGAGTACAACAGTGGATGAAGTTGACTGTATACCAACTTTTCCTCAGCCAAGGTTTGTGAATACTGTTTGATTAATCGTTGCTATTCTTAACTGAGAAGACTGTTTTAATCACGGACCAGCACTATGTGTGAAATCCTGGTCCTACTGAAGTCAGGGCCAAAACTCCCATTGACTTCTGTTTGGCCAAGATTTCACTCAATACACTTAATGTTATGTTGCATTTCAGTTGCAACAGTTTTGTGCTTGAGTTTAACATAATATATCTGAAATAATTTGGAAGTTCAGACTTAAAAGTATTTCCACCAAAAGCACTATATGAACATATAAATCATGCTTATCATCATAGTAACTGAGCTTTTAATCAACAGGTGTTTGTGTGTGAAAGAAACATGGGCTTAGGCCTCAACTGTGTTAATTTTTTAAGTTGTGTTTTCAATGCCTGTAGATTTTACACAGCTTTGCAATGCCACATACCAAAATAGGAAATCTGGCTATGCCTAGACTGCTGAGAAAAGTTGGAAAAAGATATGCAAATTGCCAACTTCAATTTGGATATCTTTTTCCACTTTTTTTCCGAAAGAGGCTTTTCCTCACCGAGAAGAATACAGGGATGCCAAAAGAACACGTCCGCTTTTTCGGAAACTGTTCCTTGGACTTCAGCTCTGAAAGCTTTGCAGTCTAGACATAGCCTCTAAGGCTATGTCTAGACTAGGAGACTTTTCTGGGATACTGGAGGTATCCCGGAAAAACTACGCCGTGTCCAGAGAACACGTCTGCTCTTACGCTTTTTTTTTGTGGAAGAGCAGACACGCTCTTTCGGAACCCTGTCTTCCTCCTCCCACGAGGAAGAAGGGCTCTTCTGAAAGAAGGTTTTTTACCAAAATTTGGCCCAGTGTAGATGGGCCAAATTTCGAAAAAGCCTCTTCCGAAAAACCTATTGGAAAAAGGTACGCAAATTGCGGAGCACAATTTGTGTACCTTTTTCCGATAAAGCCCCATAGTGTAGACATAACCTGAGTCATATGGAACAGAATGAACACAGGGGGTGGGGTGTCTCAAATTTTTAGCAAGTAAGTAACAGTTCTTGTTCAAATTGGAAAACTGATGAGTCAGTAATACCAGTAATAATGTATTCAATTTCAACAATTTCAGAAAACTAGCACTTTATAACTACTGTATTGTGCTATTGTAGTAACTGTGTATCATGTTACTGTACATTTTCACATTTGATAATTATTAAGGCTTATTCATTTAACACCTAATTTTAAGAAATGAAACTGCAATTGCATGCTAGTGAATATGTTTATAAGCTACCTAAACATTCTATCTTGATGAATTTGACCCATGACTTTGATTATTGGACCCATGACTTTGATTATAAGTACACATCCCTGTTTACTTAGGTGAGGAGCAAAACATAGGGTCGTAACAAACTCTATGAAGAGGAAACAAAAGTTAATAGCACAAATTTTTTGCTTAGGAATGGGCTACTATTATGAGAAAGTACTGTCCAAGATGCTGAAAAATGGGCATAATCTGGCCTATAGGGAGAAATTTATCCACCCTACCAGGCCTGAATACAAGGCTTTGTGCAAGGGACTTCACAGGGGCTGGTATGGTGGGGAGAAATTGAAAAAGTTATGCCAAATCAGAAGCAAAGTGTAGGGCTGAATGCAATCCCTATGTAGCTGCTATTCCAGCCACACTTTGCAGCTGTGCCACATGTCACAGTACATTTTGACAGGACTGTGTGCCACATTTGCTGTTGTCATGTGCATCAGCAACTGGCTGACAGTGGAAGAGGGTGGAGAAGTGTGTGTGCATAATGTTGTCTCCAAACACAATTAGTGCCCAATGTTGGGGGCAGGCAGATGTCCAAGGTTTTTGCTACCTCATATGTAGTAACCCTAGGCTGTGTCTAGATTGGCATGATTTTGCGCAAGTACTTTTAACGGAAAAGTTTTTCCGTTAAAAGTATTTGCGCAAGAGAGCGTCTATACTGGCATGTGCCTTTGCACAAAAGATTTGCTTTGCGCAAAGCATCCATGCCAGTGTAGACGCTCTCTTGCGCAAGAAAGCTCCGATGGCCATTTTAGCCACTGGGCTTTCTTGCGCAAGAAATTAACCTGGCTGTCTACACTGGCCCTCTTGTGCAAGAATACTTGCACAAGAGGGCTTATCCCCGAGCGGGAGCGTCGGAGTATTTGCGCAAGAACCACTTTTTTGTACATTACAAAGTCAGTGTTCTTGCGCAAATACTCGCAGCCAGTGTAGACAGGTGGCAAGATTTTGCGCAAAAGCGGCCAATCTAGACGCAGCCGTAGTGTAGGCCTGTCTCCCCTTTCCATTCACAATAGAGGGCACCAACTGCTGCAGATGCCTGCTCCAAGGGCTGCCTTAGGCATTGATCTTGCTGAGCAGGATGCAGTGCCAGCTCCTCTCCAGATGAAACCTGTGTGGTGGTGATGGGTACTGCCAGTCCCAAGCTCCTCATTATGCTTGCTGCTCATGAGCCATTCTGTCTCTGTGGCTCCAGATTCCAGATGCTCCAGATTCCAAGCTCCCATTGCACAGGAACTGCTGCCATATGGCTGTCCCCAACCTTTAGGGGCTGGGAAACTCAGCTGGGCCTGACTGTCAAAAACCCAGGAGTTCTAATGGCCCAGGAAGATGTACAGATTTATTGGGAAAGCTACCTGAAATAAACAAATAAAAACAAAAACCCAAACAATTCTGGGAAAACCAGGACGTGTATCAGCCTTAGGCTTCACACAGGAAGGAGCTCTGAGACCAAACTGCCACCACCAGCTGGATCTGCAGCTCAACATAAAGACCTCAGCTAAGCATCACATCAGCATCCAAACCCACCTATTTCCCTCTGACCACTGGAAAGGTTCTCCTGCCACACTTGGAGAGGAAAAGGCAGGCACCACTCTCTCATTCCAGCCCCTCCCATCCAAAGCACTTGGGCTTTCACCTATGTGGTGCTGCCACCACAGCCATCTGCCTCCATGTCTGATGTGAACTCACTAGCTGCCAGAAATTCAGAGGTGTCACCTCCCTCTGCCCAGTAAACCACCTCCTCCTTCCTCACCTATGGAAGCGTCAGGTGCTTCTGAACATCTTGCTCTTATGAGAGGGGACAGAGGGCAGGGAAAATGAAGGGATGTGGGGCAGGGACAATTTAAAAAGGATAGAATAAAAATGGGGAAAGCAGTGTTTGCATGGCACCTTCTGACATATCAGTGCCTTTAGAATTTTAAGTATAACACTTTGTCGCGGGGTGCACCACCCCGCACTGCTTGGCCCTGGGGTCGAGCCGTTACACTCCCAGGCCCTGAGGCCTAGTCCAGGCTCTGGGCAGATGGGGTAGAGGGGTCTGGGCCTTCCCTCTCCACCGGACCCCAACCCAGGGCCCCATTAGTGGTGGGTGGTTCCCACCACTGTCTCGGCGGGGAGTTCTCCCCAAAACGCACCAAGCCCACCGGGGGTTCCCTGCCCCCTGCCCTGAGTTGCTTCCTACCCCAACCCCGTGGCCGACAGAGACCCCACCTGCAGGCACTGGGCTGGCGGCGGCCGTGATGTTGGCAGGTCTGGCGTCTGGGGCAGCAGCAACGGGGTTGTCCACCGCGGCGGGGCGGGCTGCCCACCGGGGTCAGCGTTGCAGTCGTGCTCGGCCCAGGGACTGTAGCGGCGATGGCAGCATGCCCGGCGGCTCTTGCTCCGGCGGCAGGTCCGACTGTGGCTCTGGAGGTTGGGCAGGAGTTCCTCCCTCCCCAGAGGCCAGCCACAACTGAGCTGTCTCTCTGGCCTTTATACCTGGCCTGCAGTTGGAGCATGCCCAGCACTGCTGCAGGGGCGGGGCCTACACAGCCCAGCTGGCTCCCCCGTTGGCCATTGCGGGGCTGGACCGCCCCATCACACACTTGTTTTTAAAGCTGTGTTCTCACTGTGTGAGCTAAGTAGACCACTTCTGTAATTTGATGTATAGAAAAAATATCCTTAGAAGCAAGTTTATATTGAAAAATCATGATCTGTTAATTATGACAAAATTCACAACAAAGCCAAGATGCTCCACATTCTAATCATTTGTCCCACCTTATATTTGGTGTAATTGAAAGCTGCGGGGTCTGCTTATTCTAGCCCAATGATTCTCAACCAGGGGTGTGTGCACCACTGGTGGTATGCAGGTCTTCTGGGGGTACATCAACTCATTTAGATATTTGCCAGTTTTTGCAACAGTCTACACAAAAAGCACTAGTGAAGTCTGTACAAACTAAAATTTCTTACAATGACTTGTTTATAGTGCTCTATATATTATACACTGAAATGTAAGTACAATATTTATATTCCAATTGATTTAATTATATGGTAAAATGAGAAGTGAGCTTTTTTCAGTACTCGTGTGCTGAGAGACTTGTATTTTTGTTTTATTTGTAAGCAAGTAGTTTTTAAATGAGATGAAACTTGGGGATATGTAAGACGAACCAGACTTCTGAAAAGGGTACAGTGTCTGGAAAGGCTGAGTGTCACTGATTCTAGCTTACAGTTGATAATAATAATGGCTGCTCCATGCTTTCCTCTTTCTTCTCCTGTGCAAACCTACTCAATGGCTTCTATGGACTAAGGGACATAGAAGCCATTGAGTAGGCAATGAAGTTAGCAGAAATGAAGCTAAGTTGTTTGAAAATAGCTCTTTGCAAGTTCCTTTCCCGTCAGAAAAACTGACTCCATTATACACATGCATCTCTTGATGATATTACATTCATTCCAGTGTAGTGAAGCCTTCCGCCATTAAACGTCACCTAATAATTCTCTAGAATACTTATGGAGCTTAGTACTACTTGTGCAGGGTTTTTTTTTTTTTATAAACTCCCCTCATTCAACTATTTCCTTCCTCAGTTTTCTAATGATTTTGTGACCTACTAAGCATGAACACTGTGCAATGCATCTGGGAACTGTAGTTCACTATGCATGCTTTTGCCCAAAGGCAGTTGTTTAATGAAAACATTTGGTTCACCTTATAAATGCCCAAAGTATTTTATTGGCATCAATGTTACTAAAATCATTGAAATCCAGGGGGAACTAATTATATATGTGGAAAACAGAGAAGACTTGTGGAACTATTTGATACTGGGAAAGAATGCATCAGCCTACTGGCTGACACATTGCACTTTCAGAGTGTGTTGTAACTGCAATAAGTCTTTTAGATTCACTGGCAAGATTCCCAAAATAGAAAGTATAATAACTTACACTGCCGAGAATTGTGTACTTATTACCCACAATCAAAATGCTGTTTGTGAGAGATGTGAGTGCAGAGCACTCTGAAAATGTTTCTGTAGTTAAGGCCCAATCCCCAACACATCTCACTCATAGAGAAATTCCCCATTGACATCAGTTTTTGTCTCAATAAGAAGTATCTGATTAGGCCTTTATAGTAATGGATGAACTGTTACTTTTGCTGATTCTAAGTGAATTTTACACATATTTAGGAACAAACACATAACTGCATGTTTACCAACATATCCACTTATATTGTGTGTAACCCTTCCGCCAGGTAGGCCCGGCAGCAACCAGGGCCGGGTTCAATATCTAGGGGTCCATCTCACACAGAACCGGCTCGAGCCCCCACCTAGTAGCCTGGAAAATTCACACACCCCTGGGCACCTCTGAGAGGCAGTGCTTCCCCATTCGCAAGCACAGAGTCTGAGTGTAGAAAAGAAACTTTTAATGAAAGAGAGAGAGAAGTCACACGGCATTATCTTGGGAAAATACCACAAACAGAGTTTGTAGCCCCCTCCCCCACGAGTAACTGTCCCAGCTCAAAAGGATTGAGCGATGTCTTTTGCCTCTCAGGCTCACCAGTCCAACAAGGTAAGGGTTCCATTCACTTACCCAAACTTTCTCCGTACCCCACGTCAAACACCCCACTTACAGCTCTGTCCAGTCAGTGCAGTCCCTGACACATCATCCTGATGACTCTACTCCTTAAGCCTGAAGTTATGCCACCTTTGTGCTGCTCCTACTGGCTGCCAGCTGGTTGTTCCCACCAGCCGCTCCACTGGCTGCCTGCCGCCGCTCCTACTGGCCGCCCGCTGGTCATTCCCGCCAGCCGCACCGCTGGCCGTCTGCTGCCACTCCTACTGGCTGCCTGCCGGTCGTTCCCAACAGCCGCTCCGCTGGCCACCTGCCACCACTCCTACCGGCCGCCCGCCAGTCGTTCCAGCCAGCCGCTCCACTGGCCGCCTGCTACCTCTCCTACTGGCCGCCCGCCGGTCGTTCCTGCCAGCCACACCGCTGGCCACCTGCTGCCGTTCCTACTGGCCGCCCGCCGGTCATTCCCGACAGCCGCTCCACTGGCCATCTGCCACCGCTCCTACCGGCCGCCTGCCGGTTGTTCCCGCCAGCCACTCCCCTGTCTGCAATGGGTCTGGCTCTTGGCCAACCCAGTGATTTCAGCTCTTAGTGATTTCAACTCTTTAGCCACCACCTAGGCTGGCCAAAGATCCCAGCTTCCACTGAACTAGCAAAAAGACTCCTCATGAAGTCTGCTTTGGGTCTGTCCTTAAAACCAGGGGGAAAGGGACCGGTTGAGCCAGCCTTACAGCTCGCACCTGGCAGGCATGAAGCAGGCTGACTCAAGCCCTTTCCCCCCAACTCAGTTCACTCAACTCTGGCAGGGGGGAGGCTTGTTCCTCGGAGACCTCTTACAATGATGGTGTCTCTCCTGCAAGCACTGGTGTCATATTTTACAATTCCCACCTTTAGGGGTAGCATGATTTGTGACCCCCACAACAGCCCAAAATTAGTTACAATACACCACATTCCATTCCAGCACTGATCCTCCATCAGCCCTTGCTGAATTGGATTTACATAGCCACATCTCGGATTCCTTCCCCGGCATGAGCTGTATTTACATATCAATAGTTAACAGTTAATTATCTTGCAGAGCTAAACAATTGGAGTGAGCACACCCACCCCCCAGCGCAGCTCTCTCCTTTTAGCTGGCTGATAGCAAGCAGTAATTTTCAGCTCCAGCTTACATCTGTAAATATATAGATTTCAAAAAATCATTAGTGTGGCTTCACCGTTCTTGCCAGAGTGAGATATGCATGTACACACTCACTCAGGGTATGTCTACACAGCAAAGTGATTTCGAAATAACAGCCGATATATCAAAATAACTTCACTAGAATCTACACAAGTCAACCGCCATTTTGAAATTAATTCAAAATAGCGGAGGGCTTATTTCAAAATTGGTAAACCTCATTCCACGAGGAATAACACCAATTTCTAAATTGCTATTTCGAAATAAGTGCTATATAGACACTTATTTTGAAATAGGGGGCCTCCAGCCCTTTCCAGAGTGCCCTGATGGCCACTCTGGCCACAACCAGGAAAACTCCTCTCCTCCCCACCCTCCCCATGTGGGGCTGCGTGTACAGGCCAGCCAAGTGGTCAGCCTCTGCCATCCAGCCTGGCAGGAAAGCGTCCCCTTCCTCTCGCACAAATTATGCAGCACACAACACGCTGCCATCACATGTGGAACATTCCGCTCGGAGAGGTCCAGGCAGGTGAGGAGGCATCTAAAACGGGCCTTCAACTGGCCGAACGCCCCCTCCACCATGATGCGGGCCCTGCTGAGCTTGGCATTAAAGGCCTGTCGGGAGGGGTTGAGGTGTCCCATGTAGGGCTTCATGAGCCAGGGTTGTAGGGGATAGGCCGCATCCCCCACCAGGCACACAAGCATGTCCACATCCCCGACCCTGATGTGGTGGTCAGGGGACCGCAGTTGGGGAAGCTCAGGGCTCCAAACCCCTCGATCATTGCATCCACATCAGTGAGGCAGATGACTTTGCGGAGCAGCACTCTGTTGATAGCCTTGACCACCTGCACAGGGACACACAAAACCGAGAGTCACTGGGGTGCCAGGGTGGTGGAGAATGCTCCTTCCCCGCCACTGCCCCCGGCCCCCACTCCCCAGGAGCAACCCCCCCTGCAATCCTGGCCACCGCAGGCAGTCCGTACGCAGGTGGGACAGAACAAACCCTCCTGGGGAGGGGGACTTGCACCACCTCCCCCCCTTTTCCCTAGGGCAGCCCATCCCCTCCTTGCACCCCCAGCACAGTGGCTGGAGATTGCCATACCTGCATGAGCACCGCAGGTATGAGGTATTAAGAAATGCCATTGGATAGTACATACACCATTCTTGTAATTGATAGAAAATGCTAGTATGGACCATTATTGATGCCTCTGACCATTTCTTTTAGCTTGTTATGTTTCATTGCATATACCAGAGAAGTTAGATAACAGTATAAAATACTCTTGTTGGAAGTTTGCAATGCAATACTGCTTTTTTCTTAGAATTCAGAACAAACACACAGGAGCTCCAAACTAGAGAGAGACTCAGGCTCCTCCCTAAAATAGGCACAACTCATCCCTCTCTTTTACTTAGGTTTTCTGTCTGTAAATTAACTCAGGTAGGCCCAGATTACATGGGTCTGAGTACCCTACTGAGCACCCTAGTTTGCAAGCAGGACCAGGAAAAACACAATAACATTTAGGGATAGCACACAATGTTGAAGTTTTCAATACACTTCAGTTTCTTCAGCATGGGTTAGATTCTCACCTAAACCAAACACCATATGCTTCAATAGAATGATTACACGTAGGCTGTGTCTACATTGGCACCCTTTTTCGGAAAAGGGATGCTAATGAGACACAGCGCAATTGCAAATCCTCGGGGGATTTAAATATCCCCCGCGGTATCTGCATTTACATGGCTGCCGCTTTTTTCCGGCTCGGGCTTTTGCCGGAGAAAAGCGCCAGTCTAGACGCGATCTTGCGGAAAATAAACCCTTGAAAGTAGGAATAAAAGATCTTGCGGAAAGGGTTTATTTTCCGCAAGATCGCGTCTAGACTGGCGCTTTCTCCAGCAAAACCCCGAGCCGGAAAAAGCGGCATGTAAATGCAAATACATGAGGATATTTAAATCCCCCGTGGATTTGCAATTGCGCTGTGTCTCATTAGCATCCCTTTTCCGAAAAAGGGTGCCAATGTAGACACAGCCCTAGTGTTAGGCCTGAATCCAACCCCAGATCTGAATCCTGATTTAAATACAAATTGAAGCTTAAATCTGTTTTTATAAATATGCCAAATCAAAACTCTGAAGCTGAACATTGTGAATTTGGAAAATTTGGGTTTGGATCAGAACTTCAGGGATATTCAGATCCAGAATTGTAGTCTGCTACAAATAAGCGGGACATAGCAAATTCTGAGTGTAAAGGCTTTGAGGTTCAAATTACAAGGCAAGCCACAGCTGTAGGTCTTAAAGAAAAGTCTATTTAATCTCTCTGTTTTCTGTCTACAAAATGTGCCTCCTTCTTCAAAGGCAGAGTTTATGCTATTTCAGGCCTTTCTCATTCTCCATTCTGTTGCACATTGAACCTTGCAGTCCTAGTCTTCTTAGCCTGGATCCAAGCAGAGTTTTTCTCCTTGGGTGCTATGGTATACACCAGGGGTGGGCAATAGTTATTAATTGTGGGCCACTCCAAGATTTTGGCAAGTGGTCAAGGGCTGTATTTCTACTGAGGAGGTGCAGGGACTGGGACAGAAGTTGGGTGAAGAAGAGAGCTTGGGGTAGGAGACTGAAGGGCAGGAGGGGGGGGTGTAGAGTCTGAGAGGGAGTTTGGGTGAAGGAGGAGGTTGTAATCTGGGGTAGGGGAATGGGATGCAGGGTCAGGGAGGGAGTTGTGACCTGGGAGAAAGACGGAAAGAGGTACAGAGGGTTTGGGTGGTGGCCTGGGGGCAGGTAGTTGGGGGGATGGAAGAGGGGGGTGGGTGCCAGAGGCAAGCTCTGGCTGAGAGACACTTACCAGCCAGCAGCCCTGCAGGAACCTGAGCTGCAGTCGCAAGCTGCTCCACGTGGCTCTGCTCCAGGCAGAGTGGGAGGAGGAAGGAGGCTTTATCTTCTGCCCCTGCCTGCTGCAAAATTTCTCAGCTCCTATTGGCTGGAAACTGGCCAATGGGAGCTGAGAGATTTTGCTGGGGGGAAGGACAGAGTGCAAAGCCTCCCTCCTCACTCCCTAGCATCCAGACCATAGAGCAACCACATTTAAAGCAACTGCAGCTGTACTGTGCTTAAGGGTCCCAGCAAGGCAGCTGGGGGGTCAGATCCGGTGGCTTGGCGGGCCAGATCTGGCCCACTAGCTGCCTCTTGCTCACTGTGGTGTACAACCTTCCTTTTAATTAAAGGAATTCTTCTCACCAATGCACAGCTATCAGCCCTTGCTTCCTTCCAGTACCAAAAACTTACATAGTCTTTGATCTAGGAGAGTGCTTCTCTTTTGGTGAAGCATGACAACTTCCACCCTTTTCTATGGATGAGATACTAGTATTTTGCCGGACTGTTACAGAGATATGATGCCCAAAGTCCAGACCTGAGTTTGGATCTGAGATTCTGATTTGAGACCATTGAGATAAACATGTTAGTTATGTAGCTGGCAATGAAGACATAGGCAAAGAAGAGGAACAATTGCCTAGCGCTATCCTCTGGCATATACACATGTAGCCCAAGGTCCAGTGTGCTTCAGGAGCAGCAATTGGAACTACAAATTGCAGACTACAGACTGTGGCATGTTTGGAGAACCTCTTGGTTCCTGCTAGGATGTCCCCTCTGCTCCTCAGGAGGGTCTCAGCACTGACTGAGCTGGGAGCATATAGGCTGCAAGCAGAGTGGAGGCTGATGAACTGAAACGGGGTTCCCCAGCTAGCAGAAGGGATATAAGAAATGCCGCTTTTCCTATCCTGTTGTTCTTTTAGCTAAGGGGCACAGCTGATAGCTGTCAGAAAATAAACTGCTTGTGTTTGACAGATACTTGTGTAGTGTGTCTTTGTACTCTGAGAACCCAGTGCCTGACCTTAGATTTACTCTTGCTGGCAACAAACTATAATCCTGTTTTGTGTTCTTTATACAGGTTGAACCTCTTAAACAACATCTGGACCACGGATATTGCTGGACCAGAGAGCCCCAGCTAGCCAGGTTCAAAATCATAGTCTGGGCTGGGCTGGCAGTAGGAAGTCCAGCCCCAGCGAGGCCAGCGTGGGGGAGAGCACAGCCTTGGCCAGGGCTGGAGGCAAGGAGCACAGCCCCAGCCAGGGCTGGAAGTAGCAGGGCTAGCAGCCAGGAATGCAGCCCTGGTGGGGGCTGGTGCTGTGGGAAGCACAACCTCAGTCACAGCTGGCGTGGTGCAGAAGCACAGTCTTGGCTGGGGTAGTGGTGGGGAGCTCAGCCCCAGCTAGGGCTGGAGTCAGCTAGGCACATAGCCTGAACCGGTGCCATGGCGAATGGTGCAGCCACTGCTGGGCTGGAGTCAGCGGGGCCGGCCCTGTCTGAGGCTGGCACAGTGGGGGATGCAGCACTGGTCAGATCTGGCACGGTGTGGGGCTGGAGGCAGCAACATGTGGCAGGAAGAGCAGCCCCAGCCTGAAGCAGAGCCTACAGCTGGGGAGGGACCCTGGACCTCCCTTCACCCGTCAAACTCCATTGTTCAGGACCACTCAGGTCCCGAGGGTGTTGAACAAGGGAGGTCCAACCTGTAGTACAGTGGTCACCAACCAGTAGATCAGGATCTACTGGTAGATTTTGGAGCCTCTGACAGGTGATCCTGACTGGTTTGGCCAAGAGGCTATAAAGTGCCAGCACTTCAGCTGCCCCTCCCCACACTGCTGTGCATTTCCTGCCCTTTGCCTTGGAGCTGCCTCCCCCGCCCCACTGGGAACCTCCTGCTTGCTGTGCAGAGCAGGAAAGGGAGAGGAGGGGGTGCTGATGTCAGGGTGTCCCCTCTCCCACCCTGTATTCTATCTCTACAGAATGGGGTGGGGGCACAAGGCTTGGAATGGAGGGAGTTTGCTGGCTGCTTTTGGGAGTTATGCAGAGCCAGGGCAGGGCTGAGCCTGCCTTAGTCCCTCTGTACCACCACCCAGCAGCCACCTGAGGTAAGCAGTGTCCAGCTGGAGCCACGTCCAAACCCCTGCCCCAGTCATGAACCCCCCTGGACCCAAACTCGCTTACAGAACCTGTACTCCCTCCTCCACCTCAACTCCCTGCCCCAGGCTCAGCTCAGAGCCCCTCTCACACTCCAAATCCCTTAGCCCAAGACCAGAGCCTTTGCCCCAACCCTCTGCCCCTGCCTGGTAAAAGGAAGGGAGGACTGGGGAGGAAGGGAGGTTGGAGTGAGCAGGGGTAGGACCTCAGAGAAGGGACATGAAGGAGGTGGGACAAGGGTATTGGGTTTGAGGTAGATCTTGATTGCACTTAAATTCAAAAAGTGATCTTTTACTTAAAAAGGTTGGAGACCATGCTGTAGTATGATGCCTGTTCCTGATAATATGTGTGTACCTCAGACCAGACCCACTGAGACAAACCGACACACAATGCAGAGCACACCAAAGAGCATAGGACTAGTCTCCCAAAGGTGTGTAAAAAAGTCACAAAGCTTTCCCTATGTTGAATAACCTCATACTGGGCTAGCGAAAAGGAGGGGGCTACACAAGTAAACCACTTCATCTACTCCTACACAATCCCACAAATAAATCAACAGTACTTTGCTAATGATATTAAAACCAGATCTAGTAGAATGAGCGTAAACACCTTATCCTCATTCACCTATCTCAATTGTAATAATTTAATCATTTAACAACAAAACAAGACCACACAATATACACAATATCCAATAATGGAGTGTCATGCCATATCCTATTCTGTGTTGTTGTAGCTGCATCCATCCCGGGATATTAGAAACAATATATTTTATTGGACAGATTTCTGTTAGGGAGAGAGAGAGAGAGACAAGCTTTAGAGCTACATCTAGCTCTTCTAAACAGCTTGTCTCTCTCTCCCCAACAGAGACAAGCTGTTAGGAAGAGCTTGGTGTAGCTCAAAAGTGTGTCTGTCACATCAACAGAAGGTGGTCCAATAAAGGATATTGCCTCATCCATCTTGTTTCTCTCATGTCATCTACGTTCATTTCCATTGCCACATAAATTTTGTAAAGTCTTCTGTTTATAGGAATTATAATAATTTGTAACTCTGGGTTTTGTATGGACATAGTTTTGCACAAGCCCATTTTTTGCTCTGCATTTGTGTGCATAGTGTTTAATATTTGCATGTTTTAATAGTAAAACTTTGAAAACTATGATCTGAGTCAAATCAGACTTAAAGCAGAAATTCACCATCACCTGCTCACTGTCGCTATGTATACACATAGAAATCATGTTGCTCTTGTAGGCCTAACTTGACATGAGTAATTGGACAGGTTTTATTTCTTGGGAGACAGGATTAGGGAGGCAAATGGATCAACAGGGTAGAAACAGACTGTCTGTACTAAGATAAGGGGTAACACCCAGGTAATCATTTACAATGGATAAGATAAACCTGGAAGTAAGACATGCACGACCACACGTGCTGTACAGGGATTGCTTCTGACAAAATGACCAAGCAAGCCACAAAAACTATAATGCAATGTATAATAAATGCATGTATATAAAGGAAGAGATTTGCTTTGCAACTTTGGATGTGTGGCATGTCCTTGTATTCAACCCCTATGCTTGAGTCTCATCAGTTCATCATTGCTTTGTTATAAGACAAATAAAGGATTACAAATTATGAAGCTGAAACTGAACTGAATTCTTGGGAGAACCAAATGGAAGAGGTCTTGGGTGGACGATTTCTGTCATATCCCTTGTAGCCTATAACAGCTATGTATGCAGCTCCCTGTATTTGCCATTTATTTGAGGAGGGAGGCAAATGGAATTATTTGAGCTCATTTCAAACTGAGTTTCAATATATATACTCTTGGTATAATTTTGGGATTATTGTTTATCATGTCTTAACTCTATCATTTTTTTTCTCCTGTGGATGTGTAGTTATTGCAACCTAAATTCATATTGACTTTAAAAATTCATTTTTAGCCCCTTAGATTCAATTGTTCATGGTTTGTAGGATTATAGCTTCTTAGTTTTAATGGCTATTTTTGAATGCTGTCTTGGGGTCACTGTTGAGAACTCTGAATATCATCTTTAGTGCTGAAATATACTTTGAATTTCCATGTCTGAAGCAACAAAACCACTTATTGTTATCATTTTTGAAAAATGCCAAGCTATGGCCAAATCTTTCTCTGCCTGCTACAGAAAGCTAGTTCTTGCCTTCATGTCATGCACTGTAGAATTCATTATTGTAATGCCTTGTTTACTTACATTTCTTTCTGGTTCTAATAGGCTTTTCAGCCTTCAGCATTCAAGGCCCTTGTCCACAGAGAGAAGGAAAATAAAAATAAAGGGAAAACATCAGGCTCTTTCATCAAGATTTTCACAACTGACTGTAAAAGTTTACTGTTAACCATATGTGTGTCACACCATAGGAAGAAAAATCTATTGTAACACTTTGAGATTCAGCAACTTCACTGCAAGTGGGAGTTTGTGGAAATGACTGCATGAATAAAAACTATTTTCTGATGTTCTGTTTTAACCTTTGTAGACTAGAGAGAGACTGTTAAATATTTATTCCCATGTAGAACTCTTATAGGTTGTAATCAAGTCACCCCTTAACCTTCTGTCTATTAGATGGAGTTCTTTCAGTCTATCACTATAAAGCAAGCAAATGGTCTGGTAGCACTTTATAGACTAACAAAACATGTAGAATGGTATCCTTCCTGTCTTATCCATCCACTGACTTTGATCTTTATCTACTCAGGTTTAGCACCCTTTCTCCTGATACTTTATGCATAGAGGTTGGGGGGGGGGGGGTGACAGAACATCTTTCTTCCCTCCCCCCACTTCCCTTCTCCAATTTATTTCGAGTTTCCTTATCCTCTAATCATAACTCTGGTCATCTGAGTGGGCTGTGCCCATGAAAGCTCATGATACCATCTACATGTTTTGTTAGTCTATAAAGTGCTACCAGACCATTTGCTTGCTGTGTTTTTCTGTTACAGACTAACTCAGCTACCCCCCTGAAGCTCCAGCACTATAAGGCATGTTTTCTAATTAATCATTCTTGTGGTGGTGTACAAAGCTTGTTCTATATTAGTTAAACACTGGAATAAATTGCCCAGGGGGGTTGTAGAATCCCCATCTCTGGAGATATTTAAGAGTAGGTTAGATAAATGTCTATCAGGGATGGTCTAGACAGCATTTGGTCCTGCCATGGGGGCAGGGGACTGGACTCGATGACCTCTTGAGGTCCCTTCCAGTCCTAGTATTCTATGATTCTATGATTCTATATGGGTAAAGCTAACATCCATGGAAGAAAATGGAGTTGCAGACTCAATTGTTTCCTAGCTGCTGGTCCACTCGTGGGCTGCTTTTCCCATTCCTGCACACAGAGGTGTGGAGTGGGTGCTCAGGGCTTGAGCAGAATGATACTCACCAGTGTTTTGTCTACAAATCAATCACTTTCAAGTGATGTTAAATAGCTGCTGACTCCTTAACTATACAGTATATGTGTTTTCTTCATGGAATAACTGCACCTTTGCTTAGTACAAGTGAAATATTTTATTATGAATAATCTGAAAGAACCCTATAACCATTATAGGTAGCTCTCTCAGTCAGACTCTAGCTATAAAAATAAATAATCAGCCTTCACTAGCAGGCCTAAGTGAATGGGCGTCAGGTATAATAGGTGGCGAAAGGCACAGCCGTCCCAAACTGCCTGCCTGGCCCTGTTCACACTCTGCCCCCAGAAGGCCTACAGCAGAGTGTGGCTGCCCCCCAACGCTTGCCATCCCTGTGCTCCTGGCTGGGGAGGCTTGAGCCATGTGCTGCCTGCCCTTTCTGTGCTCTGGGGCCGGGGAGGCTGGGGACATGCTCCCTCCTCCCTCCTTGTGCTCTGGGGCCAGGAAGGCTGGAGACGTGCATCCTCCTTCCTCCCCATGTTCTGGAGCTGGGGAGGGTGGAGTCACCTGCCCATCTCCCCTCCTTGTGGTGGTGGTGGGGTACATGCAGTGTGGCCCCCTGTGGTGAGGAGGCCGGGGAGGCGGCTTGGCTCCTGTGGGAAGCCTCAGAGGAAGGAGCAGGGCTGGGAGCTTGCTTAAGTGTGAGTACAAGGGTAAAACTGTTAAAGAAGATATTTGAACATGCATGGTACATGGCTCCCTGATCCTGCAATGAGTTCTGCATAGGCAGACTAGATAAGGATCACAGATCAGGACCTTATTCTGTCTATTCTTTGACAAACATTCATTCTTCTTCGAGTGGTCCCCGTGGGTGCTCCACTCTTGGTGTCGGACTCGTCCCGGCGTCACTGGTCGGAGGTTTTCAGTAGCAGTTGTCAGCCGAACCGCACGTGCGTGGTCAGTGTCTCGCAACTTTCGCCCCTTTGATCGCATGGTCCGGCTCCCGTCAGTTCCTTTCAACTGTCCTCGGTTGCTGGCGGAGCTTCCCTGTTCTCCTCAGTGAAGCTCAGCTTCTGTTGTGAAAAAGAGTTAGTTATAGTTAGAGTTTCATGTAGGATAGTAGTTAGCAGTAGTTAGTTAGTTGTTAGTGTTAGTGCTTAGTTATCTAGTTGAAAACAAGAAAACATGACAATGGAGACCATGCCCAGCTGGACAACGGCCCGGCTGCAGCACCAAGAAAAGCCCCTTGCAAAACAACCATGCGCCTGTCAGCTCTCTCCCCGTCTCCAACTTTCTCCCCGGCACTGTCTCCTTCACCTCCTAGGCACTATTCCCCCATGCAGGGAGCCAGGCACTACCACAGCACTAGGAGGTCTTATTCACCGTGGCGCAGCCCTAGACCTTGGAGACATCACATGTCGCCTCATCACAGATACTCACCATCATCGGCAAGGTGCTCGCCTCGTTTGCCACGTTCACTGAGGTGTTCTCCCTGCACAATTTACTATAGACATCATGGCAGCATTGCATCTTCCAGATGGTCCTCCCCAACCAATTCTGACTGTTACCACAGAGCGCACAGCTACTACAAGTACCACTCCGATACTCGACCTACATGCTGCTGCCACTCCCCGTACTATCAGCGTGTCCCAGTGGGAGCACACACACAGCAGAAGGAATACCTGTCTGCATCACCTTCAATCAGTCCTCAGGCACAACCACACCAGTCCGATCCCGAAGGAGGACAGGTATCGGAAGCTGAGGATCAGCCTGAGCAGATGGCACCAACACACCAGACTTCAGTAGCTCCCGACGAGGCAGTCTGCCCTGAGGATATGTCCCGTCCAGACGACCTGAGACAGTTTCAGGAACTGTTTAAATGGGTTGTTGAGTCTCAGGAAGTACAGCTAGCAGAGGTGCAAACCAAGGAGCATCGCCTACTTAAAAATCTCCATCCACAACAACGTTCGAAAATTGCTCTTCCAATCGATGAGGCAATCATGGAGGCTGCAGACAAAATATGGCAGTCACCAACCTTGACAACCCCGACAAGCAAACAGGTCGACAAAAGATATTTCGTCCCAGCCAAGGGCTTTGAGTTTCTCTTTAATCACCCTCAACCTAATTCCTTGGTTGTGATTTCAGCTCAACAAAGGTCGAAGGCACCACAGTTCAAAACCATTGGTGCAGACAGAGGCAAAGAAACTCAATATCTTCGGCAGGAAGTCCTACTCTTCTGCCACCCTACTTCTGCGCATAGCGAATTATGCTGCCCTACTTTCCAATCATAATTTTAATAATTATTCCAAATTGACTGAGCTGTCTCAATATCTCCCAGATTCCAAGAAGCCGATCTTAAAGTCAGTAGTACACGAAGGTTATACTACATTGAGGGCAGGACTTCAAATCACAATGGATGTCATGGACACAGCAGCATGCTCTACGGCCACAGCCATTTCCATGCGCAGAGCGTCCTGGCTATCCACAGCGGGAGTCCCCAAAGAGCTGCAAGGCAAGGTGGAGGACCTTCCTTTTGACAAACAGAAGCTGTTCGCAAAGAAAACAGATGAAGTCCTCCACTCTGGGAAAGATTCCCGTACAACCTTACGCACTTTGGGGATGTACACCACTCCGTTTAGGCGCAAGTGATATTATCCGTACCAGAGGAGATGCGAACACCAGTATCAGAGGCAACAGCAGCATCCATATGAGCAGACACATCCAAAACAGCGACCCTAGCACAGACAGACTCAGCCTGTACGAGTGAATAATCCATCATCTGCAAAGCAGCAGGTTTGACTCCTCGGTCAAGGGCATGCAGACATCTCACATCGTTGCAAACCAACATCACGTTCTTCCCTTGTTCCACCATCGGTTACGGCCGTTTTATCAGCAGTGGGCCGCAATAACATCCAACCGATGGGTGTTGGAACTGGTGACATCCAGATTCACAATTCCACTCACCTCTGTTCCTCCTACTACGCCACCAACCCCGTCCCTTTTCAGGGACCCATCTCACGAGGAACTCTTATGACAAGAAGCCCACCATCTTCTCTCCATCGGGGCAATAGAGAGAGTTCCAAATCAGTTCAGAGGAAGGGGGTTTTACTCCCGCTACTTCTTAACTCAAAAGAAGTCCGGAGGATGGAGACCCATTCTAGATCTTCGGGGATTGAATCGTTACCTCCGGAAACAGAGGTTCAAGATGGTGACGCTAGCTTCAATTATCCCATCGCTCGACAATGGGGATTGGTTTGCAGCCCTCGACCTGCAAGATGCTTATTTCCACATTGCCATACACCCAGCACACAGGCGATTCCTTCTGTTCACAATAGGAAGCGATCACTTCCAATATCGCTTTCTACCCGTCGGTCTGGCGGCCTTTCCAAGGATTTTTTCGAAAATGCTTGCAGTTGTGTCGGCACATCTCCATCGAATGAACGTGGTGTTATTTCCTTACCTGGATGATTGCCTCATGAAGGGCAGAACACGGCAAGAGGCGGCACGCATGATTATGTTGACTGTTCAAACTTTCAACTCCGTGGGCCTTATAATCAACGAAAAAAAGTCCACTTTGGATACTACGCAGAACATAAAGTTCATAGGTGCCACGCTCGACTCCATTACTGCAAGAGCATACTTACCTGTAGAAAGATTTCTCACAATACAAGACCTCGTGACCATGCTCGTTGATGCTCCCACAGTGTCAGTACACACTTGCATGAAATTGATGGGCCATATTGCCGCTACCACTTGTGTAGTTGTTCATGCCCGGCTACATTTTCGATGCCTCCAGCACTGGCTAGCATCCGTATACATACCTTCAAAGCACAGCATCCAAAAGATGGTAGCACCCCCAGCCTACATCTGCAAGTCCCTCACATGGTGGATGAAGCCTCACAACTTCATGGCAGGAGTTCCATTCCATCGGCCGCAACCTTCCTACCAAATACCCACAGATGCTTCCGTCATCGGTTGGGGTGCACACATGAATGGGAGGAAGGTGCTGGGCAGGTGGTCAGATTCCGAAAGACTTCTTCACATAAACTTCTTAGAGCTCAGAGCTATTTTTCATGCATGCAAACACTTTTGCATTCGTATCATAGGCACTGTGGTCAGGGTGATGACAGACAACATTGCCCCAATGTATTATACCAACCAGCAAGGAGGAGCGAAATCATGTTCCCTGTGTGAGGAAGCAGTCCATCTGCATCCAAACTTCTGCATCCAAAACAACATCACCATCACAGCATCATACTTACCTGGCTCCAACAATACAATCACAGACTCTCTCAGTTGCCATTTCCCACTGGATCATGAGTGGGAAATACAAACGGACATCTTTCATCAAATTTTCTGCAGATGGGGAACACCTCTTATAGATCTATTTGCCACTCCACACAACAGCAAATGCCAATTTTTCTGCTCCAGGGCAGGAATCGGGAAGGGATCACTAGGGGATGCACTGTTAATCAGCTGGGAAGGATCACTACTTTATGCATTCCCTCCAACAGTACTCATTCCCAGAACACTAGAGAAAATCAACGCCAAATTGGCATGGGTAATATTATTGGCCCCAGCGTGGGCGAGACAGCCCTGGTATCCATTCCTCCACAGGATGTCGGTGAAACCGCCTTACCCGCTCCCCCCCCCATCAAATCTCCTATCACAGAATCAAGGTTCTCTCCTTGATCCCAAGCCAGGAACTCTTCACCTAACAGCTTGGTTTCTGATTGGCTCAAAACAAATAAGCACCTCTGTTTGGAGCAAGTGAAGGCAATCCTTCTGCACAGTAGGAAATTATCTACCCGAAAGACTTATCTGGTGAAGTGGACTAGATACGCATGGTGGTGTTGCAACAATCAGACTAACCCTGAAACAGCTCCACTCCTTCGAATCCTTGATTACGTTGTCCATCTGCAAGGTTCCGGTCTGTCCATCTCTTCTCTGGAAGTACATATAGCAGTGATTAGTGCCTTTCATCACCCTATAGAAGGATTCTCCATGTTCTCCCACCCAACTACTAAAAGGTTTCTGAAAGGACTAACTAACCTTCACCCCCCACGGAAACCACTTCCCCTTCGTGGAACCTAGATTTGGTACTCGATAACATGATGTAACCTCTGTTTGAGCCATTAGCAACTATACCATTTTGAATGTTAACAATGAAGGTAGTCTTCCTATTAGCGATTACATCGGTATATAGAGTCAGCGAGTTGGCTGCACTGATGGCAAATCCACCGTTCACAGTGTTTACTAAAGAGTCAGTCACACTATGCTTGCATCCGACATTTATTCCGAAAGTATGTTCTTTGTTCCATCTCAACGAACCCATAGTATTGCCATCTTTTTATCCTAAACCTCACTCATCACAGAAGGAAGCCTTATTGCACACCCTCGATGTGCGCCGAGCACTCTTGTTCTATATCGATAGAACTCGGGACTGGTGCAGAATGGACAGATTACTAGTGTCAGTAGCACAACGATCCAAAGGCAGTGCACTTTCCAGCCAGCGTATTGCGAAACTCATCAGCACATGTATTACTACTTGTCATGCTACCCGAAATAGACCTCTTCTCTCACAACCAAGAGCTCATTCCACAAGAGCGGTAGCTACATCCACAGCATTCGCCCGTGGAGTGTCCCTGGAAGATATCTGCCGGATGGCCACGTGGTCATCAAATACTACCTTCATGCGACACTATGCAATCGTGCAACGTTTATCCAGAGACTCGGCTGTGGCCTCTGAAGTATTATCAATTGCGGACAAATATTAAGTCTGGAGCGCTGTCTGGGTACTGCTCTACAGTCACCAAGAGTGGAGCACCCACGGGGACCACTTGAAGAAGAAGACGAAGTTACCTTCGTGTAGTAACGATGTTCTTCGAGATGTGCCCCCGTGGGTGCTCCATGTCCCACTCTCCTCCCTGCTCTGGAATTTGTTTCTTTCTCGTTGCAGACAACCAAGTGGTGAGAGGAACTGACGGGAGCCGGACAGCGCAATCAAAGTAGCTGACAACTGCTACTGAAAACTTCCGACCAGTGATGCCGGGACGAGCCTGACACCAAGAGTGGAGCACCCATGGGGACACATCTCGAAGAAACATCGTTACTGCACGAAGGTGAGTAACTTCGTCTTTCTGAGACAGCAATTTGTATGCTTAAGCCAAAATGTTCAATATGACCATTAATTATGAGTGGCTGCTTTTGAAAATCTTGACCTTATTCTTTCCATATTTTATTTTATGTGGACAACAGCCCCAGTTCCAAATTTGTGAGTTTATTTCAGTGGAATGGAGGATATTAGAACCAAATATTAAGGACAATAGAATTTTGCACCAGTAAATAATTAACTATTATCACAAATTGTAAAATTAGGTCATGATTTTATCTGGATATCAAAAAGCAAGAGGAAGATAGATATGTGGGGCTGTAAATGAGCATGGTCAAGTACTTTAATAATATTTATTTTTTCTTTCTGTGATCGGCTGCTGGTTTGGTGGGAGTTTGAGGTGTGTATGTTTGGGTTTTTTTTAAAGCTATATTGTTTTTAAATTATAACAATTTAAAAATGTTATGCTTCTCTATTCACTCAGGCTGTGTCTACATTGGCACCCCTTTCCGGAAAAGGGATGCTAATGAGACACTTCGAATACAAATCGCTGATTTAAATATCGCGGCATTTGTTCTATGAACATATGCTGCTTTTTCGGCTCGAGTTTTGCGGAGAAAGCGCCAGTCTAAGCGGAAAATAAACTTTACGAAGATCTCTTATTCCTACTTGAAAGAAAGGAATATTATTAATTATTCCTTTCAAGTAGGAATAAGAGATCTTCCGGAAAAGGGTTTATTTTCTGCAAGATCGCGTCTAGACTGGCGCTTTTCTCCGGCAAAACCCCGAGCCGGAAAAAAGCGCAGTTATGTTCATGCAAATGCCGCTGGGGATATTTAAATCCCCTGCGGATTTGCAATTCTGAAATGTCTCATTAGCATCCCTTTTCCGGAAAGGGGTGCCAATGTAGACAGAGCCTCAGGGTTTAGTGCAAGGTAACACAATTAAAATTAAACAATCAAACCAATTAAAGTAACTTTTAATTGGAGAAATAGAGACAATTTAAGAAAGCAGGAATCTGTTCTACAAACTGTTAGTCGCATGAAAAGCTTTCATATTTAAAGTCCCATTGACTCAAATGGGACTATTCTTAGGGGTAAGGACAAATTGGTTGCAGAGTATAACAGGTATTGTAGGATCAAGCTCTGGTTATTTTTCCATAATACATGTTTTCCTGTTTGACTAAAAATAAGTAACAGGGTGAAAATATTTGAATTTAATTATATTTGTGCAATTAATATATCTATTAGAGATGAATTAGCTCTGATAATTACCATTGGTGCTATTATTCATAAACTCAATGCCAGTCATAGTAATAAAAAGAAAAGAATAATAATTTCTTGTTGTATAAAGTAGTGATCAACTTTAATCAGCAGCAATTTCAATCAAATCATATTTATAGTCATAAGCATAAGCGTGTAAAATATAATTTTGTCTGACAAGTTATGAGCATTGGAAACAATTTAAGAGATGGGCATATAGACGTATAGGCACCACATGCTTACCTCTACAAGAGTGTCAGGAACTACTGTTTGAGAATCATATGATTTAATAATAACTATTTTGTGTTTTATTGCTAACACAATAATTTGACATTAATTAGATTTGAGGAGAGGAAATATGCCCCATCATCAGCACGACTTATTGCAGTTATTTTATTGTCATCTTTGGATGTAGGTGAAAATAGACTGTTTTACTGACCTACATGTCTACCATAAGGTATTATTAGGGGATAAATCCCAAGGGTTATTTCAAGGGTAACCTGAAATGGCTTTTATTAAAGAATTAAAGCTGTTTTTAGGGTTGAATTCTGCTCCCAATTAATACAATAGCAGAACACATGGAGACAGGACCAGGCCTTTAAACAATTTGTACTGCTTGTAGACTTAAATATAATTTTAAAATAAATTATTTACAGATGGGCCAGGACCAAGACCAAAACCAAGACCACAGTTCTGAACCAGCCTAACCTATGCCAGTTAAAAAACCCCAAAAAACTTATGTTTCCTCCACATTACACTAGCATAAAATTGCATCAGTGTGAAACTAGCACACAGTAAGCCAGGAGAGATGTGTATGAAACTTAAAGTGGCTCCAGAGTTTTTGGTCCTTTACTAGATCAAAATTGCATCTCACATTACTTTTAATGACAGCCTAGTTATCTTTTCACACAACTGGTTTCTTCTGGGGCATCTAGATGACCTCTCCCAGACCTTTACAGGGCTGGTTGATATGGACCATTATTCCCTCCATCTCCCCATTGCCGTTTCTGCTACAGCACAAGGTCTGCTTATTGTTGTAGCTACCTGCTTTACTGTAACATGTGGCAGAGAACCTAGTTAGAGCCACAGTGGCTCTTACAGCATCTCTCACATTGGGATTTGGAAAGTTTCATCCTAAATAAAGTTCAAGCTAGTTTGATGTAACATTTTGGGTTGAGCCAATTCTGTAATGCATTTCTGCTGTTTACACGTTGGATGTCATCAACACCTCTAGTGACAACACTTGCCTCTCAGCTCAGGTCTTGACCTTAAAGACATCTTTATTTGCCCTGCTTAAGTTGACAACAGTACACTTGTTCTCTGTAATGACTTGGAATCTCAAGAAAGGGCATTTCTTTTTAAGGATATAATGAAATCCATTTCTTAAGTAGACCACAGAAGCATCCGAGTACTTCATATCTGTTCAGGGTTAGTCACATTTTTGTACAACATGTAGTTGGAACCCTGTTGGTCCCAGAATATTAAAGAGACAGGTTCATGAGATAACATCTTTTATTGGAACAACTGTTTGCTCTGGTCTACACTAGGGAGTTATTTCGAAATAACTCACCCTTATTTTGAAATAACAAGTGGAGTGTCCACATTACCAAGTTAATTATTTCGAAATAACAGGCTGGCTATTTTGAAATAATAGCTCCCACTTTCCATGAGGAATGATGCTTATTTTGAAACTATTATTTTGATATAGCGTGAGTGTGGATGCTCAGCTGCTGCTGCCATTTCAAAATAATTGGCCTCCAGAGGCCTCTCACAGCTGCACTTGTGGCCACTCGACCACATCTCCAATGCTGCCCTTCTCCTGGGGAGCTTTTAAAACAGCAGGCAGAAGGAAAAGGGCTTGTGGCATGAGAAGAGCTTTGGCAGCCCCGTGCCACACAACACCCATCACTGGAGCCATGAGTGATCCCAATGTTCCCTCTGAGCTCCCCATGGCTGCCGGCACTCCCGCAGCACCGTAGGATGCCCCTGGCCAGGGATGAAAAAGAGCACTGGCCTGGACTGGTGCACAGATCCTGGACCTCATCGAGGTCTGGGGGGAGGAGACCAACCTCTAGGATCTACACACTAGGAGGAGGACTGCAGATATCTATGGCCGTATAGCTGTCAGCCTGGCCAAAAAAGGACACATGTGGACCCTCAGCCAGGTCCGCGTGAAAATAAAAGAGCTCCTGCAGGCCTACAACAAAGCCAGGGAGCAAAGTGGACTCTCTGGGGCAGCTCCTTACACCTGCTACTACCACGAGCAGCTGGATGCCATCCTGGGAAAGGGGCCAGTCACCTCCCTTCTTGTCCTCGTAAAGTCTGGTCAGGATACATCCAGCATCAGCCTCCCCAAGGGTGAGATTGCGGAGGACAAGGAAGAGGAGAAACAGGAGGAGGAGGAGGAGGCCAGCCAAGACACCATGTCCACCAGCCATGAGGTGCTCCTCACCCTGGAGCCAGTCCCCCATCTCCAGGATGCCTCCCCAGCCTTGGACAATTCTGGCGAAGGCACTTCAGGTGGGTTCCATAACTTTTCCTATACACACACAGGACGGGGGCAGGTGGCAGACTGTGAGGGGCTACACACTCCTCGCTCAGCCTTCTTGGCCTGGGGGGGGTCACACAACGTCCTGTGTAGGTGGGTGCACATGGAGTGCTGGTCTGAAGCACTCAGCTCCATGACACTGTCACAAAGGAACCCCTTGCTCCATTTCACAAGGTTCCTAGAGAGGCCTGCCTTAGTCTAGCCTCCGTGGTGGGACACCTTCCCACGACAAGCCACCACTAAGGAGGCTGGGGTCATGGAAACACACAGCAGTTCTTCACGAGGCACACCTATCCCCTGCATGGGACCCTGCCAGGAGGAGGAAAAGGTGGGGACCCCAGTAGCACTCTCTCTGGCAAGTGGCCTCTGCCGCTCACACACACCTTCCCCATCCCCCTCTTCTACTGGGCAGGGATCGAAGTTCTCTCTCTCTTGTCCCCAGACCATGGGTATAGCGAGGCTTCCTGGGATGTCTGTGCTCCTGCTGGAAAGTGCCCGCTGTCTAGGCAACAGATGTCTTTGCTCAAAGCACATTGCCATTGTCTGAACCGAGACCTTCAGTGTTGGTGCAGAGATTAGGGCTAGGCTTCATGCACAGTGTCTCCTGGGATGACTGCCCTTGCAACTTTTCTTCACAGCTGGGCCAGCTGCGAGTGTGGTGCATCCACCACCTGCCACCCCATGTATCCAACTTCACGTGATCCACCAGAGGAAGTGAACTGCTGCAGGACCAAATGGCCTACCTCCAGTCCCTCATCTAGGGATTCGGTGAAGAGCGCCAGGAGCAATGCCACCAACCAGGAGGAGCACCGGGTGACGGGGAGCAGTGGAAGGCTGGAAGATGGATCACAATCGGCTGTCCTGTCACCTGAGGGCAGGGGGGACCCACTTTCAGAGCTCCAGGAAGGTGGCCTTCTGCATGCAGAAGTTCTGGAGCCACTGCTGGTCCTCCTATCACTGCAGGATGGTAAGATCCCACCAGTCAGAACTGGTCTCCCTCCACCAGAAGCGGCGTTCCACAGTGTATGGGGGATTGAGGAACATTTGCTGCAGCAGAAGCACCAGGGCCTGGATAAAGAGGTCCTCCTGTTTGGGCTGGTTGTCATCATGCTGAATCAGCACGTGGACAGTGTGGATGAACTGAGCCATGAGGCGGAGCACAAGGCGCATGAGTCTGGCGCTGCTTTGCAACAACTCCAGTTCCACGTTGGAAGTGCTGTGGCATCCGCAAGGGCAACCAGAGCACATAGCATGCGTTTGGTGTCCCATGAGGGGATAGGCAATGGAGGAGTGGTGTGTGAGACATGGCTGTAGAGAGTACATGTCTCAGCTAGCCTCTGCAAGCAGCCACAGGAATTGTCCACCCTCCTGGTGCCCTCCCCGGAGTGCTTCCAGGAGCTTTAAATCTGATGCAGGCTCCAATATGTGTGGATGCACTATTTCAAAATAATTCTGAGCCATTTCGATGCTGCCTTGTAATGCGGACACGCTATTTCAAAATTATTATTTTGAGCGTTATTATTTATTTCACAGTAATTTCCTAGAGTAGCTATGCTTTCAATAAGCTTTCGAGCCACACAAAGATCTTCTTCAGGTCTGGGGAGAGGTACTCCAAACATCACAGATAAATGTAAGGTGGAATAGATTGTTTAGCATAAGTAGGAAGAAACTCTTCTCAGGGACCTTTGAACGTGTGCTAACTGCTTATGCTAACCTCTCTCTTTAATCCTTCATTTAGCTATGACTAGGCAGGGGGCTGCAGCACCAAGACTTCTTGTGTGAAGGCACTGCCTTTTTAAAAAGCCCAACTCAGTACCTTCAGTTGTTATCCTTTTAGTAATTCCAGTCTGGGCTCAGTCTTCAAAGAGGCCAGCAGGAGCCATCACAATACCCTTGCCTGGTCTGACTAGGAACTGGGCTCAATACTAGGCTTAGTATGCCCACACTGATCTGTCCATGATCCTGCTGTTCTTCTAGCCAACCAGATGCCACTTCTTCCTCTTTGAGCTCCATGCAGCAACTGACTGCTCTACCTTTGCTGCTTCCTTTTATATGGCCCCTGTGGCCCCTGGTTCGTTGCTCCAGGAGTCCCTCTGATAGGCCACTCCCCTGCAGACACTCTAGGCTGCCTAGACAACTTCTCCTCTTCTCTTTTCTGGGGTGGGAAGAGGCAGGGCTTCAAGGCTACCATCAGGGGGCCTCTGAATCTCATCCACATAATCACAGACTTTTACAAATTAAGGTCAGAAAGAAACACCATTCATCCAGCCTAGCTTCCAATACATCACATGCCAGCAACACCACTCATCACCCAATACATTTAATATGCTTATCCTGTTTTTCTGCAAACACTTTATAATTGTTTTAAAAACATCATCTAAATAACTTCTTTGTTAAATTTTTGGACTGTAGACCATTTATGCTGGGAGTAATTGCTATCTGAGATTCAAAATGTGAGTTCTTAATTTTGATTGGATGCCTAGTTCAACAGGTCAGTGCTTCAGTTCACTGATTAAATGAGGTTTCTAGCGTGCCTATTCAAGGCTACAAATTAAAATTCATTCTGTGAATATTCTCAAATGTTATGATGAAGATTCATGTCTGAAAAATCTCCTGCTTGAATATTCACAGAAAGTTAATAGAAAAGGAGCACCAAAATAACCAAAGTTAATACAGGGCTTCGCTCAAGTGGATGTTCTTACAAAATGTTTTGAAGGATTTGCCCAGCTCTGTTACTAGTTTTATAAATATTCATAGAAATCTGTCAATCTTCCCCCTGAAATTACTCCATCTCTTTTTTTATAAGATCTTGAGGAAGAAGTCTCTTTAAAAACATATTTATGCATATTTTTCATTGGCATGTTAGATAGATTGGATATGGCCTTATAAATTACAGGCTTTCCTATACTCATGCAGTCATGGGGCCAAATCTCCAAGTTAACTTTAATGGCTCAGCAAGTATGGAGGGAAGAGTTTAGCCTATGATTTATACTGCCTTCAGATTTCTCAGTGAGAAAGAATATAGAAATAGTTCTTATGGAATACACTTGCATGCAATTGATTTTCTGCATAACCCATATAAAATGTAACAGTCACATTTCACTGAAGTCTTACAAATTTGAGCCTTACTGAATATAACTACTGGCTTCTCCAGCAGGTTGAACAAATCAGGCCAAGAAGAGAGATTATTCATTGCATGGTGTGATTTTTTTTCTTTTACTCAAGAAAGAAAGAAAGAAAGAAAGAAAGAAAGAAAAAGAAAGAAATTGTTTTGACAGAAGCACGCCAACATGTGACAAAGATTAGGAAATGTGCTTTAGTCCTGTTGTTCTTAGCAGGAATGAGATATAGAATGCATTGACAGACTAGGGACAACATTTTCAAATTTGGAGGCCTTAAATTGTATTAGACTCCTACATAAGTGGCCTAATTTCCATGGAAGTTGGTGGTAGCCCCAGATGCTCAGAATATCTGCAAATGTTTTATGGGTATAAGAAGCTTAACTGCAGCCTGTTCATTTTGAACATTTGGGGCTGGGCATTTTTTTTAAAAGATTAATAATGGATATCATGTTGGTTAGTCCTCAGCACTGAAGATATTCCCATAGAACTGGGCAATACTTTTAGGAGCTGATTACAATAAATAGTCTGCACATCAAGTATGAAATGCCTAGATTTGCCAATTCAGATTCTGTCAGCACTGATGCTTTCAGGGTAGATAAACTAACTTCAATCAGATTACTGTACTATTAGCACTTGTATTACTGTAGTGCTCTGTGGGTCTTTTGGATGAGATTTTTAAAAGCAAGGTAAAGTATGTGCAGAACAAATGCATGTCAATTTTTGTAAAAGCAGGGGGTTGCTATACTGTCTTCTGTTAGTTGTCCTTCTACCACGAAAGCGGTTCTGCATTCCAGCAGTGCTCAGGTGTATGTAAACTTTGTGAGTAACTAGGCCTCCTTTGGGATGCCAGATGTGCATAATTCTTCTGCTGATGTCAAAGGAACTTCTCTGAGAGATCCAGAGATAGAAAGACTGAAAGATCAGGCATTGCTTTCTACTTAAGATCTTGAATGGCCATGAATTTGTAAAATCTCATTCTTTACACTACCCCGACTGATATCTACTTATTTTAAAAAGTGTGTACTGCTATTGTGGACAAGAGGAATATATCTAATATTTGTTCATTTTAAAAGCGTCCGACTTCTGCTTTCATTGCAAATGAATCCACGTGAGTTTTTTTTCTTAATAAGTGGTCTTAATTCTACTGATCAGTATTTTTTTTTAAATGAACTATTTTGCCAAATCAAAATATAATCACAAGCTACTGATTGATGAAAAAAACAATTCCATAATCACACACAGCAGAGATTTATATGGAACATGTGGAGCTCTGCTGAGAGTCTAAAATCTTTTTCTTTTGTCCTCTCTTCATAGAAATGAGGTCAAGCATTACCCAGTCCCTGGCAACAAAATTTTGACTCATTAGTCTACCACAAACCATCCAGAATCTCCCCTTGGATCCCAGTCAAATTGTTCAAATCCTTTGGGCAAAAACATCACAACCTCCTGAGAAAAGGAATATAGAATATATGTCCTCACTGCATGAAATGATTTAGAGTTAGTCTGAGATTTGAATTAGAATGCCTGCACTTTCCAGGATATTGTTGGTTAATTGAATGAATTTCACAAGCACTGAGGTACTTTATAGTAAAATTTTGTAAAGACACAGTACAGGAATCCCTTCATTAAACCATTACTGAACTGCAGCTATTTCTGCTGTGGGATCCAGCAAATATCAAGAACTCTCAACTCAGCAAAACAGTTTTTGGACAGGAAGTAAAGAACAGTACCTATTCATTTGAAGCAACTGGGAAATTTAGCTAAGCAGAAGGCAAAATTTGGTATGTCTGATGAACTGAAGAAAAATGTGGAGCCTGACAATACAAAAAATAAGAAATATCTAATATATTTTATACCGCTAAGAGAACAGGTCAAATCCCCTGCTCTGTTAAGAATTATTAAGCAGCCTTAAGGCCAATTTAACTGTCAAGTGGAAGATTCTCTTTCATAGTGGAATCTGTCAATGGTATAATGCCCTCCAAACGTCCCCTTTATCAGTCTTCTCCCATTCTCCTGCATATGAGTACATCAGGAGATAAGGGGATCAGAGCAAGAAGTCTCTAATTCTCTGGCTATTCCCAGCTTCCAGAACAGCACCTTGGGAATCTAGGCCCTGATCCCACAAAATGAGCATCTGCTTAACTTTATGTGTGAGTAGACCTATTGGAATGAATGGAATTCCCCATGCCCTCAAAATTCAGAAGATGCTTAAGTGCAGGTAACAGGACATCAGACAGAGAACTCCTGAAACTGTTCTACTTCATGAAGAGTGACAGCTGAGCTTTGTGGCCAGACAAGCTCAGGATCAAAAGGTGTCAAGGTGACTTCAAGCTCATTACCACTGTCCTAGAATGAGATGAGCATATGGATCTCTGTCAACATAATTTATTTTATTATATGGATAATTCTGATTATTTTCTATCAAAACCATTCACATTACCCAATATTTATAATTTGATTTAATAGGAATCATTTAATATTTCCTTGTGTTTACGCAAGAATTCAATACGTTTATTCATTCTCTCACTCTTTCCTGATTGTTGTATGCTCCATCACTTGAAACACTCAGTCGCACATTGTGAAAATATTTATTTGGTGACTTTGATCCTATTTGTGCTAAGATCTCATCTGCTCTTGACAGATCTGTTCTTGCAATCAGTGGTAATGGTGCAGAAGTCTTGGTCAATCAGTTGCAGACATTCAAAGGTCAAAGGAAGGTGCTCTTAAGTGTGTGGGACTCCCACTGATTAAAATAAGAGTTATATATATTTAAAGGCCTTGGGATCTGAACAAATCAAAAAAGAATAACAACTTCTGCCTGAGTTGCCTTAGGAAGAAATAAAAATTCTCGACTTTTAAAAACTGAGCTTGAATTATTATTGCATTCTAGACCTGTTTTCATCAATGTGTGTGCCACCAATGAACATTTTAGTAAATGAAGTTCCTGGCTCTGCTTTCATTCATGAAGACCTGGGAAAAATTGAGAATACAATTCTGAGTAGTTCCGAGTGCATCCTAGGTTGTCAAATATGTTCAGCAATTTACAGGAGCCAAATATGTTCAGCAATTTACAGGATCAAACCCTATGGCTACATCTATACTGCACCTCTCTTGCGCAAAAGATTATGCAAATGAAGCATGGATTAGCATATTGTCACACTTCATTTGCACAATTAATTAGGGGACGCTTTTGCTCAAGAGGCTTTTGCGCAAAACCCCCCTCTTGTGCAAGAGCCGTTCTTCCTGAAAAAATGAGGGAAAATGGCTCTTGCACAAGAAGGGGTTTTTTGTGCAGAAAGGAGCCATCTACACAGCTCCTTTTTGTGCAAAAGCCTCTTGCGCAAAAGCGGCCCCTAATTAATTATGCAAATGAAGCACAGCAATATGCCAATCCACACTTCATTTGCATAAGCTTTTGTGCAAGAGAGGTGCAGTATAGACGTAACCTGAGTGTTCTCAGTTGGTAGAATTTTGAGAATGGAAAGACTGGCACTGTGCCTAGAAATAGGAACTGGCTATTTTGTATCTTAGACCTAAATTTTAATGAACCTTTTAATCAGATAAAGATGTGTTTGCTCAAGCCACTCTTATCTCAAATGAGACATCAGTGTTTCCTCTAGTTCACTAGACTGTTTGCCATTAGCACTGAGCAGGAATGCCTTTGTTTTCCCTTTAAAAAATTATTTATATTTATTTAGGAAAAATGAAGACGGCCACACCACCACTGACTGTTAACCCTCATTAATACAAAGATACACTATGGACAGTCAGTCAGACTCCTGCCATCAGTTCACAAGGCTCACTGGATACAATGGACCAGGAATTTGCTGAGAGAGAACTAGTAAAATATTAGATATTTTACATCAATGTGACAATGAGTTAGCAGGATTAAGCTATCAAGATGGGTATGTAGGCTCAATGACAAGTTTTCTTCTTTCCTGTGTCCCTCCCTGCCCTGCCCCCTCTCCATCTTGAGGGGAAACTCCTTTTATTTAGGACAGGATGTTATTTTGCATATGTCACGAGTGAGATGGGGTTCGTTCACAAAAGTCCCCTTAGGATTTTCCCCCGGTGTGCTGATCATGCCACTGACACCCACCATCTTACTCTTTGGGGCTCTCCACCACCCTGTTCTGCTAGGCTAGATCCTCTGGTCTCCCCAAGACACAGAGTTGGGGATACTGCCCCCAGCATAGAAATGCAGCCACTGGACCACTTCATCTGTGGGAGGATGCATTTTTGGGCATAGCACCCAGGAAACCAACCCCGAAATAAATCTATCTGTCTTTGTGTAAAAGTTTTACACGATGAAATTTCATCAGCTAAGCTTCCTCTCCCCGCCCGCCCCCGCATCAGTGAAAGAGAGATATGCACAATGCTTGTTTCCCTCCCAGGTACCAATTATTTGTACTGGGCCTGATTGTAAACAAAAGTGTTTTTATTAAGTACAAACAGTAGGATTTAAGTGGTTGCAAGTGAAAACAGACACATCAAAGTAAGCTACTAAATTCAAATGAATAGAAAATGCATAGCTAGTTCTAATCCACTAAGAAACTTATTGCAAGCAGATTCTTACCCTAAAGAGCTATTCTTATTTCAGGCATAATCTTCAAGTCAGAGATAAAACTCTTTTTCTCTAACTTAGGTTTCTAGCCCTCCTTGTATCCTTTTAACATGTCCCAGGCTGTTTTTCCAGGCCACCCGAAGACAAATAGCTGATAGCTTTTCATTGCTTAAATAGACTCTCTCCCGAGGTGGAAATCTTTTGTTTTATATTCCCCCATCCCTGGAAATTTACCAGGTTCAAGATGGGTCCTAGTACCAGGTCACATATCTTACTAATTCAATCACCTTTGGACTTACAGAATGAACAAGGCTGTTTCCAAGTTGTTAAGTTGATCACCCAGTTGTTAAGGCTTCTGGGGAGGGAGCACCAGTAATGGCTCTCATTAGCACATTTAAAACTATAAACAGTCTCATATTTCATATTTCTAACTTCACATACAAGGATGGATACATGCATCAAAATAGGATATACAGGTCCAGAAGACTGTAACATTAAAACTGATTTGTTACACAAGATTTTGTCTAAGGCATCTCTGAGTTATGCATATTTATATTCATAAGCCAATGTTCATAAAGTATGGGGGGACCATTACAAAGAGCATTATAAAAATGTACTATTATTTAGACTTAATAGTCTTTTGCTAAAATCTGCCATCAGGTTATTATTAGTGTTTGCTTTCTAGCAGAAAGATAAATTGCATATTGAAAAAGAGAGCAATCTGTACATCATGGGTGAGCAAGGCATGTGTACATCACAGGTGATAAAACTTTTCTGCGGATTGTATTTTTGTTTGCACTCCTAGGGCACATTTACACTACACAGAAGATTGGTGCTGCCACAGTCGATCTTTCTGCTAAATCAAACTCAAAGGCACCTGTACTCCTGCTCCTCACAAGGAGTAAGGGAAACCAACAGGAACATTTGCTCCGGTTAGCATCCCACTTCATGGATGGCACAGAAATGTGATTTAAGATATGTCAACTCCAGTTACACAATTTATGTAGCTTGAGATGCATATTTTACTTTGACCTTCCGCTGTAGTGTAGGCCCTAATTAGCTTAAAACTTACTTGAAAGGAGTCAATAAAAGGACAAAATAATGAGATAAGCTGGCAGTGGGAAGGAATCTGTTTCTTTTAAAGAAAAACCGCTATTGCCTTCCAGAATTTTTGTAAGTGATAAAACAATTTGCAAAACAATAAGAACTATTGTTCTAGCCGTTCTTCAAACTCTTTTCGGTTTTTCTTATTATATTTTTACACTTAATTTGACAATGTTTATGGTCCTTTCTAGTTTCCTCACTAGGATTTGACTTCCACTTTTTAAGAGATATCTTTTTATCTCCCACTGTGTCTTTTACTTGGTTTTTAAGCCACAGTAGTATTTTTTTTGGTTTTCTTACTGTGTTTTTTAATTTGGGGTATACATCTAAGTTGGGCCTCTCTTATGGTGTCTTTGAAAAGTTTCCATGCAGCTTGCAGAGATTTTACTTTTGTCACTGTACCTTTTAATTTCTGTTTAACTAACTTCCTCATATTTGTGTAGTTCCCCTTTCTGAAATTAAATACCACAGTGTTGGGCTGCTGAAGGGTTTTTCCCATCACAGGGATGTTAAATTTTATTACATTCTGGTCACTATTTCTAAGTGGTCCAGTTATATTTACCTCTTCAACCAGATGCTGCGCTCCTCTTAGGACTAAATCAAGAATAGCCTCTCCCCTTGTGGGTTCCAGAACCAGCTGCTCCAAGAAGCAGTCATTTAAGGTATCAAGAAATTTTATCTCTGCATCCCGTTCTGAAGAGATGTGTACCGAATCAATATGGGAACAGTTGAAATCCCCCACTATTATTGAGTTTTTTAATTTGATACCCCCTCTAATCTCCCTTAGCATTTCATCGTCACTATCACTGTCCTGATCAGGTGGTCACTAATATATCCCTACTGCTATATTCTTATTATTGAAGCATGGAATTACTATCCATAGAGATTCTATGGAGCATTTTGGCTCATTTAAAATTTTTACTTCATTTGATTCTACATTTTCTTTCACGTATAGTGCCACTCCTCCACCAACACAACCTGTTCTGTCCTCCAATATATTTTGTACCCTGGTATGACTGTGTCCCATTGTTTGTCCTCATTCCACCAAGTTTCTGTGATGTCTATTGTATCAATATCCTCCTTTAAAACTAGGCACTCTAGTTCACCCATTTTACTATTTAGATTTCTATCATTTGTGTATAAGAACTTTAATAATTTTTCACTATTTATCTGTCTGCCATTTCCTGATGTTAGACTCTTTTTCATTTGATTGTGTCTCATCTGATCCGACCCATACTTCCATCCACTCTTCCTGACTAGAACATAAAGCATCTCTATTAATAGAACCTCCCCCCATCCCAGCAGCCACCCCAAGGCTCCCAGCAGCCATGGAGGGGCACAAAGTGGCACGCCCCATGCTAGTCGGGGGCAGAGGTCGAGGCCCTCCTGGACCTGTGGGGGCAGGAGGAAGCCCTCCATGACCAATGCCAACATCTTCGGCTGCATGGCCCAGGCGCTGGCCGAGCAGGGACATCTGGCCTGGACCCTGGAACAAGTCCAGGCCAAGGTCAAGGAGCTGCTCCTGGGCTACATGAGGGCCACTGAGGGTGAGGGGGCAGGAGCTGACACCTATAATCGACACCGGAATGCGCACCCCAGTGGTCAGGCCGCCTGACCTGGAGGAGGAGGGCGACCTGACTACCGCCTCCGATAATGACGGAGAGGACCGTCCTATCACCCTCCACCTCAAGCTAGTGCCCAGCAGCCGGGATGTCTCCCAGGTCTCATCTGCGGCTGGCTACGGATCCTCCAGTGAGTGTTGCGCTTCTCCCTTGCAAGGGCGGGGGAGGCGCTTCTCCCTTGCCAGGGTGGAGAGAGTCACTAAGGCAGTTCGAGCTGCACACCGTGCAGCAGTACGCAGCATGTGCAACCACATGCAGCCTGACTGTGTGGCATGTGGATGCGACAGGCAGCTCCCAGGCATGCCTGGGACCCCGCTGCTCATGCACCTCCTGCCCGGAGGAGGGAAGGGGGATGCCGGCTGGAAGCAGCCAAGCCCCAAGGGCGCAGGCCACACCCCACATATCCCGAAGGGTGCCGCACACAGACAGTATGCAGACATGCCTGCCTGTGTGACACAGCAGCTGCTCCTGGAAAAAGTGCAGTGAGCCAGCCCTGTGAGCGCAGCCTCCATGGAGCCCCTTGGCTGTTCCCAGACCCTCTGCTGCCCCCGAGGGAATCCCCGCACTGCGGCCACACACTTCCCTGGGCTACTTGTCCGAAGGCTGGAGGGAGGGGGAGCAGGGAAGCGGGCAGCCCGGGCCTCTGACCCACTGAGTCTTGCTGCAGGGACAGTACACTCCCAGTAGCCCTGGCTCCGTCTCCGAGGAAATCAATTGACAGTAGTCAGAGAACCCAGACCTCGTCTGCCACACTTGCTCCCATACAATGTGGGAATGTGCACGTAAACATGACTACAACATCAATGGTGTATGCTCACAGACAGTGAGAAGAGTAGAAGCTATGTGCTCTACCTTGGGGAGGGAGTGTACACAGCGCTAGACAGACAGACACAGCATGCCAAGTGGCTAGGACACAGATAAGGGGTCTTCATTCACAGTGATGTCTCCCAAGTATTACAATCCATGGAGGATCACTTCACTCCCAGGATTTTGAGCTAGTCCTTATGTGAACACACACACAGGGGACCGATTGGGCCTAAGCCATAGTTGTGTAGTGTAATGTGAGGCTCAGGGAGGAGGGCACGGCGCTCAGGGACACTGTTGGCAGGGCTGACTGACCGCCTTGCCATTTTCTGTGTTCTTTGCAGCGGGACCAGCCGGGACTGAAGGACCATCCAGCCCTGCACCACCGGCACCAATGACCCAGGCGCCAGCAAGGCAGGCCAGGCAGCATGACCAGCTCCTCTGGTGGCACATCTAGGCCATGGAGCGCATGGAGGAGGTGGTCAGCAGCAAGCTGCAGGCTGACCTGGAGTGGTGGCACAGGCGTGGGGCCAGTTCCTCCAGCGCTGCGACCGCATGTGCAACAGCATCTCCATGCTGACATCGCACATTGGCCATGCCGTGCACTATGGCATGGCCTTGCCCCACTCTGCTGCCCTCCATGCCATGCCCATTGCCCCCTCCTAGCACTCCTCCTGCCACCCCCCATGCTGTGGCCATGCCCCCTCCTGCCGCCCCTCCTGCCATGGCCATGCCCCCTCCTGCTGCACCCCGTCCTGCCCACCTCCCTGTGCTGCCTGCCCCAACCCGTCCTGAAGGGCACCAAGGCCTCCACACCTGCAGAGGCACTGGGAGGAGCCAGCCCTCCCAGCAATAACTCCCCCTCCCAGTTGAGAGCCCCCTCCCACTGCCCACCCTTCGTCCCTGTGTAAATAATACAGTTTTATTGTTTGTTTACCAAAAACAGTTGTGTTTATTGGGAGGTGAGGGAAGGGGGGGAGGGAAGGTTTGGGGATGGGAGGAAGATGTGGATGCCAGAAAGAAGCAACCTAGTGTGGGGCCTGGGAGAACATCTCCTTGAGGGCCACTCAGATGCGCACCCCATTGTGGTGTGCCTGCCGGATGGCGGCTGTCCGGGGCTGCTCAAATGTCTGGCCCTCGCCTGCCATCCACCCTGAGAGGAAGGCCTCCCCCTTCCACTCCACTATGTTGTGCAGCACACAACATGCTGCAACAACCTCCGCGATGTTCTGCTTGCCCATGTCGAGATGGGTGAGCAGACAATGGAATCGCGCCTTTAGCCATCTGAAGGCCCACTCCACATGGTTGTGGGCCCAGTTCAGGTGCAGGTTGAATGTTTCCTGGCCGGGGTCCATGTGTCCGGTGTACGGCCGCATCAGCCACGGCATGAGGGGGTAGGTTGCGTCCCCCACGATGCACAGTGGCATGCGGATGTCCCCAACCATCAATTCCCGCTGGGGGAAGAAAGTGCCCGCCTCCAGCCTGCAAAACAGGCTGGAGTTTCTGAGGATGCAAGCGTCATGTGCCCTGCCCAACCACTCCACATATATCTCTATGAAGCAGCCTCAGTGGTCCATGAGGGCCTGGAGCACCATCAAGAAGTACCCTTTGCGGTTGCTAAAGTGGGCTGCTCGATGCTCCAGTGCCCGTATGGGGACGTGGGTCCCATCCACGGCTTCCTCACAGTTGGGGAACCCCAGGGCAGCGAAGCCAGCCACGGTTGCATCCACGTCCCGCAGGCAGATGACCCTCTTGAGCAAAATGTCATTGATGGCTCTGACAACCTGCAGAAGGGCACACAGAAACACAAGGAACACACAGAATGAGGCAGGGTGGGTGCATGAGCCCTTGGGGGATGCCCGCCCCCCTCTGATGCCCTCTCCCCTCAAACACACAAGGGCCCCCTCGCCCCGGAGCCCCCCCCACCACCAGCAGGGCTATGTGAGGGAGGGACAGAACCAGACTCTGGGTGACGGGGCTTCCTCCACTCCCCTCCATCCTGGAATCTTCCCTTCCCCTGGGCTGGGACTGCAGCCCCCCCTCCACCCTTCCAAGGGCCTTACCTGCATCAAGATAGCACCCACTGTGGACCTGCCCACCCCAAACTGGTGTGCCACCGAGCGGTAGCTATCCGGGGTGGCCAGCTTCCATAGGGCAATGGCGACCCACTTGTTAATGCGGATGGTGGGCCGCAGCTGGGTGTCATGTCTGAGGAGCACAGGGGAGAGCCAGCCACACAGCTCCAGGAACGTCTGCTTCCGCATCCGAAAGTTCTGGAGCCACTGCAGGTCATCCCATTGCTCCAGGACCAGCCAGTCCCACCAGTTGGAACTGGTGTCGAGTCTCCAATATCGCCTCTCCAGGGTCAGGTAGGGATGCCACAGCAAAGCCGCTGCATCCAGGGAGAGGGACTCCAGATTGAGCTCAGTGTCGAGCTCATGCAGAAGTAGCAAGGCAGCATAGAACAGCAGCTGCACGCACTCCAAAATGGCCATGTGGGGCCAGAGCAGGCACAGGGCCATCCCTGGCTACATGGCACAGCAAGGAGAAGGCAAAAGTTCCCAAAGGCACTAGGGCACAAGCTGTGGTGTCTAAGGAGGCAGAGGGCAACCACAACAGGCACTACTACAGCTTTCCATCCCTACGAGAGGTCCCAAATCATGCAGCAGCACAGAAACAGCTGTCCAGGGAGATCCCTTTAAGCACGTCTCAGAGGGGCTCCAGCCCCCGGTCCCCGGAAGGTACTGGTGCCCTTTTGCCTTGTCCGGAGTGGTTCTGGGGGAGGTCTTTGCGCAAGAGCGTCCCTCCAGGGTGGATGCTCTCTTGCGCAAAAGTGCCTCTCTTTTGTGATGAACTTTGAGCAGTGTGGACACACTCTTGCACAAGAACTTTTGCGCAAGAACTCTTGTGCAAAACAGGTCTTGCGCAAGAAGCCTGCAGTGTAGACATAGCCTGACAGTCAGGAAGTTTTTCCTAATGTCCAGCCTAAACCTCCCTTACTGCAGTTTAAGCACATTGCTTCTTGTCCTATCCTCAGAGGCTAAGGAGAACAATTCTCCCTTCTCCTTGTGACATCCTTTTAGATACCTGATATGTATGGTAGGAGTCGTTTCAGACATGGAGGTAAAAACCTAGCAACTTTTTAACAGCACTCCTACAACACTCTGGCACATTTTTAGACAGGAAATTAAAAGTACCTAAGCCAAATGAAGCCACAGAGGGAGGTTTAGAAGGATAAGATTTAATTACTCATATTGGAATTAAGCCAGGACACCAGGACCAACAGCCCTACTTAGACTTGTTGCAAAGAAGAACATCTCCAAATCTAAAACCATACGGGGGTATTGGGTCAGTATTGCCTGGCAGGAAAGAGTATAGTTTACTGCATCAACAAAACCAGAGCTAAAGTAGGCGGAAAAATACCGTCACTCTCCCCAGACTGCAGGTATCCTCTCTCACTGAGCTGCTTTAATATTTTCAGAAGAGCAAGCAACATTTGTACATGCTTTAACTTACTCTGGTAAAATACACATTTCAGTATTTCAGATCTCAAAACAGCTTATATTCCAGTCCATCTCAGGATCCCTGAAAAATAGTTTCTAGTCCCAAGCCTGTGTTCATTTCTACCTGTAGCATGGAAAGGTTATTCACCATATTGAATTAACACTGTGTTGGTTGTGAAGCTTGACACTCAAGCGCACAAATGAACTATTGTGCTTAATTTATTGTATTTACTTCAGTAAGAGCTGGCTCCTATTTAACATACTTATGATAAAGCTAAAGAATTCTGGGAGGACAGTGCTGTTTTGATTTTCCTGCAAAGATGGTGTTGCTGCAAATCACAGTTCTTGTAATTTCTTCAGCTGATGAAAGGTGTGCATTCATTGTGCGTGTGATATCATATTTAGAGCCCTGCAAATCCATGGATATCCACTTTATATCCATGGATATCCACATGGATGTGAGGATGCAGATATTCATGGCTCATTTTTTCAGATACATCTGTGGGTATGGACACAAATGTTGGATCTAGAACCCTGCAAATTTGTGGATATCCACTTTATATCCATTGTTATATGCATCCATGGATGTGGATGTGAATATCTGCAGCTGATTTTTGCAGATATGCATGTGTATACAGATACAAATTTTCTATCTGTGCAGGGCTCTAATCATATTGTTGCCATAATTTACTAAAAGCTTGGAACGTATGGTACGTCTAGCCTACAAGCCTCTTTTGAAAGAGACTTTTTCAAAATAACTCTTTCGAAAAAGCCTCTTTCAAAAGAGATTGTCAGACAGCCACAAGGGTTTCGAAAAAGCAATCCACTTTTTTGAAATAGAGCACCCAAGCAATCTGGATGCTCTCTTTCGAAAAAGCCCTGTTTGTGTTCAAGAATGCCTTTTTTCGAAAGAGCTCTTTCAAAAAAAGGTGTTCTTCCTGGTAAAAGTAGGTTTATCAATTTCGAAAAAAAACCACCCCACTGCGTTCTTTTGATTTAATTTCGAAAGCATGCAACCGCAGTCTAGTTGCAGGTGAAGTTTTTTCATAAAAAGACCACTTTTTTCGAAAAAATTCAGTAGTCTAGACACACCCCGTAATGTGTCTTGTGATGCTTCACCCTACAGTCTTGGCTTTTAGATTTGTAAATAAGTGATGTACATGAGCAAGTTTTCTTAAAAAATAACAATCTGGGTTAGCTGTGGGCCTTCAGCAATTTATCAGGTAGTATTAGCCATGGCAAAGGGATGTTTTGCATGATCTGAGGTTATTAAAAGAAAAGCATGTCTACGCTAGTGATTGCTTTATTAAGAATTAGTATAATGTGTTGCCATAATGTGTTGCCTAACTTTGTCAATAGCTTTGTAAAGAAAATACAGTTGTGAAGGTGCCCCCCGCATTTGTAATAAAAGTTATTTAAGAGTAAAATCACTCTAATTATAAGAGAGGTTGAGGACTTTGGGAGTTGGTTGAGCCAGCTGCTCGGAGCCAGTCTTTTTGATCTTCCTACTAAATGGTTTCCTTTGATCTACTAGACAATAGCTCCTAAAAGAACAGAGCCTTTACATACCTCCCTAAATTCCAGGTAAATAATGAGATGGTTTGAACAGAGGCAGGAGTGTTTATTAAAAAAAAATTCCCCTCTTTGAAGTAGAGAGTAAAATTAGCATACAAATGAGGGATACTGCTACCCAAGGATACAAAGCTGAAGAAGAGGGATAAGTGAGTTAGTTAGGAGGAGGTATGGAATGCTGGCTCTCTGAGGAGGCTCAGGTTTTGAGGTGTACGAGGGGGCTCAGGGTGCAGAAGAGGGTACAGAGTGCTGGCTATGGGAGAGGGCTCAAGGCAGAGGATTGGGATGCAGGAGCAGATACGGGGCGCTGGCTCTGGGTGGAAGCTCAAGCTGGGATAGGGGGTTTAGGTGTAGGAAGGGATATGGTGTGCTGGCCTTGGGAGGGGGCTCCAGGCTCAGGGTTCGGGTGTAGTATAAGGTTCAGAGATCAGGAAGGGGAATGCAGTGCTAGCTTTGAGAGGGGGATCAGACTGGGGCTGGAGGTTGGTGTGTGGCCTCCCACCAGGCAGCACTTCCCGCCAGCAGCTACTGGTCGGTGGTGAAGTGAGGCTGAAACTGGCTTCCTGACTGCCTCTCTGGCCCAGCACCACTCCTAGAAGGGACCAACGTGCACATGTGGCACCATGCACTGCCTTTCTTATGGCACTATCCCCTCAGCTCCCATTGGCCACAGTTCCCCATTCCTAGCCAATGGAAGCTGCAAGGGCAGTGCTTGCAGGCAGGAACAATACACCAAGACTTACATGTCCCCCCTTCTCACACACGGGGCCATGCTGGCCGCTCTTGGGCCAGTGGTGTGGGCCCTGGGCAAGCAGGGAGTCTGCTGCTTGGGATCAGCTGGGATACTCCCCAGGATTAACCAGCTATTATGTCCCCTCTAAGCCATCTCATTTCTAGACAAGCCCAATTCTTTCAATTTTCCTTAACCATTAATCATTTTCAGAGGCATAGCAAGGGTGTTATGCACCCAGGGGCAAAAGCAAAATTTGTGGGCCCCACCCCGTCACCACCACCCCCAAACCTGGTACATGGTTGAGCCCGACCCTGGAAGGAGGGGAGGTAGCTTGTACCGCATCTTCCCCTGCCCCCTCCAGTTTGGGGCTGGGCCCCCTCACGCACTAACTTGCCAGCAGAGATGGAGGAAGTGGGGCTGGGGGTGGAGGGGTGGGGAGGAGGCTCCAGCCAGCAGCAGTGGGCGGAAGAAGAGCAGGCAAGCGGAGGAATGATGGGGGAGCGGAGGGGGACTAAATTGGCACTCCCTAGTGCAGTGCCTGGGGGCAACTCCTTCCCCCCTGCAGCCTCTTTGCTATGCCCCTGCATTTTTGTTGCTGTTCTCTGGACTTTCTCCAATTTGTCCACACTTTTCCTAAAATGTGGTGCCCAGAACTGGACACAATACTCTAGTTGAGGCTTAATTAGCTCTCATGCTTGTAGGGAAAAAAGCTGGAAAATATGCCCAAAATATAATCCAAACCTCAAAAGCCAGAAGGCAAATGGAAAAAAAACCCTAATATGTATTTTCTTCAAGCCAATCTCTTGATTTTGAGCGGCCTGGACCATGCTTTTTGAAAGCTTGGCATTATCTGTGCCGGTGACTCTGCACTTCTGCATTTCAGTAGTAAACATGCAATCACAGAGTGAAGGGAGTGAACTCTCCTCCTTTTTGAATGTGAGGGGTTTGGGTGAAAGACACACCAAGATTTTCAAAACTAGAGCCTCATGTTTGGAATAATAATTATAAAGTATTAGAAAAAGTTGGGGTTTTTTGTTTGTTTGTTTTCCCGTGGAAAATTTCACATGTCTGACATGCTGCATTGCCCAGCAGATGAGAATCTAACCCCCAACTTTTTGATTCTGAAATGTTCCCACAATGCCTCATGGGACTTGTAATTCAGATGCTTCATGCCCCCATCTTCCATTGTGGGTTGGACTCCCTAGTTAGACTATAGCTCCCATGATGCACCATAACACATAATGCCAGTTGCCTGGCCATGGTCCTTCCTGGGAGAAGTCCAACTGTGGAGTCTGGCCCATAAAGAAGATCAAACATATGAAGCACTCCAGCTATGACTCTCACGAGGCATCGTGGTACCATTTCACGAATCAAACTATTTAGGTTATTGGAAAAAATAATTCTGTTTTCATGCATTTGATTTTTTTTCCATGGCAAACAGACACTTTTTATGAAAAAAATTTCCATCAAAATATTTTGATGGAAAAATTTCAAACAGCCCTAAATTTATGCCTATTTCTCTTCCTTTGACATATTATGTCTGTAAACTGAAAGCCTTGTCTAGCTGATGTCTCAGCTCAATGTGGGGGTGTTGATAAAGAAGATATTGACAGGAAGCCTGCATTGCCCAGCAGATGAGAAGACGACCCATACACACGTCTTCCTGCAAAAAGAAAACTACAAAAATAATCAGTCCCCTCCACATATGTCACACTGATTAATGGACATTATTGCTGAATGGTGAGTTTAAAGAAAATAACCCAGGGCTTGTCTACAGGGGACATTAGCGAAGGTGTGAATTTAAACCAGTATACTTACGCAGGATAACCACATATGTGGGCACTCTTATTTTGATATAAAAATCCTTCTTTTGGGTATAGCTGTTAAAGCTAAACTGAAAAAAGCTACTTGTACAGTGGAAAAGTATCCATACAGGGTGGAGGGGAAGGGTGTTATACCAATATAGTGATATCAATATCACTGGTAAAACATTCCAGTGAGGACAAAGTCTCAGTATAACAAAATGACTTCATTGACATTAGGCATTTAGGTCAATTTTTTGACTTGGAGAGTTATGGCTAATTAATTGATCATTGCATTATAGCATTGGCTAATAGAGATGGCTGCAAAACAGTTTCAGTTATGTCTCCAATATCACAAGGCAAACTGAAAAAAGCCCAACACCACCATTTCCATGTGCTCCTTAAGTGCTGTCCTTGCAATGATTTGCACACATTCACATGGCTCTGCTTGTGTGGAGCTCATTGGAGGAATGGAGTCTTGGTTATCAATTGTTTGGGCTATTTCCTCAAAGTAGGTTTTTCTTAGTAACTAGCCAATAACCCGTCATACAACGGGATTTTTCGGGACTCTCCTCCATGTCCGTCTCTCTCTCTCTCTCTCTCTCTCCTCCTCCTGCCTCCCCCTCTCTCTCTCAGCTCTCCTCCATCTCCTGCCTCTCTCTCCATCTCTGTTTCTCTTCTTCCCCTCCTGCCTCTCATTCGGGGGCCGCAGACCCCAAACAGCCACTTGCCGCCGCTTGCTCCCCCGCCGCGGCCCAGCTGAGCGGCGCAGAACTCAGCCGAGCACCATGGCGGGAGGCAAGAGTGCCCCCCAGAGGTGAGTCTGTAATGCTACAGCATTACAGACTCACAGACATTGGGCTACTATATATATGATACCATTCTTGTAGTTGAAGAAAAAAAGAAGTTAAAACTTTTTGCCTATTTTAGAAGTGTTGGACTAGGCCAAGCCTGTATGAGCAATGTCTGTTACATGTCCTTGAACTTAAAAACTGTTAAATTCCCATGGGTATGTCTACACTACAAAGTTAATTCGAACTTACAGCCGTTAGTTCGAATTAACTTTCATAGGCGCTACACATGCAAACCGCTAGTTCGAACTTAATTCGAACTAGCGGAGCGCTTAATTCGAACTAGGTAAACCTCATTCTACGAGGACTAACGCCTAGTTCGAATTAAGTAGTTTGAATTAAGGGCTGTGTAGCCACTTAATTCGAACTAGTTGGAGGCTAGCCCTTCCCAGGTTGCCCTGGTGGCCACACTGGGCCAAGCCAGGGAAACTCTTCTGCCCCCTCCTGGCCCCAGAGCCCTTAAAGGGCCACGGTCTGGCTATGGTGCCCGTGCCAGGTGCAAGCCTGCCAGCACCCAGCCAGCAGACCCTGCACCTGGCACGGCATGAGCCAGCCACCGCTGCCACCCAGCCCTCCACCTCTTCCCAGGACCAGGCTGGCTGCTCCCAGGAGCCTGCCCGGGGCCGCAAGAGGCAGGCACCCGCCTGGTCTAGTGCGGAGATCGTGGACCTCATCCAGGTTTGGGGGGAGGCCTCCAACGTCCACAATCTCTGCACTAGGCACAGGAAAGTGGCCGTCTAGGGCAGGATAGCTGCCAGCCTGGCCACCAAAGGCCACATGCAAACCCAGGAGCAGGTTTGCATGAAAATCAAGTTGGTCCAGTGAGACCCCCAACCCTGAGCCCTGAGCTTAGAACATAAGAACATAAGAACGGCCGTACTGGGTCAGACCAAAGGTCCATCTAGCCCAGTAGCCTGTCTGCCAACAGCGGCCAACACCAGGTACCCGGAGAGATGGACCGACAATGACCAAGCCATTTGTCTCATGCCATCCATCTCCAGCCTTCCACAAACAGAGGCCAGGGACACCATTTCTACCCCTGGCTAATAGCACTCCATGGACCCAACCTCCATGACTTTATCTAACTTCTCTTTAAACTCTGTTATAGTTCTAGCCTTCACAGCCTCCTGTGGCAAGGAGTTCCACAGGTTGACTATTTGCTTTGTGAAGAAGAACTTTCTTTATTAGTTTGAAGCCTGCTACCCATTCATTTCATTTGGTGTCCTCTAGTCCTTCTATTATGGGAACTAATGAAGAACTTTTCTTTATGCACCCTCTCCACACCACTCATGATTTTATATACCTCTATCATATCCCCCCTCAGTCTCCTCTTTTCTAAGCTGAAAAGTCCCAGTCTCTTTAGCCTCTCTTCATATGGGACCTGTTCCAAACCCCTAATCATTTTAGTTGCCCTTTTCTGAACCTTTTCCAAGGCCAAAACATCTTTTTGAGGTGAGGAGACCACATCTGTACACAGTACTGAAGATATGGCGTGCCATAGTTTTATACTTCCCCTCCTCCTTCTTCCCCTGGCTTCCCCCTTCCAGCTCCCTCCTCCCAGGTTTCCCCCTCCCCTCTCCCACCTCCTTTTCCCAGTCTCCCCAGAGGTTCATCCCCTTCCCCAGTTTTGTTAAATAAAGAGAGTTTCTATTTTTGAACACACGTGTCCTTTATTTTTTACATCAGGAAGGGGGGTTAGGGAGGGGTAAGTGGAAGGAGGTGAGGGAGGAATGGGGCACGAGCCCCCGATGGGGAGGACTAGGGTGGCTCTGCGGGCTCCTCGGGGTGGAAGCTCTCCTGCAGGGCCTCCTGGATCCTGACAGCCCCCCGATTGACCCCCCCGGATGGCAGCCTGCGGCAAGTGCAGCTGGGCTGATGGCTGAGTGCTGTGATGTGCCGAGTGTGGGCACTCAGGGCATTCTAAGACAGGACTGCTTTGCTGTCCCTCATCGAGGTAGACAAGCAAGCAGGGAACCCTGAGAACTGTCTGTCCGGGTTGGGGGTCGGGTCCCTTTAAGCACAGCCCTCGGCTAGCCTGAGGCAGCAGCTCCATACTCTAAGTCCTAACCTGATGCCCTGCTGGCACTGGTTCCGGCCAGTCTTAACTTTGGTTCAGGGTCCACTCAATGTGGACATGCTAGTTCGAATTAGCAAAACGCTAATTCGAATTAGTTTTTAGGTCTAGATGCACTAATTCGAATTAGCTTAGTTTGAATTAACTAATTCGAATTAAGTTAGTTCGAATTAGTGCTGTAGTGTAGACATACCCTGTGGAAGTTCCATGTTCACAACACAGCATCTGTGCTTCTTATACACAGGTGATTAACTGTTCTTCCCTGCTGGCATACAACTGACATCCACAATATTGCCAATCCCAAGTACTTACCATTCCTGAGTCTGATCCACAAAGCATGATACATCATTTTAAAAATGTTTAATTTGAGGTTTTTCTTGCTTTTTTTCTGGGTTCTGAGTCTTTAACATGCAAACTCTATGGTAGACCAGGAGGGCTAAATAATATTTTTTTAAAAATATTGAAACCTGAGATTCCTGTTCAGAATTTATATGAAGAGCGACCAGAGGAAGCTATTTGCAGTGCAAACACAAGCAATTTTATTAGTCCTACAAACCCCAGGAACTATGCAAGCATCGTCTACGGGCATGGCACCTTTGTCTATTAACTGTTTACATATATAAAGGATTTCTGTAACAATTCCTAAGTGATCACATGAAAAAATTAAAGGTACAGAAACAAGAATTCATAGCTGTTCTCTCAACTGTAAAGCAGGAAAACAAAGGGTTTTTTTTTTCTTCCAAAACTCTCTTGCTGAGAATTCATGTGCCAGATTACAACTCAGAGGGAAAATTTACCCTTGTGCATTAGGTCACTGCCAGGTCTATGTAGTGAATTTAAGGGGTTGGGCTTGAAGTCCCTTCATTGAGAAGGTCTAAAATACATATGATAGTTTAAATAATTACATTGACAATGTTATATCTCCTACAGTGTTTCTGGACTCCTCTGTATTAAAATGTAAAACAGTCATTCAGAAAGTATTATTTTTATTATTTATTTATTTTGCAGTTCTATCAGCTAAAACAGATCATCTTTTGCAACCTATATAACTTCCTGATTTTAATGGGGCTGCCCGTGGGCCACAATTTAATTTTATACATGGCCAACAGAAGGCAGAGGATTAAAAATGTTGCAAAACAGTAAATGAGTTTTTAAAAAGCCATCAGGAGGATTAGGAAGAAAGTTTTAAGAATCATCTGTAGAAATAAAGAACACAGTTCATAAAAAGCCTTTCCAGTACTCAGCCCCCCAGAGATCACACAAGGAAGATGAAATTTTATGTGATGAAATGAAAGGGGAGTTGAATACGATAAGAAATAAGTGTTAAATGTCTGTTTCATATTTAGCTTTTGTAAATGTCTCCTAAATGCCCTTATAAAGAAGATACTAGCTATGCATTATAACTGCCCAATACTGAAATGAACATGCTATCTCGGATGAATTCAGAATTGTTGAGGCAGAGCTATTATTTAAACTAGAGACACATAAAACTTGTGGCTCTCCAGCAATCAGATGGAATCCATGTTAGCATGTTAAAAAAATACTTAAGAGAAACTTATAGTCTAATGGCATTTGTTCTTGCCAGCTCACAACTTACATGATTGTATTCAGCTAAAATAATTAATTAAATGTGATACTATAATTTAAAAAGGAAAAAAACCAAAACAAAGCACCTCTCTCAAACCAAATCAAAATAAAAACACCTCTGGCCCAGAAATTATGCACCTCAATAAATACTTAGTTAAATGATACCTTACCACTTGAGTGCCCAAGATGAACAATGCACTGTATTTATAGCGCTTTGAACATCAGCTGTGTTTTCTGACATATGACTTAAAAGAAAGCACCTTCCCCCTTAAAAAGCACCGTGCTGATGTGTTTACAATATTACCATTAATACTGAGAACAGCCCTGAAGCAAGAGATCCTGAAGACATGATGACTCTCAGACATGGACAAAGCCTGTAAACTAAGAGTCCAATTGAACAAGACATTTTAGTAACAGCACATCTAACCAGGGCTAAGATTACAGCCATGCTTAAAGTTAAGCATATGCTTAAGAGCTTTGCTAAATCTAGGCCTAAGGGCCTGGTACAGTTCCCATTGAAGTTGGTGGAAATGCACACATTGACTTGAGTGGGATTTACTTCAGGCCACCTAAGTTTTCATGTAACTGGCATATTGGCATGGCACAATGTCTCTCTGTGCCTTTAGATTGTGTAAGCATAGATAAGTGTATTGCTTTCTATCTTATAAAGTCAGGGGTTGTGCATGTGTGGAGAATGATTTGGATAAGTACTTTTACAAAAGCAAAGAGGATTAAACACTCACATGGCTAAGGAAACATCCACAGTTACGTTAAGAACAAAACAATATTTTATAAGGGATATAAATATTTATGTTTCAGAGCACGATCCAACAGCTGACCGATAGGGTCAGGAAGAAATGTGCCATAAATCCAGATTATTTCATAACAGTTCTCTATAGGGATTCTTTCTCTAAAGCATCTGGTACCAGCCACTGTCAAAGACAGGAGGTTGACTTACATAGCTCTGGTATAGAAAGTCCTATCTACATTGGAGTACAGGATTGAGTTCTTTAATGGAAACTACAATCTTTTGGTGTGGCACAGTAGTATTATTGAGAAATTTTTAAAAAATTAGCTAAAATTCTCTCTGTGTCGGGGCACAAATAAATTTCAACATTTCTTGCTCTGCAATGTTGTGATGCTATAGTATTTTCTAATCTTAGCATAGAAACATATCAGTGTTACTTCAGCTGTGTGTGGTGCTGACTGTTAAAAGACTAATGGGGCCAGTTGTACAGTGCAAGCCACAATAGGCATCTAGCAAGTAAACACAAAGCTATGAAACCATAGTTTCCCTAGACCTCCTACACCCCCGTGCAAAGTTGTGCTGGCAATGGGACTATTTTAAAATTTGTAAAATTAACTTCCAGTGTTAACTGTGCCCTAAGGCAGGTTTAAGTTGGTGACTTAAAGCAGTCAGTGTACTGTATTACCAAAGATCTGATTCGCCAGGTTTGCATGATCATGGCATATTTTCAGGAAGGGCAGGTCTAAACTACATTCCTCTTTTGAAAGAGGAATGTAAATGAGGCAAATCGAAAGTGCAAATGAAGCACGGATTTAAATATCCTTTGCTTCATTTGCATATTTGCGTCTGAGCGCTTTTTCGAAAAAGGGTTTTTCGAAAGTGAAAGTGCAGTCTAAACAGGGTTCTTTCTAAAAAAAACCCCTTTTTTGAAAGAACCTGTACTCCTGAAAAAATTAGTACAGGTCCTGAAAAAACTCCGTCTAAGACTGTGCTTTCACTTTCAAAAAAATCCTCTCTCAAAAAAGCACTCAGATGTGAATATGCAAATGAAGCACAGGATATTTAAATCTGCTCTCATTTGCACTTTCGATTTGCCTCATTTACACTCCTCTTTCGAAAGAGGTATGTAGTCTAGACGTAGCCAAGAGAATACAATTTCAACTAGCAATTTCTGCAGGATAGCTTAAACAGGTTTTTCATCAACATAATCAGGCATGTTTCAGAGGGGTAGCCATGTTAGTCAGTTTCAGCAAAAACAATGAGAAGTCCTGTGGCACCTGAACAGCTAAGAATTTTGGTTGAGCATAAGCTTTTGCGGGCTGGAGCCTATTTCATCAAATGCATGAAGTACAAACTTCAGTTTGGCAGAGCTACAAACATACATACAAAGATGGGAGTTACATTACTATGCAGAGGACCAGAGTTAACAAGGCCAGTTCAGTCATAGTGGTTGTGGCTCACTCTCAACAGTCAATGAGGTGAGAAAACCGAAGGAGGGAAATTCTTTTAGTAGGTATATTCACCTGTACACCTGCACCATAGCTTGAAATAAGATATTCAATTTGAGCTATGCAAATTGAGTATCTTATTTCAATCTTATTTCAAAATAGTTTATTTCATAATTTGGCACTGTCTACACAGCACCAAATTTTGAAATAACCCGCTATTCCAAAACATCCCTTTCTCCTCATGGAATGAGGCTTACAGGGACATCGGAATAGCAAGCCCATTATATTTTGAAATAATGGGCTTGCTGTGAAGATGCAGGATAGCTATTTCAGGATACTCCAGTATCCCGAAATAGCGTTGCAGTGTAGATGTAGCCCTACTAATGTGATATATACCATCATGTGCCAGCAATGTCCCTCTGCTATATACATTGACCAAACCGGACAGTCTTGATGCAAAAGAATAAGTGGACATAAATCAGACATTAAGAACAGTAACATTTTGTCATTTTCTAGGTGGCAGTTCTGTGGGAAAGGAGCTGAGAGCACAGGTGGATCATAAATTAAATATGAGTCAACAATGAGATACAACTGAGAAAAAACTTATTCTGGGGTGTATGGCACTGGAGCTGCCTTAGCTGGAGTACTGCATCCAGTTCTGGGCATGACACATTCAGAAAGATGTAGACAAAAGAGTCCAGAGAAGAGCATCAAAAAAGAAATAGGGTTTAGAATACCTGACCTAGTAAGAGAAGGCTAAAAACTGGACATGTTTAGCACTGAGAAAAAAAATTGGAGTGGGAGGACAGGGGTCAATTGTTCTCCATGTCCACTGAAGATAGGACAGGAAATATTGTGCTTAACCTACAGCAATAGAGGCTTATGGTTTTTATTAGAAAAAAAAATTAAACAGTAAGGGCAATAAAGGCCTGGAACTGGCTTCCAAGGAGGAGTATGCACGCCCCACCATTGGAGGTTTTTGAACAGTGTGGATGTGACAAGGTGAGCATACTCGGCACCAGAGCAGGAGGGGTAAAAACCCTGCCGGTGGAGAAAGTCCCGTTCCTAGTGCTGGGGCAGCAAAAAAGGCAAGAGAGCGGCTCAGTCTGGGCTGGCCAGTGAAGAGGAAGGACCTCCAGCCAGAGCTCCGGAGCTGCAACAAACAGCGATCCAGATAGCGGGAACCAAAGTTCCAGGAGACTGCCACTACACGGCCCAGTGGAGCCCCAGCAAGAAGCTGCTGCTGGGGAACTGGGGGACCCAGCTGCTTCGTGGGACGACACCTCGGCAGCACCCATAAGAAGCGACACAGTGAGGGTGCAGGAGCAGCCTCTTCTATCCAGGTACACTCGGCATGTTTCAGACAGATTCCCCTCTGAGGGAGTGGTAGACCAATCTGCCACTCATAGGGCCCTGGGTCGGGACCCGGTGGAGCAGGGTGGGCCCAGATTTCCCTACCAGGGCACTAGCCTCCAATCCTACTGACTCCGGCCCTCAGGCTGCACTGCCCTGAGCCAAGGGCTGCTTACAGACTCTGGCTGTTAGGCCACACTGCTCTGCAATAAGGGCTACTAACTGAGGGTATGTCTACACAGCAAAGTTATTTCGAAATAACAGCTGTTATTTTGAAATAACTTTACCAGCATCTACACAGCCAAACCTTTAATTATTTCGAAATTAAATTGAAATAGCGGAAGGCTTGTTTCAAAATTGGTAAACCTCATTCCATGAGGAATAGCACCAATTTTGAAATTGCTATTTCAAAATAAGCGCTGTGTAGATGCTTATTTCGAAATAGGGGGCCTCCAGCCCTTCCCAGGGTGCCCTGGTGGCCACTCTGGGCACAACCAAGAAAACTTCTCTCCCTCCCCACCTCCCCAGAGCCCTTAAAGGGGTAGACTCTGGCCACAGTGCCTGTGCCAGCTCCAAGCCTGCCAGCCCAGAGCCAGCAGTCGCTGCACCTGACCCAATGGCCCCAGCATGAGCCAGGCAGCCAGTGCCAGCCAGCCCTCCACCCAGGGGCGGCCCTAGACTAGCTGCCAGCAACTGGCACCCTAGGCGAACCATGCAATCGGCGCCTCCACCTCCATACCCCTCAATAATATTGCGCCACCATTTGGTGCCGCATTTAACTTGGCGCCCTAGGTGACCGCCTAGTTCGCCTGCTTGTAATGATTAGAACTGGGATCATTGGCTGTTGGGAGTCTGGAAGCACAGGAAACAGGAAGGAGAGGAGCTAAGGCTAAGTGAGAGCTACAGAGGGGGGAGCAGCAGCTTTGTAAAGAGGTTTCACCTTTGGTAAATAAAGGCCTGTTGAAGTTTGTTAGTACCTTGCTTGCATGATACAACATTTTGGCAACGAGGATGAATCTTCTGCCTCTGAACCCACCTGCACCCTTTCTGCAAAGCCCAGGTAAGCCTTCAATTGCTCTCAGTGCTACAGAGATTTCTGAAGTAAGAAAGCGTGCTCTGCTAATCCACTGCCTTGGAGCAGAAGGGCAGCGTATATTTTACACTTTTCCCCTTGCAGATGATAAATATGAGACTGCACTCACTGCATTAAAGAACTTTTTTGTGCCAAAAGTGAATGTAGTAGCTAATCGCTACAGATTTCGCCAGCGTGAGCAGAAACCAGGGGAGACTATAATGCAGTATATTGCTTCTCTGAGGAGTCTGATTGTAACTTGTGACTTTGGGATTATGGCAGATGAGATGATTACAGACCAGCTCATTGAGAAAACAACCATGCTTCGTGTAAGAGAACGCTTGCTTCTAGAACCACAATTTACACTGGAAAAAGCAATAACCATTGCTACCCAGACTGAGTCAGCTATAGCAGAAGCCAAAATAATGAGCATGGATATAGGAGGCCCAGTCCAGGCTGTGACTCCTTTGCAGAAAAGTCCACTATCGCTGCAGACAAACAATTACAAGGGGAAAGCTAATGAAAAACCACAGAATCAGCAAATTCAAAGCACAGCAAAAGCATGCTTTCGCTGTGGCTCCCCACAACACCTTGCAAGCTACACAAGATGTCCTGCAAAAGTAGCTCAGTGCAATCACTGCAAAAAGATTGGGCATTTTGCTAAGGTATGCTGCAGTAGCCAGTCCAATCAACAGGTGCATGCAGTTACAATACCAGAAGTTACTGTGCTGAGTGTGGACAAAATCACTACTGCACATATTCCAGAACAGATAAGGTGCACTGTAAATGTTTCTGCCACACCTTCAGGCAAATCACATCCTATTCAGCTAATGTTGGACACTGGTTCAGCAGTATCTATACTACCTGATTCCATTTGCATTACTTTAAAGAAGTGCCTCTTACTTGAAAAACAAAATTCCAGTACATGGCTGCCTGCCAGCAACAGTGACTTTTGGTGATTGCTGTGTAACTGCAGAGTTCTACATTGTCCACAAAGACACTCCTATCCTTGGCAGAGATTTATTGGCTGCTTTAAACCTCAGGGTAGTTAATGGACGAATTGATCTTCCTCAGCAAAGCACTCTTGGGCTGTGTCTAGACTGCAGGGTTTTTTCGAAAAAAGTAGCCTTTTTTCGAAAAAACTTCACCTGCGTCTAGACTACAGCCACGTTCTTTCGAAATTAAATCGAAAGAACGCGGCTTTTCTTTCGACGGCGGTACTCCTCATTTCACGAAGAATAACGCCTTTTTTCGAAAGTGCTCTTTCGAAAAAAGGCGCTATGTAATGCAAACTGCCTGGGTGCTCTCTTTCAAAAAAGCGGCTTGCTTTTTCGAAAGTACTGATTGTAGTCTAGATGCTCTTTTTCGAAAGAAGCTTTTTCGAAAGCATCTTTCGAAAAAGCATCTTCTGAAAGAGGCTTGCAGTCTAGATGTAGCCTTGCAGTATATACAGCAGTTTCAGCTGGGACCCAAGACCAGGTTGAGGAGAAACTTGGCTGTGATTATGGGTTTGTGCATAAAGTTAAAATGCGACATAATGTGATGCCTGTACAACAGAAGTTACGGCGCTTACCATTTTCAGTTATGCAAATACTTCTTCTATGTGAGGAAGAGGGTGGCTGTCAATCACAATAGCTTTATTTGGCTCCCTTAAGTCCACACAAAGGTGAATGCCTCCATCCTTCTTCTGTGTCACCCTCTTCCTCACATAGAAGAAGTATTTGGAGAACTCCGTGGAGCAAAGATGTTTTCTACTCTTGATTTGCAGAGCGCATGCCACCAGGTTATGTTGCATGAAGATAGCAGAGACCTCACAGCATTTATTACACATGAGGGACTATTTCGTTTTAAATGTGTTCCATATGGTCTTGCATCTGCCCCAAGTGCCTTCCAAAAAATGATGTCATTGATTCTGAAGAATCAACATGGAGTTCAGTGTTATCTGGATGATAATATCGTGTTTGGAAATACTTCTGAGGAGCATGACTATAACCTGCAGTCTATATTAAACTGCATCAGCACAGCAGGCCTCAAGCTCAATATGTCTAAATGCAAATTTAGACAAACAGAACTCTTCTTTCTGGGGCATATAATTTCACCGGCTGGACTAAAACCTGATCCAGATCATATCCTAGCAATTTCAAATGCTCCTCCTCCAACAGATTTGCAACCTTACGTTCCTTCTTGGGTCTTACCTCCTGGTATGCAAAATTCATTCCCAATTATGCTTCTGTCATTGAACCATTACGAGAATTACTACGGAGAAGTTCAACTTTGGTGTGGACAACAGATGCACAAGCTAGTTTGGAAACTGTGAAAGACTTGATTGTACATAGTCCAGTACTTGCACTATTCAGTCCTGCATTGCCCACAATCGTGACTACTGATGCTTCTGATTACGGACTTGGGACTGTCCTAACACAACTTCATGAGGACAACACAGAGAGGACTGTTGCATTTGCTTCAAGGACACTGAGTGATGCTGTTATGTCGTGGGGAGTTTCACAGTATAGGAAGAAATCAGTGGAAATGCAGAGAGCTAGAGTAGTTGCAAGTGTCCATTTTATTGCATAGCACAGAACTAACTAGAATAAGCCCAGACTAGCTGGGCTGACCCCAGTGACCTACTCAGTTACTATAACAACAAGATCTATATCTACAACCCAATATACAACATATTCCTCCCCCCTTAATAAAAACGTCCCTTTAAGAAAACAAAAACTAACTATGAAATGAGGGTAGACCACCTCAAGTTCCCAGCTAACCCTGGGGATTATTTTGCCCCATCTGTGAGTTAATATCAACTAAAGGTCCAGCCGTTGAGGAGGCCTCCTTTCTCTAGGTGGATTACGGCGGACATCTGGCGTTCTTGCACCCGAAGATGTTATGGGTGCAGGCCTGACACTGGGCTGGGAACTTGAAGTTGAACAGGTGAGGCTGTTGGATCAGCCTGCTCAGGGAGGGGCTTATTGTTTGCCACTGGTGGTGACGGAGGAGGAGAGTCAGGAGCAGGTGATTCTTGACACGGTAGCTCACCAGCAGTGGGAAGGACAGGCAACTCAACTGGAGATGTGCCTTGGGGGCAGGAATAACCTGTCAATAACTGATCTACATGCCGTCGCCAGATGAGATCCTCCGCAGTCCGGACAGTATAGGAAACAGGTCCTGTTTGAGCAATAATAGTGGCAGGCACCCATTTAGCTCCAGGAGCATAGTTCCGAGCCAAAACTGGCTGTCCAGGACTAAAGGTTCGATCTTTTGCTCTGGATGCACGCCTGATGACTTGATCTTGCTGCTGATGTTGCACAATTTGTCGCGGTTCTGAAGGTTTCAGCAAATCAAAGCACGTGCGCAGCTGACATCCCATCATTAGAAAAGCCGGGGACACTTTGGTTGTAGCATGAGGAGTGTTTCTGTAGGATAGTAAGAAGGTGACCAGACTCTTTTGTATGAGTGAATGTCCTCTAACCGATTTCAAAGCTTGTTTCAGTGTCTGGACAAACCTTTCAGCCAATCCATTTGTGGCTGGGTGATAGGGTGCTGAAGTGATGTGATAGATCCTGTTTGCTTTCATAAAATTTCCAAACTCCTGAGAGACAAACTGTGGACCGTTGTCATTCACAAGTTGTTCAGGAATACCCAAATGACAGAAGATTCCCTGTAATTTTGGATAGTACTCTCAGCAGTAGTAGAAGGCATTATACAGACTTCTGGCCATTTGGAATGAGCATCTACCATCACCAATAACATGGTACCTTCAAATGGGCCAGCAAAATCAACATGAATACGTTGCCATGGTTTTTTAGGCCAGTCCCATGGGTGTAGAGGTGCCAATTGAGGTGCATTCCTCACACCCTGGCAAGAAATACAAGCTCTTCTCTTCAATGTCACTGTCCAAGCCAGGCCACCAAAAATAGCTTCGTGCAATTTCTTTCATGCGCACCATTCCACAGTGACCTGAATACAGCTGCCCTAACATCTGTTGTCTCAGTATTTTTGGAATAATGACACGCATTCCCTGCAACAAGCACCCTGAATGGGTTGATAACTCCGTTCTCCTGGACATGTAGGGGACAAGGTCAGATGAGACCTGAGAGTTCCGTAGAGATGTTCCACGCCTCACTAGTTCCATTACTTGGGACAGTACTGGGTCAACACGAGTTGCTCTCTTAACTTGTGCAGCAGTGATGGGCATGTTCTCCACCTGTTCAAAGTAAAAGATTTCCTTCTGGCCACTATCTTGATGTTTGACTTGTAACAGAATTAATATGTATCCTAGTGATGTACACGTATCCATATTGAATGTATCAAATATGTTGGAAGTAAATGTAACAATCTTGCAAAAGAGCTGCAAAGTGTAATAATTTTGTGTGTGCTTGTAAAAGAAACTATAAATCTATGTCTGTAAAAGATCACTGTAAAATGTCAATTGACTACTACTTATGTCAGATAGAATGATATTTCAAAATGGCTTCCCAAACTCCATTTTGAAATTGGGTTCTTTAGCCTTCCATTAGTAATCTTGTTCATGTCACGTATCACACGTTCTCCAGGTATCGGCTATACCTGTTGAGATTCAAATCTGGTGACATGTGCATCCCATTAAATGTGTTAATACTGTTAACCAATGGGTTTAAAAATATACAAAATAGCATTCCCTTAAAGACCAATCAGCTTTGATGGGTTTTGTAATCATTACCATAAGCTGTCATCCAATCAGTTTGAATTATGCCGGAATGGCATCATTCCCCGTCCAATCAATTTGAACCTTGCTACTTATGAATATTCATGAGGCTCGCCTTTATAAGCCTCTGCCCTGCAGCGGTTCGTTCTGCTCCTTAGGATTAGCCTTAGGACAGCTGTGGTCGGGTTGGTGTAGCGTCGGGTTCTAGATTAGGCTAGAGTGTGTGACTGAGGTCCAGTCTTGGTCCCGGGTTTAGAATGAAAAAGGTCTTGTAAAGTCTTCATAGAAAAGGAGCAAAACGGAAGGTTTATGCTTCCTTCTTCTATATTTAGGCTAGGTTAGGATTAGTTTCGTTTAGTTTAGAGATTAGAATAGTTTAGATTTTCGTCGTCGTGACTGTCCGTCAGGCTGCGTCGGTCAAAGCATATTGGCCGTCGTCGAGTCTGTACGGCGGGAGCGTCGCGAATTAGATTAAGGTTTTATTGTTAGGATAGATAGGATTAGGAAACTAGAGTCTAGCTTCCATTGTCTGATCCGGCCACGCCGAAGTGTGGGAAGAGAGGTCGAGGACCAGCGGATTCGTGGAAGACGAACCTACCATCGTCGCGCTCTAACTGCCTTCGAGGGATCGCCTTGGCTGCTCCTCGCCTGAGGCTCCAAATCAGCCAAAGGCTCGTAGGTCGCCAAGCTTCGACCCTGTCATCCATCGTGGGACGCCTGGTAGTTCCTCGCCGCGACTTCCAATTAGTCAAAGGCTTGAGGTCACCAGCATCTCGTCCATCGCCGATCGCCGCAGACTCTGGTAGTATATAGTGTAAGGAACATTGGGGGGACTTCCCTCCCATGTTCCCTCGATGCATGTTTTTTGTTATTTAAAATTGTCATAATATAGTCTTGTGGTTCAATCTTATTTGATTAGTTAAGTTTTTATTTATGTGGCTGTTTCTCTGAAGGATATACACAGGTGATAGATACTGAGTGGCTGTCCGCACCTTTAAATACCATCCCTAAGCGGATGAGTACAGTTACAAGGTAACTGTTCTGGAGAGCTATTTACAATAGTTTGCTCTGAATCTGTAGAAAAAGCTAACAGACTGGCAAAGGCAGCCTAGAGAGACCATCTGCATTGCCATGTGGAGTGGCTTTCCGATATCTGATCTCATATGTGTGTCCTGAAAGCCACAATGCCCATCGTTGCACACGACTAGCAGCCATTGGTGGAATACCTGAGTGTGGACCAAAAATTGCCGTCAGAGGTCGATGGTCAGTGAGAAGTGTAAACTTCCATCCAAACAGGTACTGGTGAAATTTCCGAATTCCGAAAACGATTCCCAATGCTTCACGTTCAATTTGCGCATAGTTAGTTTCAGCCTTGCTTAAGGTGCGCGAAGCAAAAGCAATTGGTTTCTCCTCTCCTGAAGGCATAACATGTGACAAGACCGCTCCCACTCCATATGGGGAGGCATCACAAGCCAACTGTAAAGGTAAGGATGGATCAAAATGCATCAGGACCTCTGCGTTTAGCAATGCACATTTAGCCTTGTTAAATGCAACATCACAGGCATCAGTCCACTTCCAGACCTTGTTCTGGCCAAGGAGCTCGTGAAGTGGTTTTAATAGTGTGGCTAGCTGTGAAATAAATCTTCCATAATAGTTCAATAGTCCTAGAAATGAGCGAAGTTGACTAACATTTTGAGGGGGTGGAGCCTCCACAATAGCCTTAACTTTTGAAGGGGACTTATGAAGACCAGTAGCATCAATGATGTGTCCCAAATATTCAACAGAGGGCTGAAAGAATGCACACTTATCTTTACGGACTCGTTGGCCATACTCTTCCAGTCTTTGTAGGGTAGCCTCTAAATTCTTAAGGTGATCCTCCTCGTTCCCGCCTGTGACCAGGATGTCGTCAAGATAGCACTGAACTCCTGGCAAGCCACACAAGATCTGGTCCATAGCTCTCTGGAACAAGGCTGGGGCAGAAGTTATTCGAAGGGTAAGCAACAGTAATGATAAAGCCCTTTATGCGTCACAATAGTCAACAGCTCTTGGGATTCCTCATCAACTTGCATCTGTAAATATGCTTGACTCAGATCAATCTTGCTGAACTTTTGTCCCCAGCCAGGCCCGCAAAGATGTCATCGATGCGAGGAAGGGGGTATTGCTCTGCACATAAAACAGGGTTAACAGTGACCTTAAAATCCCCACAAATCCGAATAGAACCGTCTTTCTTCAATATTGGAACTATTGGAGTTGCCCATGGACTATGGGTAACTGGTATTAGGACTCCATTTTTGACTAGGTGCTTCAGGTCTGCTTCAACTTTTGGCCTGATAGCATATGGCACAGTTCTGGCCTTCAGATATTTTGGTTGGCTACCAGGTTTAATGTTCAGTTTCACGGTGTTTCCCCTCATACTTCCCAGATCCTCTCCAAAAACAGCAGCATGTTTCTTTAATATATCAGTCAGACCTGTTTCTTCTTTAGTCATCCGGTGCACTTCTGCCCAGTCCAGTGGGATCTTCCTAAGCCATGATCTCCCTATTAAGGCTGGGTAATGGCCTTTCACCACAAACAGTGGTAATTCTGCAGTCTGTCCATTTAGTTCCACCTTAACATCAGTAGTGCCCAATAGGGGTACTGCTTCTCCTGTATATGTCTTCAGAATGATCTTTGTTGCCTTAAGTGGAAGATGCTTCAACTTTTCCTTATACACCGTGTCTGAGACCAATGAAACTGCTGCACCAGTGTCCACTTCCACGCGTACTGGTTTGCCATCCAACAGTAGGGTTACCCAGTATTCATGGGAGCCCCCTTCCAAAGACAAAACATAGCATGGCACTTCTTCTTCAGACAGGGTGTCACTTTGATCATCAGGCATCTGCTTGATGGTATGCAGATTTTCCTTTTTGTTCTGCCAGACCACAGGCCTCTTTTTCTTTTGTTTGCAGGCACGCTCAATGTGTCCTTTTTTTCCACACTGTCGACACACTAGGTTCTTATACCAGCATTCTGATGCATGGTGACCTGTCTTACCACAGCAGTAACATTCCTGGCTCCCCACTGTTTTGTGAGTAGGTTCTTGGGACATTTTATGCACCCCAGGGGGTGCACTAAGGTATTGCGCCTCCTGTGTGGCCAGTTCCACGGAGACCACAATATCAATGGCCTTCTGTAGGGTGAGCTGAGCTTCTGTTAACAGACGCCTCCGTATAGCTTCACTGTGCAGGCCACACACTAACCTGTCACGTATGGCATCATTTAACATCTCCTTAAATTCACAGTGTTCAGCAAGCTTTTTCAAATTGGCTACAAATTGTACAATTGTTTCACTTTGTTTTTGGTCTCTGTTATAGAACCTATACCTTTCTGCAATTACCAATGGTTTTGGAGCATAACGTGACCCCAGGATTTCCACAATGTCACTGTAAAATTTGGTCTCTGGCTTAACAGGGAGCAGCAAACTACGTAGCAGAGAGTAGGTCTTAGCCCCTACAACACTTAAAAATATTGGCACCTTCTTTTCTTCTTTAATGTCATTTGCAATAACAAAAAGTTCAAAACACTCAGTAGATATATGCCATTGCTCTATAGTCTCCTCAAAAGGTCCCAGTGGCCCTATAAGTGTAGCCATGGCTGTTGCACTCCCCCCCCCCTTTTTTTTTCTTTTTCAGTCTCTGGGCTCCTTGATCTTAGTTTCAGTTTGCACAGTGTAGCAGTCAGTTCTTACCCCCACCTTCCAGAACAGCCAAAAAAAGTTTGTTTTCTTACATTGACTTCTACTTCTTTCGTTGTTGGAGGAAGCACAGGTATCCCATCCTCGTCGCCACTTGTTATGTCGTGGGGAGTTTCACAGTATAGGAAGCAATCAGTGGAAATGCAGAGAGCTGGAGTAGTTGCAAGTGTCCATTTTATTGCATAGCACAGAACTAACTAGAATAAGCCCAGACTAGCTGGGCTGACCCCAGTGACCTACTCAGTTACTATAACAACAAGATCTATATCTACAACCCAATATACAACAGATGCTGAGAGAAAATATTCTACAGTCGAAAAAGAAGCACTTGCCTCTGTTTGGGCTACTGAAAAATGGAGCACTTGACTATGGGGCCGCATGTTCAAGTTGCGCACAGACCACAGCCCTTTGACAACATTGCTAACTACAAAAGGACTGGGAAGAGCAGGAAAGCGTACTGCTCGATTGTCTGCAAGACTACTCTCTTTCAATTATGAACTGGAATATAAGCCTGGAAACCAAAATGTGATAGTTGATTGCCTTTCTTGCCTGCCTTTGTCTTCATCAGATGATCTACCGGAGGATGAGGATGAAGTAGTTGCGCTTATTACAAGCACTCTTAATGCAGTTACAAGAGAGCGATTCCAAGCTGCTTGTTCAGCATGTCCAATTCAACAAAAGCTATGGGAATTTCTGACAAAGAGATGGCCCAGTAACCCTAAAAATCTTGACCTAGTTTTGCTGCCTTATTTTAGAGTTCGGGATGAACTTTCTTTGCTTGATGGCTGTGTGCTACGAGGTACACACCGGCTACTTGTGCCAAAAGAATTACAGTCAAAACTCATACGCTTGGCCCACGATACTCATCAAGGAATTGTCAGAACCAAACAACGACTACGGGATCTGTATTGGTGGCCAGGGATGGACTCCCAAACTGAAGCAATCATAAAATCCTGTGTCACTTGCCAAATGCATGATAAGACAGTAGTGACGTGTACCCATCATTACAGCCTGTTCCTCTTCCTGATTCTTCATGGGAAAAAGTTGTGATTGACATTGTAGGACCCTTTGATACTTCTCCAATTGACTGTCATTATGCCATCACTTTAATAGACTATTTCAGTAAATGGCCTGAGGTAGTGTTTACATCGCAAATCTCTTCTGCTACAGTAATTAAGTTCCTCTCTACAGTTTTTAGCAGGGAAGGTAACCCCAAAGAACTGGTTTCAGATAATGGTAATCAATTTACTTCCCTGGAATTTGAAACTTTTCTAGCAGAGAGGAACATTTTACATAGAAGATCATCCCTGTATTACCCTCAAGCCAATGGGGAAATTGAAAGGTTTAACAGAAATTTGAGAGAGTTTGCAAATGGCTAAACTGGAAGGGCGATCGTGGATAACCTTCACTACTGATTTCGTGCAAGCATACAGGACTACACGACATGCCACAACTCAAAGATCACCCACAGAGTTACTGCATGGAAAACAGATGAATACTAAACTTAACATTGCTGGATTGTTAAAGGCAAGACCTGATGCATCAAAAGAGGATGATGTGAGAAAAACAGTTAAACAGAAGCAAGCAAAGTATAAGGCATTCACAGACAACCAGCGGGGTGCTAAGGAACTGAAGTTTGAGTGTGGTTCCTTTGTTAGAGTAAGAAAACCTGGAATTTTACGCAAAGGGGACCATAAATTCACATCTCCTCTTAAAATCATAGCGAAGAAGGAACCTTACACCTATCGACTTTCTGATGGGCGGGTATGGAATGCTTCTTATCTTGCACCTGCCTATGCACCAAGAGGAGATGATGCCAACACCCAGCCCACGTTGTATGACTTCACCGTAGCACCAACACAAGACATTGCACTGGACCCGGGGTTTGAGAGATGGTCTGTCAGACCCAGATGACCACCTGTCTGGACTAGAGACTATGTTATGTAGTGGTTTCAGTGTAATATTTTCCTCCAACAGTATAGTGTCTTGTTCCATATTTGTTGCTGTGGTTAGAACAACAATGTTTATTTTATAATTGAGAGCGCTTCTTAAGAGAGGAGGGAATGTGGTGTTTTAGATGCTGCTTGTAATGATTAGAACTGGGATCATTGGCTGTTGGGAGTCTGGAAGCACAGGAAACAGGAAGGAGGGGGGGGAGGAGAGGAGCTAAGGCTGAGAGAGAGCTACAGAGGGGGCAGCAGCCGCTTTGTATAGAGGTTTCACCTTTGGTAAATAAAGGCCTGTTGAAGTTTGTTAGTACCTTGCTTGCATGATACAACACAGGGGCAGACCCAGACCCCTGCCCCTATTTTGATGCCATGAACCGCATCCTGGGGGGGCAGGATGGTCTGTGCCGCCCAGGTGGTCATCGAGCCTGGGGCAGAGCTTGCTGCCTCCTGCTGCTCCAGCCCCTGCTGCCTCCCCAGCTACCGCTCCTCCTCCCCCTCCTGCTTCTTCCTCCCCACCCTCCCCACACCCCCAGGGATGCTGAGGCCCCTGCACCCACGGTGCTGGGAGACAGTTGGGCCGGCGAGACTCCCAACCCTGAGCTTCTCCTCCCCCTTCCTCCCTTTGCCTCCCCCTGCCAGCTCCCTCCTCCCAGGTTTCTCCTTCCCCTCTCTCACCCTCCCTCCTCCCTTCTCCCACCGTCTTTCTCCAGTCTCACCTCAGTTTCATCCTCCCACCCCAGTTTTGTTCAATAAAGTCTTTGTTGCAATGAACACGTGTTTTTTATTGTACAGCAGGAAGGGGGGTTAGGGAGGGGTAAGTAGAAGGACGTGAGGGAGGAATGAGGCACAAGCCCCCAGTGGGGTACACCAGGGATACTATTACTGCCTGCAAAACGTGCTGCCAGGCTCGCAGCAACACATCCAGGAGAAGCACCAGAGTGCCCAGGGGTGGCTCCGGCTCCATGCTGCAGAGTGCTGCGGTGTCCTGAGTGAGGGCAACCAGAGCAAGCAGAGAAAAAAATGCTTTGCTGTCCCTCAGCAAGGTAGGCAAGCAAGCAGGGAAACCTTAGAACTGGCTGTCTGAAGGGGACGGGGGGAGAGGAGGTCCCTTTAAGCACAGGTCTCAGATAGCCTCAGGCAGCAGCTACACAAGGTAATTCCTGACCTGATGCCCTGCCAGAACCGGTGCCGGCTGGCCTTAAATGCAATTCAGCATCCTATCAGTGTGGATGTGCTATTTCGAAATAGCAAAATGCCATTTTGAAATGCATTTTGTGTCTAGACGCATTCTTTCAAAATAAGCTATTTCAAAATAACTATTTCTAAATAGATATTTCGAAATAACGCTTTAGTTAGACATACCCTGACACTCTGTGCTGCCCTGAGACAGGGGCTATTTCCTGACTTTGGCCAGTAGGCCATATTATCCTGCGACAAGGGCTGCTTACAGACTCTGGCCATTGGGCAATACTGCCCCACGAGCAGGGCTGCTTATGAACTCTGTGTTACCCTGAGACAAGAGATATTTATGGACTACAGAGGTGGCCGACGACCCTCAGCCAATTGGGTGACATCCTCACCCCAGAATATTCTCACTCCTGCGATGGGGTGTGTATAGGCTGCCACAGTGGAGAAACCCCTAAGATGTGCAGGTTAATTTGGTCCAGCCTCAGCGCAAGCGGCGGCCTTTGATTTCCACCCCTTCCTTTCTAAGATTTCAGAGCTGCCTTGAAGAATCTATAAGCTAATTTTGACACAAAACCTAAAGATTGGGTTTAACACATTACAGGAGGGAAGGGGGGTGGAAGGTAATAAAAAGAGCACATTTACATAATTAGGCATTGCACAACTTCTTTACTGGCCCAAAGCATGTGAAAGTTTTCTCTCATAGATAACTGATTTTATTTATTCTCCATCTGCCACTCAACCTACTATCACTGGTGAACTGTCACTTTGTTGGGAAGGTTTTGAAGTGGTGTGGGACACTCATCTTGCAGATTAGCTCAAGAAGGACATTCCAAGGAGTCTGTTTTCCATTTTTCAAATGTTCTTCTGTTTATTTACTGTAATGACAAGGGTGATATCACATTATAATTGTTTTATGAATTAAAATGGTAGCACCAGTCTTTAAAGATTCATAATAAGAAACAGCCTTTTAAGTGTGTTTATGGAAATATAATACAAATGATTAGGGGTTTAGAACATTAGAATTGCAGTGTATAATTGTAATGTTTCTGTGGCTATATAGGAGCCAGTAATCCCTTAATGGACTACAGCATGCATTTAATTATTTACAGGGAAAAATCATTGCTGATAAAGTCATTGACTGATAGACCCACTGTCTTGACATGCAGAATGTGCTATGAAAGAGCAACTCTCTTATCTCTGCAGACACGCTCAGTCCAGGTTTTCCCACTTTTAATACAGCAGATATCCATACACTTCTGTCCCAAGGCCTGAGATGTGAGACAAACACTAAGTGCACAAGTACTCCTGTACCATCGTGAGGCTCTTCTTTCTCCTGAGGCCGTTGTGTATTTTTCAAGAGGTGCACGCAGTGCCTATAATTAAATGATCATAAGGAGATATATGCACACAGTGCATATAATTAAATGATCATACTGACATTTGATCCTTTCTACTATACTTGTTACTGAGACACTGGGCCAATCCATGAGTCCCCTTAGCTCAGTATAGCAGATTTTCTCATGACTGAATCTGTTTTTAACAGTTTTATGAAGTCAGCAGCTCCCTAGTTATGTTTGCACTGCGTTTTGCATGTAAGACCTGCTCCAAAGCCCATTAACCATGGGAAGCTTTCCATTAACTATAATGGATTTTGGATTAGGTCTTCATGTTCCTATTCAGTTAGATAGAAAAGGCCATGCTTAAATCCAACTCTGTTCAGCAGAGCAGTGAACCATGGGCTTAGGTATTTTGCTGAATAGAGATGCTTTCCTGAACTGGGACCTTGAAGTGGGGTTTAGGAGTCAAACATATACTTATTCAAACAAGGTCAAACTTTAATGTTCTAGGTACTTTTCACACTCATTTCAGTGCATTTTTCAGAACGCGAAAGGTTTCAAAATCACTCTTTTTAAAAATATTCCTACACCACAGCCTCTGGCCACTTGGAGCAACTAGAGATGCAATCCAAGTAGAGACCTCTGGAAAGTCAAAGAAATGTCTACAGTTTTGATTAGACTTTCTCTGCCCTGTGCTGACTGGTGTTTGCTCCAACATTTTTCCTCTAAGTCTCCTCACCTCAGCATTATTCCATACCTACCTTTCTTAACTTCTCTCTGACCTGCCCCCTTACTCCCTTCCTTTCCATTTCTCTTTCACTGACACCCTGCCAGCCAAACCCACCAATTAAAATAACCTCGTCTCAGGCATTGAGTTTTGCTGCCATCCAGGATCACACTGCTTGTCACTCCGCCCTGTGTTTCTCTTGTCTATTTAGAGATTATAAACCCAATGAGGCTACTGGCTACAAGCACCTCTGCAATTCTCAGTATGAACAATGGGGCCCATCCTAGGCTGTGGAATAGGTCTCAACATTTTTTCAGGCTGCCATTATTTCATAAACTAATGTACTAATGTACACAGCTTCAGCCTATAGAAAAGCACAATACCAGGTCATTTGTAGCAATGAACTACATAAATGTATATGCAGAGGTCACACAGCTGAAGATCAGAAAATGGCAAGGCTCTTATCAGACAAAAAAATAAGAGCCAGAATTGCATTATTTTCCCTTTTGAGAAATAGGCTAAAGCTTACAATAACCTGTTTCCATAGAAAGAAGAACTAGAACTGTGGCTAATCTGTTGTTTCATTATTTATGGGAAAGCAAAAATTAAACTGGTTTATTTGGATTAGAGAAATACGATGCCCATCACATTACCTTTTCACATATAAAGCTTAGGATCCCATCTCTCTTGTAATCAATAACAAATAGTTGATGCTTTAGTAATCAGATTTAAATTGACATACACATTTCTCCAGTCTACTGAGATAGTAATATCTTAAAATCCTCTTAATGTGACTGGCAACAATTGTACCAGGTTTGAGAGACACCCAGGGTTGATTTGAAAGCAGTATCAAGACCCAGTGAAGCTAGAAATCAAATAGAAATGTGGTTGCATAAGAAAATAGAGTGCTCAGCAGACAAAAACATTCCTTTGGAAGAGTGGTCTTGTATATGGCAATGCACTGCCTCCCCTTTTTTTAGTGTTTTCACATCATAGAACTCTTGCAAAATAATACACCATTGCCATAGGACTCTCCTCCAGACTTAGTCAGTTCATGTAACTTGTTCAGAAGCAGGCCAAAGGGACTGAAGGATAACTTAGTTTATCTAGATTTTAGTGACCTGCCTGAATGCACAAACTGGGCACAAACAAAAGAATCATCAGAGAAGTTTATAGTCAGCATTACTGCTGGTTGTACAGGGAGTTATCGTGTAAGAAATTATACAGTGAATTTCCACATTCAGCATTAGCTAGCAGCATGTGGCTGAACACAGGAAATGGAAATAAAATGCCAGCTACAAATACATGATTTGGAATGTGCTTATTACAAGAAAGTTAGAGGCAGCAGAAAAACAGGGCCTCCCTGATTGTATGGTGAAGCTCCCAATTCTGGAATATGAAAAAAAGAAACTAAAGAAATGCCACTGGCCCATCCTTGAAACCCATCTCAGTATTACCAAACCCAAATGTTCAAAAATAATGAGATTGGCTTTAAAAAAAAAATCACATGATTAAATCACTTTTTTATTTGACTTCTTATTTCTGAGCCTTTAGGGTGCACTAGGGTCATATTTTCAAACCTTCCTCTACAACAGGAGGGCTACTAATATACTTTTTAAAATGAAAGCGAAGATTCTCTTAATCACTTGCCTCTAGGAGCTGGGGCGTTAATTACAACATCCACTATTACAAGAATCAGCAAAAAACACACTGTACAGGTACAACCTCCCTGGTCTGGCACCCTGGAGACCTGAGCGGTCCTGAACCACAGTTTGCTGTACCAGGGGAGGTCAAGGCTCCCCTCTTAGTTGTCGGCCCTGCTATCCACAGCCGTGTCAGGGCTGTGCTCCTGCCTGGGGATGGGGCTGTGCTCCCCACCATGGTGGGGGTGCCAGGTCCTGCTGTCTCTAGCCTGGCCAGGGATGTACTCTCTGCTGTGCCAACGGCAACCCTGGCCGGGGCTGTGCTCCTGGGTGCCACTGGCCCCACTGCCTCCAGCCCAGGCAGGGCTGCACTGCTGGGTGTTGGCCCTGCTGCCTGTGGCCCAGGTGGAGGTGCGCGCCCTGCCACCAGCCACAGCCGGAGCTGTGCTCTTCACCACACCAGCCCAGCCCAAAAACATGGACAGCTGGGGCTTTCTGATCCAGCAATATATGAGGTCCTGATAGATCATGGATGTTGCCGGACCAGAGTGTCCCAGATTTTAGAGATTTAACCTATGCAATACAAACAATTTTAAAGCTGAGGATTCCACTAACTTTTGATGATGTATATGTTTTAATTGAGGTGGTAGACTGTCAGAAAACTGGAAAACAATCAAGGACAGTGACAGATTTGTAGATTGCAGCATTGCCATGAGGGTTTTCAAAAAATAAGTGTTGTTAATGAAAAATTCCAAAATGAAAAGATTTCCAAGAAAGAAGGAAACACAATACATAGAAAAATAGTAGCATGTCCTAACTTTTTTAGACTCGAAAACACTTGCAAACTTTTCTCTTTTAATTTGTAATTGCACCATTGAATGACACATTTATAGAGGCATTTATCACATGAGCCATGAGTCCATATCTTGTAAAGGACCAGAGTCTTATCTGGTGTAAATTGGCATGGCCTCACCAGCATTAATTTATATCTGTTAATGATCTGGTTTACAGTGTAGAAATTGCTTTCATTTTAATTTTCCTGTTTATCCCATTTTTAGCTTTACTATTGTGTTTAAGGATCTCTTGAGTACAAAAGACTCCCACACTCACACTTTCATAAAACGCTAGAACTGGAAGGGACGTTGAGAGGTCATTGAGTCCAGTCCTCTGTCCTCATGGCAGGACTCAGTACCATCTAGACCATCCCTGATAGATGTCTATCTAACCTGCTCTTAAATCAAGTTTATTCAACATGCTGTGTTTAGCTAATGATTCTGCTTACTGATGCTCAGTTACAGTAAATAATTTCGTTTATCTCCTTTACAAGTTTGTAGTCCTTAATCAATCAATTCAACTCAACACTGTTGCACTACTTTGTTTGAACCTTTAACTTCAATACTGCTTAATGGCATGAACTCTCAGTAAACTAGTGCCATGCTAGTATATGGCTACTACAGAAAGCAGACATTCAGAAGTGTTGTGTCTGCCCAGGACATACTGTATTCCTTTTTTTTAAAAATATGTCTGAAAGGGTATTGTGAAGTATGTTCCCCTTGAGAGTCTTGCATTCCCTGCAGGCTTTTTAATGGTGTTTGCAGTACTCTTCTGACATTCTCAGCAATTCCTGCTCTGTAATTAATTTTGTTACAATACCCCAGAATCCGTTGTCCTGGTATCATGTGCATCAAATTGTTCAGTACTATTTAAAATGTTATAGGTTCCTGTTAACTTTGCAAATCTGAATTTTTGAATGTCCTGTTTGATAGCAAAAGTAAAAGAAATAACTTTTAGTCTTTTTGGTAATTGTCAATGGAATCCTATCATACATAATTCAGCAGAGTGTGAAGTGCTCAAGCAAGTCAAAGGAGCACAAGATCAGAGGCATAGCTCAATATTGGTCTTGGTATAGTTGGGTGCTTTGGCTAAGGTAGTTGGGTACTATTCCTGCTATACTGTGCTTCTTTGTACTTGGTGCTAGCCACTGCTTTTGGCCTCACAATGACACAAACACTTAAATGAGAGAAGATATCAACAAATTAAAAAGTGAATGTTATATACCTTTAATACAGCGTTCCCTTTGTGCTAGAAAGAGTTGATGATGATATTAGGTGAAACACTGACTTCAAGAAATGATATCGATAAAAGGATTCAGATCAACTGCACCTATTTGTGTTACGTGATTAGTCAAGGTTGGTATGTTTTTTGTCTGTAAGGAACTGTATAAAAGCACATTTGTTAACACAGTTTATTGGCACATTTATTGGCAAAGCATACATAAAATACAGTTGTATTATATAACACACTGACTCACTGTGTTTTTACATGATGAAATGAACATATTAATATGGAAATGAAAAAAATTAGTTTCTTTTATAAAGTTTCACATAAATACACCAGAATAATAATAAAAAAATTAACTGGTTTAAGGGCTCCAGGGCTTTACAAAAATATGATACAAGAAATATACTATGAAAAGAAATAACAACAAAGCCAACTCAGATACAATAATAAAAACACAAAAGTTTTAGATTTATTAAGCTGCCCACAAAATGAATGGATTACATGGCTTTAAAATATCTGGATCAACAGCAATTTTACAAAGCATAAACTCTCATAGGACAGGGCATCTTTCTCCACATAAAAATATTTTTCATGTCTTTGATGAAAAAAAAAGACATTTCTTGTTTCAGCACTTTTGAATAATGACAGAAGGACTACTGGCATCAGCTACAATATAAATTAAAAATGCTGGATCCTTTAAATGGTTAAACAATGAAAGAAGATTTAAAGAAAGAACTAAAGTTACTTTAAGTTACTTTTAAAAAGCTGATTTTTCTGAAACAAGAAATTTTAGGTGCAAGTTGAAAAGCAGAAAATATTTTACAATTTTTAAAAAGTTTTCCATAGTTATGTTAACGAGATCCTGAGCACTGATGACTTGTTAAAATATGGCCTTTGTTTGATGAGGAAAAAAGACCTCTCCAACAAAAAGTTTTGTTTGAAATTTGCCACGAGGTGCTATTTAATTTTCAATTATTTTAATTGAGGTCAGTGCCAGTATCGTGTCATGTGTGAAAGCTTCCAAGAAAAGTACATGAAAGCTTATATATGATTTTTCTCTAATTAAAAAAATCAGATAGCTGTAGTTTAGAAATAGATATTGTATCTGGAACTTTTTTTTAAAAGAATGTTGTGAAATAGTAATTATAATCCACTGACATATATAACAGTGGATAATGCTGCAGAATAACCTATTGGGAAGCTTGTGGTGTGGGATTTTCAGATTTGGTCTCCTGATTAGCAGAAGGTTTGCTGTTCCAGGGGCTGTTATTTCCCAGGGCAGGTGAATTGTTGAAGTCTTCTTCATCATCCATACCATTTGCTGCATCATATTGCGTGTTCTCTAGTCTAGTGATAAGCCTTTCGTCTTCATCCCCAAATTCACCTCCCATCAGCGTTGGTTCTCCTACCACCATCACATCCTGTGAACAGCACCCAACATTTGTTATATGGAAACCTTGAGAGAGAGAAAACCAACTTAAAATAGCCATATTAGAGGATTTGAATCTGTTAATTTTGTGACATTCATACAATGGAACCTGATGCTCCTATATGGTTAGAGTCACAATGCAAACTTACGTTTGATTTTTTATTTATAAAATAAAACACTGCAAAACCTTTATCTATTTGTATATTCAAGGCACTGGTTCTCAAACCACCAAAATACATAATGCAAGAAGAATAAAATATACATTTAAAAATAATCAGACTAGAAAAGTGGAGACGATTAGAAAGTTTTAAATGGTTGGTTTAACCTTCTATTTGGTATTTTTATCCACTATAAAATTATTTTCCTTTGCAGGTCATAAATTATTTTGTTTACAAAGACTGCTCAGGATGCAAATGAGTTGCAATTTTGTAATATTCATGCATTAAATCTAGTACATGACACAGTACTTCTCACACTCAGGCTGTTGAAATAAAGAACACAGTGTAAAGATGGTAACTCTCTTATCCCTAGCCAGCCAAGCCCTTTTGCTCATCCAATATACTTGACATTCTGCTACTTAATTATGGTAATTAATTTAGGTAAAGTTTTCGATAAAAACAATGTTCACGCTGATTTGACAATTTGCATAGTTAATTAAGTCATTAGCAAAAACCTGCTGATTGCCAACAAGCCCTGAATTTACCATCTGTTATTTCATGGTGCCTGTCACCTATCTTCGCGTAAGCAACCCTGCCGCCAATCTGTGCAGTAAGAGGCCCAATCTGTCCAGCTGGTACCATCAAAGGAAGATGAAGAGTGCTAATTATAATTATACTGATGAAACTAGTAGTCATCAAAAATTGAAGTATTCAAGAAGGAAAGAATCCATCTAATCACTGCTTTAAGTACAAATTGTCCTTCCATGAAAACAAGTAAACCACCTACTGTACTACAGTGCATCACAGATTTGTTGCTGGATGCTAACCAGAATAGAATGGAAAGGTGCAAAATCAGACTGAAAAACAGTGCTCTTTTGTTTTCTCTGTTTTAAGGAAAATCAGGTTGCTCTGCAAACTACTACACTGGGGAAGGAAATACATGGGATGCATCTTCTGATGGAGTGGGACTGGTGGACCTTCAGATAACATATCTGGTGAATGTGCAACAATTCCAGATGCCCAGATTTGTACCTGCTGATTTAATCAGCACTTCAAATAATCCTGCTGAACACATAGATTCATATATAAAAGCAGTGGTGGGCAAATACCGGCCCATGTGTTTGAATCGGTTACTCAGGGTGAGTCCCAGTGGGCTGCCTCTGCTGTATTTACTACACCACTGAAGGTATGGGTGACTGTAGTTCCCACTGGCCAGATATCACCGCTCCCAGCCAATGTGAGCTGTGGGAAGCAGTATCCTGGTCTGCACCATCGGGAGCTGCAATTGCCCATACCTGTGGAGATGCAAATAAATGTAGTGGTGGAAGCCTGATGGAGCTATCCCAGGTGAACCACCAGCACTTTTTTGCCCATCCCTGTATAAAAGGATGTACCTTGTTCATTAATATAAAGCATCTGTGAAATGCAAACAAAAGACTATTGCTTGCATATAATAAGATTTTTAGCATATATATATTTCACTCTCCATGAAATAGAACAAGCTTTGCCTACAAATATTTATACTGCTTCATCATATTCCTGAACAAAAGCTGCCATGTTATGGATGAACGTGTATATTGTAATTTCAAACTGTAGTCTGTGAGGAATTGTGGAATAGAGGAAATGTATCACCTAGTTTCTTCTTTACACTGTCTTTATTGTGTTACTCTCAATATCAACAAAATACTTCTTAAATCAAACCTTTGGAACCTAAAAGTTGAATGCAACAAAGGTGTTTATAATCAAAACTTTGTTCTAATTTAGTCTTATGCCTTTAAAGCACAGAATATAGGTATTTTGCAGCACTGAACCAGGACTGACCCCATTGTGGAGGGAAAGCAGTATGAGGACAGCCAATTAGATTTGGGCTTGCAATGTGATATGGCAGCCAAAGAAGACCAGCATGACACTGAGCTGGCAATTGAATTACAGACTAAGGCAGTGCTCATTCATTTGTATAAAACACTGATGAGACTGGACCCTTGACTTCTGCATCCAATTTTGGGCACTTCAATGCTGGAAAGATGGCAGCAATTTGGAAGCAGTTCAGAGAAGTGCATCAAAATTACTAAGACTAGGGCTCAATTTAAGAGGAAAATTAAAAAAACAAAAATCTGTGCACAGTTTACCAAATTACTGCTACAGAGGCATATGCTAAATGGGTAGAAGGATTAAATGTGTAGGGGTTGTTTAAGGAAGTGTAACAAGGACTACTAAGATGAAACTAAGTAAAGGACAACATCACTCTCATTGGAAGGACACTTTTCCTGATACTCAGACTAGCAAACTATGGAATTATACTTGAAAGGAATCAGTAATAGCCCCATCACTCAAGTCACCTCAATATGATATTGGAAACATTCATGCACTGGCAGGAGATAAACTAAGTGACCTACTAAGTACGTCACATCTCCAGTTTCCATGATCTTTTGCAGATCAGTTATTATTCTTTCCGTATAACACCCACAAGAGAGAAGAAGCTTGACTTATCTTTCTCCTCACCATATTCAGTATATAATTTTTGACTAAACTACAGTTTTATTGAGTATAGTGGCAATTTTCCTGATCATATTTAAAAGATACCACGGCATTAGCTAGAGAGTGCATGCTCTTTAGATTCTTGCTCTTCTTCTATCAAGCAATACATAATTTCTCAGGTAGCACTCATGCTAGGTCCTCCCCATGGTGGAATTCCATCTGAGGTCCTCCTCAGATGGAATGCTGACGATCCCCAGCAATTTAACCCCATTTAACCTCCACTCACTAGTTCCACCAACCTCTGAGGAGGACTGGAAGTGACTCCTTTTAGAGCCCCTCAACGCTTCTCCTTAAATTGGCCAGTGGGGGTCACTGTTCTCGAATGACACAAGGCTCCATCCCTCCCAGGGTTGAGGCTGCAGCTCTGGAGTACTCCTAGCTCCTGCTCATGGAGTGAGAAGCAGAATCCAAGAATTAAACCCTAGTCTATTGCATGGCAGCACATACTGCTCTGGGCTAGTTACAGTAGCACATATTTGAGTAGCTTATTTAAATAAAGATTTAGGCTATAGTCACTCTTACTAATTTACTCTGTGATTAGAAACAACATGTTTAGTCAAGGAATGTTTAGTGATGGCAAAGTATCTTTGCAATGAAGCTTTATAAATAAAGCAGTGGATGTTTTACATATGTGATAAAATTAATCATTTAATAATATAATCATAACAGCAGCTTACATGTATTTAGTGCCTTTCATACCGAAAAATCCCTATTTGAACCCAAATTTAAATGTTTATATTATGTATATATAATATATGAAAATGAACAGTACAATAAGACTATGTTACTGCCTGTGAAATTCGATTCACTTAATTTAAGTTGTCCTCAAATCTTCAATTTGCCATAATTTCTGTATTGCTAAGTTTTCACAAGCAAGCAGCTTCTGGTTTTGACAATTTGACACTGGTTTTGATGACTTTTGGTACTCAGGAGTATCTTTGGATACTGGGGTGAAGCTGCAGCTCTCTTTCCTTTTCCTTTGTGAATGGAGTTGGAGGTGACTATTCTGAGGGGTTTGAATTCTTGGTTTCCCAGTACAGCAACCATTAACAATTCTCCGCCTCAGTGCATCCCACCCCAATATTTGTGACTATGCTCAATGAAGAAGGATAGGCACATCAAGCTTGATATTTCAGCTAGCATGATGGGCAGTGAGAAAGTTGTCATTTAAATTAGATTTCAGGCTTATCGCCCCCTTGAGGTGATTGAGGAGTTTAAATTTCTCAGTTTTGGTTGCTCTTTAGGTTGACTATCTGTTCTTGTTTGTTTAGCCATTACGGCTGAGAGAAAATCCTCAGCTGACTTACACATCCCCATTCCTTTAAAATTAATGGAATTGTTGAGTCATCAATAAGTCTTTAGGGCTATGTCTACACTGGGAAATTATTTCGAAATAAGTTATTTTGAAATAATAACTCCCAAAATAACTATTTTGATATAAGTGTTATTCCTCTTCACAAACAGGAGTTATTATTTCAAAACAACGGGCTTGTTATGTGGACACTTGCCTTGTTATTTTGAAATAAGGGGAGTTATTTCAAAATCACTCCCTGGTGTAGACATGCCCTAGGTGTCCTACATGGTTCTGATGGCACAACACTATTCTGTCTGGTGTCACAGAGGTGTTGTCCTGGCACATGCAGGAAGTTCTGATTTAGAACTAAAACGGTTATTGGATCTGTTGCAGTGGCTTTGGCAAGCAATCCTGGAACTTAACCCTGTGAAGGGCAAGTTCTTCTAGAAGGGAATGGTCTGTATGGGTCATCTCTGCCAACGTAGGAAAGTGACTGAAATGCTAGGGTCTGGAATCTTGGCAATCTGCCGGCTACAGGAGTACCATTGTGCAAGAAGTTCATCACTGTCCATTGTATAGTTTGACATAGAAGGGATCAGTAGTCTGGTGGAGATCTCAGTGCAGTCAGGCTTTCCAGAAGCTGAAGGAGAATCTGATCAGAACGCCATTCAGAGTGTATCTAGAATGGGATGTTCTTTTACAACAGGCAAAGCTGCCAGTGAGAGATAAAAGCTGTGCTCTCCCAAGAGGAAATTAGTGAGAATCGACAGTGGTCTTCTATAGCCAGATTGTCAGAAAACTGGAATGAAACTACTATGATCTCCCCACAGGGAATTACTGGCAGAGATATTTCTTTCTTAATGTAGGCATCACTGTATAAAGGGTTCATAGTTTCTACAAACTCTGTCGAACTTCAGGCAACCCAAAGAACAGAAACCTTATAGGCTGGATAAACTGAAGTACTTTAAGTGGGTTGTGCCCACGAAAGCTCGTGATACCATCTACATGTTTTGTTAGTCTTTAAGTTTCTACTAGACTATTTGTTGTTGTTTAAGTTTTTCAACTCTAGGGTACAGCATCAACCAGTGCCCCAGCATGGAAATACAGCCCCCTTGTCTCTCCCTGCCTGTGCTTGTCAATATTGTCACTGCCGGAAGAATTGATCAGAATGGAAGCAAGTGGAGGAGACAGGATCTGCAGGGAGAAGGACACTTAGGCCAATAGTCTTTCAAGTAGTGTACTGACAACATTTTTGTTAACCCGATGACTTTGGACAGAGTCCTGGCAGGGTTTATGCAGGAAGTATCAGACCCAGTGTGATTTCAAGACAGAAACTGGGACAGAAGCACAGCATTCACTAGAACCTGGGGAAATGACTGCATCCTCCAGGAGAGAGGTTTTTGCTGGGTGGAGCTGTGTTACTGGAGAAAAAGAAAAACCTCATATTAACCCATATGTGTCTGCACATGAGCTCACCATTAGGGTCCTCCAGAGAAATGATGTGGAGGAAAAAGGGACAGGAGCTGATGCTGCTTAGTGGAGTCACTTGGAGACAGAAGGTGAATTCATCTAATTTCTGTCAGCTAATGACAGGAGGAAAAAAGAAGTCCCTCGCCTTCAACATCTGAAGAATTGTTTAGCTCCTAGTTGTTTATTTCCAATGAGAAGAGAAAACGACAGGACTAGCCACAGAGAAAGCCATGACAAACAAGGACTTCAGTTTACTGTCAAACTGTAGCCTGAAATTACATCATGTATGAAGTGAGGGCATTGTATTGAGAATGAATGCATATAAGGGTAAAGGAAAAGTAGGGCTTTTCTCTTCCCCACTGCACATAAGTGAAGGCAAATGTAATACATTTCACCTTTGCTATTGACCAGTTTGCTTGTAAATGAGATTGAAAAGGGAAAACTAAAAGTGATACTATAGAGAATACAGGCTCTTCTGAAATGAAGATCCTTGCCTGTATTATTTTAAAGAAACATGGTCTCATCTCATTCATTCATACACCCTAGACACTTCAGTATATTTAGGTGAATGTATTTAATTTAAAGAAAAAGATTTGAATAGGTTTAACCAGAATGTCCTATATCTGAAAATATATTACATTCTGTCTTTGCTACGTAGTTGTATTTTTTCTATAAAAGACAAAAAAAAAAAAAAAATTGAAAATGTTCTCTATGAAACACTATGAAATACAGTAAACACTGGAAGTCAGCCTACACGACTTGGAAAAATCATATGGTGTCTACTGTATTATTGGATTTATTGGATTAGATGTACAACAATCATTACCACAAATGAGAGTTGCACTATAATAATTCTTTAATTAATGAGATATGCTTTGTGCCACCAGAATAGTAGATAAGCTGCTGGAGTTGTGGTGAAAATTTGTCCTTGGATGAAGTATCCACATGAAAAGTTTGATTTGACTGGAAAAAAATATTAACTTAATATACTAAAGCCAACAACTGTAGAAATCTTGGAGTTTGCTCAACCAGTTGTTGAATCAGACTATTTCATGAGTTATTAGTGTTATTTCTAGATATTCCACTCATCCTTTTTACCTAAAAAGTCAGGCTTTGTGGGAGCCCCCTTTTAGGTGGTTATAAATGTCATATATCTTTTTTAGGATCCACAAAAGACCCTTTCTTGTATGTTGATCAAAAATACAATAAAAGTCACTGCATGCTATTTTCAAGTCACTGTATTATAGTTCCCATATTGTCAAATTCATTTCACTAGCTTTAAAATGCATATGCTACCCTTTCTAGAGATGAGAGACAGTTCACTCATAGTCTGGGGCCTGATACTGATTAAGACAACAAACTTAACACTGGTATGAGGAAATACTATTTTGCATGCTGCATAATGGACTCCTGGAACTATTGCCACAAGACGGCACTCAGATCAAGATCTTACTATGGTTCAAAAAAGAATTAGCTGTTAACATGAACCACAAGATCATTAATAGTTACACATAACAGGATAAAAATTTGTAAGGGTCAGCAGTTCATCTGCTTCAGCATAAGCCAACTGCTAACTGACAGGGGTTATGAAGAAACAAGTTCTACTCTCGGGTCATTCCATGCTTGTCCAGCGTGGGGTTTCTCGCAGTTTCCACAGAAGCATCTGACTCAGGTCACTCAGTGCTGGAGACAGGATAGTCGTCTAGAGAGATCACTGCTCTGGTTTGGTCTATGCTCCTGTTATGACTCAGGTTAATGTGTTCATTTGCCCTATGATGGACAGAGGGTTGAAAGAATCTATCAGCTCTGCTACTACTGATAACCAAAAACCCAACCCAATCCAACTGAAGGCAGTGAAAGACTCCCATTGAACTGAATGGGACTTGGATCACGCCTCCCAAAATTATTCTTAAGCCCATCAACTGGTTGAAGATCATTCAACTGCAGCACAGATTCCTCACTGTTCACCTCTATTTTCCCTGTATCTACATTACATTGTTTAAGGCCTCTTCAAGTGTGTGATAAATTTGGCTCAAGAATACAATAAGATTTTAGGCACAGCTTAAAGTTTTGTAAGTGATTCAGGCCTAAATGGAAAATGAGACTTACAGGTACCTGACTTGACAGACTCAGGTTTGCAGCTGCTGTTTTTTTCTTGCTATTGGTACTATTTGCATTGTTTCCAGCACTGCTGTTTGAAGTGCTGCTAGTTGAATTTTTCCTTTTTCTCCGTTTGGTTGTTGGTTGTCTTGTGGGTTCTGCTACAATAAAAATGTAAAAGGCAAAGCAAATTACTGGCATTTTAAAGCTCATAGAAGAATTAACTACAAAGCGACATGCTAAAAGAAAATGTGTTTCTTTTCATCTGTTTTACATCATTGTCCATCAATGCAACTCAAAGTGCTTTACAAAGAAACACTTTAGTTAGAGAACACTGAGGCACCAACAGGTGAAGTGACATGCTAAAGGTTAGATAGCAGGCCAGGCATAGAGCTCAGAACCAAACTCAACTGTCCTTTTTCTAAGCCCACTGCACTATCCTTTGGACTATCTGCCTATGTCAAACATGTTTAACAGATAAGGGCAGCTTTCTACAATCCTGTCAGCATTCAAATGAAAGTCTGCATCATTTTCTATTGCTACAGTCATGGATGTCACCTTTGGTGGACCCATACAGTAGAATATACAACCTGTGCTAAATTATGGCTCTCTACTAGTTTACCAAATATGTACCAAGTCACGATTATTACATTCAGTTGATTTATGACCTTTGATCACAAAATCCCAAAGGTGATAATGGTACAGCTCATCTAAATTGTGGTAAGTGCATCTACGACTTTCAATTATTTTTTTTTAATAAAGGATATTTTTGTGTTTGTGATCAAGGAAGTTAATTTCAGGCCTGAAGATAAATTGTATTAGAATAGAAGACTATTAATTGTGACTTGAAACTGTAGTTCCAGAGTCACAGCAGGAAGCTATAATATGTAAACCAGGGGTGGGGAGCTGCATGTGGTTCGTCAGGGTTAGCTGCAGGTGGACCGCCATTACACGGTTTGTTTACCTGATCGCCCATAGGCACAGCCACTTGCTGTTCCCAGGGGCCATGATCTGCTGCAGCCACTGGAAGCTATGAGTGGCCATGCCTGTGGACCCTCAGATAACAAACCATTTGGCAGCCTTGATGAACCGCATGAGGTTTGTGGCCTGGAGGTTCCCCACCCTTGATATGAGTGAGCTATGAATTCTAAGTGGAGCCAGTGGGCATTTTACATACTATGTATGACTTATGCTGAATTCTATCTTACACATTGTAAAACTATTTGAATGTGTGTAGATCTAAAACTTATTCCATGTTATGTACCAGCAGATTCAGATTACATGTCATTAAAATAATAACTAAGGTTATGTTTGGAATAATGCTTAAATTTCCTTTCCTAATGGATTATCCACAATGTTTTTCAGTATTTCTATATTAATATCAATAACAAGTGCAATAAAAATATAGAGAAAAAATTACCTGGTGGTGCCACCATTCTCTGCCATTTTTGAAACAAGCAGGTCTTCAGGCAGTCCCGAGGACTTAGATTGTAGGTTTTATGTCTTGACATCAGTTCTTGCATTGGCTCCAATATTACACACAACTGAAAGAAACAAAACAGAATAATTTAAGCTAAATTATTTTTAGATTAAAGGTATTCACAGAGTCTGAAACTAATCATTACTTTTCTGGTTTCTAGCTTTGGCTTTTTCTGCCCAGCTAACGAAGAGTGTCCAATGCAGCACAGTTTGGTCTGTATTAAGACCAGCCTAGATTTGGCCTTTAGGACCTCTCTCCTCCTTTCCTGATGTCACTGGTAATTATACGTTCCATGGCCACTGGCTCTTCCACAGCACTGCACATAAGTCTATCTAGAGGTCTCAAAAGGTCCACAACCTTTGCACACAGCAGGAATATTCTATATGGTTTTCCCAGTCATCACAAACCCCACCATCCATATTTCTAATAATTGAATCCTCCATTCATATTACCTGTCTCTTCTTAATAACTGGGGTCACCTCACCATGAGGGATATCCTCAGTGAGAGAGCATAGCATGACATCATATGGAAAGAGGTTCCCAAATATGGGATCATCTTCCTCTATGCCAATTTGATGTCCTTCTCTATGACTTTCATTGTCCTCAATAGCACAAGGGCGATCAGACTTTGGGTGGGACCACTCTATTGTGTCCTGGAAAGTCTTGGCTATGTACCTCTCTGGCTCCTTTAGCTCCTCCAGTTCAGGTTTCAAGAGCCCATACTCAGTCTTTGAGGGGGCAATGAGTTCCATGCACCAACAGTAAACATATACTACCTGACCACAAGACAGGTAATCATCCGTGTTGCACTCAGTGCAATAAACTGGATAGCATCCCCTTACTGCTGGTGATGCACAAAGAAAACTTTTTCTGTGTCACATGGGTTTATGCTGCCCATATTGTAATTAGGGGAAAATATACTGTCACTGCTATATATAGATCTCTTAAATGATAATCCCATATGTAATTTCACAAAAGAAATTACAACCGGATAAGAAACACAGAAGGTAGAGATGCCTGCAGGATTGGTCATCTGCACAAGCATTCAAAGTGATTCTTGTTGCTAACTCTCAGTCTAGTCTGAAACACCCCTCTGGTTCTGGAATCAATAAATTCTAATCCATTTTTCTCGCTAGAGCCTTAAACCCTACAAAGCATAAAGATGCCCCAGATTTTTGCAGGTAACAGTCAGTTCTGGATACCTCAGGACTAACAGGGAACTGTGCTCTGCAGTGACAAGTTCATTTTAAATGCATCTAGCTCACTGTGAATTGGACACAGATGTAAAAGGAATGAGATTAAGTGTGATTGATATTAAATCTTTCAGTGTTCCTTGGTGACCTTTGAGACCCCTTTGAAATCTAAAGTGACTCAAAGAACAAATCCCTGAAAGAGGAAGGGATCATGGTCCAATTATCCTAAGTCTGAAGAATCTGCCAGCAGCAATCAGTACCTTGGTCCTTGCAAAGAGCTGGATTAAAAACATAAGGACAAGATTCATTTAATACAGAAGCAGTTGCAAACCTAAAGCACCTGCCACTCTTAACTACCAGTGTCTAATCTAAATGGCAGTGCATTTTATGAAGTGATTTTGTCAAATAATTGTGAAGAAATGTTTGATATTCCCCTGACTTTATCAGATAATCTCATTCTTTTAACTGCCTTTTAAAAATATTAACTTTCTACAAAGGTTTGGATAATTTTAAAAGTTAACATGCTTTACCTAATTAACATTATACTAATAATTAATAATAATACATAATTATCTATTGCTACTAGGCACTATGGAGAGAAAAAAAAAAGAATCACAGAAAGATAGAAAGACAGAATGACAAAGAAAAACAAAGATAAGATCATGTTGGATTTGTTTAACATGCACATATCTTCAAGGCTCTGCTTTTTAAAAAAAACATTTTTCTTAGAAGGCTAATGTCTACGGGGTTCAGAGAAAGAACAGTGTTCTAAGGAGAGACTTGGAGACATAGTAGATAGGGTCAAGAAGGGTTTCAAGTGTTTGGGGCAGTATGGAAGCTCTTATCTTTCAATTATCAGTTAGAGTAGGTGATATACAGCCAAAATTTGCTTTGATGGAATGGTCCAAATCCAGTCCTGGAGGTTCGTTGTAGTTACACCAAGAATGGATTTGATCCCACAATTTCTGTTCTAACATGAATTTTCTATATTCATTTCAGAACATCAATGCATTTTGATAGCACCATAGTTTAGAAGAAAGGCCTAGTAGAAAAGTTCTCTTTCATACTACAGGTTGGACCTTTCTTGGTCCAACACCCTTGGGACCTGATCTGTCCTGGATAAGGGATTTTGCTGGACCAGGGAAGGTCATTTCTGGGCCCCTCCCTGCCCCACAAGCATGGCCTCGCTGCCAGCCTCCTAGATGGCTTCCCCCTGCCTCTGGACCCGTCTCATACAAGGCTCCTGGCAGCCCTGCCACTGGCATGCACTGTCCCACTGCTGGGTTTCATCCCTGTGAGGCAGCCCCCCTGCTGGGGTTTAATTGCGCGATCAGGCAACAAGCCCTGCTTGGGCTTTAGCCTCGCTGGGCAGCCCCATTCAGGTAGCCTCGCCAGGTGGCAGCGGGGCTGCTGGACTTTTTGCTGCGCCACTCAGCAGCTCCATTCCAGGGTTCCTGGCCCCGCCGCCAGGCAGCCCAGCGGTCAGGCTCCTTGCCCTATGGGGCAGCTGCGCTGCCTCCCAGTCGCGCCGGACAGCTGAGCTGCTTGGCAGTAGCGAGGCTGCTGGGCTCCTGATTGTGCTGCCGGGTGGCCCCGTTGCCTCCCGGTCTCATGGGGCAGTTTCGCTGCTTGGCTCCAGCCTCTGTCAGCACCAGATGGCAGACCTACTGCAGGCTCCTGGTTTCGCTGCCACAGGGCAGCCCTGCTACTGGGCTCTAGCCCCGCTGCAGGGCTCCCAGTCACCAGCCCTCCACCGGGACTCTCTGGTCCTAGGACATCTGTGGTCCTGCCAGACCAGGGATGTTGCCAGACCCGAGAGTCTGGGTTAAGAGAGATTCGACCTGCACTACCAGATAAGAAGTTTATGTCTCTTGTTTCTAACTTTGATTCCCAAACACTCTCTTCGGGCCTCTTCTTTTCTCCACCAGAGATGGCACAGCTTATATAATCTAGGCTTATTTCCTCATGTGAAAACTGATTTAAGAAAAAAAAAGCTTTTGTAGCTCTGCCAGTTATGAGCTGCAGATGGCAGAACTAACTCAGCTAAGAAACTTTTCCCGCCACTTAAATGCTATGGAGCACAAAAGAGCTGCATTCATTTCAGTCAATCAATGTTTTTTGCATTTTGAAGAGAATGCAGTGGGACTTGGAGTAATGCAGTACTATGTGGTAAGAGAGGGACCATAATCCGCAAGCCAGTATTTTTACAGCAAGAACCCCATTTAGTCAATATGTGCCAGGCCGCCACCAACTCCAAAATTCTACCCAAAGCAGTAGGTTAGAGGGAGACTGCTTCTGTGTACAGCTTACAGCTTTCACCCCTCATAAGGAAAAGCTACTTTCATCATCACAGAAGATGGACTTACTAATATTCTCCAACTAGCCAATTAGCCCGTCATAAGACAGGATATTCAGGTCTATCCTCCACGTCGGTCTTCTCTCCTGAGCCTCCAGTCTCTCACTCAGTCTCTCTTTCTCTCTCTCCTCCTCCTCCTACTGCCTCCCCCTCTCTCTCTCTCAGCTCTCCTCCGCCTCCTGCCTCTCTCTCTGTCTCTCTCTTTCTCTTCTCCTCCCCCTCCTGCCTCTCACTCGGGGGACCGCGGAGTCCAAATGGCCGTTTGGGTGCCGCACTCCCCATGCTGCATGAGGGGTGTAGAGCCCAAACGTTGCTTACGCCACTTGCTCCCACGTGGCGGCCTGGCTGAGCGGCGCAGAAGTCAGCCAAGCGCCACGGCGGGAGGCGAAGGGGGGCGGGGCGGTGACGTTCACGGCCAGGGGCCGGGGCCTGGAGCCGCTGTCACGCCACACATCACCGCCCGGCCCCCCTTCGCCTCCCGCCGTGGCGCTTGGCTGACTTCTGCGCCGCTCAGCCGGGCCGCCACGGGGGAGCAAGCGGCCGTTTGGGCCCCACACTCCCCATGCAGCACGGGCCACCCAGAGGGAACAGCCAGCATTTCAGGCAACAGCGCCCCCCAGAGGGAACAGCCAGCATTTCGGCGTTACAGACTCTCAGACACTGGGCTACTATATATATGATGATATATTCCATCTTTCTGCAACTGAGAACTTGTATCGGCCACTTGGAAACCTGAGAAAACTATGGAACAGTTGCTGCTCAGACAGATTTTGAAACTCTTCACAAAAGTGATACTCTCCCCCCAATTCAATCTGAGTATTGTTCACCAGTTTAGATTCAGACAGTGAAATTACACCTGTAATAGACTATGCATTCTTCATAAGGGTCTGTGCTTTGTTTTAAGGCTCTTTCCTTCTCCTCAAAGGCTCTGATTTAATCACAAACAAAACTGAACATGCACATTTTTGCTTTAATTTTTAGAACAGACTGTCACATTCTGCATGTCTGCAGTTTGCAACAGCACTTCCTGTATATTTTATATATTTTATACAGAATGCTTTCATTTCAATTAACACAGTGAATGAAATCCTGGCCCCATTACATTCCATGGCAAAATTCCATTCCAGTGGAGCAAGATTTCACCAAAAAAAAAAATCAAATACTCCAATGTCAGGTATGGTATATCCAATCACTGTCTTTCTCAGAGGCCCATCAGTATTTTTACATATTGTTACTGATACACCTGGGAACATCTTGATGTCACTATATAGAAACTATTATGTCACACGGAAGAACTAGCCCTGAAAACTTGACCTCTGTTGTGCCCTGTATAATAGCTCATGTAACATACTGAAACAGTGTCACCTTTCAGCAGTCTGAATAAGGTGTACATTTAGGTGAGGTAGATAAAGGAAAGGGAGGGATTTGAGTCACTTTAAACCTCTCTGCTGATGACTTCTCCAAAATTAATGTAACTATTTTTCTGTAGAACACAATGAAAACAGTCCAGGAACATAGTTTGTACTTTATGAGTTCACATGCAAATATAGATTTTCACCTTAAAAACGGCCTTTAATGATTTCCATTACAAATTTTAGGCATAAATGAAAAAAACATAGATTTTTCATAACTATAAATGTACTTTTTAATACTAATATTACCAGTAGTTTCATTATTTTTTAGTTTTCTCTAAGCACTTGCCTGGTTTGTCACCTCTACTATGACACTCTTGAATCACTGTGTTTGAATGGGTCAGCTACAAGCTGATGAATATTGCACCAAAATTAGTATTTTTATAGATTTCTGCTGCCACTAAACAGAACTAAGCTCAGCTCCTTAGTACCTAACTTGTGTTTTCTTCAGCACCCACAATAAATTCTCTGCACCATGGTATACTTTTTCAGATTTTACAAACTAACTACAAATTAAAAATACGCAGTCGAGACCTTGTGTACTCCACAGCAATCTGAACCTAAATCCTTCTGTATTTCTGGATTCTGTGGCACTTTGACGTGACAGACAGGAAATTCTGCAGCACTGTTTCAGTTAAAAAATAATGAATAAATCAGAAAATTAAAAAGTCAGTCAATACTGTGATTATTCTTTGCACTGTAATAGTGCTTACTATTCCCACTCATGGAGAAGGATCTCCATTGTGCTAGGTGAGGTATAAACACAGAACTAAAAGATGATCACTGCTTAACATCTAAGTAATCTAGAACAACTACTAGTCCTTGTTTTTATATTCATTTCCATTTATTTTTCACTGTATTTTTTGGTTTTGCCATGGCAAAAATTAACAGTGTTCACGTGCACAACTGCACTATAGTCTTTGTCAAAGTTATAAGTGGAGCTTTTGGCAACTGGTTAGGGAGCAGTTTGAACTTCTGGTATCTGGAGATGGGCATGGGAGACAGTTTATAAATGCATGATAAGAACAGTAGCAAGATGTTTTCCCTAAAAGGATCGAGTTCTTGTTTTAGTTTTTTTGAAGACTGCAAGATGGAACTGCATCAGATCACCTTTGGATCACATTTTCAAGTACTTCAGGACCATATAGAAATGAAAGCTGAGATTCTGCACAATTCTGCAGCAAGAGGCAGATTCTATGACAATTTTCATAGCTGGAGAAATCACTGCTATATACCCTGGGTTCCTGACCTGGGATATCATTAATGTCCCACCATCCCTTTGATTCATGCAGTGATCTGTCACAGTGACTCAAGAAGCATCTATGCTTGTAATTATCTAACAGGCTAAGAATTAGATTTTTCAGATGAACACTTACAATATTAATAATTATTATAATCTAGAGGTTATTACTTATTTCTTGTACAGCATTATTGATATGTATGGTGATTTACAAACTACAGTACTGAGCCCTGCACTGTGAAGAGATTACTGTCTCAGATAAAACAAGAGGGAGGAGATGTCAGAGACAGGAGAGATTTGAGGGGGGAATGGTGAGACAGGTGAAGACAATAATCTGATGTAGTTATCTGCATGCCTTGTGTGTGGCACAGATTGTGTTAAAATGCACATGGAGGGTTGTCTCTGGCAGCTTTGGAGAAATGTGGGCAACTTGCCTGCTGCACATTAAACAAGTTGTTATTCTTGTCATTCACTATTTGGTTATTGAGAAATTCAATACAAATTACAGCATAAACCTCAAATTGAGGGTCTTTTTAGCTTGGGTTGCCAACCCTGCAATATCGAGTAGAAAATTTGGGACTACCGAATCTCCATCCTAGATTTATTAGTGAATGTTCAGTGCTCTGTTATGTTTATTCATCCTACGCTCTGCTCTGAACTTCAATCTAGGGCTCTCTAGTTTCTGCCCAACACCCAAAGGTAAGGAATGATTTCTCAATAATGCACTATTCAGTTGCTCAATTGTTCCCGAGTTACAAGGCTCATCATGTTTTTACACCACTCTGTATCAGCAGCCATTTCAACTCCCAGTAACAGTGAGAATGAAAAAAGAAACTGCATTCATTTCACGAAGGGCAAGCTTTTAAAAATTAATATTATACAAATGAACATATTGCAAATAGAATTAATTCCTAATATATCATTGATAATGCTGCTACTAATGCTTTTTAGTGTTTTATATTGCAATATTTCTAAACATCTTCCAGCTATTGACACGTAGTGCTGCTATTCCCTCTACTGTGCTCAAGAACAATGCAGGGGTATGTGACTAAATTTTCAGATCTTCTTATTAATCCTGCCCTATTTGAGTATTGTCAGGCACAATGACAACAGCAGCATGAACCTACATGGACACGTATTTGAAAGATATGAGAACCTCCTCTCTCACAAGCTGGGGCTCATGTTTATGGCAATTAACTTGCTCATACTAACAAAAGGGCTTAGCATTTCAATATTCCTGTGGTCCAAAGGGCACTGCTATAAACTTCCCGATAGTTAGATAACTGATACTAAAATGCTCTGCACTGAGCTTAGCATTCTTTTTGCTGGATACAGTAAAACTCCAATAGTCCAGCATCCAATAGTCCGGCACTCCTGATAGCCCAGCATCAAAATGGCAAGAGCCTAGTGAGTGAGCTTCGGCAAAAAATGAGTCACAAGGTAACAGCGGCAGCAGCTGAACTGAGCAAAAGGGTAAAAAGGCTTAAAATACCTAAAACATTACAGTATACTGTATACAGTATGTACAATAAAAAGGGTTAAGAACACTTTATATACAGTATATAATGTATACAGTATATATATAACCTGCTTATAGTACCTCCTGATAATCCGGCATATTTGATAATCCGGCACCACCTAAATACCATAGGTTCTGGATTATCGGAAGTCTACCGTATATGCAACCCTATTGGAATCTTTAGCTAGGTCAGAGAGAGATATTGAACCTTTTTAATAGATACCATTTAATATATGCCAAAGTGCTTGCCTATCACTGTTTTAGGTGAAGCATTCATGCTGGAGCTGTTTCTGGAGATAGGTTTGACTGTGACATCTGTCTAGTCTATCTTTTTTCCAGTATGCTCTTTGTGATGTTATGACGTGGGTCTGGGATGAATCCTACTTGGCAAGAGTCTTTCTCTTGAGGTTTTAAAAAAAGCTTCAGCCTTACCACTTTCTCATTGATAAACCCATTTGAGACATTTTCCCCTTCAGGCTTTTTGATAATGTAGCTTTTTTAACTTTCCTTGTTATTATGCTTAATCACTTTATTTTAATTCACAGTTTATATGTTTATAAAACCAGTTTTATTGCTTATGTTTAGTGCTGCTCCCTCTGAAGTTTTTATATTGTTTTTCTAATAGATTTATATTATTTTTATACTTCTGTACAATGGAGAAATTATTCTTAAAGCGCATCCTCGGGTGGCACCATCTTATTTTTCTGAGCTTTTCAAATAGTTTGCTCTCGCCAGACTCATGGTTCCTTTCGCTCTTTGTGCCCTCACTGAGCACTGTAGGTGACTAGAGCCCTGCAAATCTGCACATATCTGCTTTATATCTGCATCTCTTTGCCATTTTGCAGATCATGGATGGATGCAGACCCAAATTTTATATCTAAAGCACTGTAAATCAGCAGATATCCACTTTATATCTGCAGATCAGTTTTGTGGATAATAGATCAGATGTGGATACAAATTTTGTATCTGTGCAGGGCTATACAGATGATAAATTAGGTAAACTACAGTGCTTGGTTCCAGGGAAAAAGATACAATTTTGGATTCCAAACTACAAAGACAAATGCATTTTATAATCATAGTTTCACCAACAAAAGCAAAAGGCCTTCTTGCAGACAGAGTCTCCTCTCAGCTTTAGCTGGACCTGATTCTTAGATCTATGAAGACACAAGTGTTTGTAATTCAACAGCTAACTCTTCTTATGATACCTTGTGATGTCTCAAGTTTCATCCTGCCCAGGCTGGATTTCCTGGTATTCTCTTCAACCAACATTTTGAGCCTTCTCTTTTAGCAAAGCAGCTAACCACAGAATACGGTTAATGCAACCAGTAATAAGCCCTATCATAAGACATAGCCTCCTGCAGACCATCAGGTTATCACAAAGCGCATGTCTCATCTCAGACATACTTGCACATAGGCAATGGCCAGTACACAATGATCATTGTCTTGCATATCTGAAACTAGCTCTTTGATGATTTTACTAATGAGCATACAATTATCCTTGTAATTTAATTTAGCATTGGTTTTAGACTATATTGCAAAGTACAACACCCTGACTGGATGGTTAGATTCCCTGCAAATTCTATTTATATACCAATTTATATTTATATAGCAATTTGAAAGAGTTTGTCATAAATCAAGTCACTGGAAACAAAATCAACCTTAAAGTATGGTACAATTCCATTGACTACACAGGACTTTTATGGAGATGCACCATTATGCCTGGGATAAGGTTGGCCCATAACAATTAAGAGAGGACCGCTGAACCTTGAAACTTATATTTTTGATCCAGTCCTCCTCCTATGATCTGATCTCTCTCACTTTCAATGCAAATACCCCAAATCTGTTGCTCTATCTTATGGCCTGATGAAAAGCGTGTGACAATCAAGAGCTTCCTTAGTTCAAATTTTTCTAACTCGTTCAAAACCGGTATTGCTTACAGTCTGTTCTTATTTCTTTATTATTGTAGCCAGTACTAATACAATGACCATTTTTTTCTTGCATCCTACTGAATTACAGTTAAAACCCTCAGATTGATGTGCACTTCATAAGATGTTCTACTATTCTTGACAAAGTGCAGATTTTTACCCATCAGAATTTCTTAGTAAACTACTGGCAAATCCAAAACAAACAGTATCTTTAGGAAACAGAATGGGAAAAGTCTATTTCCCCTGCTTGCCATCTCCCATCACTATCATCTGTGATGTTGCTGCATGACATTTCCTTCCTCTCAATTTCTCCAAAAGGCAAACAAACTACTATACAGCAGTTCTGAGTCAAATACTTCCACTTGATATTTCTGATATGTAAACTCTTAGCTTTTCTATTTGTGCAACAATGAGACCTTATCAGTTTTGCTGCTTTTCATTTGGACTATAAAATGCATCCACTATCTCTCTTCACCTGTGTCCTTGGCAACTTCCTGTGGTTCAGATAGATTCTAGCATGTTGTTTGTCTTGCTCAAACTATTGCTGATCCCCTCAAAAAATCGCATTCTTATAAAAAATATCAAGGGTGTATAGATTGCACTTGAGTGCTGGCAATTTTAAGTTTGCAGGTATATTAAAATTTGCAAGAAAGTTTAGAAAGGTTTTCTTGGTGAAATGAAAGTTTAGGAAGGTTCTTCACATTGCAAATAGAAACTTTAGAAATACCAAAGACAGAAAAGAAAGAATGACTAGGTCACCCTGACAAGAATATGGGTCTAAAATTTAGCAGCAAAGTAAAGGTTTTAATATAGTGTATAATTTACTGTTTAATTTTAGATGGCAGTTCAAAACATACCGCATATATGTGATCACTTTCTTTACACCTGAAATCAAAACATTATTCTATGCTTTTTTGTTTTGAAAGTTCATTTTTCTACATTTTCTTATATCCAGGTTTCCTGTACCAAAAGTCATAACCCCCATTACTGTTATACGAGCACATATGCATGTATGCACAATCATCCACACATATTGAGGCAATATCATAAATGAAGAGCTTTCATCTGTAGAAGGTTACATGTACCTAGCAACTATAGTCTTATTTACAAACATAAAAAAGGAAGCTTTTTTCCACGGTATAACCAATGAACTGTTTCTATGTCATGAATCACTTCCCACGTCCTCATAAAATCATCTTGTTTCTATGCTGCAGCTCAGGCACAAATGCAGTATTTTTCACATAACCAGTTCTATTTTTAGACTGAATTGTAGGAAGTCTGCAGCATTAATAAATGGAAGTGAAATACAGAATGACACCACATAGTAATGTGCCAGTGCAAAAGCTACTTTGGCCTTTAGCCAATGATCTGTGGCTAGATGTTAGAGCAATGAAAGTAGAAACACCACTTATAATGGAAAGATTAATAAGCTGACAAACTTTCATGCATTTATTTCATATTTTTTGCATGCCAGCTGTATTAATACCAACATTTTCAATTTTGATAGCCATATTTCTCAGCCTGATTCTGTTATGTGTACATTACTGAGGCCCTCTTAATTCTACTTTCAAGCGGAATGGAATAATATGGATAGCAGATGATATTTTATGGAGCAAAGTCTAAAAAGCAGGAAAACAAAGGAGCTTTTAAAATGTACTAATAAAGCAATGCTTTTGGCCACTAAGTCCATGGTTTGTGATTCTCTCTTCACTTGACTCTACAAATCATTTTTTTATACCAGAAATCAAAACATTATACTGTGTTTTTTTGCTCTGAAAGCGCATTTTCCTACATTTTCTTGTACCCAGGTTTCCTGTACCAAAAGTCATAACTCCCACCCTTTACTTGTGTTTGTGATTCTCTCTTCTAGTGACTCTGCAATTCACTTGTTTATGAAAATTATGAAAGCAAAAATTCTCCAGAGCTTTTATACATCTGGGAAGAGTTCAAAGTTCTTTTAGGGACACAGATTCTTCCCTAATCTCCCCATTTTTCACCCATCCTACAGTACTTGTCCCAGCCACTGTTACCCACCCTGTGGACAGATGGATGTTTATATAAAAGACCTTGTGCCTCAATAAAATTCAATTTTGGGGTTACATAAAAACAGCAATTACTGGAAAATTGAGCTTTTTAATTAAATGCATTTGAAGGAAGTAGGGATTAATGACTTTAAAGTAGGAGAGTATTTAATGCTTACAGTCATAGATCATCCCCTACTAAAGCTATATTATTGCGGTCTGCCAACGATGCTTTTAAGTATCGATATTGCCAGCATTAATAATGCTCCACACTATGTTCATAACAATATAATTAGCAACACAATATTATATACTGTACCCAAAACTTTGCATTACAAATTATAGCACAATAAATATAGTTTACAGCAACATACTCTGAATTCCCAAATTAAAGGAATATAAACTTTGAATAAGAGCTCTTCATAGTTCCTGGGGGGTTGACACATTTCAATTCTCATTGGTAAATGCTGAAATAATAGGGCTTTGGTTTCTAACACTGGCACCTCTAACTACCTAATTTGCTGCTAGGTAAATATGTAATTGTTATTGTCTGCGTCGTCCACTGTTAACAGAAGTTACCAAATTCTGAACAAAATTATTTGCAGACGCAAATTATGACTGCAAAACTCAGTGTCCCATGCTGCATCGATTTTTAAATTCGGGCCTTGTGTTTGTACTATATAATGGATGAAGAGCTATATGGCGACTGTGGAAAGTCATCCACAAAAGTCAGAAGGGAAACAAACATTAAGCTTGTTCTTCTATTAAGAATTCCAGTCAGGTACACCAAATCAATATTTAGCCCCTGACTGTCCTCAAGCTATTTTGTGAGGATCTATACAAAATCAGATATAGGCTATAAGGTGGGAGATCTAAGCCCCTAATAACAGTACAATGTGCTAGCATACATGGATCTAGACTCCATATGGCAGGATATGAGAGTGCGATGGAGCCATAAGATTGAACTTGGGGGTTGAGTTATGCTGCACAGTTACTGGGTACCTTTCTAACCATCTGTCAGAGTGCTGTAGGTAGACTCTAGTGGGACTTGCATCCAGTTTATTTTGCAAGGAGGAAGACTGCCAAAATACAGGGCTTCTGAGAGAGAAAGGTCTGCAAATAGCAGAAATACCAGATCAGGCTGGGAATCATTGGATATCTGTGGATAATCAGGTAGAACAATCTGCCTGATACTTTAATAAGTTAAGTACTGGTGTGTTCAGTAGCCACAAAATGTCTGATATTACATCAACATTGGCCTCATCAGCACGGCTACACACAGAATGACTGAATGTGTCCCACCCACTGCTCCCTTCCTGGAAGCATTTAAGCAGTTGAGATTAAATGAAAATGACTAGTAAGAAAAACATCTTACCTGTGTCACTACTTCTCATCCTTCCCTTCTCCTACCAACCACACAGTAGGCTGGATTAGCAGCACCATACATACTATTTACTATATGTGGCGCACAGTATTTTTTGTTTGTAGTTCTGGGTTAGTTTTGTTTGTAGTTGGAATGGGGAGGGGAAGGAGAACAACTCTCCGTTGTTTTATGAAATATAGTCGTATATTTCACATGACTATTGGGAAGAATAATCTGAGTTGAAAGTGGAAGGGCAGCTGTGCTATCTGAGATAGTTTTCAAATTCACGCATTAATTTTAGGATCTCAGGAGTGGAAATACTGAGAAAGATCTCCTGCCTGCTTCAATATCACCAGTTGCATTGAAGCAGTACTTTGGATACTGCTAAATGTGGGCCTTTCAGAGAGAAAGTTTTACCAGAGTTATCTTCAGTTGAGGACAGCTGCAGAGCTAATGATGGAGAATGCCACTTTTACTGCAGTTAAAACAGCCTGGGTTTTCACTAGAGGTGGAAAGAATAGATCCACATTTTCCATATGCCACCCAGCTAAATTTCTACATTACACTGACAGTATATCATGCTGTACTCTGTTTAACAGAACAAACTTTTGGCAATTTGGATCTTCTGGGGGAAGGAGGGTAGTGTGAAGTCTGCCTTTGGCATGTGGATCAAGCATTATTGCCAATGCCAACACATTCTTCCTCTTCCAAGAAGTCCACCAATTACAGAAATTGAGGGCATCTTTTATGCCATTTTCTACTATTGTGATCACAGTTGTATACTCTTTATTTTCAAGCACAGAAAATATCACAAAACACAGCAGGGTTGTCAAGCTCTCATTGAATTGGAAGGGTAGCTCCCACTGGGGTCAGAAGTAGCCAGTTCTACTGGGCAGAGAATAGGAACTCAGCTAGTCACAGGGTTACAGTGATTGGAAGCAAGGACAGCATTTTCCTTTTCCTCTTGTAAATGACTTCCTGATGGATCACATGTTCATACCACCTCACCTGGAAAAAGTTTCCAGTGGTTCCACTCTCTGCATTCACTCTTCCCATCTTGAAGACTCTATCCCAATCTACCTGCATGCGCTCATATCTCTCTGCACCCTGCCTCCTTTTTCCATAGGACTGCATTTTAGGCTCTTCCCAGTTCTGTACTGTTTCCTCTCTTTACACCATCCCCAGTGTGCCAGCTAATCTTACTGAGTTCCATCCCAAGGGTTAAAGTAAGAAGGAGTGGTGCTGGCTAGAGTACAGCTCACTAGACACTGCTAAAAGTGGAAGGGAGCTACCCTTTCTCTAGCTGGCTTGGGGAACAGCACTCGCTCACATCTCTCCCTGCCCCAGGGCTGAGAGTTCCACCTCCTTTTCCAATCTACTTTAACCTCTGCCCATCCCTATTTACAATATAACTCTAGCCCTTCAGCTCTTCTTCACTACTTGCTGCCAACAAGGATGCTTAACATTTCCACTCACTATATACCTCTTCTTGCCTACTGTCTCCAGCTATTCTCACACATTCCTGTTGTATTGCTATTGCCTTGCTATTATTGTACTGGGTATATTTGAGGGATACTTATATAAATGGCTCAGACTTGTGGGAAGAAGGATGATTTTGTGGCACTCAACGGGACTACAATTGGGAAAATTGAGTTCAATTCCCAGATTTGCCAAAGACTTGCTATGTGATCTGGGGCCTCAGTTCCTCACCTGTAAAATGGGGACAATACTACTTCCATACCTCCAATGGATATTGTGAGGATACTCTATGCTTTATCCAAACACAAGTTACTGGGCCTCAATACAACGATGAAATTCAACAGCTTATGATGTATACAGACAGTTAGTATACCATCAAGTCCAGTGATACTCAGACTCAGGCTTGTGAGTCTCAAGTGGATCTTTAATGTGTCTCCTGCAACTCTTTGCAGTACACAATATTAAAAGGCTGTATAATTTATTATTAACCAATCTAAGTTATTAACCAATCCAGATGCTTTTACTATGTTAGTAACCAATTGCAGTTGATAAAATGGCCAATCGCTTTGTTGTGAGAAGTTTATATATATAAATGAAACAAATTCACATGACTGTGGCTTTTTTGGGTAATGCTGATTGCTAATTTGGCTCCTGAATCACTGAGGTCTGAGTATCATTGGACTCAATGGTCCCTTCTGAACTTAAAATCTATGACTCTTTCATCAGTGACGGTGAGGGGCTCAGACACAACATATATGGGGCCATATACATAGTTAAGTAGGTATATAACTTCATTGTATTGTAATTATTTTAGAAGCCTTTCCAATATAGACAGCATTGTATTCCAAAACGTTAGCATACTCAAGTACAATGTATGTTTTTTTAAGTAAGCTCCTTTCTTGCTGCATTGGAGTCAGAATTTTTCCAAGGCTTCATGGCTGGGGCACAACGTTTGCAGTTCTTGCATGTTATCTCACAAAGGAAGTCATTTATCAGCAAGTTACACCAGTGTGCAAGGACCCTTTTTTGCTTATAAAGACACCATCCTTTGTAGTATAGATTTAGTTTCATTATGATCAGTTCAAATGTAACAATTCAATCACATTTCATATAAAAACAATGAATAAATTATACTTTCCAACATTTAGATGGCATTTGTGAAAAGAAAATATAAATATTTCTTTTCACAAAGACTATCTGAATAACAGCACTTCCCAATCACTAGAAATAATTATATAGTGCAGATTAAGACCCTTATTCAATGCAATTAATGAATAAAGGACCTACATTTAGATAATTAAATATGACAAACAGAATGCACTCCTATTGGACCACTGGGTTACACTTTCTGAAACACTCTGACAATTTCCATCATAAGTGTGCAGTGATACAAGGCATGTGCATCCAATTTTTGGGCTAGTTTAATTCACATTTACACTCATGCTGTAATACACTCCTACAGGAAATAATGTCTTTTCTCTTATTTTTCATTTTTTTCTACTTATTTAGGTGGTATAGAATAAAGTCAGGTAATCATCTAAGACTCAGAAATGGTACCACTAGGGTTCAGTTTTACTTCCCTAAACTAGCAACAGCCACTTATAACTCCCAGGATTTTTGTTTTCATGGCCTTTGAACCAATTTTCTTTTTCCAAATGGAATTTCAACACATATTGGCTATGTCTACACTCGCGGCTTCTTGTGCAAGAACAGCTTGCACAAGGGTTCTTCTGCAAGAAGTCTTGCGCAAGAAAACGTCCACACTGCCATGTGCGTGCTGTGCTTTTGCACAAGAGCTCCCATGGCAGTGTGGACGCTCTCTTGCACAAGAAAGCTCCAACGGTCATTTTAGCCATAGGGCTTTCTTGCGCAAGAAATCCCTGCCGAGCGTCCACACTGCCCTCTTGCACAAGAGCTCCTGCGCAAGAGAGCTTACACCTGTTAAAAAAGAGCGTAGCTCTTGCGCAAGAAGCCCTCTCTTACCACTCCGTACTGTAAATTTCCTTGCTCAAGAGCAGGTGGGCAGTGTGGATGCTCTGAGGATTCTTGCGCAAGAATGGCCATACTTGCGCAAGAAGCCGCGAGTGTAGACATAGCCATTGTCTGGTGTCCTGTGCTCTTCTGACACTTGGTCCAGCAGATGGTGCAAATGGACTGGCATACATAGTATTTGCAGAATGAAGGTTAGAAACCTACTAATCTTTGTTGCTTTGCTCTGTGGCATCAAGAGTGATGGTGCTTGCTTATTATTGTGATTTTGCATTTCAGGGCATTTCTGGATTGTATTACAGTCTTATGATTTTTGTTGTTTTCCCTCCCCTCTCCCCCGTGTATTCGCTGTCAGGCAATCAGATTCTCCACTGCCTTACAGCTCAGAGAGTCTTTTACACCTATACAAAGTAAATGGGAAAATGCTACTGTAACAGTTTTCCACTTACTTTGCATAAGTGTAAATCACTGCATGAGATGCGAGGCAGAAAAGAATCAGATCAAGAGACTTCTCATTAAATGTAATTTTAACTATTAAGGCACAGAGGATGCATGGCTTCCCTTGTTGACTGCGCTGCGTCTAGACTGCCGCGCTGTGCCAGATCAGCAGATTGTCAGCACAGCGCGGCAGCCATTTTTATTTTAATGAAGCGGGGATTATTTAAATCCCCGCTTCATTGACTATGTCAAGTAAACTACTTTACATGGCTCCGTCGACGGAGCCATGTAGTCTAGACGCACCCAGAGTGATGATGCATACTGTGGCATGAGTATGCATACTGATCAAGACATGCACTGATGAGTCAGTGTGCTGATGTAATTTAGGCCTTGCCAGCATGAAGAAATTGACCAGCAAAGTTTTCATAAACTATTCACTACAGGTATTCTCATAGACTCATAGACTTTAAGGTCAGAAGGGACCATTATGATCATCTAGTCTGACCCCCTGCACAATGCAGGCCACAGAATCTCACCCACCCTCTCCTAGAATAATCCTCTCACCTATATCTCAGATATTGAAGCCCTCAAATAGTTCGAAGACCCCAAGATGCAGAGAATCCTCCAGCTGTGATCTGTACCCCATGCTACAGAGGAAGGCGAAAAACCTCCAGGGCCTCTGGAACAGCTTCCTATGTGGACACTCTATTTTGGAATAAAAGTCACTTTATTCTGGAATAATTACTATTGCTATGCCTGTCAGTTTCCCTGAACAGATGAGGCCCTAACCAGAAGATAAAAGGAATAGTATAACAGCAAAAAAACCTAATATAAGTATGTAAGTGCCTCCTCCTACTTTATTTTACACCCTTCCATGATTCTAAGAGTCCATGCCTTGGTTCTCAGATGGGCATATACTCAGGGCCAGTTGCCAATCCCACAGCTAACACTTCCTGCGGATATATTATATTTTTAGTGTGCAAGCTTGATGGGAGCTACAGCAAGTATGTCTCCTCATTCAAGAGTTAGAGTGGATGCCTCCTGTGGTCCCTTCCTATGGTTTTGTGCTGAGAATCACCCCCAGATCGAAGTACAGACATACCATAAAATAGTGCTTTCTCCTCTTTGTTCTACCTTCCACTAGAACAGGTCACAGCAGCATTTTTTCCTGTTCCTCTACTCCTTTTGAGGGTTACTAGATCTTCTACAGTTTTGTAACAATGCAGCATATGGGAGGCTATGCACCAGTATATGACAGTTTGAAGTGACAACAGATTGCATTCAGCATATAGCACCTCTGAGTTCCTTAGGCCTTTTATGTGAATATGCTTTTCCCATATTGCTCTGTCGTACAGTGTGCTGGAGAAGAGAGAGAAGATCCTGATGGTATTCGAAAGTCTGACCATTTATTTATCTTAGGTGAGCAGGCTAAATCTGTATTTTTCTACTAATATTGATGGATGCTGCCCCATGACTCAGGGCACAATAATAACATGGTTCGTTGTTGAACCAAACTAAACCAAAGACAGAGTGTCTGGGTGTAAAATTTGTAGGGGCAGCTCACTTTCTCTTCACTGATTTCCTTCTTGCATTATGTTTTTAACTGAGCCTTTGTTTTGAGGCACTTGAGAACCATAGGCTGAAGAAATAACTCATCGCTGAAATACTGTACATAACACAAAGTGTTCAGGGGAGCATACAGGAATAATTAAATTAAGGATCAGATTTTAAATTTCATGCAAATATATCATGGCTGGTTCACCCATTTCAGATTCAAAACCTTAGGTCATATTATTCCCTGAGCCTGGATCCTCCATATCAGAGGTCCCCAATTGTGGGGCACACCCACCTAGAGAAGAAGGAAGGAGCATTGGTGGGGGTGGGAGGAGTGTGGCTGGGGCCAGTGCCAGCCCCTATGAGGGTGGGGAGAGAGCATCACCTACCTCTGGGTCCCATCCCTGTCTCTGGGGATCCACTCCTAGCCCCACCTCCCCAGCTGTGGCCCCAGCCTCAGTCCTCTTTTTCTGTCAACATCTGGAATGTCTACCCGCTCTCCCTGAGCCACATCCCACTCTCAGCCTTAGCTCCAGGGAAGGGCACTGACAGGAATAAGGGGGGGCATAAAGAAAAAGTTGGATTTGAATGGAACTTGTGAAATAGCCCAGTGTCATGAATAAGCAAAATAAATGATCAAAACAACAGCTACGCGTTGTTTTAAAGTTTGAAACAAAAGTTAACATTCCACCCAAACTATGATTTGGAATCCCCTGTCCTTACCAGGTTACATATAACAAACATCCAACAGACAACATTCAGGGGAAAAGTGCTCCTCTGCAAAGGGAAAAACAGTAACTTTGCTATAGTTCTTTTGGGGAAATAATCTCTATTTCCTCCCTTTACTACCATTTTGTACAAAGCCTCACAAGAAGATTCTTGAATTGTGAGACTCATTCAGTGACTCCATAAAATAGCATCATGGAGCTCCAAGCTTATTATCTTATGGAGACTTCCAGAAAAGATTTGAAGTTTACATTATAAAAAATATTTTCTCCCTTACTTTCTGGAATGTGAGTCAAGCTGTGTTCCTTTTAACTCAGATATCACCCAACATAAAAATTCTGCAATCATAACTTAGCTAATGATTTTGTTGAAGTGCAAGTCAGAATGGAATCTAGCCCAGTCTCTGCATTGAATTGGCTCAGTAGTGCTCACAAGAAGTAATAAAAATAGTAAATAGTAAAAAAAAGACAACCCCATTTCAAGCAAATTGAAAAGACTCCTATTTTAATGGGCAACAACTAGGAATTCTCCATCGCGATTGGGGATTCTCCTCAGACCACGCAGTGGCACAGACCTGCCAAGTGTCATGCATCTTATGTGGGACTCACACCTTTGGAAGCCCCATCGTTCCTGCCTGGAGTTCAGGTGGTGGGCCTCTTTCTGATGGGCAAAGAGATGCTGCTGCTCTTGCTGCTGGAGATTCCTATGAATTGGTGGTAAAAATGAGTTGTCTCTATTGCTAGTTGGGGGGAGTGAAGAGCTGCCTCCAACCATGGTCCAATACTGCAAGAGAGAAGTAGCTCTTCCAAGTCATGGTAAAAATCATGTGTGGCTAACAATGGCAGATTGGAAAGCGATTAGTGCACAAGCCTAGAACTTGGGAGGCCTATGGTTAAGTCACAGCTCTATCACAACCTTTTTGGGTGATCTTGGGCAAGTCATTTAGTCTCCCTGTGCCTCATTTCCCCCTCACACTTCCCCACCTCACAGGGCTGTTATACAAAAACTATTTAAAACTGCGCAGTGCTCAGCTACCATACTAAGGGAGGCCATACACGAGCACCACAGACAGAGCAAGATTTTCAGAGTCCAGCATATATAGAAGCAGCCATAGGAAGATTTACATTATGCAATGGCTTTAGTATGCCTGACACAAATGGAACTTTCAGTGGTGTTGTCAATGACGTCACAGGCATACACTCTAATAAAAGGTACATGCATAAACTTTTCCCTCTTTGTTATTATTTCCATTTTAGAATAGCAACAACAGCCTGCATGCACTGCCTTTTCTGGCACTTCTTTGGGTGGCTGAAGTCATCTGGCCTTCCTGATGCCACGCAATGCATTCAAGGTGTTCAATACTGATAACCCACTACAGATGCATTTACTGGACCTTCCTGCCGCTTCAATAACATATTGCCAATACTTGCTAGCTAGTGTAACTTTTATATGCCCCAAACTGAAGAAAACTCACACAGTTTTCTATACATATAAAATATCTATGTGATCAGCATAAATAAGTCAACCTAAATACATCCAGTCTAGTTTCATATTTAATTTTTTTGAGTGCTCCCAAATGGAAGGTTTAATTGTTCGTTACCAAAGGCATTTTCTACATGATCACGATGCCTATGACATCCCATAGATTCACGCAGCTTTATTTATTAATATGCAAAGAGCTGAGTGTTATTAAGTGCATGCTTCTGACAGCCCCTGCAGTTACGAATAAAGCAGATAATGAGAAGAAAAACTGCCCATATTGCCTAAATCCCAAGGCTCAGGCCATCTTTAAGCTAGAATGACAAATGATATTTTTCACCTTTACATACATCACCCTTCTGAGATTATAGATTTAGATGGATAGCTTTTTAGAATAACTCTACCCCAAGCATTAGACACAGAATCAAATGTTTGCCTCCAGCATGAATGCTGAACAATCAAGCAAAAATGTTCCAGAATAAAATAAAATGCACTAATTATTAGATGGAAAGTATGTAGTTATAGTCTATAAGCAAATTAACATCCAGTAATTTAAAAAATCCAGGGGAGAAAGCTCATTGATAAATTTCTCTAAGTCGTCATTGAAAAGGAGCCCTGGTAATGCAAGAACAGGTATTTTCTTCTAAGATTTCTCACATTGTGATGTAAATAACTACAGGTCCACTCTGAAGTCAACAGATCTATAAAAATTTACACCAGTTAATGAGCTGGCCCATCTCACTGTTGTTCAAGACAAACCCATGTAATAAGCAACCTTTGGATAATTAAAAGAAAGCATTCTAAGGGAGAAATATAGTCAACCCTTGTAGCTGTGTTTGTACAATCCTGAAAAGTCTCTCGAGGGTTGCTGAGCAGCCATAACTTCCACTGAAATTTAGTGAGGTAGGCATCTTGCAGAATTGGGCACACAATTACATTATTAGCAAGTATCTAAAAAATCCTACAGTATCAGCTTGGTTTCTTCTTATATAACTTCATTTTAGGGGAGATCAGAAATAGCAAGAAAACAGTCTCAAATAATTGCCAAAAACTAGAGAGACAAGGTGGATCAGGTAATATCTTTTATCTCTTGTCTCTCTCCCCAACAGAAGTTGGTCCAATAAAAGATATTACCTCACCTACCTTATCTCTTTAATATCCTGGGACCAACACAACTACAACAACATATGCCAAAAACTAGGTAGCACAATCTATTTTGTCTTTTATATTTTAACCCTTTTTCTTTTTCAGGCTACAATCATGAGCACAATTTCAGTGGCAGAAAGGCAGGAAGGAATTAGCAGAAAATTAAATGTATGTGGAGGGAAGGCAACTTGTACGTGCATGTCTAGGTGCCAAAATGAATTCATGTGGCTAGGTTTTGCTTCTGTTCCCTTTCTCCCTGCTTCATGTATTTTTAATTCCTGCTTCAGTAAACAGTGAAAAATAATGAAAGCTCTCAAAGCTTCTGAGGTTCCCCATTCAACTGTCTTCTTCTCACTCCAAATCAGAGGTAAGTTTTTCGACTGTAAACCAGATTTGTATTTTTGGGCCCATATTCTCCATGGCTACATACGGGGTTAGCACTACTGACCTTAAAAAAGAACTATGCTGATTTACACAGCTGAAGATAAGGGCATTTGTACGCAATATTGTTGTAAATTAAATTCTCACATTCTTCACATCTGTTTTGCTTCTGTGAGGCTCCTCAAGTTGTTATTTTTATGATTCGTTGTTAAGCGTGCATGCATTACATCTTAAAAGCAACGTGTCATACAAGGGTGAAACTCCACTCTCAGTTTTATCAAAGTAAATCTAAAGTAACATCAGTGGTTTCTGAGGAGTTACTCCATTTTATATGCTGATGTAACTGCAAACAAAATTTGGTCCTACATACTAGTTAGCATTCTTATAGAATGATTTTCTACAGGAGTTAAGTGGCAATATGAGCCAAAATGTTAAAAGACAACTAACTAAGCTAGTCTTCCTAGAAATAGAGCCAGAAAGAACTGATGGAGCTGGCACACAAAGAGTCCAGATGGCCTTCAAGGTACCAAAACTACCCAGAAGATGCAAAAAAAAAATAAGATGTCATGAACATTTGTTATTTTGTTGGTAAATGTTTGTAAAGCAAAATCTGGCACTTTCCTCCCAAGTGAAAGCTTAACATGGAAAAAGTTAATTTTACTGGGATTTCCAGTTACTGTTTAATTTGGTGTGGGTCTGACAAGGGTACATTATTTTTGCAGCTGTATTTCAGACTTTCAACAACACTCTTCTGTGTTCTAAATTCTGCTCTATGTTTTACTCTTCATCTAGAAGAGAATCACAGGAATGTAGATTTTTGGTGAGTTTTCCTCCATGTTCTGCTTCTTACTGCAATAGTTCTCACAGAATGTATTGTGATTTTTTTATAAAAACTACTATATTTTAAGGGGACATAATAATAGTATATACAATATTCTGTCCTTTACATGGTTGGACATTTCACATCCCCATCAGCAGTTAATGAATCTATCAGGGATGCAATGGAATATCAGTCATAGTATTGCACATGGCAGAGTTATAGACACAGAAGTTTAATACTAAACACTAAAATAATACTTGAAAGCAGAACTGATGCTTTGATACCTCTTGACAAAGCCAATAAAGTGATGTGTCCAATGGATGTTATGCATTGTCTTTGAGCCTCACACTCAGAAGATTATTTAGTTTAATAATTCACTTGCTTAGAACAGGTTGTGACTTCCAATAAGCTTGGCTCCTGTTGTGGAATCTACTGTAATACAAAGAATAATAAATAATAACCGTTCTCCTCTCATTGGAGTCAATGGGAGTTCTGCACCCGGTCGCCATGGTGGGACAATGACTGATCCAGAGGGAAGAACAATCTTTATGTAATCACTAAGCACCATTTTCTAAAGCACTTTTGTTTTTCTTGGAGGTTTCCCATTCAACTAGGGTATGTCTACACTTGCACCCTCTTTCGAGAGAGGGATGCAAATAAAGACATTTGAAATTGCAAATGAAGCCGGGATTTAAATATCCCGCGCTTCATTTGCATATTAGTGTTATGGCGCTATTTTGAAATAACAGACGCTGTTAAGACGTGGTTATTTCGAGAGAAAACCCTTCTCTCGAAATAACCCTTATTCCTCATACAATGAGGTTTACCAGTTATTTCGAGAGAAGGGGGTTTCTCTCGAAATAACTGCGTCTTAACAGCGTCTGTTATTTCGAAATAGCGCCATAACGCGAATATAAAAATGAAGCATGGGATATTTAAATCCCGGCTTCATTTGCAATTTCGAATGTCTTCATTTGCATCCCTCTCTCGAAAGAGGGTGCAAGTGTAGACATACCCCTACTGATCAGGATAAATCTTGCTTTGCTTAGTGTATGAGATCCAACGTAATAAATCCCAGCCTTAGGATATGGCTGCAGGCCTCATGCATGTGCTTAATATTTGTTCTACAAAAAATAGTCTTATCTTGAGCAGAAACGGTACACAGTGCTTTAATTAAATCAGCCCTAAGTTTTGCCTGGATCATTAATAAAATGAGACTATTCTCTGTTTTGCTATTAAAACACTATTCTTTCACCTTCTTTTATGCTTTTATATTCCTATATTTTTTCTTCAAATCAGATCCCCAAGTTGATATTTGTTCCATTGGGCTCACCTAAGATCTATTATCTGCGACTAAATCAAATTCATTTTCTGTTGGCACACAAAAATCCACAATAAAAATAACCATTTATTTTTTTGTTCATGAAGCATGGCATGTTCATGGCTAGAAACTGCCCAAGGGAATGGGGAAATTAATTTTAAAAAATCTGGTTGTTATAGGTACAAAAGTTCCCTGAATAAATGAAAAAATGTGCGACTACATTTGGATAAAAGGAAGTATAACCTTCGATGTCAATGGAGGCTATATGAGAACACTGCTTAAACATACTACTCTGTAATACAGAGGCAGTTGCACAGAGTAGAAAATGCAACAAAGTACAGAATTAATGGTGCCATTTTGGGGAACATTTTCATTGTTACGCGTCGTTTTAGCTGTGCAGTTCCCAATGTGAGAGGTTAAACAACTCTGCTGAAACTGCAACACTCTGAAAATACTCTGGGCCGGGAGACAGGAACATCCACTTTAAAAGTCAGATTGTTCCTCCGTGCCTGGCTCTGTGGGGGGGAGGGGGGAGATTTGATTGGAGCGGGAGCTCCTGACACTGGGGATGCCTGGCTCAGTCACTGGGAGTGCACTGGGATGGGGGGACGTTGGGGGGTCTGGGTCTGAGGCAGGGGTGAGTGCACTGGGATGGGGAGACTGGGGGGCCTGGCTCAGGGGGAGGGGTGGGTGCATTGGTGGTTAGTGTGTGGTCCCAAACTGGAGGGAGTGGTGCAACTTTGGCTCCCCCTCCTCCCCCCCGCTTTTTTTTGTTTGTTTGTTTAACAACTTTGGTCTCGCCTTTTTTTCCCCCCCCCAACAGAATTTTTTCCTGGTGCTTTTTTTAGAGGGGGAGGGGGTGTGTTCGGTATTTTTTGTTAAACCATCTGGCAACCCTATGTGTAAATGTTAAAAATCCTAGTCGTTACATGGTGCTGTGGGCTCTGCAGAATATATAAGCTTTATACTGCAGAGCCTGCAATACACAACCACCTCATTGGGAGTGGGGCTGGGAGCAGGTATGTGCTGGTAGCTGACTTATAAATTTGGCTCCTGGCTACCGGCCCCACTTCCAGAGAGCTGGCTTCGCTGTGGGACAACAGCCAGCTCCCAGGGAGTGGGACTCGCAGGAGCTGGCGTGTAACCATAACGGAAACTGATAAACTGATGCTCCTGTTCTTCCCTGCTGCTTCAGGGGGAGGGACATAGGCTGCTGTGCTGCTTTGGCATTCCTCAGCATGGAGAGCTCACACAGCTATTCAGATGCCACTCCAGGCAGCTGAAAAGGCTGTGGGAGAATTGAGGGGGCCCAAGATGCACAGGGATCACCTTTGCCTTCCCACACCAGGGCATACGTACTCACAGTGCATTGCTCACACTATCAATGATAGTGCCCCCAGTGTGAACATGATCTGGTGACAGAGAGAGTGAGTGTGAACACCCTCTGATGATTTTTGTTTTGTTGACTTTTGGGTGTTGACATAAAATTTGTTGACCAAACTTGGTAGTGTAGACATACCCAGAGTTCTTCAGGTCTGGAAAAGGTACTGAGAGTGTCACAGCTAAATAAAAGATCAAAGTGTTGGTTCAGCATCAACAGTTCGCACATATTCGAAGGCAGTGCTTCTCAACATTCTTGACAACAGGTTTAGCCTTCCTGAACTGTGTCAGTTAAATCTTAGGGATCATTCTAGCAGTGGAGCTTTGTCTTCATCCTGAAAGAAATCTTTCCTGAACCCTCTCTTGTGGCCTTCAAACACCCCTCCTAGCTCTCCACGCTCATCATCAGAAGCAAGCTCCCCTCAAACCAGGATACACCAACTCAAAGGGGCACCAGACCTTACAAGAATAGCAAATGAAAAACCTGCAGACATATCTCCAGTGATACAATGATCAACTCTCTCCATAACACAGCTTTCAAGATACACGGGTTCTACACATGCCGATGTGCTGTACTTCATTCAGTGCACTAAATACCCCAATAACAACGATATGTGTGAAACCAGATAATCACTACTCGCTCTTGAATAAACTTACACCGGAAAATGATAAAAGTAAAAAAACCCAAACAAACCCCTATCACCTGTAGGAAAGCACTTTTCAAAAAGTGATCACTTAATACCTGACCTCTCAGTCCTCATTCTCAAAGGAAACCTTCAAAAGATGAGCCTGGGAGCTTGAACTCAATACTCAGCTAACTACTAAAAATGATGGACTGAACAGAGACTGGATTTACAGTTTATTATAATAATCTGCAACCCACTACCTGTTGCATAAAAAAAGCCTCCGCCTGAGCTCACTAGATTTATATACATGGATTTTCTAAAGCTACACCAAACTGTAAGGTCTAAGGTTTTAAACTGCAACTTATTGTGATCCTTGTCAGTCTTTGCAATCTGTGTAACTCTCAAACTTACTGTAAACTGCAACTTTGTAATCTTTGTAACATGCAGCCACCTTGCTTGTAACTTTCTCTAAACTGCATTCTCCCCTGAGTGAATGGAGAGTGTGAGTGTGTTTGAAGAAGACTTGGAACAATGGAGCACATTTCAATGAGTCATCACAGTCTGGGCATGCTCCTTGCTGGATAAAGGGAAGTCTGGGCATGCTCCCTGATGACAAGGTGAATGAGTCACAGGGGCCATTCAGACACTATATAAAGAGAAGGAGCACATGTGAGACTCTCTCTTTTTCCTTCCCCTGCTCCTGAGAAGCTCTCTCTCCTGACCAGCTTCCCCAGCCATGATGAGCAGACAGACCCTCCAGGATCCACATACCTTGGCTCCTTCTGCAACCCATATGTCTGTGTAAGTGTGTGATTGCCTGAGGGCAGGAATGAATGGGTGTGAATGAGTGAATGAATGGAGGGGTGTGTGCTTGTTTGCTTGTCTGTGTGTGTGAGAGAGAGTTCTATCTTCTTTAGCTCAAACCTTTGGTGGCTGCTTTCTCCTCTTTAGTTCTACTTAGTGGAAATAAACCCATACTAGTGTAACCCTGGGTGGTCTCCAGTGAGAATATTTTTAAGGTAACACTACCAACCGCCTTTTTGGCCAAACAAAATGTTAGGAATAATTAAGAAACAGATAAAGAATAAGACAGAGAATATCTTACTTCCTCTATGTAAATCCATGGTGCCCCCACATTTTGAATAGTGCATGCAGACGAGGTTGCCTCATCTCAAAAAAACATCTTAGCATTGGAAAAAGTTCCGAAAAGTGAAACAAAAATAATTAGGGGTCTGGAAAAGCTGCTATATAATGAGAGATTAACAAGACTGAGACTTTTCAACTTGGAAAAGTGCCCGTGATAAAGGTCTATAAAATCATGACTGGTGTGGAGAAAGTGAATAAAGAAGAGTTACTTACGCCTTCCCATAACACAAGAACTAGGCTTCACCAAATAAATCTAATAGGTAGCAGGTTTAAAACAACCAAAGGGATATACTTCTTCACACAACACATAGTCAACCTGTACAACTCCTTGCCAGAGAATGTTATGAAATCCAAGATTATAACAGGAAATAAAAAAGAGCTAGATAAATTCATGCAGGATAGGTCCATCTACGGCTTTTAGGAAAGAGGGGCAGGGATGGTGTCCCTAGCCTCTGTTTGTCGGAAGCTGGAAATGTGTGACAGGGGGTGGATCACTTGATAATTATCTGTTCTGTTCATTCCCTCTGGGGCACCTGGTATTGGCCACTGTCAGAAGACAGGATACTGGGCTAGATGGACCTTTGGTCTGACCCAGTATGGCCGTTCTTATATTCACACTGTCTCTCTAATATCCAGGGACTAATCGAGCTACAACAACACTGCATTGCTGTTATTTAACTGTTTTAACTCCAGGCTCACCACCTAGCCTGCTGCCTGGCCCCGCTGCAGCTATGGGGTCCTGCAGCCTGACCCGCAGTCCCCTCTGCAGCCAGGGATGTACCAGCTCGGCACTGCTGGACACCACCAGAGGTCACTAGCAGGGATTGGTTAATTGATTAACCAATAAGCATACCGGTAAGCCTCAGGCATATACATACATTGTTTTTCATATAAAACACAGACATAGCATTGTATCAATTTTATAATTTCCAAGAAAATATTTTAAATAGACTGTTAAATCCTTGACACATAAGGAATCCATGATGGTTTTTAAAAATGTTTGTGAATAATACATACTTATATGTAAGCTCAAATAAAATAGTCACAAAGCAATCCTACGTCCACACACTTATGTCAGCAATGGTTTGACATTCTCAGTTAACTACCACAAAATAAAATTCTCAATGGGCCAGTTTCTCCTCTCACAACGATACAAATCAGCAGAAAATCCACTGGAGTCAACAGTTACAACAATGTACAGCTGGTGTACGAGAAATCAAAATCAGACCCAATTGCTATAATTTTCTTAGATTCTTAGAATAGAATGGAAAACTTACAGCCCAGGATAGGACTGGGAATTCAGCACTTTCTTATGATCAGGCTTCTTCAAGTTGTCTCAGATTAGGGATCTCAGAGCTGAGAAACCCAAAATAGCTGATCACGTCTGAAAAGCTTGGCTTTTATTTTATGTAGGGCCCATTGCTATTTTTCAAATAGAAAGTGGTGAGAATACTTCTCCATTTTGGGGACATTTGGGTTTGCAAGACAAAGCAAATTCAAATGAGAGATACAAGGCTACTCAAAACAAACCAAATGGTTAGTTTTGTAATTACAATTGTTATATGTGCTTTCTTGCTTCAGTTCACAGTCACATCAAAGTACCATTGCCTTGTCTCCTTAGCTGTTCTGGAGTGGAATCACAGGGTACGTCTAGAAAGTATCTTTTGAAAAAGCCTCTGTTGAGAAAGAGCGTCTAGATTGCATGACGCGGATAAAAAAATCGATCCGCTTTTTTGAAAAAGAGCATCTCTTTCGGAAAAAAAAGGCACCCGGAAGTGCTTCTGGCAGGGCACGGGGGCAGACTTTATTTCCAGGTGCTGCTGCATGCCCTTTGCAGAGACGCGTGCTTAAAGGGATCCCCCTGGACAGCCGTTGCTCTGCTCCTGCTTCTGGCTTGCCTACCTCCTGGAGGGAAAGCAAAGCTGCTGCAGTGCTTGCTCTGGTTGCTCTGCTCCCTTGGACACCACAGCAGTTTATTTTCAGGTTTTTTTTCTACTTTTCACTGTGTTTTTGGCCATGGAGTCTGAGCTGCCCCTGGGCAGGCGATGGCCCCACACTGTGATGCTGGAAGTTCTGCTGCATCTTCATGAGAGCATCATGACATTTGTGGCAGAGCTGGATTCAGAGCCCAGCTTTGAGCTGCTAACTCGAGCTGCAGCTCCGCTCCACTGCCCTTGCCGCCAAACTTATTCCTGCAGAGAGGCGAGTTTGAAGGCTGGACACCAGTTCAGACTGGTGGGACCAGCTTGTTATGCAGCAGTGGAACGACAAGGCTTGGCTCCGAAACTTCCATATGTGGAAGTCCACCTTCCAGGAGCTGCGTGCCTGGCTCACTCCTGCCCTACAACGCCAGAACATCCACTTGCGGCCCACCATCCCCCCTGGAGAAGCGGGTCGCTATTGCCCTCTGGAAGATGGCCATCCCCAACAGCTACCGCTCTGTGGAACACCAGTTTGGCGTGGGGAGGTCTACAGTTGGGGCCGTCTTGATGGAGGTAAGTCACTCTCTCGGGACAGTCCATGGGGGCAGTCAGGATCGGGCAGAGGGAATGGGGAATGGAGGTGGCAGTGGTAGAAGTCCTCCTGGCCTCACCCTGCCATGGTGAGGAGGGGAGGGGAGGTGGATGGGGGTTACTTGGGGGGGGGGTGTCTTGGTGTCTGGGAGGGGAGGGGTGGGAGAGCACCTCCCATCAGCTCACGCAACTCCTCTCTAATGTCCTGTTATGTGTGTTTCTATTTGTCCCTTTCTGCAGGTGATGACGGCCATCAATTCAGAGGTGCTTCACAGGACTGTCCACCTCGGAGACCTGGATACTATCGTGGTTGGATTTCCAGGGCTAGGATTTCCGAACTGCGGTGGAGCACTCGATGGGACGCACATCCCGTTCCATGCACCACCCCATCGAGCAGCCCAGTATATTAATAGAAAGGGCTACTTTTCTATGGTGCTGCAGGCCCTGGTCGACCACCGGGGACAATTCACAGACATCTGTGCTGGGTGGTCAGGCCGGGCACACAATGCCTGCATCTTCCGGAACTCATACCTGTACCGCAGGCTGCAGGCTGGGACATTCTTTCCGGAGCGAAACTTTGCAGTCGGGGATGTGCAGATGCCTACGTGCATCGTGGCCGACGCAGCGTACCCCCTTATGCCCTAACTCATGAAGCCATTCACTGGCCACCTGGATGCGAGCAGGGAATTCTTTAACTCCCACCTGAATCGGGCTCGCTTCCAGGTGGAGTGCACCTTTGGCCGTCTGAAGGGCAGGGTTAGATGCCAGCTCACTTGGCTGAATATGGGGGAACACAACATTCCTGATGTGGTTGCTGCATGCTGTGTGCTGCACAATCTAGTGGAGAGGAAAGGGAAGGCCTTCCTTCCTGCATGGGGGACATGGGCTGATGTGGAGGGGAAGCACTTTGAGCAGCCCCGGACAGCTGCCATCCGGCAAGCCCACCAGCTGGGATTGCGCATTCGGGAAGCCCTGAGGGAGCAATTCTCCCAAGGAGCCTGATGAGTTTCCCCAGGGCCTTCCAAATGTGGGATTGCCCATGCCCCCAGTGCCTTTCCCCCTTCCCCCCCCTCCCACAGCCCCTCCTGGCCCCACATTCACACTGAGAACAGAGACAGGTATTGTTGAAAACATGTTGACAGTTTATTTCACTGTTTATTGCTATAAAAACTATCAAACTCTTTTGTTCAGAAAAATAAACTGTTTGTTAACAAAGTAAAGTGCTTCCCTTACTGACTCTCACAGGTGGGAAGGGGGAATGTCAACCTGGAAGGGGGGAGGGAGGCTCAGGGCTGAGGGTGCTGCCTGGATGAAGAGCTCCTGCCACCTTGGTTGCGGAGGCCTGCTCGGAGACAGCTGCGCGTGCGGGCTGGGACAGTAGGGGGCTGGGGAGGAGGTGGGGCTGTGCCTGGGTCTGGGATGGCAGGGGGTGAGGGGGGAAGAGGGGGGCAGGCTGAGCAGGAGGGAGCAGGAACAGGCACAGGACCGGGGAAGGCCATGGCCTCCTGGATAGCAGTGCAAATAGCAGTGTGCTGCTGGACAAACTCATCCAGCAAGCGACTGCACCACTGTGCCTCTGCCTGCATCCTCTGGTTAAATGTCTCCTGCATCCCTTGCAGGACCGAGATGTGCTGGCGCACCAGGTCCAAATATGTGTGCCAGTGCCGACGGGTTCCCTGCAGCCGACTGGGTGGTGGGGCAGGTGTGGCGCTCCCCTCCTGGAGAGCTGGTCTGGCTGTGGAGGACAAGAGGGAAAAGTCATTAGTCATGCATGCTCACACTTTCCCTGAGAGGGCATGCCCTCCTTCTCAGCAGTCAGTGCCTGTTCTCTAGGGTCAGGGGATGCTGATTTGGTCTCAGTAAGGCATAGTGTGGCCTGGCCAGCAGCTACACCCTCCCTGGAGCCCAGAAGGTGTGCAGGCCACCATCCTGCCCCCACCCACACCCCACGGCCAAGCAGCACAGACAAGTGTCAGGTCACAGTTGGGGTTCCCACAGGTTGCTGAGAGGCCGAAGCTGTGTGGCAATCCCAGGGTCCCCAACCCATGCCTGCACCTGGCATCAGTGTCTGCAGGAGCAGGTGGTGCCTCGCAGCCATGCGGGTGCAGGGGTAGGACGGCCCCTCCCTGAGGTTGGCCATGTGTGTGCCCCCCCCTCCCCCAGGCTGTGATCAGCATGACATGTCACAGCACTGCACCATCTACTTTGCTCCCGCCTCCCCTGCCCTGTGTGTGTTGGACCATCATAGCACTCACCTGATGTTCCCTCCCCGGTGTCCAAAGTTGTCTGGGAGGCCTCCTGCGTCTGGGTGTCTGGCTCCTGGGTCAGGGTCACTGTGCTCCTGCTGGTGTTCTCCTCTGCCTCCTCTTGGAGCTGCTGGTCACCCTGGAACTGCAGCTGCTGCTGCACAGAGGTCTCCACCCCAGACTCCACAATCCTCTCGGGAGGCAGGGGTTCCCCTGCCCCCAGCATCCAGTCCAGGTCCTCATAATAGGCACAATAGTGTGGTGCTTCCCCAGAGCGGGAACTGTGCTCACAGGCTCTAACATACCCTTGCCTTCGCTCCTTGACCTTTGCCCTGACCTGCTCCAGTGTGCGGGTGTGGTGACCTTTTTTGGCAAGGCCATCAGCCATTCTGGCATAAATGGCCGCATTCCTCCTCTTGGACTGAAGTGCCTGAAGAGACTCCTCCTCAGACCAGAGCCCCAAGAGGGCTTTGATCTCGGGGCCAGACCAGGAGGGTGCCCGGCATTTGATGCCCCTGGCTTCTTGTGGGAATGTGTCCCTGGAAGGGCCAGGGGGTCTTGGGGGGCTCGTCCCTGGGACATGGCTCTGAGCGGCCCTACCAGGAAGAGCTGAGCAGTCAGGGTCCTGTTTGGAGCTGGCTTGCTGCCACAATGCTACTCCTGGGTGCCTGTGGCTTTAAAAGATGGCTACAGGCAGGAACAATAGAGATGAAAGGTCTAGCAGGAGTGTCCACCAGGGCTTCTTCCTGGAGGCCTTAATTTTCGACAAAAAAATCTTCCCCACGTCCACACTTCCCTTTTTTCGACAGATCTCTGTTAAAAATAGTGTTATTCCTCCTAAAACGAGGTTTACCGCCGTCGACAAAACTGCCGTGTTCTGTCAATTTACTGTCGACAGAATGTGGCAGCAGTCTAGACGCAAGTAAAGATTTTTCGAAAAAAGTATACTTTTTTCGAAAAATCCCTGTAGTCTAGACACGCCCACAGAGTTTAACCAAATGACCATAAAGAGAAAAGTTAAAACTCAAAAAAAGAAAATATGCTGTTAAGGATTCTTTTGGCAGCTCAGGCTTTAGTTTTTGAAGAAACAAGACAAACATATTGATACCAAGGGTTTTTTTTAACATTAATCCATGCTATTTGCACAGTCTACTATTTAATATAAAGCTAGAGTAATCAGACTTTGCGCAAGAATATAAACACAGGGGTGTGGGGTGTGCGTGTGGAATTTGTCTTCTCAGCTTGCCAACAGACCATGTAACTTCAGTGCAGCTTTTCTGCAGCTAATGTTTCAGACTATGGAATAGCCCCAGTGCAACAATTTTAAACCATCGAATATACATCAGTACCTATTCCTTGACCTGCTCTGAGTATACATCCCTGACTGTACATTCCTATTTGCATCAAGCACACCGCTGTTATTTGATAAACAACAAATTATTCTGTCATTGTGCCCACCTGGAACAAAAATATTGGGACTGGCATTGTCAGTTCCGCATATAAATCCTACTTCCCAAATTCTTATGTCTTAGTACTATTTATGATTGTATTGAATTCTAGTACAGGGTTTTCATCCTGTCCTCTAAAAACTGCCCTATATTCTTGGCCCTCTTTTTTCTTCTATCTTGTCTCCAAGATAACATTCCTAGTCTAAACTTTGTACATTATTTCTCTGTGGATAACTCTCTCTCTCTCCAACATCTCTCTTCCATTTTGCTGTCATTTTTTAAAAACTGTCTACATCATTCTATACCCTGATTTCCCACTTTTGAATGCTTCAGAGACTGAAGACCTCTTTGTCTGTCTCAGTCTCTCTACCATCTTCTCATCCTCTTTAATCTATACCTTAATTTTACTCCCAAGGTCATGTTTTTGTATGTCCACAGTGCACCGTCAGTTTGAATTCATGCACAATATATCTTGTCTTTAGACTCTTTTAAATTGAGACTCAAGAGCCCATCACAGTGACTATATGTGAACATTTGCTTTCACTACTTCTGGAATATTGCTAGAATTTGTCTCTGCCTCACTTGAAATTCTTAATGCTTTAATCTCTCACTTCCTTACTGCCACCATTTCTTCTTGTTTATTGTTTTCCTAAATTCCTACTATCTAGAGAAACAAATATTATGCCAAGAAACAGAACTGATCATCCGTATCTTTACCACTGGCACCTGCACTGGCTCCCTATATGTCTCAAAATCCTTTTAAATATTGCCCTTCTGGTTTTCAAAATTCTCAAAATACCTGCTTCTACCTACTATTCATTTCTCTGCCTCAGCTTCCCCTTATACAAAATATGTGTCCTTTTTTTGTAAAGTGCCGTGAGATTGATTAAATCTCACGGCACTTTACAAAAAATGAATGAAAAGTTCTTCATAAGGGGCAATTATTAATAACAACAACTTTCCAACTTTTAGCCAGCTCTAGACTCTGTTACACTGGATTTGGTCTCCTCTTTGCAATACTGCTTTGGTGGGCATTCATTTTTTACTTGAGCTGACCCCTTTCTCTGGAACTGATTTGCCCTCTGTTGTCTTGCCCCTTTCATCTTGATCACTTCTTTTCTAGAAATTGTTTCTTCAGAACTTCTTTTCTCCTGTTTCTTTAGCTAATGATGGATGGATTCTTGCTGTAAAGTGGTTTGTGACACTGTATACTAAGGCATGTTATATTTAAAAAAAACCCTATCTTGTATTTGTTTGTCAAAGACGCATACTTCATCATACTTTCCATTCAGAAAGCACCAGCCTATACTATCCTACAAAAAGTAGATACACAAAAGGGAAGGATATAGCTACTATGATTAGCAGTAAAATAATCAACACTTAGTAAGTCCATGGCAGGATTACCTAATTATAAGCAGCAAAAACACTTTACAGATTCCTATGGCTAATGCTGTCTGGCACTTTCAGGTGCTAGAGCTGCTTTTAGTTACTTATAACTGTGTCAAATTCTGTCCATTTGGACTGAAATTTCTCATGGACAGTGTGTTTCCCTCCAACTGAAGGGATTAAGGGAAATGCATTTGTTTTGTAAGGGTTAAAAACAAACATAACTGGTTTGTTGGAAAATTCTGGCACCTCCATGCTTTGGAGCAGGACTAAACATTTGGCAGGATTGTCACTGTAGGGTCAGGGCTGTGCCTTTTGCTGTCCCCATAAGAAATCACCCAAATTTGGCCAAATTATAAATCTCAGTTTGTATGTGCTTTGGAAAGACTTGTTAGCACAGCAGCCAAATTCTCTGGAGATTTCATCAGCATTGAGTATGTTTAATCCACTTACTACTCCTACCTGTAATTCAGCTATGCATGCCCATCTCCACAGAGCAACTGAGCATGCTCCATCCTGGGGCCAGAGAGGCTGAGCCTACTCCTTCCCCGAAATTGCTCCTCCCCTTAGCTGCAGTGTGCTGTGGCACTGGAACCAAGAACCAGGAGTCTGCCTCACCCGTGCTCTCAATGCCCCGTGATGGTGCCCCAGCAGTGAGGAGGAGGGGATTCAGAGGCAGGAGGGGTGCGAGGGAAGGTAGGAGGGAAGACAGCAGCAGGAAAGTGAGGGTGCATGGGCAGGATGCAGGGGCAGGAGAACAGGGGTCACGAATTGGATAGCAAATAGCAGCTGGGGCAGGACAGAAGTTAAGCAGCAGGAGGGTAGGCGGGAGACAGAGGAGTCAGATGTGTATGGTAGAAGCCGGAGGGAATAGGAAGAGGATGAGGTCATGGGAAGAAGCAGAAGGATCTGTAACCACTAGAGCACAATCCCCTATAGAACAAGGAATTGAACCCAGGAGTCCTGACTCTCAACATTCCTTCACTGTCTAGCAAATTGCTACAACCCCACTGGAGGAGTATGTGGCTCATCTCCCTCTAACGGAAGATTAGCCTTTTATGGCTATCTTACTCTTACCCTTAGCTCACATGGAGCACCAATAGAGAACTTTGCTGTGAATCTAAAGATTGCAAACTTACTGATGACCTAGGCTATAAGTTGGGATAGTTTCACATTATTAAACTTTTCTTTTTTCAATTTCTACTTTTTGTTAGAAACATAGGAAATTATATCCAACAAATATTACAGTTGCAAAGGCAAGCTCTCAGAAGTGAAGAAATACCAGAAATAAGTTTGCATGTCCAACCCTAATTTGTTCCCTTTATAATGTGTATATACATTATGACACTGACACCACAGTTCCCAGAATGGACTTGCTCTGGGAATATTAGGACCTCTCTCTCATTTGTTCTAAAAGTTGGAATGCAGGCAGTGAATGAGGAAGGGAACTCCAGAAAAACAAAAGATAGCCTCATGGTTAGGGCAACTGCTTCTGCCACAGAGTGATAGTTAAACTTTTCATTTTCTGGGTACCCAGGTTGAAGCTCTTCCACAATTGATCTGTAAAAGTTCTCAGCACTCCCAATTACAGCCAAAGTCAACAAGAGCTCTGCTCTAAACATAGAAAGGGCTATAGCACTGTAAGTCCTCTGAAAAGTCAGGCCCTAAATCTCTTTAATTCTAGGTGCCTAATTTGTTTCCACTTTTGACCATTTGGCTCTAAACCTTGGCTTCCCCTCATAAGGGTGTTGTGAATATACATTAACATTTGTAACGAACTAAGACACTACGATAAAAGCTCCATGGAAAAGCCCACGAGGAAATTAATAATTCTGTATTTAGTGCAGGGTTTGGATGGTGTGCAGTAAATAATGCATGGTACCACACACTGAATTATGAGGATAAAAAGCAATCAGGGCTGGCCTTACCATGAGGCGAACTGAGGTGGCTGCCACAGATGCCAACTGTGGCGGGGGGAAGGGGTGGCCACTAGGACCCAAAGTGTAGAAAATTGTATCTGCTGTGGGTGCATATGTATTCTCTCTGCTCTAGAGTCACAGAGATGGTGGTGTGCTGTTGAGGAAGGAGGGCACAAGAGACATAACAGGCAGGCAGGAGAAAAGGTGGCACGGGGGCGTCATTTGAGCTCCCCGCCTCAGGTGCCAAAATGTTGTGGGCCGGCCCTGAAAGCAATAGTGAATAGCACCAACTACTACATGTGCAAAATAAGGCGAAATTTTAATGGGAAAAAACAGTATGTGATCATGTAATTAAAGACTTGTACCATAATGCACAAGGGAGAAAAATTAAGAAGGCAACCTTAATTCTGGCACCTCCTAACTTTTGAGTGCTTGACTCTGCAGCCTTAACATTCTTTTAATGTAGGTTTTTTGGATGCAATATAACAGTAAAATACCGACCAGCTAGTATTCAGAAAATTGCAGAACAAGGGCCAAACTTCCTGAACAGAATCCCTAAATGACACCTAAATATTCTGTGCTAATACCCATATTTAGACCACATTTATACCACATGAGAACTAGAACATAAGAACAGCCATACTGGGTCAGACCAAAGGTCCATCTAGCCCAGAATCATGTCTGCCGACAGTGGCTAATACCAGATGTCCTAGAGGGAGGAAACACAATAGGTAATCCTCACGCGATCGCTCTCCTGTCACCCATTTCCAGACAAACAGAGGTGAGAGACACCATTCCTACCCATCATGACTACTAGCCATTGATGGTCCTAACTTCCATGAATCTATCTAGCTCTTTTTTGAACCCTGTTAAAGTCCTAGCCTTCACCACATCCTCTGGCAAGGAGTTCCAGAGGTTGACTGTGTACTGAGTGAAGAAAAACTAATTTCATTTGGTGACCCCTAGTTCTTGTATTTTGGGAATAAGTAAATAACTTTTCCTTATTCACTTTTTTCACACCAGTCATGATTTTATAGACCTCTATCCTATTCCTCCTTATTTTCTCTTTTCTAAGCTGAAAAGTTCAAGTCTTTTTAATCTCTCTTCATATGGGACCTGTTCCAAACCCCTAAAGAAATAATTGCATAAGTGTATATTTTGTATGTACAAATGAAAAATGTGCATGCATAAAAGGAACATATATAAATGGTGCGGATGCAATTTAAGTTTCTCCTTTTGAAATGTTACCCCATCATATAATAAATAGCACAATAAATTATGTTAGCCTTCTGGGAACAGAAGTAAGAAAATGTCTAGTGAAAAACTGCATAAGCAAAAAGTGGTCTCTGTTATTCCCCCCTCCTCCCACGCAAACTGGCATTTGCATTGATGACATTTTGATACTGGCATGCAAAACAGAGAATTGGATAATTTGTAATAAAGGCTCTGATTATAGCTGGCCTTAACATACTCACGTAGGGTCATAAGGGGGAAAAAAGACCTCTCAGTCCCCTCTGTGGCCTACCTGGATCTTTGCCCCAGACACTGGGAAGGGACGGCTGACTCTGCTAAGCTAGTTCTTCCTATGAAGGGGGTGAGCAGATGCTGGGAACTGGGCAGAGCTTTGTTTGCACTTACCCTAACACTCAAGGGAGTGGAGCTGAGTTGGACTGAGGGGAAGGTGGAATACCTATGCCTGGTAAAAGGCTGTAGCAAATACTCCATTCCCTTCCTGCCTCAGAGCAAGGGCGAAACAGAGGAGGAATTCTAGGCTTCTCCTGGACAGCACAGAATTGTGCCTAAGGCTCCATCTAGCCATAACTGCTTTATAATACAGGAGTGACATTTTTAAAACAAGTATGTGAGAAATGTAGCTGTGTTTTTTGGAATATGAAATTGTACAGCACAGGGACAAAGAGGAATTTTAGCTCTAAAATATGAGGGAATGGCACTCCAACTATGTCCCTATTGTTCAGACTTGATTCAAGTCCATTCTGACCTCAGGGAAATAGCTGAGTGGCTAACAAAGCACACAGGTAACAATTTACCTACCTTCCATTCTTACAACCAGATAGGAACTGTTCTGCAGATTGTCATGTTCTCCTCTCTCCATCTGTCTATTGGGTACTATTCGTTACTGACAGTGTTATTTGAGGGTAGAATATAGTTCTTAGCCTTAATATCTGATTTCTTTTACAATATCCATCACTTTCCAAGAAACAAAATAAAAACAATGGTTGACATTAATTTAAAACCTACAAGATTTTATTCACTATTTCTCTGAGGATCCCCAGTAACTAACAAATCCTATGCAAGAGCCACAGCACAGCATGTTGACCCCTATTGATGAGCTAATTAATTATGCTGGTACAAAATAAGGCAATAAAGGCAAAGAAAATCCATGTTCTTTGCAGAACTAGGAGGAGGAGTGGGGAGAAAGTATATTTGCTAACTCCAAAATGGAAAAAATGGCAGTACATTTTGTTACAAGTTTCCAAGAAAATATTTTTAAGATTTCTACCCCCCAACACTCTTGAACAAAATGAATGTTCCTCTAAGCACAGTAGCTTTATTTCCACCAACTCAAAAGTAAATGAATAAAAAAATAGAGTAAACAAGTAGAATGTTTGAATGCTAGAAATTGTAATTATCCCAAATAATAGGGATACGCCATATTACAGTATTTATAGAGCACAAGATACACATTACACTTTTATATTGGCGGTATCTGAAATCAAGGTTTAAATTCTGCTTTTAAAAAGACTGCAGAGCAGCTCACTTTTGTGCTTTAGACTTGGAGAATAAAAATGATTAATTCTGCCCATCAGTGAAGTTTTTTTCCTATGATTATTACAAGCCTTTGCAGCATGCAGCAAAAGAAAAATGGAAGTCATTTACAGGCTTACGTTTAAACCTTATTTAAAACCACATAACAATACTAATTATTAAACATCAGAAAGGTTTAAATACAAAATCGGGTAAAATGCTGACTTTTAAAAACTTAAACATAGTTACATTTAACAGATTTTTGTCTCCCAGTGAATGGTTTGAAAGCTCGGGGCTAAGAAGAAATTGCCATTTCAAAATTAGCAGAGGAAAATGATGGGAAAAAGAAGTAAATCAAGCTGGAAGTGTATCAGCTTATGTGAGCACCAATGATGAGCTGCACATCTGAAAAGAGCAGAATGATCAATTCATCATTATAAAGCAGAAAGAAGTAAAGAGTGCCTCAGAAAAGATTTCCTTTTGGAATCACCCTGGCTAAGAGTCAAAGAAAGCTTGGCACCCAAGGGCCCAACATTGTCTGTTAAACGAACAAAACTAGACTACTCTGGAAGAAAAAAAGAAAGCAAGACTTCATCATCCCCTTACACTTCACTGTGTATCTTCCCAGTGCAAATCTTGATACCAGTAATGACCAGCTAGTCTATTGGGGAAACAAGGGCACAGCCTTAGAGACATCTTGGTGAGATCTCACCTTAAGTCCTATTTCTGCAAGTTGTCCCTGTGCTCACACAGGGCACATCTATACCTACCAGAAGATTGACATTCCGGAGGTCAATCTTCTCGCATTCAATTTAGTGGGTCTAGAACAAACCTGCTAAATCGAATGCTGAGGGCAGCTCCCGCTGGCATCCGGTACTCCTTCTTTTACCTCCCGCAGTGTGGACACTGCCATGGCTCAGCTTAAGATAAATGGGCTCCAGCTATGCATTTTGCATAGCTGGAGTTGTGTACCTTAAGCCAACCTTCCAGATCCAGTGTAGACCTGGCCCCCGAGTCCTGTTGATTTCAGTGGGGTTCTGCTTGGTTCAGGTCTCTATCTGCATGGAACATTTTTTAGAAACATGGCTGTCACTGAATTGCAGTTGATTTAACTACTATCCTGTGCAGCTCTGCATTGGGCTGATAACATTTTCATCTTTCAGAATAGTCTTTTTTTTCCTAAAAACCTCCACCACTTTTTTGGCTAACTATTCACTTAATTAAAAGGAAAAACTGTTACTGGGGCCCACCTTTGCTTGCTGCATCGTTAGGTATGTAGCCTCATTTTATTTGTTTAATATTTCCAAAACTAGAAACAATTTGCATTTAACCATAAAAATATTAACTTTCTAAACCCAGATTTCAGTGTGCGCACTGTAAACCCACACAGGGGAATACTTTAAGAAAATAAAAATAAACTTGCAAACTTTAAATGCACTTCAAGGGTCAGAAAGCAATGGGAACAAATGCATTATTTAATCATAAAAAATATCGTCAATGTAGTGCAAAGCTGAGGAAAGAACTCAGTCTCCCAGAGGCAAAGGAGGGTGGGAACCTGGAGGGTATGATTGCTTTCAGAGCTGGACCTGTGCCTTTTCCTAATACTGCTTCTTATTAGAGAGGTGGAAAGGAGGCTGAAAACATTGGATTGTAGTAAAAACTAGCTGCAGTTTTCTAGGACATAGTGATTTAGAGACAAGAAAAACATACAAGAAATCTTAGCAAAACAGGATGAAAAACTTCTAGAAATAAACAAATAATAAATCCTGTTAAATTATGCAACATTGAAAAGAAATCCAAGGAAAAATGTAGGGGCACATCCAGCTTCCATTCAAGTCAATGACAAAATTTCTATTCACTTCAATGAGGCGGGTTCGAGCCCCAACATTGTTATGTGCTGCTTTGTTACCCTAATTACAATCACACTACTACTCCCCCAACTTCATTGAGGGCTGGTTTCATATCTTACCTGACTGCCCCATGCCCTGTCTTTGTTATGTTGCCTTAATCATGCTTGTAACCTTTTAAAAATTATTTACAATAACTGCTATGTGCCACAGTGCTTACCCTGAGGTAGTTGAGGGTGAAGTTAGTCAGACCCATTCGGGTGATATTTTTGGACAGCTGCTCCAGCACCTGAGGGTCTTGTGCCTAAGGAGGAAGGAAACAAGGAAATTTGCACTTTGTTTTTAGGGTTGTTGTTGTTTTGGTTTGGTTTGGTTTGGTTTTTTTGTGGGGAGAATCACTCTTGTGGGAAAATTACATTTCAAAGCTAGAGTTGAAAGTTAAATAAATAAAACCACTCCAGATGTCTTTTCCTGGATTTGTAACATTAAGCAATACTAATTTGTTGTTAGACAAAGTCCATTTCATAGGATCTTTCTAGAACCCTCTCCACTTGCATACAATTATTATTATATTGGCACCTGGACACTCTGAAATTGGGATTCCAGTGTGGAAGACACTATACAAAAGGCACAGTTCAAGATACAGGCTATCTCCAAGTTTGCAATCTTTTCATATAACACTTTTCTAAATACATAACTCTTGCTTTAAGTGACTAATCTAGATGATTAGTGGAATTTTCACCCATCTATCTATCCATCATGTGTGTACATGTGTGTGTATATATACATATATGAAAACAGCAAAGATGCTATAAAAGGTTGACATGCGAATCTACTCTAATAAATAACTAGCATAGGGTAAGCAGTCAGAGAAAAATAGAAGTTAAGAGTATTACTGGTTGAACCTTTCTAATCTGGCACACTCTGTTCTGGCTACATCCATCGTCCGGCATGATTCAGTTAGCCGGACGTCCACTTATCATGGGTGTGACCAAGTTTCCTATGGTCCCATAAAGTTTGTTTACAGCCACTAGTCCTGGCTCCCAGTGTTCTGTGCTGATATTTAGCTCTAATTTACTCCTAAATGTCATCTAAGAGCCCAGTAAGCAACAGAAGTGTTGGTAATAATGCTAAACAACATTGACCTCCTGTGGTTCGGCAAATTCTCTTGTTTGGCACTGGTCAGGTCCTGAGGGCGCTGGATGAGAGAGGTTCAACCTGTATTATTCTTTTCAGCGCAGAACCTTCTGCGCGCTACTTAGGTGCTTCTGAAAATCTCACTAGGTGACTATCTGTATATTTAGGTATCTAAATACCTTTGAAAATCTGGGCCTGAGTTCTTAAAACATCTATGGCCCTGATCCTGCAGTTCAATGTGTGCAGTTGGACTGCTAGAAATGCCTGCAGTGCTTGTACAGCCCTGAACTAATAGAAGGTTCTGCACTTTGAAAATAATAATAATACACTTAACTTCTATTTTTCTCTAACTGCTTACCCTATGCTAGTTATTTTATTGTAGTAGATTTGCATTTGAAACTGAGCTATAAAACTCAAACCTTGATTTGACTATCCAATCCTCCACAATACAAAGGTACTTTGGGGTCCTGGTTCATGTCATTACAGAAAAAAGAATTTCAATGTGACAATAAGTTCCGGAATCAGGTTCCAAAGCTTTGGTTTGGGTCTATCTCCGCCGGGAGATGTATGTCTGAATTTAATATTTCCTGAAAGTATAAAAATCAGCATACATATTTAAGGGCCAAATTCCTCTCTCAACTAAAGTGAGGAAAGTCCACTGACTTAGTGGAGTTGCATCAATATAAATGAAAGCAGACATTGGCCCTAAATCTTTTGTCATGCAACCCATGATGACAAAATTGGATTTGTATTAGAGTGAAGTGAAAAATAACTGTGAAATATAGTTACAATATAGCTTTACTATGAAACACTGAAAAACAGAGATGAAAGATGTAAGATAGGCTTATAAATTAATGCACTTGCAGTCTGAACAAAATATTTATAGTTAATTGTGTGAGCTGTGAAATTTGCTGAAGTCCTTTAAAAACATAATCTCATCTCTTTGCATTAGGTCAAATGAAAAAAGGATTACTTACATGCATGGCTAGAATGCTGCGTGGGACTAATTCTCTGTACTGTCTAATGGTAAAGTGCCATGTTTTTATTCTCATAAGATCATCAAAGGTAAATTCCAAGATAAGACGCCCTTCTGTGCATACCTAAGATTAATAAAACACATGAAATAAAATCTTCCAGGAAATCTGTGCAGAATTACAGTATTCTCATTCATTTAAACTAAACATCAAAATATCATCTGCATTTCAGTGTTCATTGTCACTGGGTTAATTGTTTCCCTTCCTCGAGAAATAGAATTAGGGTAAGTAAGTTGGTAGGGCTCATAGTGGAGACAATAACTTATTATACTCTAGATTTTATAGTGTTGTGTGCACTAAATCTTATTTATGGCACATTTCTGTTTCCCTTTTGAATCACCACAGCTAATTAATGACACTAAACCTTTCAACACAGGTGACTGTTGTGCATACTTGATGTCAAGCTGCTGAACTAGTCGTTCGCAACCTTTTAAAGTTTGATCCTTCCTACTAATGGATTAATGTATAAATGCTCCATTTGCATCCACCAGCAGTGCACAATGCCCCAGCATGTTTGCTGTTAATACTCATTTTTCTGTTCTTTTTTTTCCTTACTGTATTTTTCCTAGTGCTTCCTCCCCACATATACACCCACTTTTTATATTTAATCTGATTTTCTTCTCTCATTTCCTTGCTGTTTCATCAGCTGCCTATTACACAGATTTGCCACTAACCAGAAAGCTACATAGAGGTCTCCCTGAGTTTATCCCAGTAGTTCCATGGAGCTGACTCCCATGTGATACTGAAGCTGAGTGTTGTGGGGGCAGAGAAGAGACCTGTATACCAATGCCTGTACATGTGAGCTGCTCCCATAGCCTAATAATGCATGTTGTACTGTGAAGGATGCTGTATTAGAAAAGCAAAGGGGTGGGTGGGCAGGTAGAAAGATGGATAAATACAGTTGGGTACTGCAAGTAAAGGGAGGGAAAGTGGCTGATGGCCATAGAGCCGCCCACAGCTTTATCTGTGAGTGGTGACGTATCTGAGTATCATGTGGCTGTCATGCAGTCAGTCTTTTTGAGGGTGCCAAATGCACTCTGTGTAGGGTGCCCTGGCTAGTAGATCCCTGAAGCATTGTACACATTAGCTGCACTGGAAATTCTTTTAAAGACAGTGGTTATGAATTTAGTCTCAAAGCTCCTGTTAGGAGTTAGTATCACTGAGGGAACCTGCAGTGAAAGAAATAATGAAAGGAGAGAGCCAGTAATTAGTGAAACGTTCTTATAGTACTGTGCACAGACAATTAGATAACCTAGTCTGCCATTTAAAATAGATGCTTATTGAAACTTTAATCAAATAATAGCTAAATTAAATAAAAATATGCTAATTACTAGTTACTCAGTTTGCACTTTGGTGTGGTCATCAAACCCAGATTTATTTAGTTTGTGACTTTTTTTCTGATTAACTGCTCATTTGACGCGATAATGGTGTCTCCTAACAATTTGACCTGCTTTAGCATCCGATTCAAAACTACTTAGGCTAGGCTACCAGGCATATTGTGCAGGCACAATATTGTAGGCCTAGGAAAGAAAGATTTGTTAATAATTTCCTGGGTTCTCATATTTACTGTACCTTAGTCATGCATTCCTTTTTTTGTATAGCTGATGGCCTCTACGCAGGATTTATTCCCTCACTTGACTCTCCAATGTCCTCATTATTTTCATAGTAAGATTAAAAATTTCACACACACAACCCTAATACACCAATGTGAGGTAGCTGAGCCTATCAATATTATTGTACTGAGGCCAATGATCCTGGTTATTGCCCAATATTAAATTACTTGAGATTTATAATAATTTCTTATAAAACTATCCCATAGGTTCACAAATATGTCTTCTATGAAATATTAGGAAACACAGCCCTTAATAGACTTTATTTTATGCATATGTGTTAACAAATGGTCACAAAAGAGCTGGAAAACATAGCTCATATCAGTGGTAAAATATTACACATTGTATAAAGGAATTTAATTTTCCCATATACAGAAGAATTTTATGTATTGCTTCTAATCAATACAATTAATGTAGTTCTTATTTGAAGTTCGCCTCTTTTTTTTAAGAAAAGGTGCATTTCGCCTAGAATCCAAATCAAAAGGGTCTCCAATTAAGAAAACATTTTCTGTTGTGCTGAATTCATGTTACCTTACTGTGAGCTCTGACATTTTGTTTCTGTGGTAACCAAAATCAGCTGATTAGTTGGCATGGCAACAGAAAAGATGTAATCCCAGCAGACACACTCTAATCAATGCCCCTAGCACAGATGGTCTCCGGAGGATCAACAAGAAAGAGGCTGGCAGGCATTCACTATATCACGTGGTAGCGCTAGACTAGGCCAGGAAAAAGAAAACTAAAAAAGAACATTTCTCAAACTAACCAATAGCTTTTTAACCCCTTGCTTGCATTGATAAATTGTAGGCTATTCAGCAGGCTGTACTCATTAAAAGTAACCTCAATATTGCTCTTTTTTTGGATAGGATGCAGTTTTTCTAAAATAAGTTTTTTCCCCCTTTTCAGCCCTTCGTGATAGATCATTTCTGAAACCTGTTCCTTTACTTGAAAAACATTTTGAAACTTACATGCATACATAAAATTTACTCAGAGTTAAAAAAGACAAAGTGAGCTTTAGTGTTATATTGTAAAGTATGGATGAATGAGTCACTGTCAATGGCAGAGAAAAAGGTATATTCTTATAACAATATGTGCATGTAGGCTATTACCATTTTTAGTAGTTCCGATCACTTCGAAGTTCATTTATGTTAGGCTATCGGGAAATACAAAAATCACTAGCACTTAAAATATAGCTCAACTTCCATATAACGTTTCAGTATAAGTAAATGATTAGAGTCTGGGTTAATTCTACCAGCACACTGCTTCATGATTTCCACCGTGTGAAGGGGTAAAAAATCTTAAATCCAATCACCACTGTGAACTAACATGGTAGCCTGCATATTTAGAATGTGATCTTGCTATGACGCAAGTCAGTGGCAAAACTGTTAACTGGTACTTTTAATCCTGAACATGAATTTTCATTCTTTTATTACTTTTACTTCACATCCTAAACCTTATTAAAATATTTCTGTTCATTTACTTCCTTTGGATTTTATTAAAAATATGGCATTTATTGACCTCTTAGTTCAGTAAGATACTTAAGCACTTGTGTGTCTTTAAGCAGGTGAACGCCACCACTGAAGTCAGTTTTGACTACTTGTGCTTAAAATCAGTTATATGCTCAAGTACCTTGTCTAAAAAGGAAAAAAAAATAAACATGCCTAATCTCAAATTTACTCAGCACAATCTAATAAATTAACCTAACCAGGAAAATGTAAAAATTTATAGCTTGTGGATTATTGTTCCAGACTATTGATTTAAAACTGCTTAGAGACTTGTTAGCTTACAGACTGTTCATCAGATCAAAAGTGGGTGAGAAACAACTGCGGCATGCTTGGTGCATTAAATAATGGAGTTACTAAAGGAAGAAAAAACCTTACTTGAGAAAATTTTGACATGGGTTAAAGTGGGTGGATTAAATGTAACAGAGAGGTACACATGAGGTTCGAATTTTGTCCCTGATCCCATGTCAGCCGGTCACAGTTCTGCTATTGGGTACATGTCTGGGTTTCTATTGACTTCATTGTGGGCTGCACCCACATATTTGAGGGCAGAATTTGGTTCTAACTTGTTTTTTAACAAGACAAACAATATTCCTCTTTGCTAAATTGTTCTACTTAAGGTATTTTATTAAGAAAATGACATTTTAATTGTTCAAACATAATAAAGCCATTTTAGCCATGTTGTATTCCTGAGAGAACTTTCTATTGAAGTATAGAGAAGTACATTAGAATCTCAACAGAACATTAACTATTGGAGTGAGAATGGTGTCACTAAGACCCCAATCCTGTGAAGCCTTATACATTTAACTGCACACATGAGAGTATTCTCTTAAACTGAAGTTAAACACATGTGTAAATCTTTGCAAGACTGAAATCAAACTGCCAAAGTTCATCTCTTTAAGTAGATGGGATCTGTACATGTTCAACCCAATGCAGATATCGGACCTTAGTAATATTCCACCTTTTATTTTTTCATTAGGAGGCAGTACTTTCCCCTCTGTAGGAACCATGCTGTAGTACAGTGTGCTGACAATGCAAAAAAATATGTTAAATCAGCAAAAGTATTTATTGAATGCTAGAAACTCCAAAGGCAGGAGTTAGTAAAACTGCTTCTCTGTGTAAGTTTCCATTAAACCAACTGACCTATGTTCTGCCTTTGGCCAAATGCACCACAAAGAGGAGAAAAATAATGAAAATAGCACAAATGTTGGTACAGTGCCATGCAGAAAGGACAAATAGCTACACCAGAGCTTCCCTTCCACTGCCTATGGCCACACATCTAGCCATGGCTGTAATATGAAAGTTCTTCATTGGCCAGGTGGCAAGGAGAGATCATCTAGAAGCAGCAGTTTACTTGGCATGCTTCCTTCTCTTTGGGGAAGGGGGGGAATTTATGATACAACGCATGGGCCATATGCTCGAGTTGGTTGGGAACATTTCAATAAAGCATTCGTTGTTGTTTTTCTTTTGTCAGAAAATGCCAATTTGTGGAAATTAATTGGTTTTGACCAAACTTTCTCCAGGTCAGGATGGAATCTGTGGTCAAAACACAAGAGGAAGAAAAAGATCACAGAAGAGCCAATAGCCTGGTGGTTTGAGCACTCACCCGGTATGTGTGAGATGCTGGTTCAAGATCCTGAGTTGAAAAAGGGTCATGAATGTGGTTCTCCCTCATGCCAGATGAGTGTCCTAATCTCCAGGCTACTTTATCCCTCCCTCCCCCCCCCCCCCCCCCCATTGTGTTTTTTGTTTTGTTTTGGCAAAAGAATTAAAGAGAACTTGGTTTCAATTCCAGGGAATGGATCCAAATGCTGAAACCTCAAAAATGTTCACAAAACAAAATTCTTGTTTTCTGGCCAGCCTTACCCCCTAATTCAATCTCAATGTCTTGAAAATATTGTGAATGAGATATGTGAACATGGTAGTCAGAAAGTCAGTGTGATCTGATGGAACAAGTTCTACATGGTCAGACTATGTCATGATTACCCTACAAATGCTCAGCCATCACAGTGCCTGCACCTCCATACTCTCTGGCTACACTAGAACCTCATCAGTCCCACATGCCAACAAGAAACATAGAACATGTTCTCTAAAGGCTCAGATACGTTTCTTCAGTCCCATCCGTCTTGTGCTTTTCTCCATTCAAAGAGTGGGATTTAGCCATCTGAGATTGTACAGGTGCATACAATGAGAATAAAAGAAGACAATCTGTTATTTTAAAATGAAGGATGAGAGAAAAGTACACAGGCAGCTGAAACTGTTTCTATAAATTAGGTGTCTTTGATGACTTAGTTGTATGTTCCTTCTCTTGCAAAATTTCTAGGAAGTTTGTAAAAGGTGCCCACAACGCTTTCCAGTCATGTAACAAATAATAAATAATAATAATAATAATGCAAAATCTAAAGGGATGATAGTGTTTGAGGTATTGAAATCAACATATCCTTTCAGAAAAACACAGTAATAATTATCCATCAATACTCCATGAAAAACAAAACAAAAGCACCACAATATGTTTCACTGAGTCTTTCCTGTTACCTTGGTAAACATGGGTTTTCCATGCTGGGTGACCATGGTGCATTGATCACAGTCCACTGTGATAGATGAGTTGTGGTATGACTCTTTTGAGTGCTTGAGAACGTAATACAGGTCTGTTACACCTCCTTCAAAGACAGTGCTAAAATAACGAGGAATTAGGGTCCTTCCAATGGCTGTGAGAAAAACACAAAACGAAAAATCAACAAATACTCTTGGTTATAACAAACACAATATCAAAATTTTTAAGTAAGACCTTCATTTAAATAATAATATACATATTCTCTGAGAGCTATGGAAATAGAGTCTCCACCAGCTCTCATTGAAATCAATGGCAAACTGCCTATTCTGTTCAGTAGGCATGGACCTTCATTTGTATAGCTTTATTATACTATTTGGTGAACCAGCTCTTTTCTTCCTGAAGGATTGGAGATTCTTGTAGATACTCAAAGGTTATACTATGCAGGAGCCATGCTGTGTAAATCTTGTCTGAAACTTGGATACTGCATCCTATTTCCGTACATAAATGTGTAAATAAAACCAGAGTGTATATGTGGTGATGCAATACCCACATGTACCAAACATATATATAGAATACTTATCCAGATATATAAATACAGTAGACACAACATATATAAAATATAAAATTATCTATATAATTATATATAACTAACATAGTTTGTTGAATGGAGTGAGAGCTATTGAAAGAAAACCAAAACCCAATGATTGAAAAAGAGCCTGACAGCTCAATACAATATATATATCAACAGGCTAAGAACACAGAGCCCACCAAAGATCACTTTTTCAATTCAAATGCAAATAGTTGCCTATATGATCTAAAATGGCTGATGAAAAGGCACAGGTGTTCAGCCTGTGCTGAGATATAAGACTAGCAGTGGTGGTTGGCCCAGATCAGCAGACTTAGGCTTGTGGGGCTTGAGCTGTAGGGCTATACAATTGTATTGAAGAATGATACCTGAGGTTTGGCTGGAGCTCAGGCTCTAAGAACCCCATGTTTGGGGGGGGGGGGGCGGGGATCTTAAGAGTTCAGGCTCCAGCCCTAACACAAAGGTTTTGCACTGCAATTTTTAACCTCACAGACATAGCTCAAATCAGCTGACCTAGTCTCTGAGACTCAGTGCTGCAGGGTTTTTTGTTGCAGTATAGATATACCCTGACTAGGAGATGAACCATGTACAAAGGTAGATTTGACCAACAGACCAGCCTGCATGTGTTTTTTAAACCCCAACTCCTAGACTTCAAGGGACAAACCCTGCAGACCTTGGAAACAGCTCTCAAAGAATTCACATCAGTGAAATCCATGTCAGTTTTGAATAAGAGCGGTGGGACTTAGCTCACACTATAATAAATAATAGTAGTAATACTAATAATATTAATACTAATTATGAGTTCAGAATGTTTTCCAGTTGCACAAAGTAGTAGCAGTAACAGACATCCAAGGGAAATGTGTTATGTGCAACTGATGTTTTCTTGCTCCGTTTTTGCAGACAGGTTGGCTGCCACCAGCAACTTAAAATAGCAAAACATAGGGATAAGTACTTTATAAACAGATCAATACTGTATTTTTAGAATGACAATTAATACTTTGAGTTTACAGTATATTATGTTTTTCATCTGAAATATGTTTTGCAAATATTAATTAGTCTTCAACATTCCTCTATCTAAATCCCTGTGCAATATTAAGTAAAGATTAACTCCATTATGTGGGGGAAGGGTGAGAAGGCAGATTGTTTCCCACCTCATATAAACCTAAGACAAAAAGTTTAAGTGACTTAGTCTAAGCCAATAGAGGAGTCAGTATCAGAGCCCAGATTACAACTCTAACTCCTAGCTGACAGACAGACCACTGAGTTCATGTCTTTCTGTCTTGTTCTGTATGTTTTGAAGGTAATTTTTAAAAATTTACTTTCTTTGGAGTTTTGCTTACATAAGAACTAAGGAATTGGCCCTATTTATATATTTGGGAGTGAGAATTGGGAATTAAAAAGTATGTGCAATTTTGTGAAAGTAGTTTAGGTATTTCTACATTAGTTTCAAAAGTATCATATATACCTAAATTGTCTCAGACAACTGAATTGTGCCAGAAAATCCCAGGGTTCAATAAATCTCTCTTTATTATAATACAACAGTACAGCAGACAAGTAAATAGAGAAAATATATAAAAGTTTATTAAAAGTTTTTGCTAAGATATTGAACTTTAACATGGCTACAAATGCCTTATGTTACATAACACTGATGTTTTCAATGTAACTTATAATTCTATACTGAAGTCCCTATATAGAGCTAACAAGTCAATGTATAATTTGAACAATACCATACCAAAAAACCACCCATATATCAAGTATGGATTATTTTTCTATAGTATTTAAATGTAATTAGAGAAACTAAAGTCCAGTGAAACAGAAGAAAACTTTTCTGAAGTTTTAAGTAACAATTTCCTATGTTCTTCAGTACAGTATATTTTGAAATGAAACACGTATCCATCAAGTTAATTTGTTGCTCCCTTAAGGCTAATTAGGACAAATTAAGTTTCTTGTTAATCATCCTGTGCAGTTACTGCCTGATATGAAAAGCCAGAATTTCTAGTGATTGTAATACATGTATATTCATATTCCTTGTGCAATGCATGAATATTGTGAAAATATTTTAAATGCAATTTAAAATAGTTTGATAAGTGGTTCCCAAAGTGGCCTGGTCACATAATGCTGGCTTTCCTCCTTGTTTCCAACTGCTGCAACACATTAAAGAAAGATAAAAATATATTGAATACTTTCCTGTTTTACTTTTCCACATAAGCAATAGCTATGATTGCCACAGGGATGTCATGCAGCTGTGTATGGAAGTGTTGGGGTTCCCACAATCATGAATGGGAAGGGAGGTGTCCCCATGGTTATCTCTCTGTAAAGATGCGCCCCATGCTGTGAAGGAGCGTGAGAACTTTGTTGCAGCATGGTGTCTGTATTTAAACACAGCACACATGCACGCTCACACACTAATTATACATCTGTAAAACCAAAACTACCCAAAATGAATGCCCAAATTAAACAAAAATCCTAACCAAGCTTTCTCCACTTGGAATGGAGCACCTAGAATTGGGATACTGAGGGAGTGTCAATACAAACAATTGAGCAGCATCCATGCTGTGCACTGAGTGAGGCAGGAGTTCTGTGGGAAAAAAGTAGGTGATCTTGTAATTAAAGACTGTATCATAATGCATACACACAAAGGGAGGAATAAAAGTTGCAGAGACAACTTTAATTTTATTTCCTAAGTTTCAAGTGCTTGATTTTGCAACTTGGTTCATGTTATTTTAATGTAGGTCCTTGTGTGTAATTTCCTCTGTTTTTAATAAAGCAAACTGGAAAAACAGCAGTTCCATTATATGGCATATTTACACAACCAGTTGGTTCACCCAAAATTCCTAATCTCCCTTCCCAGCTAGTATCTGTTCCCTCCACTCCTTTTCTCCAGTCTCCTTATCCAGCTAGTTCCAGTTTTCCCTTCCTAGGCTCCTTACCCCAACTGTGTCTCTCTCCCTGGCCCCCATTGGCCCGGTCTCTCAACAGCCTCACCCAATCTCAGTCTCATCCCTGCTGCACCATGTCCCAGTCTCTTTGCCCAGCCATTCCCAGTTCTCCTTCACTCTATACACTAACTGCTTGACAGATTTCTCTCTCATGCCCCCTTCTCATGTTCCTCCCACCAGTTCCCTGTCCAATCAGTCCTAATGTCCCCCCTCTTTCTCAGCTCTTCATCTGATCTCAATATTTTCCCCCACTCAGACAACTGGCTCCTTGTTTTCTCCACATATACATGTTCCTCAGTGCCAGTCTTCCCTTCACAGATCTCAGACATAGCCTCCTTGCCCAACCAGTTCAAGGTTTCCTTCTCCCAGGGCTACCAGTCCCAGCTTCCTTGCCTACCCGGTCACAGCCTGCTCTACCCCTGGGTCCTAATTCCTGTCTCCTTGACCAATAAGTCATAGTCTCCACTTTTTAACTCTCAGGGTATGTCTACACTACAGAGTTTTTTTCGGAAAAACAGCTCTCTGCAATTGTGTTCTTTAAAAAAAAAATCGAAAGAACTGAAGGTTTTTTCTGACATTGGTAAACCTCTTTCTATGAGGAAGAAGCCTTTTTCTGAAAGAGCTCTTTCGGAAAAAGGTGTGTGTGGACGGGGAAGAGGGAGTTCTTTCGCGCAAGAAGAGGAAAAGAGCACAGGTGCCCTGGTGGCCATTCCGTCCAGAGCAATCATAGATTACATGTGAGATAACGTCCATGCAGCATGGACGCTCTCTTCCGAAAAAGCAGATCGCTTTTTTGATGTGCTTTCGCAGTGTGGACGCTCTCTTTCGGAAGAAGTTTTTTCAGAAGATCTCTTCCAGAAAAGCTTCTTCCGAAAGAAGCCTACAGTCTAGACGTAGCCTCAGTCTCTCTCCATCCACTTATTTTCTCAGTCTCATCAGACTCAATGTTCCAATTTAATCCTTTCCCTCACCTGCCCAGCCCAACTTGTGTCTCCTCTGCATTTGACTCAGATGGTTGCCTCTTCTACATTGCCACTGTGAGGGGAATGGGCTCTGAGAGCACAGGACAACTAAAGTCCCTGCTCTCAGTTCTGGTGCCTAGCTCACTAAGAGCAGTCATTACAAGTAAAATCCTTCACAGACCCTGTAGCGCAGGGCTGGAGCATGCTCAGTTGCAAATGTATTGACTGAGCTTCATATAGCTGCCTTACAAGTTACCAAGAATAGGCAACTCTTGAAGTGATGCCATAGATGTTGCTTCCTGATTGTCTTTGTTCTCTGCAGGTAAATGGTTAAGATTCACCAAATATTGAGGGAATGGAGCCTCCTTTTTTTCCGAGATACTGTGAGATTTTGGAATGAGCACAGCTAAGTGAATTGACTGGCTCAGGTGAAAGTCAGAAACTGCTCTGAGAGTAAATTTAGGGGGTAAACATAATGAAACCTTGTCTTTATAGAATACAATGTAAGCAGGCCCCACCGTCAATGGACCCAAGCTCATTGATCCCACTGATTGAGGTGATGGCTACAAGAAATGCAGCCTTCATGAACAGGAAACCTGGCTCCTGTATGACTTTGTAAACCAGGAGAACTATTCTACTGGAGCGAGAGGACTGAAGGTTGTTCAGAAGCTTGTGTTGAGGATCCTGAAGATCTTTTAGAGTAGTGTGTCTCAACCTTTTTAAATAAAGTACCCCTTTTTCAAAAAATAAATAAATTTATAAGTACCCCCAGTACCTATAGTTTTCAGACTCACATATTTTCTACCATTGCAACACATTTGTTTAAACAACATAATTGTAGCCATGAGGGCGATGAAATTTTTGGGTGTAAAAGGTATAAAAATAATCAAGCGCGTAAAACTTAAAACAAAAATTCAGTTTTCTCCAAATTTCAGTTGTGTTGACGTACCCCCCAGACTTCTCTCGAATACCCCTAAGGGTACTCGTACCACTGGTTGAGAAACACCATTCCAGAGGAATCTGCAACAAACTTGCACTAAAACGATCAAATAAAAACTTGAAAATTCTAGAATATAAAAACTTATTTACATATATCTGAATATATCCGCAGATAAAGAAAAAAGCCAACGTTTTAGACACAGAAGGTTCTGACCCTGACCACGCAGCGGTAACAAGAAACTAGAGAGAAACACTCTGCCCTGTCCTTTATCTCCTTGCAGAGAGGCACGAAATGAGCCAGTGCAGATGTGGAGGCCAGTGGAATTACTTTCCAAATTGTCCAGCTCTGGGTGCATGAGAGATTGAGTATCCACAGTGAATAAACCTAGAGACCAGCTCTTGAAGAAAAACAATTATCTTTTTTAGAGATAATTCACCTTCTCCTGCAGCATTCATTGCACATTCTATAGAAGGTTTTCTTTTGCCTCTCTATCATTACCATTTTTGCATGCATTGACCCCCAGAATTTTGCTATAAGATAAGTATTTAGAAATGGATAGCAACCTCCACACTTAAGTGAGGAGGGCATTCCACTATTGAATGCTATTCCACTATTTCCCACGCTAGGCAGATCACCATGGCTGAAATGTGATAGCAAAAGGGCTGTACACTGACAAAAAGCAACTTTATTTACAAATAGGTAAAAGTTAATTATAGGAAAATAGCTACCAAAAAGGCATAGTTGAAAGAAGATATTTTTAGAATAAAATTTTATGTCAACATTAATTAGAAAAATGTACAAATTTTTATCTGTTCAGATATGTAACCAATAGGGAACTATCTAGCTATGTGCAATTTTGTGTATTTTTCAGTGAATTGGAGATCTAAATGCAAATTCTAGAACTGAAGTAAATCATGTGGATTTGTGACAATCCCTGGAATAGCTGGGATCCAGACATCAATTAACTGATGTTTATGCTGATCAAGAAAAGTGGATGACAAACACCATATTGTTTGTTACCTTCCTATTACATGCCCTGTATAAAAACATGCATGGAGAACTCAAAAGAATAGAAATTTCTTATGCATGGTTTGAGAAGAGCTGAAGCATTTCATGGCATGTAGCCTGCTTCCCAGTGAAGCGAATAGCATGTCACACACTAGCTTTTTGGCTTTGGCATGTCATTGGCTCTTAGCAGGGCTGTTTGTGTAGTACTGTCATGCTGGTACTAGTTAATATTATTTTCATATATTTTTCAGTTATTTCCTTCTTAAACCAGACAGTATGACAACAAATTCCCAGCACCCTTTTTCTGATATCCCCCAAAACACTGTCATCCATCTATCTAGGTTTTTATGCTGTGCTTTCATACTGAAGTAGAGTAGAGCCCTGCAAATCTGCAAATATTTTTATGGATGCGGATACAAATTTTGTGTCTAGAACCCTGAAAATTTGTGGATATATGCTTTATGTCCATGGGTTTCTGCATCCACAAATGCAGATGAGGATACAGATTTTTATCCGTATAGGGCTCAAGCCATCATATACCTTTCTTTCCAAACTACTTTTAAAAAATTACAAATCAAATTCCTATGAATACCATACAAAATGAAGTTGGTGGGATTTTGTTAGTTTGTTTCTGTTTTTCTTTTGAGACAGTTGATCTTTCAAGTTTTTCCCAAAGAAGATATTGTGTCTCATGCCCTTCCAAAGGTAGTGGGGCAGATGAGTTTCCATTTGTTTTTCAACCCTGAAGGTTTTCAGTGAAAGTAGTTTGCAAAGTTTTTTCCCTTCCCGGATTTTCCCAAGAGGGATCCTGGAAGAGACTCTCATACACTCTCTGTAACACGGCTTCAACCTATGGTGTGTCTAAACTACATCCCTTTTTCGGTAAAGGGATGTAAATTAGGCATGTCAATATTGCAAATGAAGCCAGGATTTAAATATCCTGCGTTTCATTTGCATAATGCCAGCTGCCGCTTTTTTTCGAAACTGGGCTTTTTCGGAAAAAGAAACAAAACCCGGCAGTTTAGACGGGAATCTTTTGAAAATAAAACCCTTTTTCAAAAAGGGTTTTATTTTCAAAAGATTCCCGTCTAAACTGCCGGGGTTTTGTTTTTTTCCAAAAAAGCGCAGTTTCGAAAAAAAGCGGCAGCTGCTATTATGCAAATGAAGCGTGGGATATTTAAATCCCAGCTTCATTTGCAATATAGACGAGTGCCTAATTTACACCCCTTTACCAAAAAAGGGATGTAGTTTAGACACAGCCCTAGAGTCCTGTTAGAAGCAACTATGTCCGGTCCCCGGAGTGCCTTAAGGCTGCCTCCCTGAACCAATTCCTACCACTTAATACCCCAACAGTCTTACAGTTTGACACAATAGCAAAGAAAAGGAATATTACTGAAAATTCAGATGCAGGCTCTTTCCCTAAGTGAAAGTTTTTTGTAGCATCTTTCTTCACTAGGTGTCAGGGCACGTCTCTCTTTCACTGCCTTGTAAGGCTCCTGCTGGGGTGTTTGGCTCCCTTTTAAGCTCCACCTCCAGCCGAAGCACGCTCTGCAGTAGGGATGGACAGGGCTGCCTGTGCCCAGAATTGTTCCTTGACCCCTTCAATTCCAGTGTGGGGTATACCTCCCATCATACAGAACAACAACTAAACAGCTTAATCTGCAGCAAGGGAAATTTAGGTCAGATATTAGGAAAACTATTTTAACTATAAGGATAACTAAGTATTGGAATAGGCTTCCAACCGAGGTTGTGGAACCCTGGCCTGTGGTGGTTTTAAAAAATAGGTTAGACAAACATCTGTCGGGGCGGTCTAAGTGTACTTGGGTCCTGCCTCAGTGAAGGAATTGGACTGATGACCTCTCAAGGTCCCTGTCAGTCCTATGATTCTATGAACACCATACAGTATAATGATTCATTTATTTTTATGCCTATTTTCAAATATGCACAGGATGGCTGTAAGTGTATTTTTTTAACCGTACTTAAGTATACGGCTGAGTTTGAGATTTTCATAGAATCATAGACACACAGAACCATAGAGCTGGAAGAGACCTCAGAAGGTCATCAAGTGCAGCCCCCTGCCCTAGGCAGGACCAATCCCAACTAAATCAACCCAGCCAGGGCTTTGTCAAGTCGAGACTTAAAAATCTCTAGGGATGGAGACTCCACTACTTCCCTACGTAACCCATTCCAGTGCTTCACCACCCTCCTAGTGAAATAGTTTTTCCTAATATCCAACCTGAACCTCTCCCACCGCAACTTGAGACCATTGTTCCTTGTTCTGCCATCTGTCACTACTGAGAACAGCCTTTCTCCAGCCTCTTTGGAACCTCCCTTCAGGAAGCTGAAGGCTGCTATCAAATCCCCCCTCACTCTTCGTTTCTGCAGACTAAACAGACCCAACTCTCTCAGCCTCTCCTCGTAGGTCATATGCTCCAGCCCTCTGATCATTTTGGTTGCCCTCCGCTGGACCCTCTCCAATGCGTCCACATCCTTCCTGTAATTGGGGGCCCAGAACTGGATACAATACTCCAGATGTGGCCTCACAAGAGCCAAATAAAGGGGAATAATGACATCTCATGATCTGCTGGCAATGCTCCCCCTAATGCAACCTAATATGCCATTAGCCTTCTTGGCTACAAGGGCACATTGTTGACTCATATCCAGCTTCTCATCCACTGTAACCCCCAGGTCCTTTTCTGCAGAACTACTACTTAGCTGGTTGGTCCCCAGCTTGTAACAATGCTTGGGATTCTTCCGTCCCAAGTGCAGGACTCTGCACTTGTCCTTGTTGAACCTCATCAGATTTCTTGTGGCCCAATCTTCCAATTTGTCTAAGTCACTCTGGACCCTATCTCTGCCCTCAAGTGTATCTACCTCTCCCCCTAGCTTAGTGTCATCCGCAAACTTGCTGAGGGTGCAATCCATCCCCTCATCCAGGTCATTCATAAAGATATTGAACAAAACCGGTCCTAGAACCGAACCTTGGGGCACTCTGCTAGAAACAGACTGCCATCGTGACATCGAGCCGTTGATCACTACCCGCCGGGCCTGACTTTCTAGCCAGCTTTCTATCCATCTTACTGTCCACTTATCCAATCCACATTCCCTTAACTTGCTGGCAAGAATATTGTGGGAGACCGTATCAAAATCCTTGCTAAAGTCAAGGTATATCACATCCACTGACTTTCCCATGTCTATACAGCCAGTTACCTCATCATAGAAGCTAATCAGACTGGTCAGGTGCGACTTGCCCTTTGTGAATCCATGCTGACTATTCTTGATCACTCTCCCCTCTTCCAAGTGCCTCAAAATGGATTCCTTAAGAATCCCTTCCATGATTTTCCCAGGGACCGAGGTAAGACTGACCGGCCTACAGTTCCCTGGATCATCCTTCTTCCCTTTTTTGAAGATGGGCACTACATTTGTCTTTTTCCAATCATCCGGATCTCTCCCGATCTCCACGACTTTTCAAAGATAATGGCCAAGGGCTCCTCAATGACATTTGTCAACTCCCTCAGTACCCTCGGATGCATTAAGTCTGGATTTGTGTACGTTTAGCTTTTCTAAATAGTTCCTAACCTGTTCTTTATGCACCAAGGGCTGTCCATCTTCATCCCATCTTGCGTCACTTAACGCATTAGTCTGGGAGCTGACCTTGTCCGTGAAGACAGAGGCACAGAAAGCATTGAGTACTTCAGCTTTCCCCCACATCATCTGTCACTAGGTTACTTCCTTCATCCAGTAGGGGCCCCACACCCTCTCTGATCACCTTCTTCTTGCTAACATGCCTGTAGAAACCTTTCTTGTTATCCTTCACATCCTTTGCCAGCCTGTAACAATGCTTGGGATTCTTCCTGATACCCCCCCAGCATTCTCGAGCTATACATTTATACTCGTCCCTGGTCATTTGTCCAAGTTTCCAGTTTTTGTAAGCTCCCTTTTTGTGCTTAAGTTCACCAAGGATTTCCCCTGTAAGCCAATCCGGTCTCCTACCATGTTTGCTTCTCTTGCTACGCATCGGGATGGTTTCTTTCTGTGCCTTCAATAAGGCTTCTTTAAAATACTGCCAGCTCTCCTGGACTCCTTTTCCCTTCATGTTAGCATCAAAGGGTATTCTGCCCATCAGGTGTCTGAGGGAGTCAATACAGTATCTGCTTTTCTGAAGTCCAAGGTGTGTATTTTACTACTCTCTTTTCTTCCTTTGGTCAGGATCCTGAAAACTACCACCATCTCATGATCACTGCTTCCCAGGTTGTCACCCACCTCTACTTCCCCCTATTAGTTCCTCCCTGTTTGTGAGCAGAAGGTCAAGCTGCGCATGGCCCCTGGTTGGATCCTTCAGCACTTATACCAAGAAGTTATCCCCAACATTCTCCAAAAACTTCCTGGATTGCCTATGTACTGCCATATTGGTCTCCCAACAGATGTCAGGGAGAGTAGCTACAGTGTATGCCGGTTTCTTCCAAAGTTTTGCACAAGCTATTTTGATTCATTGGGTAATACATTCCTTTCCTATCAAAAGTCTGTAACATCTTCCCTAGCTTTGCTGTCCTTTCCTTGCAAAACTCTTCAGCAAGGAACAAATGGAGGCCAAAATGCAGATCTTAGTGCACTGGCAATATGTGCTCCTAGTAATATCAACAGAAGAACATAAGAATGTAAGAACGGCCATAGTGGGTCAGACCAAAGGTCCTTCTAGCCCAGTATCCTATCTGCCAACAGTGGCCAATACCAGATGCCCAGAGGGAGGGATCACAACCAGTAATTCTCACGTGATCCTTCCCCTGTCTCCCACTTTCAGAGATACAGAGGCTAAGGATACAGAGGCTATTCCTACCCATCCTGGCTAATAGCCATTGATGGACCTAACCTCCATTAATCTAGCTAGCTCTTTTTTGAACCCTGTTAATGTTCTAGCCTTCACTGCCTCCTCTGGCAAGGAGTTCCACAGGTTGACTGTGCGCTGAGTAAAGAAAAACTTCCTTTTGTTTGTTTTAAACCTGCTGCCTATTAATTTCATTTGGTGACCCCTAGTTCTTATATTGTGGGACTAAGTAAATTACTTTTCGTTATTCACTTTTTCCATACCAGTCATGATTTTATAGACCTCTATCATATCCCCCGAGTCTCCTCTTTTCTAAGCTGAAAAGTCCAAGTCTTTTTACTCTCTCTTCATATGGGACCCACTCCAAACTGCTAATCATTTTTGTTGCCCTTTTCTGAACCTATTCCAATGCCAATATATCTTTTTTGAGATGAGGCGACCACATCTGTACTCAGTATTCAAGATGTTGGAGTACCATGGTTTTATATAGCGGTAATAAGATATTTTCTGTCTTATTCTCAATCCCTTTTTTAATGATTCCTAACATTCTATTTGCTTTTTTGACTGCCGCTGCACACTGAGTGGATGTTTTTGGAGAACTATCCACAATGACTCCAAGATCTCTTTCTTGCGTAGTTGTAGCCAAATTAGTCCCCATCATATTGTATATATAGTTGGCATTATGTTTTCCAATGTGCATTACTTTGCATTTTTCAACATTAAATTTAATTTCCCATTTTGTTGCCCAATCACTTAGTTTGGTGCGTTTTTTTGAAGCTCTTCACAGTCTGCTTTGGTCTTAACTATCTTGAGCAGTTTGGTATCATTTGCAAATTTTGCCACTTCACTGTTTACCCCTTTCTCTAGATCATTTATAAATAAGTTGAATAGGATGGGTCCCAGGACAGACCCTTGGGGGACCCCACTAGTTACCTCTCTCCACTCAGAAAACATACCATTTATTCCTACCCTCTGTTTCCTGTCTTTTAACCTGTTATCAATCCATGAAAGGACCTTCCCTCTTATCTTTACTTAAGAGCCTTTGGTGAGGGACTTTGTCAAAGGCTTTCTGAAAATCTAAGTATACTACATCCACTGGATCCCCCTTGTCCACATGTTTGTTGACCCCACCTCAAAGAACTCTAGCAGATTAATACGGCATGATTTCCCTTTACAGAAACCATGTTGACTTTCCCCCAACAAATTACATTCACCCATGTGTCTGACAATTGTATTCTTTACTATAGTTTCAACTAATTTGCCCGGTACTGACATTAGACTTACCGGCCTGTAATTGCCACGATCACCTCTAGAGACCTTTTTAAATATTGGTGTCATGTTAGCTATCTTCCAATCATCTCCGCTCAGAAAGTATGTCACTGCATTCTGCACCACCTTCAAGCCTTAAAGTGCTTTTAAGTGACCCATATAAAAGGTATTATAATAGACCTATATAAGTTTGCAGTGTTTTTTTATTGGCTTACCAATCATAAAAAGGTAATATAACATCTCACATGGCTTGGGGGTTGAACAGCAGACCTAGGTTACTGGAAGCTCACAACAGACTAAACACAGAATTCAAGATCTCTAATTGAAGATGGATGTGGATTTATAATCTGGAACAGTTCCGGGAAGCATTATGAACTAATCGTTTGCCCACTTTTCATTTTTTTAAAAATATGGTCAATTATTAATTTTACATGATTGGAAAAACCTATCTGTGATAAAGAGCCTTCACTCCCTAGTGAAGACCTAACATCTCAAATTTCAGCTTTGGGTTCAGTAAAAGGCACAAATATGTGCCTTTCAACAGAGTGCTAATATAACAAACAAATGTGTTGCCTTAATATAATCATAGTTACAGGTTGGTCTGTGAACACTGTCCGTATTAATTATTTAGCTGACTTGGTTCAGTAATTGCACAGAAGAAAGTTTCAAAGACAAGCCAAAGAAGTTATCCATGGCTTTTATGACATTCTACTGTCAAAACATAACAAACCACAACCAAGTGCAAGAAAAAAAGTGACAAAATGCAAGACCATAAAAATGATGGAGATTGTGCAGGACAGGCATTTTAGAGGAGCATATGCAATCCTTGCCAACACATAGAACCACAACAACATAGAAAATGATACCCAGATAAATGGTCTAAAGAAATAAGGACACACGCATAAAATTCAAATGACAGCCCAACAAAAAGGGATAAACAAAAGACAGGCGACTAACCCACTTTTACTAGATGAAACAGACATCTACTCTCTGACTTTTGTTGACTTCAGCAGTATATTGAAGATTACATTATAGAAAAATTATGTGCACGAACAAGCATAGTGACATTAAGCCAAAGTGATAGTAACCATACACTCTCTGGTGCTGTGAGCCTGTCACCTATCACAAGCTAACTGGAGTTGAGCTGGATCAGAATATAGATGGGAGACCTCTGAATCAATACTTGGTTGCCACAGGAAATGGTGTACAGTACTTCTAGACACTACTGAAAGTATGGAAAGGCTACTGAATTTCAGCGGTGAGTTAAGTGACCTCTATACACATTTCATCTTTCACTACACTGGGTCAGATCATCATCTGGTGTAAACTGACACTGTTTCATTGAAATCAATGGAGCTATGTGAATTTACCCAATTTAAGGATCTGGCCATTATGTTTGGGATCCTTTAGGATGAAAAGCAATATAAACATTCAATTAGTTACTATGAGAATAGGCAATCAAGCAACAAGATCCTTTCTGCCAGATTCACTGGAGAAAACATGTTCTAGAACTCTATCTCCAAACATAGTTCCCTCAGTTACCAGTCTCCACATGAAGCCATGCGGATATGTTCTGGAAGCTGGAGGACCATGGATAAAATATCCTTAACTGTGCTAAAAATGAGCCTTCACCATTTATAGCCTTTGTGCAGGAAGATACACTCCTGATACAGTATTACTCTGAATGAAAAGAGAGCTCTCTCTCACCAGTGCACACCCTTATAAATATATAACAATAAGTTAAGGGGTACTGAGCCAGAGGATTGTGAACACAAGCTGGAGGCTTTCACCTCTAACACTTCTGTTTACATCCATATCAAGTCAGTATCAATCCATCTTTATCAGCTGCTCATGAGCCTTTGTTTCTGGTCTCAGTTCATTTCATAGCAGACAAATGTGAGTATCACCATCACTTGCACTAAACCTTCCAATTGGTAGACGCAAAAGAGCTCAAGGACAGCATATGATGACCACTTCAACCTTAAAAGACATCTTTTCAGGTCAGGACTGGGATTATTGGTAGACAGCGTGGGAGAGGAAGTTTGCCTAGTCTATGGACAGACAACTTCATGTGCCAGGATTGTCAATCCAGCACCTAAACTGTCTCCACAGTCAATTTACAAACAGTAGCAGAGAAACATATGTCCATAGCTGCATCAAAGGGTACTTTACAGTGAGGACCATGTATAGAGAATTTGTGTGAGGTAAGCAGTTTAGAGAATATGAAAGATCACAAGAAATTCTCAGATTCATAAGATAGTACTGAGCATATGTGGATTGATAACCAGTGTGATTTTTCTGGAAATTTTATACTGTAGACATATGAACAATATCTCACCAGTGGATAACATCAGTTGTCAGTCACATATATGTTTAATAATAACCAGAATTCTTTTTTCCCCACCCACAAAGCTGTTGGCGGTTAGCTTTGATTTCCTTTTGTACTGCGAAGTGTTTTTCCTTTTTCTTTCATTCTTTTACTTCTTAAAATATTAATTGAAAATAACTGTAGAGAAAGTCACAAACAGTATGCAAGAACTGCATTAAAGTAATTGGAATAAATATTCCATGGTTTTAAAACGTTCTGTCTGTTTTAAATATGAAAGTTTATTAAGTTAAAAAAACAGTGCACCAACAAAACAAAGCAGATTTCTGACAAAATCGTATCAAACCATTTTCAACAGAGAGCAAGGAATGTAGCAAGTTTCCATGCTTCAGTCAGAACATATATTGCACACTGTTCCCCATAAAATCTTACTCAATTATACAGAAATAAATGTGCACAATAGCAAGTGTGTATTGTATGTTCTGTAGCAAATCTGTACTGATGAGGAAATGACCCTTTCCCTACAACTGTGGGCTATTTTCCATCTTTCATATAATCATTAGGCTATCTTTTCTATGTATATTTGTCACAACAATTTACAACTTTTGGAACTGATATATGTAAAGAACAGTGAGAAGCAGTTTAAAAAAAACCAGTGGATAGACAGCTTCAGGAACCTGCTCTGCTCATGATTTCAAACTACTAGAGAGTGGCCCACATGTAGGATGAAATGAGTGCAAAAATAGCATCATGTGGGAATTTTAAACTGTTGTGGAATTAATTCCTTGAGTGTAAATAACTCATTCTATAACTTTTGTTCCATAATTCTTTGTTTCTGATTTAAGCCATTTTCAAGCATAAAAATAAGGGGACATCAAATTCAAGGGTGGAGTTTTGAGAGGGTAGGAGGAGCAGCAGCGGTGTGCTCCAGTAAGCAGCTTGCTTTTCATCCCATTCCCCGGACTATCAGGGGGTGAGGGGAAAGTACTTGCATGCCATGCATGTCTCTCACACCTGGCTGGTGAGTACACGGCATGTGAGTACTTTTCCCTTACATCCTGATAGTCTAGGGAATGGAATGAAAATCAAGCTGAGTCCTGGAGCACATGACTGCTGCCCTCCCTCCCCCCCAAATCCCCATCTTTGGCCAAATTTGAGTGGAACACAGGTAACTTTGGAGCAACAGTGAAATTAGGTACTCTTGAGAGGTATACTCAGACCATAGTAAGACTGTTGATTCAAGTGGTAACAGAATATGTGTTAACTGCATAATACCTGCACAGTTTAAAACCATTTTGCAGATGTGCTCTGCTATTCAGACAAACACAGTAACTATGACATGAACATCTAAGGATTTGTCTACACAGTGGGATAATGTGTAGTATGGGAGCATGACTTCTATAATGTCTTACTGTGGTGAAACATTAATTGGTTTTTGCGGTACTGATTCAAAGAACATTTTAGGGTTAAATCCTAAAGTCCTGAAGCTATTCTCTCTTAAATACTGGGAGTACACTTGAATTAAGGGACTACAAGACTCAGCTCTTAATGACGCAGTACTTCTCAATGCTGGATAAGAAAGAGCATATGTTTGGGGCGATGATTTGCTTGTGTTACAATTTGCTAACAACAGTCAAAAGTCTCACTCTTCTCTTTTGTTCAGCACAGAACAGTTTGCTACACACATTGACTTCATCCCACAGCAAAACTCACGTCACTCCACTGCAAAGAGGCTTTATTTGTTCCTTTGTTTGTTTGTTTGAGTAGTTGAGTCTCTTGTGTTACTAAGGATGGAACAATAATTTCTCCATGTCATCTGCAATATGACTAACACTTCAGAAATACTAAAATAATCTTTTGCCATGGCTGAGTTTATTTGCCTCTATTCATGGTACAACTAAATATTTAATGGAAGTGACTGCACATTTCTTCAGTCCCCTGCTAGGGACAAAACTTGTAGGGGAAATGAGGATTTTCCCAAAAGACCAGCCTAAAGTGGGCCCCCAAAAAGCCTGCAGTCCAGTTTGAATTAGGTAATATGTTAATTTGCTTATAATGACAGATTGAGACTGTTGGCAAATGACTTTTTTTTAAAAGGAAATATTCCTCCTCTTCTGGGACAGATGTTTCCCCATGAGGCAACTTCAGTGGAAGTCCCCCCTGTGTCTTGGTGTGGATGAGCTGTTCCTTCTCTGTTATTTCCACTTACTACCCTAATTTCTGACTCCACTTGAACTTTCCTCCCCTATAGCCCTGCCTTCACTCACCCTCCCTCAAAAACTTATGCTTCTTTTTTAGTCACAAAACCCAGACCCTGAAGAATACATGTTTATGACAATTTGTTCAGTATTTATACACAATAAATAAATACGTCACAATTAGTTGTGCTCAGGAAACCCTTTTTAATATAGTATCTCAGTACTTGCAAAATAACAGATTTGTGGGAAAACTAGTGCTCAAGTGGTGAAGAGTGCTGGCAGCCAATGATATCCCATAACAGTGGTGTTGGAACAATTTTTAAGTTTGGAGTGCTAAAAGCCGTTGAACAAAACTGTAAACCCTGTATATGATGGAAATCATTTCAAGCTTAGCATCCCCAACACACTGAGTTCCAGCACCCTTGTTCCATAATGATATACTTTGTTTACTATACAAAGAGCAAAAGTCAAAGTGTTAAATGAACAGATTTTTTTTAACGTATAACTCTCCACAGAGAGATTAAAACAGGAAAAGGAAATGCTCTTAAAAATTATATCACAAATAAAGAGCAGATATGATCCATATCATTTTGTCAGTGTTTCTCAATGATACATTGAACCCTACAATGGAATTAAAACCTTTGAGACACCCTAAGTATCACTTAATCTATCATCATCTTCCTCGGAAGATCTTCAGAGTGAACTGGACAGTGACTACCATATTTTTTAGCTTCTATTATGGTGACTAACAAAATGGGGGCAATCGTCCATCAATGTAGTTAATTGCTACAAATACAGGTTGCTTTTGATGTAGGTAAAAACCAGAAGGATTACAAAAAATACACTCTTTGTTCTCACAGCCTAAGGCCTGGTGTAAACATAGTTTTATACCAATATAAGTATGTTAATTAGTTTTACATGGAACAACCCCAAGTATGAATTTGGTTATACCAGTATAAACATGTCTTAGGCCATGTCTCCACTTACCAGAGGATTGACACTCTGGCGATTGATCCTTCTGGGTTTGATTTAGTGACACTAGTAAAGACCTGGTAAATCGAACACTATGGGCACTCCCATCAGCAGCGTTACTCCTGTTGTGAGGAGTAAGGGAAGTCGACAGAAGCGTTTCTCCCATCGACCTCCCACTGTGGGGCTGCCGCAGAAAATTGGTGTAATTCACGTAGCTGGAGTTGAGTATCGTGCATCCATTTTCTTCACCAGTGTAGACCTGCTCTTATACTAATATAGTTCATTCCCCTTCTTGCAGAGAAATAGCTACAGCATAACTATGTCCACACTAGAGGATATATGGCATAGTTAAAGTGTGTTAGACAGGTCTTAGCCCTATAGTTTGCAAAGGTTATTTAGTTCTGATTTCAGTAAAGACTTTTCTGGCAATTAATATGATGTAAATGAATCAAAAATATATATTAAAACTTTACAGTAGGATATATGGCCAAATGATTATACTCCATTTTTACTTCTCAACTTGAAAGTCAACTCCCAGTGGCTGACATATTTGACTGTTCAATTGATTTTTGATAAATTTAATCTCAATGGCTGATTATTATTGTGAGGTTGGAATATGCACATTAGAAGTAGGCACTTTATTAGCTCTCATATAGTGTTAGGGCACACGGTAAACACTGCATGTGGCTTAGCTGATGAATCTTTGCACATTCTGTTGCTCTAATGCCAATTTATTTCATTTACTCCATGAGTGTTGGTCCATTTTAACTCAGAAGAAATTTTGCCCAGAAATCATTTGTAAAAATCTTGACCCTGGAAATGCATGAGTAAATGGAAGGGAAGGGATGATTAAGTAACTGTAATAATAAAAATGAGCTCAATACTGAAATTCCTACTCAGGCAACACTATCACTGATTTTAACAAGACTGTTGACAGAGTAAGGGCAGAGCACGATTGCACTCTACAAACAGCTCCATAGTCAAGAAATCATTTTAAAAAATTAAAACCTGGTCACCACAACAATGCTATAAAAACTTTTATAAAAATATAAGCTAATAACAGAAGGGCTTTGATGCAGAGAAAGGAGAAGGCAATGGCTTTAAATCTGGAGGCTCTCTGGGAGCGGAGGGATAGCGAATACACAGGCTGTCCTGGTGGAAAGCGGGTTAGGGGACGCCCTGAAGGTGAGGTGGTGGGGCGGGTTCTGGCGTGGTTCTCACAGTGTTTAGATGTTGCTTAATACTGCTACATTTTTCTGTTGATACAGTTAAAACATTCAGTTCTAGTGCCTTTCCTCTCACATCTGGGAAATACCCTTTTTGCTACAATATGTATTGAGTAAAATTATATTTTCTTTTAGCAATATTTGCTAAACTTTAAGCAATAATTTAGCAATAAGTGGCTTGCAGTGTTATCACAATAACCAAGGTCATTTAATCATAGATAAAAAATATTCATCCTAATTTTTATGGTACCTTTCATCTTGAAGAATCCCAAAGCACTTTATTACTTTATGACTAGCTTAAAACTGCACCTTAAAAATGTATGATGTCAGTGGGATTACTCACATGAGCAAGTATTTATAGGATACAGTCCATAACTTTCCTTTCACTGCAGGAAATTACACTGGCAATATTGCTTCCCAGAGGCAATCACTTCAAGGAATAAAAGATGTTGACAAACAAATAACCAGTTATTGGAGGCCATCCTGTATTTTCAGACAATCCCTTAACTTCTTTGGCAGTGACTACTATGAATGTCTTCAGCACCCCAGCACACTCAAAGCAGTGCCTCGGGGCCTACATCATTTTTTAAATAATATGCTGCTCTTTGATTTAATGAATAATTTCCAAGTAAAAAGATTCTATCTGCCTTTTGTTGTTGTTGATTTTGGAGCATACACACTATAAGGCCTACGTAACAGGGCCCTGAGTCAACAAGCACCTATTTTACAATTTTACACATCTTAGTAGTCAAATCAAGTACACTCACGGCACATGATTAAGTACTTTGCTGAACTGGGAGCAAGACTGATATTATCTCCAATATCTTAGTCCATTTAGGGCTTTGTAAGTCCATACCAACATCTTAAGCTTCACCAAGAGCATATCACAAAGCATAGGTTAGTGGCCAATTCTCTTCCCCATAAGTGAACTATCACACTCAGTACCAGCTTCCTTTCAATCTGGTTTTGGTCCTTTGTAAGGCACACTGACGTAGTCTGACCTCAAGGCAACAAAAGCACGGATGGCACCTGCAAGATTTGCTGTTGTCTGTATGCAAAAAGATAAAAAAGGTGACCAGGGCTGTTACTGCTATCTGCAACTAGAACTCCAACCAGACACCTAGAGTGTGAATCTGACCAATAAATGGCAGACACCCTCAGTTATGGTTGCTCTCTTCCCCTCCCTGTCAAAAGCCAGAAATATCACCTCAGTCTTGTCTAGGTTCAGTCTTAGCCAGGTGGCTCTCATCCATGAACCATTCACGCCCAAACACTGAGTAAGGTCACTGAGTGTTTTGCATGGGTCAAACAAAATGGAGACTAGACTAAAAAGGGTAGATTGGATTAGGGATGTAGGCATATTCTTATCCAATAGTTGACTAGTGACTCAACTAGTTGCTCCCCCCACCTTGCTGCCTCTATCAGAGAGGGGCAGCAAGGGAGGAGGGAAGCACAAGCGGGTGCTGGGAGGAGCTGGCTTAAAAGCACCGACTCTGTGGGCTGGGGGAGGGAGGTTAGGAGCACAGTGGGGAACTGGCGGTGCTTCCACCTTTGAAATGTAGCAAGAGTGAGACTCGTGCTACATTTCAAAGCAGAAGTGCCATGGAGAGCATGAGGTGAGTGGGGAACTCAGGTATTCCCCCAGTGGCCCTGTGCTCCCTGCTTTTGAAATAGACGGGGAGCAACAGTGCCAGTGGGGGACTGCTTGAGTCTCCCACTCACCCCGTGCTCCCTGTGGCACTTCCACCTTTGAAATGTAGCAAGAGCTGGCAGTTCTATTCAATTAGCTGATTAATTTAAATTTAACATCCCTAGATTGGATGACCTGAATAATTATAGGCCTGTCAGCCTGGAACTGATCCCTGGCAAGATGATAGAACAGCTGATACAGGACTCAAATAATAAGGAATTAAAGGAGGATAATAAAATTAATGCTAATCAAGATAGGTTTATGGAAAACACATCCTGTCAATCTAACTTGATTTTTTTATGAGATAAATCTGTGGTTCCTAGCAGTCGAACAGTGTATTCAAATCAATTCACTTGTGTATTGGTATAGATCAAAGTAATGGTTAGATGCATAAGAGTGCAATGGGTGTTTAAACGTCTTGAAAATGAATGTGACATTATTTACATAGTTTTCAGTTATCTGTTCCTTTTATAATGTAACAGCAAACCTTTATATTGCATATACTCCTGTAACTAAATAATCCATCAAATAAATCTTGTGAAATACTAATGGAGGACTTAAGGACTTTAAGGCTTTGTCTATACTATGGCTTTTGCCAGAAGAGACAATGCAAATGAAGCACTGATTAGTATTTTGTCACACTTCATTTTCATAACCTATTCTGAGCCATTTTTGCGCGCAAGAGTTTTTTTGCGCAAAAACAAGCAGTGTGGGCATTTCCTTTTTGCACAAAAAAACCTTTTTTGCACAAGATCCTTATGCCTCCCCCTGAGGCATAATACCCTGAAAGGACTTTTGAGAAACTGAAGGTTATTACATCACTGCCACCATTTGGAATTACAAATTGTAACTCACCTGTTATTACATTTTACCTGCTTTAGCCTCTCAATGTCTCTGATTTTCTTTTCTTAACTAATAAACCTATACTTTACTATAGAATTGTCTGACAGCTTTGTCTTTGGTGTAAGATATGGAGTACCAACTGATCTGGTAAGTGACCAGTCTTTTGCGACTGAAAGCAACCTGATGTGGTGTGATTTTTGCTTTAAACAATCTTTTATCATGAAGTCCAGTTGGTCTGGGTGTCAAGATAGACTGGAGAGTCTAAAAGGACAGTCTGTGACTCCATAGTAGAACTGGTATAGACCAAGGAGTTCATATTTAATACTTGCTTGGTGAAATCTAATTATAGAACACACCATTAGATTGTGGGATTTGCCCTGTTTCCTGATAGTCTGCCCTGAAACAGGCGCTCTCAATCATGAGACACTCCACACACCAAGACAAAAGGCAATAGTATTGATGCGATAGACTTAGATTTCTGCAATGAATTTGACTTGGTACCATGTGACATTTTGATTAAAAAAATAGAATAATATAAAATTAACACGGCACACATCAAATAGATTAAAACTGGCTAAGTGATAGTTCTCAACATATAACTGTAAATGGGCAATTGTCTTCAAGCAGTATGTTTCCAGTGGGGTTCCACAGGGATCAGTTCTTGATCTTATGATATTAAATATTATTATCAATGACCCGAAGGAAAACAAAATATCATCACTAATAAAATTTGCAGATGATACAAAAAATAGAGTAGTAGTAAATAATAAAAAAGGCAGATCATTGCTCTGAATCAATCGTTAAATTGGGAGCAGGTAAATAATACGTGTTGTATTATGGCTAAATATAAATGTATACAGCTAGGAATAAAGAATGTGGGCAATGCTTATAGGATGGCGCACTCTATCCTGGGAAGTAGTAACTGAAAAAGATCTGGTTGTGGTAGCTAATCATCTCAACATGAGCTCCCAGTGTGATGTTCTGGCAAAAGAATGGGTGTGATCCTAGGATGCATGAACAGAGGAATTTGGAGTATGAGTAGATAGGTACCATTGCATTTGGCACTGGTGTGGCTGCTGCTGGAATACTGTGTCTAGTTTCACTGTCCAAAATTTAAGAAGGACAAGAGAATGATTAAAGGATTACAAAACATGTCTCATAGAGATAGACCGTAAGAACTCAATCTATTTATCTTAACAAAGAGAAGATTAAGGGGTGATTTGATTCAGTTTGCAAGTATCTACATGGGGAAGAAACACTTAATAATGGGCTCTTCAATCTAGCAGAGACAGATATAACACAATCCAATGGCTTCATGTTGAAGCTACACAAAATCAGACTAGAAATAAGATGTACATTTTAAAAGTGAGAATAATTATTCTTTGGAATAATTTCCCAAGTTTTGTGGTGGATTCTCCGCTACTGGCAATTTTAAAATAAAAGTGGGATTTTTTTTCTAAAAGACGTGGTCTATGAATTTCTTGGGGGAAGTTCTATGGTCTATGTTTTATAGTCAGTCAGGCTGGATTATAACTATGATATCTTCTGGCCTTGGAATCTATCATATTTCACTATTCTTGCACATATGCACATATGCACATAAAGTAACATAAGGTAATAAATTACACTTCAAATGCTAATCTAAAATATGAATAAAAAGATATGAGAAATATTATACAGTTACCAGAAACACAAAATTAAAATTGATGTAATTCAAGTGATATCACAAGTTATATTTTACCATTGCTCAGTAATATATTATAGGCCTACACAAGAACAACCTCTTTTGGAAATTGCTGGACAAAATGGATAACTATGGATTTATCTTCCAAGAATATGCTAAATTCAGAAAAATGTTGAATCCCTGTTTTTGCTATAATTAATATGTCTTCTTCATGAATGCTACACAAAAAGAGGATTGGCATAAATGGGAGAAATGGATTAACAAAATACATTGGCAATGAGGGTGTGTCTACACAGCAGGGCTTAACTTGAAATAAGCTACGCAAATTGAGCTACATCAATTATGTAGCTTATTTCAAAATAGCTTATTTCGAAACTGGGAACGTCTACACAGCACTTATTTTGAAATAGAGCACTCTTCTTCCCACTTGCCTTACTTCTCGTACACTGAGTTCATAGAATCATAGAACAATAGAACTGTGAGAGACCTCAAGAGGTCATAGATTCCAGTCCCCTGCCCTCACGGCAGGACCAAGCACTGTCTAGATCATCCCTGACAGGTGTCTTTCTAACCTGCTCTTAAATATCTCTAGTGATGGAGATTCCACAAACCTCCTAGGAGTTACAGAAGTCGGAGTAAGAAGTCCTCCAGCTTGCAGTATTTCGACATTATTTCAAAGTAACTATCTGCTGTGTAGATGAGGACCAAGTTATTCTGAAATAAGGTTGCTGTGTAGATGTACCCCGAGTGTCCTTGATTTCAAAAGAGAACTTTAAAAAAACTAAAGGAATTACTTCATGAAGTCAATTGGATCAAAGAACTTAAAGATTTGAATGTGAAGGAAGCTTGGAATTACTTTACAACAAAGTTGCAAAAGGTATCTGAAGCTCCCTTCCTAAGCAATGGGGGAAAATTCATAGGGAAGTGTTTCAGACCAAGCTGGATCAGAAAACATCTCATACAGCTGATTAAGAGAAAGCAAAAATCCTACAAGGACTAGAAGATGGGAAGGATCAGCACGGAAAGCTACTTCTTGCAGTCAGCAAGTGTAGGGATAAAATGATATCCTTCTCGTTTGTGTTGTGTAGTCCCCTGAGAGGATTTCCTATGGCAGCTGGTGGCAGGGAAAAACAACTGGATCTTACATTTGTAATTTAATGTTTTGGGTAATATTTTACACTAGTAAACCAGTCAATTACACTAGCTTATATCCATGGTAATTCCACTGATTTCCATTGGAGTTACAATTCCATTGACTTTAATGGAGTTACGTCAGATTCCTACCAGAATAACTAACAGCAGAATTTGTCTCTCACACCTCTACTTTTTAAAAATTACTATTTCTATTTTTACCTATTTGCTTTAATCATGTATTATTTATCTATGTGTTACAGAGAAGAGGAAATTCATATTTTGGATGTAATCTGATATTAAGATCACAAACAGCATAAAAAAAAGCATATAAATAAGAAAGACAACATCACTAGCTCACTACTGCATTACCTGTTATATTGTGTTATTTCAGAGAACAACTGCAATAAAAATAAAGACTACCAACACCATCTAATTTGAGATAGCCTACAAATCTCAATTATTGGGAATTTTCCTGATTACAAAATGAAGTAAAGCCTTTTAAAAAGTAGTAACTATCTCCACATAAATAATGCATGTTCACATACAGGAGTGGTTTTTAAACTATGAGTCACGTCCCAGCACTGGGTCATGAAATGTCTGCCACTGGGTCTCATTACTGCAGGGGGATCAGGTGACCAGTGGGGTGCTAAGACAGCGACCTGCCTGTCCTGGCACCCTAGAAGAGACCAGCAGCAGGCCCAGCTGTTGGGGAAGAAAGAGCACACATGGCTCCACACATTGCCCCTACCTCAAGCACTAGCTCTGCACTCCCATTGGCTGCTTCTGGGGCACAGCATGGTCTGTGGTGCCAGGACTGGTGGGAAGCCTGCCTTAGCACCCCCCACTGCACCACTGACCGGGAGCCGCCCAAAGTAAGCCCCTCCTGCCCCAGCCCTGACCCCCCAAAGCCAGCTCCCTCCTATACTTCAAAGATCTCATCGTCAGCTCCACCCCGGTGCCTACATTCTAGTGAAATTATGTTGGGCCATGGGCATCAACAATTTCCTTCAACTGAGTCATGAGAAAAAAAGTTTGAAAACCACTGCACAGAGGACCAAAGTATCAAATGGTTGTCTTCGTGTTTTACATTTAATATTGATATTATGTGCACCTTGTGCTTGATAGCTCAGGATTTAGCCTATCCTGACTGCTTTCCATATTTTTTAAGCATTGCATAGTGCAACGTGCACTCTAAATTATAGCCCTTTCTCCAAGGACATGTGATGAAGGGGTTAACACCTCAGTGATACCCCCAAATAAATAGCTTAGATAAGTGGTTGAGTTATAGATCCACCATTTGCTGAGTTCTTTGAATACATCTTACTTACTCTCCTTGAATTCAGGTACAATATATTGGCACAAACAGCAAGCAAGGTCCAACAACATTTTTAAAGGGTTCCCTTCTCTCAGAGTTTTAAGGTTCAAGTAGATCTCAAGACTCAAGCTTCATATTTTTTCAATGAAAATCAGATGTCTGCTCCCAATTATGCAGTCCCAATTCAAAGGACCAAAAATAAATTATTGCCTCCGGAAGTCATAGGTATTAAAGGAACCATAAATAAACATGAATAATAAAGTAGTAACCAAAGTAGAAATAGTGTATATACTGTGTCCATACTGTGTTCATATTTTGTTGTCTTTCACTGTTATATCTGCAGACTTTTCACAGAGAGAAACAGTTCCTACTGGGATGTTATTAAATATGGTAGACAGATTCTATCAAGCTGTTCTGTTTACATCCAGGGAAGCAGAAAAATACCTTGGAGATTTGTCACAGCCGCTTTTGCAAATTCATATTTTGAAAGAGCTGCTTATAATATAGAAAACAGCCAAGCAATTCTTTAATGAATGACATACATAGCATAATATTTCATCTTCCAGTCAAGGCATATTTTCAGTGGAAAAGCATTTATGTTACAACCAGTCTAGAAAATTAAATATACTACTCAAAGAGAAGACAACCCCTATGCAGTTTATAAAGTTTAAACAACCAAATTAAAGATACAGAAGGTAGTAGCAAATATGCTTCTCTGGAACAGGTCAACCGTTTTGTGAAATGTTACCTGTTCAAAAATAGATTTTTTCTTTATTTTTAAATCATAATTAGACGCTGTGTTGTCATGTGCATCGGTTTCATTTTAATTATACGGCATCTCTAAATTAAAACAGGCAGGGACAAGTACATTTAATTTAAGATAAAAATATACACTGATATGCAGCAAAAAGATGTTTTATAGCTAAAAGATGTAAATTATGATGATTCAAATGTTTTTGACTATTGTAATTTTTTGAATGCTAAAGGCAATGCAAGTAACATAAATATTATATGGTATGCCATGGGCCAAATTCTACCCACAATTATACCAGGGTGACCTAAAATTTGATCCATATGTTAATGAACATTAACATCAATATTTGCAAATATCTGATTTATGTGTATATAGCAACCCTGTTTGGCTACATATCTTTGTGATCAAACAAAATTCTTTATAAGATAGTAAAAGATATATGGTTGATTATTGGCATGACCAGTGTAATACTTGAATTTGAGAAATGTATTTGAGTTCAAGATTTTCAATAGGGAAAGAAAGAAATCATTGTTTTGATTTTATTAGGCAACCATATAAATACTAGAAGACACCTATTTCCTGTTTTAAAAAAGGACCATAACTGACGGGAAGTTTCAGTAGTATACAAGAACTAGAAAACACCTCACCATCAGATTATACCACAAGAAAACAAATTGACAGTTTGTTGATTCTGATAACTTTGATCCCTTACAACTCTTTCAATTATATTAAAAGGTATCACATGCAAAAACAAAGGAAATTCCCTTTCCTTTATTATTATTTGGGAAATGGCAGGAATCCAGTAAAAATCTCTGGATTTCCTATTGTATCTTAGTCTTGACTTCAGTGGCAGTTGGATCAGGCTGAATGGCTTGGCTGCCCAAAATGAGTTAGGCACCACCAATGTTCCTACAAAGATTTTCCATCTGTGGGTGGGTTGAATTTTCTTTTGGGCAGGTTGAAATTTCTTATATCTGCAACACTAAAAAAAAATTCTGTTAAAAGAATCTTTTTATTTCTTACCTTAGGACATTAACATATGGGTGGGCAATAATTTTTGATGGGGGAGCCACTCCAAGAATTTGACAAGTGGTCGAGGGCCGTACTCTTCCATTATATTAATGGAGGAGGTGCGCGGGTCTGGGATGGAGGTTGGGTGCAGAAGGGAGCTTGAGGTAAGAGACTGGGGTGTGGGATTTGGGAGGGAGTTTGTGTGAAATAGGGGATCATGACCTGGGCAACGGACTGGGGTACGGAGGGGGCTGTGACGTGGGGCAGAGATGTGAGGGGGCAGGGATTTGGGCTGTGACCAGGGATAGCGGATCAGGGTGCAAGGTCTGAAAGGGGGTTGTGACCTGAGGAGGAGTGTATGAGGGGATGCAATGTCTGGGAAAGTGTATGGGGGCTGGAGCAGGGATGCAGAAGGTTTGGGTTACATGGGGTAAGAGGGCAAAAGCGGGGCAGAAGGTTGGGGGAGGGAGAAAGGGGGTGCGGTGCCAGAGATAGGTTCTGTCTGGGAGACGTTACCTGGCTCCAAGCCAGCAGCCTAGCAGGTTCCTTAGCCAGGGTCCCTGCCTTCCAGCTCCTGTACATCCTCAGGGGTGTTGCAGGAGACATGTTTATTGCTTTAAACTGAATGCTATGAGCCCAGAGGACGAGGGGCACTTCATATGCTGCCTGTCCTGCAAACAGGCAGCTGCTATTGGCCAAAACCAGCCAATGGGAGCTACTGGGGGGAGGGGCAGCATGAGAAGTCTGTCTCCCCTCCCTCCAGGCTCTCAGTGTTCACAAACACACAAGTGTCCCTGCATCTGGCTTTCCTCAGTGCCTGGCCATCTTCAGATGTTAAGCTAAGGTTCCATGGCAATTTTCTTAACCATGTGTGTATTAACCTTGGTACCTGGAAATTTCAATTTTAGTAACTATATTCTGTCTGCTAGTTGCTAAATTTCCCCTAGAATTTCTTATTTTTCACATTGTGTTCTAAGCTATTTTGTAAGCACTGTTGTGCACTGTTTTGCATTGTTGTGGGTCACTTCATTGTGCACAGCTGAGAAGTAGTTTTGTTTCCTCTTTCACAGGCAACAGCAATGCAGTGGTAGATGCAAAGATTTCCAGACACCATATTCAGATTTCCATAATCAGTCTGTAAAAAAGTTTAGTTGGCAGATGGCTGAAGATGATATGTAAATATAAGATCTTTATTGTCGGAGCTGGATAGATTTTTTTTCAAAATTTCAAAATGTATGATTTTTTGTGACTTTTTTTCTGTTTTTGACCAGCTTACAAATAGATGACTGTTTGAAATGTATTGAAAAAGCAAAATCCTGACAATTTTTTAAAAATTTCAACTTCTGTCCCTCCCTATCTAAAAAAATTAGTTTTCTATTTTTAAAAAATGTTCCAACATTTATAACTCAAAAATGTCTTACATACTGAAATGTCTATATTGTGACATTGTCTTAATAAGCTCTTTGCAAAGTTTCTTTTAAAAGGTGGGTTTGAAATAATGCCTGAAATTTTTGAGAATAGCACGCCCAGAGCATGCCATGTTCTTTGTTTATGTAAGCATGCGCTTTCAGCACCAAATTCTGATCCCAGTTACACACCCACTCAGTAGTGAGAATTAGGCTTTCCGTAACACTATACATTAAATAACAGTGCACAAAGTGACAATCACACAGGATACACAAAATTGAACCCGAATGTACCATGTAATGGTAAAAAGATAGAATCATAGAATACTAGAACGGGAAGGAACCTCAAGAGGTCATCTAGTCCAGTCGCCTGCACTCATGGGAGGACCATACACTGTCTAGACAGTCCAATGAGTTGTTTGTTTAATCTGCTCTTAAAAACCTCCAATGACGGAGTTTCAACAACTTCCCTAGGCAATTTATTCCAGTGCCTAACCATCCTGATAGTTAAGTTTTTCCTAATGTCCAGCCTAAATGCTTCTTGTCCTTGTTGCATGATCACACATTCAATGGTAACAAGTACCTGACCTACCCATTATGACAATTCTTGAACCAACTCAGCCGCTGTTAAAGAATCCTAATCATGGCTTCTCACCCTCAGGTGACAAGTTCACACTCCCACCATAGGAGAACATAGTTTTCAGGGATAGAATAGTTATTGTTAATTTAGTTACAGAGTTAAATATTTCAGTTTGGACCGAAGATCCAAGCAACAAAAAAAGGTGAACAACGAAATAGGAGTGAGACTCCGGGGGCTGTTAACTGAATGTAAGCAGATAGAGAGACTGGGTTTTTTCTGTAAATAACTAAACAGCACAGAGTCTTCTAGGAAATCAGACAGTTTGTTTCAAGAACTGAGGGCCAAATTGTCTTCTAGCATAACTCACTTGACTTCAGTGGAGCTACTGCTAGAATTTGACCCAGAGTATCTTCCTGTACCTTACCTAACACTCTACAAACTTGGATTCAATCTTGTTTTGATATAGGAGTAATGCATCCAGCTGGCTTTCACTTCTCAGTCAAAAGGTTAAATGATGGCATTTTTCCATAATATAATGGTTCTTTATACAAACAGTTTTTCAAGATTTACTTTTTTTTTCTTCAATATAATGTCCCATTCCCTACTTTTAAGGAGAAAAATTGACATTTTTCTACAAAAAAATTGACATTTTTACAGGTTTGTCAATCAATTAAATGATTGTCCAAAATGTTCATATCTGTTTACCTTTACCTATGCACAATTCCACTGAAATCAGGATCTGGCCTGAGAAAACTGCAATTCCATAGCTCCAAAAACCATGATCTGGTGTGTATACGTATATACATCTTTCTCTCTCACACACACATATTTACGTGTGTGTGTGTGTGTGTGTGTGTGTGTGTGTGTGTGTGTGTGTGTGTGTGTGTGTGTGTGAGAGAGAGAGGTATATACGTAAAAATATACAGATATGCACAGCTTTTCATTATAGGTGATGAGATAGCTGTATTAGTTTATGTGATATATGCCATTATGTGCCAGGAATGCCCCTCTGCCATGTACATTAGACAAAAAGGACTGTCTTTACGCAAAAGAATAAATGGACACAAATCTGACATCAAGAATAATAACATAGAATCTAGAATACTAGAACTGGAAGGGACCTCGAGAAATCATCAAGTCTAGTCCCCTGCCCTTAAGGCAGGACCAAGCATGGCCTATATCATCCCTGATAGATGTCTGTCTAACCTTCTCTTAAATATCTCCAGAGATGTAGATTCCACAACCTCCCTGGGCAATTTATTCCAGTGTTTAGCCACCCTGACAGTTAGGAAAATTTTTCCTAATGTCCAACCTAAACCTCCCTTGCTGCAATGTAAACCCATTGCTTCTTGTCCTATCATCAGAGGCCAAGGAGAACAATTTTTATCCCTCCTCCTTGTGACACCCTTTTAGATACCTGAAAACCACTATCATGTCCCTCTCAGTCTTCACTTTTCTAAACTAAACAAGCCCAGTTCTTTCAGTGTTCCCTCATAGGTCAAGTTTTCTGGACCTTTAATCATTTTTGTGGTTTTTCTCTGGACCCCCTCCAATCTCTCCACATCTTTCTTCAAATATGGTGTCCAGAATTGGACACAATACTCCAATTGAGGCCTAATCAGTGCAGAATAGAGTAGAAGAATGAGTTCTTGTGTCTTGTATCACAACATTCCTGTTAATGCATCCCAGACTCATGTTTGCTTTTTTTGCAACAGTGTCACACTGTTGACTTATCTTTAGCTTGTAGTCCATTATGACCCCTTGATTCGTTTCTGCAGTACTCCTTCCTGGATAATCACTTCCCATTCTGTATGTGTGAAACTGATTGTTCCTTCCTAAGTGGAGCACTTTGCATTTGTCCTTATTAAACTTCATCCTATTTACCTCAGACCATTTCTCCAGTTTGTCCAGTTCATTTTGAATTTTGACCCTATCCTCCAAAGCACTTGCAACCCCTGCCAGCTTGGTATCATCTGCAAACTTAATAAGCATACTCTCTATGCCATCATCTAAATTGTTGATGAAGATATTGAACAGAACTGGTCCCAAAACAGACCCCTGTGGAATCCCACTTGTTATGCCCTTCTAGCATGACTGTGATCCGTTAATAACTACTCTCTGAGAACTGTTACCCAGTCAGTTATGCACCCACATTATAGTAGCTCCATCTAAATTGTATTTGCCCAGTTTATTGATAAGAAGGTCATGCAAGACCATATCAAATGCCTTACTAAAGTCTAAGTATACCACGTCCACCACTTCTCCCTTATCCACAAGACTGGTTATCCTATCAAAGAAAACTATCAGATTGGTTTGACATGATTTGGTCTTTACAAATCCATGCTTGCTGTTACCTCTCACCTTATTTTCTTCCAGATGTTTGCAGATGAATTCCTTAATTACCTGCTCTGTTATCTTTCCTGGCATAGAAGTTAAACTGATTGGTCTATAGTTTCCTGGGTTGATTTTATTTCCCTTTTTATAATTGGGCACTATATTAGCCCTTTTCCAGTCTTCTGGAATCTCTCCCGATTTCCATGATTTTTCAAAGATGATAGCTAAAGGCTCAGATACCTCCTCAGATACATACAAAAACCAGTAGGAGAGCACTTTATCCTCCCTGGACATATAATTACAGATGTGAAAGTTGCCATACTTCAGAAAAAAAACCTTCAAAAACAGACTGCAGTGTGAAACAGCTGAGCTGGAATTCATATGCAAACTTAAAACTATCAGAATGGGTCTGAATAGGAACTGAGAATGGCTAGCTCATTACAATAACTAATTTCCCCGTTTAGGTATTCTCACTTTCTTATCCACATCCACCCTGATTGAATTAGCCTTATCAGTACTGATGCAACACTTCCATCTCTGTATATATGTATAAATCTCTGCCATCTAAAGCTTTCACGTCATGCATCTGAGAAAATGAGTGGCAGCTCATGAAAGCTTATGCCCAATTTGTCAGTCTTTAAGGTGCCACAGGATTCCTCATTCTATTCACTATTATAGGCAATGTTGCTAGCTACAATGACAGTTATGTTTGCCCAATATTTTCCAGCATAATATCATGTTTTCAGATGTTCACAATTTCACCAAACTTTAACCATTTTGGCTGAAATTTTGCATAATTGCCTTAGACTAAGGGGTTTTATTGTTGCTTTTAAAGTTTCAACAAATATAGTTTTGCTGCTTCCTAGAAAGAGGTTAGTAAAATATACGCAGTTCTGTGTCTGTTAAAAATTCTTGAAACCATTTCATTGAGAAACTTGACATCTCTATGTTTTGTTTGCAGTCCTGGAAATTTAGGAGGAGGTAAGAGCTGAGGGACCTCACCCAGTATTAGAGATGGAACAAGTGCTATTCCTGTGAAAATCCACCCAAATCTGGCCAAATTACACACCCTTGCCCTACCTCTTCCTCCAAACTCCCCACCCTTTTCCAATCTCTTCTTCGCAAGACCCCACTCTTCCCCTTGCTCCACTTCCTCCCTTTCCCCACTCTACTCCCCACTTCCTCCTGGCACTTTTGGATCATCTTCACCTTCCCTCCTGCTAGACTTCCTCTGCTATGAGAGCTGCTGCAGCCTGACAAGGAACCTGGCACCTAACAACCCAGATACAGAAACCAAAAACTGGACTGTAAACCCGGATGGGGGAGAGGTGTATAAGATCAGAGGAGGGCATGGGGAGGGGTATAAGATCAGAGGAGGGTGGAGAACTGGGGGAATGGATCTACAAATCAAAAAGGAGTCATATAAAAAGTGGAAACTAGGACAAATTAGAAAGTATGAATATAATCATAGAGGTATGCAGAGGCAAGATTAGAAAGGCAAAGGCACAAAATGAACTCAAACTAGCTAAAGACATAAAGGGTAACAAGAAGACATTCTATAAATATATTAGAAGCAAGAGGAAGACCACGGACAGGGTAGGCCCATTGCTCAGTGAGAAGAGAGAAACAACAGAAAACATGGAAATGGCAGAGATGCTTAATGATTTCTTTGCTTCGGTCTTCACCAAGAAGTCTGATGAAGGAATGCCTAACATAGTAAATGCTAGTGGGAAGGGGGTAGGTTTAGAAGATAAGATAAAAAAAGAATAAGTTAAAAATAATTTAGAAAAGTTAGATGTCTGCAAGTAAACAGGGCCTGATGAAATGCATCCAAGAATATTCAAGGAACTGATAGAGGAGGTATCTGAGACTTTAGCTATTAGCTTTGAAAAATCATGGAAGTCGGGAGAGATTCCAGAAGACTGGAAAAGGGCTAATATAGTGCCCATCTATAAAAAGGGAAATAAGAATACCCAGGGAACTATGGACCAGTCAGTTTAATTTCTGTGCCAGGAAAGATAATGGAGCAAGAAATTCAGGAATTCATTTGCAAACACCTGGAAGATAATAAGGTGATAGATAACAGCCAGCATGGATTTGTAAAGACCAAATCATGTCAAAGCAATCTGATAGCTTTCTTTGATAGGATAACCAGTCTTGTGGATAAGAGAGAAGTGGTGGATATGGCATACCTAGACTTTAATAAGGCATTTGATACGATCTCGCATTATCTTCTTATCAAGAATGGGAAACGACTGTCTAGGAAGGAGTACTACGGAAAGGGATCTGGGATCATAGTGGACCACAAGCTAAATATGAGCCAACAGTGTGATGCTGTTGCAAAAAAAGCAAACATCATTCTGGGATGCATTAACAGGAGTGTCGAGAGCAAGACACGAGAAGTCATTCTTCCGCTCTACTCTGTACTGATTAGGCCTGATTAGTTGGAGTGTTGTGTCCAGTTCTGGGCACCACATTTCAAGAAAGATGTGGAAAAATTAGAGAAGGCCCAGAGAAGAGCAACAAGAATGATTAAAGATCTAGAGGACATGACCCATGAAGGAAGACTAAAAGAATTGGGGTTGTTTAGTTTGGAAAGGAGAAGATGGAGAGGGGACAGGATAGCGGTCTTCAAGTATCTAAAAGGGTGTCACAAGTCAGAGGGAGACAAATTGTTCTCCTTGTCCTCTGGGGATACCACAAGAAGCAATGGGCTTAAACAGCAGCAAGGGAGGTTTAGGCTGGACATTAGGAAAAACTTCCTAACTGTCAGGGTGGCTAAACACTGGAATAAATTGCCTAGGGAGGTTGTGGGATCTCCATCTTTAGAGATATTTAAGAGCAGATTAGATAGACATCTACCAGGGATGGTGAAGATTGTACTGGGTCCTGTCGTGAGGGCAGGGGACTGAACTCGATGACCTCTTGAGGTCCCTTCCAGTTCTAGTGTTCTATGATTCTATGATAATCAGTAGAACACACTCCCTTCTAAAACCCACTGTTTAATTAACTCATCATTCCTGTATGATCACCAAGCTGCTGTGAATCCCACTAGAAAAATGGAATCTTAACTTCTCCCTCTAAAATCTGGTCCACACAGAGAACAGCCTACTACTCTGACTAGTACTCAGTTCAAGTAGCAGAGGTCAGTGCTGTGCATCTAAGCGTCCCAAACCCACGATGACAGCAGTGTAAGTCAATATGCTTCTGTATGATGGAATTACTTTTTCAGCATGTTTTTAATTAGGAAATTACTTGGAAAAAACCTGCCTTGAAATAACATTAAAATTGTCAAGCCAAGCACTCACAAATTAGGCAATGGCAGAATTGAGATTGCCCTTGCAACTATAATTTGACCCTCATATATTCATATGTTTATGTGTTATGATACAGTCTAATTATATCATCACATACTATTTTTCCATGGGTTCTTTAATGTAATGTATACACACACAAACATACATGCACTGTCAATGAAATTGCTACCTACAAAAGCAGTTACTAAATGTTCTGAAGGTAACTCACTACTTTAGTTGCTCATTTCATTATATGCTATAGTTCATGCATTCCCTTAGGACACTATTTTTATTTTTAGAGAAGCCTCTGTTTGCTGACTGTTGTGAAAGGAGCACTCAGGAGATGCGATTAGCAGTCACTTGTTTCAGTAAACACTGAATGTAACATATGCCTCTCAAGTAATGTGTATCCAAACATGCAATTTACAAATAATTAACATCATGTTAATTAGTCACATTAATTTATGCCACTTTGTGGAATTATTTCCTCAGAGTCTTTAGGAATGCTGCCAGCAGTTTGAGCCAAAGAGTGTGAAAATTTGCTTGAAGTAACTGTTGTGACTGGCTGTGACACACAGCTTGAACAACAGGCAAATAAATAAGGACCACAAAGACTGATTGAAGATCACTGAGTCTTAAAGGTGGGTTATTGCTGACACTGCACATACTGTGTAGCAGCCAGAGAACAGTTCGTATAAATAGCTTCCTGACACACACACCCTCCACCCTCATTTTCCCTCAGTCTCTGACGGAAAAACATGTGTATAAGGTAATCTACAATACCGTGACGAATTCATGTAATTACTGGGGGTTACTTCATATGATGGATCTTACAAAAAAAGCTGTTGAAAACAAATATAACTTCAAATATGAGAAATGCCAAAAATTAAGCTTAACTTCTCATAAACAAAAGGACAAGCCATGTGGACTATTGGCTCTGTCTCAGAAAAAATCAGGCTCAGCTATTCTTAAATGTGTGAGAATGGGACTTCTAAACACAGATGTACCTTTCAGAAATACAATATGAACTGTGCCTGGGATAAAAGAAACAGTTGCCTTCTGTGATGGAAACAGGTCTAATGCAATTAAGAAAAAAAAAGTGAAAAAAGCATAGTAAGATAATGGATAGGACATGGACTGTACCATCAATTTTGTGTTAAGATATCAGCATTTCAAATTGTGTGGGAATAAAAAAGACTTCAGCTTGAAATAATTCATCAAATAATTCATAATAATTTAGCAATAATTCTTGCTAAAAGATGTGGTATGAAAAAATATCATGCAATACCAAAGAAAGAGAGACAAAAAGAGAGAAAATTATAAAAACTTACAGCTTTTGTAAACTTTTAAGAAAATTTTTTCATCCTTCTCCTACACACACACACACACACACACACACACACACACATCATCCCAACATAATCCCATATAAACATTTTCTGAAAAAACTACACTTTTGGCTCAGCACCATGGTTTTAACATAGAAGAAGTTTCCATTGGCGTCAACGGGTGTCTGGCAGCCTAAGGACTGCAGCATCAGGTCTTTTCACTGGATAAACACACTATTACAAAGCATAAGAGTTGCTTTAACTATTTGTTAGAAATAACATTGCTTTCAGCATTTGCAAATATTTTTATAAATGCCTGGCTGTCATCTAAATACTAATGAACGATGAATAATATGGACCTAACTCAATGCCCATTGAAGTACAGTAAATTGAAAATTCCTATTGACTTCAGTGAACACTGGATTAGCCACCCACCTTGAAATAAATGGAACTGAATGTGACACTTTTATTTATGAATATATTTGCAAATTAAGTATTTTAATATTCCACAAGCTCTACACACAATTACACATTATATGCTAAGTACATTTACACGTGACATACTGTATAAGACATATATCTAATACAGAATTCTCATATAGCTATTATATAGAAACAGAGATTTCTACACACACTATGATGCATATTCTAAAAATTCCTTTCTACCCCCACTCCACAGAAAGCTTTTTTTCTAGCAGTGCTGGGATCATTTTAGGTTATCCAGCAAAGCCAATTAAGTTAATAACACTATATTCCAAGCACTACAACTTATATTTTATTTAGGCTTATCTGACTCATTTTAGATTTTATTCTTTGTAGCCTTTTAAAATATTTACCCAGTATGTGGCAGAACACAGTGTGTCTGAATATATGAAAGGTATTCAGTAATGTCCAGCACACTATTGAGAATTTGAAAGCAGTGAATCCATCATGGGGTTTAGGAAGAGCCTGCACTTCAAAATGATTTGAAAGGAAGCTGTTGCATTTTTCTCAATCTGAAACTTCACATGGTACAAGCAGCACTTCTCACCATGAATAAAGTTTCAAATACACCATGCATTTGAAAGAAGAGCCTGGCTCTTCCTTCAGAGAAATGATTGGTAAAACTCCCATGGGCATCAGTGGGTACAGGATCAGGGCCAGTGCATTTAATTAAAGGCATCCATGTCTAGACGCTAATTAGGCCCTGAGAGTGGCAATGACCACTCTCTTGACAGTATTCCTATGAATTAAATACTTTGAAGCTGGCTATGTGTAATTATCCTGTTGGACCTGCTCTCACACATTCATGTACCCTGCATTCACTGGCCAAGTGTATCATTTTTTTCTATGCTGATTCCATTTCTGTGGCAATTCAATAAAACCTTTCTTTTTTGGAAGTGCCATTTCTGACCCTTCAACTGAAGCAGATTTGCTGAAAAAATGTCCACAAAATACGCAACAATGGCAAGGAAGATGGTAATTATAGGCATTCATGGCTAGACACTAGTTAGGCCCAGAGAGTGGCAATGACCACTCTTTTGACTGTATTCCTATAAATTAACAACCACAATTCATGGTTTCTGACTTCATCACCCCTCCTATAAAACTGTTCCGTCACCACTGTTTCTATCCCTCTTCTGTTTGTTTATTGTACTCACTTGTTGTCTCCCATCATATACTGAGGGTGCTCCCTCTTTGGGGCAGGAACTGTCTTTATTACATGTGAATACAGTACCTAGCACAATGGGAACATGACTGTAGATTGGGGCTTATACATACAAGTTATTATTGCAAATATATCAAATCAATAATGTTGACAGTTATAATGGGGTCACCACAAGGAAGGGAGTAAAGTCTGCTGCAAGAGATAGTAAATCAGTTTCTATCTTGCCTTAGTTGTACCATGGTTTTCCAAAATGTTTTGGGTCTAATTCTTCCCTTGTTGCCTGCACAGAACTCAGCCTTTACTGCAGTTATGTGCATACAGAGAAAATCCTGTCCCTATAAACCCCTAAAGAAAGCATAGAAACAGTGTGGTTCCACTGAATGGCTGGAATGGGATAAGGTGCAAAAGGCAATTGGCTGTGCTCTTCTTCCATGTAATTTCACTTTCCCTGTGGTTGCTCTGTGTATTGCTGAACAATGCATAGCCCGGCGAATAGCTCAGTGACGGGAAGAGGACTGTGCCCATATTAAGTAGTAAGGAGGGTTGCCAACCCTCCAAAATTGTCCTGAAATCTTCAGGAATTAATCTGTAATTGAAAATTACATCACATGATGACACTTCCAGGAATATACCCAACCAAAACCGGCAACCCTAGTAAGGGATGAATAAAATGTGATAAGTCATCCAGTCCTTTGCTCTGCCACTTTAAGATCAGTCCCTGGAGTAGATTTTCTTGAGCTTTGAACGATCTAGTTTTAACAGTCCAAAGCAATGGGGATTTCACTACTTCCACAGGGAAAATATTTTAGAGCCTAACACATGTCCCTCTTGAGACTGTTTCCCTTGATGCGCAGTCTGAACTTTTCCTTTCTTAATACCATGCCATTACTCTTACTGTAGTTATAGTCCCATGGTTCACACCAAGTAATTCCTCTCCCTCCTTGGTGTTTACATCTTTTGGATAGATGTAGAGATTTCAGTTTTCCTTTATCCAGTACTTAGTCATTGCAGTCTTTCCTTATAAATCACTTCCTGGCCACAGATCCTTTAGGGCTCATTTGTGGTGAACAGTCTTGGATGGAAGCTGGAGGCATGTAGGTAAGTGTAACGGTCAGTAGGTTTCCGGTATAAGATGGTGGAAATGTGGCTGTTGTGTAATTGTACTGTAGTGTCAAGGAAGTGGATCTCTTGTGTGGACTGATCCAGGCTAAGGCTGATGGTGGGATTGAAGTTGTTGAAATCCCTGTAGAATTCTTCAAGGGTCTCCTTCCCATGGGTCCATATGATAAAGATGTTGCAATGTACTGTAAGTAGAGTAAGGCTGCTAGGGGGCGAGAGCTGAGGAAACGTTTTCAAGGTCAGCCATAAAGATGTTGGCATATTGCGGGGCCATGCAGGTCCGCATGGCTGTGCCTCTGATTTGAAAATATAAATTGTCCCCAAATTGGAAATAGTTGTGGGTGAGGACAAAGTCACATAGCTCAGCCACCAGGTGTGCAGTGGCGTCATCAAGGATGGTGTTCGTGACAGCCAGTAATCCATCATCGTGTGGAATGTTGATGTAAAGAGCTTCTGCTTTGAACTGACATCACAGACACAGTTTGATCCTTGTTATTTAATAAACCAGTAAAGCAAAAATGTGTTTCTGGTGTTATGTTTTCATTCTGTTTAGCCTGAACATGAAAAGCTAGGCTTTAATTAGTGAAACTAGTGAGGCTATCAAAGCTTTGAGGAGAACTTGGCAGTTTTAGTTTTTCATACTAGTTTTGAAAACACATTTTTTAAACATGTGTTTTTGCAATCAGTTGATCAGCATTCCCCTAGAGCTGACTGTATCAATTTCCTTGGCATGATCGAGCTGACTGTATCAACTTCCTTGGCATGATCTCACCACTTAAGTCAATATGACTTAAGTGTCTCTAACAGTTTATTTGCCTTCAATGCAATTTTTTTCTTGAATACTAATGTGAAATTTACTGATCATGAAAAAAGTGTTTCCAGGATTCAGAGTCCAAAGTTTTACCATTTTACGAAGCAGACTAAAGGAGATTCTTGCTAACAGTAGTGAATGAGCACCTTGGTGCAGAAATCTAGCATCTTATGTTCTGACAAAGGACCACCACATGGTCAGTGCTCTGAGCTGTGCTTTAGAAAGAGGTTCAAGGTATTTTAAAAGAAAATAAATTTTCCATCATCATTATAGTCATGTGGCTCTATTACTAAGCTATGCATTTTCTCTCTCTTCTTTTATAGACTTCTTGGCAATTCTTTTTGCTGCAAGTCCACTTAGCACTTGCAATCATCATTTAAAAAGATGTAATAATGATGGTCTAAGAGATGGCATCGCTGGTGAATTTGGAGAAACCAGCCTCTATTTAATTATATGTGAACATATTCAGTGCACTATCAATATGTGTAGGCATACAACCAATCTGCACGTTCAGGTGGCTAGATATAGCATATCTTGCCATGAGCGTGTATACATTGTGTTTAACGCAGAGATCCATCATGTCCTCATAGCAAAGAGATGGCTGGAGACTTGTGCATACACGGCAAGTTTTGGCAGTATCAGTTACCTGCTATCTATAGGTTAAGGATTGATTGTGCCTTAACCTACAGATAGCAGGTAACCTATAGATAGCAGGTAACTGCCCAGCATGGGGTATTTGGGGGCACAAGAATCTTCCTTTCAAAATTTGCATAGAAAGTTACCATCCCAATTCTTATCTCCCCAAGTGTGAGGACTGTAGTCAGCATGGGTGCCATGGCTGGAAACACCAGAGAGGCTGAGAAAGAAGCATGGCCAGGCCAGCTGAACTCAACCAGCACAGAGAGGAAGACACACTGCACTGTCAGAAAGTGGAGATGATGATGCAGCATTCAGAGTGTCAGGACTGCTAGAAGCACAAAGCTTAGATGCTCAGCTGGGGCATATTGATGTAACTCCACTGGAGTCAGTGGAGCAAACCTAGTTGAGGATCTGGCCCATTGTATCTTCCCAGACATGCTGCCTCTGGGAGCTGCAGCCAGATGATGCAGAACCACATGCCGCCTTCCATGGGCTGTGACTGAAAAGCCTCAGAAGAGCCCACAGTTTGCTTGGATTACAAGACTGAACCAGCCAGGTGGATTTATCACAAGAAGAGGATTTCTGCTTCAGTAAACAAGCTCCCTTTCTACAAAGCCGCTCATTGCAATGGCTGATTTTACCACCGGTGCTGTTTCAGTTTCTCTCTAACCAGCTGTGAGATAGACAACATCATGCCATGTGTGCAGTCTCCAAGGGATTGTGTCTTCGCAACAGTTAACAGGACATTTCAAAAAATAGAAATTGTTTGTTTTAAAGAAGCACGTATCCTGCTATGAAGGCTGCTTACATGAAGTGCCTGTGCTGAAGCATTGTGAGAGAGATAACCTGCCGTAATCCCCTCTGCCCAAGGTGACAGGAAAAAGTACATAGAAAAGGGGATAATTTTCTTCCTACAAACTCCAGCAAGTTGTCTCCTGGAAGAAAGTGGTGGTAGTAATTCAAAGTCAAAATATAAGAATCTCTAATCAAATATATATTTTGCATTCATTCCAAAGTGGCTAACTACTTGCTTCTCTCTTTTAGCTCAACATTAGGTTTTCATAGCCTACTATTTTTCAGAACTACGTAAAGATTTTGATTTCCTTTCCCCAAGCACATGGCCTTAGCTAGAATCAAAACCCTTAGAGATTATTTTTGCTATTTGAGCTTTTTTCTCTCTTCCGTTAATTTACCTTATTGCTGCTGGACATTCTATGTTTCTTATGCAAGGCTGATCTGAGATCCTGGTCTCATGGAGTCTTTAAAGATCACATAGCACTCTGAGGTGTTGGCTTTGGTATCTTTACTGAAGTCCGGGCATGAGGGGGGACGCTTATCTAGCTTTTCGCCCCCTTGCAGCAACTGCCGTGGCCAGGTGGCCCAGGGCTGGCCCCGGAGGCACCACTGCCACAGCCACACAGTCCTGGGCTGGCCCCAGAGGCACCGCTGCCATGGCCACGTGGTCCTGGGCCAGACCCGGAGGCGCCGCTGAGGAGCCTCAGCCCCAGTGCTGCTTCCTCCCACTGCAGCTGAACCAGCTGCGGGGAAGAGGGAGGGCTCTTCAGTGGCTGTGCAGGGGCAGAAGGGTGAGGCTGAGCTCCCACCCTGCACGCTGCTGAAAATCGGCTTGCGTGCCACTTATGGCACACGTGCCGTAGCTTGCCAACCCCTGGTAAAAAGCATGGTGGGGTGTTACTGCAGAACTGCAAAATGGCACTCTCGATGTGGCTGCATTTCAGTGGCAGGTAAAGTGAATACACTACAGATAGGTCAAGTCCTGAAACTCCCTCTCAGCTTTTATTCAGATCTTATCCAGGCATAAACCTTATTGCTTACAGGGGTAGCTTTACCTCATAAATGTATCTGTAAAAACGGAGTAGGAATGCCAAGATATAGATTCTGAGTCAGTAAAGCACTTAAGCAAGTCCTTAACTTTAAGCATGTGCTTGATGGCTTTGAACAGTGGGATATCAGTCCAGAAGTTGTAAAGTGCTTCGGGAGTCTTTGGGATGAGAGGCCTTATTATGCATTTAGGATATTGTTATTTTTTACTAGGACAGTGTTAAACAACGAAAGCTGAAGTAAACATAACAAAAGCTTAGCCCCATGGCATTACTTCTGCATATGTAATTCAGCTCAAACTATATGCCATCTAGAGAATTTGATCAGAGCTGGGAAGGAAAGTGAGTACAGCTTTGGCTCACGCACTGAGTCTGGTAAGGAGGATTAGGGACAGTGGATTATTCCAACTCTCTGTACAACTGTTGCAGATTGCCCATTTCCCCCCACCCAAGAGAAAAGGAAAAAATCTATACACACAATCTGGATATTTAGCAAACACAGACTAAAACTATATACAGTATACATGGGTTTGCCACTGTTGATTTACCCATGCCTCATGCTAGTTTTAACGTTCCAGTTCAGTAATAGTAATAAAAAAATCCATCTGGCTTCTACAGCATGGGTTCTGGAGGAAAGCAGACTTTTGAGTTTTCCTGGCCTCACACAGGGCACTGTGCAGCAGGAGTTGGATGGGGTTTTAACTGAAATGGGCCCTCAGAGACAAATTGCACAAGACAATGTAAGTGAACACTAAAAAGAAGAGACAGTGGGTAGCGTGCATTTCCACATCATCCCGTTGCTAATTGGCCTGTAGAAAGCAAGCACAGAAGTGTATTTCCAAACATAAATAAAATTGAAATAGCAGGAAATTCTCTTACTTATTTATAAGTTGTAATTACAGGGCTTAAAGGAACATGTTATCAGCTGTTATGTTCTGCAACTGTCAAATGGAAGAGCGCTATTTGTACTAATTAAAACCAATAGTTGGCTATCAAGGCATAGCAAATCAAGATCACATAATATATATATTTTTTAAAATGGCAGCAGGGATTTCAGTTTAATAGAACCAAGAGAGAATCACAAGAAATTAAAGATGATCGAGGTCTATTTGGCCACCTAGTCCACGCACTCACAAATGCAGAATTGGTTCCTAAAAGAGAGTGCATTAGGGTGCAGTATAGTATCTGTGAGAATATTTATAGTGTGGGGAGGCTTTCATGCGCTCCTCACCTCAATAAACTGTAATCTACAAAGGTAGCTCATTACTTAGTTGTAATTTGTACTATTGCAGTTTTGTTCAGAATTACACTTCTGCTTGTCATCACATGGGCTTGGAAAGGGCCCTATGTTTTTCAAATTGTTGCATAGGATTTTTGTTTCACATTATCCCCAGTAAATGCCATGGGAGTTATGCAGTTAAAATATCACAGGTGTTTTGAAATGTACACTTCAATGTCAGATTGATGTTGAATTCTTCAGTTTACATTTCAGACATTTTTTTCCCACATTTCAGTTTATATGCACAGCAATGCTTCCCTTAGAGCCAGTAAAAAGCTTTCCTTTGGGTCTAAAATATACCTAGGTCACATTAAAGTCTAATCACATAGTAACATTCATTTTCTATTCAGAAAAAAGTATATATAGTAGTGTTGTCTAGAGCAAAACAGTAAAAATACAAATAGTGGTACAAATATTCATGCTATGGGGCCACATTTGCAGTCGCAACTAAGAGTGCACAACTCTTCCATCTGTCTCCTAAATGATTCCAAGCACTGTAAGAAATAGACTAGAGTGGATATTTCTAAAAATGCATAGGAGACCCCAGCACACATCGAAAGTAATGATGAAACTACCCTCAATTTAACAGTGGGAACCAGTAGTCAGAAAAAAGATAACCACACGTACATCCATGATGTAGAAACATGTTTTGCATGTAGGCTTTTGCACTGCTAATCATGCAGATTAGTAGTAGTTGTTTGAACCCTCTTTCCAATCATAGCTACTTCCAGTTTGTACAAAACATCAGCTTTACTCTTGCCATTGACTTCACTGTGCAAATAAAACCACAGAAGTTTTCCAGGTTAATTCATAGGCAGATTAAGCTCTACACATATCTGGAACCAGAAAGAATTCTAGTTTGTCAGTGTAATGACCCCACCTACAACAATCAGCACTACACACTTCAAGCTAAAACTTTATGCAAGTAAGGTCAAACATAAAACCTGCATATTCTACAAAAGCAGGTTCTAGCTTCCTTCTGATTTAAATGAAATCCTCTTGCCAGCTAGATGAATGCAAAAGCAAGATGCATACAGGCCACTTCAGCACTCTGGGGGTTTCAGGCTTTTTCAGTTACTGAATTGTCTACCAAAAAGTATCCTTCAGATAGAATAGAAAGTGCCTGATTCTGGTCTGTTCAGATTCTCTCACATTACATATTCCTGCAGCGCTACCTTAGGTTATGAGCCCTTTAAATTCCATATGCTAAACGGGGTCAGGTAATATCAGTACTTCAATAGGAGACCTTCAAGGAAAATTAAGGTGCTGCAGGAAGCTGGATTAGTAATTCCGCAGGTGATGCTCTTCCCCATGAATCAGTACTGAGCTCAAACACTACTACAGTGTTGTAGGTCATCAACTTACTGCACATGCCATTTTTCAGCCACGTTGCAACACCAAGGTTGTGACCATCTGGGATCATTAAAGATCCCATGTCACTCTTTGGAAGAGGAGGAGTTTTACCCAGGTGTCCTGAATAAATTCCACCTTATGCATTAACACTCTCATCTGAAATGCTCTTGGTCATTCAGTGGAGGAAGATACTTTTATTTCCTGAGCTATGCTGTAATGTTGCCTTACAGGATACTGCCAAATTCCACTTCTATGCTGGCTACAGTGAACCTGCTTATTCCCTTTTAAAAACAAACTTACAGTATTCTTCAATAACTAGCCAATTAGCCTGTCATAAGACGGGATTTTCAGGTCTCTCCTCCACGTCGGTCTTCTCTCCTGAGCCTCCGGTCTCTCGCTCTGTCTCTCTCTCTCTCTCTCTCTCCTCCTCCTACTGCCTCCCCCCCTCTCTCTCTCAGGTCTCCTCCGCCTCCTGCCTCTCTCTCTGTCTCTCTCTTTCTCTTCTCTTCCCCCTCCTGCCTCTCACTCAGGGGACTGCGGAGCCCAAATGGCCATTTGGGCTCCACACTCCCCGTGGTGCATGGGGACTGTAGAGCCCAAACGGTCACTTGCGCCACTTGCTCCCACGCGGTGGCCCGGCTGAGCGGCGCAGAAGTCAGCCGAGCGCCACGGTGGGAGGTGAAGGGGGGCGGGGCGGTGACGTTCACGGCCAGGGGGCGGGGCCTGGAGCCGCTGTCACGCCGCACATCACCGCCCCGCCCCCCTTCGCCTCCTGCCATGGTGCTCGGCTGACTTCTGCGCCGCTCAGCCGGGCCGCCGCGGGGGAGCAAGCGGCGCAACCAGCTGTTTGGGTCCCGCACTCCCCATGCAGCATGGGCCGCCCAGAGGGAACAGCCAGCATTTCAGGCAACAGCGCCCCCCAGAGGGGAACAGCCAGCATTTCAGCGTTACAGACTCACAGACACTGGGCTACTATATATATGATGGCCCAAATCACTTTAGTAATACCTATGTTAGCTGTAGTGTTTTGGACCATTACCGCAGTTTTGTTGTTTTATAAGGGTAGTTTATGTAACAGTTTTCATTTGTAAATCATCTCTGGCTCCTCTGTGATGAAAGACGCCATAGAAACTGAAATTATTATTCCTGCATTCCAGTGCTACATGAGTGAGAGATATGGAGACAGCCCCATGCCTGTGATATGTTTGTGATCACATAATCCTCTCTGTCCGACATTTCATTATTACTGGAATCTGTGATTAACACGAACGTCCTGCCGTTTCCCATAGTCCATACAGCACTGCCTTTCTCTAAACCATTTCAGGGGAGCCAGAGAGAGGCAATTAAATTGGCTACTGCAGCCCAAAAGTCAGTCTACCTGGCAAGCCTATCTGGAGAACACAGTGCTGTGGGGTCTGTTCTATTTTTTAAAAAGGCTTAGAGAACAGGCAGTGTGGCAGTGTCATCACTCCATATAAGAGCTTTTGTAAAGTGCTCCTTTACAAACAATGGGGTGATTTAGGCTATAATTACTTTACAAGGGCAAAAGTTCAGGAAATCATTGCTGCTTTCTATGGTGTAAAAGAGGTTGCAACCGTTTTTTTCTTTTCTTTTATGCTTCAGAAAGTTCTCTCTCCCAGGCACAATGCTTGAATAGATCCCACTTGGACACACATACCAGTTCACCCACCTCTTTGATGTGTTACAGTGATTTGAAGAAGCCAGTAGTAGAAGCAGATAACTTGCTGTGACAAATAAAAGGTGGCAGGATACCAAAATCACTTGATAGCTGCCATTTCATGTTTGAAGGAGGAAGTGTACAGGGGGAGGGGTGGAAAGGTACCAGGCATGCACCAGGGGAAATTATTTAGTAAGTTAAATCAAGGAAAGGAGGCAAAAGCAATGAAAGAGTTAAAGGAATCTAATCTGTGCCCCAGTTTGTTTGTGTGTTCTGATTTTTTCCTAAACTACACTACAGGGAAGGACCAGAAGACTTCCCTTCTCCTTATTAAAAAAAAGCAAAACCTGCTTATGCAGCAAGGCACTGTTGTTAGCAGATAGTAAGGGCGTATGGAGATGAGCTACAAACAGCATCAGTATCAATGGAGACATTTACAGGGAAAGGAATCATTCTGTGAGCACCATGTATTCTAGCTGCAATTAAACATTAATCTCTCATTCTTCTGTGGGGGAAGGAAAGAAAATTTTCTCCTGTTATTTGCATTAGGGTATACTGCTCTGTTCTGACAGCAATGAACACGGAGGGTTATGCAGACTGAAGGGAATAATTATGGCATTTTGAATGGATTGACTCTGCATCTCCTCTCCCTCCTATCCCCTCCCCTCCGCCCCAGTGTAAATCCTGCAGTGTTTTCTTCACCAAGCTGTGTCTACCACTACAGACATGCTCCATTCTTTTTTGGGTTTCTGGCCCTTAAAACATGCTTGCAGATGGGCAGACAAAAAATGAAGCAAAGCAACGCAGGTAGACAGATGAGCTATTCCCCCACTTGCCCAAAGTGCATTCATAATGGGAGGCTTCATAATTTCCTACTTTCCAAACAACAGCACATCCAGTAATGTGATCTATGCCATCAAATGCCAGCAATGCCCCACTGCAATATATACTGGGCAAACTGGACAGTCCCTAAGGGAAAGAATTAATGAACACAAATCAGATATCCGAAAAGGAAACACACAAAAACCTGTTGGAGAACACTTTAACCTCCTTAAGACACTCATTAAGGGATCTCCAAGTTGCTCTTTTGTTACAGACCAATTCCACAAGCCAAATACACAGAGAAGGATTGGAACTCCACTTCATTCACAAGTTTAATTCTCATGCACATGGTTTAAATCTCAATATTGGATGGCTGGGACATTATCAACCAACCAAACAATGAAGGTGCCAATGGTTCTTGATGTCTGTATAGAATCTGTTGTTAGTATTCTTTCTCTCCATGTACACTAATGGTTCTTATCAGCCTCTTTTAACTATCTAGTCTTTAAGGTGCTAATAGACTATCTGTTGTTTTTCAGAAGCTTCATGGGATAGCCGAGTTAGTCTGTATAGGATAAACTTAAAAAACAACAAATGGTCTGGTAGCACTTTATAGGCTAACAAAACATATAGACGGTATCATGAGCTTTCGTGGGCATAGCCTACTTCTTTAGATGACCAGATTTTTTCAGTTTTTCCTGTTACAGACTGGCTCGGCTTTCCTTTTGAAACTTATCTACCCACTGCCTCTTTTTCTTCCCCCTCCTCCAATTTTTTCCCATCTTCCCTCCCACCCTTCCCCCTTTCATTCTTGGTTCTGGACATCCAACACTCCTGTCATCTGCAAACAACTTGATTTTGGATGGGTTGAATTTTCTAGATGACCATTTGCTCAGCCTAACAAAATGTTAAATTGCAGCCTGTTTGTGTGATATGAACACTAGAACCTTGGCTTCCATATAAAACAGCAAGAGTTGATTCATACCATTGCCAGTCTTGCAAACACATCCCTCAGGATCTGGTTTATATAGCCTGGCTGAATTAAATGCTGCAGGGTTTGTTCAATTCTATCCAATTGTCATTCTCCAGTAAACAAAGACCTGGACTTAGAACAGCATTGGTTTAAACACCAGGGATGAAATCTCAACTCCACTGAAGTCATGGCAAATACCCACTGACTTCACTAAGGCCAGGATTTTATCCTGGAAGATTTGAGCTCTCTTTACACAGCCATGAAGGGAAGCTTGGCTACAGTATGTATTTCTAGCCATAGTCCATAGTCATGAAAACCAAATTCAAATTCAATTTAAAAAAACCGAAAACCTAGCAACAGTAACTAAATTTCACGTTATGCTTTGTATTTAAACTACTGTAGTCACACCTAGCCAGTGAAATACATTTACATGCTTAGCCTGGTTAATATCTATTCAATCTGCTTTTTTTCCAAATGACTCCAGACTCCTTTTGCCTCCTATTAAATAACAGCCATTTGTCACAAAAATACATCCACTGTCAGCAGTCATATCTACAACGTGCAATATTTTTGCTTAACATTATAACAATTTCTATTGTGCTGAACTCCTCTGAAAATAACTGAAAAATATCCATATTAAAGAAGGCTCATGGCCCTTTTAAGACATCAAAACTTTTACTGTAAGACTGAAAATACAGTTATCAAAGATATATTTAGTGTGTGAACTGCAGATATTCTGCAAAAGTGAAAAATAGCTTTGAAATGTGTGAATACTTTAAAGAACAGTCCACATAGTAGGGAAATGTTTAAAAAATAGCACATACATGGAATTGAAAAGTTTACTTTACTCATTTTGTCATTATTCTTGTCTGCTTACTAATGTAATTATCAAAGTTATTTGTGATTAGTCAAGATTGTGCTCTTCCTAACAATGTATTGACATTTATTTGATTCTGCAATAAAGACAGAATGGTGAATTTGTGAGACCAGAGTCATTTCCATAAAAACTGATAAAGATGCCAAAGATACAATGTATCAAATCCTGAAGTCCTAACACACAAAACTTTTATTGAAGTTCTGGGTGCGTTAGACTAGAAAATTTATTATTGTATTGTTCTTATTTACTGTTATTTATTTTCACTAGCACCAACTAGTCCACAATTTACTAGGAACTTTACAAACACTAATAGATAGTCTTTATTTACTCTGAGCAGCTTACATTGTAAAAAATACAGACATGTAGGTCAAGGTTACTGTAGGTAATTTATATAAAACTCAGCTCTCCATTCACCATAAGTAGCACATCAGAAGTGGGTCTTTAAGAAGGAGTTAATATGGGGAGGATACAACAAGGGTAAAGTCACAGCAAGATTAAGCCAATGAAGAGCAGAAATGTAAGGGAGAAAGGGTCTTTTCAGAAAAAAACTACCACAACAGAAAAGGAAATGTAACAAAATACAGCCTAATAATACTGAGTTTTCTATAAATATTCTGTTTTCAACTTTCATTTAGCATGAAAGTCCTCTTTAAATTTTGCATATCTTACTTTATTGATTGTATGGACTAAATTATATATATTCTTACATGTGTTTGCTTTTGTGGGTAGGTCAGACATGGAATGAAGGTTATGAAAACCTCTGTACCTATTGTAAGACAGAGGCACAAAGATTGTGTTGGGCATGACCTGACTGAAAAAGAAATCAGGTAGCACTCCGTCACCTGAAGAGGTTGTGTTAATCTAAATTGGAAGGTATGGCCAAATGACTTCCATGCAACTGCTGCTGTCTGGAAATTAGTGCTATAAGAAGTGCAGAACTTGTTTTTGAAGCAGCAGAACAGACTGTTTTTGAGCACATCCCCCTCCCACTCTTGGGACATTCTTTGTTTCTTGCCCTGCACTGTCAATATGAATCAGCCAGGGAACTTGGCTGCTGCATTTCCCCTTTCCTCACACTCATCCAACAGCAACAGTCAGAAGATGTTCCTAAGCGTGGCTATGAATTATGGCTGAAAACTTATTTTAAGAAATTCAATCAAAATTTCAACATATTTGTTGAATTTCACTAGTGTTGAGTTGTAATCTGGAATCAAATCCTATACTGATGAACACAATCCACCATCCCATTTACTGTAGTAAGGCTCCAAGGAGTATAAATCCCCACACAATTTCAAGTCAAGAGATTAGGGTTCTGTTTTGGGCTCTGCTAATGACCTCCTACGTACACTTGGCCAAGTCATTATTCCTCTCACTGCCTCAGTTTCCACAGCTGTAAAAGATCACTCCAGTGGAAGATGTATATAAATGCAAACAACTATTATTACTCACATGAGTAAGACTATTATTACTCACATCTGGTAAGATAGGACAAGCCCTCCCAAAACACCCAGCGTAAAATCTGACAGTATTTAAATGTTTATATATACTCTATCCCCAAAACAGGAATCCTGTTAAAGAGTTAAATCTAAAACACCTTCCAAAACCAGAGAGCTATGGGTACTCTTGATGCCCTGATCATGTAATATTTATAACTGTCATACAACTTTAATTTTTTTTCTTTGACTTAGAAAGAGTGCAATTTTTCTAAGCACAGCACTGCAGAAAAAAAATCGAAGCGCTTGTTACTCTGGAATCTTCCATTCCTTTTTGCTTCTGCCTGAAAGGCAGAGGGCTGTGGGGGTTTCATAGCAAAGAGAATTTAGGGCTGTCTCCCTTTAACTAGCAAATTTTACAAACAGTGTGCTATCTATATAACTGTCAAGGATTCAAGGCACCTTAGCATCCCCATAACTAATCACATAGTATTGTACAGCATCATCACTTTTTTCCTCCTTTAAACTGAGTATAATATCACAGCACATGCAGAATTTATACATATCACAGTGGTGGCCACTAGTGTTGATACAAAGTGTAATGATAGCAGTTAAATATTTGCCAGTTCACCACTATAAATATAATTACTAGATGTACATGAAGGGCATACCCTTATTCTTCTTTTATTAATTAAACTCTTGAAGACTAACCCTCTAAAGTTTTCCTTCTATGAAGACCACTTCCCACTCTGTCTTGCTCTGGCTTTTTTTGTTTCTTTCTTGTACTGATATGCAATTTTAACTCTGATCTCATGGTGCTGTGTATATCTGTGGTGCTATGTAAACAGTAGTGGTAACAATGGGCGTGCTTGAAAATGCTCACATAGCTGTTCTTCCCACAGATCCTGCTTTCCCATCTGGAAACCAAGTGACTGCCTCCCCAAAAAATCATATGCCCACACAGCTCTCTGAACTAAACATGCCACTGTTCCATTTTATGTACAAATACTGGTTTTTGAGTATGCATGCATTATTTCCCTCATTTGAAAATTTAGGGCTATTTATTATACCATCAACCTCAAAGCAGAACTTACCTTGCTATTGAAATAAAAATGGACACCCCACTGAGTTGAATAAAAGTTTACACATTTCTTAGAGCTATATTTTTAGGTTGCCTGTAAACTCAGGAAGAGAATAGTTCATCACTTTGCATTTGGAAGGTTATCCTAACAACCAGAAGAACTAGAAATTTAAATTATACAGAAGATGATACGGCCACCAGGGAAACACTAGTGCAGTGTCTCTCTGTTATGGAGCACAGCATCAGTCCAGTCCCTGTTTTTATCATAGACCAGTCTGTGATAAAAACAAGTAAAATACTATCAAACAGCAGAATTCAGTGTGTAATCTGATTAAAATCTAAATATAGACATCAGCAGTAGCAACAGCATTATCTGTACCTCAGAGTTCACATAACCTCTGCTTCTGAAGTAGCCTAGAATCTTAGATGCATCTAATTGTTCTAAAGTTAAGCTATTCAGTGTAGTTCATAATTTAAAGAAAACAACATCTCAAGCACGCAGCACATTTCACTTATATTCATGAAAGCACACTGTGATCTATGGAATACACATTACAATGGTTCTCACTGAACATTCCTCACAAATAAAATACTCTGGATTTTTTTCTAGTTGTAAGTGGATGAAATTAATAAAATCAAAATGTAGATCCAGACTCAATGTTCTGTTCTATTTTGCAATCATGTTATAAACAATGTACTGCAAACCAGCAATGGAACAAATCCAGTAAACTGCTTCATCAAATCCCAAATAAAACCCTTTTGAAGTGCTGTCTGCAATACATAAAGAATTACATGATCTTTATATCAACACATGAACTAGTCTCTGAGTCTAAAGTCTGAGAAATAAAAGATGTTTTTAATAAAGTGCCATTTATACAATTACATTGCAAACAAAACTGAGTTACATGAGTGGATAGGTGATAACCTGCCCTCTCATCAACCATAGCAAGTAAGGGAATGACAACAAACCCATACGGCCTTGGGGAAAATTCTTTCATTATTGTGGTACTATTTAAGTGTTTATTCCTATATATGGATCAAAACAAGAAGTCTTCTCTACTATGTTTCATTTCTAGAGAAGGATTACTTTTAAACTGCACACATTTTTTATTTACTTGCACTTTCAGTTCTTGTATACTGCAATTTGGGCAATTAAAGAAAGTTTGCTGTACTTTGCTATGTCCTAAACGTTACTAGTTTTGGGCTTTTCACAGGGTTTTTTTCCCCTCCAGTATATTCTTTTCATTTTGGTATCTTCTTCCGATCCTAGAATTGTATTTATCAACTATTATGATGCATTGCAGGCTTGGTCCTTCCAGCTTTTATTGATTTCATTTGGCATAAATGTGGTATTTCTTTGAGATGTACCACATACCATACAAAAAACTACAGCAAGAGAATGTTAAGACTAGGCCAAGTTAAGCACACATGCTAAAATTAGGATTTCAGACAGAACTTTATCTCTGCCCCTTTGAGCCTATGTGTTGTCATGCAAGCTTTGTATTATAGGGTCATGTACAATTTCTTAAATAATATATACCATTTTTTTAGAATCTTAAATTGTATCTCATCTTACAGTCATTTTTAACTAACTTTAATTCTGTAAAAACTTTAAAAACAACCAATAGTCTAGCAGCACCTTAAAGACTAAAGAAACATGTTGATGGTATGAGCTTTCGTGGGCACAACCCACTTCTTCAGATGTCATCTGAGGAGGGTATCTATATTTGGGGCTGCTGCTTGTGTTGTTGTCTAGGTGGCTGGTGGTGATATGTGTGGTGGCACTTGGACAAAAAGATGTGGCAGATGGGCCAAGTAATCCATCATCTCTGAAATCTCTCTCATACAACCAATGAAACTGTTGCACGCAAATTAGCTATTGAGTAAGGGTGGTGATTGGCGGAGTTACCTCTGATATCACAATGGTCTAGGACTCTTGGCAGGGAACAGATAAACACCTTTCTGTAGTTCTAGACTGATCATGAAGTTAAAATAGCTGAAGACTTCAAAACTGGTAAGAGACTGCAAAACCCAATGATAATTCAGTGTACTGATATTCTTAACGAAAGCTCAACCATGCTTGAATTGTTTCCACTGCCTCAACAGAAAATTCAGTTTCAAAGTGGCACATGGAGCGACATTCCGGGAATCTTATTGTAGAGACTGATTTAGACTTGTATATGATAATATCTCCTTTTCCTTATGGTGTGTATTTTAATCATTTTTGTCAGCAAGCATACACTGCATATTTTTCCCCATCCCGCAATACAACCTTGCTTAGATGCAATTCAAAAGATAAAACAATTAAACTAATTTCAGAGGGAATAAGGTAGATTATACGCTGCATACCAGTAATTTTGTCACTTTTACTTTATGTTGTATAGTTGTGTCTACTTCAGTGAACTTGCACCAGCACAGAACAGATGTAAGAATGGAGAATTATGCTCTGTCATAAAGTGAGCTAGCACTTTAGGTGTGTTGGTTTCAAATTCACTTTTGCTTCGTTTAGCCTGTTTTACAGATGATGGGAGTAAGAATCCAGGTGACATAACAAAGCTACATATTAAGGACAAGATTATGGATCAATCAATTAGTTAGGCAGAGACAGCTGAAGGTGGCTGAAGCCTGCTGGGGAAGAGAAAAATCAACCTTCAAGAGACTGCAGGAAAGACCAGCAGGAGACTCGCTCTGCCAAGGCTGCTGGAGGGATAGCCGGGAGTGAAGAAGAAAGCCTCTTCTCTAGCCATAGTAATAGAGATGTAGCCATGTTAGTCTGGGTCTTGCTGAAACGAAAGACAGGACTATGCAGCACTTTAAAGACTAACAAAATGGTTTATTAGGCGATGAGCTTTCGTGGGCCAGACCCACTTCCTCAGATCAAATTGTGGAAGAAAACTGGCGTGACCATATATACCAAAGGGATACAATCAAAAAAAGTGAACAAATCAGATTTTAGAACAGAGGGGGGGAGGTTAGTGTCTATGAGATAATGATATTAGGGGTGATAATTGGGGAAGCTGTCTTTGTAATATCTTTCTCTAGCCCTGAGCCATCAGAGAAAAGGAATTCTTTGAGCCCCGGGAGAGCTGTAAAGGACCACAGCACCCTGAAAAGAAGGTAGTAAGGACTGTAAACACTTGGGGGAAGGGTTCGAGCTGTGTAAGAGGTGTAGACAATTTGCTTTGAGTTAGACTGCTAATGAATCAGACAGCATAAGAGTTAATTTGAATGGCTCCTTTGTGAGGTATTTTTATTGATGGGAAAGAAAGTAAATTGAGGCAGTGAACATCGTTGCTGCTGGGTAAATTACTGCTACAAGGCCCTTTATGTGTAGCATGATGGGTCTGCAGGATTTTATGTAGTGCTATCACCATGGCATCTAAGCTCTGCACAGTTCAAAGTCCAAAAAACCCTAGAACAAAAGGTTCTTTTCTCTCTGTGCTCCTCTGGGGCAGAGAAGTGTGGCTTTGTGTGTAGGTAGGACTGTTTGTTTGTGTTATGAGCATCAATTGTGAGATTTGTAGGAGCTGAGGTAAAGGGATCTGAGGAAGCCCTTGGCTTAGTCCCTGTGCATCTTACAAACTGACAGCAGTACTTTCCACACCCCCTACACACCGTACAAGGTCATAGCCCCTTGTGAATTTACTGATTTTCAGAAATATATTACACTACCTTTTCACTTTTAGCTAAATTAACCAAGTGTCCAGTAATTCCTCCTTCTACAGTGTAAGCTGGGTGGGGGGAAGCTTTTTCACTTGCCCAAAGGCTTATCACAGTCAAATCAACACCAATTTTCTCTAGAAAAAGCAAAAGTACTTTAATCAGAACCATTTCCATTTCAAATTTTGACTTTCTAACCTCAGCCAGTTTTGTCTGGAGAGCTAGTTAAAAAAAAGGCCACAATAATTATCTTTATAACAGGAAAAATATAAACTTCATCTCTGTCCCCTTAATAAAAAGAGTCTGAACCATTCATTCTTAAACTTCGGAAAAATCATCTTTAGGAGATATCATGCATGAAGCATTTCAACTCAAAGTGAACATTTCAGCAACTTGGGAATGACTGACTGCCAGGGGTTAAAATAGAAACCGCTAGACACAGTCAAGTTGCCATGCAATCTTACAAAAGGCAGAGTCAACTTCAAAACCACAACTGTGCCCCTCAATTTGATAACCATTCTTATTTCAAATAATACCTGCAATAGAAATGGGTTAAGAAAACAATGTTTTTCTGCTTCCCTCCACCTGCTTTGTTTTCTCTGTGCAGAACTTTTGTATGGTCAGTTTAACATAGCAATCTGGGAGAGGAAAAATCTTATGTTTAAAATACTATGTTTAAAATCTAATGCCTACCCAGAACTCTGAATTGATAACTCAGAAACCAAAGAACTTCATTTACAACTCTACGCATATCAAAAGATACAGAAACAAGAGTACATAAGGAGTCCTTAGCTAGTTGTTTGTATATGATAATCATGTTATTTATTTCTGTTGGCTATATGCTCCATGGGTTCCCTCCGTGACCCAGTGCCCAAGACATAATTCTATCAGATGTAACCTGACAGAATCCATGAATCATCCTTTCATGATCAAACAGCCAGAAAAATGGTTATAACCTTTTCTGTTTTGCATCTTTTCTCCTTACTTTTGATAGTACTGAAATCTGTACTAATACTGTGACCTACACTATGCACTTATACCCAACCTGATAATCAAATGGTCTTTATAAAAACAAAATAAAAATGGTGCAATAAAAATTAAATCATTCTTACATTAAGGCTTGTTTTATCATTAAAATATGTATTTTATGTCCACATTCACACTTACTAAAATGTATATCATATATATGCATACACATGGAAATATAAAATTTTTATTTACACACCCAAGAATTTAATCAACATTTAACAGAATTTGTCAGACTAGTTATTTTCAATGGCAAGCTCAAATCATTTTCACAGTGATAATTTCTAGGGTTAATTGTTGCAGCTTATTCAATGCAATCTTCTTCACCAGCTTTATTTTATCTGCCAGAATGCCAATATATCATGATTAGCATAAATTAAGCTAACTGAATTCTGTGGGTTACTAAATTATTTCATACTGATCCTTTTATTTATTTATTTATTTAAAACATTTAAAGGTAAGGGATGGGTGAAGAGTTGGATGGCAAATTCCTGTTTGATTCAGAGCTGCTTAAAAATTGGCTGAATGCTTTTCTGCTGTGTTTGGGAGAAAAATACAACTTGAGAAATGTCATCACATAAGCTGTTGTATCATTATATACTGACCTTTTCTGGGATCCCCATGGCATGGTGCTGTGAGGCAAGGCACTCAACATGTACATTTGAGTAACACAAGAGAATGAGAAGCATTTCACAATTTGCTTGCATGATTCAAATAAGAAGTAACTGGTGTTAAAAACGGTATGCACTGATCTCCTGCCGCCCCAGACAAAGTTTTCTTCATCAATATTAGAAAGGCGTTTGCTCACCTCAAACGCTTGGTTCTTGCCAATAACCACAAAGGCATCCCTAGTAAATCTGCTAACTATATATACATCAAATGAACTGAAGTGGCCTGGATGTTGTTCAGGGTGGGGGAAAGGCACAACACATTGTTTCTAAATTGGCAAACATCACAAGTTCTCCAATATCAAAAAAGAGCCCTTCTTTTCCCAGAAGTGATTTTATTTTATTTTTAAAGAACAAGGATAATGTGTATATTGCTGAATGAAACTCTCTCTGCAGGAAGCGATCAAAACCACAAACACAGCCATCGCATGCTGGGTAGGGTTATAGTTACTGAAGCTGGAGTACGTGTTCTCCATTCTGTCAGCACATCTGGTGCAAATCTACACATTCTGTATCACACTATGTAGAAATAAAACTAGAAGTGAGAGTCACAAAACAGCTTCATTTGCTGTATGCCACATGACAGCACAGTAAAGCTGTACATTATTCTAGTTTGTTTCAACGAGACAATGACACAAGAGATGGCTGTTGCAGAAGTAGATGTTAAAGTGGAGAGAAACACAGGATCAGAGTTTCATCTGGAGAATGTTGATAGCAGAAGTAAGAGAGTTTAAACAGTTGTTAAGATGGGGAAAGGTGCTGATTACCAACTTAGCAATGACAGTATTTTTAAATTCAGCAAATGTTGCTGATGTTATTCTTGGTAATAAAAAAATCACTTTCAAAAACATTTGTTGTTTGAGTGTAAATACAAGAGTTATTTTCATTCATTACTTATTCCTGTGACAAAACGAAGGAGCTGGGGAAAGGTCATCTGTAATTGCAGAACAAATGTAGATGAAGATGATCCAGCACTCTGGGGAAGTGAACCCGGGTGTCTGGTCAATTATTTAACCACAAACCATTGAAAAAAAATAAACAGGTAATGATGAAGAGTGAAGCCACCACAGATGGAGAGATTTAGCTGACTCTTCTATACACGCAATGGTAGCAGAAAGGCACAATAGGAAGCAGAAAAAAACTAGCGGCAGTCAGCAGCAGCATTCCCCACACGATTTTTATGAGGATGAGCTGTAGAACCAAAGATGGGCCAAATTCACAAACTTTCCTTAATTAGCATGACATTAGGACTCACGATCAAATCACAAAACAACGAGGTTTTGCAAAGCCAAACAAAACCCGTCTTAGTCTGTCTTTAGTGGAAACCAGATGCCTACAGTATTCTGATCAATAAGATTACAGTAAAAATGTTCTGCCAATCTAAGAAATGTCACTGTCTCTTTCACTGTACCTCATCATATGTTCAGAAAATCTCTCTCAGTCGGCACCAGCTTTCAAATGGTAGTAACACGTTAAGTCAGACAGGGCAAAGAGGAGACAAATGGCTGATTATTTCATACAAAAATATTTTCAGTTGCTATCTTTGCTGTCTCCCTGCTGAAAACAGAAGAGCCTTTGATTACTAGTCCCACACCTGCCCAAGTATGTGCCTTTCCTCTAAAAGGACAGCCCTACTAAGCAAAAGTGATGACCAAGCCACGAAAGCCATTTTCATCTGTTAGCGTATCATGACTGGAAAGATCACAAAGGGAAGGAGAGTTCATGTGCCTGCTGTCCTAGGGTATGTCTACACTGCAAAGTTAATTCGAAATAACAGCCGTTATTTCGAATTAACTTTAACAGTGTCTATACATGCAAACCACTATTTCAAAATTAATTCAAAATAGCGGAGCGCTTAATTCGAATTTGGTAAACCTCATTCCACGAGGAGTAACGCCAAATTGAATATTATTTCAATTAAGTGCTGTGTAGACACTTAATTCGAAATAGGGGGCCTCCAGTCCTTCCCAGGGAGCCCTGGTGGCCACTCTGGGCACAACCAGGAAAACTTACTCTCCTTTCCCCCAGCCTCAGAGCCATTAAAGAGGTAGACCCTGGCCACAGTGCCTGTGCCAGCTCCAAGCCTGCCAGCCCAGAGCCAGCAGTGGCCACCGGGACCCCTGACCCAGAGGCCCCAAAACATGAGCCAGCAAACCACTGGCAGCCAGCCCTCCACCGCTCCCCAGGAGCAGTCTGCCAGCTCCCAGGAGCCTAACAGGGGCTGGAGAAGGCGGGCGCCTTCCTGGTCCAGGGTGGAGATCATGGACCTTGTTCAGGTTTGGGGGGGATGCCTCCAACGTCCATGATCTCCGCACTAGACGGAAGAAAGTGGCCGTCTATGGCAGGATAGCTGCCAGCCTGGCCACCAAAGGCAACATGCAAACCCAGGAGCAGGTTTGCATAAAAATAAAGTTGGTCCGGCGAGACTCCCAACCCTGGGCCCTGAGCTTCCCCTCCCCCTTCTTCCCATTGCTTCCCCCTTCCAGCTCCCTCCTCCCAGGTGTTCCCTTCCCCTCTTCCACCCTCTCTCTTCCCCTCTCCCACCTCCTTTCCCAGTCTCCCCAGAGGTTCATCTCCCCAGTTTTGTTCAATAAACCCAGTTTCTATTTTTGAACATGCGGGTCTTTTGTTTGACATCAGGAAGGGGGGCTAGGGAGGGGTAAGTGGAAGGACGTGAGAGAGGAATGGGACACAAGCCCCCGGTGGGGAGGACCGGGGTGGCTCTGAGGGCTCTGAGGGGTGGATGCTCTCCCTCAGGGCCTCCTGGATCCTGACAGCCCCCAATGGACCCCCTGGATGGCAGCCTGCAGCAAGTGCAGCTGGGCTGATGGCAACGACCCTACGAGATGCACCGGCATGCCCAGGGGCAGCTCTGGCTCCATGTGGCCGAGTGCTGTGGTGTCCCGAGTGCAGGCACTCAGGGCACTCCAAGACAGGACTGCTTTGCTGTCCCTCATTGAGGTAGACAAGCAAGCGGGGAACCCTGAGAACTGTCTGTCCGGGGTGGGGTAGGGTCCTTTAAGCATGGAGCTCAGTTAGCCTCAGGCAGCACACACTAAGTTCTAACCTGATGCCCTGCCGGCACTGGTTCCGGCCAGCCTTAACTTCGGTTCAGGGTCCACTCAGTGTGGACGCGCTATTTTGAAATAGCAAAACGCTATTTCAAAATAGGTTTTGTGTATAGATGCGTTATTTCGAATTAGCTTAATTCGAATTAACTATTTCGAATTAAGTTAACTCGAATTAACGCTGTAGTGTAGACATACCCATATATTCTGAAGAGTAATGAAGACATTCTTCATTTTACATCAAAGGAGAGTGAGTGCTCCTCCCAGACTTAGCACTCTGTACCCAAGTATGGTAGTTTGTCCACAATAAGATAAAAATAAGATAAAAATGCAACTCATCGACATGTCAATGGCTGGACAGCTGTGGTTGTGATCGCTGGGTATGAAACTTAAAGAAAAAGCTACTAGAATCAAGAACCACATGGATTCCTGGTCAGTTTGATTAATAATACAGCTTTACAGATAAAATGTTTACTTTAAACCAACAGTGCTTTAGTGGTCAGTGTGGCTGTACTTCAGCTGCCTCATTACAAGTTGATAATGTTGCTTCATCCCTACTTAATGACAAGGAATTCACTAATCGACTTCGCGGGAACTGCCTTTTTGTTACCACAAAATGCCACGTACCAAGTATAACTTTTCACTGAAGGTCTCTAGTCTGTAAGTTGGAGAGGCTGATTGGGAACTCATTTCCTTGAGCTCATACAAAATTTATGTCAAATCACAGGGAGATTTTGTATTTCATTAGCCGTTGAGTCAATCTTTGCTGATATCCAGCCCTTGGGGCTCCATTCTGCACTGTAGCTAGGTGCTAAATGAAGTCAATGGGACTACTCAGATATGATTAAAGTGAAGCCTGTGCTTCTGCACTTTGTGAAATCAAGGCTAGAGTGCTTACCTCCTTGCAGGTCAAGCCCTTGGAGAATTATATCTTTATAGGAAAGTTCTCCTGAGTTGTGTACATAAGCCTATTCAAAAACACCTATGAGTTTAAAACTCTTGCAAACAAGAACCATCTTTAAAATGAAGACAGAGCACATTCTAACTGTGTTTGGTCATACACAGAAAAGCAACTTTGCAGCATAGTGATTTTTAAGATGGTATCTTAAAGGCAATTGATCAAAAACGAATTGAGGTAGGTTTTCAGATGCAGAAAGCTATCTGAATTCCTAATTCATTCTGAAGAAATTATTGTATCCGATTTTCAAATGGTTAAAGTGGACCCTGAAAAAAACCAAAGAGAGCTGGAACCTCTCTTTTTTGCTGGATTCTTGTACCATGCATGTTTTCATAATGACCTATCACAAGCATTCCAAGTGGAAATCACATCAATGTTTGGTTACATTACAGGCAGCTTTGCTTCACAACTGCTGTAACTTAACTGGTTTAACAGTAAATTAAATTTAGAATTTCTAATATACATTGTTGGTTTTTAGTGGAAATAATACTTGGAATGCATATAATAGAAGTTTGATTTAGTAACAGACCATTTTCTCCACTGTTAAAATTTACTTTATTTTTTGCTGAACAATCCCAGAGTGACAGAGATTGTTTTCAAGTATAAATGTTGTGTTAAAACATTTAACTTTAATAGAAAAATCATGTCAAATTGATGTACAGTAATAGAACATCATAAAAGCTTATTTCAAACTGTAAGCTGAAACATTAAAAATTAACAGTGTCACCATTATAGACATGGAAATAAAGGTTTAAATGGTTGCTATACATTTAGAAAGTGCTGTTAAGAAAAAAGTACGGTTAGTAAAGGATCATAATTAACAGACTGACAAATAGAGTTAAATTCAAACATTCCTTGACATTACAAGTATGGGAAAAACTATCTACCATTTTTCTAGTTAATAAAAAAATTATTTAGCCTTCAATTCTTCAAGCTGATCTTTGTACTTCTGGGGCATCTGAGCTTGCAACTTTGAAACCTCAAATCATAATATCCATCAGAGGGAACAATATTTTGAAGATTGTTGAGCACTTTATTGTTACTCAACAAATAATACCGTGAATTTAGCAGAGGTCACGTAGGCCACATCTAAACTATGGGGACTACAGCAGCAAAGTACATGGCTATGTCATGGTAGCTATATCTACACCAGGAATTAGAGCAACGTAGTTACAGTGCTTAGAGATAACAAGCAGTCCTGTAGCACCTTCAAGATTTATTTGGGCATAAGCTTTCGTGGGCTTCCCCATGAAGGTGCCACAGGACTCCTTGTTATTTTTGCAGATACAGATTAATGTGGCTTTACCCCTATGTGACATAGTGCTCAGAGAGGTTAGATTTTTCACATCATTGAGCTATTCTTACCTAAGTTTTCCATTTAGATCTGGCCTGAGAAATAACTGTTGTTCTTCAAGAGTTGTGTCTCTAACCTTGATTTAGTACAATGAGAAGTCATTTGTAAACCCCTCAGCAAACATGGATTTAGCAGTTCTTCCTTCTCTATTTTAATCCTGCCATTTTCTGGATGGTAAATGAGGTTGGTAGAAATTTTTGTGATTTTTGGAACTAAAGAGAGTCAGATATGGTTGGGGACAAGCATTATTTATGTCATGAACATCTCACCCAGCTTTGCCAATTTCTAGCAAAACAACCTACAGTTCCAGTCCTTGATCTCACTTCACCAAAGACTACTAGTTAGGTCAGGCTCTAACGATGGTTTTGTTATGTGAACAAACGTTCACAACAGAAGCAAATGCAATCTAAACTTTACAGCTTAGTATCATTTCAACAGAGTATCTGTGAGTACAACATTCTTTTAAACAATTCTGAAAATGCATTTATCCAGCAGGAATTAGTGGCTTTTCATCGTATCATCATGTTCTTGTCAGTAGTAGGATCATCTTAAAGCATGGATTATTCTGATCGATTTAGTATAATTTATTTAGGGAAATATTCAGATACCCTTACTCAATCTTAGTTAGACTTATTCCAAACATAGTTCTGCTTAAGTCAACGTGGAGTTAGATGCCACCTAATATCAGTATGGTCATCAGAATCTGGCCCTTAGTTTGCAGTATTACAGTGAGCAAAAACACCTTAAGCCCAGAAGGAACCCAAAGTACCTTATGAACAATATATACAGAGATTGGTCACTCACCCCTACTGTTCCTTGGAAACTTCATCAGAGTACTAGTCAGGCCCAAGCCCTGATTCACTTCTGAGATATGATGAGATTGCAGCAAAAATTGGTACGAGAGCTGCAGGTATAACATAAATTATGGATTTGCAAGCACACTAAAAAAGTCTGAGTACTTCTCAAAAATAGGAGTAAGCAAGCTAGTTAGCACACATTCAGCTCTTGTCTCTTCACGTCATATAACAACTAGTCAGAGGGCTTGATCGCATCTCCCTTTGCCCATTTTAACTGCCTAGTTGTTCCTGCCTGTATTACCAAAAGTGAAATAATTGCAACCATATACTGATATGATATTAATTATATTATTATTAATGTTACAGCAGTGCCTAGATGTCCCAATGAAAATTGGATAACATTGTCATATGCACTGTACAAACACAAAATAAAAGAAAGTTCCTGCCCTGAACAGTTTATAATCTAAACAGACAAGACAATGGGTATCACAGAGAAAGGAAATGATTTGCCTTAGGTCACACAATGGACCAGGGTAGAAATTAATCTCATTTCAGTGTCCTACCCCCAAGAAAACATTGCCTATAATAATGTTGATTTCCTTTTTTTATATTTTTCCCTGCTTGGACAGAAGAAACAGGGCAGATCCAATTCCCTGAAATTTCATTTTGTCTAGTCAAATTCTAGTTAACTTCATTCCCAGATTCTTCTGCATTATGAAGCTGAAACAGTGTTTGCGTTGCAAACGCTGAAGGTTTTTAAAAACCTGTTTCCGTCTGATTTTACAAACAACTGAACAATTAGGCTGAGATTTTGTAAAATTTAAATTTTAGACCAAGTTAGTACTGAATTAAAGAAAAAGCGTAAATTCTCTTCTAACACTGAATGAGAAACTTAATTAAAATAAGGAAAAATGGTAATCTCATCTGCAGAAATGGGCTTTGCACATGATAGCTCATGATACTAAATATATTTTTGTTAGTTTCTAAGGTGCCACAGGACCATTTGTTGTTTTCAAAGTTACAGACTAACACGTGTACCCTGCTGAGACTACTCTATCTGTCTCTCATTCCACTGTAGAGCTTCTGCCTTTCCTCTTACATGGGCACCATCTGCCCTCCCCTTTCCTGCTACACATTTAAAGAAATAGTATTTTTACCCCTCAGATACACTATCTCAGTGATGTTTACTAAACTGGTCTGGCACATTGCTCCTCTACCATGTTCCGTTGCTCTGCACTACCATGCAGGAGACCTCTGTTTGGTTGTGAAGGTGATTTGTTCAACCCTTCAGGAAACAGAGTTGTGAACTATGTAGCCAGTGAACTATGTAGTAGCACTGATGGGACTTTACCCCAAATCCCACTCAGCCATACTTAAACAGAAAGCACCTTGTGCTGTGATCCACAGTACAAAATAAACACTGCCAAAGATGTTCAAATGAAAAGGGGAAAGAAAAAAATACAATGCCTACTTGGACTAAAAAGTTGTTGGCATCTCTCCGTATCCCTGTCCTTCACAATAGATGATGTAGGCTGAGTTTCATTAGGCTTTTAAATTATGGCATGGAAAAACCATGAATGTGTCTCAGTTTTATTCACCTTTGCAGTAAATACTAATGCTCAGCCTACCTCCTGTTTGGCTACAAGCATTTAGAAGGAAATAAATAACATCTTTCACAGAAACATTTTAAGCCCTCTTGTTTAGCAGTGGATATTGTGCCTTCTAATATGAGAGTCTAAGTTCAAATTCTGTTTTTCATAACTGCACTAGTTCATATGCATGGCACATTCTTGCATACAAAGAGAGCTGGCCACAGTCATGGAGCTGGGTTTGATGAAGTTCTGTCACAAATTCCTATTTAAAACTTCCCATTCTCATTTGGCATGGGCACAGGAAAACCATGCAGTATGGAAAAAAAATAACAAATTTTGGAAAAAAAAATAAAGCTGCATAATCTGCTGTATTTCAGTCAGTCTTTATCCTCAAAATCCCAGATCTTTGTTTAAGCTACAAATGGACTATAAAAATCAGCTCACTGGCCTCTCCTTATTATCCACATCCCTGCACAAATCAAATGAAGCTTTTGCTGTAAAGCTGATAACAAAATACCACACACATGAGCAAGCTGATGTATTTAAAAAGTGGTTATCATTTCTAATCCTTTCCTCTCTCTCCAGGGAATATCATCTTTCCAAGGAATACACAAAACTCCACCACTGAGCACATATCTGCACTTACACTTGTTTTGATTAGAGATTTTCTAAAATAACAATGAACAAAGCACTCTAGCATTATCATTGATTTCTTGTACCTAGGGAGGCAGTAAGACATTAGCACAACTGTTTAAAATAAGGGACAAGGTAAGACTAGGCCCTACAAATATTTGCACTTATATAAGCTATGTCAGAGACCTTGTGAAATGAACTGCTGTACCTATTTTGATAACTTTTGGATACAATTGTCACTTCTTTGTATGATCCCTGTGTGTACTCCAAAGCAAGAGAAGCAGCAAGTGAGCCCTGACAATAAACTCCTGTCTGTATTATCCTAAGGGACACTGGAGAGATTCATTTGGGATTGTGTGTATGCACTTAAATTCTACTCAGTTTTAGTTCTGTGTTAAATGTTGCGGGAAAATGAGAATTTTATCATCAAATTTAGGCAGATACAAATAAATGAGTTTTTTAATCAGTCAGGTGTCTTTCCACATAATCAGGTTTAGGATTTGGATTCAAAGGCTACGTCTAGACTGCAAGCCTCTTTCAAAAGAGGCTTTTTCGAAAGATACTTTTGGAAAAGCCTCTTTCGATAAAGAGTGTCTAGACTACAACCAGTACTTTCGAAAAAGCAAGCCACTTTTTCGAAAGAGAGCACCCAGGCAGTCTGGATGCTCTCTTCCGAAAAAGCACAGTTTGCATTACATAGCGCCTTTTTTTCGAAAGAGCACTTTCGAGAAAAGGCGTTATTCCTCGTAAAATGAGGTTTTCCGCGTTTGAAAACACTGCTGCATTCTTTTGATTTATTTTCGAAAGAACGCGGCAGCAGTCTAGATGCAGGGGAAGTTTTTTCGAAAAAAGGCCACTTTTAAAAAAAAAAAAAAAAACCCTGTAGGCTAGACACACCCGAAGTGACTAATGATCATTCCATGGTGGTGTAATTCAGGTGTAACTTCACTCAAGTCAATAACACTATTCTGAGACAAGGATCAGGGACCGAATCTTAGAATTCACTGTAATTCTGTTTAAAAAGGGAACCTGTCCTTGTGAAAAGCAACACACTATAAAGGTTAAACTATTTGTCCCTGACTTGCCTGATTTCAACCAGATTTGTATTACAGTTGAACCAGATACTAAAAAAATTATCTTGCTGGCTAAAAGGTGTGTAAACAGATTTATGCTTTATCTGCAGATCTGACTGAAAGTCTTTGTCTTTTGCACAATCTTTCTTTACAAGTGCAACTACAGTAGTTAGCTATGCATTTCAGCACAGGTTGAACCTCTTGAGTCTGGCCTCCTGGGGACCTGACCTGTGCCAAACCAGAGAATTTGCTGAACCATGGGAGGTCAATATTTTTTAGCATCATCTCCAACACTTCCACTGCTTATTGAGCTCTTACAAGATATTTAGGAGTAAATTAGAGCTAAATAACACCACAGAATACTGAAAGCCAGGATTGGTGGCTGCACACAAACTTTATGGGACTGCAGAAAACTTCGCCACACCCATGGTAAGTGGCCATCTGGTTAACTAAAATCATGCTGGACCATAGATGTTGTTGGACCATATAGTGCCAGACTAAAGAGGTTCAACTCATATACTTTAATATAAAATAAAGAACTAAATTATAGAATTCCCTTATAATTGTACATGGATTCCTCCCCTTCCCCGCCTCCTCCCGGCCCCCCAGGGTAACACACAACGCTACTTGAATCCATAGCTGCTATTCCTTTATCTGAAGAAGCTATACATTTCATATAGCATTTGATTATTAAACATCACACATAGAACACTGATTTCACTGTAGGGGTTGACTTCTGCTAATTTAACCATTCCTTAAGTTCAATTATTGTGCAAAGGACGCACACAATTTATGTAATACGAACAGCTTAAAATTACAATATAAAGGTCACTATCAATCAACAGCTGTTACTTTAAAACAGAGAAAGAATTGGATATTTAAGTGAGTATGCCAATCCAAAATGTTTTGAAATTTTTAAAAGATAAAATATCAGGATTTTAGATTTTTGAAATCTTCATATATACATGATCATTGTAACAAATTTTTAGACACATCAATTTCAAATGGTTGAGAATTCTGATACATAAAAATAAAATCAGCTTAACTGATTGAAGTCATTTAGATTTGCAGTGATAATTTTTTTTTAAATGAGGACTTGTAATTTCAGTTCACCCTTCCTTTATCTTTTTATTGGAACTTGAATGTATACAAATCAAACACACATTGGCAACCCATAAGGTCTCCTTCTCAACAGATACAAGTTGTTGAGAAAACTAAACTTGTTTGAGAAAACTAAACTTGACTGAGTATGGATACGTTTTAAACTATTAAAATGTTTAACAAAGTCACATTAAGGAAGATTAAATATAGCATTCCAGCAAATTCTGCTCTCTCCAGCTAAATTAGATTGTCAGGTTTTTGGGGTTGTTGGGTTTTTTTTGGTGGCAATTTCTATTAAATAATCAGATAAGACTGAACAAACACCAGCTGGAAATACTTCAGACTAGAGGTGAAAAAGCAGCCCAAGGATACTTCGGGAGTCATACCAACATAACTCATCCTGTGTTCGGATAATTTTCAAGGGACTTCAGTCTATTCAACATTTGATATTTGATAAAACATTGAACCATCAAATATCACATGGGAGAAGGTACAGAAAATAGCAAACGCATATAAACCCAATTAGTCTAACTGATAGATCTACCTTCTATTTGCCTAGCTTTTTTTGGTACCATTTTTGACAGCTATGCACATTTCCTTTTCAGCAGAGTTAAAAAGCATACGCTCTATCTGTATGGTATTTATGATTAACATCTGCCCAAATGTCATGGTATTTCTCTAGGAAAAAAAAAGTGTAGAAGGGACTTTTTGTGTCAGTTAATAAAATTATTTTGCAATTCATTCAATTACTTTTCCTGATCCATAGATAAGGGCATCTAACAGATACAAGGCAGACAAGGACAAGATGATTCCACAGCCTATGAAGTTTTTGTCACACTACTAGTCCAGAAAGGTATGAATGAAAAGTGATGTAAAGAACTTTCAGTTTCTCAGAGGGTGTCTAGACTACATGGCTCCGTCGACGGAGCCATGTAGTCTAGACATACCCAGAGAGACCAAAGAGCTCATCTCACAACCCAAATTGGGACAGCAGGTATGCCCAGGTAACACATACAATTTGGTCTTAGAAATCTCTTGTACAACTGCAATATGGTTGCTCTTTTCTTTTTTGATTGGACATTTTAGAGGGGATATAGATATTCAAGTTTATTTTCTCCTTGTAAGATCTGTGCTTAAATACATGTTAGGAGCCATGCGAAGCAAGCCCATCATGTTTGGGATGTCAGAAGCATCCCAGCCTACTTGGTAAAGGCCACTTACAAGATAGACTTCTTCTATTTCTGCAGGCTTGACCATGACCAGTGCTGGGCATGCTACTTCAAGAGCAGATTTTAAAGGCAGGGACAGCAGTTAGGTATTTAACTCCCATTCACCGATAATGGGGTTAGACCCTAAATTACCATTGTCACCTTTGAAAACTTCTCCCTTAACAATGCAATCAATTGTATGCACAAGCAGTCCCGTTAACTGTTATGGAAACTCCTAAATGCTCAGCACCTTTGAAAATCAGGTAGTTATTTAGATGCCTACACATACTGTGAGGAGCCTAGTTTTAGAAATCTGCTTCTTTAAAATCTTGGCCCAGATCTCTTGACTGTCTGTTCCCCTGATCTAACCACTAGGTAGCACTGTGTCAGTCTTAAAAAATGCTGATGAAAGAAGGAAAAAATTGGAAAAATGTAAATAACTGTGGCAAGTAAAAACTATTTATTGTACCATAACAATACTAGTTGTATTGCCAAAGGTAATGTTCACACTCTGAAGGGATAAATAATGAACTAATTTCTACTTAGAAAACCCCTATAGACTCTCTTCAGTAGTTGAGATGTAGTTTCAGTCTCACACTTCACCAAAAATCAGCATATTTATTTAGTACCTACAATATCCTGTGAATACAGTATTACCTGCAGTAGATTTTGGCTGTAAATTCAAGAGGAAAAACCTTGCCCAAAAAACTATATAAGAATACAAATGCTTACAGAAGGACAGGAATCATTGGATTATACAGGGTTTTTTTGTCTGTGCTCCTTTTATCATCTTGCAGGCAAAATACATGAGAGGATGGTAATTTTCCCACAAAAACAAGTTATATGATAAAAATCTGAGAAAGTCTGTGCTGAAATGGAAACTATCTTTTCTGCAGCTCTAATGTGATGCAGTCAGACATGCTGCAGAAGATTAGAAGCAACCTGCAAGGTTTTATTACCTTTGATTTTTAGTTCTGCGGTACATAAAATTAATTTGTATTTTGCTATACAAAATCCAGGATTAATGAAGGCAGAATAGAAGAGATATTTGCCTGTGAATGTTCTATGAACTCTTCTTAGGATTCAAGCAACATTTACAGCAGGAGAAAACTATCTGCTGTGTGTCTGGTAGCAACAGAGACATCACAAGAGATTCTGTTCACATAAACCTTCAACTGTTAGGATGTCTCTCTTAGGCTTTTCTAAATCGCCTTGATCTTAAAATCAGACTAGATATCACATATGAATGCTCCATTTCAGGAGAATTTTAGTATCTTCTGTGGTCCTGGCTAGGTTAGAAATGCTGTGAAAAACATCCCGTCCTATAGCATTTTAGTACCTCCACTTACAATATTAGCCAAAACCAGGAAGTGGTCAGAAGCACAAAAACAAACAAAAGAGATTTTTGAAAGAAGAAAAAACCAACCCTAGGCTAACTGCAGAAATGGTTTTGTTCTTGGACTACATTTTGGCCAAAATGTTCAGAAAGTTGGTCTGAAGATGAAAGATGATCTTATGGTTAAGGAGCAAGGATTGGGAGTCAGAAGACCTAGGTTCTATCCTTGGCTTTTTCACAGATCAAGACCAAGTCACTTCACATCAGACTCACCCATCTCTGTTTTTTTCACATATGAAATCAGAATAATACAGATTGGTACAGTATTACCAGTCATAGCGATCAGCAATCATTACTCAAAAACCAAATAAATAAAATAAAATAATCAGGAGATTGCCATTAAAATCACAGTATTTTTTTAAGTGGATAGTGTTTTTTTGGTCACTCATTTTTTTAATTTTTTGAATTCCCTCTGCCCACGCCCAATGTGTATGACAGCTACAGGCTGAAAATTCAAACTTAAATGCAAATTAAAGATGACCACATTAAAACATATGCCATGGCCTCCCTTCTCCCCAACTCCTCTCCTTCCCTTCATCCAGAGCCCTCCCCACTTCTCGAGCCTGCACCCCCCCCCTACACTGGCTGGGTCCTGCATCCCCCTCTCCAGCCCCACTCCTACCCAGAGATTAATGTTGTAGATTTCCAGTCCCTCACCCTCTGCCCAGTGTGCTCCCTCCCGAATTCCTCCAAATTTCCTGGCAGGTTCCTGCAGCTCTTGCCTCCATTAACGTCCACTTCCTGCACTGTAGTGTAGGGCAGGCTAGTTCTGCTGAGCCTGGGGTGGGGAAGTATGTTTGCTGCACTATGCCTGCTCTAGAGACAAAGAGACACCCTAGTTCTGCAGGAAGTAGTGGAGAAAATTTGAACATTTGAATTTTCTATAATTTAATCATGGGAACCATGACATTTGCTAAGTAAGGCTCCAGTAAGTGGCTGCCCTACAATTCCAAAGGAGAATTCTGAACAACCAACCTGCTTCTAGCTGGCAGCTTGCCTGGAGATGCTTCTCTGAATACACAAAAATAATACTGATGGATGTCAGGGACCTACCAGACTTAAAAGAGGTGGCAAGTGGTCTTCAGTACAGCTCTTGGCTACAATAGGGACGCCATCTGAAGGAGGAAGTATGTCTGAAGTAGAATCATGGAGTACAGAGATTCAGCCAATACAGGGGCAAACAATGCAGTGTTCTCTAAAGCATTCCAAGGACACTTCCAACTGCAAGTGACAGAACCCATATAATATTTGCCTTGTTTGTATTTAATGAGATAGAAAGGTTATAGTTGGAAAGAAAGATTTAGGTAAAAGAGAGGCAAGATATTTTCATGGAGAAATCTCTCTTATCTATGCACAGATGTTCAAAGCCTGAAAATCAGCAGACTCGTTACATTTCTACTGGGGCAGGAAGAGAAGGTCGTAAAGAAGCCTACAAAGCTACATACAGGAACAGATGGCTAGCAAGAAAAGTCAGTGAGTGTGTTACTATGCTGATGCACTGACCAAAGATCCCTGTAATAGATGGAATGGCAGGCTGTTGTGTTGGTTCATTCTCTCATTTCCATATTATTTAGCCTTTGCACAAGGGACCACGATTAAACTCCAAGGGTGGGATTTTAAAAAGCACATCAGTACGCCCACCTTTAGACACACAATTTCCACTCAGTGTTCTTGTAAGTTGAGAACCTAACTCTGTGACAGGCTTTTGAAAAAATCACACTCTTAGGAAAAAGATTTCATACAGTAAATAAGGACCTATGTTTCAGAGACACACATACACACACAAAATAATAGAGACCCAGTGTTTGGGAGCTTCCTATTCTTGGAAAGAACACACAGTGGAAAACATCTTGAGATAATTAAGCCAATTGGAAATAATTTTTGCTGCACTTTCGAAACTGAATAAAATTCAGGGGGTTAATTTTAAGCATGAGAAAGCTCCCATGAGATCTGTGGGCAAAATGAGTAAGAACTTAGCCAATCCTGACAAATGTCCTGAGGAATCCAAGGTGCCACATTTAATAGCCTATATTAAACATGTTGTCTAAGATATCTTTTGGCAGCTTTGAAGGGTTTGAGAAAATGCTATGAACTGGAAACTTGAGGAAGATCATCTTTAGCGCTGCTGCTATTGTAAATAGTAATGATGGTAGACAGATGAAAGCTTCTATATTTTTTAGATAAAGAAATAAATTGCAGAAGTCCTCATTGCATCTTTTGTAACAGCAAAAGAATCCATACAAAAACATTAACATTAAATAAGATACTGGGATTTATTATTTTTATCTTTGTTGATATCTATCATCTATATTGGTCTTGAAAAAGAACAAATTACTTTTCTGCTGTTGTCACCCCCGAGCAGGAAACATCAAGGAACTGGAACAGGGAATCGACCTCTTCTTGAGAAATAAGAAAAAAGAAGCTAGAACTTTTAAGGAAGAATTCTGTTGTTCCAAGTTCATCAATAGCTCACAGCAATCTTATTAACAGATTTTGGTTTCTTCTGAAATATCAAAAAAAGGAAGGGGTGATTTGTAGCTTCTCTCACAAAAGTGTAGAACTGGAAGGGACTTTAATATCCCATCTAGTCCAGCCTCTTACACTCAAAAAGACAGGACTAAGTAATAACTAGACTATTCCTGACAAGTGTTTGTCTAACTGTTTTTAACAAAACATCCATTGATAGGGACTCTACAACCTCCCTAGGCAATTTGTTCCAAAATGTAATGACCCTGACAGGAAGTTTTTCCTAATCTCCAACCTAAACCTTCCTTGCTGCAGGTTAAGCCCATCGCTTTTTTTCCATCCTATCATCCAAGGAAACTTTCACTATCTTTTTTTTAAGATGGTAGATTTACTATCTGTGTCATTTGGCCTCTGTGCAACACCAATGAAGGCTCTCCGCAACTTGCAAAATATGTGAGAAAACAGAACAATAAGAAACAAAGATAAAGATTCTAAATAAAATTCTACATGTCTCTCTCTCTCTCTCTCCTTCTAAAAAAGGCAAGGGGAGACATTACACACTGTTTCTATTTTATAGGGACAATTAGCCTTCTCTTCCATTCCTGTGGACATTGTATACAACTTCAATAGATATGGCCAATTAAACATAGCATAGGTTGGTCTATAGGCACACAGCAGTGTTTCTGAAAGTGATCCATGGATCCACTCTGAGAAGCCTGTTAACTGGCCACTGCTGTTTGTTTATTTACCAGCTCCACAGTCACAGAGCCTCGCAGCTCCCATTAACTCGGGTTTGCCATTTGCAGCCATGGGGCACCGTCTCTTCTCGCGTCTCCCATTGGCTGCAAATGGCAAACCAGAGCCAATGGGAGCTGTGAAGTTCCGTGGCTGCGGAGCCGGTAAACAAACAAACTGCAGTGGCCAGTTAACAGGCTTCTCAGAGTGGATCTATGGACCACTTTGAGAAACACTAGCATAGAGCTAAGAGTAAGAAAGAATGTTTGAAACAGATTATCAAGGGGTCCAGTGGAAGCTGAAGAAGATGCTGGTTCCTCCTAGAAAATCTAAAACTTAGTTAAACTTGAAACCAAAAATATGAAGCACCAGGCTGGAGTTCTGCCTGGATTTGGTGAGAAGACCATTTCCTTAAATGAGGTGTACAGCTAGTCGGATATTATTTTAACAAGGTAATTATCAAGTGAAAAATAGCTGCTGCACTGCTGTGAACCTGAGCAACAACTCTTGTAATTACTGATATTTTGGCCTATTTTTATTCAAAAAGAATAATGCAGTATTGCATATTAAAGTTTTCATATAAAATATGTTCAGGTACAAACTGTAAAATTGTAGGTTTACTCATATATAATCAAACATTATTTATCATCTCTAGACTGTCTTTGAACAGGAAAGTAAACATGTAGGAAAATCTGCAAGCTCTATTATTGCCAGTCACCTTGAAAAAATTGGTTATTATATGAAATAGTACAAAAATTTCACTTTTGAGAATGCCTTAGTAGCAAACTGAAAAAAATGCAGTTAACTTTAATAAATGGTGGTAAGACTTCAAATACATGACATAATAGATCTTTCTATTCAAAGAGAATTTTGCATGAGCAAATACTTCTCTTGGGTAACATTACTTAACACCAATATTTGAGAGAACTATTCTTGAGAACTCATCAGCACCAATAGTTGAGAGAACTATTTCTGAATACTTAAGTAAAATTTGCACCCTTGGCATCCCTTGTTTGCAAAAATTGTTACTCTGTTTCCCCTTTACACAAGCATGTTGTGTACCTGAGGTAAGAGGTTGCCCAAGCATTAACTTGGCTTTCATTCATTATCATTGGCTTTCTTGGAGGTGATAGTTGTTAGCAGTATAACTAACCTAACCTGACAGCAAATGAAGAGTTTTCTAAAACAGAACAACCACCAATCAAAGCAGAAACATGATTTTTCATAGAAGAAAATAGAAAAATACAAGTATTTTTGAAAGGCTTGAAAAGAAAATGTAATTTTCTTCTTCCTGGTTAATATTAAGATCAGATATTAATGTGTACATAAAAAGCAGTGTCCTGTCTTAACAAGGATATCTGTTTTCCACCACAGGCTCCTACTTTTTTTGGTTTTATATTAGAATTCATTGTTTGAGAACTGCATTAAAGTGTATTCTAACTCACTGTTGTCCCTTTCAAATCTCACTGACTTGTGCTTGAACATTCAAAGTCACAAACACACAAACCATGGTTCTCTTCCTGTCAACAAGACTGTTGAAATATGCCACAGTTTGCAAGGTAGTTATATCAGTCCCACAAAAACAAAATGAGTGCTGCATTGTGATACCCTTTATTTTAGAATTAGGATGATTGGAGAGGAACATGCATTTGACATCCTGCTCAAAGAGCTTTTGAATTCAAACATACATTCGTTATAACATGGGTTAAATAGTGGTTTGAATGAGCTTGAGCATCATAAATAATAGTCTTGTACATCCTCTCTTTTTATTTACTTTCACTTATATTATGTACTAAAATGTCTTTAAATTTAATCATACATTCCATCTAGCCTGTACTCATCCATTCATCACCTTACAATAACTACATTACATAAAAAAGAAAAATCTAAAAACTATTGACCTTTTATTCTTTCTGTCCTTTCTGTGAGCATGTAACACAAGCACCATTTATGTCCAGCACCATCTGTGTGGCTGCAGCTGGGAGAATCCTTCCTAGCTCAGGTAGATGGACACACTAGCTCTGCTCAAGCTAGTGCAATGATAATAGCAGTGTACCCAGGACTAACAAAGAGTGACAGCTCAGGCTAGCTGCCTGAATACAAACCCAGCCAACCCCCACAGGTACATACTCAGGTGGCTGGGCTAGTCCAAAGAGCCACCCATGCTACCAAAATAGCACACTGTTATTTTTAGTGTGCAAGCTTCAGCAGAGCTAGCATGTGTCTGTCTGCCTGAGCTGGGAAGCACATTCCTAGCTGCAGCGAAGATATACCTTAAATTGGAGTTTCATTTAGTTAAGTTTTTTCTACTTTCACCTCTCATCTTATCTCCCGCTATCTCTGCCCCCCTGAGGTGCTGATTATTATGAGAAAGCTAAGACAAGCTAAGACAAGGAGACAATTCTGTCAAATTATCTTGAAGACTGCAAACATTTTTTTTGCCATGCTAATTTCTTTTAGTGGGGTTTCCGCAGCATATGACAGTGGCTGAGAAAGCTCAGTTCTTTGCTCTTGTGAGTCTCACACTCAGAAATAATGTTCCTTATTCCTGGTACTCACAGATGTCCTAACTGGATCCTGGTGGTGCAGAAAGGGCTTTGAAATTCAACACCAAAGGGAAGCTAGGGTAGTGTCCAGACCATCAAGTTAACATGCTTTCATCGATCTGTTTTGCGAAGATGGGCTGCCATTTTCTGCACTGGCTGAAGCAGCAGTTGACAAATGCATGGTTCACTAAGGCCAAGTCAACAAGCTGGGATCCAAGTGGCTCATCATAGACAGAAGCAAGCATTGCTCCTTATTCTAAAACTGCATTTTATGCATGAAAACTTACTAAGAAAGTGTTAATGTCACATTCACATGCATTCAAAAGGCAGAAAATGTTTATGTCAATGTTGCCAGTATAATCTTAACTCTGCTTCTTATGTGACTGGATAACAATGGGCAGACTTAATTACATGATCACTTTTATTTTCTCAAATTACCACTATTAAATAGTATGCCATTTTCTATATAATGTGAATGTACACTTATCTTCTACAATATGGACACACAGAGCAGTTAGCAATATTTTATTGATGTTTAGTTAAGCTAACTGAGACATCATAATGGTCCTCCAATATGTTTTTATTGATGTCCAGATTCATTTTTCAAAAGTGCCTAAGTGATAGTCACTTAGGTATTTTTGATAATGTTGCCCCAAAGACCAATTCTTTTGCTTGAGAGCTATAGAATAGAGTTTGAAGACAGGTTATGTTACTATGCATTTCCTAAGACTTTTTAATAAAATGAAAACAAGAAAACAGATGGAAGAAAAGAAGGAACTTCAACAGAAGACACTTCAGTCTCCAGGACTTTGAAGATCTACTGGCTTCCAAAACATGCAAATAGCACATGCAGGCTCCCTGATCCACTCCCTTGCCTTAGCTCTACACATCTTACAAGGTCCCCAGGAGCCTTTGACTTAATACCTTACAAATTCTGTGTAAAATGTTAATTCAATTGAAGTTGGTTTGTGTGCACTTACCTTGCCACCAAATGCAAATACAGAGAACTTCCCTGATCACAAACTCCTCTTCTTGCCTGCGCCAGGAGCCCTTATCTTAGTCACTGAATACAGAAGCCCACTCCACAACCCCTGCATACCTTACTCAGTTGATTGGAGCCCCTGCCTCAGCACATACACCAAATACACAAAATCTCTTGCTATTCTTCCACCCAAAGGTTGTCATCACTCCTTCCTCACCCATCTAATTAAAAGTGTTTAATACCACTTGATCCATGGTTTTATTTTACCTTGTTTTAGTGAATTAAACCATGTGCCACAAAGGAACATGGGTCTGAATGGAAGGGTTAAGATTGATAATAAGTTAAAAAGCAATGATCTATTAGATTAGCCCAGGACAATAAAGACAAAAATAAATTTGACTCACAGCGCACGCTGTATTCTAATACTTTTATGCATTTGCCAGAGCTGCATTACATAAGGTGGTATAAGAGTGTTTAGAACAGAATGGGAGTAGCTATGAGTTTTTAGAAGCGATAACTAAATGGTCATCATATTCATGCAGCCACTCCATGAAACAGTCAGGCCACATAGATTCAAGTGGCTGTAATATGCAGACAACACAGAGCTCTATTTATCTTTCACCATACTTGACTACACCACTGTCACCAAGGTGGCCCCATGCTTGGATCAGATCAGATCATGGATGAAGAACAGCTGGACCCAATCAAGAGAGAGGTGGAAAGGGGGATGAATTTCAAAGAGTTTGCAGCTAATGCGCTGTCTCCTTTGGCTGAACCCTCCTTCCCCCCAATTGGTCAATTCCACCTGTTTTTTAAAAGTTTTCTTGGACTCTTCACCAAGGCTATGCTCTCACGTAGCAGCACTCATGATTAATTATTTCTACCATCCTGATTGGGTAGGATATTCTGTCTCATCCTGGTGAATTATGTTGTGGCCTTGGCTATTTATACCTTTGTCATCTTTGAATTGGATTACAGCAACGCAATGTCCCTGGGCATGAAGACTTCAATATTTAGGTAACTCTAACTTCAGTTTCATCTGAAGAAGTGGACTGTGCCCATGAAAGCTCATGATACCATCTACATGTTTTGTTAGTCTCTAAGGTGCAGCGGAACTATTTGTTGTTTTTTAAGTTTTTTCAGTTACAGAGTAACACGGCTACCCCTCTGAGCCTGGCACCTGAACAACACAGCTTGCCACAAACACATCAAATTTGTCGTCAATTCCCTAGATTGGATTCCCATAGAATATGGAGACAGGTTCAAAGTTTTGGTCCTTATCTTCAGGATGCTTGGTAGCCTGGGACCAAGATATCTCCTAAAAATCCAGAATGAAGACTGAGGTTGACAACTTCAGTCTGTGGGCCCAGCAGAACTACAATCAGGTTAAACTTTGTGCAGGAGATAAAGCTCTCTCAGGCCAACACTGTCAATGAAGTCCCCCAGGACTAAGGGCCAACCCCCACCGAAACAAAACCCTTCACTGCACATACAATTCTACTCTTGAGGTGAGAACAAACAGCAAATGACAGATATTAATCAGTTGCTTAATGCACTACCAGAAGGTACTCAAATATTCTGGTGATTAGAGCAATATAAGGGCTCATCTAGACTACATTCCTCTGTCGAAAGAGGACTGTAAATGAGCCCGATCGAAAGTGCAAATGAAGCACAGATTTAAATATCCTGTGCTTCATTTGCATATTTGCATCTGATCACTGTTTCGAAAAAGGGGTTTTTGAAAGTGAAACCGCAGTCTAGATGCGGTCCTTTTGAAAAAAAATCCCTTTTTCGAAAGAACCCGTACTCTTCATATTTTCAGGAGTACGGGTTCTTTCGAAAAAGGGTTGTTGTTGGGTTTTTTTAAAGAACCGTGTCTAGACTGCGGTTTCACTTTTGAAAAACCCTTTTTCGAAACAGCAATCGGACGTGAATATGCAAATGAAGTGCGGGATATTTAAATCCGTGCTTCATTTGCACTTTTGATCGGGTTCATTTACATTCCTCTTTTGACAGAGATTGTACAGAATAGAATAGAATAGAATAGAATACCAGGGATAGCAATAGCATTGCCAGCATCAATTTAAAAGGATGAACGGCTATATATACACTTACACATCCATCCTGCTATCTAAATTGTCATAGCAGGGCAGATCACAAGTCCATCTAGCCTGATATTGTGAGTCATCAATACTTGATGTTTCAAAAGAGGAAGGAAGGGGGGAAATATTATACTCCTGTGCAGTTGTATAATACTTTATAATGGAGAGAAGAAGGAATTATATTTTGAATCCTGCAGGTGATCACAAGCCCCTGAAACATTACTGTTTATACAATTGCCTGATAAAACTCAGAAAGGTTCAGAGGTTTGGGTTAGTGTCTCTGGATCTATTTGGTTCAGAAATCGGAATTGAAATCTCACAAGAATAGTCTCTCTAATGAGATTACCATCCTCCTCTGGTTATGCTTACGTCTCTTACAGAATTCAGTGTTTCTACTTGTAAAGCCAGACAGAGCACAGGCAAATAAAGATGGAAAACAAAACCAAATAAGCAAAACAAAAAAACACTAAAGTACACAGTTCAGTTGTGGTTGAAGATTCAAGCTGAATCTTATTTCATATAGAGACCAATTCATCTGTCCTTTGTCATATGTCTTAGTACAAGTGTTCAGCAATCTGAGAATATGTAAGTTATAGATTAAAATTAATATTAATATACTGTGAAATCTGTATTAAGTGGCCACTCTAGGGACTGACAAAAGCAATGTTTGATCTTCTGATAAAGGTAGTTTTGTTTTAAAGACTGATGGAGATTCTATAAAAGAATCATTCTTATTAATTTGATATCAAATTATTTAAAAAATTTCAAGTACACAAATATTTGTAGTTTATACAATACAGGTTGCATCTCTATAAACCACAACTCCCTGGTCCAGCAACATCTGAGGTCCGGAAGGACCATGAATATTCCAGGATCAGAGAATCCCGGCGTGCTGTGCAGGGTGTGTGTGGGGGGGAGGGCGGGAGCCTGGAACAACACGGGGGAGGGCGACGCAGGGTTCAGCTGGGCTGCGGGGGAGGGGCAGCTCAGTTAAGCTGCGGGGGAGGGCAGTAAATCCAGGGGGAGTGCAGGGCAGGGGGTGGGACCAGCAGCAGGGGGCCAGAAATGACCTCCCCTGGTCCAGCAAAATCCCTTATCCAGGACCAGTGAGGTCCCAAGGGTGCCGGACTAGAGAGGTCCAACCTGCACTTAAATACCTAATATAAACAGATGTTTAATGCAGTATTTGCAGCCAAACATGGATCTGTCTGGCAGATACCCTAGACCTACACAAAATAAAAACGTCTGGCCTATTCCACTCTCATGTGTCTAAGTGCAATTGTTATTACGTACATAAGAAGCCTATTGTATTCATGACTTTTAATACATGTTTGGTGTTTCCTTTTTAAAAACTATACTGATACACAGGTACTGTTTCTCTTTCTGTTAACTAAAAAAAAGAAAGAAATGACTGAAAACTATTTAATTGGGAACATAAGATCTGACCAAAATCCCAGTAAAGTCAGTGGTAGGCCTTCCACTGGGCTTTGAAGGAGGCCCACAAAGAGCTTATATAACTATGACAGCCTGTCATTGTTACCCTTGTCTTTGTTCCTTACGTCTTTCTAATGGGGTGTTGCACTCATATTTTGTGCCCTACCTTTAACTGGGTTGAAAATTCTTCTGGGTTGATATTGGGTCTTACTCTTATGTGTAAGTATAGCATCCAGTAGAATAGGTCCTTTCTGATCCTTAGTGGCAACACTCAACATATCAATACCAGGCAAGTAATAAATAACTGCAATTACTGCATCAACATTTTTGAACGAATTGCCTGGAAGCACAGATGCTGTTTTCACAACTGCCATTTTCCAAGGGTGGAATTTCGAGGACTGATGCTAGATGTGTAACATAAAGGAGTCATAGAATCATAGGGCGGAAAGACACCTCAGGAGGTCCTCAAGTCCAACCCCCTGCCCAAAGCAGGACCAAAGACAATTCTAAAATACTTTGCCTACTGGCATTTGCCTACCCTCACGTGTGTACTAAAGTTTAAGCTAATGTGAGATTTATAAAAGATATGAACGAGGAAAGAACTGTGTTAAATCAGTTCATCCAAAATGCTTAAAAGGGTCTTTAAAAAATATTCAGAAAAACAGCTCCCTTTAATTTAAAAATAAATATTTATAAAAAAACTAACAGATATGGGGTGTTTCCTTCAGCAAAAAATAGCATGCCACTTATAACACAAAGACGGTCCATCAGAAGAGCTACTGGTTGATAAAATGTTACTACAAAGGACAAGTGCAACGAAAGTTACAATTGAGAGATTTTCACTCCCAAAAAATACCCACAGACTTGAGGGCATCTAGCCAAAACACCATAAGTAAAACATACTGCAGAATACTGAAAACGTGTGCATGAGCAAAGGAAGAGGTAGAAAGAAAATGAAAATGGCCTCAAAAGGGACAAGAGAGGGGTTTTATTCAAACATATTTGAATTATCAAATCATATTTAATGACTTGGATTTCTTAGGAAAAAACAGGAAGAAGAGAGAGTACACCTTGAAACATGGGCAACCTATTTCTTTTGGTAAATATATGTTTCTCTATGAATTGTGTGACAGAAGTCAGATAACAGTTTTATAAAATAGGGGTATATAGACTGAATGCCAGTATCTTTTGACAACAGTTAAGCACAAGTCAAGTGTGGCAGATGGTCATTGTGTATTCCTAGGGGCAGAGTCCCAAAATATATGTATTGCTTTAGGGAAAAGTCAAATGCATCTCAACCCTCCTTTGTTACATTTCCAGAAAGTATCCAACTAAAGTCTGAGACATTTATAGACCATCACTGGGTGTGAACAAGGCAAACGGTAGAGTGTATGTGGATCAGAAATATAAAGGGCATTTGTAGTATGTTTGTCTCATGTATTCACAAAAAGCATAATTTGAAATTAAGTCTAAAATACACATAAGCTAACAATTCTCTAAAGGCATGTGCAGTACCTACTTAATCACTTTAAAAGCAAACCATGTGCTATTTAGTCCATTGTTGGCAGCATATTACATTACTGCATGTAAAATCACTTCTACAACATGCCAAGATAAATCTAGAATGAAGGGAAAAATGCAAAACATATTTCATGCCCCAAACAATACATAAATGAATCATGGTGCATAATGCAATAGTATATTATAGTCATATTGTGCATTTCATCCACAAAATAAAATAGTAGCTATAATAGAAAATGTATTTTCACATATCTAGATTTAGATTTTCATTGATTTAGAACATCAGTTAAACTAATAAAACAGTATGTTTTTCTAGGAAATCATGAAACAACCTAGCCGAACTTCATCTTTCTGAAATTTCTTGCTTTTCCAAACTGTGTAAGGCTATGCAAAGACATATACACTATGTTGATGTAAGCACATAAAAAGTGCCTGAAATTCACAATACTTTCTAGGCGTAAGCTTGTGAATGTAAATCTTAGATAAACCCAATCTGAAATGTCTATCTTTACCTAACACAAAAGATAAATGTAATAACTACTGCCTGTGTTCCTCATAGTACTTATTTCTGATTTCTCCCATAAATGCAAAGCTCTCAGCTAATTAGACAGAAACCAAGACATGTCCAATTTTTGCAGTACAGTGGCAGATACATCTATTATATGTTACAATGTCACTTTGCTTTGAAAGAGTTAACTTCCTAGCTCCTATTCTCTGCAGTGCTGCATAAACACTGCACATTATTCTTACTGAGCATGCTTCATCTTCCCTGTCTCCACACTCTTGGACTGTCAATCAACTGTCAGTCCTCACCACATCAGCACAGTGTGCATCATCAGGCTGTCAGTGCAGCAGCTGATGAGACTCTGCAAAGGGCTGTCAATCAAACTTGTTTCTCTTATCTGTTCTAGAAATATTTTGTCTCAGAGAAACAAAGAACCTGGGCAACAATGGATCAGAGTCTGTATTTACTCTTTTACAAGTATACAAGGTGCTTAACAGGAAATAAAAATGTTTTATCCACAAACAGGAAAAAATCTGTTTTATTGGGATTAGTTGCAAATTTTCTTGTCTTGCATAAACCCTATTGTGGTCTTGATCCAATAAAATGAGACATAAATTAACTCAAATTCAATTCTGGTTACATTTTAAAATGTATTGCACATGTTTCCTCGTTCATTTACTTTGTTCAGTGAAACTCAGCATACGCTGTGCAGTGCTTTCAGTTTAAAATAAAGTAACATCTCTTTGACTGGTATAAGGGAGCTTTTCCTCTTCCCAAGGCATTGAAAGGTGGGGTTATACTGTGTCTATCTCCAGCCTGAAGTCTAGTCAGAGTCCAACACACTTTTATTACCAAACAAAATACTTTTTTCTGTATGGCATTTGTACTGCAACTGAATTGCAAGACGTTACTCACAGTTCATCAACATATTGATAAACTTCATAATCAATAATAGTAGAGGGATGGGGATGTTAAGGTGTATACACAAGGGAGAAAAAATGTTTTCTAATGAGATTGGAAAGGCTATGGTAATCTCTCTGGGATAACATACTGAACAGCAGGAGCTGCAGGAACTAACACGCTTGCATCTACAATGATAAGAATATAAGGAGGGACATAAAAGATCAGGCCTGAGTCATAGAACGTGTTACTGGTTGATCTGGGCCTTTAAGAGGAGTTCAACTGCCAGCTCTGAGCCAAGTCTGGTTTTCCTCACAGATCAAGGGAATTCTGGAACTTCTGGTCCCCAAGCTATTACAGCTGTAGACCTTCAGAGAGGAAGTATTGTTTTAGCAAGCAACTTTTCTTGGTGTAAAAATGAATGTTGCCAACTTTAGTGTTTAATTACAAAATTTGGTGTTTTTCTTAAAGCCTCAGTCTCCTGGAGTCGTGTGATTAAAGAAGAATCTCAATTTTCATTTTTAAAAAAGTGAAGTTACAACCCTCACCATAACCAAGAAAATGTTTAATACAGGAGTAACTCACAGTAAAAAAATCAGAATATTTTAAAAATCATAATTTTTCAGACAGTTTCATGAATTGCTGGCCCGAGTCACGAGTTTTGAACACCTGGGTCTGGCAGTACAATAAGAGAGAAAGAGAACGAGAAAGAGAGAAAAGCTGGTGGAGCCAACCAGTGTGATCAAGGTGTGGGTTGGACCTGTGGGGAACTTGAGGGAGGGACTTCAGCCTATGGAAAGGCAAGAAAGGAAGGCATAAAAGACAGATGGTAAGAAAACGTAAAAAACAGCACTCCGAGAGGTCTGGGGTCAAGAGAGGGGAAAAGTAAAATGGAATAGTAAAGACAGGAGCAGACTGCCACTGCACTATTTAGGGTCATGAGGCTGGAAACTATGGTGGAAGAGAGCACAGACTCCCCCTATACTGCATCTGTGCCACTTTGAGGTAATGACCTGATAATCCCTGTGACTGAGGGTGAAGGGTCTGTTCTGAATGCCTGCAATCGAGGGAAGATTGTCACATTGACCTAGAGAGTAGCTCTGGCCTCAGGATGTTGAAGGACTATTTCTCCTCCCCAATTAACATGCAAAGGATTGGTTTTGTTGGAATTTGTCTATCCCAGATGGGGATGACTTTCAGTTTTGAGAGAGAGAGACCTAAGCTTTCATTCCAATAGAGAGACGTTGAAGCCCAGAAGAAACTGAGGAAACTGTCCATGATCCAATGGCTGGAAGTTGAAACTAGACAAATTCAGACTACAAATAAAAACTGTAAATTTTTGATAGTGTAATGATTAATGTAATTAACCACTGAAAGATTTTGCCAAAGGTCATGGTGAATTCTCTCCATCACTGACAATTTTTAAATCAAGATGCTGTTTTTCTAAAAGATCAGCTCTAAAAGTTATTTGGAAGAAGTTCTATGCCCTGTGTTATACAGGAAGTCCAACTGGATGAATAAAATGGTCCCTTCTGGTCCTAAATGAATATCCATCTATGTCAGAGAGTCAAGCTACTGTCTCACAGACTGCAGCAAGTCAAAGGAGTGCAGTTTTCAATTGGGTTCTTCAAGAAGGCGCATCCTGTATCAATTTCAATTCTACAAATGAATCATCAGTAGATGCTTATCTGTCTTTCTAGGTTCTCCTATTGGTTCCCCTCATCACAGGATATGCTTGCCTCCAAGAGTAAGAACAACATAGTAACTACTCTTTCCCCAGGCTTAGGAATTAGTCTTTGGGGGTTTTAAAATATATTTATTGCATATAGAAGAGAGGGAATGTAGGTATAAGGGTACTGCCAAAGGAAAGTTCAGAGACAGACAGGTCTCATATTTAGTTCTGAATATTTTGAGGTCACTAAACATTTTTAATCTGTGAGCATATTCCACACACTTGGTCCAGCTGCTGTGATGGTTCTGTCCCCCAAGACATGAGCCTGTTAGTCAACAGTTTGATTGTTCCCAGGAAATAAAGATATTGTGGGCATTCAGGGTCCCTGAGAGAGAGTGTCCAACCAGCTAAGTAGTAGTTCTGCAGAAAAGGACCTGGGGGTTACAGTGGATGAGAAGCTGGATATGAGTCAACAGTGTGCCCTTGTAGCCAAGAAGGCTAATGGCATATTAGGTTGCATTAAAAGGAGCATTGACAGCAGATCCAGAGATGTGATAATTCCCCTTTATTCGGCTCTGGTGAGGCCACATCTGGAGTATTGTGTCCAGTTCTGGACCCCCCACTAAAAAAGGATGTGGACACATTGGAGAGGGTCTAGCAGAGGGCAATCAAAATGATTAGGGGGCTGGAGCATATGACCTATGAGGAGAGGCTGAGGGAGTTCGGTCTGTTTAGTCTGCAGAAGCGAAGAGTGAGGGGGAATTTGATAGCAGCCTTCAACTTCCTGAAGGGAGGTTCCAAAGAGGCTGGAGAAAGGCTGTTCTCAGTAGTGACAGATGGCAGAACAAGGAGCAATGGTTTCAAGTTGTGGTGGGAGAAGTCCAGGTTGGATATTAGGAAAAACTGTTTCACTAGGAGAGTGGTGAAGCACTGGAATGGGTTACCTAGGGAAGTAGTGGAGTCTCCATCCCTAGCAGTGTTTAAGTCTCAGCTTGACAAAGCCCTGGCTGGGTTGATTTAGTTGGGATTGGTCCTGCCTAGAGCAGGGGGCTGGACTTGATGACCTTCTAAGGTCTTTTCCAGCTCTATGGTTCTATGATTCTATGTCTCTCAGGTAACAAGAACTGATTCTATGCATGGCTTTGACAGTCAGGAAAGAGAACTTGAATGGAATTCTGTGTTCTACCAGGAGTCCCTGCAAAGAGTGGTGAATTGTGCTAATAACTTTTATTGCTGACAAAGTGGACTGCACTGTTTATACCAGCTGAAGATCTGTCCTTGGACGTTAACTGACCAATCACAACTCTTTATTGCTAGACTGCTCTGTTCTAAATTAGCTAAAGCCTTTTCAGGACATGAGGCGTCATTCTTAGATATAGAGAACTGCAATAGGCAATGAACCTAGATCTTTTCCATTTGCTCCGGTTTCCTCTCATACACCATCTGGGAAGGTAATAACTGGGACAACTCAAACTCCATCCATCCAGGAAGGTTGCTCTTGAACTCAAATAATATTTAAAGAACAATCACTAGCCTAGCTGTTTGACGGGTTAGGAGACACTTAAAAGAGATTTTACAGCAACAATTAATATAAATAGGGCTAGAAAACATCAATATTACTTAATGAGAAAATTATGCAAAGTACAGAAAGTACAGAAAAAAAATGTACTGAAAAATCCTCTCTATGGTCAACTTTGATCATAGTGTTAAGGAGCATCATAACAAAAGCTATAATAACAATAGTTTGTTCAGCGGTCACCATGCAAAATCATGCATACTAGACAGGTTTGAAGTGTACTCACAGTAATTTGATCTTTCAATCACATTTATCAACAGCAATGCTGAGAATTACAGCCCTGGCTTGCTGTGAGCTACCCACACTTACAGATAGCACAACGATTATCAAAGGTTTGTGACAATACAAATATTTTACCCTGTGACAAATTATTTCATATGTGATACTGTTTTCCAGAAACACAACTCCCTTTGATGTAACTGGACATTAATTGCTTTTTTGCTGATGTATCTCTGTCTTCTGGACTGATAACACAACTAGGAAATCTGATATCTGACAAGTTGACTCAGCCTAATCAGGACAGATCAGCTGTTACCAATGTTGCTACAGGCTGTAATTTCAGGACCTTTACAGAGTTATCACTCGCTTTGAAAGGCAAGAAACTGTAATTCTGCCAACACTAATCCCAAAATGTGTACTCAAAGTGACTGTTATATTTTTTTTTCAGAAAAAGGTAACACTTGTCAAATAAATACCTAAGATAATTGATAAAATGAATTAGAAATCTGTGAGTGATACACTGACAATCAGTCAATCTCAAGAAAAGAAAGAATCTTGCAAGACTCAGAACGTTAAGCACAGAGCACAAGCTATCATGGAGAAGTAGGGGTCTCTCAGAATGGATTGATCAATGTACAATTCACTTTTTCATTATTTATGTATTTCTGTGTTGCTTGGTTCTAGGACAGAGAGAATAATTCACTGCAAAAAATTTGTTTGATTAATTTTAGCTCTTTCTCCTGATTGTGGCACATGGTCAATTCGATCACAGTATTGTCAGAAATTTATTCGTTACTCGAATTTATTCACGGATTGACTGACCTTATTCTAAATGTCAGCATCGTTGCTTAGTTGTGATAGGTCAGTTAACGTCCAGGGCAGATCTTCAGCTGGTATAAATTAGAATGGCTCCATGATGTTGAGGGAGTGGTAACCATTTACACCAGGCAAGGATCTGTTTCTTGGTATTTTTTTCTGAGCACTGAGTGAACGTGGAGACTTCCGATAGGAATACTGAAATTTTACATAAAATTCCCCTTCTGTGAATATTTTTGCCATCAAAACTGTATCTTTTGAATGTCAGTGGAAAGTGAACATATAAAGAATGCAAATACAGACAAAGCAAATTCATTTAATAATTCCACTGAATATTCGAAGATTTCTTTGCATTATTTGCCAGGTCAGCTTGAAACTCACACTTTTATAATCCAAGTATAAAAGTATGGGTTGAACCACTCTAATCTAGCACTCTCTGGTCCAGCAACATCCATGGACTGGCATGATTTTAGTTAGCCAGATGTTCACTTACCATGGCTGTGGCTACATTTCCTACAGTTCCATAAAGTTTGTTCACAATGACTAGTTCCTGACTCTCGGTGTTCTGTGCTGTTATGTAGCTCTAATTTACCCCTAAATGTCTTCCAAAAGCCAGTAAGCAGTGGAAGTGTTGGCAATGCTGCTAGACAATGTTGACCTCCTGTGGTTTGGCAAATTCTCTGGGCTGGCACTGGTCAGGATCCCGAGGATGCTGGACTAGAGAGGTTCAAACTGTACAAAGGAATTTCAATACTTAAATTCCTTTCTTTGAGAAAGCTGACAGTACATTTTGTTACTGGAGCTTGTTGGTAGCTTCATGTGTTGTAGTGAGCTCATTACCATCACCGGCTTTTAAGTATATACTGCTTTTATAGAATTAGGCATAACATCATAACAAGACACGTGTCTCTTACTGTATCGCTTTGGTCCATCTTCCAAACAAAATGAAAGGGTTAAGGTTGCATCATCTTCAAAAAACTCAGTTGCAAAGGCATCCCACCAGAGGTTATCACTGTCCTAGGAAGAGAAAAATCATTCATTTAACACATGGTAATAAGAAAAAACATCTCTTTTAAAAAAAGAAATCCAAAGGATCTCATTTTTGGTATGGGACCTGTCTGTGTGGAAGAGTGGATGTCCATGTGGTCATATGTAAGATTAATTTACTCAGCTAAGTGTTTAGTTGCAATTTAAGGAAACTACTAATATATTATTAATAAAACATCATTTATTTTTGTAGTAATAGAGGTTTTCCATTAAGCTAGGCACTGTACAAACATATAAAACAGCACAGTGTCTTCCATATAAATGAATATTTACACACATTTTGTTAAATCTTAAAATGCTTTTACAAATCACTTGGTACTTAATATACTGTTCTTATTTTTTTTGTGTTCTACCTATGTGGTATGATTGGTCTTGAGGGTGAGAAGGAACAGTACTTCTTTCTGTAATCCTATGTAAAGTGATCATTATTAGCATGCACTTAAATGTAAGTTATTTTGAAGCTTCATATAATAGCTGTTGGACTTAGATGCATTTATTATGACGATGACAATACAGTAGGTTAATTAAATATCAGCTAGTTATTTAAATGCACTTGCTCAGATAATTCTTTAGTTTTCAACATGACACAGAATATGAAACTAGGATTTTAAAGTCTCCCCTGCTCTCTGAGGGTGCGTCTACACAGCAGGGCTTAACTTGAAATAAGCTATGCAAATTGAACTACGTCAGTTGCGTAGCTTATTTCAAAATAGCTTATTTTGAAACTGGGAGCATCTACACGCATTTATTTCAAAATAGAGCACTCTTCCTCCAACTTCCCTTACTCCTTGTACAATGAGGGTTACAGGAGTCGGAGTAAGAAGCCCTCCATCTTAACAGTATTTTAATATTATTTTGAAATAACTGCCTGCTGTATAGACACGGACTAAGTTATTTAGAAATAACGCTAGTTATTAGAATATAAAAATTATTAACACATAGTAAAATATACAACACATAACAAATATAATACTAAAGCTGGGTTGATAATCTTGGAAATTAAACCAAAAAGTTTGAAACATGGGTGCATACATTTGGGCATCTAAATCTATATTTAGACACCTAAATAAGTTCTCTGATTTTGAAAGTTCTCAGCTTTCAGAGTTCTTCAGGAAGTCAAAGGAAACTTTAAAACCATGTGTCTTATTTAAGTGTCTGCTGTTCAGTTCAGCAAGCATATGATTAAGGGGAATGTAAAAGAGATCTATAAAACCATGGTGTGGAAAAAGTGAACAGAGTTGTGGTATTTTACCCTTTTCCACAATACAAAAACCAGAGGCCACCGGATTAAATTATTAAGCAGCTGGTAATACTTTTCACACACAGTACAATTATCCTATGGAACTCATTGCTATAGGATGTTGGGCTGCAAAAAGAACTAGAGGACAGGTCCGTCTATGGTTATTCATAGAATCATAGAACACTAGAACTGGAAGGGACCTCGAGAGGTCATCGAGTCCAGTCCCCTGCCCTCACGGCAGGACCCAGTACCATCTAGACCATCCCTGATAGATGTCTATCTAACCTGCTCTTAAATATCTCCAAAGATGGAGATTCCACAACCTCCCTAGGCAACTTATTCCATTGTTTAACCACCCTGACAGGAGCTTTTTCCTAATGTCCAACTTAAACCTCCCTTGCTGCAGTTTAATTCCACTGCTTCTTGTCCTATCCTCATACGCTAAGGAGAACAATTTTCTCCCTCCTCCTTGTGACACCCTTTTAGATATCAGAACCAAGATGGTCAGGGATACTACCCCATACCAGCGGAGATCCTAAATCTAAATCCTACAGCTGAGAGTGTTGGATCCCTCCAAAATTTCCTATGTCTATGCACTCTCCTTGAAGCTCTGGGACTAGTCACTGCTGAAGACAGGATCCTAGGTTAAATGGATCCAGTATGGCGGTTAAGTTCAGTCTCCATTCACCTTGGCTTCTCTGCTCAAATGTCCATCAAGGATGCCAATTAACATTTCTTGTTTACAGCATAACTGTAGCCTTTCCTAATCCCATCCATACAGTAACACACTCCAGTATAAATTAAGCACATTATTTTAATATGCTTTGGACAAAAAAAAAGTAGGGGAAAGAAAATGATTTGTGGCTTAATAAACACAAATGAAAGAAAATCTGATTAGGCAGCTTGTTCCAAAAATGTGGAGTGCATGTCTTCAACATGGGTGGAGATACTGAGGTACTGAGATTTAAATGACTTGCTGAACCTCACAAAGTGATTTGGTGGCGAAGCTCGTAATATAAAATCAGAAATTCCATGTACTATAACCAATCTAAAACAATCGTGCCAGCAGTCTACCGGTGGCTAGATGCAATTTGGTGAGCTATAGGTAGACTTTATATGTCCTCAAAAATATATATCACAGGCAGCAAGTGCTTATCACCCGGATCTAAATAAACAAAACTTGGCATAAGCTTTTGGGGACTGGAATCCACTTCATTGGATGCATCCTGGATTCCAACCCATGGAAGCTTGGGCCCAAATAAATTTGTTAGTCTTTAAGGTGCCACAGGACTCCTCGTTGATTTTGCTGAAAGAGACTAATACGGCTATCCCTCTGAAACTAATACTTGTGAGAAAATTCTAATTTAAGTAAATTATGCATATATCATATTAATCATACATACACACAAATTGATAAATAACTCCTGGTCTTTTTAGACACTCCTTCTTTCTCATGCTTATCCTGAGAACCCGGTCTAGGCTTTGTTCTCAATTGTGTTTCTACAGCTCCTTGTTGTTGAGATTTAATAAAGTAATAAGAGCACTGCATAACACTGTAGTTGTTGTCATGATAATACAAGAGCTTTCTTGGCTAGCTGCCAGCCTTCCTTATTCACTCTTTCTTATCAATGCTAATTCCCGCTGTCAGCAGTGTCACCAACAGGAGGCAGTGTTATCGGGAACAGAGCAGCTTTTGAGTTCCTGAGAAATAATTCAAGTCACGCTCTCAAAAAAGATGAAACAAGATTTTAAAATAAATAAATACTGACCCCACTTTTCAGAAGTCTATTGTCAGTGAGAGATTCCTGCTCTCTTCTGCAGGGCTCTGTAATTTTTATGGGTGTGTACACATGGACACACTGATATATTTATTAGCTGAGGCACTATAGTGTCAAGCACAGAACAGATAGATAGATATATTCCATAACAGAACCCCTCCGTATTTTAAGCACTTATGCTTCACTCATGGCAGACTGGTAAGTTGCTATCATAAGTTTGCCTGTAATAGTTTAGAGCCCAGCCAATAATTATGAGCTCCCACTTTTAATCACTTGCCAAAAGGGATGCTGCACTGTCCCGTTCTACTGAAGTCTTTTGGACATGCGTCTTGTACCTGAAAAGGGGATGGAGGGTTAAGCAGAGTTACATACCACATTTACCATTTTGCAGTGGAACAGCTCCTTTTAGTTCTTTATTACAGAAGGATCACGGCTACTAATGAAAATCCAACAGTGAGAGAAGCAAAAAGGAAGCATCACACAATTGTAATGCACACATAAAACAAAAGCAAAGAGCTTTGGAAAAAGAGCAGAGCTTCAGCTCAAACCACAGATACTTTCATTCCTTCTCATTCCCACTAATTCTAAAGGGTAGAAAAGTGTAGCTACTACATTATCATAGATTGTCTCAAAGGATAAATAAAAACATCCAGCTTCTATTGCAGTTTGAACATTGTCCAAAGTATTTTTCTTTGTGTTTTTTTGCATACTTAAAATTAGGAAGAAGGAAAACCAATCACCCAGGGGAATGTATACATTTTGCATAAAGAATTAGATACACTTCGCTGATTAATCCTCTGGTCCAATCTCCTCACAAGTGGGCCCAACAGTGCCCAGAGTCAAATGGTGAACAAAACCAAGGGAGGTGTCCCCAGTCAAACTGCAGAATATGCATAGAATTAGTAAGAAAAAAAGGATAAAAATATCCCTCTTTCCACACAAAAAAGAAGGATGTTGAAGTCAAGGCTGCCCCCAGGCATCTTTAACTTATGCGCTGACAGGTTATGTGGGATTTTGCCAGAGTAATTATTTTTCTATTCAACAATAATGAGAAATTACCATGGCAACCTCCCTTTCACATAGCGCACTCACACACTGGAACACTGAAATAATGGACCAAACGTAACAAAAAATTAATACTTGGGAAACTATTTTCATTAAAATAAATTTAAAGAATAGGTCGAATGGGATGAAAGGACAAACGGAAACCAATATTTAGGTCAGTGGAAGAGACGACAACTACTCTAGAAGCAAAATGTCCTTCAGTCACAAATGTCACTGTTCCTTTTTATCACCTCTACCCTTATTGTTAATTGCATTTTGAAATGTGGTTCAATTCTGAATAGTGTTATGAACTGTGGGGCTCCGCATTTATTTTCTGACGCTGATTTCTGCATCAAATGGTCTTAGGTTTCAAGATGTTTTATCCTGACATTCCCACAAATTCTCTCCAAGAACTGGGAGTCAAGCTGGACTATTTCCTCTTTACACACCTGTATTAGTGAAAGTTTGCAAATCAAAAAATACCTTCTCTCTTGCCAACAATGGGGACTGCTGGACAGGAGTAGCTGATCCTGCAATTGGAAAGTAAGGTCAAATTGCCCCTCTCCAGCGAGATGAAACATTCAAAAGGTTATCTTGTGGTTTTGTCTAAGTTCTTCTATTGGATTGAAGTATAGTTTGCTCCCTATTCCCCCTCTGAAACAGGGAATCTGAACCCCAAACTTGACAGGAGGCACATGATCCTTTGTCTCCAAGCAACTCCCTACCAGCCTGTTGCTCTTCCCTGCCTTCTGGAAGTCTGGCCCCAGAAGAGCTGTGCTGACATGTTTCTACTGTGGGGATTGTTGGGATCCCCTCAAGCCAGCTTACAAGGATCAGCACATGCAATCTCCCTACTTAAATAAGAAGGTTCCATGGAGCAAAGGACAAGTCCATAATAAAGTCCTTACAACCTCAGGTTGTGTCAACTTTACTGATAATTCTTCAATCAAGGAGTAACAGGACTGCACCCCCAGTCCTCCTTTCTACTCTGAAATTACTAGTCTAGCAGAGACTCTTCTGCAGGTCCAGGACATTGGTGTGGGGAAATAGTGGCATAAAGATGACTGCTTCCATTTGACCAAAAAGAGGGGAGATATTTATGGAGGTTCCCTACCACCTATGGATCTCTGGGAAACAAAATGGCCCTCAGTTAACAAATTCTGTTGATCACACAGCTGATTCCTGTTCACTCCCTCTCTTCTCTGTTGTCTGTGCATGTATCAGTGGTGTACGAAGTATTTTAAAAGGACCGTCATTAACGCTTCTAAATGTGACTCTGAATGCTCACAGTAAACAGATCTGTTGTGAAAAAAGACCATTTTTACATAGAGAAGAATTGCACTGTTAGGACGAACTTATGTGCTCCACACAGTATAAAACAAAAATAAAGAGAGATGGGGCCCTGGAGAACTTAAATTTTAGTTCTGGCACCTTCTATAAATCTTTATTGACCCTTGATATTTTCAGCACTATGTATGTTCTCACTCATTTTGGCAACATGTACCCTTCTCAGTTCAAGTTAACTCTGCACAAGCAAACTATTATATCTGATTTCTCCCCTCATCCCAAACATGCGCACAAAAGCTATAATAGGAGTTTCTAAATGTAAGAGATATAAGAGAAGATTTACTCAGTAAAAATGGACAAACATTAAAAATTATGGAAGTCAGAAGACAAGATTGTATAAAAAAAACTCTGATACTCAAATTTTATACCTAATTTACACATGTAGGCCATGAAACATATATTTTTTCATTGACTAATAATCTTAACTCTGCTCCTGAATTTGCCCCAGCTTTCTCTCTTCCTTCTATATTTAAGGCCCTGATACAATTTCCATCAAAGTCAGTAGTAGTCCCTCTAGATCAGACCCTTTATATGCATTTTAATACTATACAAACACACACACACACACTGAACATTATATATATATATATATATATATATATATATATATATATATATATATTGTCATGTGGTATAAATCATGTTGTTGTCAGTCTCTTATTATTAGGAAATCTGAGACTGAATATTGATATTTGAATTATTTGATTTTTTTCTACATTTGTAAGAAAAGCAAACTTGTATGAATATGAATAAGAACATAAGAAATGCCAAACTGGATAAGACCAATAGGCCATCTAGCCTAGCACCCTATCTCCAATAGTGACAAGTACCAGGTCTTCAGGCGTGTGTGTACAGGACAAGGTTATTTTAAAGAGAGCCACCCCCATCTTTCCCTCCTAGCTTCTGGCTGTCAAAGACTTAGGGTCTTCCCAAACATGGAAAGTATGTCTACACTACAGAGTTTTGTCAGAAAAATGGCCGTTTTTCTGACAAAACTTGAGGAACGTCCACATTGCAATTGCATTCTTCCACAAGAAAATCAAAAGAACAGAAGTGTTTTTCCGGCATTGGTAATCCTCATTCTATGAGGAAAAATCCTTTCTGCGAAAGAGCTCTTTCGCAAAAAGGTGCGTGTGGACAGGGAAGAGGAAGTTCTTTCAGAAGAAGAGGAAAGAGGAAAAAAAGCACAGGTGCCCTGGTGGCCATTCCATCCACAGCAATCAGAACTTACATGCGAGAGAGCATCCATTCAGTTTGGACGCTCTCTTCCGAAAAAACAGATCACTTTTTCGATGCACGTTTGCAGTGTGGACGCTCTCTTTCAGAATACGTTTTTTCAGAAGATCTCTTCCGAAAAAAGCTTCTTCCAAAAGAAGCCTATAGTCTAGATGTAGCTGGAGTGATATCCCTCGCCATCTTGGCTAATATCCACTATCCTACATGAACTTACCTAGATCTTTTTTTAAATCTAGTTTATAGCTTTGGCCATCACAATATCCTATGGCAATGAGTTCCACAGGTTAGTTTTGCACCTGCTGCTTATTAATTTTATTGAGTAATCCCTGATTTTTGTACTGTGGAAAAAAGATAAATAACACTTTTCATTCACTGTTTCCTTATCATTCATGATTTTACAGACTTCAACCATAACCCCCCCTTAAATATCTGTTTCTGAAATTGCAGTGTCCCGGTATTTTTAGTCTTTCTGTATACAGAAACTATCCCATGCCTTGATCAAGTTTGTTGCCTTTTCTTAATCTTTTTGAGATGGGGCAACTAGAGCTAGACACATTATTTAAGGTGTGGGTGCAACATGGATATACATAAGGACATTATGATATTTTGTTTTACTTTCTATTCCTTTCCTAATTGATCCTCACATTTTGCTAGCCTTTTTGACCACTGCTGCCCATTGAGCTGAAGTTTTCAGAGAACTATCCACAATGACTCCAAGATCTTTCTTGAGTGGTAACAGTTATTTTAGAACCCATCCATTAAATATGTATATTTTTTTCATGTATACATAATATGGATTACTTTTTTCAATGTCTATTATTTTGTACTTATCCATGTTGAAGTTCACTTTTCATTTTGTCACTGAGTCAACCCCTGTAACTCCTCAGTTTTGGATTTAAATCTAATGAATAATTTTGTATCTTCTGGACACGTTGTCACTTTACTGTTCATTCCCTGTTTCAGATGACTGATGTATATGTTAACAGTCCTAGTACAGATCCATGTGTGTGACCCCAGTGTTTATTACTCTTCATTGTGAAAGCTGCCTATCAGCCATGAGGACCTTCCCTGACATCCCATGATATCCCATGACTACTTTGTTTCCTTAAGAGCCTTAGATATTAGAATGTTTATGTAAAGTTTTGGAAAAAACCCTATAAGGTTATTGCATACAATTGAGTTAAACTTCCTGCTTATATTTTTAGACAGAGCAGAGTTGATATAATTTGACAGCTGTACATGGTGAAATCTGTGTGTAAATTGTATGTTAAGTGGTTAGCAAAGATCCAAGCTACTAAGACAAAGACTGATAGTAACCATTTTTGTGCTCAAATCAAAGTTCTAATATAGCTGCCTATATTTGAACTTTGGGGTTTATTGAATATTCCATTTTAAAGTTTTAAGTGGCTGAAGAATCCTGAGATCTTTCTGTTTTACATTTCATAAGAACATAAAAATGGCCATATGGGGTCAGACCAAAGGTCCATCTAGCCCAGTATCCTGTCTGCCAACAGTGGCCAATGCCAGATGCACTAGAGCAGGCGTGGCCAACCCATTTAACAAAGAGAGCCAAAACAGTGGTGGAAAAAATGTGAAGAGCCGCACCAGAATTGTCAAGCAAAAAAAAAAAAAAAACAGAACAGAATCATCAATGAAAAACAAAAAAATTAATTTTTTTTAAAAGGGAGGCTGCCCCTTTAAGATGGCTGCCATCTTGGGCGCCATTTTTAAAACCCCGTAGCTCCGACCCGGTAAGCACATGGAAACCAGGGGCCGGGGGGAGCTGACAGGTAGCAGGGACCGTTTGGGGGGGGGCGCAGGAGCGGCTTCGCAAGCCGCACTTTTGGGGGGCAAGAGCCGCAAGCGACTTGTGAGCCGCGGGTTGGCCATGGCTGCACTAGAGGGAGTGAAAAGAACGTGTAATCATCAAGTGAGCCCTCTCCTGTCATCCATTTCCAACCTCTGACAAACAGGCTAGGGACAACATTCCTACCTTTCCTGGCTAATAATTATAGATGGATCTAACCTCCATGAATTTATCTAGTTCTTTTTTGAATCCTCTTAAAGCAAAAAAAGTGTTCATCTTTGCACAATTAAAAAGTTTGTAAACCTACACTCTTAAAAATATTTTAAAAGTCTTCTTAATCACATGTTTTTCATAGCAATTGCACCTTTCAATGAAAGGTCAGGGCAGAGCTTGTCAAAATATGGCCTGTAGTTTGGTTTTCTCCTTAACAACATCTATGGAACAGTAACCAGTGCCTCTGTAAATACTTTTCTGTTCGGTCCGAGCAATTTGGTTTTACAGCATGCAAAATAAGAGACAATCTGTTCCCAGAAGAGCTTCCAATGCATAATTCTTTCTTTTGCCCTGAGCAAAGATGTGTGTGAGAACAGGAATCCATGATAACATTCCCTTCCTACCCTCCTTCCTGTCTTTCCCCCATAATTCCCTTCTCTCCCTGATTCAGAAACAGGCACATAAGACAAAAGTTACTTTAAAAAGAAAATCACATAGGGTATGTCTACACTACAGCGCTATTTCGAATTAACTTATTTCACATTAGTTAATTCGAAATAAGCTAATTTGAAATAACGCATCTAGACACAAAAACTAATTCGAAATAGCATTTTTCTAATTCGAAATAGCGCGTCCACACTGAGTGGACCCTGAATCGAAGGTAAGGCTGGCCGGAACCAGTGCCGGCAGGGCATCAGGGTCGGACTTAGTGTGTGGGGCTGCTGCCTCAGGCTAGCCGAGGTCTGTGCTTAAAGGGACCCGACCCCGCATCCCGGACAGACAGTTCTCAGGTTTCTCTGCTTGCTGGTCTACCTCACTGAGGGACAGCAAAGCATTTGTGTCTCGGAGTGCTCTGCTTGCCCTCACTCGGGACACCACGGCACTCTGCAACATGGAACCAGACCTGCCCCCGGGGACTCTGCTGCGTCTCGTGGACATGTTGCCAGCAGCCTGGCTGCACTCTCTGCAGGCTGCCATCCGGGAGGACCATCGAGGGGCTGTCAGGATCCAGGGGGCCCTGCGGGAGAGCATCCACCCCGAGAAGCGCTAACAGTCTCCCCAGTCTGCCCCACTGGGGGCTTGTGCCACATTCCTCCCTCTCGTCCTTCCACTTACCCTTCCCTAGCCCCCCCTTCCTGATGTCAAATAAAAGACACGTATTTTCAAAAATATAACCTATCTTTATTTAACACAACTGGGGAGGTGGAATGAAACTCTGGGGAGACGGGGGAAAAGAGGTGGGAGAGGGCAGGAGAGAGGATGGGAAAACTGGGAGGAGGGAGCTGGAAGGGGGAAGCAAGGGGAAGAAGGGGGAGGGGAAGCTCAGGCCTCAGGGGTGGGGGTCTCGCCGGACCAACCGCCTCCCAGCATGGCGGACGAGGGGGCCTTGGCATCCCCGGGGGGGATGGGGAGGAGGGGGTGTGGACATTGAGGAGGAGGGTGTGGAGGTTGAGGAGGAAGAGGTGGGGGGGACAGGAGTGGGAGGAGGGACAGTAGTTGGGGGGGAAGCAGGCGCAGGACCGGCACGGGGCACCATGCTCTGCAGCAGGCCCTGCAGGTTAGAGTTCATCGCTCAGTCCTCAGCAAGCTGCTCCCGGCGGAGCTGCAGGTCCTCCAGCATCCAGGCCAGGATGGTGCGGTGCAGGGCTCGCAGGGCCCCCAGGTGCTGGTCCCGGTACTCCTGCCGCGTGCTGGTGTTCCGGAGAAGGCCGCGGGTGTGGGAGCATGTCCCGGGCGGGGTGGTGCCCCCTGCACGAGCAGCTGGTGCAGCTGTAGAGAAAGAAGAGAAGTGATCAGTTCTCTCTGGGGACACAGTGGATGATGCCCAGCCCCCCCTGTGACATGAGGGCAACCGTGCCCTGCACCGTCAGAGCCGATATGCTTGCACAGAGGCCATGGTCAGGATGTCTGGCTCTCCCCGGGACTGGGAGCTGCCCCAAGACCGCACCCATGCCCCTGTGCCATGTATGGTGTGGCTGGGGCAGGGGGGAGATGTCCCCTCCCTCTGTGTAGAGGGGGCGTGTGAAGGGAGAGCGTCCTGCTGGGTCCCGCCCCGGGGTCGGGAGCGTGTTAGGTCTCTTCACACATGCATGTGCCTATTGGGCCATGGCCCCTGGGTGTCACGCAGCTGAAGCCACCTGCCCAAGGGTGGCATGGCACGTGCTCACGTGTGCACAGGTGGCTGCGTGATCCGTGGGAGGCATGGCCCATGCGCGCGGTCCCTGGTCTCCCTCTCCACCTCCCCGCCGGGTAGTGGACAGTGCTGGCACTTACCTGGTATGGCCTCCCTGGCCAACCCTGCCGACTCCAGTACCGGGACAGCTGGCGGTGGCCCCTCTGGTGTGCCCGGGTCAGGGTCCTCTGGTCCCGGCTCGCTGCCTCCCGGGCTGGCGCGTACCGCCCCACCCTCCAGGAGTTGGTCGAGGGCGGGGAAGTAGGAGCAGGTGTCAGCCCCTGCTGCGGCACCGCCCCTGGTGGCCCGTGCGTACGCCTGCCGCAGCTCTTTCACCTTCAGGCACACCTGCTCTTGGGTGCACCTGTGGCCTTTCCTGGCCATGGTGGCTGCTATGCGGCCATAGACAGCCACGTTCCTCCACCTAGTGCGGAGATCATGGAAGTTGGGGGCCTCCCCCCAAACCTCAATGAGGTCCATGATCTCCACACTAGTCCACGAGGGCGCGCGCCATCTACGGCCCCTGGCTGGCCCCTGGGTGCTGGGGGACTGGGCGGGGGAGAGCTGGCTGCCACTTGCTGCCATCCTGTGGCCACCGGCTGAGGGTCTGCAGCTGCTGGCAGGCCTGGCTCTTGCACGTGCCCCGTGGCCAGAGTCTGCCCCTTTAAGGGCCCCGGGGCTGGGGGAGAGGAGAGGAGTTTTCCTAGTTGTGCCCAGAGTGGCCACCAAGGGGAACTGGGAAGGGCTGAAGGCCCCCTAATTCGAAATAAGTGTCTACAGAGCACTTATTTCGAATTAGCTATTTCGAATTAGGTGTTATTCCTCGTAGAATGAGGTTTACCTAATTTGAAATAAGGGCTCCACTATTTCGAATTTATTTTGAAATAGAGGTTTGTATGTGTAGACAGCTATTAATGTTAATTCGAAATAACGTCTGTTATTTCGAATTAACTCTGTAGTGTAGACATACCCATACACTTCTCTTTGCTTCTGTGAGGCAAGAGTTCACACGTATGATGATGTGGTATCTTTTCTTTCCCTTAGGTCCCCATTAGGTAAAGAACACACAAATTTACCATTTTTCCAACTTTTCTGCACCTCTAAAATGAAATAATGTGTCAATCAAAGGTATATTTGGCAGTGAGATACCTCTTCTTCTTCAGTTCAGAACAATGGTCCTAATAATACCTAGTAACTTTGCCAGACTAATACTTGATTAGTAGGGAAGGGTAGGAGAGATGTCCTGGAGGCCAAATTTAGGTTGCTAGGAAAGAGACTGAAATCCAGGACCTCTATGGTGGCATTCTCGGAAATGCTTCCAGTTCCACGCGCAGGGCCAGGTAGGCAGGCAGAGATTCAGAATCTCAATGCGTGGATGAGACGATGGTGTAGGGAAGAGGGGTTTGGATTTATTAGGAACTGGGGACACTTTTGGGAGAGGGGAGCCTATACAGGAAGGATGGGCTCCACCTAAACCAGGGTGGAACCAGACTGCTGGCACTAAACATTAAAAAGGCCGTAGAGCAGTTTTTAAACTGAGAGATGGGGGGAAAGCCGATTGGTGTGGAGATGCACGTAAATCGGAGGGAGACTTCTCTTAGAGGAGAATCCATTGATAGAGATTCTCTAAGCTGTAGTCAGAAAGAGAGGAGGGGAGAGGGCAAACCATGGGCCAGAGCAGACAAACAACCACGTACAAAGGAATCCAATGCATCAGGGAAGGGCAGACAAATAAGCAGTGGCAAATTTTTAAAGTGCTTCTACACAAATGCTAGGAGTCTGACTAATAAGATGGGTGAACTAGAGTACCTCGTATGAAAGGAGGAGATTGACATAATAGGCATCACTGAAACCTGGTGGAATGAGGAAAATCTGTGGGACACAATCATACCGGGATATAAAATATATCAGAAGGATAGAGCAGGCCGTGTGGGTGGCGGAGTGGCACTGTATGTGAAAGATAATGTAGAATCAAATGAAATAAAAATATTAAATGAATCAACATGTTCAATAGAATCGCTATGGATAGTAATTCCATGCTCCAATAATAAGAAATTAGCAGTAGGGATATATTACCGACCACCTGACCAGGACAGCGATACTGACATTGAAATGCTGAGGGAGATTAGAGAGGCTACCAAAATAAAGAACTCTATTAATGGGGGATTTTAATTATCCCCATATTGACTGGATACATGTCACCTCACGAAGAGAAGCAGAGATAAAATTTCTCAATGGCTTAAATGACTGCTTCTTGGAGCAGCTGGTACAGGAACCCACAAGGGGAGGGGCAATTCTCGATTTAGTCCTGAGTGGAACGCAGGATCAGGCAGATCCAGGAGATAACCGTTACAGGACCGCTTGGGAATAGTGACCATAATATAATAACATTTACCATTCCTGTGGTGGGAAGAACACTTCAGCAGTCCAGCACTCTGGCATTTAATTTCAAAAAGGGGAATTACACAAAAATGAGGAGGTTAGTTAAACAGAAATTAAAAGGCACAATGACTAGAGCCAAATCCCTGCAAGCTGCATGGAAACTTTTTAAAGACACCATAATAGAGGCCCAACTTAAATGTATACCCCAAATTAAAAAACATAGCAAGAGACCGTGGCTTAACCACCATGTAAAAGAAGCAGTGAGGGACAAAAAGGCATCTTTTAAGAAGTGGAAGTCCAATCCTAATGAGATAAATAGAAACAAACATAAACACTGTCAAATCAAGTGTAAAAATGTAATAAGAAAAGCAAAAAGATTTTGAGGAACAGCTAGCCAAAAACTCAAAAAGAAATAACAAAATGTTTTTTAAGTACATTAGAAGCAGGAAGCCTGCTAAAAAACCTCTGGGTCCCCTAGACGATCGAGATATAAAAGGAGCAATCAAGGACGATAAAGCCATTGCAGATAAACTAAATGATTTCTTTGCTTCAGTCTTCACGGCTGAGGACGTTAGGGAGATTCCCAAATCTGCACCGTCCTTTGTGGGTGATGAATCTGAGGAACTGTCCCGGATTGAAGTGTCATTAGAGGAGGATTTGGAACAAATAGAAAAACTTAATGTTAACAAATCTCCGGGACCGGATGGCATTCATCCAAGGGTTCTAAAAGAACTCAAATGGGAAATTGCTGAACTATTATCTGTGGTTTGTAACCTATCCTTTAAATCGGCTTCCGTACCTAATGACTGGAAGGTAGCCAACGTGACACCAATATTTAAAAAGGGCTCTAGAGGTGATCCTGGCAATTACAGACCAGTAAGTCTAACTTCAGTACCGGGCAAATTAGTCGAAACAATAGTAAAAAATAAAATTGTGAGGCACGTAAAACAACATAATTTGTTGGACAAAAGTCAACATGGTTTCTGTAAAGGAAAATCATGTCTTAGTAATCTATTAGAGTTCTTTGAAGGGATTAACAAACATGCAGACAAGGGGGATCCAGTAGATATAGTATACTTAGATTTTCAGAAAGCCTTTGACAAGGTCCCTCACCAAAGGCTCTTGTGTAAATTACATGGCCATGGGATAAGAGGGAAGGTCCTTTCATGGATTGAGAACTGGTTAAAAGACAGGAAACAAAGGGTAGGAATAAATGGTAAATGTTCAGAATGGAGAGGGGTAACTAGTGGTGTCCCCCCAAGGGTCAATCCTGGGACCAATCCTTTTCAACTTATTCATAAATGATCTGGAGAAAGGGGTAAGCAGTGAGGTGGTAAAGTTTGCGGATGATACCAAACTGTTTAGGATAGTCAAGACAGAAGCAGACTGTGAGGGACTCCAAAAAAGATCTCACCAAACTGAGTGATTGGGCAACAAAAAATGGCAAATGAAATTTAATGTGGATAAGTGTAAAGTAATGCACATCGGGAAAAATAACCCCAACTATATGTACAGTATGATGGGGGCTAATTTGGCTATGACAAATCAGAAAAGAGATCTTAGAGTTATCGTGGATAGTTCTCTGAAAACTTCCACACAGTGTGCTGCGGCGGTCAAAAAGGCAAATAGGATGCTAGGAATTATTAAGAAAAGGATAGAAAATAAGACACAGAATATCTTACTGCTCCTGTATAAAACTATGGTACGCCCCATCTTGAATACAGATGTGGTCTCCTCACCTCAAAAAAGATATTTTGGCCTTGGAAAGGGTTCAGAAAAGGGCAACTAAAATGATTAGGGGTTTGGAACGGGTCCCATATGAAGAGAGGTTAAAGCGACTGGGACTTTTCAGTTTAGAAAAGAGGAGACTGAGGGGGGATATGATAGAGGTATATAAAATCATGAGTGGTGTGGAGAGGGCGAATAAAGAAAAGTTATTTATTAGTTCCCATAATAGAAGAACTAGAGGACTCCAAATGAAGTTAATGGGTAGCAGGTTTAAAACTAATAAAAGAAAGTTCTTCTTCACACAGCGTGTAGTCAACCTGTGGAACTCCTTGCCAGAGGAGGCAGTGAAGGCTAGGACTATAACAGAGTTTAAAGAGAAGCTAGATAATTTCATGGAGGTTAGGTCCATAAAAGGAAATGGTGTCCCTGGCCTCTGTTTGTCAGAGGCTGGAGAAGGATGGCAGGAGACAAATTGCTTGATCATTGTCTTCGGTCCATCCTCTCTGGGGCACCTGGTGCTGGCCACTGTCGGCAGACAGGCTACTGGGCTAGATGGACCTTTGGTCTGACCCAGTACGGCCGTTCTTATGTTATGCTCTTATGTTCTTATGTTGATCCGTATGTCAAACTTTTCTCAGCTGCAGACAAATGGGAGAATATGAAACATGGCCTGGTACAAGATATTCTGCACCAACTGTTGACCTTGATTCATGATGAGACTTGGCAGACAGAAGAAAATATGATCATTCCTGCATTCTCTCTTCTTCCCTGGATAGGATTTATTAGGTGTAGTACACCAGCCTACATTTTTTAAATTGACCCTTACCATTCCTGTTGCTATTTTTGCTTTTCAAACTTTCAGGAAGTTAAAAACTCCTGTAATCTTATCCAGACACCATATTTTATGGGCACACTACTGCAGCCAGTGCCCAACAATAAGAATACAAAGCTTTATGACTGCCATTTGTTATTTCACACATATTGATAGTTTCACTTTCATGGCATTGCTTACTTTATTTCCCTTACTAGCATGGCTGGATGCCAACTATGGAACAAAGTGATGTAAAACTGGCAAAAAGATTTGAAGACTTGGCATTTTTCATAAGTAGTTTTCTATTCAATTATATTCTCCAATTTCTTGCCAACAACCTGTTTGGTAGCCAAAGCATATCAGTTTCTTCAGCTGAGTTAATAATTAATTAAGTCACAGTTTACATTCCAATTTGGAACTCATCTAAGTTTTTGGAGTAAAGACAGTCTAAGGTTTTATCTGTATTGCAACTACAGTATATGAATGCCTCACCCATGCACACAGAGATACAATTTCAAAGAGAAAGTGCCTTCTGACTCACATGTAAAGACAACGTGCCTCGTTCTCTCTACTCATTATTTGAATCAGAAGTAACTTCACCGAAATATATGGCATTACACTAGTGAGTGAGACCCCATTCTCACAAATAATTCCTTCATAGAACATGAAGCACCAAAAGTCATAGATTTATTGCTTAGATAACATCATATCAAATTGGCGTGGGATATGGTACACCATTATATAATGATACAATGTGATGGCTCATTTCTTAAATGGGCACTTTGTGAAATCAGGTATTTATTCTTTGATCCAAGAAAAAACTGGCAGACTAAAAAAGAATATACTAGAGAGGCATAAGTTGATTAATGTCAATTTCATGGTAAGCCCCAGTTATGTTTAAGTAGCGAAAGGCTTGTATACGTGGGAGAAATTGATTGGCATAACTACAGAAATACTAACATTACTATTCTTTATTCCAGAATAGAGTGTCCACATGGGGAAGTTTTACCATCATAACAACAGTATAATTACACCACTATCTGCTACACTGATCAATTTCTCCATGTAGACAAACTCTATTTCAAACAGAGGACTTTTTAGAATGAAGGAAGAAAAACCCATGTACCCAGTAGGTTTGCTAATTTTAGTAGTCAGGAAAAGCAGAAAGGAGGAGGCTAACTGATTCAGTATAATAACAGAACTGAAAGAAAATTATCTCATGTCCCAAACCTATTAATTATCATCGTTTACATTACAATGCAGCTTGTGGGCAAAAGAGAATAAACCCTTAAGTATCCATTCACTGGGTGACCCATTAACCACCTATGGTAATTATACCTCAATTGCAATATCAGTAGCATGCTGTAGCTCTTGCAAAAAGAAAAAAATCTGACAATTTATGACGTATGCCATTTTACCTGTGGATTTAATCCAAACCCACCATTTATATTCCTGTGTGCAATAGTACAACTATGAAGAAGAGGGGCCATGGGTGAGAAAGGAAGGAAAGGGGCAGAGGAAACTGGGGTCAAGAAGTAATCTGTCATTGCCACACGTATTCTATTGCAAAACTGTTCAGAATTATTATGGGATATTTTCTGCCTTTCTTTTGAAGTATCTGGTATAGGTCACCTTCAGGGATAGTTCAAACATTAGACTCCATAGTCATTTCTGGATTTCTGGGGAGGCCGACAGACTGGTCAGTAATGAGCTAAAATTATTACCATTTTGCAGTTAATAGAGATGGACTATTCCATCTTTAATATAGCATTCACATGGTCTGGCTACACTCTACATGTATATTAAGCATTTGATAAATCTATATTCTTCAGTGTTGTTTGAAACTTAAGGATATTGGCCCTCTTTTATAACAGACTGTAAGGAGGCTTCTGCCTGCCTGACAGCAGTATAGAATTTCTTTAACAGCTCTCTTCACCCATAACTATTGCAGATAAATCATAGACTTGGATTTGTGCTTAGCCCAAATAAATTGTGGTTACATTCTTGTGCACTGCACTGAGTATGCAATAGCATTAGCCTCTGAGAATGGCTTATAGAAATGGAATACAGTTTTAAGTGTGTGTTATCCTGTGCATTATCCTCACTGGTATGGTGTTCTCTTATTTTCTTTTGAGATGTTGACCAATTTTCTTTTTTAACTTGGGGACTTGCATCTACCTTAGTATATAAAAACTGCCTACTCCAGCTATCTCAGTGAACAGTCAGTATCTAAGCTCACCATCAATGAGTGTAAGCCACCTATATTATCTGTGACAGTGAAGCAGGGAAAAAAAACCCCTATGCCCATTAAGGTCAGTAAACAGAAACTACCTGAGTTATCAATGTCAGTGAACACAGTGAATCAATAGTCTCAGATCTGGTGATCAGAAAAACCACTCACTGATAGCATTACATCTAGGTTTCATCATCAACAACAACCATGGGCTCAAGCCCGTTGGTGTCCAATGCCTCCCTCACTATTTCCTTCCATCTTTCCTGTAGGGTAAACTGAGGCAGTCATTCTCAACATTTCCCTATCCAGTGTGGAGTGGGCTGCCGCCATGAAGCCTCTAGGACGGGTTCCCAAACTGGGGGGCGTGAAGAAATTCCAGGGGGGGCGCGAGGCGACCCAGCCACACACCCCCCGTCAATCCCGCCCCAAGTTTCGCTGCTATTTTTTTGGGAGGGGGGGGCGTTAGGGTTTCTCAAAAATCAAAAATTGGGCATGATGCCGAAAAGTTTGGGAACCACTGCTCTAGGGGTTCCATGTCAATTCCAAGCCTGGATAAAGGAGGAGGGTTGGTCATATGAGTGTCGATGCACTGATCGTAAAACGACAATACGAATGAAATCTGATGCCAGTGCCATATCTAGGTTTACAGAAACGAAATTATTATTACTGACAGCATTTAAATACTGCAGTGATGGGTGTTGGAGGACCAGCAGAGACAGTCTTTCTGAATCTTGCTTTTTGAACCTCTCTGGATTCTCACCTGCAACAATATGTATTGATATAATCCCAATACAGCAAAAGATACTTTGCACACAGATATGAAGATAAGAGGTACATCTACACTGCAGGGGTTTTCCGGGATACCAGAGGTATCCCAAAAAAACTCTGCTGCGTCCAAGGAACGCGTTTGCTCTTCCGCTTTTTTCTGCAGAAGAGCAAACATGTTCTTCCGGGGAGCCCTGTATACCTCGTTCTTCAAGGAATAAGGGCTCCTCCGGAAGAGGAGGCTTTTCCGCCATTTGGCTCTGTCTAGGCAGGGCCAAATGGTGGAAAAGCCTCTTCCGGAAATGCAATCGGAAAAAGCTGCACAATTTGCTTAGCTTTTTCCGAAAAAAATCAATAGCGTAGACCTATCCAAGGTCACTGATCCAGAGACTTTAGAATGTAAACATCATGTTTGTCAGAAAATGGCTATGTCCTGAAAAATAGGAAACAGCTTTTTCATTTGAGGCCAAGATTTTAGCAGAATTTAAAACAGGATTAGATTATATGTAGCTAATAAGACTATGTATAACTACATTAGCCTGGATAAAAATTGTGAGGAATATAAACTCTCTGTTTTCAGAGTATGAGCTAAGTGCTAACTTTAGTGTTAAGAAAAAACGGTCTTTACATGCAGATTATTCTATAATAGCCCACTATAGAATGTCTTGCATCTTCCTCTAAACTGTATTAGCCAATGTGACAAACAGGATACTAGACTGGACAAATCACTGGTTTGGTATTGTACAGCAAAACTGATGTTCCAGCTTATTGATAGTTATATAATTAACAAACTACCATGTTTGTAGTGAGCTGAGAAATTTGATAATGAAGAATTGAGATGATTTTAGACTAAATTAAAGCGATAGAAAAGCTTTCAGGTGAGGAAACATAGCAATATGATATCTGAGTGTTATTGAGCTGCCAACCTAAAAGGGCTTGGAACAAACTTGCATAAGACTGATCCAGTAAAGCACTTAAGCACATGCTTAAAGTTAAACACAGAGGTAAGTGCTTTTCTGGACTGGGACCCAAGTTTGCATCTATAGCCTATAAACAATAAATAATGACCTGTAAATCAAACCAATGAAAGATTATGATTTTACTTCTTATTAAGCGCTGAAATCCATCCCACTAGTCACAGCAAAATATGCATCAAAATCTTAGGCACCTCCTTCTTCCAAAAAGGATCTTACATACCTCTTAGAAATACAGATACTAGAGATGGGAAAGGCCCATTGTCATCTACCCCATCCCCTTGTAGGACAGGATTGTTCCATGTAGCCTTACGCTACAAAAGCTTGATCTTCAAAGAGGCAGAGAAAGAAAGAGACAACATTTGTGAGATTCTATTATAGCAGTAACTGCAGGGACAGAGGCCGTATGTCTACACAGCAACATTATTTCGAAATAACTAGTGTTATTTCAAAATAACTGCTTGCTGTGTAGACGTGGACTAAGTTATTTCAAAGTAATGTCAAAATATTGTCAAGCTGGAGGATGTCTTACTCTAACTCCTGTAACCCTCATTATACGAGGAATAAGGGAAGTTGGAGGAAGAGTGTTCTATTTCTAAATAAGTGCTGTGTAGATGCTCCCAATTTCGAAAATAAGCTACATAATTGACGTAGCTGAATTTGATTAGCTTATTTTGAGTTAAGCCCTGCTCTGTAGATGCACCTAGGGAGGGTATTCAAAAATTATTTCTCTTTCTTACTGCTTGTTGACAAACATGAGCTCATTTTTAAATTATATATAGTTGCCTAATAATATAATTGTAGCTCTGTTTGCTTAGTATCACCCAAACATTTATAATTCCAGAAAGAGCAGGCAGGAAAATATTAAGGTGGCTGTTCAGCAGTTTCATTGTTACAGTTGAGAGTTGCACTTAAAAGCAGGAATTAAATTTCTTTGTTATGGATGAATAAGATAGTGTATCTTCCCCAAATAAACAGGACTTGCTCTCTAAGCAGAGACTGATTTTTCTGAGAATGTACAGGTTTGTAAATCAGAGAGAATCATTTTAAAATGGGCCTTCTAAAATACTTTGATCGATTACACCTTTTTCAGCCCACTCAGCTAGAAAATTTCTTGACTAACTTCTTGTCTCAAGCAAAATTTAAAGTACAAGCTCCATTTTATGTGTATTAACACTAGACATTGTAGCTCTTTCTGGTTACATTACATCCACAAACATTACCATTTCTGAACATGTATTTCAGAATCTAAGCTTTCATTTAAAAAAAAAACCATGGCCAAGGGTTTAAAACAATAGTGCTCAAAGAGAGGCTTCTAAATCTATGTTTAGGTTTATCTTGGATATTAGGGAAAACTTCCTAACAGTCAGGGTGGTTAAACACTGGAATAAATTGCCTAGGGAGGTCACATAATCTACATCATTGGAGATTTTAAAAAGCAGGTTAGACAAACAACTGTCAGGGATGGTCCAAATCAGGGCTACTTGGCCTGCAGCCAGTCTGTTTGCAGCCCGCGGTGTGGTTTGGGTTTATGCGGGGCTCAACATGTGGCCCTGCGGGTGGAAGCCCCTTCCTCCCCCCAAAAAAAAGAGTAGTCAATATAATGGTCTTCTGCTGATATGCGTTTTAGTAGTTAAATTCTTGGACTGTCATTGCTCATTAAAAGTGCTGTCATATGGGTGGAAATTGGGTATATATTGCATTTTATTAATATCAGCAGAACTGACTTAAATGGGTCCTGCGTGTTGTGTAGTCTTGCCTTAATCTTTGTATTCATGCCCGTCAGAGTGAAATAAGCTATTTGCATATATATTTGCATGTATATGCAACCACGCTAAAGTTGTGGCCCTCTGCATGTGCTATATCACTGTGGCCCTCTGGGCTTCCAAAGTTGAATAGCCCTGGTCTAGATAATACTTAGTCCTACCATGAGTGCAGGGAACTAGACTAGAAGGTCTCTTCCAATCCTCTGAGTCCAAGATATTTCGGAATCAGACTAAGTGACTTTCAAAATTGCTGGTCACCTAGCACCAGAGTCAATATTTGGGCCATCGAGGTCTGTGGTTGCTACTGGTTGTCTAGCACTTGCAAAAATAATATATCAATATTTTTATAAGTGTAGTTTTGTAATTTATATAATTTTGCAGCCATACAATATTCTATGTATTAAAATGCAGACACTTAAATTGAGATCTTAAAAACTAATTTCCATTAAATCTAGTGGGAGTTGGGTGTCCAAAGGCCATAAGTGGCTCTGAAAATCTCAACCTTGAAAAGGATGTGCCTACCCAGGAGCAGAAGTAGAGGAAAGAAGTTGACTGAGGGTTTTGGGAGCCCAGCAAGCCAAGAACAGGGTGAGAATAACTGAGGAGCTGGTGAAACAATCATTTCTGCTCTTCCCAAACTTGGCAGAGAAATCTTTAAATCATGTTCAGATTTTCTCCTCCTAGTGCTCAAAGCTCTTCAGGCTGCCAGATTCCTGCTGCTTCACATGAAAAGCTTCGAGTGGCAGATAGAAGAACTTGGAGCACTGGTTAAATGTTTCCCTGCCAGTGTGAAATATTTTAATGAAGGAGATCTGACTGTTTGACTGGCTCCTCAACCCCATTCCATAGCTACCCTTTCACCAGTACAGGCCCCTAAGCTTCCTATACACATACTTAAAAAAAATAGGAAATTCCCAAGGGGGGAAAAAAAACCATAGTAACTTTAAGAAATAGGAGTGGGGTTTTTTTTCAAGAATATTCCCTCACTAAACCGCAAGGAAATCATATGTCAAACCAACAGTCACATCAAACAATATCATTCTTCATGCCTTAGTCTATTACCATCCCTACATTCAGCCATAAAACACACTAGCACAATCCCTTTCAGTTCTACAATGCTATCACCACCCTCAATACGTACTTCAAAAACTGAAAAGAATATTACAATCATGTCTGTGTTATAAAAATAATAGATAGGAGTTAAGGTTGTACAAGAACAATTACTTTGTAGCGAGGGAAGTGTGGGAGCAGGAGGGGAGTGACATGCATAAGAAAGCTGTAGCCATCTGGCTTAGCACACTATTCCAAAAACTGTACACAGAGGAAAACATTAATGAACAGTACCTAACATATATGAGCTGTCACTTGTACTTATAAAGTTTTAGTTAAAACTGGTATGCCTGAACTTCCTGTTAAAGATCTTTAGAAAGATCATTACCAACAGGAAAACTACTTGTCACCAAAAGCTTTTTATTGCTGTTATTATTAATACTAATATCATTAGTATTAGCTAATTGCCAAGGATGTGAAAACATAAGAGAGTCTTTGCTCTGAAACATATCGCATCTAAAGCAGAGATCTAGAGAAGGCAGGACACACTGAAAATCAGAGGTGGTGATTACAAAGTCGTTTGAATTATTAACTTACTTTTTATTTTTGGTTAAATTTAAATTTTCATTTCAAAGAACAGTGAAATTTATGCATAGTAAGAAATGCTTTATTTCAAAATTCTGTCTGCACTGAGCAAAGTGAGTACAGTTTTCTTTTAAACTGAGTCTCTTATCTTGTCATCCACAGTGAAAGCAAAAAGGCATCAGTCGCAATAAAGAGAATGCAATTCCTTCACAGAAGCCAGCTATTACATACTGTAACAAATTAAAAACTGTAAAAGTCTATGCAAGTCCTCAGAGAAATGTTATTTAATAAAGCAAACACTGATACTGAATGTGACAGAATTCCATTTGGTATAGAATCCGATCCAACTGAGTTTGGCTGCCACAGAAGCAATTAGAGAAAGCTGTGATTCAATGATTATGCTAAAACCCTAGACAAACAAAGCTCTCACCTACCAAGTGGCCACTTATCAGCAACACTACCACCAAAAGGTATAAAACTCTTATAAAATTTCATTTGTTGCTGCTCAACTAGTGGCAACATGAGCAGCTATTTATTAAAAATATCTAGTTACTAATTGCCCATCTGCCAAGAACATGAGAAGTGTATACATTTACATTTTAACAAAGTAAGCAAGGTCAAGTATGAATGACAAAATGTCAGGAAAAGAACCCAGTAAGGTCATTGTTGTTGCTGAAACCTAATGTGATGCATTGTAGGGGTCATAAGAGGAGACAGTTCAGTCTCCTTTTAAAATAATTCTGTTTGTTATAGCTGATAATGCAATAGATGCCTCACCTATGAGCCCATGAACATCTAATGAAATTTTAAACACCACAGGAGTAGAGTAGCCTCCTATGAACTGCAAACCTACTGCTTTAGATCAGGTGAATCAAATCACCAGTAAATCCCAATTGTTTAAGATTTTTTTACTTTTGATGCATTCTATTTGGACACCCCAACATTCTCATGCTTTTTACATTGCTTTACATGCACTTAAAGGATATTAAGCACTATTATGAAATGTTACAATATTTCTATGCACTCTGTTTTATTAGTTATTTTTTTATTTTAATGTACTTACACCTCCCTCTACAGTGTCACACCAAGGCTACATCTAAATCTTGCAGATTCTTTCTGTATAACATGTCTAAAATACAACTTGTCCTTTCACCTCTAACACTCCCATGTAGGCTCTTACCATCTTGCACCTCAACTACTGTAACATTTTTCTCTGGCCTTGAAAAATGTAATCTTGTGCTGCTCGTATCCACTCACACTACTGCTGCAAAGACCATTGCTTGGACCATGTCTCTCCTCTCTTTGCATCTCCTTACTGGCTCTCCCATCACTGTCACAGAAAGCATAAGCTACTTTCTTCACTTTCAAGGTGTTTCACAACCCTGTCATCTGTTATTTACTAGTGAGATGTTACAGCTCCAATCATACATTAATACTAGCCTCCACTGCCCACTTGTTACAATTTCAGCCAAGTCTTTTGTGTTTTCTTCGATGTTGCCTCTCATGCTTGAGAGGAGCCTCACCATAAACATCTAAAAAACGAATTAATTGTTCAGCTTCAAAACCCTTTATAATTCTTTTACAATGATGCCTACAAAAAACCTTAACAGTCGGGCTGTGGCTGTGCGGAGACCAGTGCCTATCATGATTTAATACACCTATATTTTAGTAAAGCATTTGAAACGGTCTCACATGACTTTCTTATCAACAAACTAGGGAAATACACCCTAGATGGGGCTACTATAAGGTGGGTGCATAACTGGTTGGATAACCATTCTCAGAAAGCAGTTCTCAATGATTCACAAACATGCTGGAAGGGCATAACAAGTGGGGTTCTTCAGGGATCAGTTTTGCGACCGAGTCTGTTCAATATCTTCATCAATTATTTAGATCAGGGGTCTGCAATGTAAGGCACATGTGCCATAAGCGGCATGCAAGATGATTTTTTGTGGTAGGTGCAGCATGGTGTAGTGGCCAGGCAGCCCGGCAAGTGGAGCAGGCAGCATTACACTGAGCTGGTCTCTGCACCTCTTGGGCATGCAGCTCCTGAGAGCTAAGGAGTTAATATCCACCTCCCCTAGCTACAGGCTCTGCCTCTTTCTCTGGGAGGGGGCGGGGCTCGGGTTGCTCCACAGATCAGGGTGGCAGGGCCAGTCAAATGCTGCTGCTGCCTCCGTGGGGTGCCAGAACCTGGGCTAAGCCACGGCTGCTCCCCACGGGCAGGAAGACCCTTCCTTAGCGCCCTGGCCAGCCCCAGGCTCTGGCTGCCACAGCCCTGGAGCTGCAGCCTGCAGGTGAGGGGCGAGCCCCAGGCAAAGAGCTGAGCTGGGCAGGGAAGTGACTCTGCTCCCCTGGCCCCTCCTCATCCCAGCGCTGCTCACGGGGGGCTGCGAGTCCCAGCGCTGCTGCCCTGCTGGTGTGTGTGCTAGGGGCACAGGGTTGTGGGGACAGGAGGGGTGAAGGAGGATGCGGGGGTAGGATGGGAGGGGGCAGGGCTTGCTCTGAAGAGGATGGGGAAAGTTAAATCTTGGCACACCACTTCTGAAAGCTTGTTGACCCCTGATTTAGAAGATGGCATAGAGAGTGTGCTTATAAAGTCTGCTGATGATACCAAGCTGGGAGGGGTTACAAGCGTTTTGGAGGACAGGGTCATAATTTTAAATGATCTGGACAAACTGGAGAAATGGTCTGAGGTAAATAGGATGAAGTTCAATGAGGACAAATGCAAAGTTTTCCACTTAGGAAGGAACAATCAGTTTCACACATACAGAATGGGAAGTGACTGTCTAGGAAGGAGTACTGCAGAAAGGGATTTAGAAGTCATAGTGGACCACAAGCTAAATGTGTGTCAACAGACAGACACTACTGCAAAAAAAAAAAAAAAAAATCTTTCTGGAATGCATTAACAGGAATGTTGTGCACAAGACAAGAAGTAATTCTTCTACTCTACGCTGATTAGGCCTCAATTTCATAGGGAATTTCCTAGGGAGGTTGTGCAATCTTATCATTGAAGATATTTAACAGCAGGTTGGATAAACATCTGTCAAGAATGATCTAGATGGTGCTTGTGTAACCCACACACCTACGCTACGTCTACTCTGCAGAGTTTTGTGCAAAAACTCACGGCGCGTCCACACTACAAGCGTGTTTTTGCGCAACAAGAAGTACAGTAGATCGTCAGAAGACAGCGCTTTTTGCGCAAGAGTTATTCCTCTTTCTACAAGGAATAAGCCTTTTTGCTCAATACTCTTGTGCAAAAAGGAGTGTGTGGACGGACAACAGAGGTTTCTTGCACAAGAAATCCCTATCGGAAAAAACACAATGCTCTGATGGCCATTTTGTGAATGGCCATCAGAGCTTTCTTGCGCAAGAGTGTCCATGGCAGTGTGGACACTCTCTTGTGCAAAAGCACATGGTAGTGTGGACGCACTCTTGTGCAAGAACTTTTTGCAGAAGATCTCTTCCGCAAAAAGTTCTTGTGCAAGAAGCCTGAAGTGTAGACGTAGCCCTCACTGTCCCATGCAGTGGCACCTAGACCACAAGAACAGATAAGAACAAGAGACTCAACAGCATGGGGGGTGAGAGCCAGCTAGCTTTTCGCTCAAAGCACAGAGGCTCCTATACTGAGGTCCCAGGTTCAAATCCACCTGGTGGTGGTTACATTCAGTGCTACCATGAGAGTAGGGAACTGGACTTGATGACCTCTTGAGGTTCCTTCCAGTTTTAGTTCTTTGATTCTGTGATGACCAATATGGTCTCATCATTTCCTGGTAATTCCCCATCGGGTCTATCTATATCCATCTGTCTTCTCTTGTCCATATGATATGTTACGACACAGAAATCTGGAGTGTAAATCTACAGTGCACCAGCCTAATGTGCACAAAAACACATGCAACTCCTGCTGCTGTCCATTACAAGTTTGGTAGAGCACTCTGACTTACTGTTGTTTGAAATGAGAGGGAACTTCTAGTGCAGTGGTTCTCAAACAGTGGGTTGGGACCCAAAGTGGGTCACAGGCCCTTTTTGATGCAGTTGCCAGGGCTGTTCTACTTGCTGGGGCCTGAGACAAAGACAAAACCCAAGGCCTACCACAAGGGTCGAAAGCCCATGCGCCACTGCCACAGGATAAAGCTCTTGGGCTTCAGTTTTCATCCCCATGATTGGCACTGAAACCCATGGGATTTGGCATCTGGCCCTTACCCGGGGCGGTGAGTTTTGGGTTTCAGCTTTGCCCCCGCAACATGGCAGAGCTTGGGGGGCTCAGGCTTTGGCCCCTCCTTCTGGGGTCATGCAGTAGTTTAGTTGTCAGAAAGGGGCTATGGTGCAATGATGTTTGATAATCCCTGTATTAGTGCATAGTAGCATGGTGCACATAATCAGTTAGTGCCTGGCACATGCCAAGCTGTAGATTCACACCCTAGCTTGCCACACACTAGCGCTCCATGCATCTAGACTGCAAGCTCTCTCGAGTTAGGAATTTCTTTTTATTCTATATTTGTACAACAGCTGGCTTAATAGGGTCTAGGTCCATGACTGGGACCCGTAGACACTATGATAAAAGCTATTAATTATTGTTATTATTCTGATAAGATGATCAAAATGATTTAGCAGCAGTACTGTACTTTGCTATTCTGCAAATAAAGTGTGGGTGTGACCCTCAAGACAAAATGCCTGAAAAACCTCAAAAGGTTTGGAAGCTCAGTTTGGTTTAGAGACTCCTTCAAAAACTAGATGATATTTGGGACACCATCTCCCTCAAAACCAATTCCTCCTCAACCAACTCTCCACTTAACCCCCCCCAATCTGATCTTCTGATTCCTAACCTGGATCAAGTAATTTTTGTTCTCCACAAAAATTTTGTTTTCTGGTTTTTGTTTGTTTGTTTGTTTTGTTTCCTTCTTTTCTCGGTGTTGTCTGTATCTCAAAAAGCCTTCACACACACAGCCCACTCTGCCTTTTGCAGATAATCCTAGCTGGTCTGGCCATATTTGCTGGGCTCAGGTGAGCTGCTATCCTAAAATCACGTATTGTAGGGTCTCCCTGGCCTGACGCACTCTGGAATGAATAAAACCTTCAGATGGGTAGCCGAGTTAGTTTGTAACTGGAAAAACTAAAAAAAACCCAACCCAACAAATAGTCTAGCAGCACCTTAAAGACTAACAAAACATGTAGATGGTATCACGACCTTTCATGGAAGTGGGCTGTACCCACGAAAGCTCATGATACCATCGACATGTTTTGTTAGTCTTTAAGGAGTTGCTAGACTATTAGTTGTTTTTTAAGTTTTTCTGCAATGAATGTGGATCTGTGAACCTCTGGAAAATGTGAGGCCTGAAAACAGTAAGAAGTCCAGTATCTGCCAGAGCAGCTCAGATTACACCATAAATTTAGTTGGATGTAAGCAATGTCTACTGAGGGCTGATGACATAGGCTGCGTCTAGACTGGCATGATTTTCCGCAAATGCTTTTAACGGAAAAGTTTTTCCGTTAAAAGCATTTGTGGAAAAGAGCGTCTAGATTGGCACGGACGCTTTTGCGCAAAAGCACTTTTTGCGGAAAAGCGTCCGTGCCAATCTAGACACAGTTTTGTGCAAGAAAGCCCCGATAGCCATTTTCGCCATCGGGGCTTTTTTGCGCAAAACAGTCCTGAGCTGTCTACACTGGCCCTCTTGCGCAAATACATTTGCGCAAGAGGGCTTTTTCCCGAATGGGAGCAGCATAGTATTTGCGCAAGAACACTGACAATCTTACATCAGATCGTCAGTGTTCTTGCGCAAATTCAAGCGGCCAGTGTAGACAGCTGTCAAGTTTTTCCGCAAAAGCGATTGCTTTTGCGGAAAAACTTGCCAGTCTAGACACAGCCGTAGTGTATTAGGTAAGCAGGTACTTATCCAAATTTTCAAAAGCTTTCTAATTCAGTAAGGTTCAGTTTGTGGATGGATTAAGATTTGGACTGACTGATGCTCCTTTTGAACTGAACATCCCTCTGCAAAAACTCTACAGTAGCACATTTAGGGCCCTGTCCTGCAATCTATATAGATTCACAAAACAAGTGCAGAATCATGGCAATTTTCTCTGTAGTGCCCTGACCTGGAGGGACCACCAGTAGGCTTAAGCTATCAGTATAGTCTTCATGCTCATTCATCCCTTTGCTTCTGGCAAATCTCCAAGGATACATAATAATTAGTACCAACAGAGAAGATAATGTGCAACTGTCCACTGAGAAATGCACAGAAACCACAAAAAGACACTGATAATATTCAGAGAGATATACATTAGCACTTTGCCCCAGACATACAATTCTGTGCTTTCAAATGCCCAAACTGACCCCATTTGCTGGGATGAGACATGAAAAGAGAGTTGTTCTCTAAGGGTATGTCTACACTTGCACCCTAGTTCGAATTAGGGATGCAAATGCAGGCATTCAAAATTGCTAATGAAGCGGGGATTTAAATATCCCGCGTTTCATTAGCATGATCTCACCCGGCGCGCTAGTTCGAATCACAGCTGATTCGAACCAGGAAGTGTGCGCCAGGACGCGTTAGTTTGAACCAAACCCTCTTGGTTCGAACTAACGTTACTCAAACGAGGAGTAACGTTAGTTCAAACCAAGGGGGTTTGGTTCCAACTAACGCGTCCTGGCGCGCACTTCCTGGTTCGAATCAGCTGTGATTCGAACTAGCGCGCCGGCGAGATCATGCTAATGAAGCGCGGGATATTTAAATCCCCGCTTCATTCACTATTTCGAATGCCTGCATTTGCATCCCTAATTCGAACTAGGGGTGCAAGTGTAGACATACCCTAAGTTACACAACACCTATATTACAACCAAGAATGTCAGAAGGAAAATTTTAAACCCATTGGATCATCAGAGGTAGAACAACTACAGTGTCTTGCAAAAATTAAAGGAAACATGACATTCTATAACCTTACTATGATAATAAACAAAGGAATACTAAAAGTCTCTCAAGAAATGTAAGGTGACCAGGTGGTACTGTATGAACTAACCATCTCTTTAAGAGACTAAGTTTCCTATTTGAAACACTAAGCTTTTCTATCAGTCCTAATGAATGTCCAATTGCTACCTCTGCTTCTAACTCTGAATAGACTATTTTTGCAAATGCAAGGAGGTCAAGACAATTTTTGCAAATGCAATGCATCCTCAATCCTTTGAGAGAGCAAAACTTATGGGATTGAGGGGGTGTAACTTACTCCAAAGTGAAATAAGAGAGACAGAGGTGATATTCATTTTGACTATTGCTACCACAAAATTATATACTTCTAGGAGCCTTTGAGAAGCTCTGCAGGCCCAGCTAACTGGGTAGCTGTTGACCTCTACCTTATCTGCTACTATCATACCTCTAGATTCACACTTTGGCTTCTACTTCAACTACACCATGTCTGGACTCTGGCGGTGCTATCACCAAGTAGGCTGTGTGCCTGACAGCGAGGACCTCATCCAGAAAGGTCTGGGAGGACAAGCAGGAGGTTGGGCTGCAGGCTGACACAGGATGGAGGTGCCAAGGTAAGGGTCTGGGCTGAAGGTGTGGGGGCCAATGTGCAGAGACACTCTCCCCCAAAGAATGGACCCAGCGAAAAATGTTTGGGAGCATCAAAGTAAAAACGATCAGCTTGTTTTATCTAATTAAGTGACTGATTGCCCACCATTAGGGGGAAGAAAGATTGCTAGTTCCCTTTCCTTCATGCTTTGACAAAAAAGCTAGAGACAAGTAATACAAACTGACAGGTTTTTATTACTGAACTCCAGATACCTACTGGTGCATACGCATGCAGTTGTTAAAACTTATCACTGGGGCCAGATTTATCCCCTTCTGGCTAGAAGTCTGCCAAGTAGTAAATAAATAATCTAAGAATAGCATTCCAAAATAACACGCACAATTTAGTGGTTTCTACCACTAAAATGGCATGCAAGTGTGCTCCAGAAAATTTCCAAACTGGAAGGTTGTGAGAGATTTCACAGCTATGTTCCAGATGTTCAGAGAGAACTGCATATGAAGCTACATTAACATGAAGGTTGTCTTCCAACCCCTCCATATATGTACAATGTTTTTCCTCCACACTGAAGCAAAAAATGATTTCTCCTTTCCACAATGGATGGAGTCTATACAGTAACTGCTATACATTATAGGGAAACAGGTGAAGCCTTTTAAACAGTAAATATTGTGAGAACATTGCTGCAAAGACAAGACATACAGACTTCTGTACTAGAAAGCACATTCCTCTGCTTAGGTATTCCACTTCCTACCATACCACCACTGCACTAGTGATCGTCACCAGGCAGCTCCTTCTAGTCCAATGCCCTGCAGCAGAGTCAGCTGAATAATATAGAAATCTGCATGCAAATAGTTTGCCAAAGTACAAACCTAATTTGGATTTAGCTCATCGAAATTTTGCTCATACAAATGTTCTGAGCAGTAAATTTGGGGCCTGTAGCAAGGATTAATTTGATCACAAAATAACAATTAATTTATAAATTCAGTTTGTTTCCAGTGGAGGCAGAGGTAATTTATAAAAGGCTAGATCATGCAAGCAGAGAGCACCATGTGACATAGGTGATCAATCTCAACAGCATACAGCAGATTCTGAATAGTGAGTAACCAATGGAACACTTGCTACAAACAGTTAATAAACAATTCATAGTGAGATACAGTCATAGCAATTATCTGAACAATTGAAACAGCAATTTCAAAAAATCATGATGTCCGGTAGATAAAATTTTTCATGAAGAACAGCTTGACTCATTCTAGACAACAGTGACAAATGTCATTTGAAGCTAAAAACCCCATCTCTCAAGAAATAATATTCATGTAAAAGAGTCCCACAAAAGTTATTATGGGACTAAATTCTATTCCCAATTGCACTGAAATAAAATCCACCAACTTCAAAGGAGGCACTCCAGACTTTACTCTGGTGAAACATGAAGTAGAATTTAGCCCTTTAAAAGGCAATTTAGATCCTTATAGGAGTTACTGCTAGACAGGTGCTATATATGAGATGGTCCTCATTTTCTTTACTGTCAGAGGAACAGCAAAAATGAAATTCTTACTGCCCGGCTTTAGAAATCTACAGAAAGTACCTGCAGTGTCAGGTTGTGGGCATGTGGGTTTAATTCATCAAGTTCATTGTCACAGTACAGGTCAGTCCAATGGAATTTCTACGATAAAACTCACATTTTGTAGTTTAATATATTGTCTGTTTTATATTTGCAGTGGACTGAAACTTGGCACCCATTGTCAAATCAAGATTTTTCTTCTTTTACTTTTACAAAGTATTATATAAACAGGAACAGCTGGTGTTGATTTATAAACATTAGAGCTTTCGTGAGAGTATAGGTATTATTTTGCCAATATCCAGGTTTAAGCATTTGAAGACAATTATTCAGTGAACAATGTTTTTTCTAGTGCTTTAAAAAGAATGTAATTACTTGAAATAATAATATTTTACATTTATAAGACACCATCCATTGCAATACACAGAACTGTATTGCCTAAATATTGACCTTTTATCTTTGGCAATTTTAAGATTATTAAGTAAGCCATGTTTCACAAAAATAATTAAGCATGTATATAATTTCCCACGTGCTTTTCTGATTTTTGGATAGAAGTTGACACTGTGAGTGAGTGTGTGTGTGCACGCATGTGCATGTCCACTTATATGCATATGTGTTAGGCAGGCCATTCATCTGGTTTTAAGACAGAGTTTTGGACAAAGTTTGTCCCTGTCCAGCGCTCGATTTGGTTTTGTCAGGTATCATCATGGAGAACTGACATGTTGCAGAATATGCTGCTCCTCCTCCACCAGCATTATCTTGCATGCCACACTAACACGGTTTGGGGGGGGGGGGTGTCCATAGCATTCTGGAATGTCCAGTATTCTGGGGATGTATCAGTGGCCTCCCCTAACATGAATGTACATACACACACACAGGAGTACATATATGTATTGCAAATGAGTGAATAAGAGAAATAAGGCGCCTGCCCTGAATTCATTTGGGCTGCAGGTTTGAAAATACCCAAGCTCAAAAACTTAATTATAAGTAGTTAATAATATAGATAGTGCTAAATGTGAATGCATGCACACAGACACTTTCAAATCAGATTACTAAATTTGCAAAGTCAACTATGAAAAAATTAGGAACTGCCAGAATTGACGTTGCCCTACAACCTTAATTCAGCTGCTTTGTACATATGCATGATTCTGTCTAAGTTTCCTCCATGTAGGGCCCATGCCTTATCTAGTGCACATTATGCCAAACCTGCTCTGAAAAGAGAATGATGAATTGTTCCCATTTTACAGATTGGAAACTGCAGCATAGAGAAATTAAAGTTTTTCACTAATTTTGGTTGCCTAAGTCAAATAGCTAGGACCTGATTCCCTCTTCCATGGTGCAGCATTTATCCTCTCTACATTCAACTCCAGATGGTTTCCTCTTCCACACTGCCTCATTGCCAGTAAGAGAATCACTGAGAACAAAGAGAGACAAATTCCCAGTTCTTAGTTCCAGTCCTGGCTCTAACACAGGACTGGCACAACAGAGAACATAACATGAGAACAGCCATACTGGGTCAGACCAAAAGTCCATCTAGCCCAGTATCCTGTCTGCCGACAGTGGCCAATGCCAGATGCCTCAGAAGGAGTGAATAGAACGGGGAATCATCAAGTGATCCCTCTCCTGTCACCGTTCCCAGCCTCTGTCAGAGGCTGGGGACACCATTCCTACCCATCATGGCTAATAGCCATTTGTGGACCTAACCTCCATGAATTTCTCTCTCGTTCTTTCTTGAACCCTGCTAATGTCCTGGTCTTCACAACCTCCTCTGACAATGAATTCCACAGGCTGACTGTGTGGTGTGTGGGAAGAAAAACTTCCTTTTGTTTGTTTTAAACCTGCTACCTATTAATTTCATTTGGTGACCCGTAGTTCTTTTTTAAGTTATGGGAGTTTGGGAGTTCTTATGCTATGGGAGAGTCTGGCTGCTCCCTGGTAATCCTGGATTGGAGGAAGCATGATCTGTCACTCTGTAGGAATGGATTCACATATTGTCACCAGCATTAGGAGCTCAGGGTATGTCTACACTAGCCACCCTAGTTCGAACTAAGGTGGCTAATGTAGGCATTCGAACTTGCAAATGAAGCCCGGGATTAAAATATCCCAGGCTTTATTTGCATGTTCCTAGGCGCCGCCATTTTTAAATGCCCGGTAGTTCGGACTCCCTGCCCGCGGCTACACGCGGCACGGGCTAGGTAGTTTGAACTAAAGCCCCTAATTCGACTACCGTTACTCCTCCTGCAATGAGGAGTAATGGTAGTCCAATTAGGGCTTTAGTTCGAACTACCTAGCCCGTGCCACGGTAGCCGCGGCAGGAGTCCGAACTACCAGGCATTTAAAAATGGCGGCGCTGGGAACATGCAAATAAAGCCGATATTTTAATCCCGGGCTTCATTTGCAAGTTCGAATGACTACATTAGCCACCCTAGTTCGAACTAGGGTGGCTAGTGTAGACATACCCTCAGAGAAGATGGTGCATACTCAGTTGCTCTCTAGATGCCGTGTGCATTCTGGTGAGTGTTAGGAAGTCTGGTGGGATAGCATGTGAACATTCTGGTTCAAGAGGTGAAAACAGCTGAAACACTCAGTCATGGTGACCATAATGTAATTAAATTTCACCTTATTGTAGGGAAGGACACACCAAAGAAACCCACCACATTAGCTTTAAGGTAAAAAGGGAAGCTACTTAAAAATGCGGAAGTTAGTTAAGCAGAATTTAAAAGGAACAGTCACAAGAGTGACATGCCTGCAAGCAGCATAGAAACTACTGAAAAATACCATGATAATGGCTAAAATTAAATGCATACCCCCCCAAAAAGAAAACAGTAAGAGGAACAGAAACAAAAGCCACTATTGTTAAACAATAAAGTAAAAGAGGCAGCTAAAGCCAAACAGATATTCTTTAACAACTGGAAGACAAATACTGCTAAGGAAAATAGAAAGGAGCATAAATTCCGGCAAGATAAGTGGGCTGTGCCCACGAAAGCTCATGATACCATCTACATGTTTTGTTAGTCTATAAAGTGCTACCAGACCATTTGTTGTTTTTTAAGGAATAATTAGGCAAGCCAAAAAAAGAACGTGAAGAGCAACAGGAAAAAAACATAAAAATTAACATTTAACGTAACTGAAGTACATTGGAAGCAGGAACCCAGCCAATTAGTGGGGCTACTGGATGAGCAACGTGCTAAAGGAGTCCATAAGGAAACCAAGGCAATTGCAGAGAAGTAAATGAATTCTCTGCATCAGTCTTCATCAGTGCAGAGGATGTGAAGGAAATTTCCACACTTGAGACATTTTAGCTGACGAAGCTGAAGAAAAGTCTCAGATTCAGGTATAACTAGAAAAAGTTTTGGAACCATTGAAACATAAAACAGTAATATGTCTCCAGGACTAGATGGCATTCACTCAAGAGTTCTGAAGGAACTCAAATATGAAACTGCAGAATTGTTGTGTGTAACCTAATCATTTACATCAGCCTTTGTATCAGATATCTAGAGGGTAGCTAATATAACACCTTTTAAAAAAAAAAAAAGGCTCCAGAAGCAATCCTGGCACTTGCAAACTAGTAAACCTAACTTCGGTACTAGGCAAATTGTTTGAAACTGTGGTAATGAATAGAATTATAAGACACAAGATCAACATGATCTGTGGTGGAAGTCAACACAACTTTTGTAAAGGGAAACCATTTCTCACCAATCTACTAGAAATCTTTAAAGGAGTCAACAAACATCTGGACAAGAGGAATCCAATGGATATAATGTTCTTGCACTGTCAGAAAACCTTTGAAAAGGTCCGTCAGAAAAGGCTCTTAAGCAAAGAAAGCAGTTATGGGATAAGAAGGAAGGTTGTCTCATGGATCAGTAACTGCTTAAGATACTTGAAAAAGGGGTAGGAATAAATGGTCAGTTTTCAGAGTGGAGAAAGATAAATAGCAGGTTCCCCCAAGGATTTGTTCTAGGAATAGTGCTGCTCAATATATTCATAAATGATCTGGAAAAAGGGGTAAACAGTGAGCTTGCAACAGTCGCAAACAACACTAAATTATTCAAGATAGTTAAGTCCAAAGAAGACTGTAAAGACTTACAAACTAATCTCATGAAATTGGGTAACTTGGCAACAAAGTGTAAGATGAAATTCAATGCTGATAAAGGCAAAGGGTACGTCTAGACTACAGGCTTTTGTCGACAGAAGTTTTGTCGACAGATACTGTCGACAAAGCTTCTGTCAACAAAGAGCGTCTAGACTACATCCAGTTCTGTCGACAAAGCAAGCCGCTTTGTTGACATGACAGTGTAGATGCAAAGGACAGTGTAGATGCAATAACGCCTTTTGTCGACAGAACTCTGTCGACAAAAGGCGTTATTCCTCGTAGAATGAGGTTTACAGCCATCGACAAAACTGCTGAGTTCTGTCAATGTTATGTCGACAGAACTCAGCGGCAGTATAGACGCAGGTATAGTTTTGTCGACAAAAGTCCACTTTTGTCGACAAAACCCTGTAGTCTAGACACACTCAAAGTAATGTACACTGGAAAACATAGTCCCAACTATGCATAGAAAATGATAGGGTCTAAATCAACTATTATCATTCCAGAATGAAATCTTTGCCTTTGTGGATAGTTCTCTGAAAACATCTGCTCACTCTGCAGTGAAAGTAAAAGAAGTTAACAGCATGTTAGGAACCATTAGGAAAGGAAATTGATTAGAACAAAAATATCGTAATGCCATTATATAAAACCATGGCATGTCCACACTCTGAACACTGTGAACTGCTGTTGGAAGAAAGAATATGAGGCTAGATGAATTATTGGTCTGACTCAGAGTATGGCTATTTTTATGTTCCTTTGGTTATCACTAGGATCTATGAGAGGTCTGAGTATGTTCAGTGAAGATGGAATCTTCAGGGGATTTAGCTGCTAAACCTTAGGGCAATAATTTTTGGTGGGGGCCACTCCAAGATTTTGGTAAGTGGTCAAGGGTCACACTTTTCTGTGGAGGGGGGGGATGCAGGGTCTAGGATGGAGGTTGGGTGCAAAAGGGCGCACGGGGTAAGGGACTGGGGTGCAGGAGACGGTGTGAGGTCTCAGAGGGTATTTGGGTGAAGGAAGGGGTTGTGACTTGGGTCAGGAGATTGGAGTGCAGGGCCAGGGAGGGGGTGTGGGTGCAGGAGAGGATTCTGGCCTGGGGGAGGGCTGTAGGAGGGAGTACAGGGTCTGGGAGGGAGTTGTCGCGTGGGGCAGGGGGTGCAGAGGGTTTGGATGGTGATACGGGGGAGGGAGTTGGGGTGCAGGATGGGATGGGGTGCCACAGGCAGGTGCTGGCTGGGAGAAGTTTACCTAATTGTCTCCTGCCTGGCAGCCCCAGCCCGCTTGAAAATAAAAGCTGCTCCTGCCACGTGGCTCTCAGCTCCGATTGGCTGGCCATTTCCAGCCAATAAGAGCTGAGACATTGGCTGAGGTCAGTTCTCATTGACTGGTTGTTTCTGGCCAATAGGAGCTGAGGATTGGGCTGGGGCCGGGGAGATCACATGAAACCTCCCTCTCTCTGCAGAGCAGAGAAACGCAGGGTCTGTGTTAAATGCAGCAGCTGCGTGTGCCTCAGGGTCCCGGCAGGATGGTTCGCAGGCTGGATCCAGTGGCTTGGCAGGCCAGATCCAGCCCCCGGGACGTATTTTGCCCACCCCTGTGCTAAAATCAAAGCTGTCTCCACTGCACATGTGTAAACTGTGATTTATTAAATCTTTAATATTTAGGCTGAAGTTTTCTTTACTGGGTGTCTTCCTTAGGCTAATTCCTCACTTCCTCCCCTAAGACAAAAAAGGGTTCAGCTATATCCAAGAATGATACTAAGGAAAAGTAGGATATTTTCTTTAAGTTAAAAAGTTCTAAGAATGTTTACTCTCTAACACTCGCATGCTTGGGAGCAGGGCCTTGAAATTTGATCAGAGGTAACAGTGAGGTATGCAAAGCATAGTAAAAAGTCGGTGGCTATTGATATAATGAAAGCATATTTTTCTGCCATGGATATAGACAGTAGTTTCGGTGCACATCATTTTAACTATTATTCTTATTTTATAATATTCTATTAATATTAAATAGTTCTTTCCATCATGGGCCAAAAGGAGTTTCAAAACTAGAACCTAATGAGACCAGATACCTAGCTAATGACTATGGGTATGTCTACACAGCAAAGTTATTTCGAAATAACAGCCGTTATTTCAAAATAACTTTACTAGCGTCTACACAGCCAAACCGCTATTTCGAAATTAATTCAAAATAGTGACGTGCTTATTTCGAATTTGGTAAACCTCATTCCACGAGGAATAACACCAAATTCGAAATAGTTATTTCGAATTAAGTGCTGTGTAGACACTTATATGGAAATAGGGGGCCTCCAGCCTTCCCAGGGTGCCCTGGTGGCCACTCCAGTCTCAACCAAGAACACTCCTTTCCCTCCTCCCTCCCCGGAGCCCTTAAAGGGGTAGACCCTGGCCACAGTGTCGACCCTGGCCACAGTAATAGTTAATTCAAACTGTTACTCCTCATTCCACGAGGAGTAACAGTTAATTCGATCTAAGGACTTAGTTCGAATTAACGTGTCACTGCCTCGTGTAGCCACGCGGCAGTGAGTTCGGGCTAGTGAAATTTCAAAATGGCGACCGGATGGGAACATGCAAATAAAGCCCGGGCTTCATTTGCAACTCCGGTCGCCTCATTTGCCTACCTAGCTCGAATTAATGAGCTAGTGTAGACATATCCTTAGTGCTCCTCAGGGTAGAAGCTCTCCCGCAGGGCCTCCTGGATACTGACAGCCCCCCGATGGACCTCCTGGATGGCAGCCTGCAAAAAGTGCAGCCAGGCTCGCAGCAACGCATCCACAAGAAGCACCAGAGTGCCCAGGGGCAGCTCTGGCTCCATGGCGCCGAGTGCTGTGGAGTCCCGAGTCAGGGCAACCAAAGCAGGCAGAGACAAAAATGCTTTGCTGTCCCTCAGTGAGGTAGGCAAGCAAGCAGGGAAAGCTGAGAACTGGCTGTCCAGGGGGTTCCCTTTAAGCACAAGCCTCAGATAGCCTCAGGCAGCAGCCACACAAAGTAACTCCTGACCTGATGCCTTGCTGGAACTGGTTTTAGCTGGCCTTAAATGCGATTCAGCGTCCACTCAGTGTGGACGCGCTATTTCAAAATAGCAAAACGCTATTTCGAAATGCATTTCGTGTGTAGATGCGTTATTTCGAAATAAGCTATTTCGAATTAACTATTTCGAAATTAGATATTTTGAAATAACACTGTAGTGTAGACATACCCAAAGAGAAGTAATGTCCTGTAATATTTGCTCCTTGCATGTACTTAGCTTTTACAAACCTAAATCAATCAATGAATTATCAACCATGGGTATGGTAGTTGATATTCAAAAATGGGGGAAAGATTTGTTTAAAATAGGTTTTAGCAAGAGGAAGTTTTAAATGTGTGAAAGCAAAGAAATTCAAAGCTAAGATTGATGATCAAAGCATTCTTAGGTCATCCCTTTGGGCCAAGGTAATGTAAATCATAAGTTATGTCAGATCTATTTTTCCAAGGCCCTCAGTAGATTTAATGCAATTTCTAATCATAACAGCAAGAATTAAAAATGGAATAAAAAATCTTGTCTCTGAATATCCAGCTTCTGTGTGTTTAGTTAAACACTCCTTTAATACTTTTTTTAATTAATTATATTTAAGGACTTGTAGGTGGAATTCCATTCCAGCTAATAATGATCAAGCTGTCAGCTCCCTGGGTAGCAGCTAAAGTGTCTCATTTTCTATTCCTTAGGTCACAGGAGTTTTCTTTGTACAAGTCAAGGAGATTTTGCTTTGTTTGCTTTCTATGTAGAGGTGTATGAATACATAAACAGAGGCTTACCACAGATTAAAAAAGACTGGATAACATTTTACAACATTTGGTAAGCAATTAAGAAACAATTGTTGCACTTGGACCTCCACCTTTTCAATCTAGTACTCTCAAAGCTTTTGCATTAGAACCCTAATTTTTATGATATTACAGTAATTGTTGCACTTTTCATAGCACATACATGCTACTCTACTGTTATTTTAAATGGAAAAAAAAAAAATCTGCTGGTAGATAGCCACGTTTAGAAGTAAATACATTTTCATCAGATAGAGATGATTAGAAAATAACATTTGTAATGAATTTCCAAGGGGTTTAAGGACACGCACGAATTTTATCTCAAAGGCCTCAACTTTATGATGAGCTAAGCACAGGGGGGAACCACAATGGCTGCACATACACCTACTGGAATGCTGCTTGAGTACAAGGGTCTGCCATCATGGGGCTCATTGGAGAATCAGGGCACAGTTTATAAATGTATGCAGTAGAGAGTTGAGGTTTGTCGATTAAAAACTATAGGTCATTCTGCAGGTTGAAAAAGCGACACTAGATACAGCTAGAGATATTATTGCTCACAGGAAGTAATTTTTTCCAACACGAGGGGTTCTAGTTTGCCCTAGAAACCAGTCTGTACCTGCTTATTATTAATCTTTTAAAAATATGTTTTAACTGTGACTGTTGCAGGGTAACTTCTATTTTGCCTGAAAATACTTATTATAAACTCACATTCTTGGCTACTTTTTACTCCCTGCAAAGTCAATATAGCTATGGGTGAATGAGCTAGATCCTATTCTCGCTCAGGTATCAAACAGAATCATTAACTTAATGCCACCTGCAAAATGAAAATTTGTGGCAAAAACAAACATAGTTGGAGAACAAGAGGGAGTCTGTTGGACTGGCAATTAGGGCGTGGGTTTTTTGTTTGTTTTTTACTAGAAAAACTGAGCTTGTTCTACTTTGATATTTGATAATCTGCAATACGTAGGCCTGGAATTAAAAATCAAGGTGGTTTTGGTTTTGTAAGACAACTGAAGTTTTGCCAAAGCCAAACACATCTCTAGCTAAAATAAAATCTCCAGTACTGTATGTTTTATTACACCCTTTAATGATAATTCACTTGAATGTCTATATAGCACTGCCTGGAACATGGAAAGATCCCAAAACATTTTATGTATGTCCACCTATGAATTTCTAAACTCTATAAAAATAATGGTTCTCATTACTGAAATTCAACCACCATGGCAGTGAAGTGTTGCAACTATTTCACGTGAATATTACATCATTGTTCAGGATAAGAAACAAAGCAAGCCTGAAGAAAGGAGGTCAAGTGTAGGTTAGGAGAAAAATCAACCCTTCTGGGCTCCCCAACAAATCCTTACTTCTGTAATCTTCTCCCCTCCTTTTCTGTTTGGTTATATGTTTAAAACCCCACTTTCTCTAACCTGATCTTTCAACTCTACGGAAAATTCCTTCCTGAAAATCCCTCATTGTTTCCTATTAAGTGAGTGAAGCCTAGTACTCTCAGGGCTCAACTATTCCCAAGGAAATTTAGCACAGGTCGCTGCTGAATTTTCTTTGAGGTTGAACCTGGAGCACACCAGAGGAAGAAGAGAGAGACCTGCACAGCCTGGCAGAATTTCTTAAGCTTGTCAAGCTTGCAAACTGAACTTCAAGAAATATTTCACAAAACCTGCAGATTTTTTTCTAATCTTATGACACTAGCTAACATTTGTAAGGGATGACAATATATACCAGTTTTCTGATGTGGCTAGTAACTCCATTCATTTTCAGCAGCATTAGATCTATTATATGAAAATACAAATTAATGGAATTCTTGCTACTCTGTTATTAAAGGCTACATAACATCCTTTCAAAAACAAATCTCCCAGAAACAAGCCAGTCAGTTCACGAATCAATATTTATATGACAAAAGAAATTAGATGGTAAAAATTCTACTTTCCTGATTATTATACTAACTTGTAAGTAAATGGTGGATTCTCTGCAAACTGAGGCTGTAGGACTACTGAAGGAGTGAGTGGGTTGTTGAGGTTCTGTGGTCTGCGAAATGCAGAAGGTCAAACTAGATCATCATGATTGTCTTTTTCTGGTCTTAAAGTCCATGTGTCTTCTCATTAAAACAATAATAACATTTCACCGTGGAAAAATCTCTCTAAATTATCAACATACACTAGAACTTCATTTTATGTTCTGAGCCTGAATTCACAAATATTTGGCTTTTGCTAATGAATCCTCATTTGTAAAAGTTTATTCCATGTGAGCAACACAGGCACCTTGTATATACAGTACTGTGACAAACAAACAAAAAACCAAACTCACCAAACAATATCACTCTCTATATGTATTTCACTAGGGTTTCATTTATGCATATGCCAGCAAGACCACTTGTTCTGATTCAAAGGACTAGCACAAATAGTAATATGTCCTGAGCCTTTTGACACAAAGTGCATGCAGCCACTGCAATGTAAGAGTAAGAAGCATATGGGCATCTTTTGCAAATCAACAATCCAACAAGTAGCCTCGGTCAGACAGAACTGTTGTCAATTTTGAGCCTACATCTGTAAATAAATACTGCTAGGCCTTCGTTCCCCTCACACTGGCCTCTAGAGTGTTTTAGGAGAAGGTAGGTAGTAGATTCCATCAGCTCATTGTACACAAAGCTGAGAATTGGTTGCTTTTACAGACTAGGCTGAAAAAGCTGCCTCAACAAATCTGTTCATGCTTAGGGTCCTGTTGCTGCCAATTGACATCTTTGAAACTTCCCCATTCTTTGCTGTTGCTTTTACTGCCCATTCATAGGAGGTACACTTAAATCCATGCCAAAATGGCAAGCAAAACGACCTCAAAGTCCAAAATACAAACCTGCTGTTACAGAACAATAGTCCCTATTTCTCTCCGGCTCAAGAGTTTTAAAGGGAATCAACCCTTGAAGTGAGAAACAAGATGCCACATTTCAGCAATAGTCTGGAGTACAAGAGACTTATGAAAACACAGCCATAAAAGGAGAATGAGATTTTCCTTGCATGAACAGTAACAAATCTATTTGCTTAAGAAAAAATAAAAAGGAGATCAATATATGTATGGAAGATGTTTAGGGGAGAAGGGAATCTATATGTGCCTGACACTTTGGAGAAATTGTGGAAGTTGTCATGTAAAGACCCCAGCAGGCAGCCCAGGTCAGCATGAGCTGGGGTTATGTGTTGCCTGGAACTAATGTAATCTGTTTTTCATTTAGGAATCGTTGTTTTGCCTTTTGCTTAATGCAGATTTAATTCCACCCCCTTTTCCCATTCTTTGCTCCACTTTCAGTTTGCAGTCCCCTGAAACCCACATCTGACATTGGCCTTCCTGCATGATGAGAAACCCATGCTATTGGAATTAGATGGGACAGCAGCATTCTACCACATTTCCTCTTTGCCTTTTTTAACGTTAGACAAAGAAAAGGCATGAAAATGAGTCAGGTCAACTTTGGTGAAAAAATGAGAAATCAACTTAAGAGACTAAGAAATGTCATGTACATAAACAAAACAAAAATGTCTCAATGTTTTTAGTACAATAAACAAGGCTACACTGTTGTCTCTGTGCCCAGTAATTTAGGTAAGTGGGTACTTAAGGATTAATTAACAGGCATAACATAAAGGAAGGAGAAATAAAGAAGAGGGCAGAAGAATGAACTATGAGAATAGGAAAGACAAAAGTTGATAGTAGGAATAAAAAACTATATAATATGCAAAGGCAGAAGCACAGTGATGAGAGAGCAGAGTTTTCAGGTAAGGCTTTTGCGCTAGAATGCGGCATAATATTGTTTTTTTGAAAGAGCAACACTTTATATCATAAGTGCTGTAGCTATCTCTTCTATGCATTCACTTAAAACCTTTCCTGCTATGCCAATATGTTGTTGTAAATTCCACTTAAGGGCTGTATCTCTGTAGAATTTTTTCAGGAAATACACTCATTGAGCCATAACTTGTTACACACACACACAGCCCTTGCAGAAAAAATTGTACACAAGAGACCAAATTCAACCCTGACATAAGCAACTCCAGCGCCCATTGATTGCAGTGGAAGTTGGGCTTGTGTATGCTGAGGCAGCCTTTTCTGCTCGTTCTCCAAAGCACCATGTAATAGGCTTTTTTTCCCTTCACTCTGCCTGGGATTTGAGATCCTTTTCAGGCTCATGTGTGACTTGCATGCTCCTGGACATAAAATAGAGAACCAGTTAAATACTTTGCCTTCTTTGAACTCTTCTTTTGTCGTGTCGGTAAGGAAATAAGTCGGGCCTACAAAGGCTAAAATGTAGATTTGTAAAATGATTATTTTCTATATAGGCTTTGTTTAGAATGGGTTTATATAGTTGCAAGAAGGTTTCTTGTTTTAATAGGTTCAAAATGTCTCTAGAAGCTCTAGGATAGTGTTTCTTAACCAGTGGTACGAGTACCCTCAGGGGTACTCGAGAGAAGTCTGGGGGGGGGGCGTCAACACAACTGAAATTTGGAGAAAACTGAATTTTTGTTGTAAGTTTTACAGCACTTTATTATTTTTGTACTTTTTTACACTCAAAAATTTCATTGCCCGCCTGGCTACGATTAAGTTGTTTTAACAAATGTGTTGCAATGATAGAAAAAAAAATTGTCTCTCTGAAAACTGTAGGTACTGGGGGTACTTTTTTTTTTTTTTTTTTAAAGGGGGTACTTATAATTTTTTTTAAAGGGATACTTTATAAAAAAAAAAAAAGGTTGAGAAACACTGCTCTAGGATAGTGGATCCCAACCTTTTATATACCATAGACCAGCAAACTCATTCACAAACTTCTGGCGGACCGGTAGCATTTTATTTGCATATCTGCATATTCATTATGAAAATAAACAAATAAAATGCTGCACCGCCACGAACAACTGGCTTTAGCTACAGCAGCCACCCACCACATGACGTCTACGGACCTGAAAGTCTCTGGAAATCTATTGAGCCTGACAACTTAGTAGTTTTCAAACTAGCTGCTAAGAGCTTGCACAAATATCAGAACAGTTCCAAGTAACCTGCCAAAATAGGTTTATTATACTTAAATAATATAGGATTTTTACTGTGTAAAGCAATAAGGTTCTTATTGTTTAATGCAGTGGTTTGGTTCTCAAAGTGTGGTCCACAGACCACTAGTGTTCTGCGACCATCCTGCAGATAGGCTGCGGGCTTGTGGCTCGTTTTCTGGTCTCCCCCCTCCCCGCGCAGCAGGGAGTCTGTGCTGATGCTCCAGTCCCATCCTTCCCCCACCCCCAGAGGCTGGAGTGCAAGCACCGGCTTCCCATTGTGGGGAGGAAGCGCTGAGCCTCTTGGGCCAAATCCGGCTGCGGGGGAGGAAGCAGCTTCACATACTGTCACTACCTCTCCCCTTGGCTGGGGGAATGGCAGCACAGGAAACTGCTCTCCTAGGCTATGTCTACACTCGCGGCTTCTTGCGCGAGTAATATGCAAATGAGGCTAAGCGTGGAATATCGCCAAGCCTCATTTGCATACCTAATGAGCCACCATTTTTTTCAGAAGAGGCTCTTGCGCAAGAAGAGCGTCTACACTGCCCCTTCTTGTGCAAGAAAAACCTCTTGCGCGATGCCGTTACACCTATTACTTTTCAGGAAGAAGCGGCATTGCGCAAGAGGTTTCACTGCGCAAGAAGGGCAGTGTAGATGCTCCTTCTTGCAAGAGCCTCTTCTGAAAAAATGGTGGCTCGATTAAATATGCAAATGAGGCTTGGCGATATTCCATGCTTAGCCTCATTTGCATATTACTCGCTCAAGAAGCCGTGAGTGTAGACATAGCCCTAGAGGCTTTCCCCCCTGCTCCCATTGGCTGGAATTCCGGCCAATAGGAGCAGCAGGGGACAGTGCCTAGGAAAAGCCAGGGCTACGGATTCAGTTAAGTGCCCCCCATCCCTTGCTGCTGATACCCCCCTATCCACACCCTGCTCCTTCACCCTCCCTCCCATCCAGACTTTACCACCCCCTCCTGCACCCTTTTTGTCATCATAGGCATTTGGCTGGTGGACTACAGAAAGGTTTGCGTTGAGCAGGGTGGGCTGCGGGCCAAAATGTTTGAGAACCACTGGTTTAATAAGTAAACATCATTAGGTTTTTGCCTTTTCTTTGACATAATGGAAAATGGCTCAGTGACAAAGATGCACTTGGCGGTTTCCCAACAGCTCAAGGAATCATTTTTTGTAAAACTTAACTTGTTCTCTAGGAATACTAGGAGTTCATTCACTTTTGGAAAATAATAGTTTTAATAAAAGCACTGATTAGCACTTTTCAAATCATAAACTTCATAAAAACCATGGATAGTGGTTTTATTTCCCTTGCACGGGATTTACAAAGATGTTAATCATGGTCAGTACATGTGTGCACAGCTGATACAAGATCTGCCCCTAAGCCTTGTCACAGTTACACAGCTTTGGGAAATGGTCTTAAACCTTTGCAGGAAACATTACATGGGACTACATGATAAACTGGTATTGATTTTCACATATCACCCTTGTCAAAAGGATTTATTGATGAGTCAATGCATGTAGTAATAGGATCATAGCAGGATAGCTTTAAAGGATTTATGGGGAATATACAGGCTTTAATACAGTCTGTGGTAAATAACAAACAAGTACCGTGTATATTGATTCTTGTCATGTGGTCAATGGAATCTTTGGCCCACTAATTGTCAGTATTGACAAACAGTTCATGATCTAAATGAGCAGCTCAAAATCACTTCCAAATGGAATTGTTCCAAACAGAGTTTTCTCAGTGCTTCTCCTCAGGGCCCAGTCCTATACTCAATTAAGTGGAAGGAAAAACGTTGATTTCAATGACTAGGGCCTTAATGTTTGTAACCATGCCTGACAGTCAAAGAGGATTCTGTGTACATTCTTGGCAGTGAAAAGACATGTTACTACAATCATTTTATTCTGTCTCACCCTAAAAATATTCACACAATAGTTAACTAAACAATAATTTTGGCCTAAATCATTCAACCTGGGAACCTACAGAAAGGCAATTAAATCCACATTTAGGCACATAACTAAACAGCCTGATTTTCAGACTGACCAACCTTTACTTCCACTGAAGTTAATGATGTTACACCTGAATAAATAAAATCAGAATTGGAACCAGTATCTGCGCAGAGCTTCAAGATGAAAGAGTTTGAGAGAAAACGTTAGCCATTAGCATGATCATGTTTGTTTTGGGATGTTCCTATTTATGCCAGATAATAATCTGGCCTAGTATTTACAATTGTATACGTTGTAAACAGTCAGTAAAGGAAATAAGGGCTGTATTTGCTCAAACTCTTTCCTGATTATATTCCATCACACCAGGAATGAATTTGGCACATCATGTTGTTTATCTTTAGAAAATCACTCTAATGTATTGTAGGGTTAATGCATATATTTAACAGAGCTCCAAAAATGCAAAGTGCTATATAAATACCAAGCATTATTAACTCACCCCATTGTGCCTAGGCATTACAGACTATTTTATTTGTAGGATACATAATGGCTGTCCAGAGCTCAAGGCCTCACAAACAAATATCAAATGTACAACCACCCTGATCCAAACAAGAAAATGGGGTGGGGTGGGGGAGGGGGAGGAATCCAACAGTTCTCTAAAGTCTTCAGTGAACCTTTTGCTCCTTCAGAAACCTGAAAAAGAGAGATGTCAGCCTGCATTACAATTTTGCAGATTTGGATTAATTTGGACCAGTAGTGGAAGAGTGAATTCAAATCTGTAAGTCTCTATTAACAAAGAGACTGCCAACTGCCCCCTCAGTTTTGAATACAAGGAAGCTCTAATTTAATGTGCTGTTTTAGATAATTCACTGTTCAAAGGTCCCTGTAACACCATGGCGGGGCAGGAAGTGTTCTGGGTGAAATTTCAGCCTAATACATGATTTTTTTATTTTTTTGTGACCATGGATGGATATTAGCATGAATTTAATATTACTTCACATTTTTATTTGGTGTTCAATTTCAATGGTGTTTTTCTACCAGAGTTCCAAAACCAAAATTTCTCCAAGAAATGCTTCTGAATAGATTCAGTCAGCTAACAATCCCTTCATTAGAAAGCCACTGCTGGCTGTTCTATAAAATGATTTTGAAAAAGTTTTTTCATAGTTAAAAAAAATTTCCTTCTCAGTTCATAGACTGGAGGCTGTCGGGTGTTCACACACACAAGAGCTGCATGGTGTCATGTAAATACTTCCAAAGTACAGCAGAATACTTTGAAATGTCAATAATTTATGAGTTAGCCAAAAATCATTTTAAAAAATATTTAGGGTCACTGGCTAAATGAAAACTATGGCAACCTTACATCTTTGATTACTTAACTCTTTGTGGTGATGTGGACCAATAACATAGAGCAGGCTCCAGATTAGAACATCCCACATGGTCAAAGGACAGGTGGGTAGCAGGGATAAACTAAAATCTTGCTTGTTGCAGACTTTTGGCTTAAGTTTGATCTAAATGCTGGGAGTAAATTTTAGCCTTGTTGAAGCAAAGAACTGGTGTCATTTTCTTCCTAGAAGTAGCTGATTCAGAGCCATCTAGGCAGCTTTTTCTCTTCTCTTCTTCACAGACATTTCTAACATTGGGCACATTTCAGTGTGGCTTATAGGAGCTTCTCTTCCTTCTGGTCATTCTCTGAGGCACAAACTGCTTCTTTTTGTCTCTTGTTCATGGTCAGTTCATTTCAACACTCTCTCATGATCTTGCCCTCCACCCCTCCCCCAGATTCACTCTCCTCCTCAGTGAAGGTGGACCACTGCAATCAATGGGAGTATTGTCCCTGACTACAAAAGGAGAAGAATCAGGCAGTAACAGAGAAATGAGTGCTGGAAAATGACATATATAAGACCAGCTTATGGAGCTTAGTTTACCATGTATTGCTCTAGTTTTACATCAACATAAGTACAACAATTTCATTTGGAGTAGCACTGGCATAAAATAGCAGAGACTCACGTCTTTAAATCCCTAATTCTGGAAAGTACTTAAGTACATACCTAACGTAACTGCTGTTCAAGAAAGCACATGTGTTTAAGCATGTTCTTAAGTCCCATTGACTTTAATGGGACTTAGGCATATACTTAAAGCATCTTTCCTGAATGGGGTGATTTCCTAAATCAAGACCTTTGTAGAGAGGCGATTTGCTTCACTTCTCCTCTTTGCAATTTATATTTTAAAATTATAATTCTGCCACTCTCAGGTTACCTGTCTTAGACTATATGAATATAAATATAATCCTATAGCCTCACTATCTTATACCTCTGAATATAATATAAACATGAGAACATTTGGAGTAAGTCTTTAGCGTTCCCAGAAGGTATCCATACACATTTACATTTTAAAAACAAGTTATTTGTTTAATAAAAAGACCAAGTAATTCATTCCTGAACAGACTGAATTGATAAAATATATTTTTTAGGAGTGAGTGACAAAGTCTTTTTAATTGTAATTAATTACAATTACACTGCACTGAGACTACTTAATCCTAATGCAGTATTTTATTTATACAGTACTGTCATCAAGATACAGTAAATGCAGTTCTAATTTCAAAATGTGTGATGAAGACAATAGGAACTTATTAATAAAATACACTGTGAAGGTTAATATAGCTAATAAGTTCTGTTTTGTGAGGTTAGGAGGTTGACTAATTATTGGTATTGTTTATTACAACCTCCTGCTGCAATTAATGATAAATTATAATATGTATGGCTTTATTATGTACCACTCAACTCAATATTTACCCTCCAATTTAACTTCCACTGAATACCATTTTCAGCAGCACTGTATTCGGCCTAATGCTACAATTAAGGCCTTCTGTATACCCGTTGTATGTAGCACTGTATGTCCCATGGGGGGGTGGGGAAACAGGGAAGAGACTGGATCCAATAGTGAAAAGGTAGCACAGACTGCTAGCACAGAGATTAAATGAACCAACCTACTCTCCTCTTAGCCGTTCAGTGCCTAAATATTCTAAAGACAGTGTGAAATAGAACTTCTTGCAATTTAAATGTGCTACAGGAGTGTGGGTGGCAACATTTGTAATCAAGAGAGAATATTGGCTTGTGAGTGGTTCAAGCCTCTGTTTGCTGAATTACTATTATTCATACAATGCCACCGATGTGCATGGTATTTTACAAAAATATAGGATGACTGGTGTCAGCCCCAAAGAATGAACAGTAAAAATCAGGCTTCAGTTTGTTTTTTGTTTATTTGGTTGGCTGGTTTTTTTGAGGACTTATTAGTTTCTTTGGGCAGGTATTTTTAACCATTTTTCAGTTTTATGTAGACGTCCAAAAGAAGGGGAAGGAGGAGGACACAGAACTTGCTCTTTGTATGCACAGTACTGAGTAATATATATTACTAGCAGATTTACCCACCATTGCTCCGGTCCTTAACATAATTAAGGAATTTTTTTGGAAAATAAAAGGAAAATGTAGATACTTTATTTAAATGATTGTATTTTTCAAAAGAACTTATTTTTAAGAAGTTAATTTTTATTTTAGATTTCTTATAAAAAGGATTGTTTAAATTGTTTAATTTTTTTAGTATTTTTAAAAAATGGGAATTCCATTAAGTGTATTTTTTTCTTCGTCCCTATAAACTCCTAGCATTTGCTATGTTTTAACAAAAAAGGGCTATAGTCAAATTGGTTTCCAATAACATTTTCTTCTAGTTTACCAACCTTAAGCCTTGATTTAGCTGTGCCAAAACAGAGGTCTATTCCAAATGTTTCAATTTTATCTCTTTTCTCTATGGCTTATTGAGAAGCAGTCCTATTCCAGGTTCATCCTCTTTTTGTGGCTCATCTTGGTTCAGTCTCTTTCAATATTCACTTAGTTATGTTAATTCTGAGGACTGTACTTACTTTTGGGATTCTGTCTCTTTTCTGTTTGGTTTTATGAGATGCAATCCCATTCAAGGCACATCCCATTTTCCTGGCACAACCAAACCCTTACCTTGCTTTAAGTTATGATAAGAGAAAGCTGTATAAGGAATTTGGTGGTCCTAGCTCTTACTGTTTAGGAGGCATTCTTGAACAAACTGTCTAAAATAGTAATAAATGTAATTACTCACTACAGTAATATATCCTCAATGAGCAGTCTCTTTGTAATGCTCCCTAGTGCCCTTTAGCATAGTGCTATTTCAAGCAACACTATGTCAAAGCACTAGGGAACCTTTGGTTTGCACCAGCAGGATCTGAGCAGACTAACACATGAGCACACTTTACAAATCACACCCCACAGTCCACATTAATGCTTCATATAGATAATCCCAAAGATACAAGTAACCATTTCTGGTGTTTTACCAGCATTCACTAGATAAATACCAATTTTCTTCTTTCTTTAAATCAGGGGGTGCTTTGTTGATATTTATGTTAAAACCAAAAATCAGAAGTCCTAAGTATAAATAATAAGAAAACAGACAAAGGAATTAATAATGGCACAGGAGGAAATGCAAGAGTATCATAAATAAAGATTAGTTTGTCGGGCTATTTAAGTATCTTGTTAGTTCTGATTCTACCCTCTTTCCCTATTTATTGTACCATATCTACTACTTTTTCTTCATTTCATTCCAATCTGAAATGTGGGACACAATGGAATAAAAGGGGGGGGGGGGCGCTAAGAAGTGGATGTTACAAGCCCCCATGCTTTATGAAAATTGGCATATATTAATATGCATAACTCGAAGGTGCTTTAAACAAAATGCATCATGTAACATATAATCTTTAAAGTTATGATCTGCTGAATTATGTATATTCTATTTCTGTGCATGTAGCATTCTTATATGCAAAGTTAGAAATATGAAGTGTGAATCCATTTATAAATATAGAATTTGTAGCGAGAGCCATTAGTAGTACTTAAGAGCTTAATGGCCCAGTGCTCAAATACTCTGTGAATGGTTCTGGTTTTCCTGAAAGCCCAAACTGTGTTTGGTCTTACAAAGACATGTGGCCAGGGCACCTGATGCTGGAACCCATTTTGGAATTTGTACTTTTCCACTCGAGGTGATAAAAGTTTGAACTGAACACAAAGAATCACAGCCTTGGGCAAAAGGGATATAATGGTGGGAAATCAAACAACAGGGGGAGTGGCCAGATACTAGGAGATTCTGACTTATTGCCCAAGATGCCTGCTGGAAATATCTGAGACTAAACAGGGGGAAGGAGTGGGCTCAAGCTAGGAAGCTGCCTAGCTTGTAAAAAGAGATGATTAGAACGACGGTTAGGGCAAGAATTTGCATGTAACAAGTTTCTTAATGTATTAGAATTAGCTGCTGTATTTTGTTTATTTTGGCTTAATAATTTACTTTCATCGGTCTATTTTCATTTGCAATCACTTAAATCCTACTTATCAACCAGGTGTAAATAATCGTTACATGGGGCGGAGAGGGGGGAGGAGCAACCACTATCCATCTCTCTCTTTCATTGATAGAAGGGGCTGACCTTATGAGCTTTCTCTGTGTAGAACTTGTACAGAGAGTAACAGATTTATCTGGAGCTTTGGTCTCTTTGGGTCTGTGCTCTTGGGTGCTGTCTATGGCCTTATAGCTGCATCCTCCCAAAGCTGCTCTGATTCAGGGTCTGTGTTGTTTTGTAACTCTGAGCCTAGGCTGCAGAACAGGGTGAGGGGTGCCCCAGAAGACAGGCAGGCTCAGTGGCATGACTAGCACACCAGTGACAGCCCGAAGGGGATCCCTGTGATTGAACCCAACACAGTGGAGATTAGTTGTACTGAATCTAAGTGAATTTTGAGAATGGACTCACTTAGGATGAGAGAATGCCTGGCACACAGGAAAGCAACAGGATTTGAAAGAGCTCAGCATCCCACAAATATGAACTTTGGATTCTCTCTGGTTCTCCTCCCCTAAATGCAAAGCATTTTGTGGATTCCTCACAAACAAATTCAAATTTGTTACAATTTGAACACTGTAATTTTTTGGACAGAGGGTACTGGAATGAGGATATTTCAGTTCAGTTCATCACAGTAATTTTAAGTAAAGTAGATACTGTATTAGGATGGGACATCACCCAGTCTCTCCAGAGAAGAGCTACTGATGCTCAGTTCTCCGACATGTTACTTTTTAAATAACTGTCAGCACTGGCACAGCTGACCTCCAGTGTCTCCAGTGTCTAATTATCACTGGCCATTTGAGTGAAAGACAAGGTATCAGAGAAAAATCTCTTTCTTTTAGATTTCTTCTGGGCGTTTAATCATAACACAGTTCCTTGTTACAAGCAAAAACATGGGTTTTAACTGTATAAAAGTAGTATACAGAATTCAAGGTGAGATTGCTTTCATTCATTTTAAGAAGCCAAAAGGCTTTCATGGTTACAATACAGTATCTCTTTTTTGAAAGACTGTTTGAGTCTTTCTGCACTACATAGGGTCAAAGAATAAAAGCAGGACCAAAGAGGAATCAGAGGAATCTGTAGTCACTTTCAAAGTGATTACAATTTGCAGGGTAGATGGGATCCTAACCACAACCAAGCCTTTAAGCCCAGTCACTAAATATATTTCATTTACTCTATAAATTGGACCTGAGTTATAACCAACCACCTGTATTTGTACTGCTGACGGGTTCTTACATTTTTCTATATGATGAAAGGTGCTTCGAGGAGGCTTTGATGCAACTTCACCTCAGTTTCTTTAGCCAGGCTCTTAGAAAATATTACTTTGACAGCTTTTGTGAAGGCTAAAAAGGAAACTCCTAAACAGAATTTTGATCTGTACCACTGCTATATTTATTCCAAAATCTAGAGTCATCACCTTACCCAGGTCTCTGCTTGACCAAAGGCATCTATAGTTTTACTGAGCAGAAGGGGGTTCTCTTCTCCCCATAAATCTGCATTCGGAGGTTCTCTCTCCATTCTCTCTCTAATTGTATTTTCATTTGGGAAAGGAGGAAACAAAAGAAAGATTTTCACATTCTCACATAGTTCTCTATTGGGGATTCATGTAATCTTTCAGGTTGATTTGACCACAGTTCTTACAATTTTGTAAATACAGGTTGAACCTTTCTAGTCCGGCACAATCTGGTCCAGCAATATCTGTGGTCTGGAATGATTTTAGTTAGCCAGATGTTCACTTATCATGGGTGTGGGCAAGTCTTCCGTGGTCTCAAAGTTTGTTTACAGCCACCAGTCCTGGCTCTCAGTATTCTGTGCTGTTATGTAGCTCTAATTTACCCCTATATGTCTTCTAAGAGTCCAGTAAGCAGTGGAAGTGTTGGTAATGCTGCTAGACAATATTGACCTTATGTAATCAGGAATATTCTCTGGTTCAGCACCGGTCAGCTCCTGGGGGTGCCAGATTAGATAATTGTGGTTCAACCTGTGGTTTTTAACTATGAAATAAGTAAATAAATACCTGTCTTTCTAACTTACATTGATCTAGCATTTGTGTGTGAAGAATTTTAGCTCAATGTTAGTGACATACATCAGCCTGATTTTCTGGACGCTTTGGGTGAGAATTTCACCCCCTCTCTTGCTGCTTTATGCAACATAAAAGAGCAATGGCAGTGTAAAAGAGCCTTAAACACCACAGGCCTGGCTATGAGAGAATTCCTCCAGTATAGGCACTGTAGTAGATGGCTGTAAAGCTTCCTTCTGCAGATGCCTTCATAAACCCTGGTGTAAGGAGAACCACACAGTCAGGTTCTGAGAGAGGCAGAGTGTCCAGCCAGCACTGTAGTTTGTAGGGCAGCCCAGGGAGACTGCTGTAATTTAGGCTCACAGATTGTTTAATTTATGCTGGAGATTACAGAGCAGTTCAGTATCAAGTGACTTAAAACCACCATAGCCCCTTCCTCCATTTGAGCAAGGAGTTCTGGGGTTTGTCTCTTAGTGGCCCAGTGGCCATTAGCCTAGACTGTTTAAAAAAAGTTGGAAGTAAGGTACATATCAAACTCTTTCTGCTTCAAAAAATAACCTTCAAAGTGTAAATAACTTACTTCAGTGAGACAATACACATGCTTAAATGCTCGTCTGTACTGCAGGCAGAATGTTCAGCACCTTGCAAGACCAGCCTCAGCCTCTCTATCTCTTATCTGTAAAATAGCAATAATGCTTCCTTTTTCACCACCTCTGTAGGTCTTGTCTGTTTAAATCACAACCTTTTGGGTGCAGAAAGTGTCTTTCATTGCAGCTTTGTACAGGACCTAACACAATGAGGCCCTGATTTCAGGTGGACAGCTAGACAAGACCGAAATAAATTTAATTATTATTAGAAAATTCAACAGAACTGATGTAAAATTCTCCAGCAGATGGGAGCCTGGAACTCTCAAGGGGCCCAATTTATTCAAAAGCCAGTTTGCTGTAAACACTTATAAATATTGGCAAATACGTGCAGTCTTTAGCACAAGTAAATGCATTCCATCAACTTGCATCTGTGGCAGTTGGTGGGAGCCCAAAGATAACTCATTTTTCTGCAGTATTCCCCTCACAGGTGCTTTTTAAAACAATATTAATCTGTCAGCTGATGTGCTGTGGGGCAAAAAGGTTCAAAGGGAACCACAGAGAATCATCTGGCTGACTCTTTTAAAATCCTAATGCTGGCCCTGGCAGGAAGGAGAAAGTGTGTCTTCCTCTGGATCTGAAAAGCACCTATCCCATTCTGAGTGAAGTGATGGGGTCTAAATTAGAGATTTTAGAGTAATTCTTGTAATTCGTGTAATTCTTGAAAACAGCTGCTCAATGTGCAAGGCAGTCAAAGAGTTAAAAGAATATTAGGAACCATTAGGAAAGGAATAGATAATAAAACAGAAAATATCATAATGCCACCATTTAAATCCATTTTATGCCCATACCTTGAATACTGAATACAGTTCTGATCACCGCATCTCAAGAAAAATATTAGAATTGGGAAAAGGTACCGTGAAGGACAACAGAAATGATCAAGGGTATAGATCAGCTTCGATATGACAAAAGATTAAAGATGGTGACTTTTCAGCTTGGAAAAGAGATAAGTAGTGCGATGGGCTGCTCGCTAGGACACAGCACCAGCGGGCAGGGGTTCTGGGAGCCAGGGCTGGTCTTGGCTGCTGCTGCTCATGGCGACTCTGGAGCCAGGCTCCAGGCCGGATCCATGAGTCCCAGCGGGAGCTGCTGATGTGCCCCTGGAGCCCAGGCTGCAGCCAGGAGGGGGAATCTCCAGCAGGGCCAGTCCCACTGCTCTCCAGGAGCCTCTCGCAGGGCAACACCCACAGCCTGGCCAGCCCCTGGCCCGGCCCAGCCCCTGCTCCAGGGCAAGTAGTGCTTGGGGGGAAGGTAAGAGAGACCCCTCCTCCCCCCAGGAATGATGCCCCCAGTGCCCCAGGGCTATAGGAGGAGGGTTTGGTCCCGGGCTACTCCCAGTGGAACTGGCTGTGATGCCACCAGCTCCCAATGTGTGTGGAACAGGGGGAGCCAGGCCTAGGTGGGTCGGGAAGGGGCTGAAGAGGAGTGGGGGCAGATAAGAGGGTGAGGGAGAACAGGGATGTATGAGGCGGTAGGTAGGAGGGGGATTCAGGAGGTTTGTTGGGGGGATTTGGGGAGACTTATGGGCGGATGGGAGCAGGGGTGCAATGGAGGGAAACTCGGAGGTGGGTCACAGGGAGGGTCAGGGGGAATGCGGAGAGGAGAGGCTGGGGGAAGACTGTGGGAGCAAGAGCAGCCAGTCTGGGAAAGGGAGACACAGAGAGCAGGGGTTGTACATGAGACGGGTGGGGGAGATACAATAGCAGCTCCCCCACCCCATGGGGCAGGAGTGGGGGAGGGCAGAGGTGCCTGGTGGTAGCACTTGGGGGCACCAGCTCCTACGCCCCTGACAAAATTTCAGTTGCTATATAGAGTACTGCATATGCCCCCTGCCCCTGTGAGTGCCCCTCTCTGCACGCTCCCTTTGCAGATTTAACCCACAAACCTAGTGTGGTTCACTATCCCTGGGGCACGTCTACACTTGCTCCCTCGTTTGAACTAGGGATGCAAATGTAGGCGACCGAAATTGCTAATGAAGCGGGGATTTAAATAAAGGTCTACACTACACTCAGGCCAGCTCCAACTATGAGAATTGCGTAGCTGGAGTCAATGTACCTTACATCAAATTTCTCCGGCATCCCTATTGAAGGAGGTTGATGGGAGAAACTCTCCCGTCGACTTCCCTTATTCCTTGTGACACCATGGAGTACCAGGGTTGACGGGGATGCCATCAGAGTTTGATTTAGCCAGTCATTACCAGTATTCCCTTTAAGCTACTGGCAGCACAGCTTCACAGCTGATTAATCAGCCCCGCCCAGTCAGTCAGCTCCATGCACAGAGCCCTGAGCCTCTGACTGGGCAGGGCTGATTAATCTCCTGTGAAGCTGTGCTGCTGCGCAGCTTAGAGGGAACACTGGTCCTTACTAGACACCCTAAATCGAATCCCAGGATATTGATCTCCAGGGCATTAATCTTTCCATAAGTATAGACAAGGCCTCTGTAACTGCCCTGTTCTGTACATTCCCTCTGAAGCACCTGGTATTGGCCACTGATGGAAGACAGTATACGGTGCTACATGAACCATTGGTTTGACCAGTAAGGCCATTCCTATATTCTTTTCTTAAAGTAGACAGGTGTTTGGCTTACTATCTGCTTTTCTGATTCACTATCTCTAATAATAGAATCATAGAGCTGGAAGAGGCCTCAGGAGGTCATCAAGGCAGGACCAATCCCAACTAAATCAACCCAGCCAGGGCTTTGTCAAGCCGAGATTTAAAAACCTCTAGGGATGGAGATTCCACCACCTCCCTAGGTAACCCATTCCAGTACCTCATCACCCTCCTAGTGAAATAGTTTTTCCTAATATCCAAGCTAGACCTCCCCCACCGTAACTTGAGACCATTGCTCCTTGTTCTGCCATCCGTCACTACTATGAACAGCCTTTCTTCATCCTCTTTGGAAGTTGAAGGCTGCTATTAAATCCCCCCCTCACACTTCTCTTCTGCAGACTAAACAAACCCAGATCCCTCAGCCTCTCCTCATAGGTTATGTGCTCCAGCCCCCTAATCATTTTGGTTGCCTTCCGCTGGACCCTCTCCAATGTGTCCACATCCTTTCTATAGTGGGGGGGCCCAGAACACAATACTTCAGATGTGGCCTCACCAGAGCTGAATAAAGGGGAATAATCACTTCTGTAGATCTGCTGGCAATGCTCCTCCTAAGGCAACCTAATATGCCATTCGCCTTCTTGGCAACAAGGGCACACTGTTGACTCATATCCAACTTCTCATCCACTGTAATCTCCGGGCCCTTTTCTGCAGAACTGCTACTTAGCCAGTCAGTACCCAGCCTGTAACAATGCTTGGGATTCTTCGGTCCCACGTGCAGGACTCTACACTTGTCCTTGTTGAACCTCATCATATTTCATTTGGCCCAATCCTCTAATCTGTCTAGGTCACTCTGGACCCTATTCCTGCCCTCCAACATATCCACCTCTCCCCCTAGCTTAGTGTCATCTGCAAACTTGCAGAGAGTGCAATCCATCCGCTCATCCAGGTCATTAATAAAGATGTTGAACAAAACCGGCCTTAGAACTGATCCTTGGGGCACTCTGCTAGAAGCCGACTGCCAACGTGACATCGAGCCGCTGATCCCTATCCATTGGGCCCGACAGTCTAGCCAGCTTTCTATTCATCTTACAGTCTGTTTATCCAATCCATACTTCCTTAACTTGATAATATCAACATCATCGCTATAAGATTCATAAACTACACATTTCAGCAGTTTGACTCAACTTATCTTGACTGGGGAGAGCATTAAAAAGATATCAAACACTTATTTTGCTACCTGTGACATTTTAGTTTAAATTGTCTCAAAAAAACAGTAAAGTTGGCCACCACCAAAGCACAATATGGTTACCAAGTGGTATGTGGGTGTTTCAAATCGTAAGCCATTTACAAAGTGTAAGGGCCATTGTGTTTTATGATGCAAAATTAGTATATGAAAAAGTTACAAAACTTAGAAATGAATGTTAATAGAGAGACTGGAAATAAAATCAAACAGCAACTTTAATTCTGTCACCCTGCAAAATTAAGACAGAATTGTAGAAAGAGGACTATTAGCACTGCCTGTATGTATTAATTATAAAGCATTCCTATAAATTCTATTCAGTGACTATATGTAGCAAAAGGGCAGCCAACAGGTTGTGATTTACAAAGAGTCATGATTTACAAAGGAGGCTAAGAAATTTACGTACTTGAATTCCACTGAAATTCAAAGGGAGCTGGGCATTTAACTCTCATTTATGCCTTTGAAAAATGTTCCCCCATCCCCATCTCCAACACAAATATGTAGCAGTGAGATTTACATTGGGTAAAAGGAAAAAGGCTTTGGATAAATAAATGGAATAATGTGGTAGAATAATGTGTAATTAGAACCTGACTGTTAAAGGAAGTGTGACAGTGTTGCTTCTCTAGAGAATATACAATGCAGGAAAGTCATCTTTTGTGCATACATACACTAGGATGCTAATTTGCAGTAGAACTCCACACAAAATCTTCTGTATCTGTGTATATATGAATATTAATACACAATGCAGATTGTGGAGGGTCACTAAACATTCCCTGTCCGCTGTTTAGTGTCAGCCAGTAGGCTTTGATTCACTGCTCTTGAGTTCCCTCTCTGTAGTTTGCAGGGTTACACCCTTAAGCCCTTTGCAGCTCAGCTCTTCTTTTCTGATAAAATATCTCCCACAAACCCAAAGCTCTATATCTCCTGCACAAACACACAGGGCTTCAGCCACTCCTTCCTTCCAGCACGACTGAGATCTTAAGCCTTCCTGATCCCAACAGCTAGTCCTTATCTGTGTTTATGCACATTCGCCAATATACAAGTGCTATGGTTATATCATCAGCATCATTAATGGGATAACTAGCCAGAAGAGTGACAAAATGTTATTTACATATGTGTATGTAGCTCTTGCTGTGCACAGCAATGTAATTTGACAGGGACTTGCTAAAGCATTAACTATGATTTGGAAAGAAGCCTGTTGATTACAGGTACTGTATCTGCTGTATAAGTCTACAGCATCTAACCTGCTGCAATATGATCCCTGATGTTTGTGTCCTGTTTTCCAGCTGAGATGAAGAGGGAACTCATGCTTCTAAAGTACAGTCTTGCCTAATTATGCTGTCTGATCACTTAAAAGTAGTCTTTGCACAGACTAACTGTGCTAACTGTACAAAAGCGAGCTGGTTGATAAAGGGCATGTGTACAGGCCTGATTCCTTTTCAATGAATACAAACCCTTTACATCTGTTTTGAAATGCAGCATGAATCACTGTGGTATAATGTAACATAACCCACTGCAACCCATGGTACAAGCTGTTTGCAACCCACAGATGTGATTTAACCTGCCAAGGTGGAGAGCTGCTGAAATGGAAAGGCAGCACAACATGAAAGAGGAAGCAAGGAGAGAGGGAGGCAATAGACCCTCTCCTGGGGAAGATGGGACTGCTGGAACAGGATGGGCACGCTGCTCTGGCAAGAAAAGATATGGGCGCTTGCTTGAGTGGAAGGTGAGAGTTACTTCAGTGGGGGACAGTGAAGATCGCATCACAGGGAAAGAGAGTGTAGTAGCAGCAGGGCAGAGGTGAAAGTAGAGAGGAAGGCAGGCACAGCAGGCAGCTAGGGTACAGTATGCAGTGCAGGGCATGCAGACTGGTACCAGTTTTATTTATTTCATATGAAGTAAAAAGTCAATAACTTTTCAATCGCAGGCCTATAATCCCACTGAAAGGCAGGATAGTGATTAGAACCCCCTAAATGGAATTGTAGCCCATATCATTTATATTTGATTATCTGTGTAATGCTCATTCTCATACATCTACATAATACATAAATATTGTGAATGAATTCTTCTAATACTCTGACTGAGATCTATGGCATCTTCCCAATGGTTCCCCCCAAAGGAAAAACCCTGTTATACACCAATCCGGTAAAGGTGATTTGACATGAGCAGCAAAATAAATAGGAGTCACCACAATTTTATATTTCCAGAGGGAGTTTTTGGAGGCAGTTAAGGAACACTGCTAATCTTAGTTTGGCTATTTAGGAATGTTTAGAATAAAAAAGCAAATGACATACCTACCCTATTAAAACGCAAGAGGGCTTGAATGCCAGCTCAACACTTCAACAGAATTGTAAATATAAAGGGCCCTACTATGGGAATATGAATATTCACTAGCAACAGAGGGAGGTGAATTGTTATGCAAGTGGCAATACCTGCCTCATACACTAAAATGCTTCTTGCTTCACTCTAGTGCACAATGCTTTTGTTTGTAAATTTTCATATATATGGGTATGCCAGGTTTCTTCAGAATTTTTATGAAGCCAAACATAAACCTTGACCCTAATGGTTAGGAAAAAAAACCTTCATTCTATGTTATTGTAATAAATTAAGTTAATCACAAAGTTAACAAATGACTAAGAAAATGTGCGGTTTTCTATATTCTGAGACAGTTTTCCCTCAGAAAAGTTACCTGAGTTAAATACAAATGGAAAAACTTATGAGGTGTAAAGACTGACATTTGAACTAAAACTGCTGTAATTCTAGATTGATTAAATACTGTACTAAGCTTGACTGATTTAAAGGCTCAATCGTAACAGCTGTTTAGGTGTATCGTAGTATAGAAAGGTCAGTGTACCGCTTCAGACATGCTCTGAAACATCTATTACAATAGCTCCACAGAAAACACACATTTACTGTTTTGATTTTTAACATTTATATTCTGCCTTATGGGATGGGAAGAATTTCATTAAGATACAGATCTGAACCCAGAAAAACAGTTCTCTCTGAGGAGCAACCTTAGAAGATTCATTGCTGTCCCACAGCTCAGACACAACAAGAGAGCTGAGCAGGTGTTCAAAGTGACTGTCACTGTAATGACAGTGCAAGACACAGAAAGCAAGGAAGGCCTAATGGGAGTGAATATCCTCACCAAAGGAAGTAACACTATACGAAAACTGTTACTAAAATGCATCTAATTACTGATACTATACAATACAATAGGACAAATAAGGACCCATTTATCTCGAGAAATCAGCCCTTTCTCCTGTTTGCAACAGTGTGCGAATAGGCTGCTATTGTTATTTTATGAATGTGTTTGCTATTCAAAGTTGTTCCGTGGAATATGTGATAGCCTATGATACACACAAGATGGTCTTGAAAAATATTCCGTTAAGAATTCAATATACACAGGTCAACACGTGAGCTGTACAAATTGGGCAGCTATGCCACATGACTTTGGTTATGTTCCCTGATAGGTTCATGTAACCTTTATAAATAATTTCCACCCAAAATAAGTGTTGTTTGGTTGCATATTGAATTTTGTTTAATGATTAACTTAATCTTGTCAGACTCAGAGGGATAGATGTGTTAGTTTGTAACTTTAAAAACAATGAGTAGTCCTGTAGCACCTTAGAGACTAACAAATACATATAATATCATGAGCTTTCATGGGCAAAACCCACTTTCTCAGATGAGCAGAGGACGGAAGTGGGTTTTGCCCATGAAAGCTCATGATACTGTATCTATATATGTATTTGTTAGTCTCTAAGGTGCTACAGGACTACTCATTGTTTTTAATCTTGTCAGGGAGCTCAACAACAGATTTCTGCGAATTTTCGTAACAGAATTTCAGCCACAGAAATGTCTATCAAAAAGAAAGAAAACCCAAGCATGGGAAGACTATGACACTAAGGATTATGGGGGCGAGGGGTTGGTGTTTAAATTTCCATTAAAAGGAAAATTCCAAATATGGGGAAATAGGAACCATTTCCAGTGTCTTTTTGCTATGATAAAAGCAAGGAGGGAACCATACTTGCATATATCCATTAACCCCCCAATGCCACATATGTTCTACATGCACTAGCAAAAAATTCAGAGGTGAAGCAAGCAATGTTCAGCTGAGATGCATTAGAATGTTTCTAATATTTCATTTCTTAAGACCTCTATTATAGTAATAGAGCTAACCCCTGTAATTTTATCCTTCTGAATATGATGAGCATTAAGTAAATCAGAACAAATTCATTGCATGAAGCTTTTAAGAAAGAGCTATGTGAGAAGAAACTTCTAATATCAAATGTAACATTTCCTTTACTTTTTCCTAAAACAGTGCATCCAAAATAAGAACTGTTAATTCATATTGATGCTAGTTTTCCACCTGCCCCTTGATTATGGTTAATATTGGTGTTAATTTCAAGATATCTTAAAGGGCATATATAACTATTAGTAATCCCTGACACTGTGAAGGTTGACATTCAACATAATCAGATGCGTGTAGATGTTTACTCATTTATTTTATGCAGAAACTTTAATAATGGACTTTATGCTGAGGAGCATTTATCATAGTAACTGCAAGTAGTATTTTTATATTGTATATAAATTTTAAAAGTGATAAAATTCTAAGAAGAAACTGACATTGTCATCACATACAACAAGAGAAGGAGCAAATGCTATTTACTGGGTTTATTTTATGTTTTCTGCAAATGATGCAGGCATTGCTGTTTTTCTATTGGGCCTGTTGTAACCAAAAGAAACACAAAAATAGTAGCCAAAGGCACAGATCTTCAGAATTCAGGTCAATCAGAAAAGTTTGGGACGATCAAACACACACTGATTTAAAACCCTGATTCACACACTTTCACAAAGCATTGCACCAGCACAGCAAAGTGATATGTAAGAACAAAGCACTGTGCTGCAAAGCTAGAAAACATATTCTCTTCCAAAAATACATCCTTTAATGTACAACTCTCCAGATGTCTTTTAATTGAATTACTACTATATAATACGCTATAATTAAAAGATCCCTAAACTTTACTACATAGAAACGTTAAATCTCTTCAAGTTTTCTGTATATGAAACATTTGCTATATACAAAAGTGATACCCATTTGACTCTGTGGGTACGCAGGCTTTAAAACAGATTTGACAGATTTACCACAGAAGTTGCTCTATTAACTGTTAGTTGTTCTGAAGATAGATCTTCCAATAAAGAATGATCATGACAAACTATTCAACACTCTCTATTAATTCTCTCGCTACTATACACATTTAGGGCAATTCCATAAAAAGTCAAGCATTACATATGGCTAACCACACAGTGATTACAAAACAGTAATTATTTAAGAAAATACTAACTGTACACAATCAGATCTCCATTAGTTTTGGAGACTACCCAAAGCATGTCTGACAAGGAAAGAGTTAATCTCTTTTCCATATGCGTTAATATATGACTTAGTTCAATGCAGTAACACAGATTTTGGCAGAGGTTTCTCCTAAGTGTGCAACAGTCATACTCCTATCAGTGAGTCAGTCCTGCTGTGCTTTTGTTTTTTGCTGTTTATTGAACACTCTTTTCAGTGTTCAGTAGTGGAATCACTATTTTGCCTGAGGGGAGAGTCAAAGCCAGAGAGAGAGAGAAAAGAAAATGTGTTCCTTGATCAAAACAGCAAACACATTCTCCAAAGCAGAAAGAAAAAACCCTTCTTAATAATGTTCTAATAATGAGAATAAATAAATGCTTTTTTGGTCACTTACATAAAATGTGTTACTGAGAGGAACTCTAGCATGCAAACACTTTAGAACAAGAGTCCTTTTAAAATATATGTAATTGTAGAAAAAACCCTAATAAGCGATTGTGACTGTTGAAACTCTGTGTATTTTATAGACACCAATATATTTGATTTTAAAATACCCAGATTTAAAACATGTATGTGCCCCTCTCTCTTTTTCTCTGTATACCATCAGATGATCCATACAATCTTGCCCACGCAACCTCTGGAATACTAACTCATGTTTATGTGCATATTAATTGAGAAAGACCAGGGCTCTTCCCCCCCTCCCCCAAACAGCCGGCGCGGTACTTAAAACGCTGGTCCATTGCATGCTGGGGACTTTCTTCACCTGCTGCCTTCCTGCATGCAGGGGAGGGAGTGGGATTCCAGGACTGCGCCAGCTCCAACTGCTCAGGCAGCATGTGCTGCCATGGGAAGTGGAGGAACAAGGCACACGCTGCCCGAGCAGTTAGAGCTGGCATGGTCTGGGACTCCCACTCTCGCCCTCGGCCTGTGCAGGAAGGCAGCAGGGGAAGAAAGTCCCTGGCACGCGACGGACCGGCATTTCAGGTACCGCACCAGCTGTTTGGTGGACGGGGGAGCAGCCCGCACACTTCCTGGGCCTTGGCACGCAGCTGCAGGATCCCCGGGTACCGGTCGGTCCCTGTCCCCTCCCCGCCGCCCAGACCCCGACAAGTACCCTGTCCCCTGCCCCAGTACCCAGTCCCCTGCCCCAGCACCCTGTTCCTAACCTCAGCACCCACCGGTACCCTGTCCCTTGCCCTGGCACCCATCGACACCCTGCCCCAGCACCTTGTTCCCTACCCCAGCACCCTGTCCCCTGCCCCCACCAGCACAGTTGGGGCCACATTAGTGAGGCTTGAAGGGTTTTGGAAGGGTTGTGTTTTTGTATGGCCCGGACTGACTTTTCTGTGGGTCAGTGACCCCTGGCTCAAAACAGGTTCCCCACCCCTCTCATAAATAAAGACAACACTGAAACTTTTTGTGTTTGACATAATCTTTTATTTAAAAATGAAGCCTGGCCAACAAGCCCCCAATTGGGGCCAAGCCCTCATCTGGCCAGAGCATCGTAATACTCCTGTACTCCCCACTCCGACCCCAAATCTGAGCCTATCTTTCACTGGAACCCCCCGTCCTGAGCCTCTCACATCCCCAAACTCTTGCACCCCCACATTCTCAGTCTTCTGCCACAACACTCTTACACCATCCACACTCTGCAAATCTGTGTCCTGAGCCCATCATACTCCCTGCCTCCCTGCCCTGAGCCCCTCATATATCCCAACCTTAACTCCTGCACCCTTACATCCACAATCCTGTGGCTAGCTCAGCACCCCAACCCTCCACCTGACTCCAACACTCTCCAGCCTGGAGCTCCTTCCCTGAGCCAGCATCCCCTTCTCCACCTCCTCCTGCATCCAAATTCCCTCACAGAGCTTGTACCTCTCACCCCTTCCCGCATCCAAATCCCTCATTCCCACCCCAGAGCCCACACATCCTGTCTCAACTCAGTGAGGATACGGCTAGACTACAGGAATTTTTCCGCAACACGCTTGGCAGTTCTGTATTCCTCGTTCCACGAGGAATCAGGGGGCTTCCAAAAGAAGGGGTTTTTCCGACATTTGGCCAAATGTCAGAAAAATCTCTTCCAACAGAAGGATCGAAAAAAGCGGCAGTGTAGCCATACCCTGAGAGTGTATAAGGGCTGGGGAAAGCAAGTGATGGAGAGAAGGGGAACAGAGAGGGCGGGGCCTCAAGGAAGGGGTGGGTTCTTGGGGAAGGGATAGGGTAGATCTTGGCTTGTCCTGACATTTAAAAAGTGATCTTGGGTGTAAAAAGGTTGGAGACCACTGCCTTAGAGACTAAAAAAATATACAGGACCATGAGCTTTCATGGGTAAGACCCACTTCATCAGAATCCAAGATATATACAACAGATAAAGAAGTACCTGTCAGTTCTAAGACCTGTTCTAATGAAGCTAATTAAGTGGGTTAGATGTGCCCATTCATAACTTTTTATGTGAAACTGCGGCTGTCAAAGGTAGGGAAAATTTGCTTTGTAGTGCGTTAACCAATGAATGTAACAGTGGCAAATTTGTAGATATATAATCCAGTTCTGAAGTTTCTCTCTGTAACTGAGTAGTGAAATTCCTTTATAGAAAAGTTACTATTTTTAAATCCATGACTGAGTGACCAGGTAGGTTAAAATGTTCCCCTACAAGTTTGTGTGTGTGGCGGCAAACGGCAAACCAGAGCCAATGGGAGCTGCAAGTTTCCATGGCCATGGTGCCAGTAAATAAACACACCAGAGCGGACAGTTAGCAGGTTTCTCGAAGTGGTTTCGTGGACTGTTGGAGGCAAAGGAGGAGCAAGGGGAGAGTTAAAATGGATGTTGTTCTCTTTCTCACCTATTAATGATGTTATTTAGTTCCCTAAACTGTTAAAGTGTTATCTGTTAACCCCCTATCCCTTCCCTGAGTGAGTGCAGAAGAATGTCTGAGGTGGACACCAGAGGCGGGAAAACGCTGAGGTAAACAGCAGGAGTAAACAACAGTGCACATGGCCCCCAGCAGGGAGTGCACATGGCCCCAAGAGGCCCAGAGACTCAGAGGCTGCATGTGGCTGATCCTTAAAGGAGAGAGGGACAGAGACAATGGTGGGTTGACCATCAAGTGGAGCCTCCCAGAACGCCCTATGCTCGGATCGCCTGGCTAGCGGACCAGCTTAGGAGTCAACTTGGGAAGATCAAACAACATGAACTGCCTTCTGCTTGCCTTATCATCCTGCCTGGGACTGTAAGTGTGGTTGAGTGTATGAGTGAGATTTCCCCGCCCTTCCCAGTTTTAACTGAATAAACAAACCCTCTACACTCCTATGTGGTGATCCCCTCTCCTTAGTGCTTAAAGCAGTTGCAATCCACATCCCCTTGCAACACGGACCACTTTGAGAAACACTACATTAGAGGTTGTGCAGTTGTATGAGCTTCTGATGTTGTAGCTTATTTGGTTAGGTCCTGTGATGGTGTTGCTTGTATAGACATGTGGACAGAGTAGGCAACAAGGTATTTGCCTTAGTTTGGGGGATTGTCTATATGCAAGGATTGCCCTGTTTCCCTAGGTCTGTAAGAGTGAGACACCCACAGAAGAGATATTGAGGAAACAGATTAATAGAGGCAGACAAGTACCAGAAATCACCTACATCAAGACAAGCCGAACCAGGAAAATAACAGAACACCACTGGTCATCACCTACAGCCCCCAGCTTAAACCCCTCCAGGGCATTATTAACAGTCTACAACCTATCCTGGAAAATGATCCCTCACTCTCAGATCTCCCAAGCTCTTTTTATACCCCCTAAACCGATGAAATTGTCTCTTAGTTGGCACATCAAATACACTGGAATATTATGGAAAACTTGCTTAACTTTCACAGAAAAAATACCTAGTCACTACATTTAAAAAACAGCGAAATGGTCCTGTAGCACCTTAGAGATTAACAAAAGAATATACAGTATCATGAGCTTTTGAGGGCACAACCCACTTCAAGTTACAGACTAACGCGGCTACCCCTCTGAGACTTTGTCACTACACTGTTAAAATTCAACTCACGCATAGCTAGCTATTGCTTCAGTATTGAGAACAGATAAATTTTTAGGGAAACATCACTTAAAGAGAACCAGGATGCAGCATTAGGTTTGGAACATTACAAATACGGTTGAATTTAAAAAGTGCTATTCTGATAAAATACTGTTCTTTGTCATACTGAAGTACAGAATTATGAAGATTTGGATGAGCTGTGGTAGCTCAACTTTTTACAATTCACTGTATTCACTTTTATATTGTTGTGGACCACTTATATTATTTGTTATGTCTGTACTTTTGTCTATTACCAAAATTAGTGTATACATTTCTTGTAGAAAATCCTATAGACACCGATTTAACATCATGCTCACCTAAAGCAAGCCTAAAGTCTGCTTTTGGCACAACCAGGACCTAGAGCTATAATACTTTGGATTTGTACATACCATAGATGTATTGAGTATAAAGTCTGACTGATCCCAAACAAGGGAATTTGCTGCACTAGGGGAGGTCCCCTGCAACTGACCCGCCACCGGCTCCACTTTTGGTCCCAGCCCCGCAACTGGGCTCCTGGCCCCAGCCCTGCAACTGGGTTCCTGGCCAGGGCTGCTGCTGGCTCCCAGCCCGGTCTGCTGCCAGCTCTGCCAGGTTCCCAGCCCCAGCAGGGCCCCAAACTGCCCTCCTGCCACTGGGCTCCTGTCCCTGGGACTCTGTTGCCAGACCACGCATCTTACTGGACCAGAGAGTCCTGGTTTAGGGAAGTGCAACCTGTATAGATGTTTAGTTGTTAATTAAAAGTCTAATGTATGAACTGATTGTAGTTATTAAAAAAGCACAACAATTTTGAGTATTTATTCAAATTGGAATAATAGGTTTAGACGTAAATATGCATGATACCTTCTCACAGTCTGTGTTTAAATATTAAGAATACTGCATTTTTAAGTGTCATTTCTCAGAATATGAATAATCCTTTAGCTTTGAGTATTCAAGGTTTCTCGGCTTCCTGTGCAATTTAAATAGATTTATCTCACTTGGGAATGCTTGGTTGGTGGGAGGAATATGTAACAACTTCTCCCATCCATCACTGAAAGTAGTATAAAAACTAGTGATTTTTGCATCCTACTCAGTTGAAGAATAAGGTTTGCAAATTTTCACAGTTCTAAACATTGTGAGCGATGTGAAAATTTCCAGTAGGACTAGGAAATTCCTAACAGCTACCAATACTTTCTAAAATGAAAAAATGGCAAATCCTCACTCCCTGGGTAAGATTAGCGTACAAATGCTACAGCTCGTAATTCTTAAGTGTTAAACAGCCATTTGTTACAGCACTGTTACAGTGAAAGTGGAAGTAAAGCCTTCTCTGCTCTGGATAGACTAAGCCTGTAAAAAGAAATTCCTTATAAGCAGGAAATGAAAAAATATGGCAAGTGTGAGATAACAATACCAAGGACTCCATTGTGGATTTTCACTCCATACCCTTCTTGGACACGGTAGTGCAGAGGAGTTCAGCTATGGCAGCAGTAGTTCTTAGAGGCATGTTTTCTGCTGCAGAACTAAGGCAACCAGAATGCTGGGAAAGGAATAAAATAGCTAATTGTTGAACTATTTCACAGGGTTCCATAAGTGTTCTCCCAATCTCACATCTGTGCTGAGAATTAGTGTTGAAAGGGAGGGAACTAGGGAGAGCCCAGCCTTATTGCTTCATGCAGCAGAGTTACTGATTGCTGCTGGACCAGAACTAGCTATGCTATCAGCTAGCTGGGTCACTGGGACTGAGACCGGGGATGCTCTTGCACAGGGAGGGTAAGGAGAAAATAGGCATTTCTGCTTTCTCCAATCCCTATACCAAAGAGAAACAGTGTGTCTAAGGGTTATAGCTAAGGCTCCATATTTGTCACCAAGGTCACGCCTCTGACTTTTGCTGCAGCCCATGCAACTGGCTTAGGAATTGCCTGAGCTCTTCGGCAGCCCTCAGCCAGCCACACTAGACATGACTGGGGTAGTCTCAGCCAGGGCTCCCCCCACTTCCCTCTAGCAGCAGGAGTTGGAAGGGCTCAGGGCTGAGTGCTGGAGTGTTGGGCAGTGCTTACTTGGGGGGGGTCCCCAGAAGGGTGACAGGAACGCCCCTCACTCAGCTCCTACCTCCACGTGCTGCCGCCCCCACAGCTCCCTTTGGCTGCAGAACCAGGACTTGAATTGGAACAGAGGCAGCACATGGAGCTAGGAAGTGGAGGTCACCTCTACCCAGGAGACAGGTAGGAAGCCTGCCGCAGTCCTACCAACACCCACCACTACCACTCATGGTGCCCTCCCAGGTTGCGCCCCACCCCACCCCCCGAACAGCCACAGTTACCTGCTGGGTGGCCCACCCCAGCATCCGCAGCGCCCCTAAGTTTGACCCCCCTCCACCAGTTTTAGTCAGGGACTAAAAGTCATAGACAGGTCACGGGCCATGAATTTTTGTTTATTGCTCGTGACCGGTTCATGACATTTACTAAAAATATCCACAACTAAAACATAGCCTTAGTTATAGCAAAGGCCCTGAGTTTAATGCAAGCTGGGCTACTTAAGTGCACTGCTGCTTTGGGCAAGTTGCTTAAACTTTCTCATGCATCAGTAATGCCCCAGGAAAAATCCAATTTTAGTAATTGATGAACTTCTATCTTTTGCAATAACTCTCCAATGATAACCTCTCTAGGCAATTTAATCCAGTAATTAACCACCCTAAAAGTTAGGAAGTTTTTCCTAATGTCCAACCTCTCTCTCCCTTAGTACAGCATGAGACCATTGCTTCTTGTCCTACCATTATTTTTTTCCCCTCAGGGTACATCTACACTGTAGCCTTCTTGCAGAAAAGCTTATGCAAATGAAGCTCGGCGTGGAATATCGCCGTGCTTCATTTGCATAGTTAACGAGCAGTCGTTTTTGCACAAGAGGCTTTTGCGCAAAAAGGAGCGTATAGATGGCTTTTTGCGCAAAAAAACCCTGTTGTGCAAGAGCCGTTCTTCCTCAAAAATGCAGAAAAGTTTGTTTATGCACATCAGGATATCCCAGGAATCATCCATAGAGATCTCCAGGAAACTTTTGTGGAGGTACTCTGCAAAGCTCTGTCAACAGTTTCTTGAACAGGTGTTTCTTAGCTTTTCTTGTATAGCCTTGTCTCCCCTGAGCGCTTCTTTTGCTCCTCAATTGTCTAGTGAATTGTTTGGCAGGCTCCCTGCTTTTGATGTACTTTTAAAAAATTATTGTTCATTTTTTTAGTCTTTTTCTACTTGCTCTTCACATTCTTTTTGGACTGCCAAGTTATACTTTTACACTTGACTTGCCAGACTTTATGTTCCTTTCTATTTTCCTCAGTAGGATTTGACTTCCAATTTTAAAAGGATGCTGTTTTGTCTCTAACTGCTTAACTCTCTTGTTTAATCATGGTGGCATTTTTTTGGTCCTCTTACTATTTTTTTTAAGTTGGGGTATACATTTGAGCCTCTAATTATGGGGTTTTTAAAATGCTCCCATGCAGCTTGCAGGCATTTCGTTCCTGTGACTGTTCCATTTAATTTCTGCTTAAACTAGTTTCCTCATTTTTGTGTAGTTCCACTTTCTGAAAATAAATGCTACGAGGGATGTAAAAAATATACAAAAACAGTAACCGATCAAAATTCTATCGCTCACGTGGTTAAACATTCTACCGGGGATGTAAAGGTAGGGAGGAAAGGAAACTGGAGAAATCCTCCTAAACCCAGCTGCCAAGCCCATACTGCAGACTCTGCCCCTCTCTTGAGATCCCGGCTGCTGGCTCCACTGCAGGAGGGGTCCTGGCAGCTGGCAGGGTCCCAGCAGCTGGCCCCGCACCATGGGCTCTGCTGCTGGCAACGTCCAAGCATGCACATGTGGCCAACCCTTCTTTTAGTATCCCGGCTGCCAACTCCTCTCTCAGGACCCTTGCAGAGTTCAACCGTAACAAAAACTGATAAGCATCAGCATATTGATTAACCAGTTAACCTCTTACATCCCTAAATGCTACTATGGTGGGCTTCTCTGGTATTTTCCTCTAAACAGGAATATTAAATTTAATTACATTATATTTGCTATTGCAGAGTGATTCAGCTCTTTTCACCTCTTGGATTAGATCCTGTTCTACATTTAGGAGTAAAAGTAAAAGAATTACCTCTCCCATTATGGGTTCCAGGACTAGCTCCTCCAAGAAGCAGTCATTATTGGTGTCTAGAAGCTTTATTTTTGCATCCCATCCTGAGGTGACATGTACCCAGTCAATATGGGGATAGTTGAAATCCCCCATAATTACTGAGTTTTCTATTTTTGTAGTCTCTCTAATCTCCCTGAGCATTTCTCAGTCACCTCCCTGGACAGGTAGTGAGTAGTATATTCCAAATTCATTATTATTCTCATTATTCAAGCATAGAATTTCTATACATCAATATTCTAATCTACATTGCCGTTTGTTTCACTTAAAATTCTTACTTGACTATATGCTTTCTTTCACTTGTAGTGCCACTCCCCCACCTATCATTCCTATATATTTTGTACCCTGATATAACAAGTGTCCCATTGATTGTCATCATTCCATGAAGTTTCTATGATGCTTATTACAGTAACAGCCTCATTTAATAGCAGGGACTCATTTTCATCCATCTTAGTATTTAGACTTCTAGCATTTATATACAAGTACATACAAAATGTGTCACTTTTTAGCTGTGATTAGCCTTTACGTGATATAATTGAATGGAACGCTTTCATTTGACCTTTTCTCTTGAGTTCTGACCCATAATCAACTTCTAGCCTCTCTGCTTTATTAGGATACAGAGAATCCCTACAGGGTGTCTATCTGAAGTGTATGTTCCCCCACACCAGTTGGGTTTCCCTCAGTCCTTGTTTTACAACTCCTCCTCTACTTGGTAAAAGTACTGACATCACATCTGCTCAGATGACAGTAGTGGCAGCCAGGAACCCCAGGCCCTTTTAAATCGCTGGACCCTGGGGCAGTTGCCCCCTTTGTCTCTCCCCTCCCCATCCATGGGTCTGGCTTGTACCCACAATTCCAGAAGAATGACCCTTAAATAAGTCCAGACCGTGGACTTATGTGCATCATCAGTAGTTGTTCTAAAACAGCACAGTGTTTAGAAATGAATATTAACTATCCAGCTTATAAGCAGTGAACTTTATTTTGAGATAAAAATGACTGAACATTTTTGAAACTTTTCAGCAAACAAAATGCAGTATAAAATCCACATTTATTTGACATGGCTGTTTACTAAGTATTGATTGATATTTATTTAACAATAATTGTATAAGAAAGCAAAAGGAGACTAACATTTTCCTTAAGACTACAAAAAGCCTTCCTCTATTATCCATTTCTAGATTACAGCCCCTGCAGGCACAATGCATCTCGTCCCCTCCTGAACCTTCCTGACTCCATACAGGATATCCACAACAAAGGAAGCCTGGATTTAGTAACACAATTTGTTATAAGATCCTTGTTTTCCATCTGCCAACATAATGCATTGGTGCAAACAAATTATTCCCATAAAGCGATGGGAATATATTGGAATACCTCACTATCTTTCTGCTGCCCTTAATATAGGTTCAAGTGCAGAAATCAGCCAAAGACCTGACCTTCATACAGTATGAAAGTTGGATACAAGGGAAGAGGGTATAGGCATCACAATGTTGTTAGACAGGATTGATGCACTGTCAGGCTTTCATATCTGGAAACACAGCCTCAGAGCAATACTTTGAAGAACAGGATTATAGCATCAATCAAGACTGAAGTGATACTGAAAAGGATGCATTTGTGGGAGTTATCCAGAAGATCCAGAGATTAAGTTCAAGAAGAACTATCACCTCTCTCTGGAAACTGATAGTATCTGTCAGATCCTTCCTCTCCACTCTTTCTGAGCTACCCAAAGACATCATCAGATTCGTGTTTTGGTGCTAGCTACTGAACACACCGCTTGGTGGCAGTACTATCAAACATAATTCAAGAGAATGACAGCCACTGGTAACTGGGAGTAGTCAAAATACCATGTGTGTCCATGAAGCTCTAATAACCCCTGTGTACATAGATCCCACCATTCAGAAACTGCATCTAGCTAATGCATAGAATTATTCCTCCATATGGTTGTCATAATACCTTCCTAAACTGTCGGAAGTTTCTAGATAGAGTATCCCAGTTCCTCACTCCCCCAGAGAACAAACTGTTATACACCCCCAGAACCGTCTTACATATGACGCTCATCTCCAACACCTCTTATTTTCTGAGACAAAGCTTGTCTGGGTCTGAGAGAGAGAGAGATTCTTTGCATCTTGTTGTGTTGCCCTGTGCAAGTTAAAAGACTAATTTTCCATTGGCAAAAATAGCAAATAATCCTTTCCCTATCTCAGTACTATGAGAATTAAATAGTTGATGTTTCTGCAGCACATTGTAAATGTAAAGCAGTAGAGAGGTCTCCCTTTCCAAAGAGGAGTGGCATCACAAGACATTACTCTCCCCTTTCCATTTTAATGGGTTCAACTTCTCCAAGCACATCAAGGCAACACCTTCTTTTCTAGATTGTATTTAAAGTTCAACTAAGAAAAAGCATGCTGCAGATTTGAATGGGCATAGTCGTACACAGATGCCTCACTTTGTATAGTTCAGTAACTAATTATCTACTTCTGATTTAAGGAGAAGTATGCTCTCTCTGGAGACTGCTGATGAAAGGACATTTTACAAAGGCTAAAAAGTATAACCGAATCTATTATATTTTTAACTGTACCTAACAGGTTTTAATATTTGAGGTATAGATTTCACAAACCTGAATGCAAGGAGATGGCATCTTTATAATTTGGTGTTACAATTCTCCTACCTTAGTCTGAAAGGCCTTTTCAATAGATCACTTCACCTGTGTAACCTTATGGCAAATATAAAACTAGTGAGCATATATACATTAAAAACCTGGGAGGTAACATGTATGAGTATCGGTGAAAATAGCTACAAAGATTCTGCTTTTCCAGGTTGCTTAACTACCTGAAATGCTTCATTAATAAGATCATATTATTTTGCATAAAAATGTACAAAAATATTTGCAAAATAGCCCTTTGTATTAAAATGCTAAAAACATATCATCCAGACAATACAAATCATGGCTAGGAAAGATTTCTCTGTCATAAAGAAGATCTGATTTATTCTGACAGTTTCTGAGGATCTTTGATATCAAAGTCTCTTTATAAGACACTGACATGCATCAAATGGATGTTTGTCAAAGTACATTTTCCAGATGTCTAAATAAAACAGGTTTACTTTGATGACTTTTATACTGATAGCAGAAGGTAGAATACAGCCTTTGCTTTTATTTGCATCTCTTTACTTCAATGGCTCACAAATTTTCTTCAGTTTTCTATCTACTTTTGTTGTGCTTTTTGATGATTAATTATTACAAAATTTAATAAAACATTTAAATCCCCCTTTTTAAAAAAAAGATAAATACAGTCATGTTTATTATGACGTTCAACTCCAGAAGCATTCCAGAGAGAGGTCCGTCTAAAGGACATTCTCCATGGCAGCATACATGGAGGAGAAGTTGAGTTAGGATAGATAGAGGGCCTAATCTTGTCCCATTGAAATCAGCGAGAGCGTTGACATTGACTTCAATGGGAGTAGGACTAATATCTAAGAGATAGGCCTTCATTAAACAGATCCACTATCCAACCTTTCATAGAAACAGAAAAGGAACTCAGAAGGATCGTGTCCCCTTCGCCCCTCCACACACGCTTCCTAATTCCTTCTGCAAGTTCCCTTTAATCATGGTTTGGCCTATCATTCATACAATCTGTTACCATAGTAAAGCTGTAACATGCTTTAGAGTTTCACCTAGAAGATGGAAAGTGGTTAGATACCCAATGAGGGACACAGTATGAAAACAGACAAGATATCACATGAAGGATCATCATCATCGGCCTAGCTTACTAAAAATATTTTATAAGATCATAATGAATCATTTTTAAAAAATCATAATTTATATGAAATTAACATATTTGAAAGTCTCATCACTGGGCACCCACTATTTTCAAGGTTTTCTGAGTTGTTTTCTTACACAACTCCAAGTTAAATATAACGTTTGTTTTAAATCTTTGCCATAAAAGATAACTTTATTCATTTTCCTATGTAAATGGTGGAATGCTATGAACTGTTAGTCACAAAGGTGCAAAACTATGTTATTAATAGTTAAATTTCACAATCTCTTCCAAATATTTTAAACACCACTAGTCACTGTGCCCAAGATATTTTATAAATATTTATCTAGGTTTTATGTAAACAATTTGGGCAGAAAGATTTGGGAAATGGAAAAAAAGAAGTAATCTCCATTAGTGAAGATTTTGGTTTTCCTCTGCATGTAATAACTGGGAAGATAAAACTTACTTATTCTTCATTAGCCTAGAATTTTTTCTTACCAGCTGCTATTACTTAAAAGGTAAAATTTGTACAACTTTAGGAAATACTTGAAGAAATGGACTCAGTAGTTCAGAATTAAGATGAGAGGTAAAACAGAATTCATCCAGCTGGTAGGCAGACTCTGAGACAGCTCTTCCCACCTGAGAGTGTATGGTTGCTGGACCTACTTAGTGGGGACCCACAATATTTTTTACCATGATCCCAAATTCCTTTCCATTAATAACCCATTTTATGGAGCCCTACTCTGCCAACTACAGAGTTCACTGGTAGCCATCTCCAATCCCATGATGCACTATGGAGCACTATCAAAGTTCTTTGGGGACCTGCAGGGATGAGAGATTTTCACCCAAATAATATTCTTCAATGTATCCAATAGCCACCATTCTTAGAGAGACAAGGTGGGTTAGGTGATATTTTTATTGGCCCTACTTCTGTGTGTGAGGCATGCAAAGTGTGTGGCTCTCCCACAGAGAAGTGGGTCCAATTAAAACATTGCCTCATCTGGGACCAACACAGCAGCCACCACTCTTGTCTGATACAACAAGGCTTAAACCAGGAACCAACAGAGCTGAACCGATGATTTGCTACAGCTTGAACTGAAGAGCCAAGACTCTCTCAGTGGTTTGCCACAAGCTCAGTTCCTCTGTGGATTGTGCATGGAGCTGGGACGTGTAAGAAACACTCACCAGTGGGTTACATATATGTTAAAATCCTGGTATGAAATTAAGCTATTTATTTGCAGTATATGGCCCTCTAATCATTAATAGTTAAATCCACTTGTTTAAAGACTACTTTGAGTCATTTAAAAGAACAAAAACAACTATACAAGTTCTTTCCTGAATATAGCAGCAATTCTATTAGCTCTACATTGTTGAACTATATATTTGCAAGAGTTAAATAATTTTTTGGTGGTTGTCTCCAGATGCAATAACATGTTTACCAATCTGATGAACTGGCAAGAAGGCTTTTATTTACTCTGCACAGAAATGGTTTAAAGCTGCATGGAAAGGGTGTTCCTTAAATCCATAACTTAGATACAAATGTATCAAAATTATTCTATTTTCATTTGGCACAGAATTCAGTCCACAGCATTATCAGTGATCTGCGTCGCCTGGAAGGAACTCTGGGTAAGTCACAGGAAAAAGGTGGGAGCATTGTCAATGTTTCCTGGTGGCCAGCACATGAATGTATTGTTCTAATTTTTTTTTTAAACGCACTATCGCATCATGTCATATTTATTTCTGTAACATCCTCTTTCCAAGCAGGACTTGATACAGTATCTATTGACTTGTGAAAACTGCGTCAATATATGTGCTCCACTTTGCAGTCTTAGCATAAATTTAAATAAAAAGAATTGTTCATGAGCCCTTTGTTGTGTAGATAGAACTACGACGTGTTGAGATATTCCTGGAAGTTCTTTTTTTAAGTAATTTTATTTTTTGTAAATAATGTTTTTAAACACTAACAATCGCACTTGAGTTTTGGGTTCAGAGTATCCTACCAGCTCAGTTTCACTGAGAAACAAAACTGAATCATTTCACTAGAAAATGTCTGAAATATTTATCACAGGGTAAAGTTTATCTGTGTGCTTTTAGAGAGTCAGGAAATAGCCACTGCTCTATATAAGTCCCCCAAACAGGGCTTAAGTAAATTTAATTGGTATAGAGGTCTTGTGCTAGCTCGCTGCTTAAGAATGGATTTCATCATACAATGAATATCCGAAAAGCAGTAAAAATGTGCAGGAAAATTGTTATATAACTTGACCTTTATGTCTTTTATTTACTTCTAATTGAACATATTAATTAGATAAAAACATTTGAGGCATGCTCTTACTAACCTCATAGATGAACTATCGCTACAGTTGCAAGGGGCTAATCAATCTGGGTTTTGTTTTTTTTTTTGAGGGGAGAGGGGTTATATGACAAATATGGAAAAAATAAATGTGGGACACTGAAGAGCAATTTCAGCTATGTATGTTGCCACTGATTTGCAATATACGACAAGGACAGCTGCACTGAGTAGGGAGGATTTCCCACACTTTTCAGTACCATAACAGAACTAGCACTAGACATCTATCTTTATTTTGTTAAAAAACTGCCTGGTTAGCAAGAAGAGACTTAATATTTCAATGCTGTTATGAGTATTTTTGCCAGAAGCTCTATGCAGTGTATAGTCATTGCTAGGTGTCAGTCCCAGGATATTAGGGAGTAGGTGGGTGAGGTAATATCTTTTATTGGATCAGCTTTTGTTTACAAGTCACAGAGAGTACTTCTTCAGGTGTTGGAAAGGTACTAAGAATTTTACAACTATCTGCAAGAGCCAACATAATTTAGCATAAGTAGCTAGCACATATTCTAAAGATCACTCCCCGTGAATCCTCAAGAGAGCATCATGATTGTCTGGTTTCACACAAATACTTGTTATTGGGGCATTTAAAGCACTGGATGAGCGACACCACATCTTGCGATAGGTATATATAGGACACATGGATCTCATCGTGACAGGTGTGCTTTGTGAGGTGTTGATTATTGTAGCAGTGGAGATGGCATCCAATGTTCTGGAAGGATTTTGATACCATTTTGAGTTGGTATGTCCTGGTCTATAGATAGCTTCCTTCTGATGATGAGTTTGGGTGTTATTTGAAGGCCAGAAGAAGGGTTTCAGAAAAGATTTCTTTCAGTATGGATTGTAGTTGTTTGATGGTACTCCCTGTGGGTTTCTACTGTGGTGTGACCCAGATAGGGTGTCAAACAATGTCTTAACAACTATATGAGTGAAACCAATCACCATGCTCTGGAATGAAATCACAGACTTCATCCTCAAAAGAAACCTTCACTTCCAGAAGATGATCCTGGGAGCTTAAATTCATAACTTTGATAGACACTAAAAATAATGGATTAAATCATGGATACTTGCATTATGGCTTATTACAAGTAACCCACTAATCACCCCTCTTTTTCTCCTAGGACTGTAGGTGTGGGCCACTTCACATCAAATAGTCCCTTAGAATATGTGCCGACTGGTGTCCTTGGCCTCTGTTTGACAGAGGCTGGAGAGGGATGGCAGGAGACAAAGCGCTTGATCATTGTCTTCGGTCCACCCCCTCTGGGGCACCTGGTGCTGGCCACTGTCGGCAGACAGGATACTGGGTTAGATGGACCTTTGGTCTGACCCGGTACGGCCGTTCTTATGTTCTTATGTTCTTATGCTTATGCTAATCTATTAGATCTTGTATTTAGCTGTGACACTCTGAGTACCTTTCCTAGACCTGAAGAAGAGCTCTGTGTAGCTAAAAAAACTTCTCTCTGTCACCAACAGAAGTTGGTCCAATAAATGATATTACTTCACTTACTTTGTCTCTCTATTTTGGCCAACACATTTAAATCTGAGCGCCTACACTTAGGTCACTAAATCTATATTTAAGCACCTGAAATAAAGTAGCTTGATTTTAGAAAGTGTTCAATCCAACTGATTTGACTCGCACCCAGCTCTGAGGAAAGGGGCAGACACAGGCAGGTGAGGAAGCAGCTCTCCTGCACCTTTGCTCTCTCCTTCTGCCTGATCAACTGTCTAAAGCAGAGCTGCTCAACATGCAGCCCACGGCCTGCATGCAGCCCACGGCCTGTTTGTTTGCAACCTGCAGTGCGGTTTGGATTTATGCAGGGCTCAACACGCGACGACCCACGGGTAGGATCCGTTGAACATGGCTTCCACTGGGAACATGCTTCACAATGGTGAGGCATCTCCCAGGCAGGGTGAGCACTGAAAGACGCAAGCAGACGGGCTGGCTGGAACAGTGGGGTACAGGGTGTCAGTGTTTCTAGCTCCCAGTGAGGGAGCTGGGTGCGCCGGGGGCATTGTGGGAAGTGTTGGCTGCTTAGCCTTGTGGGCAGAGCCTGAGAGGTGCTGACTGGCTCACACTGGTCATGTTTGGTCTGGCAGCACAGCTTAAGGCTTAATCTTTCTATTCATGCCTTTAGTGTGAAAGAATCTATTTGCATATATTTGCATGTATATGCAACCACACTTAAGTTGTGGCCCTTGGCATGTGGTGTGAGTATCATTGTGGCCCCCGGGGCTTCCAAAGTTGAGTAGCCCTGGTCTAAAGAGATAACAAAAGGTATCTGGGAGTCACCACTGGGAGACATACCCTGCAGACTGCAACCTGCCACAGGCTGATACTGACATGATCTGCATTGTTTCATGCTGGGCATTTAGTTCTCCATCTCATGGAGTTGCATCACACCTGCATAACATGGCTGCCATTGAATCAGCACCTGATGTTGCACGGTTTCATTAATTGTCATATTCCAAAATGTGGAGACAGCAACACAGAATTATGCCAACCTGCAAATCAGTAAATTCTAGAATTTTGACAGAAACTTTGTCATGTGCATCTCAGAATGGATCATCAATATCAAAACCAGGGCCACAAAGAGCAACTTGCATCTTCTGAGCCAAGGGTGAGTATCAGAGGTCATTTTGTTGTCAGTCTCCCTGTGCTGTGATATTTTTTTTATTAGCTTACATAAGTCTTCACCAGGAACTTTTCTTTATGACATATTCAAAAATATTCCCCGTACATCTTTGTGTTTATTCTTGTATAAGTTTTGGGGTTTTTTTTTGTTAAAGATGTATAACTTCAGGAACACATGTCTTTTGCAGTATACTGGAGGAACTCAGGTTTCAAATGAAGGTGCCAAAGCTAGGTCACTCACTTCAGCATCTAGATTCCTAAAACTGGCATTTAGTCCTGAAAGTCCCAAGTTTAATATTAAACATTCCTTATTGTTAAGTCCATGCTCTTCACAAATATATGCTATATTCCTATTCAACAGCATGAGCATCATACTAGCACACACTGTGGATATAGATTAAGATAAAATTGTGTTACAGCTCTACTTCCACCTTTTCCCAGTTCTTTGTATTGTATTGTACCACAGAGGCTAATTTTAAAACTAGCAAAACATCACATACAGCAACAGGCTCACAGTGTTCTGCCCTGTTAGCAGGTGGTGTTCCAACTGGGAAATGCTATAGCAAGATTTGCTGACCGCTTATGCAGCTGGCAACTTGCTCCGCCCTGATACAACGGAGATTGGAATAGCCCTAATAGTCTTGCAAGGAGGGAGCCTAAGAGCAACCAACACTAGGGAGAAGAGTTAAACTGGGTTAAAGTAACCCATGTGGCAGTCATGCCTCAGGAAAAAAAAAATCTTAGGCTAGCATTTCCATGTAATAGTATTTTGGAACTGCTTTGCTGTTAAATACATCAAACCCCAGGAAGGGGGGGGTGGGTGGGTGTGTGTGTGTGTGTGTGTGTGATTTTCACATGAGATAAGCTACTGCCTGAACCCCGTTACTGATCTTAATGTAATTTTAGTGCAAAGTTGCTTGTTTATCAGCATTTTGCTTAACTAATTAAAACAAAGCAGAACCTCTTGCTTTGCTCCTTCTCTGTCCTCTCCCCCCGCCCCCAAATTAAAGACGTTGCTCATAGTTTCTAGCTCTTTTATTATCAAGTGTAACAGGGAATAACCTTTAATGGAGACACCAGTTAGCATCTTGCTACTTTCTTTCTCATCTTCCAAAGCCAAAGGGACAGATCTCAGACGGGTCATAGAGCAGCACTCAGTATATCCAGGGCTGGGTGACAGATTTTGCTGGGCCCTGGGCAATGTAGGGGGGGGACTCAGCTCCAGACCCCCGAAAGGAATGAGGATTCAGGCAGAAGGGGTGGGAGTACAGCCCTCAGCACCACCTGGACAATGCCATGCCTCCCCAACCTGCCCTCAACTCTGCCTGGACTGCACCGCACAGGGCTCTGAAGGCGATTTAAAGGGCCCAGGACTCTGACTGCACAGCCCTGAACCCTGGGCCCTTTTAAATCACTGAGCCCTGGGGGCAGCATCCCTGAGCACACCTGAGGGGATGAGAGAGGAGCCTAGGGTTTTCTTCCACCTGCTTTTGGAGGTACACAGAGGCCAATTTAGCCGCAGAGGAACTTGGAACGGTTTCCAATTTGTGCCAACAGCAGTGTCTTAGGAGATGTTCCACAAGTCACTCCAGGTTTTCCACACTCCTCTAACCCACCACCTGTACTCTTCTGCCCCCAATCCAGAAGCAGGTGCTCTAGAACAGTTCTCAACCAGAGGTCTGTACGCAGAAGGCTTCCATCAACTCACCTAGAGATTTGCCTAGTTTTACAACAGGCTACACAACAATCACTAGTGAAGTCAGTACAAACTAAAATTTCATACAATGACTTGTTTATTCTGTTCTACATACTACCCATTGTATTCATTTGGTATATATGGTCATGCCAATTCTCTTCCAGAATATGATCTGCGGAAGTGGGTTTGGCCCACGAAAGCTCATCACCTATTAAACCATCTTGTTAGTCTTTAAAGTGCTACATAGTTTTTCCTTTTGTTTTAGCAAGATCAGACTAACACGGCTACCTCTCTATTACTACCGAAAAAGTAAGTAAGTATATTCCATCTGATTTAGTTTGTTATATAGTAAAGAAAAGAAAGTCAGCAATATTTCAGCATAAGTGTGCAGTTTCACTTTTGTAATTTTATGTTTCATTCTGTAAGGATGTAGTTTTTAATAAAGTGCAACATGGGGTATGCAAAACAAATCTGTAGTCTGGAAAGGCTGAGAGAGACTGGTGTACAGTTATCTATGCTGGCTTTATGCCACACAGGGAAATGCATCCATAGCTGTTTAATCCGGCTGTCCATTCCCTTTGTACCACAAGGGTTAACAAGGGAACAGAGCAAGGTCAAGGGTCTAGCCCAAAAGTGACTCCTCTTTATCTCTATGGTATTACCACAGTTTTCAGCTGGCTTTCAGTCTCACCCATTTCATTTGTAGCAGTTTCAAGTTTTGTTTAAAAAAATATCAAGTTTCCTCCCCCCTCTTCTCTAGGATAGGAGAGCTGCAAGGACTGGTTGAAAGTCATCACCAGATGCAATAACCATTTCCAATGACATTTATTTACTTACTTTTTTAGCCTGACAGTTACTCAGGGAGACTATGGCAGAGTAACACAGAAAGGAAGATCTCTTTGTACTATATCCCTGTTTCTGCCAGGCATTTTTGGGAACTCTTTTCCTAACTTTATATGTTGTGCATTATTGACAGGGTAAACACACTGACCTTAAGTAAAAGAAAAATATCATGGAGACAGATGTCTCCTTAAGCTGCAAAAAACAAGCTTGAGAGTTATGAAATGATAAATTCTCCCCAAGGTGGACTTCTCAGAACACTGTTGGCAAGGCACAAAACCCATCAAACAGCACATGGAAAAGAAAGAATAAACATACAAAATGCACACTACCCAAAGTCAGCATCTAATAGATGGTACCAGCAACCACAGGGAGACAGAATTTCATTATGCCACGATGGGAGGGCACAGACAGAGTTGGGGTATTTCATGCCCGTAGTTATTTTGACTATGGAATAAAAATTTCAGACCAGCCTCAGTCAAAATAACTGAACTATAAGACACTCACTGATAGGCATTTTAATGGAAATGCTGACAGTACTGCACACTTATTGTGGGTGCACACAATCCCCAAGCTGGAGAGTTAATTGCATGTTGTGTGCAAATTCCCAAGATGGTGCTCCCACCTACAGCAAGACTGACTGTCATTTGCTAAAGTTTCTCACTTTCTCATGGGAACTCTAGGGAATTAAAACGGCAGAAGAAAATAAGAGAAATAGAAAAGCCTACATCTGCCCTTTCACACCACCGGACCTCCAAAACGGAGTAGCTTGGAAGTATTTTTAAAGTCGCAGAAATGCCAAAGAGACAGAGTTTGGACAGCACTGTGACGTCAAGGGGAAAAGGAAAAGGAACAAGGAAAAGGAAGGGGATGTAGAAAGGCAATGCAAGTTTAGTGAAGGAGCTATCTATCACCTGGCTACCAGCAGGCATCCTGCTAACTGACAGGAACTGAGGGCATCAGTTTCTGTGAACCAAGGCTGAGTGAAACCAAATGAGAACAAACAGAAAGATGTAGGGGTTGGGGGTGGGGACTCTTAGAGGCCAAATCCTTTCATTCCCAATTGCAAGTGACAGGGCTGGCTGGAATATTCTTTAAAAAACTTGCTTAAGCAAACTCTTAGCAAGTGCACTTAGGTCAAACAGCATTCTAGGTAAGTAGGGACAAACTGTGCCCTTTAATACACATGCAGGTGTCCTTCTCAAAGTGAGAAAAGCCCCATGTATTTACCCAAGGACAGATTTGGCACCTTAATATATATAGCCATCTTCAAGTAGTGGCAATGTCCTAGAACCTGTCTGTTCTCTAAACAATGACTGCATTGGAATCCAATAGCGCTACTCAATATAGATGAATGATCTGGAAATATCCTGCCTCTCGCTGTTCTATTATGCTTAGTCATGCTACTATCCCTATTTTTTCCAGCTTAGGGTGATGACAGATCACAGGGGAACATTATCCTGTCAAAGGACAAACACAAAAATCTGTTTTTCCATACACTGGGAAGATTGGCAAAGCATAACATACAGGGGTATGAAGCATACCCTGATCTAACTATAACTGACAATTCCCATAGTATTATTCCACAATAGAGGCAACACTGTACATCCATGATTCTACTGTGTTCCCCACAATTCTCCAGTTCTGTAAGCTGGGACTGAGCCTGTCAATGCCAACCTCTCTGTCCCTGCTGCTCCCTCTCTGCTGTCACAAGAAATCGAAAAGAGGAAGAGATCCTCACAGATCCCTGGTGCACAGCCAGGTCATGCATAGCTAGGGTTAGCAGTCAGAGCAGGAGACCACAGTCACAAGACAGGAATCAAAACTAGGCTGGGTCAGGGTGGCAGGAGGTCAGAAGCAGGAGACATCAAGAATTGGGCTGAATCAGGATACAAGCAGGCAGGAAGTAGGAGATAAAGTAGAAGTCAAGAACCACAAGTCAGATGCCAAGAATCAATATCAGGAGCACAATCTCACTAGGATTGCCAGCTGGTTTAACTAAAAATACCAAACACCCCACCCCACCCCCCCAAAAAAAACACTGGGAAAAAAATTCTGTTGAGAAAAAAAAGGGGGACACCAAAGTTGTTGAGCAAAAAAAGGGGGCCTGACAGCAGTTATTAAGCAAAAAAAAATAAAAAAATGAGCATGGCCCCCCTTTAAGAAGAGGCTTTTTTGCCTGCAGCCATTTTGTTTTTCTGTTTCAGCCACAAGACAAGCCCCTGTGGAACCAGGTAAGTGGGGGAGGGGGGTGTCCGGGGGCCCGGGGCTTGGTTGCTGAGTGTGTTGTAGGGTTGCCAGGTGTCTGGTATTTTCGCCTCCTGGCAGGGAAAAAACCCCAGAAAATACCAGCCATTTTAGGTGTCTGGTATTTTCTGAATTTTTTTTTTTACCAGACAGGAGGCGAAAATACCAGACTGTCCGGGTCAATACCGGACACCTGGCAACCCTAAATCTCACTCACGATTTCCATGGGGTTTCATACCAGAAATGCCGGAGTTCCTGGAACTGTGAAAAAATCCTCTTTCCTCTTAAGAGATCTGATTTCATGCTTTTAAGGCACCTTTATCCATCTGTATCAGGAAGCCTTCTTGTTATCAGTCTGTTACACAGGACATCCCCCCTCCTCCCAGATTCACTTCTGCAATCCACCACTTCTATCCTTCTTCTATGTATGTTGAACTGTCTGCTAGAGCAGTAGTCTCCACCCTTTTCAAGCACAAGATCACTTTTTTAATTTAAGTCAATCCAGGGTCTACCTCAAACCCAAGTATCCTTTCCCCACCTTCTTCCCCATCTTTCTCTGAGGCCCTGGCCCTGCCCCATCTCTTCTTTGAGGCCCCACCCTGCTCACTCTGTGGAGTTGGGGTACAGCAGGAGAGGGAGGTAAACACCCTAACATCTCAGCATCCCCCTCCTCAGTCTCCTCCACCTTGCACAGCAAGCAGGAGACAGCTCCAAGGCAGAGGGCAGGAGCAGCAAGGCAGTGGGTAGGGTTGCCAGGTGTCCGGTATTCTACTGGACAGTCCGGTTTTTGCGCCCCTCTGTCCGGTAAAAAAATTCAGAAAATACCGGACATGGGCAGTGTCCGGTATTTTCTGTTTTTTCCAGCTGGGTGCCGGACGGAAGCCTGGCGGGGGTGGGGAGAGTGGCTAGGAGACAGGGCCGCGATCAGCATGCAAAAGCCTGGAGGGGGTGGGGGGAGTGGCTGGGACTCCCAGCCACTCCCCCCGTCCGGCTTCTGCACGCAACCACAGGATCCCAGTGCCGATCGCGACCCCGCCTCCCAGCTAGGAACCTGTGGTTGTGTGCAGAAGCTGGGCGGGGGCGGGGGGAGTGGTTGTGTGCAGAAGCTGGGCGGGGGGGGTGGGGCGCAATCGGCACTGGGAGCCCTCAGCTGATTGCATCTGAGGAGGAGGAGAAGCCCTGTCCCTGCTCCTGAGCGCTGTTCAAGTGCGTTGTGGCGCCGTAGTTCAGGAGAGAAGCCCACAGGTGCTTCATAGTTGCGTTTAGGCACCTTCCATGGGCTCTCAGCCAAAACTGACTGGGGTGGAATTTCTGCTTCTTTCCATTGGGAGACCTAAAGACCTGGCTATGGGGAAGTCACTTTCCTACCCATGGTCACACCCCACCCTTCCGCCCTGCCACTGTGTTGCCCTGGGGTCTGCCTCTCTCTGCTTTAGGTAGCAGGCTCTGCTGCCTCCCGCTTTGTTCCCAGCTTGGTGGCTCTTGGTAGTAGCCACACAGGATGTGTGTTCGGTGTGGGTGGGGTTTTTTTTGTTTTGTTTTGTTTTATTTTTTGCTTGACAAATTTTTAGCCTGTGTGTTCGGTATTTTTGGGAGACCTTCTGGCAACCCTAGCAGTGGGAGGAAGGGCAGCTGATGTGCTGGCACTTGATAACCTCCTGGCCAAAATAGTCAGGAGCACCTGTCAGAGGCCCCAGGATCTACCAGTAGATCCTGATCTACTGGTTGGTGACCACTGTGCTAGAGTATTCAGGAGGGCAAAGAATGAAACATGCGCCAACATGTTTAAGACCTATCCTCAGTTTCAAGAATTTTATTCTTTCTTCAAAACAGACTTCATTTCTGCTATTGCTGATCTTGGTTAAAACAGTAGAATGTTGCATGCATGTGAGCATAATGTACAGAAAGGGGAAGTGTTCAGAAAAGTTCATCTGCAAATAAGAAAAAAAATGGAAACATTTTACTGAAACAACCAGTTCTGACATTGAAGTCTCAGTTTTGCAATGGGTTCAATCAAGTCAGATATTTAGGGGGTTTCGGTGTTTGCATAACATTCAGAGTTGGTGGATTCATGTGTTGGATCAGGCTATTTGGAAGTTCACAAAAAAGCTAAAAATCCTCAACTTTAAAAGTATTCTTGCCAGTAGACAGAGTCCCAAACACAACTTTTGGATCTGAATTTAGATGTTGGAATTAGTGGATGTAAAGGTGGTATTGAGAAAGATGATTTATTCCATAAATGAGAAAGGGCTTGAAACACCGACCAGATTCAGGTTTGACTTTCCCCGAAAGTTCCAGTGTGTTCAGGTACATGGTTTTAATTTGTACCCACCTCCAGTTGTTTGGGCCACTAAAAGCTTTGCTGGGATGCCCCAGAATGCATCATTCTATGATGCCACAGGTACCATGGTGTAGCCCATAGGAGCTCAAACAGATGGAGGCATTTTAGGCTATAGAATGGCTAATAAAAGTTTCTTGTTATATATTGTATACCTTTGGACATTTAAATAGATACCTCCAGCATTCAGATTTGTTAAAAAGGCCCTATTGTCATGGGGGTGAGATTATTAGCAAAATTGGCCCTAAGCTTGCAATCAAATCCACATGGCTTGACTCTTGTTCATGGACGAAGCCCCTTTGGCTTCAGTGTAATTAGAGCAGTTATAAGGACTCTCACATGCAGATTCAACTACAGGATCAGGAATTGGTCCACAACCTAAGTTTTGTAGCATGAAGATGATGTGTGAGAACCTGAATGTAAAAGTGACTATTTTAATTGTCCAAGCTGAATGCAATGTAGAAAGAAGGGCAAAAAGCAGTAACAAGTAAATCAGTTTTTTTAATTCAATTTTGATAGTCTTGGTTATGCACAAGGTAAGAAATTTCAGGGGTTTTTTTTTTTTAAACAACTGCATGATTTTTAACCTGAGCATGTCCCTTTGAAACAGAATTTTTTTTGTTGAAAACTCAGCCATAGACTTAATCATGACTCTTACCTGAACCACTAAAGGGTTGGCTCCACATTGCAGAAGTTTTCTGGTGCAGATACTGTGAATCCACAGAATAATGCATTTAGGGACATCACAGGAGTTTCAATTGGCAGGACTTCTCCAGCCCTAAATATACTGATTTTTATAGGATAGATTTCAATATTCCTCTTTGCCAGACTAGTGGGAGCATTCACCATTATTTCAGTAAACAACTTTTAAGAGCTGGAATTTAGTCTTCAGATTTATGTCCCTTCTCCACAGATGTTTATTCTTCCATAATGTGTCTTTCACTCTTGCTATTCTGGAGTTTCAGCACACAATCTTTTATCTTCTGTAACAGTTTTTCCTAAGAAGCAATAATTTATCACTTGTCATGCAGCTGTCATTCTAGCATATACTCTCAGGATCTTTGCATATCACCTATGTGATACGTCTTGTCCACATTCAACTCATATTCTTTGTCAAACTTACCTTCTTTCAAACCTGTATTGTTATTAATCTTGCAGTATTAAATTTCTGTTGATAGCATGCCAGTTTATTAGTGTTTTCTTCTAGTTGTGCTCTTCTGTCTATATTAAGTTCTTTGAAGACAAGCACTGATAATTTTCAAACTTTGTGCCAGTTTCTACCCTACTATCCATTTGGCATCTCCTGGTAACTCGTGGGGATAAGTTCCACTCAGGTCTGATGCCCCCTTCCTTGCACTGTGACCTCTCTCTCTCTCAATCTGATCTCAGGGTCCTCCTTCTGTTTAATTTCGCCCTCTGGCTAAAAGTAATGATAATCCTTCCCTTCTAGAGTATCAGTGCCCCACGTGGTCAGCTGTCCACATGCTGCTCCAAACATTCTTCTGCTCCAAGGCCAGGTCCTGTGCCACTTTCCTTCTGGCTAGTAGACTGGGCCAAACCACTACTTCAGGTTCCAGCTCAGGGACCATCTGTCTAGCAACTACAGTCTGCTTTTGCTTCCACACCCTATTGCCATTGTTCCTTGACTCTTTCCTATTTCCTTCCTCTATCTTCTGCCCCCCTCTTCTGGCTTTAGTCCAAACTCCCTTCTCCCAGGGACTAACTGTATACTACTCCTTCCTTTGGCTTCTTATCATCCACTGTAACTCCAAAAATCTCTCTTCTCCTAAGGAATGACAACTTCCCCTGCAGCCTTCCGCTGTTCTGAGCCTCCAGACTTTATACAGGCACAAACTGTTCCTGCCCACCTGGGGTCCACCTTTATTTAGTGCTTGTCCTCCAAGCCTAAATCACTTCCCAGGTACCACCCATGAGGTTAATTGTGCTAAATGTACCTGCCTTGGCTTGTGTGGGATGGGCACCCAATCACATCTCAGATACACAAACTAGGGATGTAATAGTGCAGTTAATTAACCGATAAGCAAAAGCTTATAGGTTAATGCTCCCCTATAAATTTTTCAGCAGGTTGGCCAGCAGCCCTGCTCAGTCCTGGCTTGCAATGGGTCTGGGACCTACCCCTGTTGCAGCTCTGAATGTGAAGTGTATTAGGAGCTAGGTGGGCAGGCAACCCAGCTCAGTTCCATCTCACGCTAGGTCCGCAAGCTCAGACCTTCCCCCGATAGGGGCTGCTGCCACCCCATGTTGCTGCCTCTGTATCAGAGGCATCATCACAGAGCACCAAGCAGCCGGTCCATGAGGGAAGCTGGTTTTTAAACTAGCTCTTTTCGTGGATCAGCTTCTGCCTGGCACCCTGTGCTGCTGCCTCAAATACAGAGGCAGCAGAGCAGAGTGGCAGGAGGTTCCTCGGGAGTGGGGCTGGAGCACACTGGCTGCCAGCCCCACCCCCGGATACTAAAAAATAGTCGAGTAACCTTTAAGAATTCATGAGGTTACTTGACTATTCAATTAACCGATATTCAACATCCCTAACACAAATATGATGCCCACTGAAGTCAGTGGGAGTTGGGCTACATCTTAAAGCCTTGGTCTACATTAGAGAGTTATTTCAAAATAGCCCCCCTTATTTTGAAATAAGTGGAACATCTACACTACCAAGACTGTTATTTCAAAAAAAAAAAGGCTAGTTATTTCGAAATCTGTACTCCTGCTTTTCTGGGGGAATAAGCTTATTTCAAAATACTTATCTCAGGAGTTATTTCTAAATAAGTTATTTTGAAATAATGTCCTAATGTAAACATGCCCAAAGTTGTTCAAATAAAACTAACAATTACCTGTCTAATCTTTACAGGAGACCTTTGTTAACACAACATTCTCTCCCTGCTGGGTGACTTTCTCTAGGAAATAATACCAAAGAACAGTGACATTAAAGACACAATTGCACATCCACCAATGTGATTTATGCCATCAAATGCCAGCAGTGCCCCTCTGACATGTATATTGGCCAAACTGGACAGTCTCTATGAGAAAGAACTAATGGGCACAAATCATATATCCAAAACGGCAACACACAGAAACCTGTTGGAGAACACTTTAACGTGCCCAGGCACGCATTAATGGATCTCAAATCACTATGTTGTTTCAGGACAATTCCACAAGCCAAATACATAGGGAAGCCTTGGAACTTAACTTCATTTACAGGTTTGGGACTGATCACAAAGGAATAAAGACATTACCTGGCTAGCACACTACCTTCCATATACTAATGTCTTAAAAAACAGAACAATGGGTACTTAAGAACAATTTGCACCTTCTCTATCAGCTCCATATAGCATGAACACTTTAAGGTTGCGTCTAGACATCACCCTTCTTCGGAATAAGCTATGCAATTTGCGCTATGCAAATTGCATAGCTTATTCCAAGTCTAAATTGAAAGAGCTTATTTTGAAATTTGGCGCGGTCTACACAGCGCCAAATTTCAAAATAAGGCACTATTCCAACAAATCTGTTAACTCTCATGGAATGAGGGTTACAGGGATGATGCAATAGTGCATCCGCTATTTCAGGAAATAGCAGGTACTTTTAAAGATGCAGCATTGCTATTTTGGGATACTTTTGGTATCCTGAAAGAGCAATGAAGTCTAGACATACCCTAATTGACTATTTTTCCCCCTTTTCCCCTTCTATTTCTTTCTCTTCCCACATCCCATATTTATTTTGGAATGGGACCTTTAATAACTCCATTCATCTGATGAAGTGGGTTGTGCCCACAAAAGCTCATGATACAATCTACATGTTTTGTTAGTCTTTAAGGTGCTGCTAGATTATTCGTTGTTTTTTAAGTTTTTACCATCAAAGACGACAGCCTTAAATTTCATATATTTGATTTTCAGCACCTTTCCCCAATTCAAACAAACAAAACAAAACAAAACAAAAAACCCTTCTTCTGAACTCAAGGTTTGTTACTTTGTCAAAATGCTGACTGCTCTTCTGAATGCTGGCTGGCTTGCCAGCAAAAGAAACAATGTTTGGTTTTGGGGTAGGTTTTTTTTCTGCTGCAGTCATGAGAGTTGTCTGCATGTAAAAGCAACATACACATTTGTGTTACCTCTGCACTGCCTGACTGATAATTATTTGTAGGCAGACAAATCAGGACAGAGGAGAAAGCACCACCTATAAACACTCATTCACGGCAAAAGCTTTTGGGTTAATTTTTAGGGCTCTGGACTTCTCCCTGTAATGCCATTCTACTCTGGTTAGTTGAACACAAGGTACATTGCTAGCACATACACGTAGCCACAATTATTTTAAAAACTTGTTCATTCATTGTTTTCACAGAATGGGGGATTTTTCAGTATTTCAGATTTCACTGTGATGAAATGGTAGTTATTTATAATTTGTAAATAAAAGTATAGAATTGCTGCAGCTGTACAGTTAGCTAAAAGTTTTGTTCCTACATATTAGGGTGAGTACCTATCCATCCTTTCCTCTTTGTAGAGCACTGCACCATTGATAAAATGTAGCATCAGTCAGTAGTGTGTCCATAGCTATTAGTGAAGCATTTAGCCTTGATGTCATTATCCTTTTTCAACGTTTAAGCAGCTTTATTCCTCTGAAGATCACTAGACAGCAATGTGCTCACAAAGAAAGTCAAAAGGTGCCCTAGATAAAGAGATCTGGGTTATGATTCACTAACCAGTGTTCACAAAAGACATTGGAGTACTCAGGATACTTTGTTAATGCCAAATTCTTGATTGATATCAGCTGAACATATTCCCCATAGTCATTTTGATTTATATGATTTACAGAATGTGTGTGTGTGTGTGTGTGTGTGTGTGTGTGTGTGTGTGTGCGCGCGCACACGAGAGAGAGAGAGAGAGAGAGAGAGTACATCTACACTAGCCCCCTAGATCGATCTAGGGAGGCTAATGAGGGTGACCGGAATTGCAAATCAAGCCCGGGATTTAAATATCCCGTGTTTGATTTGCAGTTCCCAGCCGGTCGCCATTTTAGAAATTGAGTAGCCCCAAGTAACTGCCCGTGTCTACACGCGGCAGTGAAACGGGATAACGATTTAAAGCCCTAACTGAAATTAGCTGGTATTCCTCCTGCAATGAGGTTTACCATCTAATTCGAGTTAGGGCTTTAAATCGGAATCCCGTTTCACTGCCGCGTGTAGACGCGGGCAGTTACTTGGGGCTAGTCAATTTCTAAAATGGCGACCAGCCGGGAACATGCATATCAAACACGGGATATTTAAATCTCAGGCTTGATTTGCAATTCCGGTCGCCCTCATTAGCCTCCCTAGATCGATCTAGGGGGCTAGTGTAGACGTACCCAGAGATATTCTATATTTGATATTGAAATGCAGACCCCCAAAATGATCTGGCACACTAAAATTGCATTAAAATTTACATGATATCAACAAAAGCCAAGAAATTCAAAGATGTGACTAAATTGTTTTTATGGACACAATGGATGACCCAATAATAAAATACCATCAGATATGGAAATACTGGACCTGATACGAGCTGCATGAAACTCAGCAAAGCAAGTTAATGAGCTGTTTTAATCCAAATTCTATAGACCCAAATTTTCAGTAGACTTAACTCAGCCTTGAGACTTGTCCATGCACCAAAATACTCACATATGAACACACAAGGCATTTGCCAATACAGGTTAAATAGACAGGTACTCACTGTTCCATTTGCATGTATTTCAACAACATTTCCTGCACAAACACATGGAAAGAATTTAAAGCTATTTATACTGGGCTCTTAGCTGTGTCACACAGGCACTCTGCATTATTGTTAATCTGTATACAAGGATTTCAATAAAGCAGTGAGGATATGAGAAATGGATATATTTTCTTTTTCATTTAAGCAATTTTCTCCTAGCTAGCCCATAACCAAGAAATGAGGCACTACCATTTTGATTCTTTCTTGTCCTCTCTGAAGACAAATACATTTTATTTTAAAAAAAACTGTTTTTGTACTTCTGTAAGTCATCTTCCAGGGATCCTAGAAATCCATTTGCCATGGGGAAAAAACCCCCCACAGAATTTGCATATGTACAGTGAAATTTTAGATTTTACATTTTGTGAAAAAATAAAAATATTAACTATTAACTACATTTTACTGAAAGTACCCGTGTCTTTTATTCAATGCACACAACCTCCCCATCTTGTGGTTGATTTTTGATTGCACTTTAAATTTACATAGCTAAACAAACTCCAATAAACTGCTTCCAACATATTGAGATTATTCAACAGCATATAGATGTTAGTGTTTTAATGCATCTCAAATTTCACTTCAGTAATTAAAATTATGAAAAAAAAATGTTGAAATCTTTAAAAATCACTCCTAAAGACCACATCACTGAATTTGGCAAGGACAAATTTCTTGTTGATGGTAATTTGTTGTTCTGTATATAGCAAGGCTATAGCTCACATTCCAGGATAGACAACTGTAGAACACATGGAAAGCACTTAATATAAACCAAATGAAAAGAAATGAAAACAGGACTGAGACAGCACAGCCATCGACAACACTAAAAACACCAATGCACTGTGACTAGATCATTCCATTTTTGTGCATTTAATTTTTTTCTGAAAATCCAGAATATAGGCATAGAAATATTTGTTATACACAAGATATACAAATTGCAGTTCTAGTATTCTTATTTTATTAATAAGGTATGCTTCAAACTTGCTTAAAATTATAATTATATCAATAAAACATTGTGTTTAACTGATACCTATATATATTGTGGATAGCAAAACTAATGTTCAACATTTCATTTTATTTGAAGAAAAAAGTGGGTTTTTTTTTTAATTTCATCTGAGATTTTGAAGATTTTTTAATCACAAGAAAACTAGAATTCCTGGTCTTCTCTAGGAGGGATGATTTAGCATTAATCAGAAGGAAAGTGAACTTCATCGAAGGCAGTGAATTCACCTCAGCATTTCCCCTCAGATTGCTTAGCAGAATTTTTTAATAAAGGGATACCAAATGTCTGCAAGACCCTTCGAGAAGATCAGTGAGTGCAGACTTTGTACAATATTTCACAGTAACTTCCTTGGAGCTGTCACAAAAATTGCCATGTGAATCTATTACGATGTAAATGTGAATTTGAATATTAAGGAATCTCAACTAAAATGTTCTTGTTCATTTGTGTCAACCCATTTTCATATTATAATAACAATTTTCTTAAAATATCACATTCCAAACACATCCTTGTGCATATTATGGACCAAAAATCTGCAAGTTTAACTTTATGAAGTGTATTTCAGCATAACTGACAACTGGAACTAATGAGCTTCTTCATTTTTCCCCTCATACGCATCTGGAAAAAGCAACTATTTGTAAGTCTCTTCTCTGTGTGGCACACAATAGCATACAGTTGTTAGTCATGGCCTCTGGCAGGGATATAAGAAAAAGACTGAACTGTGGCCAGGATCCTGCCAGAAAACTCTGTTCCAGAGATTCAGTGGTCAGTGATTCAGCATTGTATCATATGGATATGTTAAAAACTCCCTGTGAAGTGTCTAATGGAGCAGTTTCTTTGGAGGTAGTTTCAAAAAATGAGTAATAAAATGGTGCATCACTAGAAGTAGTCAAACAGAGACATGATACTCAACAATGACTCTCTTCAAAACCTCCTATGGAACCAATTGACCAGAAAATTGTCTGATTTTGCTAGTGAGGCAGATTTAACATTAATTGTTAAAGAAAAATTAGCCATCAAAATTCTTGGTTTTCCCCTTTCTACTATACAAGTTCTTTTTCCTCATATTCATCCTTTTCTTCCTCCCACTTGACCCATAAGGGAATTTCAAAAAGCCCAAGAAATAAATAGGGATTAAAACATTCAAGCTCACACAAAAGTCATGCTCGCACATGTCATGTCCAGCTCACACAAAAGTTCCTCTCATATTCAAAATCTGCCATTTCTAGGCATGGTAAATTGATGCCTATGGAATTCTTGACAATACAGTTAAAGAGACAGTCAGATTCCAGAGGAACAAAACTAAGGACACAGTCCAAAGCACAGGGAAAATACCTGCCCAGAAACAAGTTAAAACCAACAGCATCTCTTTTCATTCTTTGAGGATACCAATGCTGACAACATCCCAAAGAAATGAATGTCAGAACTAGGCAGTAATTAAACACAAAACACCTACATGACCAGTAGTTTGTTTTGTTTTAAAGTTTCTCAGCTAAACACTTTTAAGATATTTAATACTGATAAGCCTAATAGACGCTTTCATTGAGGGATTTGAGATAGAGAGAGTGGGGACTTGCAACACCAGGGGATGTGCATTCCGGATGTAAAAATTTAAGAGCCCATGCTAACTCAGTATTGAGGTGTTGCCCCTCATGCCTCATCCGCATGTCTAAACTTCTCACCCGAGTTAAATGGTACTTTCAACACAGACTGCCCGTGTCTTAGAGCCTGGTTTGTCTTGCACTCAGTCCTAGTATTCAACCACTTTTCAGAAAGACTCAGGTTAAACCACTCAAATGCCTCAGAGGGGTAGCCGAGTTAGTCTGTAACAGGAAAAACTTAAAAAATAACAAATAGTCTAGTAGCACCTTAAAGACTAACAAAACATGTAGATGGTATCATGAGCTTTCATGGGCACAACCCACTTCTTCAGCTCACCGGAGTATAAGAAGTCCAGATCCAAGAATAAATAAGGGAAGAGGAGAGGGGAGAAAAAGGGAAGGGGAGGAAGAAAAAGAGAGACAGTGAACAGACAGTTCAAATAGTTACAAGAGGCTGTTAAGAACTCAAGTGCTGATAGTCCTCCTGTGCCTTCCCATAAATCCCCCATGTGCCCAGAAAAACAGGCAAGTTCTGCAACACCCAAATTAGAATCTTAGGAGATGTACTATCCTAAAAAAACACCTACAGCAGCAAGCTTCAGAGCCCAGGTCAACTGACTCAGGCTCACAGGATTCAGGCTACAGAGCTAAAAACAGCAGTAGAGATAGTCAGGCTCAAGATAATACAACTTGGTTTGACAAAAGGTAGAGATAGTGCCAGACCTAAGTAGAGATGTGAGCGACTTCTCGCTTCCCCCCAGCTTGCTGCCTCTATCACTGGCAGGAGCCAGTGCTGGGGGGATCCCGCTTAAAAGGTGGTTCCTGCACCCTGCCCCCCAGCACCATCTCCCTAGTGGGGCAGGGGAGGCAGAGATGTAGCAGGGGACTGGGTGCGAGCTGGGAAATATGGCAGCTCTTAATACATTTATAAGGCAGAGCCGCAATGGGGTTAGCCACTGGGGCTGGGAGCTAATCCCGCTGAGGCTTTGCAGTTCCCTCCCTGTAACAACTAATAGACTAGTCGATTAGCTGATTAAACGCCATTGAACATCCCTAGACCAAACTGGTCTCTTTGGGAAGATAACTGATTGTTTAGACAAAGGAAATGCAATAGATCTAACTACCTGATTTTCAGTACAGCATCTGATGCAATTCCACATATGAAATTATTAGTTAAATTGGAGAAGATGGGGATTAATGTGAAAACTGAATGGTGCCTAAAGGACTGGTTAGAGGGGAAACCATAACAGGTCATACCGAAAGATGAACTATAAGGCTGGAGATAGGTTACTAGTGGAGTTCCTCAGGGATTGATTTTTGGACCTATCTTATTTAATATTTTTATTACTGACCTTGGTAAAAAAAAAAAAGGGAGTTTTCTAATAAACTTTGCAAATGAGACACACTGGGGAGGTACTGCCAATACAGAAATGAGCCAGAATATCATATACGAAGATATGAATGCCTTGATAACTTCAGTAATAGAAATGTAATTAAATTTAACAGTGTGAAGTACAACATCCTGCACTTAGGGAATAACAACAAGACTTTTTGCTATAAAGCAGGGTCTTGCCATTTGAGGAGAAGAAAGACTGAGGTGTCACACAGAATGACTATAAGCCACCAACGTGATACAGCCATGAAAATGGCTAATGTGATCTTGGGGTGCATCAGGCCGGGCATTTCCAACAGAGATAGGGAAGTGTTAGTAAGGTTATACAAAGCAGATGTGAGACCTCATTTGCAATACTATGTGCAATTCTGATCTTTCATGTTCAAGAAAGATGAATTCAAATTGGAACAGGTGCAAAAAAGGACTACAAGGATGATTAGAAGAATGGAAAAGCTACCTTTATGAAATGAGTCTCAAAGAGTCATAACAGCTATGGGGAGATAAGATTCCTCTTTATAAATACATTAGATGGATGAATACCAGGGAAGAAGATGAGTTATTTGAGTTAAGCATTAGTATTGACACTAGAACAAATGGATATAAATTGTCTAACTTTGCCATCAACACATTTAAGTTATGGGACACTAGATGACGGGGTTGGGGGTGTTTAAGAAAGGGAGCTCTGATTTCTACAAAGAATCATAGAATACTAGGACTGGAAGGGACCTTGAGAGGTCATCGAGTCCAGTCCCCTGCCCTCATGGCAGGACCCAGTACTGTCTAGACATTCACTGATAGACATTTATCTAACCTACTCTTAAATATCACCAGAGATGGAGATTCCACAATCTCCCTAAGCAATTTGTTCCAGTGTTTAACAACCCTGACACTTAGGAAGTTTTTCCTAATGTCCAACCTAAACTTCCCTCACTGCAGCTTAAGCCCATTGCTTCTTGTTCATTTCTCAGAGGCCCGTGTGGCAAGGGCCCCTCTTCCCCACGCCACCACTGGGTAGGCCTCCTCCCCTTAGCCCCCAAGTTTGGGGTTTTGCAGCGGGTCTCAATGGTAGGGAGCCCGGCCAGGGGCCCACAGGCTCCCTCCCTAGCTGAGGCTCCAACTGCTGAGGCTTTTAAAGGCCCTCAGACAGACAGCAGACAAGTCAGCTGGCCCCAATTTGCCTGAGCCAGCTCCCTCCCAGCTGAATCTAATTTGGCTGCAGTTCTCTGCTTCTTCTCACTGGGTTTTTTCCCTTTTGGGCTGCCTTTTCCCTTCTCTGCAGCAGCTCCCTGGCCTGACCCTGTCACATCAGGAAGAACAATTTTTCTCCTTCCTCCTTGTGACACCCTTTCAGATACCTGAAAATCACTATCATGTCCCCTCTCAACTTCTCTTTTCCAAACTAAACAAACCCAATTCTTTCAGTCTTCCTTCATAGGTCATGTTCTCTAGACCTTTAATCATTCTTGTTGCTCTTCTCTGGACCTTCTCCAATTTCTCCACATCTTTCTTGAAATGTGGTGCCCAGAACTGGACACAATACTCCAACTGAGGCCTAATCAGCTCAGAGTAGAGCAGAAGAATGACTTCTCATGTCTTGCTCACAACACGCCTATTAGTGCATTCTAAAATCATGTTTGCTTTTTTTGCAACAGCGTCACACTGTTGACTAATATTTAGCTTGTGGTCCACTATAACCCCTAGATCCCTTTCTGCTGTACTCCTTCCTAGACAGTCGCTTCCCATTCTGTATGTGTGAAACTGATTGTTCCTTCCTAAGTGGAGCACTTTGCATTTGTCCTTATTAAACTTCATCCTGTTTACCTCAAACCATTTCTCCAATTTGTCCAGATCATTTTGAATGATGACCCTATCCTCAAAAGCACTTGCAACTGCTCCCAGCTTGGTATCATCTGCAAACTTAATATGCGTACTCTCTATGCCGATATCTAAATCGTTGATGAAGATATTGAACAGAACCTGTCCCAAAACAGACCCCTGCGGAATCACACTTGTTATACCTTTCCAGGAGGATTGTGAACCATTAATAACTACTCTCTGAGAACGGTTATCCAGCCAGTTATGTACCCACCTTATAGTAGCCCCATCTAAGTTGTATTTGCCTAGTTTATTGATAATATCATGCGAGACTGTATCAAATGCCTTGCTAAAGTCTAGGTATACCATGTCCACCGCTTCTCCATTATCCACAAGACTGGTTATCCTATCAAAGAAAGCTATCAGATTGGTTTGACATGATTTGTTCTTTACAAATTCATGCTGGCTGTTCCCTATCACCTTATTATCTTCCAGGTGTTTGCAGATGATTTCCTTAATTACTTGCTCCATTATCTTTCCTGGCACAGAAGTTAAACTGACTGGTCTATAATTTCCTGGGTTGTTCTCATTTCCCTTTTTATAGATGGGCACTATATTTGCCCTTTTCCAGTCTTCTAGAATCTCTCCTGTCTTCCATGATTTTCCAAAGATGATAGCTAAAGGCTCAGATACCTCCTCTATCAGTTCCTTGAGTATTCTAGGATGCATTTCATCAGACCCTGGTGACTTGCAGATATCTAACATTTCTAAGTGATTTTTAACTTGTTCTTTTTTAATTTTATCTTCTAAACCTACCCCCTTCCCACTAGCATTCACTATGTCAGGCATTCCTTCATCATACTTCTCGGTGAAGACCAAAACAAAGAAGTCATTAAGCATCTCTGCCATTTCCAAGTTTCCTGTTACTGTTTCTCCCTTCTCACTAAGCAATGGGCCTACCCTGTCCTTGGTCTTCCTCTTGCTTCTAATATATTTATAGAATGTCTTCTTGTTTTCCTTTATGCCTGTAGCTAGTTTGAGCTCATTTTGTGCCTTTATCTTTCTAATCTTGCCCCTGCATTCCTGTATTGTTTGCCTATATTCATCCTTTGTAATTTGTCCTAGTTTCCATTTTTTTATATGACTCCTTTTTTATTTTTAGATCATGCAATATCTCCCGGTTAAGTCAGGGCGGTCTTTTGCCATATTTTCTATCTTTCCTCCGCAGCGGAATAGCTGGCTTTTGGGCCCTTAATAATGTCCCTTTGAAAAACTGTCAACTCTCTTCAGTTGTTTTTCCCCTCAGTCTTGCCTCCCATGGGACCTTACCTACCAGCTCTCTGAGCTTACCAAAATCTGCCTTCCTGAAATCCATTGTCACTAATTTACTGTTCTCCCTTCTACCATACCTTAGAATCATGAACTCTTTTCTTAGTGTCTAGCTATTGAGTGTTGCTGAAATGCTCAGCATCCAACTTACCACCATATTTGAAATACATTTGGTCAGCATTAATGCGGGGGTTTGTGCTGTGGAACTGAATTTTAGTGCTGTTAGGAGGCAAGAGCAGGAATGAAGTATGGAGGGGAGGATTAATCTTGTTTTCTTCAGATAGCTAAGGAGTATTGATGTTGGCACTGAGCGCATGCGAGCACACACACACACACACACACACACACACACACACACACACACACACACGTTTGTGTTCACATCTCAAGGGAAATATATATGAGCATTTGAGTCACTATGGTCCAGGGGTGAATTTGTTGATATTTGCATACAATTTTCCACTGGCTTGTTATTCTAATATAGGAGTCTCAATAAGTCCTAGACAAGTTTTTAGAGCAATTCCCCAGGATAACTAAAGTTTATCAAGTAAATCATCTTAATTAGATGCCAGCATTGTCCAATCTTGAATTTGACTTGACCCTCCAAACACCTTGTTTTCTGTCCTAGAAACCTTTATTGTGCCATATTTTGGTTACCACTGTATGTAAAAAAACATAACATAAGAACATAAGAACATAAGAACGGCCGTACCGGGTCAGACCAAAGGTCCATCTAGCCCAGTATCCTGTCTGCCGACAGTGGCCAGCACCAGGTGCCCCAGAGGGGTGGACCGAAGACAATGATCAAGCGATTTGTCTCCTGCCATCCCTCTCCAGCCTCTGTCAAACAGAGGCCAAGGACACCATTTTATCCCCTGGCTAATAGCCTTTTATGGACCTAACCTCCATGAAATTATCTAGCTTCTCTAAACTCTGTTATATTCCTAGCCTTCACAGCCTCCCTCTGGCAAGGAGTTCCACATGCTGACTACACGCTGTGTGAAGAAGAACTTTCTTTTATTAGTTTTAAACCTGCTACCCATTAATTTCATTTGGTGTCCTCTAGTTCTTCTATTTAGGAACTAATAAATAACTTTTCTTTATCCGCCTCCACTCCACTCATGATTTTATACACCTCTATCATATCCCCTCAGTCTCCTCTTTTCTAAACTGAAAAGTCCCAGTCGCTTAACCTCTCCTCATATGGGACCCGTTCCAAACCCCTAATCATTTTAGTTGCCCTTTCTGAACCCTTTCCAAGGCCAAAATATCTTTTTTGAGGTGAGGAGACCACATCTGTACACAGTATTCAAGATGTGGGCGTACCATAGTTTTATACAGGGGCAGTAAGATATTCTGGGTCTTATTTTCTATCCCTTTCTTAATAATACCTAGCATCCTATTTGCCTTTTGACCAGCACACTGTGTGGAAGTTTTCAGAGAACTGTCCACGATAACTCCAAGATCTCTTTCCTGATTTGTCGTAGCTAAATTAGCCCCATCATACTGTACGATAGTTGGGGTTATTTTTCCCGATGTGCATTACTTTACACTTATCCACATTAAATTTCATTTGCCATTTTGTTGCCCAATCACTCAGTTTGGTGAGATCTTCTTGGAGTCCCTTACAGTCTGCTTCTGTCTTGACTATCCTAAACAGTTTGGTATCATCCGCAAACTTTACCACCTCACTGCTTACCCCTTTCTCCAGATCATTTATGAATAAGTTGAACAGGATTGGTCCTGGGGGACACCACTAGTTACCCCTCTCCATTCTGAAAATTTACCATTTATTCCTACCCTTTGTTTCCTGTCTTTTAACCAGTTCTCAATCCAAGAAAGGACCTTCCTTCTTATCCCATGGCCATGTAATTTACACAAGAGCCTTTGGTGAGGGACCTTGTCAAAGGCTTTCTGGAAATCTAAGTATACTATATCTACTGGATCCCCTTGTCCGCATGTTTGTTAACCCTTCAAAGAACTCTAATAGATTAGTAAGACAGGATTTCCTTTACAGAACCCATGTTGACTTTTGTCCAACAAATTATGTTCTTCTACATGCTTCACAATTTTATTCTTTACTATTGTTTCACTAATTTGCCCGGTACTGAAGTTAGACTTACGGTCTGTAATTGCCGGATCGCCTCTAGAGCCCTTTTTAAATATTGGTGTCACGTTGGCTACCTTCCAGTCATTAGGTACGGAAGCCGATTTAAGGGATAGGTTACAAACCACAGATAATAGTTCAGCAATTTCCCATTTGAGTTCTTTTAGAACCCTTGGATGAATGCCATCCGGTCCCGGAGATTTGTTAACATTAAGTTTTCTATTTGTTCCAAAACCTCCTCTAATGACACTTCAATCCGGGACAGTTCCTCAGATTCATCACCCACAAAGGGCGGTGCAGATTTGGGAATCTCCCCAACGTCCTCAGCCGTGAAGACTGAAGCAAAGAAATCATTTAGTTTCTCTCCAATGGCTTTATCGTCCTTGATTGCGCCTTTTATAGTTCGATCGTCTAGGGACCCACAGGTTTTTAGCAGGCTTCCTGCTTCTAATGTACTTAAAAAACATTTTGTTATTTCTTTTTGAGTTTTGGCTAGCTGTTCCTCAAAATCTTTTTGCTTTTCTTATTACATTTTACACTTGATTTGACAGTGTTTATGTTCCTTTCTATTTATCTCACTAGGATCGGACTTCCACTTCTTAAAAGATACCTTTTTGTCCCTCACTGCTTCTTTTACATGGTGGTTAAGCCACGGTGACTCTTTATTAGCTCTCTTGCTATGTTTTTTAATTTGGGGTATACATTTAAGTTGGGCCTCTATTATGGTGTCTTTAAAAAGTTTCCATGCAGCTTGCAGGGATTTGGCTCTAGTCACTGTGCCTTTTAATTTCTGTTTAACTAACCTCCTCATTTTTGTGTAATTCCCCTTTTTGAAATTAAATGCCAGGGTGCTGGTCTGCTGAGGTGTTCTTCCCACCACAGGAATGTTGAATGTTATTATATTATGGTCACTATTCCCAAGCGGTCCTGTAGCAGTTATTTCCTGGACCTGATCCTGCGCTCCACTCAGGACTAAATCGAGAGCCTCTCCTTGTGGGTTCCTGCACCAGCTGCTCCAAGAAGCAGTCATTTAAGCCATTGAGAAATTTTATCTCCGCTTCTCTTCCTGAGGTGACATGTATCCAGTCAATATGGGGGTAATTAAAATCCCCCATTATTATAGAGTTCTTTGTTTTGGTAGCCTCTCTAATCTCCCTCAGCATTTCAATGTCAGTATCCCTGTCCTGGTCAGGTGGTCAGTAATATATCCCTACTGCTAATTTCTTATTTTTGGAGCATGGAATTACTATCCATAGCGATTCTATTGAACATGTTGATTCATTTAATATTTTTATTTCATTTGATTCTACATTATCTTTCACATACAGTGCTACTCCGCCACCACCCGGCCTGCTCTATCCTTTCGATATATTTTATATCCCGGTATGATTGTGTCCACAGATTTTCCTCATTCCACCAGGTTTCAGTGATGCCTATTATGTCAATCTCCTCATTTAATACTAGGTACTCTAGTTCACCCATCTTATTAGTCAGACTCCTAGCATTTGTGTAGAAGCACTTTAAAAATTTGCCACTGCTTGTTGTCTGCCCTTCCTGATGCATTGGATTCCTTTGTGCGGTTTTTGTCTGCTCTGGCCCATGGTTTGCCCTCTCCCCTCTTCTCTTTCTGACTACAGCTTAGAGAATCTCTATCAATGGATTCTCCTCTAAGAGAATCTCCCTCCGATTCGTGCATCTCCGCACCAATCGGCTTTCCCCATCTCTCAGTTTAAAAACTGCTCTCTGACCTTTTAATGTTTAGTGCCAGCAGTCTGGTTCCACCCTGGTTTAGGTGGAGCCCATCCTTCCTGTATAGGCTCCCCTCTCCCAAAAGTGTCCCCAGTTCCTAATAAATCCAAACCCCTCTTCCCTACACCATCGTCTCATCCACGCATTGAGATTCTGAATCTCTGCCTGCCTACCTGGCCCTGCGCGTGGAACTGGAAGCATTTCGAGAATGCCACCATAGAGGTCCTGGATTTCAGTCTCTTTCCTAGCAGCCTAAATTTGGCCTCCAGGACATCTCTCCTACCCTTCCCTCGTCATTGGTACCTACATGTACCACGACCACCGGCTCCTCCCAGCACTACACATAAGTCTATCTAGATGCCTCGAGAGATCCGCCTTCGCACCAGGCAGGCAAGTGACCATACGGTTCTCCCGGTCATCACAAACCCAACTATCTATGTTTCTAACAATCGAATCACCCACTACTAACACCTGCCTCTTCCGAACTGGCATTCCCTCCCCTCAGAGGTATCCTCAGTGCGAGAGGATACGCAACATCCTCTGGGAGGAGGGTCCCAACTACGGGATGGTTTCCCTCTGCTCCCATTGAATGCTCTGTTCCTTGAGACTTTCATCCTCCTTAAGAGCACTGGGGCTCTCAGACTGGAGGTGGGACAGTACTACAGTGTCCCAGAAAGTCTCATCCACATATCTCTCTACCTCCCTTAGCTCCTCCAGTTCAGCCACCCTGGCCTCCAAAGCCCGAACTCGGTCTCTGAGGTCAGGAGCTCCTTACAGCGGGTGCACACATCGCAAACCGCCCACAGGGCAGGTAATCATACATGTTACACTCGCGCAATAAACAGGATAGCCCCACTCTGCTGCTGGGCTTCTGTCTCCATTTTTCTAATGAATAAGTTTAAGTATAAACTGGGATTCTTTTTAAACCTCTGGAATATAGATTATGATAAGAGTTATGTTTTAAAGAAGGCCAGAAGTCACTAGTGCCCTCTAACTTCCCCCTCTAAAGTCCCCCTCCAAACTCCCTGTTAGCAGTTCCTGTTCGCAAGCTCCCTGGTCGCTGAGTCACAGGCTTATATAGCTCTGGTAGCCCCTCCCCCTGACTGAGGCTCAGCCAATTAACAGAGGCTTCTAGATTTCAAACCTTTTAGAAGCTCCTTCAAGCAAACAAACAAACCAACCAAACAGACAAACACAAGCTCAGCACACAGCAAATAACTCCCCCACACACAAACACACACTCCAGACAGCCACTTACCACAAGGGTCCCCTTTTTACTCCTCTTTTACCTGGACAACTCCCTCTCCAAACTCCCTGTTAGCAGTTCCTGTTCGCAAGGAGTATTTAAAGGAGTAAAAAAGGAGTATTTAAGTGCATCATTCTGGCCAAGGAAGATCAGCCTTGTAATCTGATGACAAGTTATTCCTGAAAACATTTCCTTTCTTTATTCCAAAAGCCAGGTCTCATTTTCATTAACCCCCGGTGAGTCCATTCCTCTCTCTCTTTTCCTAAAACTAAGGTACTGTCTACATTTTAAGCAGGGAGAGCCACTCCCAGCTTGAAAGGACTTAGCATACCAAAAATACAGGGTGGCACAAGCAGCAGGAGGGGTTAGCCATCCTGAGAACATACCTAGAATCTGAGATGAGTATTGCCCATCCTGCCTCTTGGACCATAATGGCCACATTCTAGTTTTAGTGAACTAGCTCAATCAGTCTCAGCTCAAGTATGGCTCTTTGAGTTGAGAACTACACTCCCAGCTGCAAGTGTCAACCTACCCTTAAACATAATAAAGAAGAACTTTGGAACAAAACCTGCTGTTGAAAAGAACTTTGAAAATACACATCAAATAGACCAAAGAGCTGCAGTTTTACATCCCTTTTCCTTTCTTCCCAACTGCCAATGGCCAAAGGGCTTCAATTTCCAGATATGCTGTAAAGCCAAGCCTACATTAAAATCTACAAGCCAGTTCCAGAAATCAGGACACATTCCACAAGGACCTTTTTGTGGGCTGGATGAGACTTGACTTCAGCTGAGGAAACATATAGAACTGCTACCTGGTAATCAATTCCCCTTTCCAAATGTCATTATTTACAATCTTTCTCCAATATATTTCACTAAAATAATATGTAAGAACCTGTGTGTGTGACTGGTCCTAGAGAGAATAAGAGCCTGTTATTTACTGACAGCTGATAGTTATTCCTTCAGTTTGTCTTTTTGATGCTGCAAACCCCACTTGAAAAACATGCCGATGGTTAAGATGTCTGCACATATGCAGTCGTGGTTTATTATACATGTTCAGGGAGAGGTCAGCAGTAGGCCCTTGCAGTTGTGAATTGATATAGGGTCTTTCTCCCAGATACATGGGTCTCCACACGCTCTTGATTAATATAACATTTAGCTGTATTCTGCACCATCCTTTTCCATAAAAAATGAATTCTTAGGCTGGAAATTAAAAGCTTTGTGTCCATCCGAGGAATGAAATTCTGGAACAGTCTTCTAATAGGAGTAATGGGGGCAAAGAACTTAATTAGTTGTAAGGTGTAGTTTGATACATTTATTAAGGGGATCATATGACAGGGTGTTTTGAGATAGCAGGGGACTGGACTTGGTGACACAAGAAGGCCTTTCACGTCCCAAGTTCCTAAATGAAGTTATATACAAAAAACAAAATTTAGGCCCAAACACATTAATCGTGTCTTTTAGGGGTATTCTAGAAAGTCCTGTGCTGTGAAACAGGGTTATATATTTGAATTAACTGATACAAGCAACACTGATAGCACTGCTGTTAAGATCTTTTCTTTAAGGAAAAGTCCAGTAACAGTTTCCATTTGCAAAACATTTGCTCACACAAAGAATATTATGGGATTGATGAAGGTGGCAGGAAAACGTTTCCTTTTGCTAGAGTGAAAGTTAAGTTTATTGTGCAAAGAACATAGAGAGGATTCTCAGACTCCACTGATTCATTTAAGAATGGATATTGAAAAAAGGGTTTCTTCTTAAAGGTACAGTGTGTGGACGGAAGATAAATACAACAGTGAGCTACAAGGGCCTTTTAAATAAGCCACTATAAAGATAAGTGAGAGTTTGCCATCTTTGGGAATTATCTGATGATGTCTGATGAGATAAGAAGTAATGGAGATTGATGTCCAACAGAGACCTTAATTTTCCTGTGACTTCCTTAAAATTATATGACTATCTCCCACAGAATTGCTCTCCCAAATTAGGTTACTAAACAGTAGTTTGTACTGAGGAAAATCTGAACAGGAATTTTTAATGGAATTATACTCAGTGCGGCAGGCAAGAAGCAATGTTCATTTTCAATATTAAAATACAACTCATAAAGAAAAGTCGTAATAGTTCCCAGTTATTTGAATCTCCTCAAGTTTTGTTAATAAGAGAACTGGTGTTGATTAAGATCATTTTTTAAAAATCAGGGATGAATTTTATGCCAAAAAAGATTAATTGCTTGGAAATTTCAAATGGAATTGTAGAAAAAAAATCCACAAATTTGATGCTCCAGGAGAAAAATGAGAGTACCATTAGGATTACATTTTTTGAAAATTTATTTTGTAGCCTGAGATGCTTCGAAGGGCATAGGCAGTGACACTGCCATATTTCCATTGGGGAAAAATTAATGTGTGGCGAGCACCCATCAAAAGCCAAGATCCCCCTCTGCCTCCCTTCTTCCCTCCTGGGCTTTTTGCCCACTGGTCCAACTCCTCCCCTGCATTCCCAATGCTTCTAGAGTGCCACAAACAGCTGATTTACAGTATTCAGGAATCTCTGGGACGGAGCAGGGGAAGGGTGCACTTTGAGAAGGCGGGGCAGGGGCAGGAAGAAGTGGGGTGGGATGGAATGGGTACAGAGCAGGCACAGAGCAGAGGTGGGGAGAGATGGGGCAGAGGCAGGAACTTGGGGGAAGGGGTGGGACCTGAGAGGAAGGGGAGCCAGTATCCCCCCAACTTGAGGGGAAGTCAGCACCTATGTCTAAGTGTATTACATTCATCAAGGTGATTTGGGTGTGAAGGGTACAATAAAAATCATCCATGTTCATTGTAATCTTGCAAATACATTTATTTTATTCTTATTTCTCTAATGTTCCACTACTGGAGTGGCGAAAGGTATACAATTATTGAACTAAAGGAATCCATGTTTTAAGGCAAATAAATAGGGTGAGCTCTTGGTCCCACTGCAGTCAGTGGGAGTTTTGTCATTGATTCAGTGTGGCTGGGATTACATGGATGGTATTTGCTAGTTGCACAAATGCCCCACAAAACCTGATGAAGCCATTTCCTTTTATTGAGCTAGCATGTTGTAGTTTATTACAGCTCACAAGTAAAACACTTTTCAGTAAATACAACTACGAGATAACTGCTGAACCCATCAATTGAGGTCTTGCTCACAAACAATACCAGTCTATAATAGTAACCATCCGCTTGATTATTATCCTCTCCCTTTTTAGATGGAGTACATTGCCCCCTAAGTAAGAGCAAGCTGGAAGTTGTTTTTAAAGCTGATGTTTAGCTTGTGCATATCCACAACACGCACACTTGACATTGTATGAAGGTTGTAAGTGTGCCAATTCACCAGCCACAAACCACACATGCTGCCATTCGCAGCCCAAATCTATGATAAAAGGCTATGAATTTCATTTAATCCTCTCCTCTTCCCTCGCAGCCAAGTACCAGAGGTTGGCTACTGTTGGAAAAATATGTTAAAAAATATTAACTATGAGTGTCTAATTTCTGGTGCAAACTGAGAATAAATCTAACAGTGAATCCTGTAAAAATTGTAATCCATGAACATAGGTAACAATATAGCTTTCAGTGTCCCATTTGATAAATTTCATGGATGAAGCAGGGTGGATGCGTTACTTCATCCTATTTCTTGTCAAAGACCAAGCAGTATTTTACTGATTTATTTATGTGCCATACACTTGGTCTGGCTAAACTTGTGAGTTAGTGAAAACTTCCATGCTATGCTTTGCTCTCCAATATTCTTGATAGAGAGACTGGCTGTTGTTAACTAAGCTTTCTACATTTCTGATGTGTGTAAAGTTGTATGCGGAAAATTCATGTACAGGTACCTATAAAATCTGGGCATCTGAACATGTAATTTTGCACAGATTTTATGGACAACATTTTAAGAGAAATTTATGACTTCGGATGCCTCAGGTTTTGGTGCCCAACTGGAGACACTTTAAAGGTGCATCTACAGTGCACCCGTAGCTCGAAATAAGCTATGCAATTTGAGCTTCGCAAATTGTGTAGCTTATTTTGAGTCAATTATTAAATCTGGCGCTGTCTACGCAGCACTTATTTTGAAATAAATTGCTATTCTGAAGCATCCTTTACTCTTCGTGGAATGAGATTTACAGAGACATCAGAATAACGAGCCTATTATATTTCAAAATAACGGGTGCACTCAAAAGATGCAGAATAGCTATTTCGGGATACCTCCAGTATCCCGAAATAGCGCTGCAGTGTAGATGTAGCCTAAAGGGCCTGCTTTTTCTCCTTTTGAAAACCAAGGCCCCAATTATTCTTTTCTGCTGAATGAACACAAAACCCAATGCTGCAGCTACTCTATTATAGTTTCCCAGAGCTTCAATGCAAGTTTCACAAACAGAGCCAAATCCTGATCCCATTGATGTCAGTGGAAAAACTTTCAGTGGAACCAGGATTTGCCCCACAGAAGCACTACAAAGAACAGGCTCTCACTGAAATTCAGGCCACTAGCAAGAGTGCTGGAGCAATTTGTACAGTGGGGTGCAGACAGCCATTGAACCAAACTGTAAAGCTTGTATGTAACGGAAATCACTTCAAGCTGGGGGTGGCAGCAGCACCCCCAATACCAGCATCTATGGTCACTATGTTTGTGGAGAAGAGCAAGTTAAAATTATAGAAAAGGGGCTGAATTACCAGTTACTATGTTATTGTTTTCACGTGTATGTCTGTGGCTTCAGTTTCTCAGCAAGGAAATGGAAAATGTCTAACTGAGCATTTTCAATTTTTCCTTTTTCTGTTGCTTCTTATAATGCTGCTCTGGGTTTGCAAGCTAATAGAAGCTATTTATTAAGGAAAGTTTGCATACCAGGTGGGTTTATCCAAGTTCTCACAAACCTAGCATTTTCATATACTTCCTGATAATTACCCAGACTATATGTGTGTTTGAATACACACACTTAATTGTATATGGAATAGGCCATCTGCAGTGTTTCAATAAGTTTAGTCAAGGGTATTTTTTCCTTCAGTCATAAAAGCTATTTTTAAAAGGCATGTACTTTCCACTCACCTAAGACAAGGGAGAGGTACTAGCTATCAGATCTCCCTCCATTATCCTTTAAAAAAAACATAACACATGTTCTTAGATGCTGCTCTAGGCAAAGGTGGTAAAAGTCTGGGTGTATAATCACAGTCACCAAATTTTTCCACCACTCGAAGAGAATCTATGTAGAAAACACCTCTGCATTCCTGCCACAATAATATTCAAGAATGTGTGTTAATATTCATACTTAAATGTATTATTAGGAATGGAGCCAGAGCTCCTTAGCTATAATGGGCCTAACCAATCAGCACTACAGTGAATGCTCCAGTTCTTTATTGAAATTCATTCCACTGTATTTGTATTGCAGAGGACTGTAGTTGAATGAAATGGAGCAGCGATCATTTGAGTAGTTTTAACCAACTACACCCCCTCATGATCAACATAGAACCCTCTGTCACTTTTGCCCCAGAGGGAAATGGTTCTTTGCAACTTACAGCAGCTTCTATAATATTTACTGTATAATGTGGCAAGAGTTAAGGTATAGCTATTGTACTTACACTCAGATGAGTATCATCATAATATTGCTACTATTTTGGCATGTGTAGCATACCAAAGATGATTTATGCTTTGCCAAAGGTAGCCCAATTTATTTTCAAAATGACATTTAAAATAGTCTTTTGGCTTCAGACTTAAGACTTTATTTATTTGTCTGTAAATAAAGATAATGTCTGTTTAAAAAAAAAAGCAAACCTGAATACACATCTATTTGATACTGCGAGTTGTGTTTGACAAGCCAATAGCATTTAAAATATTTATACTGGGCATACAGTGGTTAATAGATCAGTTGAATGCGGAGGTTAACAAGCAATGTCCCCAAGGAGGATCTTCACAATTCATCTCTACCTCTGTACTTATGCATGTTGCAAGAGTTTACAGCATTTCCATCCAACAGCCTAGTGAGATAAAACACATGGCCCACAACACTGGCCACTACTGAAAAAGAAAATATTTTTCATATGGAGCTGAAGGCACATTAACTTTTCTGCTACTATAAACTGAGACTTGGAAAGCATCACTTTAACTGGCATGAGACCACTCTGAAATAACAAAATCATTGTGCATGTAGCAACTGATACCAAATTAAAAATTGGCCAAATGCTGCCCTTTGCTGTATTCATCCAATCCCAGCAAAACCACTAGTGTGGCCTGGGTATAATGGAAAGCAAAAATATGGCCAGTATGTATTAGAAAAATGTGCGTTAGTGGCATCAAATAATTGTAAGTTTACAAGAAAATAATATGTTGTGGCATTTTCTAATCTATGTAAAATTTATGATGGACAAACATGTAAAATATAAATGAAATTCTTTTGATTTGTGGGATTAAAACCAAAGTGATGTACACAAGATCTGATTTACACCAGCATATAAAATCCTACCTTCTAGGTGTATATTTTCCATGATCTGATTATTATTCACTATTTGTATTACCTTCTTTGTGCCTAAGAACCCCACACATGGATCAGGACCCCATTGTGCTAGGCCCTATACAAGCACAGGGGAAAAAGTCAGTCCCTGCCCCCAAAGAGTTTACAACCTAAGAGTGTGTCTACACAGTAAATGCTGAGCACAAGCTTCTCTACCTGAACTAGCTTGACTCTAGCTAGCAAAGGTAGTGAAGACTGTGCAACATGGGCTTCAATGAGAGCTAGTAAGCAGCTGGGTCTGTGCCAGATTAGTACTATCCATTCTGAAGCCACTACACTGTCTTCACTGCTAGCTGAATTCAATCTAGCTTGGGTAGGATAGCTCATGCACAACATTTGCTCTGCAGACATGCCTCAGTAGAAGACAAGAGACAACAGATGGACATAGGGACAGATAGATGGGGAGTACAAGAAAACCATCAGACCATATTGATCAACATGATATGCAGTGGTCTCGGCCACTTTTTTGAAAATGTAACAAGTAGGTGATGGAGGATGGCATCTTGTACTGTAAGATGCTGATTCATTACGGACATAATGCTCTGTCTGAGTACCTCAGCATGATGCATCATTGATCACCTGCCCCATTTAAGTTCAAGTGAGAATTTAAAAAAAAAAAAAAAATTACTGTGAAAAATTCACATTAAGAAGAATGGGTCATAAATTATCCACAACTGAAGAACATGCTCAATTTTCTACCCTAATTTTGGATTTTTGTGTCTATTGCACATTGTTTATTGCTTAGCACATTTTAGTAACTTTCATTTAACTCTGGTGGTTTGTAGCCATTTTCTGCAGCCAACAAAGATTCCCCTCACTTTTGGGAGCTTTGGGGGATTAACCTAAATTTCAGTTACAAATTTAGCTGGTCCTGCCCTGTAGCTAGACAAAATTTCAGTATTTAATCTGAGTGACAAGGTGATACCAGGAATATGAACATAAGAGCAAAGGGTCAAGCGTAGTGAGATGGTGTGTATGTTATGACTGCACAGTACAATACTTTGACAAATTAATTCATTAGGGAGCCTTAGCACAATTAAAATCAAATCATTACTGTTTAATTTACCTCATGCATTAACCTAGTAAATGTATATAAAACAACAGAAAATTGTATCTTATGGTGTTTAACAATATCCACCAAATGCTAAATTTTAGCTGTTATTTTTGAAAAGGTACGTATATAACTTAGGAAGCCACAAGGTGTCATGGTGGCTCAACTGGTAGGACTCTTGTCAGTCTAGACACGCAGGTTGTGGCTTCAGGTTGCATACCAGTGCTAACACAGCTCAATATTAGGACATCTGTGCTGTGCTGAATATTTAGAAGTGCATGTGTTGCAGCCCTTTGGATGAAAGTCAGTCAGTCAAGGCCAGCCTGGTTGTTTCAGGCTGGCTGCTTTGGTGGGTGTTAAATATCTTAGCTGTCGCACAAGCAATAAGCTTAATGCTGGCTTATTAACCAATCATTTTACTTTGCATTATTAACCCTGTCAATGTGCTAAGAGGTACTGAAAAGAGCTGAGCTAATCATAGCAAAAAACAACAAAAAAAACAACAAAACCCCAGGCTTGATTAATTGAATCTCCTTCTACTCACAACATTTCTGTGAGCAGATAACTTCCTGGAATGTATTAATTATTCATATATTAGACTAATTTTTGCTAGTATTTTTTTTCCTTTTTTAACTCACTGGATTTATCACCAGTTTGCTGTAAGTACAGGTTGAACCTCTCTAGTCAGGCACACTTGGGACCCGACCAGTGCCAAACCATAGAATTTGACGTATCACGGGAGGTCAATATTGTCTAGAAGTATTACCAACACTTCCACTGCTTACAAGGCTCTTAAAAGACATTTAGGGTATGTCTACAGTAGCCCCCTAGTTCGAACTAGGGAGGCTAATGTAAGCATTCAAAGTTGCAAATGAAGCCCGGGATTTAAATATTCCGGGCTTTATTTGCATCTTCCCGTCCGGGCGCCATTTTTAAATCCCCTTAGTCCAAACTAACTGCCCGCGGCTACACGCGGCAGTCAAACGTTAACTCGAACTAAGTCCTAGTGGAATGAGGTGTAACAGTTAACTCGAACTAAGGACTTAGTTCGAGTTAACGCTTGACTGCCACGCAGCGGGCAGTTAGTTCGGACTAAGGGATTTAAAATGGCGCTCGATGAAAGATGCATAATAAAGCCCGGATATTTAAATCCCGGCTTCATTTGTAATCTCGAATGCCTACATTAGCCTCCCTAGTTCGAACTAGGGGGCTAGTGTAGACATACCCTTAGAGAAAATTTAAACAGCAGCACAGAACACTGCGACCCAAGACTGGTGGCTGTAAACAAACTTTATGAGACAGCAGGAAACTTGGCCACACCCATGACAAGTAAACATCCAGCTAACTAAAATCATGCTGGACCACAGATGTTGCTGGACAGAGAGTGCCAGACTAGAGAGGTTCAAACTGTACGTAATATTTTATATTCAAATTTCAACTTGTGATTGGTCATATAAAAGTCATACATACTGTTTCTGTCCCTGACTGGATGACCATAATTCTTATAATTACAATGGAGGCTTAAAAAGCCACCGGGGCTTTGAAACACTTCAATCTATTTTTTTCTAGAGTAACTGCATATCTAGCAATGTCCCATACTATATAAAATACCCACATGCATGGCATTCACTTCTCTGTAATTTTCCACCATCACCAGTCATTAACACTAAATAGCTTCATAAGTTTACACAGACCTGGTCATGAAGTTGGCAGGAAGATCCTTGCCTGGTTTGGTTAATTACTCCTTGCCAGAGCCCTGGCACAGAGTTTTTTGGAAACTGTCCCCTTGATGGGTCAAGTAGCATCCAATCTCATAGACAACTTTGTGGCTCAATACCGATAAGCATCAGGTAAAGGCCCAGCTGGGGAAGGTAAGCCCCAGCCACGCTCCATCTGCCCCAAATTCTGCCCTTTCAGGCAAGCCCAAGCACTGTCCCAACCCCAGCCCGATCCTTCCTGGCCACCTGGAAGTCCAGGGCTGCCATGCCACTTCCCCAGCCCCAGCCCCAACGCCAGCCCACCCTACTGGTCAAGGAGCTGAGCTACCATGCCATGGCCACAGCTTTCTTGGGTGTCCAGGCTGCCTCACCACGGCCTCAACCTTCCGCTGCAGCCAGAGAGTGTAGGCAGTTTTGGGAAAGCAATGCCTTCCCTTGCCTACATTACCCGCCTCCCACGCTGATAAGGGATAGGTTAAAAGTCACTTTCTCCAAGTATTAAGGAGCATGAAACTCAGTTGTTCAACATTAACTGAAAGCAAACACATAAGGACATGAATTCATTTTTTAATTCAAGTGAATGCTCATGGACATTTTTATTACAGTATTTTTTACACACTAATACTGAGCTGTTATCTACCATATTGGCTCTGCTTGTAACTCACGCCAGCACATTCTTCATAATGCACCTACCCTTTATAATAATAATCCTGGGTGTACATAAGGCATGGTAATCAAAGGGTTATCATCATAGTTTGCTGGCACACAGGATTCTATTCCATGCATAATGTAAGTAACTCACAAAGCATTACATACATGATTGCTATGTAAAACAGATAGATGCACTATATAATAATTGCAGTGCATCATACCTGAACTCCTAATTGCTAAAAATGATACTTCAAATCACATCAATGATTTTATTAGCTAATTACCCTAAGGGTTAACTGATACTCTTGTGATGCAGACGAGGGACAAGTGACAGGGCTATTTACTGCCTTCATTCAGTGAACAAGTAAGGTGACAAATGCAAATATAGCGTGACATATCCTTGTGTGAGCAGCTTGGCTTAGTGATGAGGAATAGGGGCTGAGGAAGGATGGATGATGAAAAGTTTTCTTATGAAGGAGGAAGTAGGTCCCTGACCATTCTTAAACATCCAACAAACAGAATTCACAAAAGAACACATCCATGACAAAAACAAAGTATTTTATGCCAATGCATTTACTTACCAGTAATACTCAGTCACAATATTATTGTGACATTAGCCAGACTATTATAAAACCACTTCTGGTACTGAAGCCTTATATAAGCATGATGGCATTCAGGGTGACACTGGAACCAAAATGCATATGGCATTCAGCTTACAGGGAACTGGACAGGGAACTGGGCCAGATTTTCCACTGATTTACAATCCTCTCTAGTATTTTACACTTATAACACAAACTGAGTCTACCATCCTGATTAGGTAGCATTTCACACTGACTTTGCTTAGGTATAAAATAGCATATATGTTGTAAGCCAACAGAGAATCAAGCTCACAAATCGGTTCTGTCTAAAAAATGAAAAGTCCTGTGGCACCTTATAGACTAACAGATTTATTGGAGCATAAGCTTTCGTGAGCAAAGACCCACTTCGTCAGATGCATGTAGTGGAAATTCCAGAGGCAGGTATAAATATACAGGCATATGAAAAGAAAGGAGTACCAATTAAGAGGAAGGCCAGAGATAAAAAGAGGTCAATTCAGTCAGGGAGAATGTGGCCTACTTCTAGCAGTTGATATGGAGATGTGAACACCAAGAGAGGAGAAACTGCTTTTGTAGTTGGCTAGCCATTCACAGTCTTTGTTTAATCTTAAACTGATAGTATCAAATTTGCAAATGAATTGAAGCTCTGCAGTTTCTCTTTTTGTTCTGTCTAGTCTCAGATAATCTCAAGGATTCCATATCACAATAAAGAAATCACATGTTAGTGTTGTTGCCTAGCTTCTGAATGGTTAAAATAAGAAGTGATGAAACCTGAATTTAGGCGGGAGATAAAAGGTTGTTCTCTTTTACTTTGTTTTCTAAGACTTTTTGTCTGATATATATATATATATATATATATATATATATATATATATATATGGGTGGGTGCAAGCACATATGCACATATTGAATTTTGTATACAATAGTTAACATTTCAAAATGTTCATTTGCAATCAAAATATATGGAAATCATGTTAAGATGAGCAACAAAAGTAGAAGCTCTTTGGCTGACAAAAAGGTGAAATATGCTAATGTTTGAACCATAATCTCTTCACAAGCCTACCATAATGTACAATGAATATGGTAAACATATGTATAGTAAACATACATATACTAAAAATCACAACAGTAACTCTGTTTTACCTAAGGATTTTGCCAGAGAATTTTTCATTACTCCAGAAAATAACTTTATTAAAAACATAATTAGAAAAGCCGAGTGTTTCAAAGCTAAAAATGACTAAGTTAAGACTGAAGTTTTAACCAAGCAAGTATTCATCATGTTTGTGATGCAGCATTGCATCTCCAAGTATTCCAACTGTTTCTTACATTTAAAATAAACAAACAAATAAATGGGACCTACAACTAGACTTTCAGTCTTGGGTCCATCCTAAGAAAAGAACCCCAGACATACCCAGTGGCATAAACATGATTTTCACTTTTGACCCCTAGGTAAAATAGGTAAGATCGGTGCTGTTCCTTTTGTAGCAGGAATGATGTAGCCTGCAGCTAGTATTTCTGTAACTGATGGGATCCAGACAGCTATTATATCTCATATGTGTGTTGTTGGATCTCAAAGCTGTAACAAGTTTTTAAGGTTTTTTTATAAGGAAAAAAATTAGAGCACAGACATTTGAATTAGTTCCTGTTCAGGTGCCTAGATTTGGCAAGTTGACTTTATGATTTACCGTGTAAGGATAGAAATCAGACATGGAGGAACTGTGCTTGGCAGGAAAGACAAAAATGTTCTATATTTTCAACCATGGGGCAGGGAGAGGGGGAGAGGATGTGAAAAAGGCAGCTATATGATCTATATGATAGGGTGGTGGAGTTTTTCTTTTCGTCTACCCTGCTGGCAGGTTTAAAAACTTCAAGAAGAAGCAAACTCACTCTGGAAGGCCTGGCCCATGTAACTTAGATATAAAGGGATATGGGAGATGACTAGACAGAGAGGGGAAACACAGTTTATAACAGAAATATCTTCAGGCCAAACTCAGGAAGACCAGTCTGAGGTTTATTGTTTTGTTGTGGTTATCCGGTTACCAATCAAGCTTTATTTAGCCCTGGAGCACGTGAAAACCCCAAGTGTGGGTGAATGGGCTGGTGTGGCTGGGTAGGCAGCTCCAACACAGCGTGTGGTTTGCACATTAGTCTGCAGAGTGTGGGGTGGTAAAGAGTGAGCCTCACATCAAGGAGTAACTGGAAGAATTGCCTTGGTGTGAAGAGTCATGGGACTGAGCAGCATAAAGAAGATTCATTCTGGTGGAGCTTCACAGCTGAGATTCTGCATCCCTACTCCAGCAGCAGTTTTACCCCTGGCAGCACTTCTAGGTCCTGCAAAGACTTTGGTCCAGCTAGGATGCAAAAGAGATAAGAGTTGCTGTGGGGCCGTGGCTGTGGGATATACTAACTCACCCGATTACGTACTAACCCTCCTATACTGGACTGGACTGCTAAGCCTGGCCCTATACCCACACCACCATAGCTACACTTATCATGCTAGCTCAGTCAAAGCTAGCAGACATCTACCTGAGCTGGAAGTTACACCCCTATGTACAGGCCAAAGAGGTTTCCTAGATTTTTACACACAGATTGTACGTGTTTACCACGTTGTGGCTGCATTCTGAATATAATGGTGGTCAGTTGGGAAGTGTGCTCTGGCATTAAAGTTCTGAGGAAAGAAACCCTAGAAGTAACCAACCTACAGGGAAGGTTTAGCTAGAGAGAAGAAATCCTAGGAGTAGCTAAACCTAAGTAAAAAGCTTAATCTTGGGTTTCATATACCAGTGCTTTGTAATTACCTTGTTGTTAATAAATCAGACCCCAAGATCAGTGAGTAACTCGATAAGAGGGAAGCTGGGTGAGGCACCCTCCTATAGGGCCCTGGCAATGCTGCCCCTGAACTATGGCTCTGCTCCTCTGAGATGGCAGAAGCCACCTATAAAAATCTTTTTTGGAGTAGTGGGGGGACCCATGATTGTCCCTCCTTGGACAGTCCTCTTTCCACCCAGATCACTACTCCCCAACTTCCAGTGGGCTAGAATCTGTCCTGAAGAAGGGAAGACTCAGCCTTCACCCAAACAGGAGTATTCTGTGCAAACGTACCCAGCACAGGTGTTCAGCTGGGAAAAATCAGCACAGTTGGAATGCTTGGTGTATGACACACATGAAACACACACAAAAATATCCTACAAAGTGCGCAGTAAATATGTTTTAATTTCTTCAAAAATTCACCCTTATTTTTAGTGATACAAAAAAAGGAAAACAATGCACCGCATGCATCTAAACCCAAAGGGATATTTGTTAAATCTAACCTATCAGTACTAATGCTGACAAAACTCCCACTGAAATAAAGAATAAATGGGATTGGGTCCTTCACAGATAATCTCAGTTCTCTGTCCTCAAAATAAAGGGAGCTTTTGCTTTTCAGGTATGCTGTGTGTTGTAAATTGTGCCTATACCCAATCTGAAGAAGACTGGTTTTTTTAAACTAATTTAGGTTTCTTTTATTTCCTTTTCTTTTTGTTGTTGTTTTTGTTTTGTTTTGTTGCTTAAAACATGCTTTATGTTCTTTATAAACAATGAGCTGGTAAGAATATTTGTAATTTAAGAAGGAGTTTTCCCCTTAAAAATTTCACATTGATTTTTCCCCCACCAAAATCAAATAAGAAACTCTGTGCTTGCCAAGTATACAGTTCATGCTCTATATTATAATTCAAGAAAAAACAAACAAGCAGCAAGCTCTCATTGATTGTAAGCTAAGAATTACTGTGGAAAGGAAGTCAACTGATTTTTCTAGCCTCATAAATATTGTTAGTTTGTAGCAATTTTAATTGAAAACAGACTCAGATGTTTTTTAAGAGAGAGGAAAAGAAATCAGTAGAAATAATGCAAACAGTACACAGACCCTTGAATTAATTTCCATGTCAGTTTAAAAGGGGCTTAAGAGGTGTTCTTTTTAAAAAGTAGCCTTTTACTTTTACACAAACATGCTTTAAGAACAGAACAGTCTTTTAAAGTACTTTGCTGGTTATTAGTGTATTTGAGGGGGACAGTCTCAAATTCTTAAGAATAAGAATCAACATATCAAAGCATTTTGGGGTTCTCCCACCACAAAACAAATGTATCTGGAACAAACTCAGACTTATGATATACACAGTACCAGACATCTGTTTGTGACATCAAGTTGCTATGTGAACAAATGTAATGACACAAGTCAGAATTTTATGACTAATATATTTAAAAATGTATCAGAAAGAAGAAAAAAGATGATGTCATAAGACAGCAATCTGAGGAAATAAGGTGGGGGGAATAGAGGAGGGAGAAAGAAAGAGAGACTTCTGTCTAAGTATGGCGCAGGGACAGGGCTTGTTTTGTTTTGCTTTAAATGTTTGGTTTAATATCTGTGGAAATAAGTTTGCAGTATGTTTAAGCAGCTGTTTTAAAAATCATTTTCTTTTATTGATATTTTTCACTGTAAAATCTTTACTTCTGTAAAATACACTGTACAGTGTAATAAAAGGTAATAAGATTTGATTGATTGCTTGTTTGTTTGTTTTAAAGAAAGAATCATATTACTCTAAACTACTTTGTCAGTCACTTCTATAATGCTGTTTTCTGAGCCAGGCAAGAAGTTATATTTTACATATGAAGACATAATAGTTGAAAAATATCACCACATGTGATAGAGACAAACATATAGATCGCTGGATGATTTGGGTAGATTTTAGTACAAACAACTTCCAGCAATACAAGGGAACCTAAAACAAGTGATAAACTTGACATATTTCACTGCTTATTGATAATAAAGAAAATGATCAGACTCTAAACTGTCAGCAACTGTAAGTGATCGATCTGTAGCATATTGTAATATTAGTGGATATTTCAAACTTTTTCATTTGTCTTATCTGTTTATTTTAAAATATTCAGTTATAAAAATATGAATTGCATGAAAGGAGAAAGGTTATTTCTTTCTTTTATGTTGGAAGTTCCATAGAGAAGGAAGATATGAAAGCTATGTTAACTTACCAGTACTTTACACTTGCTATCTATGAGAGACTGCTTACATGGCTATAACAGAGTATTTTCTAAATATTTTAAACTAATACAGATACCCAAAACATTCAGATAAATTGAGCATGAATATACAGTAAAGAAGCACCCCCACACATGCACACACAACAAGACAATTAATTCTCAAAGTCCATGTCAGTCTAAAAGGGGCTTAAGAGGTCTTCTTTTAAAAGTGGCCTTTTACTTTAAAATAGAGGTACATTTTTATGAACCAGGAGCTTCAGTTAACAGAGATAAAAAATTAAACGTCATTTACATGCATTTCTGTCAGCCAAAGTTACTTAAATATTTGAAAGAAAAAACATTTTTACTTGTTAAAATCATGAATACTGGAAGGACATTTGACTCCTCAAGTGGAATTAACAATTGGCATATTAATTTACCTTTTTAAAGAAAAAGAACCAACGTATCAAACTTCTGTGTGATTTGAACTTTTCTGCACAACCTTTAAAAAGGCTGAAGTCTTGTTGAAGGTTAATAACCTGGGCTCAAGCACTTCTAAAATCACATAAATAAGAAGGAGTTTGGTAGTGACAACCTTTAGCCACTGGACAATTCCCTGCTTCACAAAACCAATATGTGACTGGGCTTGACCAGCATTCTTTGCTTAAGGCTGACTCAAGATTTAGAAGCCAATCATAGGAGCAGAGCACTGAAAGCACTGAGAGAGGGTTGAAGTGCAGAGGAGTATGGTAGGCTTGGCACACTTCAGAGTTTCGGTTCTTCACTCACATGGCTACAATTTGTTCCTAAATAAAACATACTTAAGAAAAACAGAAACGTGGAAGCTGTGTTGAAACAGCATTTTGCTTAGCACGTTGAGGTATGGCTACACATGCTCTGTTACAGGATATTCTTTATCCCCAAACCAATCAGACTTGATGCAAACGGCATTAAAAGGCCTGTCCTTAAGCCACAGAACAGCTGTATCCTACTCTTGGACACATCTGCGTCCCTAAAGAGGTAGTAGATCCTGCCTCCCAGGGAGAAGGAGAGAGGGATGCGGCAATGGCTGACCACTCCACTCTTTCTTGATCCACCCAAACATGCTTACAAGTCCAGCTGAGCAGTAATGCACAGGGAGCCACTGTGAAACTGGACTCTGCCATATGTGGAGTGAGGGGAGGCACATAAGAGACCCCCGCCCTCTCCCGACAAATTACCTTAGACGTTCCTCAGCTGTAGACAAATGCTATACTTGGACTCCACCGGATTTATTAAGAGAGCTATTGTTGTGCATCATGAAACAAGCCACGAAAATGTTCCTAGACTGGAAATGTGTAGTTGTTGGGTTTCTTTTTTGGGCTGAGGTGGTTCCATCATTCTGGCATCTTTGCTTTCCATTGTCCCTGTCCAAAGTACGTCCAAAAGGGGTCCAAGAACACTACCTTCCATCCTCCCTTTTGGACACTTTCTTTATAACTGCTTTCCCTTTAAACTGCTCTAGTTCTGCTACCTATCCCATGGGATTGAGTGTATGCAAGCAGCCTCCCACCAGAGGCCATCACCTACATCCTTCCAAGGATTGCCTGAAGAAAAATGTTTATTTAGTGAGCCCATATCACTCAAAGCGCAACTACATTCCTTCCATACCTACAAGCCTCCACTGATCAGGATGTAAGATATCCAAGGCTGGTCCTAATAAAACTTTAGAACTCCAAAGCCACAAATCACAGATGGGGTCATAAGTGTGTAAAATGAATATGAAACTTCCACTTTTCACCTGCAATTAGATAACATTAGGGAATGCTTCACCACCATATGTCCACCTCTAGTCACCGTAAATGTCAAAATGTCCAAGGAACTAAGTTTTGTACTAAAGAAGCTGCTCTAATATAAGTACAGGTGATGGTGCCAAAGCTAGTTAGAGAATCTTATCTGTCTCAACAAGTAGCCTTGCCACGGTCCAGACTTCAGGAACTCAGAAAAAAAAGAAAAGAAGAATTTTAATATCAAGCAATCACAAGGCCAAAGTGTTTTTACGCTGAGAAAAGAAAAATTTGTAATGGTGCACTTTTCGTTATCCCAAATTCTGTTATAACTCAATGAAACCCATGAGGGTAACAGTAAAAAAAAAAGGGGGGGGGGGGTAAATTATCCTTCCTCCTCAGAGTAGCCCAGCATAGAGAGCATTTGTGGAGCAAAACTGTAATGAAAGGACTAGAGCCTAAATATGGCTCCACTCCTGTCAGCAAGGCAACAGGGAAAAGTCTTTCTACAAGTCCTCCATAAACTTTCCAGAGTGGAAGATTTGTAACTTCAGTCTAATCAGGAAAAAAAGGCATATTTAAAATACTGAAAATATCATTGAAGCAAAAAGGCTGAATTGCTAGTCACATATACAGCTTTTCAAAATAACTTCTACAAAATAATGCCAACATGATCATTTGATAGCACTTTCTCTTTCCTGATTATTTGTAGGACACTACAATTGTTACATTAATTTGTATAGGAATGTAAATCACAGAGTTGCAAGAACCAAACAAAACACACCTTCCACACCCAAGTATCAGTCACCGCTAATGACCTGAGTCAAAACTGAGAATAGTTAACATGACTATGGAAACCAAGAACTTCTTTACATTTTTAGCTACTATCAACTGTATTTAACATATACAGACCAATAATATGTTTAGAAAATAGAAGGGTTAGGAAATCAGTCATTCTCTAGCAGTTAACCAATCAGAAAGCAGGTCACATCTTGTTAGCTGCATCATATACATTAAACGTCATGAAGTCTCTATGGCTTAGCTGACAATTCAGGCATGTGTGGTTTTTTTTTATGATAACCTCGTGTTCCCTTAAAGAATTATAGTTCAGCAAACAGATGTATATTAAATGCCACCAAAATCCTTCCTTAAAGAGTCACTACACAAATTCAACTGGACACTTCATGCTACAGAAGGCTATTGATTCTCCAAGATTTCTACTTCTTGAAGTGTTTTCAGAGCATCCACAGTAAACTACTTTGGAAAAACTGCAGCAGGAAGCATGTGTGCTGCACAGACACATGGGCAAAAATGCAGCCTGACCCCCAGTCCATATACTTTTCACTCCCATAGATCAAAAGTGTTGCTTCATTAAATATTTACATTGCAAGGGGCAGTCCTGGATTTTTAAACCAAAAAGTATTACAAGCATTTCTTCTACTACTACTTTTAATTTAGTATATGCTTTAAGGGAACTGATCTCCATGTACAATTCAATATGTGCAAAAGGAGTAACAAACTGCACAAGGCATTACAAACAGTACATTTCAAGTATTCTGACAAGTACATGAAAAAGTCATGAACTGATCGTTTGTCTTGCTAAAAGCAACTGTTTTCTAAACATATGCACGTATTTCAGTATCTGTTCTTTAGGCACATGTGTTCTTTAAGGGCAGCTCCGGAATAAGTTTTTAAAAACTCTGCTTCTGTTTGCTGCTGTCTTTCATATTTAATGTTAAGAGTCTGAAAAACAAATACAGGATTGTGGCTCACTTCTCTGCAAAGGAGAAGCATTAGTTTAGTGTAATTCGTCAAGGAATACCTTGCAATATTATAGCTGTAAATGCCAACAGGACAGATCCTGAACAAACACACTAGAAAAAAAATTTCCTCGGATTGGCATCAACCCTGAAGTGCTGTTCTGTGATTTCAAGATTTCAGCCTAAACTGGTATCTACTCAAAGAGTTGCTCTGCATGAAAATATAATGAGGATTACCCAATTAAACTACTAAATTAATTAGGGTGTTCATTCCTGTATATATTGTGCTGTCTAATGGGACGCTTCAGACGGAATTCAGCCTGAAACCTACCACACAGTCCATGCACAGTAAAACAAGGCTGAGGGACTTACCTCTGTACGAGACTGCAGCCTCTTGTTCATTTCATAGATTCGGTACTCTGGTTGCACCATGTATGGTGAGTGTCTCCTATAAAATGGGCCAAAAGGAGAAGAATAGAAAGGGTCATGTGGTGTGCTGGACATCTTGCCTGCTTGCAGAGAATCAAGCTACACAGAGTATCATCAACATCCATACAGAGCACATGGGCTGTGTGTTCTTCACAGTACAAAGTAGCAGCAGGCAGGCAGAGACAGACACACACACATCCACACAGACGGACGCACACACACACATACACACACACACACGGAACACACTGGCTGGAAACTGCTGTTGAAGCCCTTCTATAGCAGGAGGCAGAGAGAGAAGGGGAAGGAGAGAGAGAGCACAAGCTCCAGAGACAGAGAGAGAGAGAGAGACTGGATAGCTTCAGGCACCACTGCTTGTTTTTAAAGAAGCAGTTTGTGAAGGGGTCATTTCCTGTCCACACTGTAGACTAGTTCAAAAATATAATTTTCTTCACAGTCTGACAGAGGTCTAAGGTTTGGTTTTAATTTTTCCCAGCCAGGACCCCTTAGGAACCTGGCAGCAAAGGCTTGTTAGCATATAGGTGGTTTAACTGCTGCCTGAGCCAATCACCCTCTCAGAAGACCACATTTGTATAATAATCAGAAATGTGATGACTACAAAATACATAAACAAAGGCCACAACAATAACAAGCATTTGGAGCCCGGTGAGTCACTTCTACGAGACTATTTCTTTCAGTAAAGATCTGTCAATTCAGAGTGTGTGTGTTTATCTACAGTGGTTTGTACAGCCTATTACACTTTTGCACGGTTTTTTGTTTTTACATTTCTAATCAACAGTTAAAGGATTGCACGGGGAAGGGGGGGTTGGCTCACTCTGTCATCAGGGACTAGAAATTATTGTAGATATAGAATTTTCACAGAGAAATAATCTCAATGACACACTTCACACAAGGGAGAGCACTCAAGATTTTAACATAAACCTCCCAGAAAGATATAAAAAAAGCAAGGAACTGGGGAGAGGTGTTAAGGGAGGGGGGTAGAGTCTATATAAAATAACTGATGAAAAATTATATTAAGAAATAAATTATAGATAATCCAATGGATCGTTTTAAAATAATAGATCGAGCTCTAATGGAGAGCTTGTTCTTATTTTCCAAGATTGTTTAAATACATAAATCTTTCACCAATTGCAGTATATTATAAATGGAAGAAATCCAAAACTGCCCACTGGGGGGGAAAAAATCACTTTTTGTAAGAGAAGGGTGAAATCTATTAAATTCATATAAAAGTCCTGGAACCTATAGTGTGTGGATTAAAAAGTGTTTAATATCTAGACAACTGAAATGGGTTAATCAACATCATAGGAGATGAAGAGTTTTTGGGAGGGAAGTTTTTTAAATCCCTGTACAAAACTCGTTAAGACCAGGACTGTGTCTTTTTATATTTCTGCAAAGTACCATGCAGATTTACAGCACAAAAAAATTGTAAAAATTATAATAAACAGGACTGAATTAATCACTGGTGTAATTTCATTCAAGTCAGTGGAGTTACACCAACGATGGATTTAGCTATACAATATGCATGAGTTAACAACAATATGAGCATTTTCATACTGCTTTTCATGCATACATCTCATGTTGCTTTGCAAAGACAGGGTAATTTTTATTTGTTTATTTTTATAAATAAATATGTATTTATTCCCCCCCCCCCCCCCATTTCACAGATGAGGAAACTGAGGCACAAGCAGTGCTATTTGGGCTGGTTTCCTGTTATGAGCATGGGAAACATTTTAGCTGGACCACAGATGCCAGACCAAGGAAGTTCAACCTATACTATATAACATTCAACAGGTATACAACTATGGTCTTCTCTACACAATGTGTTAGTCTGCACTAAATGAGTGTAAATTCTAGTACACACTAGCATGTTGTGTGTTAACTGGTCAGTGTACACCCTGCTGATGCACACTAAAAATTCTCTCTAGTGTACAATGATGTAGTCCCAATTCAAACAGTGCTACATTAATGTGCACTAAGGGAATTTTTAGTGCATACTAGCAGAGTCCATGGGGGCCAGTTAGCATACACGCTAGTGTGTGCTAGAACATAAATCTCTCAAGTGCAGAGTAGCACACTATGTAGACAAGCCTAAGTGTGGTAACTGTAGAAAGTGGATGCATCCCTGATACAAACCCCAGTAGAACATCAGAGTTATAGACGCCTTAGGAATGGAAGTTGTTTGTAACTCTGAAATGGTCCATAACTCCGAAAAAGATGTTATGGATTTCAGACACTGGGGACTGGGGCTGCAGCCATGGGGGACGGAGGAGTAGGAGGCTCAGGGCTTTTGCTCCACAAGAACACCAGGGGCTCTGAGCTTTAAAGCTGGGGAGAGCACTGTGATTTGGGATGTCAGCCCCCAAGCTTCATTCTCAGCTTCAGCCTCACAATAGAGTACTTGCTGTTTTTTGAGAGAGCTTTTTTGAAAGAGCTGTTGTCTGTTGATGCCCGATTGATTTACTTGTGGTTCCAAGTTGTGTGGGGTTAACCAATAAATGCATAACTCTGGTGTTCGTATCTTTGAGAGTCTACTGTATCTCTATAGCTATCCATATTTTATTGTAGCAAATCCCAACTATCTAACCCCGATCCTAAAATCAGTGACACAAAAGTCCAGAAAAAAAATAACAGTTTTAGCTCTTCAACCATGCACATACAACTGATTTTTTTCCAAGTGTATAAAAACCTGTTTAACCAGCGCCATGTAATCAAAACGCTCAACTAACTGAAACTCTGCCATGTTTCCCACAATTTTCATAACAAATTGACCAACACATAGGATCTTACCACATTCTGGACTGGAGGGTTTTTCACTTGCCCTTCAGATGTTTTTCCTAAATAGAGCTGTACTTTATTTACAAATTAAATCCAGAGCCAAAAAAAAAAAAAAAAAAATTGCCAGCTCTAATGATAGCATGCACTACATTTCATAGTTAAAGGATTGAACTTCACACACTGGGCAAAATTTAATCAATTTTGAGGAATTTCTGCCCAGTCCAAAATTCGCCCATTTCACAAAATTATGTTTTGCAGCTCGATGACTGTTTTAAATTTTGCTTATTTCATCAGTAAAATTTGAATATGAATAAGTATCATGTTTTGCTTTACTGAGAACCTTAATAGGGAGAGATCTTAAGCACAGAACTCTAATGATAGTAAAAATTAAAAATTTTGGCTACCACCCACTGATTTATTACTAGATTATAAAACCCTTATAATCCACCAGCAGCAATTAGATCCCATGCTGGTTGCCTGCCACTGACAACCTTTGATTGCTTGTCCACTTGCATATTCTAATTCTGACTTCATGCTAAAAAGAGTAAATTAAAACACAAAATAAAGAAAAATTGAATTAATGAGACAGGCAGTCACTTTTGGAGCGGTAAGTATCTCTGCTGGGATCTTGTCTCTTTAAAAGTTCTGCAAATAAACTGACAGGGGCGTTCAGCTAGCACTTCCTCCTGGACTGATTACAAATTGAAGAATAACTTAGAGAATAAAGCTAGTGCAAGAAACCCGCTGGTCTGAACTAAACTCTGAATGGAGACTTCCACAAACTAAAACATTCCTTCATCTGGAAAATGGGTTTTCTGAAGCTGTAAGAGGGCACATACAGACACGAGGAAGAAAGCAGCCAGTGTCTTCAGTTCTGAAGATGAACATCTGTCATGTTTGAGTGCATGTATGTAAAAGACTGCACGCACAGTACAGTGTGTGTGTCCTGCTCTCCCTCTCCCACCCAGGCCAGGGAGCAAAGCCCAATCTACTTTCAAAGTGACCCAAACTAAAATTTCTTAGCCTCCATTACCACGTATAAAAACAGTTTGTTTCCTCAGCCAATTACAGTAGATGCTTAGAAAGCAGAAGTGTGAAAGTTAAATTAATCCAAGAAAGGAAATAATACTGAGGTATAGGGAGGCCCCAGATTTACTGGGAAATAGGCATGGCATAGGTGTGGGGGACTGAATTGTGCAGAGATAAAACTTGTAAGAGCTGGGCCAGGGGGGATGGGGTGGAAGGATGGGGACAGAGACGCATGCTATTCAGAAACTAAACAATGGATTTCAAAATATTCAGAGGTGCCACAGTATAGTAATGAGCTGTCCATGTGCATTTGTATTACAGCCCTCTGCTGAGTGGAATCAGAACTGCTCCACTATATGTCATAGTCCCTGTCTTTTCCTTTAGAACAACCAGTAGGAACCTATGTTTTTGAAGTTTGAGGTTCTGAGTTATAGTCCTCACGGCTGCCATAAAGTTCAGAGTAGCCTTTGTGTGGAGCATGGTTACAGCTGTGTAGTACCCAAGATTTATTACAATATAATGATTGGTACACTGGCCAAGAATCACTAAGGAAGAACTTTCCCCAGGACAAAAACGGGGAGAGAGGAGGAGTGAATGGGAACAGTTCATTCATCCATCCCTGACGTTTGTACTCTCACACGTGGTCTTTTGCAGCCTTCTGGTTGTTGCTATTATTAGAAGCCTGGGGGAGATATGTTTCTACCCTGCCAGTGGCTGAGCATGTTGCAGCATAGACTGTACTGGAACAGGAACAGTTCTGCACCACACACAGACACACCTTCCATACCACAAGCAGGCTTCTGAATGTATTTATAGTCATTATCTAGTACTGCATACGTCTGTAAGGGTTAGAGTAAGACAGTGTCCCTCTCTTCATAAGTTAGCAATATATGTAGCTCTGGCAGTTGCGCTAATTTTTTTTAATAACTACTTGATAGTAACACAGCAAAGTGAAACCGTTATCTCTGCTTGATATGCAGCACACACATCAGTCTGTTAGTACACAACGTTTATAAGAACATATTTAAGGTGGTTTGTAATTGATAGGCAGGAAGGAGGAACAAGGGATGTTCTCATATAGTTAAAAATGTATGGCGAAATGAAGATAGCGTAATTATAGGTATGCAAAAACCAGAAGTCTTGTGAATATTAATTTATTGGAAATACTGAACCAAAGTGACCTGTTCCACCTTTCTTTTGTTTATATAAAAGTTTCAAGTCTTCCCCACAAGAAAAGAAATGGTGGCCAAATTTTATATTAAATGAATCTCGGCTATAAGTCCAAAATTAGTTCACTGGGATGTTTTCATGCCATCTCAAAATGAAGTGTGTTTCATGTCTACATGAAATTTGCTTGTAATTTAAGACATCTCTAAAGGGTAGTACATGCAGTCAGTAAACAATGCCACATTACCCATAGAAGCTAGCCAGTCAAACAGCTCAGATATTGAATTTTGACTATTTCAATATTGAATATGCCCATTTTACTATAGTGATGGGGACCCTATAAATAGATAGGCGACATAGGAGTGACTAGCTACTTGCCCACAGTTTATAAGCAATCCAGAAGCTGAAAGTGTCATACATTAAATAATTTTAAATAGTGAACATGTTCAGAATAAATTGCAGTCTACCATTCACAATTTGCAAAAAAAAAAAAAAAAATAGAAAAATTTGTTGACTGTATTATTACAAAATGTTTGCCTGGATTATCTAGCATATACAGTAAAACTCCAATAGTCTGGCATCTAATTGTATGGCACTCCCGATAGTCCGGCATCAAAATTGCAAGAGCCTAGTGAGTGAGCTTCAGCAAAAAACGAGTCACAAGGCAGCAGCAGCAGCAGCAGCAGCTGAACCGAGCGAAACTGGACGGGACCGAGTCAGTCTACCACTGGCATTGTGTGACGCTGGACAGTGCTTGTGCTACAATAAAAAGGGTTAAAAACACTTTATATACAGTATATACTATATATATATACTTATATATATATATCTTATAGTACCTCCTGATAGTCTGGCATATCCGATAAACCGGCACCACCTAGGTCCTAAAGGTTCTGGATTATCGGATGTCTACTGTACTTTAATTTGCATTGATATATATGAGATTATTTCCATGATTGACGGTTATGTTCTTTCCACTGTTCTTTCCATTAGAACAGTGCAAGAAACTGTGGGAAAAATAAATAGGGGATTGCATGAAGGAACAGGTTTCAGATTTAACAGTGCATTACAAAGAATGAGGTAGCTCACACCTCTCAAGTTACTGTTTCAGGCTTTCGGTAGACTCAGGCAGACATATCTGTATCATTTACTTTCAAGTCACATTACGAGGGTTTTTTCACATACATCATTGCTAGCAACAAACAAATAATCTTAGATGCGATTCTGATACCACTATGTGACTAAGACTTGGGGCTGTAGGTCCATGCTTATGCCTTAATCCAGTCCTGGTTTGGCCATGTATACACTAGGGATGTAAGAGAGAAGTCAGCTAACTGATAACCCTAGGTTCATCAGTTACTCTAGGTGATTATTCGCATTTTTCCCCCTCCCTTGCTGTCTGCTGTATCACAGGCAGCAAGGTGTGGGAAGGGAAGCAGGAGCCGGTGCTGGGAGGAGCCGTCTTAAAAGCCGGTTCCCCCAAGCACGGTCTATGCGGTGCCAGCTGTCCCCACCTGGGGAGAGCGGGGGAGGCTGCCGCAAAGCAACTTCTGCCTGCAGTGGGCCCAGGCTGGCCACGGACAGAGGCTGTTCTGGCATTAGCCCCCGCTCCCTACCCCTTCCCCCAGCAGCCTGCCTCTAACTCCCTGTGGACCGGAGCTGTTGTCACCCCATGCTGCTGCCTCTGTATCAGAGGAAGCAGCGCAGGGCGGCAGGCAGCCAGTCTGAGCGGGGAGCTGGTTTTTAAACTGGCTCCCGCCCGACACTCTGCACTGCTCTGTCTGATACAGAGGCACCAGGGTGGGATGGCAGGGGGCTCCCTGGGGAGTGGGCCCGAAGCGCACTGGCTGCTGGCCCCATCCCCGGGGACTACCAAATTGTCGACTAACCGCTAAGAATGCATGAGATTAGTCAGCTATTCTATTACCTGAGAGCTAACACTAGCAATGCCTGTGAACCAGTAATAGCATCAGTGGGATTTTTTTTTTATTTCCCTATTTTGACAAGGACTTTGTTGATAAAAGAAAGGGAGTTGAAATTTTGCTATGCAAATTAACAAATGCTCAACTGAAGAATGCCTACAGTGAGCCTACAAATTTGTGACCAGGCAAACTGTCAGATTTACACAGATTATATATCTGCGGAAGCCTACTGCGGGTGGGGCAGAGGAAGAAGAATGGGACAGTGGCAATGTGGAATAAGTGAGGTGCTACTCTGAAAATACCTTGATGTAACCAATAGATCAAGTATCAGAGGGGTAGCCGTGTTAGTCTGAATCTGCATAAACAACGAGAAGTCCCATGGCACCTTATAGACCAGTGTTTCTCAACCTTTTTTTTTTTATAAAGTACCCCCTTTTAAAAAAAATTATAACTACCCTCAATACCTACAGTTTTCAGACCCACAAATTTTTTTTCTACCATTACAACACATTTATTTAAACAACTTAATCGTAGCCAGGCGGGCGATGAAATTTTTGGGTGTAAAAAAGTACAAAAATAATAAAGCGCTGTAAAACTTAAAACAAAAATTCAGTTTTCTCAAAATTTCAGTTGTGTTGAGGTACCCCCCAGACTTCTCTCGAGTGCCCCTAAGGGTACTCGTACCACTGGTTGAGAAACACTGTTATAGACTATCAGATTTATTGGAGCATAAGCTTTTGTGGACATCTGATGAAGTGGGTCTTTGCCCACGAAAGTTTATGCTCCAATAAATCTGTTAGTCTATAAGGTGCCACAGGACTTCCAATAGATCAAGTTATCCGCTCTTCAATGAAGCTATTGCAACCCACAGTTCAGTGTTTGTTACACATCCCCCTCTGTACCCAACACAGAGAATATGGGTCTGTTACAACTCTCAGCTACAGTACAACTCTTTAGCTCAAGACGCAGAGTTTTATGCTTTACGCTCTGGAAGTCTCCGTTCAGTTCTCAGCAAACTGCCTGATATTGTTCCACTCCAGGAGGGCAAGTCAGTATAGTCAGGAAGGCCTGATTCTCCCTTGTATTGCCCTTGGGCAATGAGAGTGTAAAGTGAATGTAAAAAGCTTCCAAATCGCTGATCACTATGGATGGTAAGTGATTAAACATGGTACAAGAGAGAAAAGAATTCATTAAACAGGGGGTAGTTCTGGTCCCATTGAAATCAATGGGAGTTTTCCCATTGACTACAACAGGGCCATAACTTACCCATGACATTTACCCTTTTGCAGAGCCAACTACCTACATTGGACTAATAAAAAAGCCCTATTTAATTTATGTACAGTTTGCATGCACAGACTTTTGCTACATTGTGACTCTTGGGTAGCCATCAGGCCTGTTCCCCAAATGTTAGCATGTTCAGGGGATGGCTCACTCTCTTTTGTTCTAAGGGTTCTTAGGTTGGACATAAGGAAAAACTTCCTGCTTGTAAGGGTGGTTAAACACTGGAATACATTGCCTAGAGGGGTTGTGGAATCTCTATCACTGGAGATATTTAAGAGGAGGTTAGATAGACATCTATCAGGGATGATCTAGGCGGTACTGGGTCCTTCCGTGAGGGCAGGGGACTGGACTTGATGATCTCTCAAGGTCCCTTCCAGTTCTAATGTTCTATGATTCCATAATTTCATGAAGGGGCTTCTCTCCTATTCCCATGCTCCAACTTAGCTCCTCCCCTCAACTACTCCAACCTTCTAGCCTTCTTTTTACACAGCATCCTCATCCATCTCTTCCCTCGTCTCCCCAGCACACAACAGAGTCCCTCCCCCAAACTACATTTTCCCCAAGACGGACCTATATGCTCCCTCCTCTGCCTACTGAGAGCTTGGCTGCCCTAGCGACAAGAAATGAGGTGTGGGCAGATGTTACTGACATGGTTGTTACTGAACCAGTTCAGACTCCTGCACCCTTCTCTGTTCAGCTTGGTCAGTACCAATGGCTTGTCCCCGGAGGTGAAGCATGCAGAAAAGTGTTATTGCTGAGCTATCAAGCAGAGAAGAAAAAGGGGGAATTTCAGTCACTGTCCCCCTGCAACCTTACCCAGCAGTTGAGGAAGTGCACAGCCTAGAGCCACAGTAAGAAAAGGGAAATTTTGCGATGTTTCAAGTTGGCAGATGGTCAAAGAAGCTGGAAAGGTGGTGGTGGAGATGGCCAAGGCAGCTGGAGGCAGGAGATGGCCAAGGCAGGAATAGTCCTGCCAAAATATCTTAATCGGCACAGAACCAATGACCAGGGGAATCCGAACACATTACAGTAGATGCAGAAGTAAAAAGCATGTGGCACAATCTCTCAACTTTAATGGGAAACTTTCTGGAACGTGTGGCCTATGTGATCATTTTCAGCTCACGTGAAAACTTCTTGACTCCTTTCCCCAACCCCAAGCAGGAATCAATAGAATCTATTTCACTCCATTCACTCTTATACCAAAGATATAACCTGACTTGTGGGCACATCTTAAGCAATCCTTTCACCTAATCATCCTTCCCAAATATAGGAAAGCACAGTCTGATTATAACAGAACGGGCATGAGGAAAGAAGGGACTCAAAGTGTGAGATAAAAAGAAGCTCTCTATGGCTAGGGAGCCACATATGAAAACTCTGGCATAGTTTTCACCTCTCTGTGGAGTTCACTATTCCTTCCTATCACTGCCCCACCATCCCAGTGCTGATTTACCTATTAAAGGCCTCAACCAGCACTCAACTTTCAGTATATATATGTAGCTGAAAGCGTACTGTATGAGCGAGCTAGATTACATTGATGCTAGCAAGATTTTGTACAGCTGCCAAGATAGAACTGAGATAACCAGGGTTTTCACTTTTTAAGTCTGATTACGTTCCAGGAGTGAAATATTCCATCTCAAGAAGGCAGAAGGCTGCCTATGGATCTCTTCTTTTCTTGAATGATGTTTTACACAGTAAAAGAGAATATATTGGTATATATTTTGCTTTCTCTAAACAATGACACTCCAATTACCTGTATCCAAACAATGCAGAGTCTCTACTACATCCTTTCCAAAGTGATAGCGTGCCCAGATTACTGGCAAAGACTAGTGCTTCATTCATGTCTTCTCTAGAGCAAGGGTCCTGATAAGTATCACCAGGTTTCAGCAGCGATACTGAAATACTAAATGTTTTCCTATTCCCATAAATGTGAATCCCATGAAAAAAAAGAATGGCAGAGGAGACAGGAAGGACAAAAAGGCATTACCTTAATAGTAAGGCCTTTGTATTTACTTACAAAAGCAAAGTAGCTGTGTCAAAGCTGCCTCAGAACCTGTAGCTCAACTTTTTTTTGGAACTTAGCTAGAAACTGCAGCACAACACTTCCTACTGTTCTGAGACCACTGGATACAGGAACATCTGTGATACAACACATTAATTCTAGGGCTGAGTTACAGTTCTGTAATTTTAATCCAGAATGTGATTGATTCTGTAGTTTTATTTTTGGGGGGGGAGAGAAAAGTTTTGGGGGGAAGAAAAAGGACCCATCTTAAATCAGTTACAAAGCTTGTTAATTAAAAAGAGAAAAAGCAATTTTAAATTAACAAGAAAAGCAGTGTTTTCTTCACTTTCTTCAGTTTTTCCTTATAGTTTATGGTGTATTACTTTTATATATATGCTAGAACAGAGAAGGAATTGGTCTGCCCTCAGGCCTAGTGTACACTAAGTCCCACCCTTTCTGGTCAATCTAACCTTTACAACTTCAACTATGTGAATAGCACAGCTGATGAATTGCCATACTTACCGCAGTGTCTTGCGTGCAGTAAGGTCGGCGGGGGGCTGCTTTCTTGTTGACTCCAGCTATTCTTCTACTCTGGTGTAGTACCAGAGTTGATAAGAGAGCACTCAGAGGTCGATTTATTGCGTCTAAGCAGACATGACAAATCGACCGCCGATGGATCGATCACTGCAGCGTTGACCCCCAATGTTAGGGGGTGGGAAACCTTTTTTGGGTTGGGGACCACTGACCCACAGAAAAATCAGTCGGGGGCTGCACACCACACAAGTGAGATGCAAAAACAAACAATCCCTCACTGACACGGCCCCCGACTGAGAAGGAGAAAGACACTCCCCCACATTCCCCTCCCAAACCAGAGCCTAAGTGCAGGGCAGGCTAGTAGATTGTGTGCGCTCCAGCCCTACAGTGGGGCAGCAGGGGGGCAGGAGCACCAGCAGGGACTTCCCAATGCTGGGGGTACCCTGAGCCTCGGGACCAGCTCCAGGCAAGCTAGGGGCTGCATCCGGCCCCTGGGCCTGAGGTTCCCCACCCCTGTCCTATGTAGTGAAGGCAAGCCCTCAGTTAAAGTCATATAATGACTTGTCCTTACAGCAGGATCAAAATGTTCCTATTTCACACTATGATTAAATTAAGTTAGGATAGCATTTCCAAGTGTGTAAGTGACTCAGAAACACAAGACCCACTGAAAAATCAAAGTGTTTTTGTTTGGGTTATTTAATCCCACATTTGCTCTCCATATTTACTGACTTTTTCAGAGGAAATGCTTTAAATGTTCCCTTCTAAAAGTCTGGTCTGGTCTGGTCTGGTCTGGACCTACCTACCTACCTTCCTTCCTTTTTTTTTTTTTTTTTAAATTCACTGGCTGCTCCCTTTGGCTAAACAGCTCTTGTCCCCACAGACTTTAAACCTCCTACACATCCTGACAAAAATTTCAAAATGTGTCTGCTTTTGAAATATTAAAATTAAAACTCACAGTGATTTCCTTATTGAGACGGCAAGAAAACTGATGGAATTGCTTTACCAATGCTACAGCACACAGCCTCCACAGGTATTTGTATCTTCCATAACCACTCTCCCTGCTCTGGTAACCCTTACTATCTCCTATTAACAGAAAGAATTCAAAGGGGATGAAAGGGGGAAGCCCAAGTTGTCAAGCACCTGTAACTTCTATTTCTGCTCCTGAGGTATTTTCAGATGAGACTCTCTCCATCTTTATCCCCCTTCCCCCCACACACACGCCATGTTCCGGCCTCTATTACTAACAAGAGGCAAGAAGAATGGAGGGGAGTTGCCAGCTTTTGCAGTGTTATCATGAGTCTTACACTATTTGATACTTTTCCTTGAAATCCCAGCTCACAGAATTATGTGCTTTTATTAGACTTTCAGCTTTCATTTTAATAAATAAATAAATAAAGCTTGCTAACACATAGAAAAGCTTGAAAACATGCCCTAAGTGCATCCTACAGGCTCACAGGCCAGAAGGCAAATAGAATTCAACTTTCTTTTAAAATCTTATGATTTTGGGGGGGGTCTGACTCATGATCTTCAAATGTTTGTGGCTGGCAATACTGTTTGCAAGCCTGAGTGGCAGTGCTCTGAGCTCTGCAGTAAAGCCAGGTTCCCTCTTCTGAGCTTCCTGAATGCTTTCAACCTGGCGTATGCATATCCCTAGGGTATGCAGAGATCTTCCAGGGTGTACATGAACTCATCAACCCCATCTACACTCGGGGATAAGTTAAAATTAAGATACACAACTTCAGCTATGCTAATAGCATAGCTTAAGTCGAAGAATCTTAAGTTGAATTTTGACACAGTCCACACTGCGGGAAGTCTCCCCCTTTGACTTCGCTTGCTCCTCATAGAAGCAGGACAACTGGCATCAACAGGAACGCCCCTCTTCGTTCAAATGAGTGTGTCTTCTCTAGACCCACTAATTCGAACTCTGGAAGATCGACTGCGACTGCTTCAATCTTATCTGTAGTGTAAACAAAGCCCTAGAGATTTGTAGGGTTTTACAACCGGCTACATAGAGAGCACTATCAAAGACACTATGAACTAAAATTTCCTGAAATAACTTGTTAATGCTGCTGTATATGCTATATACTGAAATGAAAGTACAATGTGTATATTCCAATTTCTTTAAAATGAGAAAGTCAGCAATTTTTCAGTAATAATGTGCTTGACGCTTTTGTATTTTATGTCGGATTTTGTAAGCAAGTAGTTTTAAGTGAGGTGAAACTCGAGCAGATGCAAGATAAATCACACTCCTGAATCGGATACGGAAGTCTGGAAAGGTTGGGCTAAAGGTAAGGCCATAAGCAAGTCCAACAGACTGTTTAGAGATGACCTTCTGCTGCAGAAAGCTAGGATTTACCACTTATTCTTGGACATCTTGGAGGAAGATGATAAAGATTTCCTCCTCCTTCCACTTGCGTTCGCTGCCCCTCTGCTCCATCCCTCCACAACAGCTGTTCTTCCCAGAAGTAAGTTCTTTGAGATATCATTTGTAGGTGGTCAAATGGAGGTTAATTGAGCTGGGCGGGTGGAGGGGGGAGAACTAATGTATGAAGCATAGAGGGGTTGGGGGAGAGACTTAACCAGTCTTAGCTTTTTACAGTATTCAGTCTAGCAACTTACATTTAAGTTAATGAATTGTTTTTGTATGGGATTCAGAATGTATGTCATGCATAAAATGTAACAAGACCCACTGTCAACATCAGAGGAACAGCTATAGACAGCCATATTGTACTGAAATAATTTTCCCTTTTCCTATCATAACATCGTATAAGTATAGTAATGGGTTCACTAAGACTTGTAGTACATTGCTTTCTCATCATAATCTCACATAGTAATGGCATTGTAATTAGGGGCGAACTGTTCCCAAAAGGTTTGAGGTACAGTCCAGTTCAGTTAAACCCCTGCAAGCAAAGATGCTTATCTCACTTTATCCTGTGCAAAGTCTTCTCTTCATTGTCAACCTTCTCTACAGTCTCTCTGCCCCTTCTCCCACTCCAGTTATAGCCTTCGCCTTTCCCTCCACTCTATCCAGACCTTACCTTTCTTCCACTCTCTCCAACTATAGGCTATTCCTTGCTAGATACATCATATGCTGAACCAGATCAACTGCATTCTTCCCTCTTTCTATTTTAGATATTCCCCAAAGAAACTACTAAACCTTCCCTGCCACCCTGTGTATTTCCCCCCTACAGAACACTTGGTTCTTTCCTCCATCCATGGTCTGTTCTGCTTTCAACACTCCCACGCCACAAAACTTTGCTTATCTGTCCCTACCCCGAATCCACAAGAGGGTCTCAGCAGGTCTGGCAAAATTCTGGTAAGCTGCAATGCTCAAGCCTTGCTTGATCACCACACTCCAAAGATGTTTTGAGCATCTGCAACCCACAGAAACCCTGAAGAATATAAAATATGGCAATGGCAAACAGCCCAGAAAAATGATCAGATCTGCTGATGTTCTGCCAAGGATTTTGTGCATCATCAGCAAAAGTAGGAGGGAGCCTGTTTGAAACCAAAGGGGTGGGAGAGACCTGAGAGCAGTGATGGGGAATTATATTTAAATCAGTCCAGACAGTTAAAAACAACTTTATGCTTCAGGAGGGATATTTATTTGTTTTGAGGGCAGAGAAAGAGAAAACAGAATTTTAAGACATATTATTGCTATTTTATATTGAAACCACTATAGAAACACTGTTGGAACAAATTTTGATGTCAAATATGAATGTTTAAGTCTGGAATGAGGTTGCTGAAGTCAGAGAATTCCTAGGGAAACTGGAATCAAAATCTGACCATCTAGAGGTAAGTCATGTTTATGCAAATAGGGTATGTCTACACATCAAAATTATTTCAAAATAACGTTACTAGCGTCTACACAGCCAACCCGCTTTTTCGAAATTAATTCGAAATAGTGGAGCGCTTATTTCGAATTTGGTAAACCTCATTCCATGAGGAATAACGCCAAATTCAAAATAGCTATTTTGAAATAAGTGCTGTGTAGACACTTATTTTGAAATAGGGGACCTCCAGACTTCCCACGGTGCCCTGGTGGCCACTCCAGCCTCAACCAAGAACACTCCTCTCCCTCCCCCCTCCCTGGAGCCCTTAAAGGGGTAGACTCTGGCCACAGTGCCTGTGCCAGCTCGAAGCCTGCCAGCCCAGAGCCAGCAGTCACTGCCCCTGAACCAGTGGCCCCAAAACATGAGCCAGCAAGCCACTGGCAGCCAGCCCTCCACCGCTCCCCAGGAGCAGTCTGCCAGCTCCCAGGAGCCTGCCAGGGCCCGGAAAAGGTGGGCGCCTTCCTGGTCCAGGGTGGAGATCATGGACCTTATTCAGGTTTGGGGAGGGGATGCCCCCAATATCCATGATGTCTGCACTAGACAGAGGAACGCGGCCGTCTATGGCAGGATAGCTGCCAGCCTGGCCACCAAAGGCCACATGCGAACCCAGGAGCAGGTTTGCATGAAAATCAAGTTGGTCTGGCAACACCCACAACCCTGAGCCATGAGCTTCCCTTCCCCCTTCTTCCCCTTGCTTCCCTCTTCCAGCTCCCTCCTCCCAGGTTTCCCCCTCCCCTCTCCCACCCTCTCTTCTCCCCTCTCCCGCCTCCTTTCCCCAGTCTCACCAGAGTTTCATTCCGCCACCCCCCCAGTTTTGTTAAATAAAGAGAGTTTGTGTTCATGAAAATACATGTATTTTATTTGACATCATGAAGGGGGGGGGTTAGGGAGGGGTAAGTGGAAGGACGTGAGGAAGGAATGTGGCACAAGCCCCCAGTGGGGCAGACCAGGGAGGCTCTTAGTGCTCCTCAGGGTGGAAGCTCTCCCGCAGGGCCTCCTGGATACTGACAGCCCCCGATGGACCTCCCAGATGGCAGCCTGCAGAAAGTGCAGCCAGGCTCACAGCAACACATCCACAAGAAGCACCAGAGTGCCCAGGGGCAGCTCTGGCTCCATGTTGCAGAGTGCTGTGGTGTCCCAAGTGAGGGCAATCAGAGCATGCAGAGACAAAATGCTTTGCTGTCCCTCATCGAGGTAGGCAAGCAAGCAGGGAAAGCTGAGAACCGGCTGTCCGGGGTGGGGGGGTCCCTTTAAGCACAGGGCTCAGATAGCCTCAGGCAGCAGCCACACAAAGTAACTCCTGACCTGATGCCCTGCGGACCTGGTTCCGGCTGGCCTTAATGCGATTCAGCATCCACTCAGTGTGGGCGCTATTTGAAATAGCAAAACGCTATTTCGAAATGCATTTTGTGTGTAGACGCGTTATTTCGAAATAACTTATTTCAAATTAACTATTTCGAAATAAGATATTTCGAAATAACACTGTAGTGTAGACATACCCATATATACATACTCTTGCAATTGTAACACCTCATTTCAATCAAATAGGATATGAAATTCCACTGCTATTGAATAAATAAGGGCTGGATGAATTGATGGAGATAAAATAAGAGCCATCCCATTTTTGTACCATCTCCCATTTTTGGAACAGTCCTTGAATCAAACTCCACCCATGTCCAGGAACTGAAATGTTGAAACTCAAATTTTAAACTTCTGACCTACGTTTTGGACCAGAATTGCAAACTGCAGAAGTCTCACAAAATAGTCTATTTTCAAGAAACTTCCAGCATTAATATGCACACTCAGATTGCAAAAGTTTAAATGAGCTTCAAACAAGTGTCCAAAGTTTTGAATGATTATCAGAATTCACATTCCAGCCTTTTCAGGTTTCCCTCTACTTGCTGAAAACGAGGGTTTAAAATGAACATCAAACTCACATGATAATTTCAGCATCAAATCAATAAAAGTACATTATATTGGGTGTCTTTAAAAAGCTGTATCAACTCAGGGGCCTAAAGCATTTTTTGGCTGACTGTTGCAAATCAACGCCAGTTTATATGCAGTTGCTAAGGTCACAATACCATTACATTTGTAAACTAACCAATCTGCAGATATGGAGACAAATTTAGCTACCAATATCAATTTCTTCTGATTCTATGTCCCTCTGTGTCAGCTGACTCCAAACCACTGCAAGCAAATGTCTGCAGAGGCTGGCTCCTATGGTCATGCTGAAGGATTTGTATTTACTTAAGTTGTGGCGGTCAATGTGTTACATGAATCTAAGAAGGGAATACCATACACTGCAGTTTTTGTTTGCTATGAACTTCTTTAGCTTATAACCAGAACAGCTGTTGTGCTGTGTGATTCAGACATACTGTATATACTGTTGACATTTTACATGCATAGTATCTGAAATTCACACGTTTTAATCATTTTTACAATTTTGCACCTAAGTTAATACCTTTATTTTCCTAACTTCTACACCAAATGGGTCACGGATCTTACAGAAGACAGCCTGTTTTTAACAACCATTTTTATTCAGCTTTGAGTGTTAAGCACCTTTCAAAATCAAGCCTCTAAATACAGATTTAGGACCTTAACTTTAAGCGCCCAACTAATAAAAAAGTTGCTCCTTTTCAGGTGGCTAGTCAAAGTTTGGTGCTCAGGGATGTTCCAGCAGGAAGTAGAAATTGATGGAACCTAGAATTCTCTCTGGTGCAGTCTTTAAAGAATCACAGAATACTAGAACTGGAAGGGACCTTGAGAGGTCAATCAAGTCCAATCCCCTGCACTCACAGCAGGCCCCAGCTAGTGATGTTAAATTTGGATTAATTAACTAATCGAATAGTCGATGGGATTTCCATCGACTATTTGATTAGTCGATAAGGGACAAGCACGTTCCACCAGGGGCTCTTGTACATTTCAAAGTTTGAAACTCCATGTAGAGCCCACAGTCAGTGGGAAACTCCCCACTGCCCCCAGGATCCACGTGGCGTTTCAAACTTTGAAATGCACAAGAGCCCCTGTTGGGGCTCTTGTACATTTCAAAGAGGAAGCGGCGCATGGAGCCTGGGGCCAGTGGGGAGTCCCCTGCTGGCACCAGGCTCCTTGCAGCGCTGCCACTTTGAAATGTACAAGAGTCCCTAATGGGACTCTTGTACATTTCAAAGTTGGAACACTGCCGCTGCGCCCCTACTCCTTCCCACGGAGCTGGACCTGGGGGGAACCGGCTTTTAAGGTGTCTCCCCTCCAGCATTCCATCCTCTTCTCCTCCCTTGCTGCCTCTTTACGATAGAGGCAAGCGACTAGTTGACTAGTGTGTCGACTATCCAATAAGCTTTTGCTTATCAGACAGTTGACTGATCGATTAGTCGCTTGCATCCCTAGACCCAGCATCATCTAGATTAGGGCTGGGCAATAGTTTTGGATGCAGGGCCACTCTGAGAATTTGGACAGTGATCAAGAGCCTCCTCTTCCACAATATTAATGGAGGGGGTGCAGGGTCTGGGATAGAGATTGGGGACAAAAGGGAACTTGCGATAAAGGATTGGGATGCAGGAAGGGGTGTGGGATCTGGGATGGAGTTTGGGTGAAGGAGACGGCTGTGACCTGGGACAGCGGCTCGGGTGCAGAGGTTTCAGTTGTGACCTAGGGCAGGAGGGGATGTGATCTGAGGTAGAGAATTGTGGTGCAGGATCTGAGAGGGGGTATGGGTGCAGGAGGTGGGACAGAGGCTTTGGATTGTATGGGGAAGAGGGGCAGGAGTGGGGGCCAGAGGGTTGGGGAAGGAGGGGTTGCACGGCCAGGGGCAGGTTCTGGCTGGGAGTCTTAACTGGGTGACTCCCAGCCAGCAGTCCCGCAGGTTTCTCAGGCAGGCTCCCCACTTGATCCCCACGTGCATCTGTGAATAGCTGCAAGCCCGTGCGGGGAAGGAAAGGGTGTTTCATGTGCTTCCTTGTCTTCAAATAGGCAGCTACGATTGGCTGAAAATTGGCCAATAGGATTGTGCTGGGGGCAGAGGCAGCGCACAAAGCCTCTCCTTCCCCCCACCCTTCCCCAGGACTCACAGCCGGCTTTTGTGAGTGGCCTGCAGGGAGTGGGGCAGGCAGGGAGTCTGCCTGAGACTCCCTGCTGCATCCATGGGCTGGGTCTAGTGGCTTGGTGGGCCAGATTCGGCCTCTGGGCTGTATTTTGGCCAGAACTGATCTAGATCTTCCCTGATAGTTGTTTATCTAACCTGCTCTTAAATATCTCCAATGATTGAGATTCCACAACCGCTGACAGTTAGGAAGTTTTTCCTAATGTCCAACCTAAGTTGTGTCTAGTTGTGTCCGGTCTTGTGAGGTGTGCCAGTGGGTCGGAAAGTGGGTCCTTTCCCTAAAAAGACATCCAGAGGAAAACAAAATATACCAATTTTCATGGATTTTTCCACTTGTTGGCCTGAAGCAGCAGCACTAGGGAATACCACAGCCAAGAGCTTGTGCCAGGCACTGACAGATATTTTTGCCAGAGTAGGTTGGTCCTCTGAGATCCTTACAGATTCAAGGATTAACTTCCAGGAAGGGACCATGGAACTTCTTTGGGAAGCTCACGGGGTGAAACTCTTGGTTGCCATCCCTTACCACCACCGGACAAATGGCCCAGTGGAGAGATTTAATGGAACTTTGGGAGCTATGATATGCAAACTCGTAAATAAATGTTCCAATGATTGGGACCTGGTGTTGCAGCAGTTACTATTTACCTACAGAGATGTATCCCATCCCAGTTTGGGAGTCTTTTCCATTGAACTTGTGTATGGCCATGAGTTTAAGGGGCCAATGCAATTAGTGAAGCAGCAATGGGAAGGGGCTACCCCTTCTCCAGGAGCTAACGTGGATTTTGTAGGCAACTTGCAAAACACCATCAAAGACTCTTTAGCCCTTGCTCAACAAAACTTACACAATGCTCAGCAAGAACAGAAGGCCTGGTATGATAAACATGCCAGAGAGCGTTCCTTCAAGGTTGGTGAGCAAGTCATGGCCCTGAAGGCATTCCACGCCAATAAGATGGAAACATCCTGGGACGGACTGTTCATGGTCCGAGAGTGCATAGGAGTGGTTAACTACCTCATAGCATTCCCAGACCTTAACCTTAAGCCTAAGATATATCATGTTAATTCTGTAAAGCTCTTTTATTCCCGAGAATTCACGGTTCTTCAGTTCACAGCCCACAAGATAGATGACGCTGAGTAGCCTGAAGAAGCCTACTACTAAAGGAAAGGCAAGGGTGGCGTTGAAGAGGTAACCCTCTCCATGAGCCTCACAGCAGATCCAGGAGCTGTGCATCAGCTTTACACCGATGTTTTCAGTGAGCCCAGGATGGATCGACCAGCTTACCACTCCATTAACACAGGTGAAGCTCACCCCAATCAGAGCCCAACCCTACCGGATTGCTCCTTCAGCCAAAACTGCTAAAGAGAAGGAAAACAAAAACATGTAATGGGTGTAATTTGCTCCCATGAAAGTTCACGGGCCTCTCTGGTGGTCCTAGTCCCCAAACCAGATGGAGAAATCCGCTTTTGCGTGGACAGTCATAAGTTTAATGCCATAACTCGCCCAGACAATTACCCAATGCCCCGCACAGATGAGCTCTTGTAGAAACTGGGACGCACCCAGTTCACCTCCATGCTGGACTTAACCAAGTACCTCTGGATGAGTCAACCATGGTCAGGGCAGCCTTCATTACACATGTGGGGCTGCATGAATTTAATGTTCTCCCTTTCGGGCTACACAATGCACCCACTACCTTCCAAAGACTTGTAGATAATCTGCTAGCGGGATTTGGCAAATTTGCAGTAGCCTATCTGGATGGTTTGGCTGTATTCTCTGATTCATGGGCAGAACATCTATAATACCTCCAAGCTGTCTTCCAGTGCATAAGAGAACTAGTGTAATTCGCCTGTCCCCAAGTCAAAGAAACAGGTCCAATCCTTCTTAGGCTTGGCAGGATATTACATGCAATTTGTACCGCACTACAGTCAGATCACCGCACCACTAACAGACCTCACCAGAAAAAAGCAACCAAATGGAGCTAAGTGGTCTGAGAAGTGTCAGGAAGTATCACTATCTAAGAGCGTACCCAAAGGTGTTCTGTGTATTTTAATTGGTTTTACTGAGTTGCTCTGTAACACCTAGAAACCAAGTATACTGTATCAAGTATACCTTTTCGTTTTGTTAATTAAAAAATCACCTTTTTTAAGGCAACAATTTGATTCTTGTGCCCTGGAAGGAAACAGGCGGTCTGTGTGAGTGTATGCATGCCTCAGACTAAGAGGCCAGCTACCAGAGACTGCAGTTTGTTTTCTCTTTGTTTTTTCAAGCTCTCTTGTGGTAAAGGAGCTTGGGGGTACCCCTCTGGAAGAAGTCCATGTGCTTTCTTCCTGGGTTCAAGAAGAAAAGGGGTTTTCTTTCGTTTCAATTGGTGGTGGCAGCTATTCCCTCCCCCACCCGCACCCCCCGCCATGTCCCCAAGTCAGTGAATCTGTGACTCTGGGAAATTTTTGTAAGCAGAGCCTATAGAGGCAAAGTATTTAAAGTCTCCTGCGGCGGGGCCCCACTTTCTACACTTAGAGTGCTAGAATGGGCAACAGCCCTGACAACCCTAGATCCCTTCCTGCAGTGCTCTTTCCTAGACTGCTGCTTCCCATTTTGAATGTATGAAATTGATTGTTCCTCCCTAAGCGGAATGCTTTGCAATTATCCTTATTGAATTTCATCCTGTTTACCTCAGACCATTTCTCCAGTTTTTCCAGATCATTCTGAATTATGAACCTATTGTGTTTGTTGATGTACAGTGCAGGTACAAAGTTCTGTGTCTCCAAGTGCAGAAGGAATTGAGAAGAAAATGAGCATTTTCATAGTTTATAGCACAGTAACTTCTTTATCCAACAAACATCTGACGCAGAGACGCTAACTTTTCCATGCTGCGTCTCTAGGCTCCTGGTTGGCTTTCTTGCCTCTCCCTCTCTCTCTGTTCTTGTCTGTCTTCAGTTTCCACATGATCTCTCCGCCCACCCATGCCCTCCTGTATATATTCATTTATTTTCTCTCTCTCTCTCTCTCTCTCTCTCTCACACACACACACACACACACTTCGTTCTGTGTGTATGTGGGGGGGAGGGGGAGGGGAATACTTAAGTTAACCGAAGGATGAGCTCACATATATCGACCTCAGTGAGGTTTTACTCAACCCCAACTCATAACATTATTAATTTTATCCAATATAATGTATAGCATATAGTGCCTGATGGACTTCATTGGAAACTCCTGGCTACATAACAACTTTCAAAATCAGGTCAGTAAGCCTAAATATGGGTTTAGGTTCCCAATTTGAAGGGATTGGTGTAGGCTTTCAACACATAATTATAACCTTTATTACATATAAAAACCCTACATTAAAAAAATCAAAGTAAAAAAGTTAGAAAATTAAAATTACTTATGCAATTAGCCTCTGAACTCTTCAGAATTACATGAAATGTATTGAAACATACTGATAGTTCTCAAGTATAATAATCAAAATCAAACTGTTACTAAAATCCTTCAGTTTTCCCTCTGCCTTCTACCTAGCATTCTTCCTGACCATAAAGATGCAACCTAGAGCCAGATCACAGACAGAGATTTTACTTAAGTGACTGTACATATAGCACTATTCTAGTCATATCTCTGAGACACTGGGGAAGGGAGGGGGATGAAAGCCGTATGTCCTAGGGCAGGATCTATGTGTTTTGAGTTCTAGTTTCTGTGGTTTGTAATTTTAAACCAGTACCCTGCCATCCCTTTGCCATTCTCCCACTGATGGCTGCAAGCAGAAGCAGGTGCTCAGGTGGGGTCATGTATAATTGGAAATCTCTCATTCAATTTGAGACATACCATCCCTATTATGCCATATTCCCCAAACATCAACCAGTCTCTGCACTGGATACAGAATTACCAATTTTCTCATAGGTGGTTCCGGTGAACTCATTAACATAGCATCCAGACCCACCAAACAAATCCTTAGAAGTCCCTGCTAAGGTACCAGAGTATAATTATCCTCATTTTACAGATGGGGAACTGAGACTCAGCGAGATTAAGGCTAAAATTTGCACGTTTTTAATCAATGTTGGGAGCCTCATTGATTGGGTGCCCAATTTGAGATACTTATGGCCTGATTTTTCAGAGGTGCTGAGCATCTGCAGGCCCCCTGGATTTCTACTGCAGTGAGAATGTTCAACACTTCTAAAAATCAGTCTCCAGGTGTCTGAAGTGGGGCACCCAGAAAATGAGGATACACAGTTAATCTCCTTATTTGAGGAAACTTCTCATAGGACATGTGCCACTGAGCCTGAGAGAGAACTGAGTCCGAGTTTCAGGTCTCCCATCTCTCATGTCAGTGAATTACCTACACCACAATCCCGTCTTCTTTTCTCCACCAACCCTATCTCTCATTCACTATACATCTTCCAGCTTCCACAAGGAAGAACTTCAGGGGCTGCCACAAAAGAAGTTTCAAGCACATCATAAAAAAAAAAGTGATTCTTTCTTTGTGCACCTTTCAGTCAAGGCACCGAATAAGGGAGGTATGCTTTGGGGAAATAAAATTGGTGGCAAGCCTTGGAAAGAAGAAACTTGACTCCCATATTTAAATGAGGTGGAATTAGGAGTCAGTAATTTGGTTGTGCACTTGATCAGAGGAAATCAAGTTGTGAGACCTCTTCCACAGAGAGCTGTGTAAGAGGACTGGTGTATGCCAGTAGGTGCCTCAAGAGATCAGAACGGACTGAGGGCTGCCATGTTGGGTTACATTGTCTGTTATATAAACAAATGAATATAGTTTTAGAAACAAAATTATAAAATACCAATGTGATGTTATTTCCATGTTATCTGTGCGGTACCGTAAACATTGACTGATTTCAGAGTTGATGTGTATCAGAATTTAATAAAAATCACACATTTTTGTAAAGATTTCAATGAGGCACAAACAGGTAGTTGACCAGTTCCAAATTTAGTCACAAAATGCGATGAGGATTTTTTCCTCTGGATTTTAACTGCAGAAAAAAAAAGAGGCTTCCTCTTAAACTTTATCCTCCGGTCCCACCTCCCCACACCTAAAATCCCACATGAACTACAGTGAACCAAAAATAGGGACACATTAGCCATGCCCCTGATCATATTAGCCACACCCACCTGCCACAGGAAGTACTGCCCCTGGGATTAATATTTCCAGGATCACGATGGCCACATGACCCCTCTAAGGACTCCTCCCACCATCCTCTACCAATAGGGATGGGTTTGGGCTCCATAGGAGCCTCCCCCCACATGCAACTATGCTGCAATTGATTAACCCAGGGTCCAGACCTAGGGTCTCATGACACTGCAGTGCTAGGGGTCCAACCTTGATTCAAAATGAGTTCCAGGGACCTATTACTTTGCAGTGTAGATGCTGCCCCATTTGACCCAGGACCTGGGAATCATACAGAACTATCCCACAATTTCATGGGACAACTTCCTTAGTCCTCGTAATGGATGATGCTTAGCTGTTCCAATTAACTGGTAACCAGAGGGGACTGGAGCAGCTCCCCACCTGCTTCAGGTAGGGGGCTGCTCCAGCCCAGCAGAGGGCCTGCTGCAGACAGGGGTTCCTCTTGTCTGGAGCAGCCTCTATCTGTGGGGTCCCGCAGGCAGCGACTGCGCCAATGTCCGGAGCAGTCTCTCTCCATAGGGAGTCCAGCTTGCTGTAGACAGGGGCTGCTCCGGAGGGAGGTGGGAGCCGGTGGCAGCCCCAATGTGACCTAACATTAACCGGTTAACTGATGAATGGGACTGCATTTTTTTAAGTTACTGCAAAATTATCAAGTGCCCTCTGTTTCCACAAGCCAGGATGACAATACTGAACTAACCATGACAATAACAGGGTGGAGAAGACCATGTCACTAACCCTCGCCACCACTGCTTGAAGGTACATTTCCCATAGAAATCAATGGGCCTGGGCTATTTTATATGTAAAGCTACTGAGAAATGTATGTGTCAATACCATGATGGCAATGCCTATAGTATGTAAATAATACCTAATAATAATTGCCAAATGCAACCACTTCCCAACCTGCTTACAAAGAGCCTGATTTAATTTAAACTTTAAGCTAGGAATGGTCCCAAAGCAATCTGTTGATATACCAAAGAAGATCTAGTTAACATTTAGTCACCCTTCAAAAATATAAGGGACAAGTCATGAAAACCCTTTCTGTAGAGAGACAATACATCCTGACTCATGTGGTCCCCAGGTGTGGCGAGGAGGAAGGGTGCAAGAGTGGGCTGGCAGTAGGGTATCTGGCAAGGAGGGAAAGAAGGTGCAAGAGCTGTTTAAATCATCAACTGCTTGGATGAGGAAGACTCACAAAGCGTCTGTCCATCATCCACACTGGAGTGACACAGTGATTTCACTGCCCTGGTAACAGACCTGATCTCTTTGTGGGCTTCTGTGGAGCAGTAGGGAGCTCGGGGTAGTCTCTCAGGGGGAGAAGCTGGGGATGCCTCTACTTCAGTGACTCTCCATCTTTTTGGCCCATGAACCACCTGGCTCAATGTAAACCTTTCCTCGGCCCACCAGTTGCTAATGGAAACTCACCATTAATTACATAATTACGCTCAAGCCATTTTGCTAGTGGTGCATCTGGACAGAACAGTTTAATTTAAATTATTAATTTAAATTATTAAACAGATTAAGGGTTTTAACTTTCTCATGTTAGTTTATCGAATTTCATTTTAAATAAAGTAAAATATTAACTTATGTCCAACTCAAAAGGTTTCAATGTTTTATTTATGGCAGGGGTGGGGAACCTTTTTTGGGTCAGGGGCCACTGACCCACAGAAAAATCAGTTGGGGACCATACAAGTGAGAAGCAAAAAAATTCCTCTGAAAACCCCCCAACCCTCACTGATGTGGCCCCCAACTGAGACACCTCACTGGCACTCAAGATCCATGGGGCAAGGGGAAAGGACAGGGAGAACTGATGTTCAGGGCTTCCCATGGCCTGTGTTTACTTTTCCGGGATTCTGGAGTTAGTGGATTTTATGGAGCCCCTTAGGCTCTGGGATACAGACAAAAACTAGGGGCTCAGTGTGTGGGACAGTGCTGCCAGTGAGTGGGATAGGGATAGGGTGCAGGATCTGGGAGGGAGGTGGGGTTCTGAAGCAGGCTGACTCCAGGGTGTCTGGCCAGGTAGAGGGATCAGGAACAGGCTGGGGGTGTCTGGCCAGGGATCAGGAGCAGGCAGCAGGGTGTCTGGCCAGGGAGTAGGGTGCAGGAGTGGACTGGGGGTAGGGTGTCTGGTGAGGAGGGAGGGAGGGTGCAAGAGCGGGCCACCAGTAGGGTGTCTGGCAAAGAGAGAGGAAGGGAGGGTACAAGAGTGGGCTGGCAGCAGGGTGTCTGGCGAGGAGGAAGGGTGAGGGAATGGACTGGGGGTAGGGTGTCTGGCCAGGAGGGAGGGTGCTGGAGGGAGCTTGGAATAGGTTGTCTGGCTAGGGAGTTGCTCTGCAGCGTGCGTCTGGTGGTGTTTTCAGGCTTCTCCCTCCACCCCCCTCTCCCTGCAGGCCCCGACCCCCATTTTTAATAAAAGGAAACAAACTCCTGGGGCGACAACCACCCTCACCATGAGCCCTGCGCTAAACATGCACGTGCCTAATGCCACGCAGTGCCCACCATGTTAGTGCAGGGAGTTTGCTCCAGCACGGACCCACAAGCACCAAAGGCAAGAGAGCAGAGAGCGCTGCGGCATGCGCACTTGCACGCCATAGTCACAAGAGGCGAGGATGGCTTAGTATGAGGCCGCACGTGCAGCGGCCGTCTTTTCCTATTCATGGCCCTGCTCGTAGAGAGGGGTAGGACTATAGCCCCTGCCCTTTGCTGGCACGTTACCTTGTTCAAATGTGCTGACATCAGGGTGCCCTACACCCCCCCCCGTGGACGCCAGCATTCCTATGGCGTCCGCTGGTGTCCGCGACCTCCCTAGATATAGGGCAGCTGGTGCAGGAGGCTGAGGCACTGGTGAGCACAGTGATGCTGGCCCACAGGAAAGACGCTGCTCACATGGGACGGGAGGACCATTGTGCGGGTGCGTTTGCACCACGCCACTGCCCCTGGCCTGTAAAATCTGGGACATTTAATTAATCGATGGGGAAAACAGGACAGAGTATTACAAATAGGGACAGTCCTGGAAAAAAAAGGGACATATGGTCAGCTTAGCATGAACACACGTCAGGTTCTAAAGGTAAACATGCAGCAGTAAAGCCACAGAAAACAGAGCTAAAATTGAAAGAGGAGTACAAGGAACAAAAAACAGCCGACAAATGTATCTTGTTCGACTGCTTGCCAAACAAGATTTTTTTTTTAAATCAGGAATGCTGTTGTCAAAGGACACCAGAATAATTTTCTCCTAATAAATTTCTATCTTATGCCGAGAAGCTAAAATTCAGCCAGTAATGGGGGGGGGGGGAACCTCTTGAGTTATGAGTCAGTCAGCTCTCTTAACACTGGATTAGATGTGTGTTCACGTTTCAAAATACAGTGAGCTAACAGATCTTATAAAAGGATTTTGGGGTATTTTTAAAAACACAGTTGTGGTAAAAGCTTATCATGCACTTTAAAAAAGATGTGGTGCTTTAGGTTGCAGATTTTCCCTTTTAATTCAGAGGAAGTCAGTGTGCCTTATTTCACATTCCCCGCAAAGCTAAAAGAAAAAAAATGGGTCTGAATAGGTTTTTTCTTCTTGTTGATGCTTTGAGTCGTGGAACTTAAAATACATTTTTTTATACTGCATTCCTCTCAAATATTTATTATCTCCCTTTAAAAATATTTGCAAAAATAAATGTGTGTTAGGATATTAGTGGATTAATTCAGTCAAACAGCGCTAATTATAGGCGTAATTGCTTATATGTGAAAGTCATTTATTTAAATTTGCTGCATCAAACATATAGCGTGCCCCAAAACTGAAACACTGTGGTACTTGAAACTAGGTTTGGTTTATTTTTTCTCCTAAAAACAGGACATGCAAGAAATGAAGAACAATGTCTCTCTCTGTACTGATCAGCAAATGCATTTAAACCCCAGCTCCCTCCTCCCCACCCCCTGGGGTCAGAGAGCAGCCTCATTTGAACAATGACTAATGGAATGCACTGAAATGGGGAGGGGAGGTTGCAAGGAAAAATACTATTCAAGCCAACAAACTCATTTCACTTGTGATTTAGGGGGACACTGCACCTTTCCCCTGAACTTCTCCAGTGAAAGAATGAATGACCATCTCAAGGTTATGTAAGAGTTGATATTTGGGGTGGAAGACACTGTACCACATTAGGTTTTAAATAAATAGGGTTTGTTACCTCATAGGAATGCTGCAAAGCAAAAATGTTGCTTAAACAGCACAGAATCCAGTCAGAGACATTTAGGAGTATGGTGAGTACAACAGTAATGAAATGAACATGTTTATGAACGAACAAATACACTGTGTAAATACACAGACTGATAATATTGATAAAATAGTTGGGATGGTGTTGTATTCTGATCTAAGAAGAAAAAAAAACAACAGAAGGCAAAGCCAAGGAAGCCTACTGATTTTTACCACCAGGAAAGCCTAGGTAATAAAACATACCGAGGAGTGCCTGGCTGCCAACCCTTCTGTCTTCTAGTGACAAAAGCATGCATAAGAGACTTTGTTTTAAATAAAAGGAATAAAAAACATAAGAGCTGGTACTTCCTCAGGTGAGTCATATCAAGTTTCCACGTTCCATATCTTTGCTCCTTCAACATTCAACAATCTGAATGTTATTGCATTTTTCTAAACCTTTATGTTGATGTTAAGTTCCAGTATTCTCCACATCATTTTGGAAGTACAAACACAGCAGTAAAGCCTGGTGGCTGCAGAGAGCGCCTCTTAATTTAATAAGGGTTTTTAAACAGAATGCTATGCACCATTGATTGTGCAAGAAAGCTATTTTTGCTGCTGAAGTTCCCAGCTCATGAATATCCTTGTACACGTCTCTATGCATTGCCTCCCTCCGTGCCCCCTTCTCCTTTTCCTGCTGAGCGGGTCACATGGCCCTAGGAGAGCCTGACCCCCTATTTACATTTCACTGCGCACACTACAGTTGGTTACTGCTTCCTTTTTAATTTTTTTTTTATTTTAAAAGCCTAGTTTCTATGATTCTCTCTTTGTGAATGCAGCTTGGTTCCCCTCCACCCCCAGCCCTCTTTTTTGTTAGTTTCATATTCATTCTGAGTTCGGATGCTCCTATATAAACAATAGTCCTGTTTTAGTTTTGTGCTGTATAGAGCCTTGCACTTGATATTTCACAATCTGAGAACATTTACAGACTTTACCAATAGTGTAGATGAGTAAAGTGAGGCAGAAAGAGGTCCTGATTTGCCTACGGTCCCCTTAAATACTCTCCTCCCACACACATAAAACCAGACGGTATCTCAGCAGAATACTATCAGAAACCAAAGTGTATGTAAAAAGAGGCCATAAGGAGACGCTTCAAATTTAGAAAGAAAATACTAGTGAGACTTCCCTGAGATTCAATCTCAATTGAGTGGATTTCCATTGTGATCAGGGAACGGCATAGTAAGGGTGAGACTTGGAGATGCAGCCTCAGGGGATTTATGTGGTTATAGCTCCAGATGATCCTGTAACAGGTTGGAAATGAAATACAAAGGGCTCTTTTCTGCCCTCGTTTACACAGCACTTAACTTCAGATTTTCATGCCACTTAAACAAGAATGTCACAAAGCATCTCTCTCATTTAAAATAATATAAACTATTGTCCTATCAAGATTATCCCATGCATCTACGATCATGTTACATTTACATGAGCAGAAATGGGCTTTAGAAAACTGGGACAGATAAAAATAGAGGCTGTGAGAAAATTAAACTGAATTCTCCTTAATACTCAGAAGTATGCAGCCAAATTAGGCATAACAATTAGAATTTCTCTAGTAGTTTCTTTACATGTGTATGTATCAGTACAAATTGGTGTGTTGTACTGTAGTTTTTATAAATAAATACATACAATACTGAGAATAAAGGATATGATACACTGTAATGCCTTACTTTACATTCATTATGTTATCATAAATGTTTCCTCATACATACATATTATATACACACATATCTACATCGATATAGCTATATTGATATAGATATCTCACTGCCATTAATAATATTTGTCAATTACCATTACCAGAGGTATGAGTTCTCTTTCTTATCCCCCTGTATTAAATGTAGAAAAATGCCTGGTCATCTCTATTTCTACTGTGTGTGGTAACTTGTGGTATATTGACTTTTGAATGGGAAGCTATTATACTATGCGTGTAACACACGTTTTATGCTAAATCCCACTTGAATACATTAGTGCGTTTTATAAACCAGCCTGTTGTATGACCCACTGAGGATTCTTACCTTCTAACAGTAGAACAAACACACTCCAGACAACTGAAAGAGAAGGATTAACTGGGTGGGATATTTTTACGCATACCAATTAATCCAGATACAAAATAGTTAATTTCAGATGCTAACTCTTCTGGCTTCTGCTTAAATTAAAACAGGATACCAGCTACACATGTGATTTTATTCTCCAGTAGGTTCAAGATTAATTCTACTCTTAAGTAGGCACAAACTATACAACACTCATCCAAATCAACGGTAGATGCAAGTACATGGCCAAGGGCAGAATTTGGGCCTCTGTGTGATCTTTTATTGCTGTTCTCTTCATGATCAATCAACAACTTATCTGGTATCTATCTTGACTCCTTTTAATTTATGGCTATTTTGTAACATTGCTTTTATATCTGGTGGATAGTTTTAGGGCATACCTACTGCGGAAAGTTTCGTCTGTAAAATATAAAAGTTTCCAGAACATGAATATTTAGGTATTTTGCATTCTCATTGCAATGAAGTGTACAGGGTATTTTATTTGTTTGTGAAAATGTCAAGTGTTTCTATTTGGGATCAGTTTCATTGGAAGTCTATCCAAACTAGAGTGAATATTTGAGGAGGAACCAGATGTTTGTGAATATTCACTCACACATTTTGATTTTTACTTATGTATTCATTCTCCATTATTTTATTGGTCTAAAATGTTATAACATGTACACTAGTAGAAGTGTTCAAAGATACAGGAAATTGCAAGAGAATAATGAGTAATAGTGAAATTATTCACTATTGGGGACTGGACTCGATGACCTCTCGAGGTCCCTTCCAGTCCTAGTATTCTATGATATTCTATGAAATCAAATTTCAAATTTGAGCACACTGGTGCTGAGATACAGTCCTCCAATCAGAAAGTAAGAACAATATCACATGACCTGTGTCTAATCAAAACAAAATTTCTAATAGCCAGTATTTGAATAGTACCAGCTTGAGCTCTATGGACTAAAATATTATTCATCATATAATTTTGAATAATGAATCAATTTGTGAAGTTTGCAAGCAGCTTGAAGACAATTCATGATGGGAAAAATGTATAAAATGACCAGTTTTCACAGCTCTACTCCATGGGCTAGAAATCATGATAGAATGACCATTCTTGCAATATTTATCCTAGTTTACTTCTGGTCCTAGATGGAACTAGGAAGCACAGGTTTATGACAACATTCAAAATAATGTCAAGTGTTAAAGTATAGAGTGTTAGCTATATTTCCCCCCAATGTCAAATAATTTTAAGTTTGGGTTTGAGTTCTGGTGGAAAGATTAGGAACCTATCTTATCCAAACCACTTCACTTGTCCTCATCTTTCATCTATTTGTTAACTAAGATAACCAAAAGGTGTAGTGACCTACAAAGCTATGTAATGGATGAAGATTGCGTCATTCAAACATGCTGTTTAGGAACTTGTGCTCATAAAAAGCATATGTTTGGCTAATTTTTTTAAGCTTTTCTCTTCTACAGACCTCATGAGACTGCTTATCTAGCCTAGTAGAGCAGTCTGGCACTACTTGATCAGCCAACATTATTACCTTCACTGACATCAAAGAAGTCACCTACCCTTCACAATGAATATAACAAAAGAAGGCATCTAGTTGCACTGACCTTGTGTTTGATTTTACTACATCAAAAGTTACTGCACAGATAGAAGAAATCACATATCCTCCACAACAAGGAAGAAAAAATTCACATATTACATTCTCTGAAAGGCCTATAGATGTATGATAGGCACAGCTGCATTTCACCAAAACAATACACAATGCATTGACAACAGTCATATAGTCATATATACCCTTACCAAAGACAATAGAGGAGATAGAATTTAAAGTTGCCTTTGGAGAACATGAGCTTATAAAGAATATGCATGTGATGTTTCTAAATGAGTCTTCCTTTCAGCTTCACAAAGATGACTATATAACCAGAACATAAAATGGACTTTTTAGGCATACTAAATACAGGTTCAATGGTCCTCCTTAAAACTTCCACTTGTCTCATTAGTATTCTAAACAACTAAATTTTACCTCAAGAACTTGATTCTTCCTAAGGAAAGGGACAACATTTATATGGATTGTTGGCACCTAAATCAACACTGACAATCCAATGCAGAAAAGTGTAACAATGAGGAGGGTAAATAAGAAAACTGAAGTTTTGAGCAGGCCAGTCCTACCTTCCATCTCTCTGGCTGTCTAGTGGAGTTCTTCAAGAGGATAGAAGAAGGTTTCAGACAGCATGAGGTTCCCCTACTTAATTTTTTTTTAGGATACCTACTTGAGCCCCAGTCTGTGTGTAGCATTTCACACAGAGAGGAAATTCTCGGATGGAAATAAGAAATTGTTTGCCCTCCAAAACTACCTTTTACGTAGACACTTTTGTGGGGAAGATTGGATTGAAAAATATGTTTATGAAAAATATGGGGCAATAAAAAGCCACGCATTTGAACAGAATTCCCCAGTGACTTTCATTCAGACTGTAAGAAGTTCTTGTCTCATGTACTTCCACATAAGCCATGCCTCCTCAGTGTGGACTCTGTCACCATTTAGTGGTGGGTAAGCAACTGAGCATTGAGGAGCTTGCTACAGCTTGCAGTAAGAGAGCTAGCTCTTTAACCTTAGACACCAGAGGCTTATGTACTAAAAGGTGAAAAGGTCCCAACCCAAGGTGTCAGTGTGACATACGCTATGGGGCCTAAGCTCTGTCAGAGCCTCTAACTACTCGCGAAATACAAATAATAAAATGGATGGCAGTAGAAGGGCGCGTGCCCCCCCACACACACTCTCTCTCCCCCCCTCCCCCAGGAACTGTCTGAATTATATTACCAGGCGCTACCACTATCAAATATAAAAACATGTATGGGCCCTCTTCAGAGAAATGGGTTCATTGTTACTCATCACATCTTAAAAAGACACATGCTTTATTCAAGTGAGATCAGACATCTGAGCTGTTAAAAAAGAATTTCCCTTTCAGCTACTTTAATTTTCCTTCTTATGCATGCTCCTTCATATTGTAGGGTGGACACTGAAGCTGAATGAAAATTTTAGAACACCTCTCCAGGGTAGTCATAATTTTTCAGCCTTTTGGGAGGAGAAGGTTTGGGGGTAAGGAAAGGAAGAGAGCTACTTTCCTAAATTAAAAGTACAAGTTCTATTGATAATTTGAGTGGCATCTGGGAAATAGGAGAGGGAGAGAGACAGGGGCAAGGAAACAGTAAGAATGAAGATGTGTCAGGGGTTGTATGTCAAAACACAAACATCTTTATTGTCAAACTCATATCTCGTTAGTTCATCTCTATCTGCAATCGACAAAATATTGTTTAAGTGTTTCTGTAACTCATTGATTACTAACTGTATTTAAACAAATAAAACAGCATTATTTCACTTGTCACTCTAGAATGTAACTTGTATGATGGATACTGTACTAAATAAAGACGCATAACTATCTATGTTGCATACAGTAAACCAAAATTAATTCTCCAGTTTGACATTTCTGCATTTAGCAATGTGGAAAGACAGACCATATAAAGAATTGAGTACTATATGGGCAGAACAATTCATTGCTGTTAGCAGTTGCCCTCTTTTTCTGTCAGCTTCAAACATGGGGAGAAGATATTTACCGACAAGGTTTCAAATATGTTTTTTCAAATGGTTCAGTATACTAAATGTTAGTATTTTTATATTATACCAAAGAGGTTTACAGAACTATGACAGCTGCAAAGAGGCATGGAGTGTTTTTTTTTAATTTGACCTTTTCACAAGTATCAGTTAAATACATACACGAGGCACTTTTGCAAATAATCAGAAAAATCTTCCACATTAAAGAAGAGACATAAAGCAATGTTATTTTAGGAGAGGCTGCAGGAAAGTTCGACCTAATTTAGAGAACTTTGTTTCTCATATACACATGAATTGCTATGTAGATGAAACATGGAGATAAGAAGGGGAAAAGTTAATTTTACATGAACTAAATGCTGAGCTAAATATAATCTATAGAAGCCCTAACTGAAATTAGACTTCTGTTATGCTAGGCACTGTACAAACACACAATGAAAGTGTGTCCCTGCACAGAAGAGCTTACAGTCTAAACAAACAAGTCAGAAAGGGTGGGAGATGAGGACTATTAATATCCTATTTTAGATGATGGGGAACTGAGGCACACTGAAAGTAAGATCTTAGCATCACACAGCAAGTCTAAGGTAGAGCTCACGGTTGAATTTGGATCTCATGAGAATCAGTCCGTTGTCTTCCTCTTTGGTATATGACACATGAATGCTGCAAAGCTTAAAGGGACTTGCAATTTTATCATCCACCTATCAAGTATCTAAAAGGGTATTTACAAGGAGGAGGGAGAAAATTTGTTCTCCTTGGCCTCTGAGGATAGGACAAGAAGCAATGGGCTTAAAATTGCAGCAAGGGAGGTTTAGATTGGACATTAGGAAAAGCTTCCTAACTGTCAGTGTGATTAAACACTGGAATACATTGCCTGGGGAGGTTGTGGAATTTCCATCACTGGAGATATTTAAAACAAAAGGAAAAACTATGTAGCACTTTAAAGTTCTACATAGTTTTTCCTTTTGTTTTAGCAAGATCAGACTAACATGGCTACCTCTCCACTACTATTGGAGATCTTTAAGAGCAGATTAGACAGACTCCTGTGATGAATGATCTAGACAGTACTTGGTCCTGCCGTGAGGGCAGGGGTCTGGACTCAATGAACTCTTGAGGTCCCTTCCAGTTCTATGATTCTATGAAACTACAGTTGTGACCCAGCTGAAGATTTAATAGAAACAAGTCATCTGAGCAGCAGCACAACTGAAGTCAACGAGCAACAACTGAGATTATTCATAGGAATAATTGGTTCCAGGTTTGGTACTCGCGAGTCTCTTTATTTTCACTATTATTGACAAATTCTTGTGAGCAATAGATTTAAGACAAGGTAATTTGCAATAAAAATGCCTAGTGCTAAACATTCATTATCTACATTCTGTAGTATGCATCTGTGATGGAGGGACTGGGGACCAGCCCATTATGTTCACTGACAAAACAAAAATTGTTCAGAAGGTTTTACCTAATATTGACACAGGTAGCCAAAGCAGTCTCTGAAAGAGGACACGTGAGCTGGGCCTTACAGCCTTGGAAGGATTGTAATTAATCAGCACTGAGGGGTCTTGATATCCTCAATGGTTTCTATGTCCTAAAGAAAACAGTGAATCCAAACCATAGTATGTCTGTAGATAACTGGAGGAAAAAATGTTTTAGAAACAAGGATTAGTAGCCCTAGACTAGGAGAACTTGATAAGATCTAATTTTTTTTTTCAAAGGGAGTGGTTGGTCTCTGGGCAGGAAAGAATTCTGCCAGCTGGACTAGAGTACTCAGAGAGAGGAATTGGCCCACAAGGGATAGAAATGATTCACTTTTTTTTCCTCCCTCAGCTAAACTGACAATGCCTCATCTAAATGTAACTGATGAGACTTGTATATAGTCAACTGTATCTTTTGTTTTAAATCCATTTTCTCTCTGGTTTTAAATAAATATTGTTTTTAATAAGATTACTATTGTCTGCGGAACCTAAAAACCTGTCAGTCTCATTTGGGTTCCCATCATGCTGTGGCAGACAAATACCAGGGAAGAACCTAAAACACCAACATCCTTCCTCCTTGGCCTCCGCAAGTAGCCACAAATGAGCACATTCCTGGAATATGAAAGGGAAGGCTGACTGGTTGCTGGCAGCCAAAACAGTAAAATGCAGTATATCTATTAAACACCAAACACGTTTCCGGACAATGAATGTTTTAATGCCCACCAACACTTAGGATTTTCAGAAATAAGAGGAAGCCTTCATGCCTAATTGATCCTGTTGAGACCTGGTATTATACCAGATATGTATACAGATTTATTGGTTTTCACTTATTCCTGGAAAATCCAGGCCAAAAAGGTACGCCAAGGATAATAAGCATTGACTTTAAATTTGAAATAACCATATACAGACACAATATAGGACAGATCTAAAACTATAAAACAACAAGCTGGGGTGGCAGAGGAGGAGAGATTCAGCACTAAAAAAGTATGAAGTCCTACACCCCCAAAAAAGCAAAATAAGTGTAAAATGAGAGGATGCAAATCAACAGCTGCACACCTGGTATTAAAGTGAGCTTATTTTCATTAAGTCTTTGTAACACTTAATACGAGCCAAGCCTGGGGAGCTCAAGAATGAGGGGTGGGAAGGTGTATATCTCTAAAACAGATTCTCTATCCTAAGTAGTAGTTCACTATCTGAAAAGCATTAAGAGCCACTGATTTAACCACTAAATTTGGAATCAATATAGCTGCACTTTATATTGTATTTTAAAGTTCAATTTATTTAGTAATTAAGGTAGTTGTACAGTTTTGATTTCAAAGTAAATCTGTTATATACTGTGGCTGAAGCCAATGGAATTTCATAAAGCAATCTGAATGACTTTATGTGTAATTGATAGAATTCCTGGTTCACTAGAAGTTGGGGATGGGCTACAATGCTACAAGTAATCACTTGATGATGACCTGTTCTGTTCATTCCCTCTGAGGCACCTGCATTAGCCATGGTTGGAAGATAAGATACTGGGCTAGATGGATCTTTGGTCTGATCCAGTATGGCCATTCCCATGTTCTTATGTTAGCAGGTCATGTGCATGCAATTTGGAGCAGAATTTGTCTGCATCTCTTGCAGTGCAGAATTAGTGCTTTCAGCGTCCCCTGACAATATGATGGTGCAAAGGAAGCACTTGGCAACAACACAGAATTTGTCCCTCTCCCAAAAAGCATGTTTACTGGAAGAAGGCTGTGGGGGAGTCAAGCATGAACCATTCTTCTGCCTTAAGAACGGGGACTGCAAGCAGCATACAACTTTTTCCAAGAAATAAAGCTTCCAGGAAACAAAGGTGGAGGCAAAGGGATGGCCATGGACACATCACACCCCCTGAAAAGAATGTCATTAGAATGGAGGGTTCTGAACTTCCTCCTGAAAGGGTCCTGGAGTGAAGGTTGAAGACATCTCCAACAGTAAACTATGTGGAGCTTCCCCTGGAGAAGGTTGCTGCCCGAGAGGAAGTTGGGCTACAAAGCCTCCCTAATAATCAGGGCTCGACAAACCACTGTTTCTACTCGCCCGTGGTGAGTAGATTTCAGCCAGTCGCTCTGTGCGCCCCATTCACCGGTGCTGCGTGCATGCGCAGTGCAGGTCTGGCGCATGCGCGGTGCGGGGCTGGCGAGTAGCTCTCGCCGCAGTTTGTCGAGCCCAGCTAATAATGATTCCTGCAGATGGGGTAGAGGGCTATACAAACCTGGCATCAGAGCAGAGGGAGAAAGGAAGAAGCTCTCAGTAATAAAGCTGGAAGAGGTTCATGTTTTTGGCAAGCATCTAGACCAGTCTATAGATATCCAAGCTGACTCTGAACTTCTTATGAGGTTCCCCCCTCAGATACAGCAGAGGTGGGCAATAAGTTTTGGTGGGGCACTCCAAATATTTGTTAAGTGGTCAGGGGCTACACTCTTCCATGATAATGGAGGAGGTGTGGGTTCTGGGATGGAGGCTGGGTGCAGAAGGGAGTTCAAGGTAGGGGATTGAGGTGCAGGGGCTGGGAGGGGATATGTATGTAGGAGAGGATTCTAACCTGGAGGAGGGGGTGCAGGGGCTGGGAGGAGGGATGAGTAAAGAAGAGGATTCTGACCTGGAGAAGGGGTGCAGGTAGGAGGGGGTGCAGGGGCTGGGAGGAGGTTGTGACCTGGGGTAGGGGTATAGGAGTGCACATATTTGGGTTGTTATCTGGGGCAGGGGATTGGGATGTAGGGTCTGGAAGGGAGTATGGGCTCACGGGGGCAGGGTTACGTGAGGCAGGGTTGAAGGAGGGGAGTTGAGAGTTGTGGGGGAGGAAAGGACTGGAGGTACCCAGCCAACAGCCCAGCAGGACCATCAGGAACGATCTCTGCCTGCCCAAGCCCTGCATGTTGCACAGAGTGGCTGGCAACACGGGTCACATGCTGCTCTGAACACTGCATGTTGAGCAGTAAGGGGGGAGAGGCTTCTCACACTTCCTACCCTGCAAACAGGCAGCTCCCATTGGCTCTGAGCTGTGTGCAGGGGCAGAGCAAGCAGGGGGCCCGCCAGAGGCTCCCGGTGGGCTGCGGGCCAGATCCGGCCTGTGGGCCCCATTTTACCTAGCCCTGTACTAGAGAGCATTCGTTTCTTTAATGAGGATTATTTTCCTTCAGACAGAGCACAATGAAGCAAGGAAAGCCATTGACTTCCACCCAATAAAATAAAAACCACTTGAAATGGAGTAGAAGGCTTTCTCTTCTTCTCTATCTTTTTTCCAGGAAAGAGATCTGACAGTTGGAAAGGGCCAGGGATGAGACTTGCATTTCTCTCTAAATTTGTTGTTTAGCAGCCACTTCTAAGTTGTGTATTTAAGAGAGACAGGGAGACTGAGTTCTCTCCCCTGCTCCCTCCACCCAAACGCCATTCCTTCTAAGACAGTTGCACACAATTCCTTCTTCTAACAGACTTTTTAAAAAATTCCTTGTGCTGTCAGCCTCAACTTTTAAATAAAAGAAAGCTGTGACAGTATGTGGGCGTGTGAGCCATGTGACAGCAAGGTTATTCAGGCACAATGATTAGTAGAGACATGCCAAACTACCTGCAGGAGATTCTAGAACAATATCTCAGAATGCTGGTCACCCAATGACCTGCAGATAGCAAGACATTAATCCACCTGCCCTGATGCTGCTTAGCAGCAAACACAGTTATGTGACCAAATCACTGAATCTTCCCCAAATATTGACAGAGTATATGAAATAAATATTGTAATACAATTTTAGCAGATTCTTTTAAACGATGAGATTTTGAAAAAATAAACTGTAAATTACTACATAGATCAATATAACCAGCAGAATAAATCTTTCCAGTTATCTTATGCTGAAAATTTTAGCTTTGTCTTTTGGTCTGAAAAGCCACATCGTTGAACGTGTAACAAAACTAAATATTGTATTACCTTTAGGGAAAAGCCAGAATGAAGCAACACAATACTATTTAGAAGAGAAGGCTTGTGAGGGCAGGATTTTCTTTAGTTCTGCAACTGGAATTTTATTTATCCCAAGTTTGTATGCATTTTCATCAACTGAAAAAACCACCACTGTTTACCTGCAGCTGTCCCTCTGGGTTTTTTAGGAATCCATAATGGCAGACAGCTCTGCAAACGTAGAGAAAGAAATGCAAGTGTGTTTCAGTATATCAAAAAAAATCTAAAGAGAAATTCCACTCTATTGAGAGTGAATGCTGAAAACATAAGTGGGTAAGAAAATAGTGACATTTAATAATCTCCATAGAAGACTAACTCTTTAACCTCCAGCATTTGATGATGATTGACATGCAGGCCTTCACACTTTGTACATGCTGGTGTTTGACTTCTCACCAACAAAATGAAACTACAACCCACATGTAAGTGTCCCAGAAATAAAATTCTGTTTGATCCAGTTATGTGTCTTCTAAATGCTGAGGGGGAAAAAAGTGAGGCCCTCAAATGACCATGATGAATAAGTTACCAAGTTATCAGCCAAATGCCAACTACTAATAATGGCTATTGAATGTAGCTGCCTCTAAATATAAAGTCAGTTATGGCTTCTGCCTCCTCCACTAGAGTTGAAGGGCTACCTCAGTTCCAATGCTCTGACTCTTAGCCCATAGGCTGGCTGCATGGACCACGTGCCACTCAAGGGATTGTGTAGTTGGGAATGTATTAATGTGGACATTTTCTTCATCCCATTTCATTTTGCATTCTGAACCAGCCTCATGTATAAGCATTTTGCATCAAATTGCACAATTAAAACTCACTTTCACCTTTGTGCTTGCCTGCAACTGTCATGGCCAAGTGACGCATGGGGCTAGTTTTTTTTCCCTTTTCCATTCTGCTCCCTCTTTGAAATAGTCATGCATGTGAGCAAAGGGAAATGATGAGAGGTGATTTCTCGCGATATTGCCTGTCTGCTTAATTAAGTAGCTACATACCAAGGGGATCATATCACCAGGAATCAATGTCAGAGAAATGACTCATTTGGCTAGCTTAGTAGCTACCTGTAACTATGGAGACTGTTAATAAAATCCTATGCAAATACAAATAAATATCAAATAAATCATGATAGAGTACTACTACTAAAATTAAAAGGAAACAATTTCAGGCTACCTGAACACACACACACACACAAATCTATGGGGCAGGGATAGTATTTTTGATAAGGGTAAAGAAGAGAGAAAGCCCAGGGAAGACATTTTCATAACTAATAATATCAGACAACAGCTAGCTGTTTAACTGAATATGCTCACTACAGTGGACAGATTTAAATTGCAAAGAACTCAAGAATCAGACAAAGCTGAGAATGGAGGCATGCTTAATACTTGCAACATTTCTCAGGGCTTTAAATGTGAGTTATTCATGCCTCAGAGTAGTGGCAATAAAACCAAGTAGTCAGAATCAGAGCAGCATAATGTGTGTTGCACATTACCTTAACTTGACTATGAATGGTATGCTTGTAAATGAATGCCAACTAATTGACTTGTTAAATACAGTACACAAGGCATGAGCCTATTTTAGTTACTCCTCAAAAGCTTTCAGGAGTCTTCTAGTCTAAAGCCTTGCGCACCATTTGGACAAATAGGAATTCTGTGTATGACATAGCACTGTATTCATGAGCAGAAAGGGGAAACCCTGGAAATCTTCATATATCAAAACATTATGGAAAGCATTTTACTTACTTTCTACTTAATTAACCTCTATTGTGCAAGTTTCCTTACTGTAATTTTTTATTCCTGCCCACTTCATCTATGCACAAACAGTGTTACTGGGACAGATTCATTTCAGCCACATTTGAAGTCTAGCTATCACATTATTCCTTCTGATGGAACAAAATTTGGAGGTAAATTCAGAGACACACTAAGCTCTATGGGGCAGTATAGTCTTTTGCTTTTTCTGTGTGTCTATATAGCACCTAACCCAAAGGATGCCTGATCTTGGTGCGACTGCTAGGAACTACTATACAACAAATAATAATAGTAAAATAATAAAGCCTAGACCATCCTTCACTCCTCTCATTCATTACTTGCTTTCATAGCTCTTTTCTGATGACAGTTAACCACAGAAAACTGAACACAAGAAAGTGAAGACGTTTTAGATCACTTTCAAGCCATAGCCCGATAAAAGTTAGAGGTACAGATTTGAAATACAAATTCCAATTGATGAAGCAGAATTAGTCCATGGCTGGAAAGAGGTCATTTCCCCCCTATTGCAACTGTAGCATTTAAACAAAGTCAGAAGCAATTCATAGCTGATGGAATCAATCAACTATCTGGCGTGCCAAGCACAGCAAAAATCGTAATCACTCCATAAGTGTTATAGATCCTGAAGAAATCGAGTAATGACACTTAACTAATATCAGATCCAAAAGGCAAAATGCCTGCTTCAAACACTAAGATGGGAGATATTGATCAACCAGAAACCAACTTTACCATTAAAGTAGACTTCTCTCTCACTTCCGTGTAATATGCATTTGACCAAATATTGATATCATGAACTCTATGGTAATGGTCTCCAAGGCCCTGGCACCTGTTCAGATTATAACAGTAATGCAGCAACTGAATGAATTAATTTCAAATAGAATTAAAACCAGAAGAATGTATAAAAGTTGATCATTTTCAAAGGAAAACACCATCACTACACATCAGTAAAGTTTGATACTGTTTGAAAGAAAGGGAACAAAATGAACACTTGTCTGCATTGCAAATCATCAGGTAGGAAGGGGCTGGTAGAAATCACATGCTGTAGTGCAGGGTTGGGAAACTTAAGGCCCAGGAGCCAGATGTAGCCCTCAGCTTGCCTGGATCTGGCCCCTGAGGTTTGGCCTTCCCCTCCCTCCCCACATCCTGCTCCTGCACTCTTCCTCTCGCTCAGATCTCACAACCTCAGCCTGCGTCCCAGCAGCCCCCTCCCTCCCACACACTGAACCCCTCATTTTGGTCCCAGAGTTTAAGGGGGCCCACAAAATCTACTAGCCTGGGCCCCCTTAGGCTCTGGTGTGTGAAGGGAATGTGAGAAGTGTCTTTCTCCTCAGTTGGGGGCCACATCAGTGAGGCTGTGTGGGTTTTTTTTCTTTTTTGCTTCTCGCTTTGTGTGGTTTCTGACTGATTTTTCTGTGGCTCCCACCCCATAAAAGGTTCCTCACCCCTTCTGTAGTGTAAGCAATGGCTGGTGGCATCTATGTAAATGCATAGGTAGGTAGGGTCTAACATATAGGTAGTTCACTCTTTGCTTAAGTGGCTCAATTCCAAACATATATTTGGGTGAAACGATAATGAAACTAGTGATCTCTTGTCCCCAAAAGTAGTCCTCATTCAAATCAATGATGAATGATCATTATCTCAAATATAAGTGGCAGAGTGCACAGAGACCCCCCCTCTCAATTTCTCTAGTCTGTTTTATAATATTAGCATTAAGGAAATGACAAGGAATATGTTTATATTTAATGTACCACTAAATTAACTCTTCCTAGAGCCAATGGCCAAAAGGAAGCAAGGGTATAGGAGGGCTGGCCTAGCAGTCATAGCTGAGTGGTGTCTAGGGGTCAAGGAAGGCCACAAAATGGTAGTCAGCGAGCAAGGATTGGAGTAATTGCTAGAGGCAGAACTGATAAGCAAGAGTCAGGGTGTGAGTCATCCCAGGGTCAGAGATCAGAGGCAGTACGAGAACAGAATCCGGAGGCTGGGACAGAGTAAGTTTGGAGGCTGGAGACCAAAAAGCAATGTGAAGTCTGGAGTTGCAATAGGCCAGAAGTCTGAAGAGTTGTTCAGACAACTTCCTGGAGCACCATTCCAGGTTAAAATAGCAAGCATGGGCCAAAAGGCTGAAGGCTGCTTTCACTCTGGACTCTTTGAGCAGCGCTTCAAGCAGCTCTGTGGAGGTTAAATGCTGAAAGAATACAAGTTTTCATGGTCTCCTCCTGAAAAAGTGGGAATGTCATCTGTCCCTGGCTTCATAAACCTGGATTCTAGTCCCGGAGACCTTTAAAATGGCATGGCATCACTGCTATTTAATCATTTCTGTTCAAGAATCAGAGCATGCTTTAGACTTGGCCAGCAGAATTTTTAAAATTATTTCTCTCTTTTGTTGTTGTTGTTGTTTTTTTTAAATCATGTCTCTGCGCCTTCAAAACCAAGGAACAAACTGCATTTCTTACAGAAGGCATCACTTCATTTGCTGCTTCTTGAGTTCCTCTCTTGATTTCATACTCCTAAGAATACCAACATTAAGCCTCCTAGAGTGAATTTCCTTAGCAATGAGATTCTTCATTACAGAACTGGTATGGGGTTTTTTTTCCCATACAATAGATGGGCTATTTCTTACTGTTTATCTCTTGATCCTCCAATTTGTCTGTTAGCCATTTCTGAGGAAGAATATTTTTATTGATTGCTGCTACCACTATGCAGCTCATTTTACATATTAGCAAAAATGTTTGCATTTTGGCTTTTTTACGTGAAAAGCCTGAATTCTATTAACACAGCTTCTCCCCTCTCTCATCCCCTCCAATTAATGCCAAAAGGGCAGGAGGTGCAGTTTTTTTTAAAACTAGTGATGCTGTTTTGCCCTTAATAAAAAAACAAAATGTATGTTGCATAAGAAGATAGGAAGGAATTGAAAGTGAAAGGGTAAATTCCATTTACATTTTCACTGACTGACATGTGATCAGCAATATTCAGACACAGCAGTGAAGAGATGGGAAAGAAAGAACTGAGGAGTGGGACTCAAGAAAATAAGTTTCACTGCCAAAAGCTGCGATTTAGCTGCTATGGTAATGGGCACTCCATATGCTTGGAAGTAGCAACAGATCTTTTGGTGTTTGGGCTGGAACCAGAAAGAAAAATATGCAGTACCTTTTTCTGAATTGTTTGTTTGGGGGTTCCCAGCTGGGGATTTTCCCCGGCCATTGCCACCAGGGGTTCCTGGCTAGGGCTGGGACAGTCTATGGTTGGGGCTCCCCAGCCATTGCTAGCCCAGCTGGGGATTCCCAGCACCTGTAGGACTCCCAGCTGGCTTGGGCTGTTGTCCCCTGGGGCTCTTTAGTCCAGCAACATCCATTGTCCTGCCAGACCATGGATGTTGCCAGACCAGAGAGTCCTAGGTTTGGGAGGTTCATTAGCAACAGTAGTGGGCACTGCCTGTCACATTCTGTCACTAACCTCAGCCAGAACCAGTAGATACTACCTCTCTTCTCAACCAAAAAAAAAAAAATCTTTCCTATTAATAACTGGTAAGTTTCCTCTTTAGTTTTCAGCATATACAACTTCATTGCAGAGAGCACAAATATCAACCTTTCTGGTCAATGGTATTAAAGACTTCTGCCATTTCCCCAGCTGCACAAACATTCCGCTCAGATGTACTAAAGAGTTGGCTATCATAGGTAGTAGAGTGTCACTTTGGTTACTATGAACCCCAAGTTAATGTAGGGCTGTCAATTTACACACGTGAATGGAGCTGCCCTTGGGTCCCCTACCAGAAGCCTCCATTCCCAATCCCGGGCAATCTTACAGTTCCAGGATCCTTATTGATCCATTTACCTCTAGACTCTGAAGGCATTCCCACAACTGGCTGTTGGCTGGGAGCAGCCTTCTGGGGCCCCTCTGCCATATCAGGTTTGCAGTGTCAGTGTGCCAAGGAGCAGGGAGAGAAAAGACAGGCCAGATTCTACCCTAGGCCGGTTGCCCCCTTGCTACAGGAGCTCAATAGCTGTCCCTGGTAGCCTCTCTTCCCAGGCTAACTCCCCACCCCTGTAGCAAGGTTCTCAAAGCTTATGTGGTTGGATTTTGGGTTACTACATTACCAGTGTGGGAAGGTGGGGCCCAATTTTTGGTCACTTTAAACTCTACCTTAGCAGAATGTTTTTTAGATTTTACATATCTAAAATAATCATTGTAGTCAATGGCTAGCATGAATTATACATACCTAAAAATATTAGATGCCATAATGCATGTGCTACATTGTCAGGAGATGTAGAGGCAGATGGCTCCAGATACTGCCTGGAGGCTGGAAGCAGCCAGGTATGTCTGGTAAATGGCTTAGGTCGGGTTTGAGTATTTGTGCCTGACTGGCACAATCTGAGGCACGAAATACTTCTGCTAAGCAGGTGAAGAGTTCAGTGGTATTCTGCACTGGGGAGGGAATTAGTGCAAAATTGGGGGAGGAGAACTATGCTTGTGGCATATCTTCCTGGCCTACTGGAGCTCAGAAAGTACAAAAAACACAAAAAGATAGGAAAAGAGAGAGGATTTTGCTTTGTGACTGGCTTCAAAACCTGTTTTTGGTCACCAATGAAGGCATATGCATAGCATGCAGTCCTCTTACCCTTTTACTCCCTGGAGAATAACTATGTTTACCACCTTCCCATTAATGATTGTCTTTATAATAACATCAAGGGGATGGAAGCTTGTTTTATGAAAAGAATGAAGGCTTCTTAGTGAGGGTTTTAAGGGCATGAAGACATTAGTAAAATCATTTCCAGGCACGTCATTGATTTTTAAAAGAAACCTAAAAAATGTAGTTATGGCAGCTAATTAAAATGGTTCTTTCCTGTTGCACTGATTTCCCTTCTTGAGCATCATTACTTCCCTTGCAGTTGATTTCAGTACTTTGGTTTAAGGTTTCAAGTTAAGGAAAAGAGAGGGTGAGTGGAAACAAAGCTGTGCAGTTATCTTTTTGGAGTCCGAGTATGGGTATTTTTTCTGAGAAGATGAGGGGTTGCATGAGAAAGGGTTTGAATGAGTTTGGATTTTGGATAGGGCAACAGAAGAAGACACAAATATTTGTTTGTCTGCTAGTGTTAGATACCAGTGATATATTGTCCGATTAAAAGCAGTCACAAAAGGAAAATGTTCAGGTTCCATTTACAGTGAAAGCAGCCTATAACCCTGTCATTGCATCCAATTTGTTATTCTGAATATTATGTCTTGCTGATAGCCTTACACCACGAGAATGGCAAAGTTTACTGTCCTAGCAGATGACACCTAATAAAACATACTTATTGTTACTGGAGCACACTCTCAGACAGGAAACGAATAAGATGCGAGAATAGGACTCGGGAGCTCTGGGTTCAAGTCCCTGCTTTGCCCAACACTTCCTGTGGGACCATAACCAAGTCATCTATAGCCACATTTTCAGACATGGGTACATATAGATGCAAATGGGCATGCCTAATTCCCCTTTAAATCAATCAATTTAAATGAAAGTTGGGTGCCTAAACATGTCTGAAAATCCCTATTTGCTTCCTTAAGTATCATATACCTTTAAAAAAATTGCCCATTAGTATTTCTGCACCTTGTATCTCCATCTGTAGAGTGGGACTAATACAACTATCTTGTGAGGATAAATACACTAAAGAATGTGTTCACATAATAGGTGCCACGTCCGTATCTAAGATGGATGACCTAACTTGAAGAGAGCACACCACAAACCTATCTAATCAAATACTAAGGATACCCATATTATAAAGGCTATTCCTATTATAATATTTTTTAAAGATTTAAAAAAAAAGAGTCTTGAATGAGAGTACTGGACATAATATTTTTCTGTTACCAGGATAAGAAATATAGGTGTGGAAGTCCACAAACCTCTGTAGTTGGCAATATCCATGGTCCAGTGTGACTTTAGTTAGCTGGATGTCCACTTATCATGGGTGTGGCCAAGATTCCCGTGGTCCCATAAAGTTTGTTTACGGCCACCAGTCCTGACTCTCAGTGTTTTGTGCTGTTATTTAGCTCTAATTTACTCCTCAATGTCATCTAAGAGCCCAGTAAGCAATGGAAGTGTTGGTAATGCTGCTGACAATACTGACCTCTCGCAATTCAGCAAATTCTCTGGTTTGATGCTGGTTAGCTTCTGAGGATGCCAGACTAGACAGGTTCAACATATATTTAAATAATGACAGAGTGCGTCTCTGTGTGTGTGTGTGTGTGTGTGTGTGTGTGTGTGTGTGTGTGTGTGTGTGTGTGAGAGAGAGAGAGAGAGAGAGAGAGAGTGTGAGTGAAACAAAGCAAGACTGAAAGGAGACAAAGGGGATGTTTTAAATTAAATCAGATGTGACCTGTTTGAAATCAGAAGCATTTGAGTGGTTTTAATTATGAGCCTAGGAACAAGAGTAAGCAAGCTTGAAAATACCTGCTCTTCACTGAACTTGGTGAATGGCTAGAAAACTTTTAGAAGTCTGCAAGTGTAAAAAGTCTGCAAGGATTTTAAAGCCTCTCATTAAAAATACAGAAAGAAGTCACCTAAGTATTTAGATACTCAGTAATTAGATACCCAACCTCTTTACCACTAAAGCATTTAAAGCTGAAACATGTTCAGCCTTTCAATCCCTGAAGGAAAGTAAAGCAAAATGAATCAAAACACTGCTACTTTGTTGAAATCTATACTGTAGCATATGGTATATGTCTGAAGCTCAAAAATTCATCTCATGCTTTCCTGATGAACTTTAGCATAACTAAATAGATACTTCATTACAACAGCAAACAATATAAAACCCCAATGGGCTAATCCAGGAAAGTCACACCAATAAATGTGCCAAAGAAATTATCATACCATAAATGGGGGCCTTGGAATCTTCCAAAATGATTAAAGATTTTAGGCAACCTAAGACAAAAAATGGAGATGAGGTAAAGAGGGAAACGCACATGGAAAAATTTACAGGGCTTCCCTAACCTCAAATTTCAGTTCCAGATTAAAACTTTATGAAACTTCAGGGGAGTTGTATCTTGTATTTTGGCCTAGATCTTTCTCTAGGGGAAAAAAAAAACATCTTTCCCCACCCTAAAAATCAATGTCAATATGTAGAACAGAACTGAATATTTATAAGCTTCTGCAATGTTCAGGATCCCCCTCTTCCACCCATGAGTGCAGGCCCAATTGAAAATGTTACAAGAAAGCTTTTTTTTAAACAGCTTTTCAGCCTAAATCTGCAGATGAAAGAGCTCATCATGGTCATGAGAATATTTATCAAAATCCAACCCTAGCTCTGCATTTTGGGGTTGTTCTCTCTTCATCAGAGAACTATGTGAGATGGTTCAAAAGGACAGCAAAGCGTTCCACAGCAGTTCTTATGAGGCACCTAAGAATTAGCACAAGACTCAGATGATCACAAAAGAAGTTAAATGGAACACTTTTCTATCAGGAAATTCTGACTGACAAAATCAAAAGAATCTATGGGAACGTGTTGAGTCTGTAAAAATTCTTTGATGGAAACCTGTCTGGCAAGTTGGCTAGCATGGGCTTACACGGCTCCCTGACTTCTTGAGAAACTGTTACCCTGAGTTGTTCTCTGTGGATCTAAGCAGCAAGGGAGGCTGGTCCCCTGACATTGCAGGCAGATGCTTCCTGGGACTTCCTGCCTCCCAAGGCAGAAAGGTCCCTGAAAACAGTAAGGTAGGCTGTGTTAGATAGCTATCCAGAGAGTTGGGCACCCAGGAGAACACCCAAAAATTCAGTTTCAGTTCTCCCAAAATGGATTTTCTTCCCATGAAAAAAAAAAATCTGGTCTTTTTACTACACTTTATCTCAATTCATCAATATTGTTCCTTTGAAAAAAATTTTTTTTTTCCTTGGGTGGGAAATTCAGTTTTCCAGACAGCTCTAATGAATTGGGAGAACAACAGAAGCAGCAGCATCATGTAACCTAATGAGGTTCAAGAAGGACAAGTGCCGAGTACTGCACTTAGGATGGAGAATCCCATGCAAATCTTCAGTGAAAGTGTTCATAAAGTGCAAGTATGCTGGATTATCATCCAGCTCTGCTATAACATACAATATATGGCAGAAAGTGGGTAAAACAGAGCAGGAGACACACAGTTCTCAGCCAAGGAGTTCATGGACAGATTTAATTAATATTTTTAATGAGTGTCATCAGCATGAAAGCAAATCCTCTAGAATGGTGGCCTAAGCACGAAGAGGCATACACAAATGTTCAGCATACCTGGCACGTAAATATCTTGGAATGCCAGCTATACAAATACCATGCAAATGCCTATCCTTACTTTCAGGTGACACTGTAAATAAGAAGTAGGCAGCATTATCTCCTGCAAATGTTAATGAACTTGTTTGCCTTAGTGATTTGCTAAGCAATAGGACTGAGTGGACTTGTATATGCTCAAGTTTTTCATTACTTTATTTTTGAGTGCAATTATGTAACAAAAAGTGTACATTTGTAAATTGTGTTTTCATGATAAAGAGATTGCACTGCTGTATTTTTAGGAGGTGAAATATATTTGAACATGTAGCAAACCATCTAAAAATAGTTAATGCATTTCAGTTGGTGTTTTTGTTGTTTACCAGTATGATTAAAACTGTAATTTTTAAAAATCATGATTCATTTTTGATTGTGTGAGTTAACTGTGATTGACAGCTCTAATTTAAATCTTGCAAAATTAGTTATGCAACAGACAAACAATTAAAAATCGAACTGAGAAACAATAGAGTAGTATGGACCCTAGAAGCAAAACAATAGATTTCACTGTCACAACAGTTGATAAGTGGTTTCTTGTCAGATAGAATACTATCAAATAAAATGTTCTTTAAGATGCTTAAGATCTTTTCTTTATGTGGTGTTGGTGGGTACTATTAACAGAGGCACCTTCTTAACAGCCCGATATTACATTGTTGTGATGCAGTTTAGATGTGACTCTCTGCTACTTAGCTCATTGCCACTGAGCTAGTTCTACCACCAGGGCCTCTCTGGCATCTTCCTTATTCACATGAGGTCTATGCACCCTGTCACTGTAACTATGATACTATTTTCTGTGTTCTGCACCTTATATTTAAAGTCTGCCTGCACATGTGTTGGGGAAAGGGTGATCAGAGAGCAAGTATGAAAAAAAATCAGGATGGGGTACCTATAATTGGTACCTATATTAGAAAAAGACCCAGATACCAGGACAATCTGGTCGCCCTACTTGGACTGGGGAGGGACAGGGTTATAAGGCACTACAAGAGCCTACAAAGTGACATCCTCTATTTTCTCTCAAAGGGTACATCTACACTTGCTCCCTATCTCGAGATAGGTATGCAAATGTAGTGTACTGAAATTGCTAATGAAGCATGGGATTTAAATATCCTGCACTTCATTAGCATAATAGCATAAAATGAGGAGTAACAGTTATTTCAAGAGAAGGGTTTTCTCTCGAAATAACGCTGCTACATGGGGTGTTTTATTTTGCAATAACGCGATTTCAAAATGGTGCCCGGACGCGATTGTGCTAATGAAGCGCGGGATATTTAAATCCCATGTTTCATTAGCAATTTCGGTACACTACATTTACATCCCTATCTCGAGATAGGGAGCAAGTGTAGACGTACCCATAGATATTTTATTCTTTCTTTTTGTTACTTTTCCTAATGTAAAATAAGTCATCTAGACTGAGATTATTTGCAGTGTGCATATGGGAAAACACAAAAAAATGTGCTACTCAACTGGGTCTGCTTTGTGCTTATTTTTCTCTTGCCCATTTCTAAAATATACTATTTCACAGGTTTGGAGTGAAAAAAAACAATTCAGACCAACTAAGAACCACCTTCCCATCCCTTAAAACCTTTGCCCCAAACTGAATGCAAACACTTAAAAAATGGTGGTTACATTCCTCTCTTCCAATCATACCTATTAGTTTACAGTTTTACACAGATCTCGGTCTGGTTAGCACTGGAAGCAGTGTTCCCTGTAAGTAGTGTTCCCTGTAAGCTGTGCTCTTGGGCTGCCACCCAGGAGAGACTCAAATGCCCCCCAACTGATTAGCAGACTGCCTACAGCCAGTAGCATGTGTTTCCATTAATAGTGCACTTCCACACCTGCCTTGGTGCACACACAATTTATTCTGCACATGAATGTAAAAAATTCACGGGAACACTGACTGGAAGTGCTAATGTGTCACAAGAAAGGCTTTTCCTGACAAACCAGAATCAGGAGAAACTTGGAATTTCACACGGAACCTATTCTCCCAAGACTTCTTGATGCAGCCTCTATAGCTTGGTTCAAACTTTCATACACTGCAAAGTTTTTGAGTCAGAGTCTCTTTGTTTACATATGTGTGAGTACACAGTGCCTGCCAAAAGGGGACCATGGTTGGTGACTCTGAACACCACTGTAGTATAAATATGACTAATAATAAATAAATAAATAAATAAATAATAATATGCAAGGCCCCAATTTACCTATGTAATGGTATTTAGCCATCTGAAGTTGCAGAGAAGTGTCTAATGGAATTTACACTAAGTAGGAGAATTAGATACCTACCCTGATTAAGTACTTGAAGATCCCAGGACGTTCTAGCTTTCTAGATTTTTATATAGTGGTCATTACCAAATAATTTGAGAACATCATGCAAATTAAAAAAAAATCTTGGTGTCAATTTCAAATGTTGAGGCGCTAACCTCTTTTGAGGTTCACCGGTTTCTAATAACTGTCAGAAGTCATTATTTTCAGTACTGAAATCCTATTATATCTACATTCTGCATTTCCTGCAAAAGTGCAAGGAAGGAATAAAATAGGATGCTCGAGTTGTCACATTAAAAAAACTCTTTTAGGCAAAAATCTGAGTTTGAAACTTTCAGAAAATAATTTGCTTCTGAAGACTATGTCAGAGTTATTTTGCAGAAGATGAGAAGCTGAAAATGAAATGTAAATGGCTGAGGTCTCCGTACAAAAAGATAGTTCCATTTTTTAGCACAGGCATTTCTCTTTATAAGGTTTTCAAATGATAATGTTCTCCTTGAAGAATGCTAAATGTTTGAATTGTAAATTTCAAATTGTCACTGCATGATGAATTCTAACATTAGAAAAGAAAGGAAAGCAGTAATTGTTTTTAATTTTGGCTGTAGGTAAGCTACTAAAAATTCAGATTTCATGTGTCGGTTTTGCTTAACTTTAATAAAAGCTGGAGATGTTCGTGGAAAAAGTAATTAATGGGAGAATCTCTGTATAGATTTCTGAGTTATGCCACTGGACAAGACATCTGAGAGGTAACATTAAGAGCTGGAAATTCTGAGTTTTCAAAATTTATTTTCTTTCCAAATCAAAATGAAAAAAAAATGTTTTACATTGAGCCAAAATTTAGTTTTATGGGAAATCAAAACATCTCATTTTGATAGAAATCAGAATTACAACTTTAACTTTATACAATATATATGTTTCAAAACAAAAATAATTTCAATATGGAAAACTGAAATGTTCCACTTTGACAAGACCAACTCGTATCTTCTTGCAATGCTTCATTTAAAATGCTTTACAACAAAAATTTACCAAATTTTCATACTACAGTGTAAAGTTTCAATTTAGACAAAACAGCATTTTCTGATGTGTATATATTTGATGTGAAAATTTTGACATGTTCTAGTAACTGTGTCATGCTCCCATGCTAATCAAATAGGGGGAGGTTTTAGCCAAAAGCCAAGTTCTATCCCCAGGTAAGAATATGCAACCCCCACTACCATTAATGGGCTGAAGTTTTTTTGTGCAAAGCACACATCACTTTGAATCCTAGAACATAGCATGAGTTGTATTGGAAGGCTTGGGCAATGTAATCAACTAAGAACATCTGATAAAGATATGGGTGAGGGGTTAAGTTTCCAGAAGGGTCACAGGGACATATTTTGTAAAAGATGCTTATGCATCAAGACCTGGACCAACAGTAGAATGCTAGAATCTGTTCAACACCTCACGCAGCAGAGAGCCAATATGCTGCTCTATCAACTATTCATCATGTGACCTTTGGCAGGCATAGCCTCTCTATATTTACAATTACCGATTTCCATCCCTCCCAGGGTTGTCCGAAGGCTCTGTTAACTTTTGTCAAGGGCTCTAAGTCTCCAAAAAAAAGAGATGGAAAATATTTATTGCATGCCATCCAAATCAATCCTGCCTTAAGAGCAGGGCATGTTACTGTGAGAGCCCCATTCTCCAGAAGAGATTCAGACAAAGGTACTAAAAATAGTATGAAGAGCGAAGCTAGATTATTCTTCAGATTGTCTTGAGAGCATTTGCAATTTGCTTCACCAAGAGCAGGAATAGATTGGAAAAATAGTTCCCATCAAAAAGTGGAATAAAATCCCAATTTACCACCCCTAGAGGACAGCAATGCATAAGGCACCAATGGCTCAACCAGTACCTCTCTCTTCTTCCCCTACTGATACAAATACATACACTGATGTGGACTTCTACAAATAATTTTGTTATGAATCTTTTTATGGATAGTCATGTTGTATCCTCTAATCTAAAGAGAATTTATGAGAATGGGGAGAGAAAAATAAAATCCCACAGACAAGTACATACCTTTTTGTGAATAGAATTCAGACAAACACAATATATATTTTATGTACACTTGAAATATAGGCATGGAGTTACAGAATTGCTTTGCCTATAGATGCACTGCCTATATGTTCACATATGGAATTTATTCAAGCACACCATTAAAAAAAATCAAAATACCTTAATAGCTACCATTTGCTGCACTCTCATGGCAGCACCACAATATCTTAAAAGAGAATACATTACAGCTGCTTTTGCACTCGTCCTTTGCTGAGATGCAAGTGTAACAATGCACAGAGAACAAAACAACTCTGTTAACACAGTGAGCATTAAATACTGGCAAGGAAATAAGAAACAAGGTCTTCCCATCAAACATGGGGAAGGCACTCGGGGTAGGCACACAAGTTCACATTTTTTCCAGTGTATTTTCATAGTAAGGTTGCGAGTATCTCAGCAATAGGAAATGTATCACATACTTGCTTTGGTTGCTATGGTAAATCTACTTTTTAAAATATATTATTATTTAACTGAAGAGCACTGTAAATAGTTATATAACTGTCCAGAACACAACATACAGCTTTGCCCCAGGCAGCTTCTATTTACACACCCTTCTTTTTTTGGCAAAACTTTGCTATTGTTGTTTCTAATGAATATGCACACACTGTGCACTGAAGCGAAACGGCAGTGAAGAGGCACAGGAAATTGAATTCCAGCTAATGAACAGTGTGGTATTTGAAACGGTTTTGGAACCCAACTGTTTCAGATGTTAGGATGAAAATGCTTATGAATTCAGAAATGGGTAGTATGATAGTTCTCAGGGCACCCAGGACTGTCGTCACCTTGTTAACGCCTGCCTCTAGCGAGAGGGAGTCTTGCAGCAGCTGGATTTCAGTTCCCTGGCACCACCAATCCTTCAACCACTCCAATGGTCTCCTGAGGGCTGATGTCAGCCCTTCCTTAGTAACAGATGCACCGCAGTTCCCGAATCCCCTTGAATTATACCCCTGTGATAGCCAATCAGCCACTGGACACTTACAGCAATTCCATATCTTCTGCAAGCATCTTCACCAGTTTTACCTTAAACCACCAATCCTGTAAACCACACAGTACCTGTGAGCACTTACAATGAAACAAAAGTAGAATAAAAGATTTAACTAAATACAGGAGAGAGAGGTGGAAATAAATTGTTACATTACAAACCAAAATCCTAACTGTGAATCTGGGTCTACACTTATCAGTAGTTACCTTTTCTGTTAATTTCTTTCCCCTGTATCACTGATTACCATTTCAACGATCAATCTTTGTGGGTAAAAATGATACTCTAAAAAAAAGAAATAGTGTCACAGTCAGCATTTCCAAATACATAGTTGAGGCCAATTTTTTCGAAGTTTGGGGACATGAAGTGGTTTTGCTCAGTTTTAATTATGTATTTTATTTGTTAAATTTTGACAGTGCGCTCTTCTCAGTAAAAACACAAAGGCTCACATGTTCCATGTAGTGCATTCTCAACACTGAAGGCTAGGACAGAAGCACACTGGTATATCAAGACAAAGGTGCTTATTTTTGTCTTTACAAACCTGTGTGTGTATGCACGTGCATGTGGATGTGTAAGGAGGAGGGACCAGGGCATTTCACTGATGTATGCTGCTGTATCTCTCACAGGAGTAGTAGTATTCCAAGGGAGGATTTGAATTTGTCTTGCTAGCAAGTATCCCACCAACTACTAATATCATTGGCAATGCCAGAAGTTATTTCCATGATATTTCCAAAGATTTCTTCAGGACTCAGATAAAATTAATGGAACTTCCTTTTTTGAACTTTCCTGTTCAGGACTCGCCAAATGCAAAACTACAGACACCCACATAGTGTCACCAATCATAGATTTAAGCAATTGAACCTGAAGGTCCTCACATTCCAGTATTAGCTTTACAATGTCCTGCAACTCTTGGACAATATTTAATATAGGGGAGTCCAAATGCATATTATGAAGTTTAGAAATGTGTTGGCTAAAGCCTCATGATGCACTATTAGTCTTTTTCCTTAACTCATGTGGATTTGAGAGAGTTTTTTAAATCAATCTATTCCCATTTCCAAATATCACTTTCAAATTCAAACATAAAGGTCCTGATCACCACTTTAGCAAGACTCTTTGATTGGATTTCCTTTAAAAACATTTCCTGCTCAGTCTGAAAGAAAACCAGAGAAATGGCCATGTGTGTACATGAGAGAGGAAGTATTTTAGCCATCAGTTAGTTTGTCTGGGTGTGTCTAGACTACAGGGATTTTTTGTAAAAAGTGGCCTTTTTTCGAAAAATCTTTACCTGCGTCTAGACTGCAGCCGCGTTCTTTCGAAAGTAAATCGAAAGAACGCAGCAGTTTTTTCGACCATGGAAAACCTCGTTTTATGAGGAATAATGCCTTTTTGCGAAAGTGCTCTTTCGAAAAAAGGTGCCATGTAATGCAAACTGTGCTTTTTTGAAAGAGAACATCCAGACTGCCTGGGTACTCTCTTTCAAAAAAGCGGCTTGCTTTTTCAAAAGTATTGGTTGTAGTCTAGATGCTCTTTTTCAAAAGAGTATCTTTCGAAAGAGGCTTGCAGTCTAAGCGTAGCCTCTATGATATTTACATAGGTTCAGTCATGTTAACTAAGTGCTGTCGATGTGCATAATTCACAGGACAAAGATAATGTTTAGACATACTACATGCAGCATGTTAATTCTGACCCTCTCTTTCCTCTCCCAATATTAATGATCTCATGACAGTCGATTATATTACATGCCTTAAAGGCGCATGTGTATGTATTGTACATTATCTGTATCTAGAAATAGGCTAGATGAATATACTTCACAAAGAAAAAGCATTTTATGTTGATCCACAGTATGCCTGTTTTTCTTTAGTCATTAAAATGATAACATTTCCAGTACAATACCCCTAGTTAATGTCTTATGCTTTCATGTTTCTTTTATATCTATGTTGTTCAAATGTCAGTGATTTTAGCACTGAATTTAACCTTTACACGTTTTCCCCTCTTGCTTCTGAGACATTTCTAGTCTTTTTCCTCTGCTGGGTTTAAATATTAGTGGGCTAAGGTGCATCATACACATATATACACTGGTATTTGAATTCCTCCAAGGCATTTCTTGGCAAGTCTACTGAGTGACACAGTTCTTTCAGTGCATACATATACATCAGCTCTAAAAGCTTGTTAGAGCAGTCAGAAGAATGGTACAAGCAAGACAAAGTCTACCTACATGCTTTATGTACTAACCCTGGGAGGCCTTCAATGTTTCATTACTATACGCTGGTTTCTGAAAGTAAAATTCAGAATTTGTAGAACATTGGATACAGAAGTTTGATGTTCCATACTATAATCAACAGAACTTGTTAAAAATGTGTAGTCAGGAGAATCTTTGATGGAAATCTCATTCCAACCACTCATTCACTAACTAACCAAAAGCAAATCCATTAGCGCTACTTTAAAGTTGGATATAAATCAGACCCTCATTTAAAAAAAAAGGAAAAAAGGAAAAAGAAAAAAGCAATTAAGTCTAGCTTTCTGAGTAAAAACCACTCTACGTACAAATTCTGGTTTGAAATTATCACCATATCGCCAACAAGATTGTCCCTCATTTTAGCTATAGACCAAAACATTCTGAAATAGAAAGGAATTTTATAATCTCAGTAAAGGTCAAGTAGAAATCAGGTTAGTCCATTCAACAAGTATTTCAAGGAGAAACGGTTTATGATACAAACAACAACAATCCTCTCAAAGCGATTTCCATCCCATAGATCTTAAAGCCCTTTACAAATGAATGTTAGTGCCACTAACCCCACAGGGGATATTAAAAACTGAGGCACAAAGAGGTAGTGACTTGGCCAACATAATAGCATTAAAACCAAGTTGTCCTGTGGCACCTTAGAGACTAACAAAAATAAATAAGGTCATGAGCTTTTGTGGGCAAACCCCACTTCTTCAGATGAGCTTGAATGAAGAAAAAAAGGGAGGACCTCACAATTTGTAACAGAAAAAGAAGGGAAAGGGGGGGGAAAAAGTACATGTCAATTGTAACCCTAGTGCTAATGAGGCTAATTGAGTGGGCTGGAAGTGTCCCATACTTAGCTTTTGATGTCAATTGGGTGTTGAATGTAAGGAACGCAGGTTTTATAATGGGCCATTCAGTTCAAGTCTTTATTCAAGCCACTGGAAACAGTGTCCACTTTGCATATGAAGGTCAATTCCATACTATCTCCCCATAGTTCCCTTGTGAAATTCCTTTGTAGAAGAATGGCTGCTTTTAAATCCATTAAGGAGTGCTCAGGCAGGTTAAAATGTTCCCCGACAGATTTTTGTGTGTTACCATTTCTAATATCTGATTTGTGTTCATTAATCCTTTGTCATAGAGACTGTCCAGTTTGGCCAATATATATGGCAGAGGGGCATTGCTGGCACTTGATGGCATAGATCACATTAGTAGGTGTGCAGCTGTATGAGCTTTGGATATGATGGCTTATGTGGGTAAGCCCTGTGATGGTGTTGCTTATATAGATGTATGAACAGAGTTGGCAACAGAATTTATTGCAGCCGTAGGTTCCTGGGTGTGTGTATCTGAGGTGTGATGTGTGGCTGCTGGAAAGAATTTGCTTCATTTTAGGGGGTTGTCTGCGGGCAAGGATCGACCTGTCTCTCAGGGTCTGTGAGAGTGAGGGATCATTTTCCAGAATAGGTTGTAGATCGTCAATGTTGCGCTAAGGGGTTTAAGCTGGGGCCTGTAGGTGATGACCGGCAGTGTTCAGTTATTTTCCTTGTTGGGCCCCTCTTGAAGAAGCAGATTCCTGGGTACTCATCTGGCTTTGTCAATCTGTTTCTTCACTTCCCCAAATAACCCAGCATCTTATTCATTCATTATTTGTGCATTTCAAATTATTATGTACCTCGTTCTGTTAGGATCAGTAAGCAACTAGCCTACAAGAGTGATGTTCACTACCTGGACCACACATCATGGGAGAGTATTTACCTCATTCACTTTGGATTGACTGATCTGATAAAAAGGCTTGAGTCTGTCTGTCTGATGCATTTACCTCCTGGCAAAATTAAAGATGCTGATCATTGGCAATAATCTATATATAGACAGCAGCGGGTTACCAAAATCTATTTTATTGGTAATAGCATCTTGTAAATATCCCGCAGATTTTTCTACATTCGTTTACTGACCACTTTGTTCTTCTCTAATGGCATGTGTCTTAGCATTTCAAGAGCAACTCTTGAGCAATAAAGTTCAATGGACAGGACAGTAACACCCATCGCATACATGTGCACTGAGAACTCAACTCAACTGCCATTGAAGTAAATCAAAAGATTCCCATAGGTCAGACTTCTGTTGCACAATTTCCCCATCTCTTGCTGAATTATCACTTTTACTAGCCAATTAGCCCATCATAAGATGGGATTTTCAGGTCTCTCCTCCACGTTGGTCTTCTCTCCTGAGCCTCTGGTCTCTTGCTCCGTGTCTCTCTCTCTCTCTCCTCCTCCTATTGCCTCCCCCTCTCTCTCTCAGCTCTCCTCCACTTCCTGCCTCTCTCTTTCACTTCTCCTCCCCCTTCTGCCTCTCACTCAGGGGACCGCGGAGCCCAAATGGAGCACTCCCCGTGCTGCATGGGGGGGTGCGGAGCCCAAACGGTCGCTTGTGCCGCTTGCTCCCATGCGGCAGCCTGGCTGAGCGGCGCAGAAGTCAGCCAAGCGCCATGGCGGGAGGCGAAGGGGGGCAGGAAGGTGACGTTCACAGCCAGGGGGCGGGGCCTGGAGCTGCTGTCACGCCGCACGTCACTGCCCCGCCTCCCTTCGCCTCCCACCGTGGCACTCGGCTGACTTCTGTGCCGCTTAGCCAGGCTGCCGTGGGGGAGCGAGTGGCGCAAGCAGCCGTTTGGGCCCTGCTCTCCCCACGCAGCACAGGCCGCTCAGAGGGAACAGCCAGCATTTCAGCAACAGTGCCGCCCAGAGGGAATAGCCAGCATTTCAGGCAACAGCGCCCCCCAGAGGGAACAGCCAGCATTTCAGCGTTACAGACTAACAGGCACTGGGCTACTATATATATGATGCCTTCTCTTCTCACAGGACCTGTTCCACAGCTTACAGAAGTCAAAAGGAGTCTTACTATTGACTTCTGTAGTCTATGGATCAGGCATTCACCCCACCATCAATCTCAGCCTGGACCAGTACACGCAGGAGGTCCACTTCCTGGACACTATAGAACAAATAACTGATGGTCATGTAAATACCACTTTATACCAGAAACCTACTGACCACTATACTTACTGACATGCCTTCAACTTTCATCCAAAACATATCACATGATCCACTGTCTACACCCAAGCCCCAGGATACAACTGCATTTCCTCCAATCCCTCAGACAGAGAAACACCTACAGGATCTCTATCAAAGATTCTTAAAGCTACAGAACCCACTTGGAGGAGAAGTGAAGAAATGGATTGATAAAGCCAGGCTTTACCCTGAAATTAGCTACTGAAATTAGCTACTACAGGACAAACCCAACAAAGCCATTACCTACAGCCACTAGCCATTGCCTACAGTCCCCAGCTAAAACCTCTTCTACACATCATCAAGGATCTACAACCTATCATAGACAATGATCTTTCACTCAAAGACCCTGGGAGACAAGCCAGTCCTCAATTGCAGGCAGACCCCACGCCTGAGGCAAATACTCACCACAAACTTCAACTTCAACCCAGCAACAGAAAAAGTAATCCAGGAACATATCCCTGCAACAAACCCTGTTGCCAATTTTGTCCACATATCTACCCTAGTAACACTATCACAGGTCCTAACCACATCAGCTATACCATCAAAGGCTCATTCAACTACTACTGAGACATATGCCAATGTGTGCTAACAATGTCCCTCTGCAATGTACATCGGACAACTGGACTGTCTCTATGAAAAGAATAAAAGGACACAAATCAGACATTAAAAATAGCAACATCCAAAAGCCAGTGGGGGAGCATTTAACCTCCCTGATCATGCAGTTTTGGTGTTGCAAGTTGCCATTCTCAGAAAAACTTCAAAAACAGACTGCAGAGAGAAGCTGTTCAGCTGGAATTTATATGTAAATTTGACACCCTGGACCAAAGATTAAACACATGAAGTGATTGTCGCGTTGGAACAGATAATTTCCTGTTCGGGGACTCTCACCTTCTCACCACTGTTGGAGATGAGCCACATCCATTCTGATTTAATTAGCGCTGTTGTCACACTCCCATCTCTGTATCCTTCCCCGTCCCTCCCCGCCCCAGCGTCTTTCTTTCTTTTTCTCTTCAGCATCTGAGGAAGTGCGTTGTAGCTTACAAAAGCTTATGCTCACAAAACCCTCATAAATGTATTAGCCTTTGAAGTGTCACTGGACTTGTTTTTACTCAAAAGAGAACTCTGAATCACCTATCTCAGATAAATACAATAGTAGGCATAGTGAGCTCTTTACTCCTTTTATATGGATTAATTAATTCCTGCGATGGCGTCACTTCATTTTTAGCTGATCCCAGGTCATTACCTTTTAGCTTTACTTATCAGGATATCAAATACAAAATTAAGGATCCAATGTATAATCACACTATTGAATGTTATATTATGAACCCTATACTGATTGGCATACCAAGAACTCTGTGAAATAAAATGTTAAATAATACTAGGGGAGCTGTGCCCACTGCTTGTTATGCTCACCAACCCCCATCTCAGGGCAGGGAAGGCAGCCCCAGCTCTCCCCCCAGCTACCGGGGAGGGCCAGGCTGCAGCCGCAACAGCCCGGGCCCCTTCTCCTCTCCCTCCACCCCCCGCCCCAGGACATGTCCCCCGGGTGCCTTCGCCCTCCCCCTGGCCACGTTCCCCCAGGCCCTTTCTTTTCTTGCCAGCCCTCCTGGCTGTGCCAGCCTGGGTTCTTTCTGCACTCCCCCACCCATGCCAGCCCGGGCTCTTTCTCTCCCCCTCCCTACGACCTAACACCCCTTCTCCCAGCCATGATGGTCCCAGCTCTTTTCCCCTGGACACTGGGGAGACCACTCTGAGGCCTCACAGGTCCCGCGCTCTCCCCCCCTCCCGCCAGGAGGTAGGGGAGCCTGCTCCAAGGACTTGTAGGCCCCATGCGGCAGCCAAGCACTGGGGAAATGGGAGGGAGGAAGCAGGCAGGACACAGAGTGACGTGATGATGTCACTCTGTCATCCTGCAGGAAAAGTTTATATATATATATATATAAAAAAAAAATAGTCAGAAATATGGGGCTGGAAATGACCTCAACATGGCATCTAGAGCATTCCCCTGAACAGAGACAGAAATAAGCATTCCTAGGCCACAATCTCCCTCATATCTCACCAGGTTTATTACAATAGCATACCTTTAAAAAAATGGAAGACAAAATCATTGAGGAAAACATGTAAAAGAATGCAAACTACAGAGTTTCTGGCTGAACTTTTTGCCCTTGTATGCTTTTTTAGCTTGCAAAGCTGATCCTATTTAGTGAGTATCTGTGATAAATGAACTAGTCAAAAATCTAATAATTTCCAAAAATACTTTAAATAATAGTTGGCCAAATATGAAAAGATTATTGTGTATTTTTCTATTTTTGTTTCACATTAATGGTCTCTACTCCAATGACAAGCCTTTAAAATTTAGATAATTGTGTCTATGATGCTAAAGCTGAAGGATATTTTTCTGCTAGTTACTTGTTTCAAACATATTATGCAACTATCTCAAAACAACACATTCCAGGGCCCACTCTATTACTCCAATATCCACTTTCATTTTAATTATTCATAAGATCTGCCCTGATGATGTGAAATATATTCCAAAAACACTTTTAATACCACATTCTGCAAGTAAATTGGTAGCCCACAGTAACAACATATGCTTATAATTATGATTACCATCAGGGGAATTCAACCTTACTGAAGGATAGAAGAGAGGCCCAAGCAGGGAAACCTCAAAAAATGTAAGAAAGAAAAGAGAAAGCTGAAATGAGAAAACCATGCCTGGATAATGGGGGGGGGGGGGAGGGGGGCAGAAAGACTTGGTAGTAAAAATAAGCACTGGTTTCAGTCCAGGCTGCTGTACAAATTTCAACAGTTTTGGTGAATAAAAAAAATATTGAGAAATCAATTCCTTCTTTCACTACTGAACTGATTCTGAGGAGTGTTTGCAATCTAACTCTTGAGTCTAAAGTCTTCTAAAATACAAATCCTAATTGAAGGCCATCCACTAATAGCTCAACTACCTGACAAAAAGATTAAAGTGCAGCAAACATTTATTATATTAATATAATATGCATAGATTAGAGCTGCTATAGTTAATGTTGAATTGAGGTTTCCATTAGAAACCTCATTTTTGAGGGTTCAATAATTCAGCCATCTGAAATCACAGTGAGTTGAAAGTTAGCAAGCTTCATCTGTGTGTATGGTATTCAGTTTATTGTTGTATATAAGTATATATGCAATGTTTAATTACTACCTTACAGATGAATCTCAAAAGATTTATGGAGTTTGGTTTGGCTAAGGATGCTGATCCAAAGTACTGATGCTCTTGCATATCATGAAATGGACTGGGAATCTTTAAGAACAGTCATTGTTTTGGTATGTTGGCACCTGCAAATTCAATACAAAAAGCCCCAGAAATGCAAAGGACTATAGAATGGGGGGAGTGCCAAGACACATGTAACTAAATTTTTCAAACCTTTAGAAAATGTGTGTTTAAATTTAAAAAGTGAAATCTACTTATATTTAATTAATCTGATTCACCTGTCCACACTCTGTGTTCCTGCTATCAGGCAAATATTTAAGATTGAGTTCCAGTTCTATCAGATAAATTCTATATGGGCTGAGATTTTTTTTTTCTTGCTTTTATTTTCCCCCAAGAAAAGCTTCAACTAAGTCAGTTCTCCAATTCTTAAATTTTATAGGATTAAAAAAAATTCTTGTCCCAAATGAACTTTTTGTAGTTGCTTAGCTCCAAAATGGCTTAAGCTAAGAACACTTCATAGTGGCATAGTACCCAACATATCCTACATGTCTTCAAAGCTTCTTTTTCCTAAAATTCCTGAATTTAATTTAACTTCTAGCTGAATTAGCTAGAACCTCTAATGTTGAATTAAAAATACAAAGAGTATCTAAACAATGATAAGTAACAAACACCAATGTAAACACCAAAGTAAATATAGTATGATATAAGATGGGTCAAACATGTTGATTAAGTCCCATATCCCAGAGCTAGCATGCTTAAAAAAATTGGCTGCAGTAAGTTTTGGCTGTGTGCTAAAACAGTTCAGATTCTTGTAGTAACACTTACAGTAATGAAGACAAATATTTTTTACTTATCTAAAATCATTATGGCTCAAGCCAGCAAAAAATATTAACTGCCTTTTGGGTCATCCAAGGTCCTGGAAGTCCTTGAAAGCTGGCTTCATTACAGACACAGTTACTCAGCAAAAACGTCTATATAAGAAGCAATCACCTTGATCCCATGTCTGTTGTTCACATTGTAGCATGAGGCTCAGCTTATTGACAAAGCCAGGAATAGCACCTATAAATAATTTTCTTTAAAAAAACCAATGTTTTACAATATAGATTTATTCACCCTGAAACAAAGAGAACAGATTCCTTGAATTTATGCTTATAAATGTATTTGGGGTTTAAATACCACAGTGATGGATTTGATGGGCCATTTTTGGTGAGGATGAGGTTTGCTTTAGTTCTTATAGTGAAGCTTCCAGCTTTATGCCAAACATGAAATTAAATTTAATATCCTCCTAATCAATGTTACCTCTAATTTTTTCCATCCAGGTGTTGAATACCGAGGTACGTGCACCACCAGTAGAAACATTTGTTGCAACCTGTGGGTGCTCTGCCAATCAGCTGGGCAGCAATAGAATCTCTTCTGGGTAGCCGCCCAAGCACTCAGCTTACAGAGAACACCACCCCTAATATAAAATAATTAAAACCAGAAATATCATGCCCTTGTTGTCCTAACTGAATTTACTTCATAAAGTCCCCACATTTGATTGAACTGGCTCTACCTTAGCATTAACTCTGGGCAAAGCTTGTAAAGATCTTGCAAAGCCTGTGATAGCTATATCTTAGGTCTAAACTAGCATTACTTGACTACTACTGAGGTGAAAATAGTAGGTGTCATTAACTCTATGGATTGATTTTGAGAGGCACTGAGTTCCCACAGACCCAGTTGATGTCAGTGAGCTAGGCAAGTGCTCCACACTCCTAGAAGGCAGGTCCTGTAAATCTATCTTTTAGAGGTGAAGTTACATTTTTAAACTAAGATTTATAACTCCTGTAAACGATAGCCACAAAGTTGTGATTTAAAAAAAATTATTATAGCAATCATGTTTAGTTAAAACTCATTCTTAAGTCAGGAAACTGATTTAATTGTTTCTCAAGAATTTAGAAATCCTACCCTGGATTTGAATCATACACTGATTACTGATTGGTTTGTGTCCATATATTTCACCAGTCAATCAGAAAATAAATCTGAAATGTCTTTGTAAAGATAAGCTGTACAACAGAGTTGACAAATCATGTCAATAAATCCAAAACAATATATTTAAACTCATAAATCTTTATATTTTCAGATTTCTACACGAATTCAAGGGATTGATGACTTGAAATTACTACCAGGGTCATAAATCCTGTTCTACAGGCTGAACCTCGTAAATCAAGGACTCTCTGATCTGGCAACATCTGTGGTCTGGAAGGATCAGGGATGTTGCTGGATCAGTGCGCCCAAGCGCCCAGGAGTGCAGGCTGGTCGGGAGTCCAGCAGCAGGGAGCCCCACCATCAGGACTGGCCAGCCCCGTCTCAGGGAACCCCAGCTATGTGCAGCATAGCAGGGTAGCTGCAAAGTCCCAACCATGGGAAGCCCCGGCTGGACACAGCAGCAATGTGGCTGCCATGGAGCCCTGACCTAGTGGAGAAACCATGGTGCTCCTACCCCAGGAAGCCCTAGCTGGGCAGCACAGAAGAGGGACAGCTATGGAGCCCTGTTCCTGGAAATCCCCAGCCAGGCGGTACAGAGCAGGGACATGGCAGCTGGGGAGCTCCGTCCCCGGAGAGCCCGAGGCAGCTAGCAGAAGTGGGCTTGAGCCAGGCCCAAGCCCTATAGCAGGAGGGCTGAAGCAGAGCCAGCTGCAGAGAGAGGGGAAGTATCCTGGGAAGCCAGTGGTAGGGGACCTCCCTGATCCAGCAAATTCCTGCATTCGGGATGGGTCAGGTCCGAGGGTGCTGGACCAGAGAGGTCCCACCTGTACCATAACAGCAGTTTTAATGTTTTAAAATAATATTTTGGCCATTGTATTGTATTAGTACAAGGATTAAAGGTGTGACTTCTTGTTGGGGGCCCCTTAATGGTCCCTGTTACAATCCTTGATGTTGTCCCCTTCCTGGACACTCACTATGCTGCTGTACTGGATCCCAACTTTTGGTCCTACATTCTCTTGTTGTGCTGGGGCTGGGCAGAGTTAGGCACCATCTCTGGTTCTAGATCTTTAAGAACACAATCTTGGTGTAATGCCTGTGTCTGACACACCTCTTAGCAATGGAAACCTCGTAGTCCAATTGTGTAGGCCCCTGTCTGATACAAGTACCAGTTCTCCTAAATCTCCCCCGTAGTTGTTGCATACTGCCAAATTCCAACCAAAACTGTGAACTCTCTGGTTTGCTATTTCTCTTTTCTGGAATTACGTGATACTGCAAACAAGTAACACAGAGAATTCTGAACACATATACACACACATACTTTACTCTTAGACAACACAAGAGAGATCCATGAAAAAACAACCTAACATGCACATAACTTCTGCCTATTTTTCACCGCTCTGGGTCTGCTTTCCTGTCTCTAAAATGGCCAGTGAGGAAGCCTGTTTTTAAAAAAAATAAAGTTCCAGTATCTCCCTGTCACGTGATTCTCCTCGGTGACTTCAAGTCCCTAGTCACCTGATCTGTTGCTTGGTTACAAGATCACAGAGTTTCACTGTTGCAGCAGCAGCTAGCTTATTATTTTAAGGTGCTTGCGTTTGAATGAGAAACCCTACAGGTAAAGGAGCCTGGATTGCACTGTATTGTTAGCCTTCTGTCAGATACAAGTTTTCCCTCAGATACCTCACTGGAGGTTTCAGCGAAAGATGAAGGACAAAAGATAAAAGTATAGGTGCATTAGCTTGACAATCAAAATGACACTCAAATCCAAAGTTTGAGAGAGATACATACTGAATTATACTAATCTGTCACAATCCCTTTTACTACTGTGGGTTGTCCTCACTCAAGAGTAATATTTATTTCTTGGTTAATTCCAGGCTCCTGAAAGTTGTGAAAGGGAACAAAAGGTTTTGGCCTCATGTTAGGCAACTGGACTTGCAGTTTGGGGATAGCTTAGCACAGAGGTTTTCAAAGTTGGGTCACGGGCCCACCCGGAAAAACCAGTAGTGGGTCGCAAGACACTTTGTTTATCTAAGTGTTGATAAGGCATAGACACTTGCAGCTCCCATTGGTGTGGTTTGCCATTTCCAGCCAATGGGAGCTGTGTCTATGGATGCTTGGATAAACAAAGTGTCTCCTGGCCATCAGCGGCTTACCTGGGCAGGCTCACAACCCAACTTTGAAAACCCGTGGATTAGCAGACAGGAATGATCACAAAACACAAAGCATCCTGTGCAATAAAACAGATTTTTTTCCCCTCTGTAAAACATATCTACAATTACCTTTAAGCTTGACAGTTTCTCTCTTAGGTGTATTATTTGTAAGCATTTTGCATTAGTGCCCAGAGATGACAAATCAGAATCACATTCTCTTATGTTTGTACAGAGCACAGCACATTGTAAGACCAAATCCCTGTCCTTAGAAGGATATATTCTAAGATATACTAGTATCTATTATATAAAACAGACCTTTCTCTACCATTTAAAAGGAATTGGGATGATAGCTGAAATATGATCAAATACATTAAAGGCAAGACAATTGCAATCAACAATGCTATATCTGCAAATCTTTCCTCTAACACACAGTTCCTAAATATTTTCATGGTTTATTTCTCTTTCAGAAATGTATGGTTTGTGCACACATACTTAGTGAAGGAATCTTCTTGTTTTTAATTAAAAATAACACCTGTTCTCTCCACCCACCTCCATGTAAAAGTAAAGCATTTTAATTCAAAGAGTACACCAACCAACCAAACAATGGGTGCTTATAGAGGTGCAAATTGTTCTTATCAGCCTCTTGTAACTTGAACAATCCAATTCACTATTTTTTCTTCTTTTCTTTCTTTCTCTCCCCCCACCCCTCCTTTATTTAATTGTGGATCTGGACTTCTAATACTTCAGTCAACTGAAGAAGTGGGTTGTACCCACGAAAGCTCATGATACCATCTACATGTTTTGTTAGTCTTTAAGGTGCTGCTAGGCATTGTTTTTTTTAAGTTTTTCCAGTTACAGACTAACTCAGCTAACTTTCTTAAGTATGATACCATACATGAATAGCTAGAAATAAAAATGCTCAATTTTTAAGCTCTTTTGTTACCAATTAGGAATGGTGATTTTTCTGACATATTTCAAGGAGAAGCCCACACTGGGCATGATCCAAAGTACACTCAAGTGATGGAGAGAATATCACTAACTTCTATGGGGCCATTGTTCAGCTCACTTATATGTACTTCACAATTAAATATACAAAGTAATATAGGAATATATTATCCACTAGTTCCTCAGACATGTATCTCATGTCCGAGTAGATTTCCTATTGATACTAATGGGTGTTTTGCTTGTGGAATGAAGACTGTCACCCAACTTGCATATATAAACCTTTTTGGATGCAAAGTACTTGTACAATTGTCGTGACAGTAAATACAAGACCTCATGAGAGTTAACGTGATCTCTGAACACCCTTTTGCTTTAAATAACATTTCTTGCTACATCACAATAGATGTTTTATGAGAGCTCATCTGGTAACCGCAATTATTTTATTGTGCAGACACGTGCCAGAAAAATACAAAGCTCTTCAGTGCACCAAATCCCATTCTCTTTCAACATAATACATGCACTTTGAGTCTAAACTCAGTGAATTATGGGAGATCAGAACGGTGCAAGATCAGCCCATAGATGTTCTATATAGTGAATATCTTATGCCTAATGGGAGTTACCTGGTTCAGTAATGTCAGTGTTAACAATTCCTTGCCTTTATAGTTGTGTAATTCTCATTTCTTTTGAATATTTTGACTTATCTCAAGTCTTCTGGGTCCCTCCCCTCCTTTCTACTTGCTGAATTATCTAGCTTGTTCAGGTTGAAGGACCCTCTATTTATTATTCTCACACTTCAGGTTTTAGTTCCAGAGGGATTTTTCAGTGGAAAAATCATAAATAGAGGGCCCTTCAGTTTGAACAAATGGATTGATAATTCAGTAAACAAGCAGAACAAAACTTGAGGGGTAGAAAGAGAGAGAGAGAGAGAGAGAGAGAGAGAGACCGATCCAGCGGAAACAACAGCTTAGCAATGAATGCAATGAGAATCATTCAGCAATATATGTATTCACAATCTGAGGGTGGTTAGTGCACTTAGATTTTGGTAATTTCTTTTAGGAGAGAAAATGAGTAGACAGAAGATAGCGAATTACTAAATTATCCTATTACACTTTTATTTTGAAATGTTCAATTCCTGCAGACAGACTTTGAACAAAATGGCTTTTTACAGCAAAAAGCAGCACAACTTGAGTGCACATAGTAGTGGCCAGCAAAGATTTTTTTTTTCCCACAATCTGCTCTTGGAAATTCTGATGTCTCTTTCCCAGCACAGCCAACACACCTTTTCTATTCTAACATTCAGTGTCCAGCCCAAAAGATTTCCATAGTTAGTAATTCTGTCCTCCAAAAACTTGGGATGAATTCTTTACCCATAGATTTAACTGGGGACCACTCCCATGGATTTCAACGGATCCAGGGTATCCACCTTCTTTTCATTTATCTTTGTCTCAAGTTGGCCACCTGGCTCCAGATGGTCTGAAATGAATGCTGTAACTGGGACAGCCATGGGGGCGTGGCCCTTCCCCATTTTGAAATTAGACAGGCCTGGCTAGTCCACTTTTCACCACTGGCCTCCTCACCCATCCCAGTCAGGCCAGCAGCTGGAGCTAGGCTGGGGAGCCCTAGGCAGTGTGGGGCATTGCGCCACAGACCCTTCACCAGCTCAAGGTGTGGTGGGCCAAGAGCAGCCCTCAACCCATGTCCCCAACCCTCTAGGTCTCCCCTCCTAGAGGGGAGAGGGTCTAGGAGGGTCATGTGGAGGGTCCACCATGGCTCTATTGCCAAGCTATGGCTCTGATTGCCTATTCCCCAGCCAGTGGTGGATTGTAGAGAGCAGTGTGGGCAGCTGTGGAGAGCCAAAAACCCTTCACCTGCCCAGGGTGGGGGCCCGCTTTGGGTCTTCTCCAGCATCTAGCTCGGCCAGGAGCAGCGACTCAGGCAGAGGGAGTCAGGTGGGGTGGGAGGGAGAGGGGGGGAAGAGTGGGCACGGACTCTACCACCACTGTTTCAGACTTGATTCTCCTGAGATATCCAGCAGATCAAACCCCTACTGCTGCTGGGCCTAGATCCATGAAGTCCAGTGTTGCTTCACTTTTGTTTTGGCAAAGTCATTTACCAACTAACGCCTGAGCTAATATTCATTCATTGCCTTCAACTTCCCCATTACTGGCTTGTTGACACTTACTGTACTAAAAAATTATACATATACCCTCTTTAAAAATATGGCACTTCTAATTCTTATGGACAAGGAGTTTTTTTTCTTTTTTGGAAGAGTCCTTTCATTTTCTTGTGGGGAATAGTTTTAGTCTTCTAAAAAAATAAAAACTTTACTTCATAGCTATTTCTACATGTAAATAACTGCGTAATTTCCATCCTTATACAACACCAAGTGGGCTGCTAGCTGTTTGTGGTGTTAGCAAAGTGATCTTCGATGTCACGGTTTCAAAGCAGGCTGGAATGGGGGTTTTCTGCTCAGAAGAATCAATTCAGATGCATCAATTTCAGGACTTGTCTACACATGAAAATTAATCTGGAATAAAGTAGGATTCTGGGAAAAAAAAAGACAGATTCCTGGACTGCATGGAATCATGAAGTTAGCCCAATATCACAAATTTTCCAACAGCAGGGAGATGGAAGTGCTCATCCTCGTGCACCTGTTTTATGCTCCTTGTAAATCGTAGTGTACAGCAGTGTCATGTTCGAGCAGCAGTTCAAGGGTAGGAGACTCTGTTTGATGTGAGACAAAGTAGCCAGCACTACTGCCTCTTAGAACATAAGCAGATACGGCTTGGGGGGGGGGGGGGGAGGAGAGGTAGAAAAGGTCATTCACACATGCCACTCATGCAGCTCACAGTGTGTGTTCCGAGCAGTGGCAGTGTTCGCTATGGTGTCTTGCATGAAAATGGCTTCCGAGTCCCCTTCGATCTGCTGGTCCAACATGATGTTGCTGTGAGCTATGAGCTGCATTGAGCATAAGACCAGTGCAGGAAGATTTCGGTTTCTGCCTCTCCACAATAGCCACTGCTGCTTGTGCTTCAAGCAATGGCAGCACTAGCTACCATGACTCTCATAAAATTGTCTGCCAAGTCTCTCCCCAAACTGAGGGCCTTACATGATGCTACCACACACTACAAACCACATCAAGCACATGTCAGCATGCACAGTATCCACTTGCATCTTCCCACTGTTGGGGGGGGGGGAAAATCACAGCAGTTCAGAAAATACTCAACAATTGTGCATATTCTGAGAAATGTGATGCTTAATGGTACTGTTGTGAATTCTGTGATTTTTCACTGGGCTTTAGGAATAAGAACGGATTAACTATTCCTGATGAACTCCATATGTAGACACTTATTTCAGAATAAGAATAAGAGTGGAGAAAAATTGATACATTAGCAGTAATAAGCTACCAAGACCAGATGGTATTCCTGCAAGAATTCTGAAGGAATTCAAATACAAATGGTTAGAAATAGTAGTACATAACTTATCACTTAAATCAGCATTTGTACCAGATGACTGGAGAATAGCTAAAGTAACACTGATTTTTAAAAAGGCTCCAGAGATGATCCTGGCAGTTACAGACTGAAAAACCTAACTTGAGTGTATCAGGCAAATTGGATGAAACTATACTAAAGAAGAGATTATCAGACTCATAGATTAACCTAATTTGTTGGGAAAGAATTGACATGGCTTTATGTCCCTTTCCATAAAGCCTCTAATAATTATTAGAATTATTTGAGGCAGGTTAACAAACATGTGGACAAGAGTGATCCAGGGGACATAGTGAACTTCCAGAAAGCCTTTGACAAAGTCCCTCACCGAAGGATGTGAAGCAAATTAAACTGACATAGGATAAACAGGCAGGTCCTCATGCATCAGTAAGGGTATGTCTACACTAGCCCCCTAGTTCAAACTAGGGAGGCTAATGTAGGCATTCGAAGTTGCAAATGAAGCCCGGGATTTAAATATCCCATCCGGTCGCCATTTTTAAATTCCACTAGTCCGAAGTAACTGCCAGCGGCTACACGCGGCAGTGAAACGGTAATTCAAACTAAGTCCTTAGTTCGAATTAACTGTTACACCTCATTCCAGGAGGAGTAACAGTTAATTCGAACTAAGGACTTAGTTTGAATTACCGTTCACTGCCGCGCGTAGCCGCGGCAGTTACTTCGGACTAGTGGAATTTAAAAATGGCAACCGGACGGGAACATGCAAAGAAAGCCCGGGATATTTAAATCATGGGCTTCATTTGCAACTTCGAATGCCTACATTAGCCTCCCTAGTTCGAACTAGGGGGCTAGTGTAGACATACCCTAACTGATTAAAAGATACACTTGATGGAATTTCCATTTGTTAAAATTTTCCATTTAATTTTTTAAATATATTTTAAAAAGAAATCTGAAATAAAAATTAACTTCATAAAATAACACTCTGTTTGAAAAATACAATCATTTATTTAAAGCATGTGTAATTGCCACCGGACAGATTTGAAGCTGGTACCTTTGGAGCTGAGTATAGGAGCCTCTACCCTCTGAGCTAAAATCTAGCTGTCTCCCAGCCTATGCTGTAGAGGTGTCTTGATCTTAGCTGTTGCTGCGATCTAGGTGCCACTTCATGGGACAGTGAACCACACTAGGTATGTGGGTTACACATGTACATTTTCCTTTTGTTAAAAAAACACTCACATCCCAAACGTAATTCAATTAAGGACCTGAGCAACCCTGGGTAAATCTTCTAGCATTTAATATTGAGGAAGCACCAAGAGTTGAACAAGGGTGACTGGGTATCCAAAGAGGTCAGAGATAATCAGAAAAGGAGCCTCACTTCTGTATCAGTTTGACCACCTCTACCACCACCACCTTGCATATTCTGTACATTTCATGCCTTCCAAGCCCTTTACAATGGTGACAAGCTTTTTCCCACATAGTATAGATAGGTCAACTGAAGCACAGATAAATGAAGTGACTTCCATAAGATCACACATTGAGCTTGTCAAGATAAAACTCAAAGTCTTCATAGCAAATTCCCCTCTGCAACAAATAAGCAATCAGACTTCCATCAGTGTTGCTGTCCCTATTTTGTATAACTGGTATAGTAACAAAGTAAAATACAATCTTTAGAATACCCACTGTTTTGCCTAGATCTCCCTTTGTTCCAGCATTTCTAGTATCCATCCTCTCCTCCTTCAAATGCTTCTGAAGCACTAACTTGCCTTTCTAATAGTTGTCACCCATTCATATTACTCAAAATGAGATAAAAGGGAGGATAGAGAAAGAGAAAATAATGATGCAATGCAAGTCAGAACCTCTGAATCTTCCTGTTTATTTTAGGTTGTCTCTCGTAAATTCCTTAAGACAAGGACTGTATCTTATTCCATGCCTTATACAGCAATGAAACTCTATTAGCACTTAAAAAATTAATCAGTCTTCAACAGAGTAAAAGAAAATCAGATCTTGAGGTATTCTGGCACTCAAATAACATTCACCATTAGATTTCAAAAATTATATTTACTTCAATTCTTCATTACAGAAGACTTCCAAAATTGATGAGGTGCAGTAGTTTCATTTACATTTGCTCCAGGAGTTATTATAAAACAGTATAGTCAACATAAACCTCCCGTTCCCAGACAATTATATGACAATTGTATATTTCTATAGCTGTTAAATGAGTATTATTGGAGCATAAGCATGAAAGGACATTCATGATGAGAGAATAACATGCAAAACAGAGCCATCTCTGAGGGCTTCTCTTCACTGCATAGTTTATTGGGGCTCTTACTTGAGTGCTACACCTAACCCATCTCCACACAAAGCCCTCTCACCTGAATGTGGCAGTGCTTTGCACCTGAGATAACTGGGCTATCAGACTGTAGGCTAAAGCCTATGTGCCGTTTATACTGAGGCTGGGAATTCACCCACTTCACAGTATGATCTTAGGCTAAACCTTTCAAGAGCTTATAGTTCTCCAGGGCCTTCCCACAATTCCCTGGGTGTGTCCCAAAACACAGACAAGTTCTCCCACAATTCAGTAGGAAAGCATCCGAGTGGCTCCGCTTCCTGCAGTGCTATAAATCATAGGTTATGGTTCCAGAAGTCCAAGCCCCTCACATGAGCATGTGTTCAGCACCAGGGGGATGCAGTTGATTGGTCACTCTTGACTCTGGCTTGGCAGTGTGGGCCATTCACATGAAAGTGCCAATCATCCTGTGGAGCTCTGTGGTGAAGACACACCCTGATACAAAAAAGGTAAAGTTAGCTCTCACTTTAGCCCAGATGAAAGCCAAGATGGTTCCAATGTAATAAGTAAATCACCAGAATTAAGTAGTGTGGTAGTTTTAAAAAGAGCTTTCATAGTTTTAATTGGATTTCTTTAAAATATTGGGCAGCTCATCTGCCACTATAGATCATTCCAGAATTTTCAAAAACAATTTCAACAAAGATATATAGAAAGCAAAGTTTCATGCATTTTCATAGAGGGGACTTTGTTTCTCAGAATTAAACTGGACTCTTAAAGCTTGATTTGCGTGTAACATTTCTCTTATGAAAACAAGGGAGGGCAATTCCATGTTACCTGCTTTTTCATAGTGAGATTCAGTACAAAGAACACATTTCAGCAGCAGCTTGTTATCCTAGACACTTGTCAGAGTGTCAGGGAAAATTAAAAGGAAACTTTACTGACTCACAATATCTATTCAGTGTCAAGGGACAACAGACTAGTGAGAATGCTAGCTGTATATTTCCTTTGTAAAAGCCAATGTTGTTGTATTTAACAACAATGATAAACCTGAAGACATTCTGCCTTTTTCCCACTTGCATGATAGTGAAGAGCTGCACTTGTAGTATGATTATTTCTATTATATTTCTTACATATTTAAAGAAGTGGTTGATAACTGCATGTTTAAGTCTTTGCCACAACATCTCCAAGCTGCCAGCAAGGGGAAAAAAGATTTTTTTTAAAATAATTTAAAACATCTAACCACCTGAAGAAGATTCAAGGTCTATGCAATTCACTTATTTTTCTGCTTGCCCAGTAGTTTAAGGCTTATTTCAAATACATACAGCTAAAGAACAAATATTTTCCTCCTACACAATAAAAGCTGGATTAAATATGAGAAAGACATAAAATTGTACGTTTTACCCATTATACACCTTCACTGCACTGTGGGGAAAAAAAAAAAATCAAACCTTCAGACACCTTCCTGTCCAGTCTTAGAGCATACACTTCATCCATGTCTTCCTTGACTTTTTCAGTAGCTCCTCTAATCATCAATCACTCCCTAAATTCTTGAAACCCTTTCTTTCAATTAGTTTCTGAGGCTCCATCCCCACATAACTCCTTCCCCTCCCCCCGCCCCCGGATTGCTTCTTTGGTATCTTCTCTGGTGGACTCTCTCCCAGTTTCAGAGGGTGCTCCCAAGGATTCATCTTTGGACTCCAGTTCTTGTGGCTCTGCACATTATCTCTAGGTCCCTCTTATCCACAAAAGTGACCTTTAAGGTCATCACTAAGCTGTCAGTGCACAAATGTAGCCCTGCAGGGAAGGCCCATGTCCTTCCATCCAGTCCTTCATCTTGTCCTGTCTGACATTTCTGCCAAGCATTCCCCTTTCCCAGATTTGTTTGTCACTTCTGTGTATTTAAGACCTTTCAACATTCTGCCACACTTAGACCATCAACCCCTATTTTCACTCTGCCTTTTATGACAACTTTAATCACCTTACTGCTCACTTCTCCCCGTCAACATTATAGAGCCACTATTTTACCCTCTTCTTAATTGTTACTTCTGCCATGGTGCCTACAAATCACTTCTATCCAGTATTGTTTGAAGAATTGGAAAGCTGTGTCTTCTCGTGTTCTGCTCTACTCAGTTCACTTTGCTGCCTTAGCCTTTCACCAGTCCCATGCCATTTCTCAGCTGGTTCAAAAGTTTGTTATGCTAGTATACACATTCTGGGGCATTGATAGTCTTTTTTCCTATTTGTCTGTACAGTGCCCCTACACAGGGGGACTCAGATCCTCAATCAGGGTTCCTAAGCCCTGCCACAATACAAATAAATAGACAAAAACTAAACTTTTTCCATAAAAGAAATTAGCTAAATTTAAATAAGCTTCCAGACTGAAAAAGAGAAAGTTTATTCACTTTATGGCAACTGGAGTTCTTCAAGATGTGTGGTCTCTATCTGTATTCTACTGGGAGTATGCACATGCTCCATGCACTTGAGTCTGAGAATTCTTGCAAATAGCATCTGCTGGCTTGTATCTGTGCCCATTCGCCTCATCCTCTGCACCAAGAATAAGGCCATTTCCTTGCCTACCGCAAATCTAGTCTGAGGCAGAAGGGAAAGAGGGCAGATAATGGAATATAGAGAGGGACTACACATCTCAAAGAACTCTAGCTACATCAACAAGCTAAGTAACTTTGATTTCTTCTTCAAGTGCGGATTCCTACATGAATTCCATTGTGGATGGCTGACAGGCAGAACTGCTGTCCCAAATGGTGCATCCTGAACCAAGGCATAACTTTTGCTGAATGTGTCGATGGAGCTCCCTGTAGCAAATATCAAGCAAGAGTACCTCTTGGTGTGCTGCTACTGAGTCTGCTTGTGCCCTTGTAGAGTGAGACCTTCCCACACATGGAGGAAGAAGCCATGCTAACTCAGGGTAAGATACAGCCAGAGATCCACTTAGAGAATCTGTGAGACTACAGCTTGGCCTTAGACTCATTCTGCTGTGGCAACAGTCTAGGTGACTCCTTATGCAGAGGACAAAACAGCTAAAGAAATGCCAGTGCTCGGTCTAGAGTGGTGTAAGTCAACACCATCTTTGGAGGCTGCAGCTTGTCACATTCTTCTGGAAAAATAACAGTAGATACAATACTTAGCAGAAATAGAAACTTCTCCAGGGCAAGGCAGCACTGGGGTCATCGCTGACCATAAACGAGCTGCAGCAGGAGCAAAGGTGAAAGTTGGCTGGTACAGCATACCGGTAAGAACCGGCTGCCAGTACTGGTCCATACACAGATAATGTTAATATCGCTGCCCTTTTTGCTCCCCACCCCATAAAGGCTCCCGCCAGTAGGCTCCAGCAGGTAATTTAAAAGGGACTGAGGTTCCCAGCTGCCTCTACAGGTATGTCTACACTACAGCGTTATTTCGAAATATCTTATTTTGAAATAATGCATCTACACACAAAATGCATTTCAAAATAGCTTTTTGCTATTTCGAAATAGCGCGTCCACACTAATTGGACACTGAATCGCATTTAAGGCCAGCCAGAACTGGTTCCGGCAGGGCATCAGGTCAGAAGTTACCTTGTGGCCAGGGTGGCCAACAGGGCATCCTGGGAAGGGCTAGAGGCCCCCTATTTCGAAATAAGCGTCTACACAGCGCTTATTTCGAAATAGCAGTTTCAAAATTGGTGCTATTCTTCGTGGAATGAGGTTTACCAATTTCGAAATAAGCCCTCTGCTATTTCAAATTAATTTTGAAATAGCAGTTGGCTTGTGCAGACAGTAGGAAAGTTATTTTGAAATAGCGGCTGTTATTTCAAAATAACTTTGCTGTGTAGACATACCCTACCATAGCAACGGCAGCTAAGAGCCCAGGGGCCCTTCAAATCACCACTGGAGCCCTGTAGCTCTTTGTTGCTACCACTGCAGGGGCCGCCATTAAGGACAAGGGCTAGCTAGTAGAGTCTGGCTTTAGCCTCACCCCTTCCCGAGGCCCAGTAGTGCCCCCCACACACACATTGTCAAAGCCCCCGGCATACTGGTAAGTCCTGACAATTATTTTCACCCCGAGCAGAAAACAATTTTTGAAGCCTGGTATCCTAGGCATAATGTAAGTCCCACACTGAGAAAGCAGAAGGATTCCCCAGAGTGGAATTTCTAACACTTCGTAACTAAGTAACCATTGTAGACTGACTAACAATAGTCTAACTTGAATAGGGTGACCATAGTTCCCTATGCCAAATACGGGATACCTGGTAAAATTGCTCGGATTTAAGCAATTTCAATGGCAATCAATCAATCAATCAATCAGATCTATGCAGTACAAACGTTCAAAACAACATTAAGTTGACTGAGCAGCCATTAAAAAGATATATACATTATTAGAACTAATAATAGGTAAAAATTAAAATATGTACTTACAATTAAGTGGTTACTGTTCTTTAGAAGTGCCTGCCTTGTTTTCATCTTGCTGTCCACTACAGTGTGACACTTCTTGTGAACTGTATTTGTTATGTGAAGGATCTGCTTGTAGTTTTAGCAACTTGTCATAAAACACAGCACAATCTAGATCAAAATTCACTCACACCAACAAAATAGCCTTCATGGTAGACACACTAAGACGTGATTTTTTTAGGGGACTAAACTGCATTCATTACTGAAAAGACATGTTCAACAAGGGCTGTGGTGCCTGGCAAACACAAAACGAACTCAATTTCCTTTGCCAGATCTGAATATTCTACTGCTTTATTGTCCATCTGTTGAAAAACGTTCTGCCACCTTTCAGAAATGGGTGTTTTCTGAGTGTTCCGGTCAGACATGTGACAGGATATTATTGGTTTTGCATTTGTCCATTCATCAAAAAGACAAGTCTCATCTATCAAACTTAGGGTGGGAATTCTTGTGTGGCAAATGGCAAGACTGCTTTGGATATTATCCTACATCAGGCCCATTCAAACTTTGCTGTGCACTAAAAGACAGGTTTCCAGTGTTCCAAGTACTTCAGAGATGTTGAATAAAAATTCTCGGTGGCATTGTAAAAATTCTTGTTTGCTAATTTCCCCGCTCTTGACCAAAGAATGCAGCAGGGTCCTTGTGTATGATGTGACAAATCTTTCTCTGAGCCTCTTTGATAAATTATTTTGAAGGGCAAGAATATTCAGTGCAACTTCTGTCTTCAATGAGTCGTTTTTCTCAATTGCCTCTACCATCTTCTGTTTACTTGCTAGCAAAAGCAAGCTACAGTTTTGTACAAGGACCACTAAAGACTTTCTTGAGCAGTGTTGGGCATTTGTCTGGAGAGAGAAAATATTCTTTGAGCCCATCAAAAAAAATCAACAAAATTCTGCCTAGTGCTGGTCCAAGAGAAAGGAATTGTGTACTGCCCTGCTCTAGCAATTTAGAATACTCAAGATCGACAAATCGGCAGAAGTCTTTCAGTTTTTCTACACAAACAGTGTAAATGTTGAGTAATGTCATTATAGCCACCATGAGCAATTGAAAAATGTGCACCACATGTTTAACATATAACCTGACTGTTATCGCTTACTGAAGAGTCCTTTTTAAAAAACTTAACCTGTTTTTGTACGTCATCATTAAAAGAACATTGTGTGACAAGCTTGTGTGACATTTCTAGAAAAAAAGATTGAACTAACTTCACATGACGGTAGCCTGGCAGTGCTTCACTCAGCAATGATTCAGGTTGCTCAGAGTAATTGCTGCCACCGCTGCCTATCATAAATTTGATCATAGAAGTCTGTTACCATGAGCACTGTAAAATTTTGTTGTGTACATGTTACAGAACTTCTGAAACAAAACTAAGGCTAAACATGGGATGGATAGAACAGCAGACATTTGGTGAAATTCAGGGCTGAATTAACCTTTTGTGGGCCTCACACCAGATATATTTGTGAGTACCCAGGAGGAACGATTGAAAAAGAGAGGAGATTGATACTGCTGTGCAGGTTTTATTTACAGTATTTACAAGTTTCAGTTGCCTGGGAGTGATGCAGAATCCTAGCCAGCCTCAGTCAGGTGTGTGTTGGGTGAATATTATGGGGGCTTGGCTGGGCCCCTCCAGGCAAGCGCGTCTTGAGGGAGCCCAGCATGGTTTGGCCGATCCCAAGGAGTTGGAGCGATTCCCCGCTTCAGGACCAGTGCTGGCTATGTGTCTTCCATGCTGAGCTGGCAGCAATCACCTCCCAGCAGGGTCAGTGAGAGTGGTGACAGGGATTGGGGCTTTCAGCTGGTTTTCGGTAGGGAGCCCAGCCACTCCTTCTGGGACTTCCTCCCCTGCTGTTTCTAGCTCTATAACTGTAATAGCTTTGCCTCAAACTCTTTCTCTCTGTCTCTCCTTCCATGCTTTCACTCTCTTCCCTCCTCCCTTCCCCCCCCCTTTCTTACTGGGGTGGCTTTTAAAGGCCTCCAGCAGGCCTGACATGGAGTCAGCTAGCCCAATCTGCCTGGGCCAGCTCCCTACCAGCTGCTCCTAATTTCCCTGTAGCCCTCCACACTTAAGTACCAGGCCTTTTCCCCACTCTGTAGCAGCCCTCTGGCCTAACCTTGTCACAATTGTTGCATGCACTAATCTCAAATTATAATAGCTTTATCACATGCTTTAAGGCACTTTAAGTTTTTGCTTTCTAACAGGAAAAAAGTGTGGTCTGAAACTGTGAACCCAGTGAAGAGGAATTCTCCTGCTCATTAAGACCATCTATCAAAACTAAATTGGCCATTGTGGGAGATTGCAGTACTTACACTTTGTTAGTTGCCCCTTATACCCATGAAGAGGCTACATGCAGGACTCATCCCATCACCTTGAATTCTTAAAGGAAATAATGAATTTTTCATCTTTTCTTGTTTGGACTCTCACAGGGCCAGCACTATGAAACAGAACCAAAAATCCCCAAGAAGAGACTTGGTTAACCCAAAGAGCCATTCAGAACAGACAGATTACTATAACTCTGTCACCTTTTGGAACCATAGACTGCAACTCATTAGTTTATATACGGTTTCCTACTTTGACTTGTAATAACTTTCATTTCCTTTTCTTCATTAATAAGTCCATAGATAGTTTACTATACGATTGGCTACAAGTGTTTGGTATGAGAACTAAGGTACAAATTGGTCTGGAATAAGTGACTGGTCTCTTGGGACTGGGAGCAACTTGAACATTTTGTGATCTTTGGTGTATAGCAAACATTGATCATTAAATCCAGCTTGAGCGGGTAGCAATATAGACTGGAATGCCCAAGGGGACTGTCTGTGATCCATAGACTGATAGACTGGTATAGTGCTTTAGGAGTTCACACTTGTTACTGGGTTGATGAAATCTAATTGTAGAACATACGCCTAGGCTTCTTGACAGCGTGCCCCAAGACTGACATTCACAGCCACAAGCCACTCCAGATAGCATGACACATACAATCACTTGTGAACATTTTTCCACATGGTTGCAACATTCTGCTTATGCATACTTCTCAAAAGTCACAAGCAGGCTGTTACAGCAAAGGTGTGTGTGACTCCCACCTATTTATTCATTCAATGAGTTTAATGGGAAAAAATTCTGACAGCATGAGACATTTAACCTCTCTTTCCACTGCCACAGAAAAGCAAATAGTGCAATCTACCCCAAAGTACCTAGTACACTGAAATGTCTCAACCCTGATTTACAGGGATCACTTGTAAATACATCCATCCTGAGGCCTCTCTACCAAGTCTGAAAAAGATACTTGGTAATATAACGTGGATGCCTCTACTGTGAACTGGATTGAGAGGAGCAACTGATTTCAGATGGAATGCTGACAACATCTGTAGGTCACTAGTGAGCCAAGCTGCCCAGCCTCAAAACAGCAGCCTAAAGACACTATTTCCTCCTATTAATCTCTGAACAAGTCCCCCAAAAATTTTCATTGGCTGATGTTAGTGACTGTGCCATTGACAAGTATAAATACACTACCTATTTGGAAAAGACAGTTTTAATAAATATCAATATTCTTCCTTTTTCCTGCCACTTTTGGGCTGCCTATTCTTGGTTAGATCCCTTCTGGCATGTTACTATGAATCGACAGACCTTTTTACTTCCACACTTACACAGATCTAGCATGAAAGAAATCCCAGGGCTCTGTTTCATCTCACTTGCCTTACAATATTTATATGCTGCCACTTGGTCAGAGAACAGATGTGATGGATTAACTACTAATAAATCAGGTAGCAGAGAACACACAAGACTATCAGTCTAAAGAGGCAGCATTAAGAATTCTGCTACATGTACCAACCTTTTTCTGCTTTCCAATAAAAAGAGTATCTCTCTTTCTCAATGGCGACTATCTTTCCCCCTGTGCCCTGCACCTCAAGGACACCTGGATGGCAATGGCTTAAGTTTCATCATATTGAAAAATGCATTTATGGTTTGCTAGAAACAAAAGTGAGTAATATTCTTCAATTTGGATAGAGGGCACTAGGTTCCACCAGTATCTTTTCAATAGGACTGTGGGAAGGGGAATTCTTGCAGCCCTTAGTCTCTTGCTACCAGCCTAGAAATCCCATAAATAAATCAGCAACAAAAATGTAGTACTGTTGGTTCAATCACATCCTTCTTTGACATCCCCACTTTCCTAACAACTATTTTCTGATGGCAGGATGCAGACTCCTACAACTTCCATGAGGAATATAGGCGTCAGTACATCTCTCATTATTATCTGTGAACCATCTGGCAACTGTTACTGAATTAACATTTCACAATAATTATTATTATTTTTAGAATGTAAATATAAAACTGTGTTCTGATGAATCTCCCCAAATTAAGGAAGTTAAAACAATAAATAGGGAAATTGTTTCAATTCCTCATCCTAAAAAAGGGTGAGACTATCACTCGGTGTTTGTGCCCTGTTGAGTAACCTTATGATTTTTTTGCCACCTTTGGTCTTCATCCCAACATCTTGTCAGTTTGACACACTTGCTTTTTCCATGTACAATTTAGACTATAAACTCTATTGGTAAAGCTCTATATTTTTTACTTGATTGTGTTAGCTAGTTAGCACATGGATGGATGCTGGAAAAATAGTAGTTAATAATCTCATGCTAATTTTACTCCAGTCTAAGTTTTACTTTCAGTGAATAAACTCACGTTTTACATCAGAATAATACCCCATGTTTTTCATCTCTCTCACTAGGACCCCAGGTGTTAATCTTAAAAGTTCATTCCTAAAGCATAGTAATTAGATCAGTCCTCAACATCCTTGTACCATACACACGGCAATACTACTCTGGCAGAAGAGAATAAGTTAAGGATAAAGTAACAATTTAGTGTAGTCTTCAGTACCACACAAGGGAATTTGCTTTGCATTAGGGGCTTTCTGTTTTGTTATCAGTGGCTTAATTTCCATTGGGAAATTATGTAGGCATCTTCTTAAAGTGGGGAAAAAAGAAGGCATCTTATAGCTTTGATTAATTTCAATGATTAATAATAAAATTTCAACACAAACAAAAATCAAAATTGTACAGCCATTCATTGCTTAGCTCAGTAGTGTAACCTTAAAAAAAAATCAGAAAAATTAATGAGTTTAAAATATGCAAAACCCATGTTACTATAGAACATTTAGAAAAAAACCTAGCTATTTGCTTATACACATTTATTTGTAAATAAAATACACTGTATTGAAAAAATGTTAATGCAAGTTCAAAATTAAAAAAAGTTCTAAGGACCAAATATTATAGCCACAAAATTTTATGTCCAAACATTTGCTGTAATTCCCACCCAAAATACTTGACCAATAAGCCTATCCTATCCCCACCAATATTTCTTTGCCAGATTACATACTAAATAGAGCAAAAGCATCTTGCCCAGTGTGGATGGACAGTCTGCTTGGGCAACAAGCACAGCACACAGGCATGGTAATTAATCTGCATAAAATGAAATTCCTTGCCATTACCATCAAGCATCTTCGAATCCAGATTATAATCAGTTCAATATTAACCTGTCTGGATGGGACATCAATTAGGTGACAATTGTCAAAAATTTGGGTAGCACCACAGATAGCTCTGGGAGGGTGGTCAAAAGATGTGGACATTTGATCATCCACAAAGCACTTGTAAGCATGTACTTAATGTGCAGATCAGTGGGATGACTCGTGACCCAATTTACGATGAAAATATTTTGATTGCATACTAACACATTTCCTTATACAATTTAATAATCTGTAGACCTGTGTGGTAATGTCTGACAACAGAAAAACAAAGATTTTTCACCCCAAGATTTTTTGTCTGATTTCATGACCATCCATCCAAAACCACAAACGTACCTTTTGTGAATTTCAGCACAGGAAAAAAACAACATTGTGTCCTTTACTAGAGTTTAGTAGCTGAATACAAAACATGGTATTGAGCAGGCTGGCTCACTGGTCCCTAGCTAAACCATGCAATCAGTTGTGCAACTGTCAAAAACAAGCTAGGGTGATGTTAGCATGGAAAGATGTTTACACAACCACTGGCAAATAAAATATTAAATACATTTTCTAAAAACAAAAAAAGTTGCCAGCTTGTAATAACCTTGTATTTTGTACAGTTACTTTAAAAAACAGGAGTAGAGATCTTTCTCCTTTGAGTTAACAGCCCCGGCAATGAGTGGTTTTAGTGCCACAAATGTACATTAAAAAAATAAGGCAATAACAAAAAAAATCTATTATATAATAACTGCAGTAGAACTCAAGGCACATTTCATGGCACTGCCATACAAAAACCAACCAATCCACCCCACCCACCCACGTGGATTGTTCCAGGTTTCAGGCCGGTGAAAAAATGAAGCAAATCTCTTGCCCACGCATGCACACACACACACTCTTTACTATAGTACTTATGCTCCTACTCTCTTGGTACCTCACCCTGTTGGGAACTCAATACTGCCATTATTGTGCCAAGCACAGCTACACTTTCAGCAAAGAATCATCACCACTTGGTCATGATGGCACACGCTCTGGCTCTCTCAGGGCACAAGATGTGGACAACCACATTTCTTACTCCTCTAAAGCCATGTCTTCACTACAAAATTATATCATCTTACTGTACATTATCGTATAGTCACCACTCTTATTACACTGCTTCTGTGTACACACAACTGGCTCCTTCTGTTGGCACTGCACATTCTCACCAGGAGTGCTTGTATCCATTATATTGTCAGCGTGGGGGCACTGTGAAACAGCTCCTGAAATCCAGCAACAGTCGATGTAAGTAACAGAGTGGTCTACACTGACACTGCACTGACTCTACTAAATCAGTGTAAAAAGGCACCTACATCAGCAAGAGCCAAAATTTAAGTGAAGACACTTCCACAGCTAGATTGATGCAAGGCAACTTAGGCCAACCTGATCTATGTAGAGTAGGAAAAACTTAAAAAACAACAAATAGTCTGGTAGCACTTTAAAGACTAACAAAACATGTAGATGGTATCATGAGCTTTCGTGGGCACAACTTGAGCTGTTTCAAGTTAAATGCTTTATTAAGCTGTGCATACTGTAAATATTACATTTCATAAAAAGTAACCATCATATCTCGATTTTTTTCAATGTTGTACTAACAATTTTTTTTTTAAGTTTTTGCCTTGAAACTCTATGGCCACTGGGATTAGGAAAGTATGAGGAAAGTCACAATAACTTTTCCTGCCACGCGTCTCCTTCATTTCATTTGTGATAGATTTTTACTGTAATCAGTAAGAGCCAAATAGTTATTTTACACTTTCTCCAAATATTTGTAAAGATATTTTTAAGCTTAAACCCTCTTCATGGGCTGAGAAAGCCTAGAAGGAACCCACATCAATGTTGTGACATTTGTGTGTCATTTTATCATATCCTTGTAATAGTGGTAGCCTACCTTCAGGCCCGCCGATGGAGTGGGGAGGCAAAGGGGGCAGTTGCCCCAGAGCCCAGTGATTTGTGGCAGTGGAGGCAGGTGGCACCTCGGGCCCTTTAAATCACTGTTGCAGCCCTGGGCATACTCCTGATGGCAGTGAAGAGGAGCATAGTCTGGGTTACACTGAGGGCTGTCTGTCTAGACCGGGCCCTTCTGCCCAAGGTCCCACCCCTTTCAGAAGCACGGAAAAGAACCCCCCAACTAACCACCAATTTGTCCAGGGGGCCAGCAAGTCTGTCTGCTTGTCTGCCTAACTTCCAAAGAAATTGCTTCTTTCTTGAGGCCAAATGCAAAGTATAGGATATTCTTTACTCTACCAATATGTATATCATACAGTTATAAAAAAATGATTGGGGAGAAAACAACCTACACAGTTTATATTTATTTCATTAGTGACATGAGACTGCTGCCTGGAATAAAAGAAAAACAAGGCTGTGCTATATCTTTTCCAAGCATCATAAAATATTTGCATGAGGCATAACAAAGCCCATGTTATTTTATTTAGAATATTAATTTTACTCAGGTCTCAAGCAAATGGCTATACTTTCATTAATGAAATGCTCTTAAGCTAATTTCCATTTGTATGCAAGCACCATCATCAGGTTTTGTACATGCACACAGTCACACGTACTTCTACTGATATCTGCATGGCAAGAAAGAGAATAGGGTGTTGATTTATTACACACAAGTTGAATGAATAAGATAACATTTTATTAGTTAGATACCATTATAAAAATGACTATAAAAGGATGCAATACAAGTGGTATATGGCCTTATCAGTAAATCCTCTGTATGTTAAGACCTGGTACATGTTGTAATAAAAAGATAATTAAAAGTATTGAATTACAGAACTGTATTAAGAAATAGCCTTCTAACAATGAGATCTATTAGTATTGTAGAACCCCGGTTCAAAAAAGAATAAGAAATTAAGCCACGTTTTAGTGAATATATAAAAAAAATATTTGTTTTAAAAGAGAGCCATAATTTTGTATATAATGCCAGGTAACAAATACATTTTATTACAAAAGATAAGATTTTTTGAAAAATCTAGTTCCCAGACATTGAGGGTATAAATTAGTTACAGAAGCAGACTAAAAGCAAAATTGATTCTGATCTCAGTTAAGTGTAAATCCCAAGTAACTCCACTAAAGTCAGTAAATATATACCAGGTTTACACTGATTTTTCCAAGGTTAAAAAACTTCCTTATACTTCCAGGTCCAAGCAGAATAAGGGGAGGGCAGTACTTCTCTTCATTTCAATATTAAAGTCTTTTAAAATTTTTTGACAAAAGGATTTCTTATTTGAAGAACTTTATCTCATTTTATTAACAAGCATATTTATGCTAAGGTAATATTCACATATCATTATTAACAGCTTTACATAATAAACCATTGCTGAATATCTATAGAAATATTTCAGATTTTTTAATTTTGTGAATAGCAATGTCTGGCTCCTGAAATCTAAATTGTGCTTTCCCCCTCCACACCTCCTCTTTCAGGTCAATTGCTCCCTTCCCCCTTCTCTCCCCTGGTCAGTTAAATATGGAGATTCTGCCTAAGCTTTGTAGTACAGAATAAGCACACAACATTTTCTCCTGGGAGTTAGTTCATGCAAAACACTGCCCTGCTGAGAGAGTGGAAATTTACCCATAAGACATTCTTCCAGCAGCAAGACTCCAGAAGAGACCTGATCAGAATTTTTAAAGACATGTCTTGATTTTTGCCACAACTCCTTCAAAGATTTTTAGCAAATAGTATAAACCAAACGTTTAAGATTCATTAGACCTAGTCAAAAGAGACAGAGTTAGGCAGTCTAATTGACAGAGGAAAACATAGGAGTAGGTAGTTGATGGTTTTCAATATTTTTTTCAGCTGCTATATCTTCTGCTATAATTTCTTTTTGTTGTTCTTTCCTCCTTCTGATTTTTGGTGTGCAGCACGCTAGCTGATCAACTTGTCAACTTTTTTTCCCCCATCACAGCCATCAACTTACTGATTTTATAACAAGTAGGTGTTATTTTTAACCTTTTGTAAAGTTAAAGATGTATTTTCACTAACTACATCTCTGTCACTGATTTACATCTGACGAATATGTGCTTTCAGACTGCAACACTCATAAAAAGCATTTAATAATTTTGCCATTATTTATTTTTAAATCCTGTGGGGGCAGGGAATTAGGAATGCTATATAGTAGGCATACATGCTTTTTGAATAAAAAAAGAAGCCTCTAATTCAGAGCCTGATCCACAGACTATTGAAATGCATGAAAAAAACTACCACAGATTTCAGTGGAATTTTAAGTGTTTAGTGTCTAGTTCTGCTCTGATTGATATGGATTTTATATATATATATAAAAAAAGGTTAACATTTATATTGTAGAGCATGTAAAGGCCCCAGCTAGGCTGGGCATTATTATACTATAATATATGGAGATATACCATCTCATAGAACTGGAAGGGACCTTGAGAGGTCATTGAGTCCAGTCCCCTACCCTCACAGCAGGACCAAATACCATCCCTGACAGATTTGCCCCAAATGGCCCCCTCAAGGATTGAATTCACAACGCTGGGTTTAGCAGGCCAATGCTCAACCCACTGAGCTATCCCTCTCCCCAATTGTACTAGGCAATGTACAAACACATAATAAATCAAAGTCCCTTCCTCAAAGAGATTTCAGTGGTTCAGATCCTCCTATTGTTTGCTGCAGCTCCCCTTGGCTGGAAACAGTGAACTGGAGCCAATGGGAGCTGCGAGGCTGTGGAGCCACTAGATAAAGAAACTAGAGTGGCCCGTTATCAGCTCTCTCAAAGTGGGCCCATTTTGAGAAACACTGTCCTAGGACTTTTTTTACTTTCTCCCTTCACTTTACAAGTAAGGAGTAAGCACAGAGAAATTATTTTACAACAAAATCTCAAAGTTAGGAACACCAGAGTTATGAACTGACCAGTGAACCACACACAGCTTGCTATGCAATCAGGCAGCAGCACAAACAAACAAACAACCAAGCAACAAACCAACTCCTCCCCCACCCCCAAAAAAAACCCAAACAAAAAAAGCAAACACAGTACAGTACTACATTAAACAAACTATTCAAACAATAAAGGCAAAGCAGCATTTTTCTTTTGCTGTATTAATTCAGCACTCAGCTGTAAACTTTCGAAAGAACAATCATTATGTTTTGTTCAGCGTTATGAACATTTCAGTTACAAACCACTTCCATTCCCAAAGTGTTCGTAATTTTGAGGTTCTATTGTACCTCTGTAAAAGACATTGGTGGGACAGATAAGAAATACTGTGCATGGTTCCAGCATTCACATTTTGACAGGATGTTTAAAAATTGGAGAGGGTACAAAAGAGAGCCACAAAAATTATTTGAGGGCTACAGAACTGTTTTACACTAGGAAATGTATAAATTCAATCTGTTTCATTTCTCAGGAATAAAATTGTGAGATACCACAATCAAGTTAATAAGAAACTTCATGGCAATACCTCCTTTTTGATCTAGCAGAAAAGGGCTCAACAAGAGAATGCCTAGAAGTTAAAGCCCATTAAATTAAAATCATAAATAAGGAACTTATTTTTTTAAACTGGAAGGGTGTTTAACCACTGGAACAAGCTACCAAGAAAGGTAGTAGATTCTCCATATTTTGAGGCTCAAGACTGGTTGCCTTTCTGGAAATTATGCTTTAGTCAAATAAATTACTAGATTCAGTACTGGGTGAAATTCTACAGACTATGCTGTACAGAAAGTTAAACTAGATGATCCCTTCTGTCCTTTTAAAAAAAAATTAAAAAAAAAAAATCTATCCATCTCCCTTATCAATCAACAAAAAACTGATGGCAAATTATGTACATTTCATGTGTAAGCTTGATTTCAGAAGGACATATAGATTGTAAGCTCTTACTTGGACTGGATCTGCTTGGGTAGCCCTTGCCACTATACGCTACTATGATACAAACAACAAATTTACCACAAGGTAAATGCGCTTGCTCAGAAACGCCTTAGGAAAGAGATTTAATCTAGTATCAGGCAGTCAGGGTTAAAATCCTAATTAGTCTTATTGCTTTTCAATGAGCTTATATGTCTTTAATTGGGAAAATGCACTAAACATAAGTCTTCATATCTGTTGTACAACACACAGTTCAAATTTCTTAAAATTACATGGGAATTCTCTCTGAGAAAGAAATGCCAGATTAGTCCCAGATTAGTCCCTTTAAAAAATTGTTTACATTAAAATTCTACTCAGCTGTATTTGTGTAATCTAATTGCTTCAATTAACTACTCGTACTACAGTGATCACCATATAAAATATAAATTTGATATAGATTAGATAGTTAACATAGATATAACTGAATGCAGAAATTTGGCCTAGAGTTTGCAACTGAAGGAAAGAATAAGTAAATTGTTTAATTTATTTTAACCAATCAAAGCAAGAAAAATCTAATACCATTGAAAGGAAACAGTTCTAAAAGCAGGGAGCAATTATGTTTCATTCTCAAAAGATCATGGATTCTACATAAAAATCACCTAGCTATGTCAATCATTCAGAGTTCAAATTCTTAGCACAGCAAACTAAACTATCTTTAAAAGTACAAAAATTACAGAGTGCAAAAGCTGTTCTTCCAACTATTCAGTGCATTCATTTTGCACATAAACTGTCTTGATGTATTTCAGAAGGTGCAGTACTTCTTATTTTTTATATTTAAAAATAACATCTATCATTTGAGTAATACCTTTGGACATCTTTTAAATAGATATCTTCACAGAATTATAGATATGTTGGAGAAGATAGCTTATGTTCACCTCAGAACCCACCTTGGTGTATTTTTCTTTAGATAAAGTAATATAATCTTTTCCATTTATTAACAATCCTCCACTCAAAAGGATAGCTTCAAAATTTATAAAATTGCTTTACAAAGACAATGTTACAGAGCACAAATGGTAAACTTACTGGTAAAAAAATGAATTTGCAAAGATCTTTCTTAAAAAGTTAAGTATTTTAAAAAGTTAACATCAGAGCAACAAATCAGAGGATGGTTTTATGCTTGCAGATTTTTCACTTTGTCTACATGCCTTTCAAAGAGACTTCTCAGAGGGATGTTCCTTAAATGTAAATACTCCCCCCCCCCCCAAAAAAAAAAACCCCAAACACACACAAACACATACTCTATCCAGTATCACAGTTAAACCTGTGGAATTTCTTGCTAAACTTTACCCTGTAGCAACCATTAAACATAAATGTTTATCTAAACATCCAGAACCATACATAGCATCAATAATAGCCCTCCTACACAAAGGAAGAAGGCCATAAATGACCCCCCCAGTGGATGAAGTTAGGCAATATTCCACATGTGCATTTTATACAATGGCTTCAAGATTCATCATGCCTACTTCTCATTTAACCACTCCCTACTTGCATCAGCTTTTCATTCCTGCATGTGCCTCTCAGTCTTAATCAAGTGTGTCTAAAAGGACTAGTGAACCTATTCCTGCAGTTTGTCCTTTTCTTTGGTTCAAATTTCAAAGCACTCAGAATCAGGAAATATAAAACCAGGCATTTGGCAAGGTACCTATAAGTAACAGGGAAAAAATGCTGTGAGGAACAAATAATGAATCAGTCTTATTTATTGTCCTGCAAGGTTTGTAGCACATAAATGAGTCTTTCTTTTTGGTGCTACCACAGCATAAAACAAAAAAAAATCATGAACATGCTGGAATATCCATAAAAAGTGAATAAAAATAGCAAAAATGGCTCTCAAATGCCTACATACAGCTAAGTCAGGACTATAAAAACTGCTGCATCTAATTCCATAGTTTATTTCTGTGTTTTCATGTAGTCAGCCTTTCTGGGTTGTCCTGGAGTTTACTGTCCAAGATTACTACACAAAAATTACAAACTCCACAACCCAAATTATGACTTTTTGTTAATATTTCCTTCTGATGTCATTATTGCCCATAAAGAGTGTTAAGTATAAGCAAAATGACTATTGGAAATAGAACATTCACCCTATTTCTCCTTCCACACCCCAAGACTGTCTAGCTTTATAGGCATTTGTTTCATCTGCTTTTCCACCTCTTTAACAGTTTGTGAATTTTCATTCCTCTCTAACTTATGAATATATTATACTAAGAGATATTATATAAATGAGGCTATTATTCAAAATGAGAACCTTCTCTACTAACAGCATCCCTATTTGTGGAGTATAAGACAAAATAAATGTCTCCCATGAGTGACTAAATGCAAAATAAAAAGTAACCACTCAACTTTAATAGTTTAAAAAATGCTATTAAACATAATGGCTCCGCTACATTCAAGCAGCACTATGTTTTAAGTGATCTTCATTTTTAAAGAACTATTTTATTTACATTTTAAATATTGATGGTGCATAAAGTTCTGCTCATGTAGTAATGATAGTCAAAAGTATTTAAAATAATTTCCACAAACCCAAAGTCATACGTTTGTTCTCTCCCTGGGGCAGAGAAGACTGCAATACTAAGAACATAAACAGCAGCTCTGAAGAACCAATAAGAAATGCCTGCTTTTTTCTGCGTAGCTTTTGAGACTCTTTTGTAAGCTTTCAGAGTCCCAAAAAGAAGAAATATCAAAAGGAAAAAATGCACCAACCAGGTTATTAAACAATAAAACAGCTACTCAATCCAATGTTGTTGTTTTTAAATGGTTGAAGAGATTTTGACTCTAGCTGTTCTTGGAAATTAATTTTTTAGGCAGAAGCTCTCGGTTCAAAATGTACAAAAGTAAAGAAGTTATTTCAAAATAGAATCAACCTGACTGTTTTATATAAAGTGGTAAGAGAGAGGCAAGGGGTTTTTTTCTTACAGCCCCTGTAAGAAAATACACAGAGAGAAAGAGAGAGTGCTTCCTAAGGCAGGTGCAAGTGCAAAGAAGATGGCACTGCAAGTTACTTCTCAATTCCCTCATTCGTTCAAAATCACCATCCAGAAGCTAACACACATCTGTGGAGCACCCATAACACACACTAATAGAATGTGCTCTGAGCAAAAGTGGAATTTGTGGCAAAGAAATACCCATGCTGCTATATCCAGTGTGGGGCAATATCACAGGTTAGGCTGCACCAAGACTCAATTACTTAGTATGTACTGGCCTTAGGCAATTCTGGATGACCCCAGTAAAACCAATAATTCAAGCAGGTGAGGAGATCTACAGTGTCCAGCTGTTCATTGCAACATTGCATGTCTGTCCATGCAACTACAGAATGGGTAGCATATTGTGTGACAACAATTTGAAGAGAAGTACTTCGTTTGTGCTCAATTTCTGGACCATTTTTATATGGTATATCTACAGATTATTCCTACTGTCTCCATTTTAAAGGAATTTAAAGCAATACTAAATATGTATTATGTAACTCAAAACAGTACTAATGGTGATGAAACTAGTAATGAGAAAGATCACAAAGCAACCAAGTAATATACAGTGGATTTTCACATGGAAAACTAAAAGACTTCAGCTTTGCAGATAACATCAACTGCTATTCATGCCCACAAAGCTATGCAAGCTAAAACAAATTATCTCTAGAGCTGTGCACAGGCAGGGCTGAAAATCAGCACAGAAAATAAAAACAAGCCACAAGAATCAATGCACAACCAGAAACATCCATAACAATTTCTGGGATTGGCACTGAGAAAGGTCTACCACTTCACATATCTTGGCAGTGTTATAAGCAAACCAGGTGGAACAGACAAAGACATTAAAGTGCAAATAGTGCAAGGCAGACATGCCTTTGCAACTCTAAAGCCAATGTCAAGAAACAGAAACCTTGCCCTTCTAAGTAAACTTTGAATATTTAATACATGGTAACATCTGCCTTACTATATGGTGCTGAAACTTGGAGACTTATCAAGATCTATCTGAACTCCACATTTTTATAAACAGCTGCCTTAGACAACTCCTCAACATCAGATTAGCAGAAAAAAAAAGTCACAAATGAAGATCTTTGGAGGAGGACGAAACAAACTTATGGAACGAACATGGAAATGGTGAGGACACACGAGAGAAAAAAACCTGAACATCATAAGACAGGCATGGGACTAGAATCCTCAGGGCAATAGGTGATGGGGTAGACCAAGGACATCTTCAAAATTCATAACAGAAGCAGAACTGAAAGCTATCAAAATGTCATGGGAAGAAGCTAAGACTATGGCAAGAGACTGCAAGTGATGGAAGGCAATGGTGAAGCCCAATATTCCACATGAAATAACTCAAGGCAAGTGATAAACTAGTGGTCTTGCACAGGATAAATAATGCACAGTAGTGCCAGTTAGTCTGATTAACTATTTAAATATAGCATCTCTATGTGTAAACCGATTATACTGTTTTTCCAAAAGAATCACACAATAAAATACATTGGAATTGAAGCCACTATGATTAACATGAAAGATATTTTGTTCCTATGAGGAGGCAAATTCATCCCAAGTCTAATTCTATTGGCTACAAGTTATAACAAGGATGAGTTTGGTCCATTTAATTTAAAGAGATCTCACTAAATAAAATTAAAGACTCACAGGAGGAAGGAAGGAAAACAATTCATTCAGTGACAGACATTAGAACACTTGTTGAACCATAAATTGTCAGTGGTGTAGAAGAGAAAGGAGAAGCTCAATGAAAGAGTCATGTAGTCATGTATCAGTAACCACACGGATGTTACCCACAAACCTGTCTCCTCTGGACAGGTTGGTACTACTTCAGAGGTTCTAAAAATCCGCAAATCACTGTTCAGAAACCAATTTTCCCCAGGTTTGATAAATTGTGTCATACTAAAGCAATAACAATTGAGGCAGAGGACATTTTCTAAGGATTAATTACTGGTTTGGAGGAGTTTACAGGCCATCCAAGGGGCAGCTTGGGATCATTAATCCCAGTTGGTCATTAATCTCTAAGAAATGCCCTGTGCCAAGGTCATTATTCCTTTTAATAAACTGAAAATGAAAAAAAAAAAAGTGGATGATTTTTTTTAAGGTCTATAAGTATAGTGTCATTTGGTATTTCTAGAGAAGTGATGTCCTGTACTAGACCAAATCTGGCTGGCTAATGTTCATCTCCCTTAATGACCTTCTCCAGATGTGCAGCAAGTGAAGGATCTCCCAAAGAATGCCACAAACCTGTCCTGTGCTAAGTGGCCATGGATGCTGTGTGCTGGTTAATTTATAATTAAAGAGATGTCAAGGCTCAAGCAATTAGGTGCTGAGGCTCAAGCTTTTTTTTTTTTTTTTAATTAAAAAAAACCCACATTTTTGTAAATGATGAAGCAAGCCCAGAGGTGCTGAGGCTATGAACTGCCAAGTCTAGAGGCTCAGCCCTGGAACAAAGTGAGAACTGATGAGGTGCCTTATTTCTCTTGGATTTTGCAGGGAAATATTTTTTGCCACAGGGCTATTCTACCAATAATCTTGAAAAAATTGGGAAACAGGGAATCTCAAAAATAACATGGTAAGCTTAAATTTAGTTTCAAATATTCATTAATTTTTGGACTCTTGATGTTAGCACCACAGAAATATGTTACCATCAGTCAGTGACATTAAAGAGCAGCATTTACAGTTCACAGAAAGAAGTCTCGGGGGGTGGGGGGGGTAGCCACTTCAATCTGATGAACTGGGTTTTTCCCAGAAAAGCCCAAATAAATCTGTTAGTCTTTATGGTGCCACAGGACTCCTCTGTTTTCACAGAAAGATGTGCACGTTAAAGCTAATGCTTCCCCTGGTGTTATTTGATATTCTCCACTTCATTGACACTCTTGCTTGTAAATCACAGTTCCAAATTTGGAGCCTCTGAAGCTTTCATTGAACCCTCCCAACGTGCATTTTCTTCCTGTTCACACAAGATCTTGTCAGTTTTTTTCAGAGAAACTATCAACAAAAAAAATCAGCCCAATCTCCTGTCTCCTTTCTTGCTTCTAACAGGTTGTCCTTCTCTACCTATATCTGATTGAGGATTCTTTCCCACTGCCTATTGTCTCGAGGTTACAGGGACGCCGGAATAGCGTACCTGTTATTTCAAAATAACAGGCATGTTTAAAGACGCAGAGTAGCTATTTCGGGATATCCCAAAATAGCACCGCTCTAGACATAGCCCTACATTCCTTCAGGCCCCCTTCCTTTTTCCCACAATACAAAAGGGAACATCTTGGCTCTGACTTCTGTTACATTTCCAGATGGGGTAAAACTGATCTTCCCTTCAAATCTCTTCCCACGCCCTTCCTTCTGTCACTTGGATAACGTCTTGGTTCTCTCTATGATCATCATTGACTTCTTTTTCCCTACACATCCTATGCCCTTTCCATTGCCTCTACCACCAAAACTGTGTTCTTTCCTTTCTCTCCTTACAGCTAATACCCTCATAATTCCCCCTTATAATTACTGTCCTCCCCTGACACGTGGTGCTCCTCTCCAGCCCATGCAAAATGCAGCTGCTAAAATAGTCCATGTCTCATCTGACTAAGTTACCTCTCCACACTTTGAACCTCTCCACTGGTGGTGCCTTTGCTACATTTGTCTGTCTGTCCTGGAAGGTCCTGAATAACTCTGTTCATCTATTTACTGTACAGCACCACTCCCATCCCATCTGCTGTGGCAATGACAGCCTCGTGTTCCGTGTGTCCACTTCTCCCACAACCATTTCCATGCTCTCTTCCATGATGTTCTATAATGGTCCTCACTCAGAGCTTGGGAAGGAAGCATTCCCTAGTGGTCAGAGCCGCAACCCATGACTGGCAGGGTTATTGCAGGGGGAAGTACCTGGTCCCTCCCATTCCACGGGATTCTGACCCAGGGCCCTTTGGTCTACCAGTGCTCTAGCAACCAAGGCTGCTTAAGGTTGCCATGCCTGAACTACTTCCACTTGTCTCTTCTCTTCCCCTAGGATCAAGTTAGCCCAGGGCTTTCACCTGTTGGGGAACTCCAAACCAAATACATAAGAGGAGGATTACCAATGTCCAGGGTCCACAGACAGGGTATGGGGGTACTTCCCTCTCTGTTTCTGAGGTGGGTCCTCCCTTCCTTCAGGGAGGGCCCCTTTAGACATTTGTGTCAAAGACTTAGGCTTCCCTCTGCTCCGTGCTTCTTGAATTATGGGCTGTCCGTCTGCCCACCTAATGAGATAATTGTCTTAATTTCTCCAGCAGATGGAGCATTTGTTTCAGGTGGGATGGGCCCAGACTGAGTCTAGAAATAATTTCTTAACCCCTTGCTGTCCAGCGCAGAGTTTGTACACCCTATCATGTACTCTCACATGGATCACTCTTCCTCAGCTTGTCTGCAAGTCCACTACCTTCTCCACATTCTCGGCAGAAGACCCACTTATACTGTGACAACTGCAAGGGAAGATTGAGGGATATATGAAGATAATAAATTTATTTTTACATATATGTAAAGTTGTACTGTCAAGATGTGACTCATCACCAACCCATTACCTTTAACTTACCCTTATCTGCATATCTCTGATCTCACCTTTTGGTGTAAACACCATGTTTTCTTTAGTGTCTGTACAGCACCTGGCATCCACAATGTGCTATCAGAAACAACTAAGATACATGATACAAAAAATACACATATACCACTGTGCTTGTCCTCTCCCAGGAACTCCTGTCAGGATCATGCCCTCTGTGGTGTAAGAAAGGTCCTTTGTTTTCATTTTATTTATTTTCTTTAAAGTTTCCTGGGGCTTTATCAGTCCCTATTACAAACATTTTAAAACAAGTAGGAAAAAAAAACCTGGTGCAAAAAATTAACTTCACAGTTTTCTGGGCGAGTATGAGGGTTAATATTGGTAGAGTGGCAGGAGAGAAAAAATTAACAAAATTAAGAGTACTGAAAGCAAAAGCAGTTTAATGCTTCAGTTTATTTAAATGAACCATACATTAATAGTACGTGCATACATATGCAACCTTGTGTGTGCGCATTTTCCACTACATTGCCTTATTTTAACAGACATTATCACATTTACACCCAAATTAATTCATTTTTAACGAACACACCTAGTATAATGTTTGATGTTCTTAACGTAATCAGTATTATAATGTATTTAAGTGGTCTAAAATTTGGGTGAAAAAAAAATCAGTAAAAATAGTTTTTGTAAAACCCAGGATATTTTTTTGGTAAAAACTAAAAATGAAGGGCTATAAGGTTTCATTTCATGTCATCAGACATTTATTCCTCTAAAACTATTTTGAAAATGAACTTTCATCTTATTATTTAAAAAGTTAGTTTTCTCAGATTTGCCTTATGGCCCTGATATTATGAGATATTAACAATCTATGTATGTGTAATATACAGGCAAACAAATTATGATTTTTTTGTAGATTGCCTAAAAATATATTGATAGAGATATGCTCAATTTCTTTTTAATGATTTGGTGGCAAAAAGTTGAAGTAATAATTCGCATCGAATATATTTCTTCCTCAGTTTGGTAATTCCACTGCCCTTCTTTTGCTTTTATCCACATGCCATCAGCTATTGACTTCAACCTCTGAACTGTTTTCAGTGGTGGGAGCAACAAAAAAGGGACACGTATCCATTTTCTTTGCTGGTGTTTTTCAGCATTGTGACCTGTTCTCACTCATAAGGTAATAGCTAGCACTGACAATAGGTGGGGTGTTCTGGATGGAGAATAACTGAGTGGCGCTGGACAGAATGTGAGTCACTGCAGAAAGGGTTGCACAGCCGGTGTCTCTTACTTAGACTTGGTTGATTAACCAGAATAACTTTCCTGCAGAGCCTGTAGGAGTGTAGCTGTGTCCAATAATTCTTTTGCTTCTAGCTTTTGATTATGTTCAGCTTTTTTTTTTTAAAGCTAGACTTTTCATATATTCTAATAGTTTACAGGATGACAAAATAATATTTATCCTAGCTTATCTATCATACAAATATTTGTGACACTGGGGCTATGTCTACGCTGCAGGTATTTGTCGGCAGAGAGTATGCTAATGAAGCGCTCATTAGTATTTGTCACGCTGTCATTTGCATATTCTCTGCCGATGCTTTTTGCGCAAGAGGTTTTGAGTAAAAACAAGCAGTGTAGACAGGTCCGTTTTGAGGCATCAGGGATCTTGCACAAAAGGGGTTTTTTGCGCAAAATGGACCTGTCTACACTGCTTGTTTTTGCTCAAAAACCTCTTGCACAAAAAGCATCGGCAGAGAATATGCAAATGACAGCGTGACAAATACTAATGAGCGTTTCATTAGCATACTCTCTGCCGACAAATACCTGCAGTGTAGACATAGCCTTGTAGTACAGCCTCTTATTGGTTCCATACACTAGTATGTGAATGAAGTAGAGATTGATATGAACTAAGACATACCATTCTTTGGGGGGAGTTCAGATGCTGATCTATATGGCTTGGGTCCATCTCTAGCCTGTTGTGACAGTGATGTGAAATTACAGTGCTTCTAAAAATAAACATATGCACTATAAAATTTTTAAATAAAATATTTATCTTTCTTGCTTAACTTTCTTATTTTTTAACTAAGTTAATAGATTTTTCTGATCCTCCAGTTCATTGAGTAGGAGTAGTTGATAATGACCAATACACTTACTGGTAATACTACACAATATACCAAAAGTCCTATATTTGTTGACATTGAACTTTTTTCTGTCTCATTCATGGAAAACAAAACACATTTGCTATGCTTATACCTGCAATACAATAAAAATGAAATGCATGTCAGACAGTGCCCAGGTTGCCTTTTTGCCCTACAGAAGTTTTAGGATTCTCAGTCTGTTTAAATTTCACTTCATGACATCCCTGCAGCACAAGGCTGAGAATGAGGTAGCAAAAGAAGAATTCTGTCTGCCCAATGTGCCAAGGGAAAAATACAGGGAGCATTGCTTAATGCTCTTTGCAGTAATATTTATCTTAGAGAGAAAGGAGATTGCAAACATCTTGGCTCCTGCGAGCTCCCCTTCCCATACCCTCTCATGGCCCCCAGTTTAGCTCCCTTTAATGTGATAAAAGTTTTTTTGGGGGAAAATATCATTCAATTCCTGCCTCATCCACTGGTGCCTGGTAACTCTAGTAACTCTGCTTCCTAAAGTTAACTCCCATTTCCCTTCCTTCTCATGGATCAGAAGCCATCAATGGAGAAAGGTAGAGTGACTCCTCCTTTTATGGACCACCAGGCTCTTTGCAAAGAAGAATCTGGGATAACTGGAGAAACAATTGAAAACAAGGAAAAGAGCTAGTTCATGTTATCAGCCAGGTCCCTATGGATTACCAGGAGTTCATTGTCTAAAAAAGGTTGTGCTACAGAATGTAAAACCATCTCTAATATTCCCTTTTCTTAGAATTCCACTATCCTGTCCTTAAATCTTTGTAATTAATTCTTTTGAGTGAGCAATTTAAGTTTGATCAATAAAAAAAATGTGATTTTTCTAATAGCAATTTGTTACAGACCCTCTGTGTTTGGTGGTCTCAGAGTAAAGACTAACCTTTCCAAACCTCTCAGCCAGAAATATTAGGTTAATGAGCAATGTCCAAGCCCTAAAAGGAGCCTGCAATATCAAGCTTTTCCAACAAACAGATCTTTCATAGTAGCAAAGGTTGTTTCAAGAAATAACATCTCTGGGAAGATGTTTAGTCCTCTCTAGGTTAAAAAAGCAGGTTCATTTCTTGTTTTAGGAGCTTACTAAAAGACCACCTGAATATCTGTTTTAAAACTCTGATTGTAACACACAGAAATGGATTCTTATCACCACTCAAACCAATGTAACTTTCTTAATAGACTAATCTTTTAAAAAAATGAAGGCTTTTCATAATGAAATTCTTTTCTACTGAAATAAGGGAGCCCAGAGAGTGCACACTAAAGCCTAGTTTATATCAATGATTTCATAGTTACAAAAGAAATCCATATTCAAATATTTTAGCGTTATGTATCCAACAAATACTCCAAAGAGCTTTTGCGCAATGCACACGACAGTTGATGTTACAGACCAATAGGCATTCTGTTTGAATTCTTTTGTGGAAAATGGAATTTACAAACATTTATTTTAGAAGGTCAACAGTACATTTTCTCTTCTGGCTAAACAGTCTGGTAAGATTATAATGCAGAATTGTTTGTATAGAGTTACAGACAGTGACCCTTTTTAAAAGTAAATCGTCAGTTTAAATTTTCCTTCAACACAAGAAATTTACTTCTGTTATTTTCAAAGACCTCTTTAGCAAACTAACATGTACTGTAGGTGCAGTTCCTCTTTACAGCACCAATGCTCTGCTTCAACAGAGCACTTAGACTCAATTAGATTCCAGACACACAACTAACATGCTTAAAGTTACTGAATCGGCACGTAACAGTTCCTTTCGTTGTTTGTGTGTCCTGCAAATGGTTTTTGTTCAATGCTACATTTGTGATAGCAAATTATGTTATAGTCCTTGGATATGCAACATGCATCATATAAACAACACGAGCTTATGCATGTTTTCTACCATAGTTCTCGTCTCACAATGTAGAATAGCTCAAGGTGCTGTTATGAGCTTTTATCCCAGAGCAGCCACATCTCCCAGTATCAACAAAAGTAATCTCCTGGCCATGCTAACAGTCATCTGAGAACCACCACATAATCTAATTGAACTATTGATTTGCAACCCAGGTCTTCTATTTAAAATTCCAGGGAGAGGGAGAGAAAGAATTTTGTCTAGTAAAACACCATGCCATACAGAGCTTCCTTAACTTTTAGATTCCTGGTGCATTTGCTTGTGCTTGTTGCTAATATTACAGAAAAAAATGTCATTAGCATACCAGTGTTTTGTCTGAAATTGTTTAACTGTTTCAAAACAGACCATGAATTTTACAGCAGGTAAAATACTTACTTTAATAAACAAAGATAAATTCAATAAATAAATAAAGCAAAATTGCAAAAAGGAGGGGGAGAAAGGTCTGACCATCTTTTCATCATTTGTTTTTTGGTTAGTTTTCAAATTTAGAAAAAAATGAAGCACACAGTTTGCATGAGGAAAGAAAAATCAGCAGAAAATCTACTTTTGCTTTTAAATTTTCATTCTGATTGCAAAAGCAAGTCCCGACACAATTATTTCCCACAAATATTAATTATGCCACTACCATAGTGTGTATTCTAATCTCCCAGAAATAATGTAAAAATTATGGGGATGAGATTGTAGCTGAATGGAATCAGAAATGTTTTTTTTTTATTTTACCAACAAAATAGAGGTGGTGGAAGGGACAAGCTTTTGAGTTTCATAGGCAGTGGAGGATTAACCCACAAGCCCCCAGGGTCCATGCCCAGGGGCATAGGAGCCAATTCTGTGAATGCTCTTGGGCTGGAGCACCCACAGAAAAAAAAATAGTGAGTGCTCAGTACTCACCAGCAGCCCCACAAGTCAGTGCCTCCTCTCTGCCCTAAGAGCCTCCTTCCTGCAGACAGCCCCACCAATCAGTCACACCTCTCCCTCCCAGTGCCTCCTGCCCACAACAATCAGCAGGCACTGGATGAGGAGGAAGGGGAGGAGCAGGATCAGAAAAAGACAAGGGAGTGGGTGTGAAATATGGGGAGCAGGGTAGAATGGGGGTGGAGAGGAAGAGGAGCCTGGGACAGAGTTGGGATGGGAAGAGGTGAGGGAGGGGATGGAAAGAGGCAGATGAGGAGCAGGGGTTGAATGGAGGTAGAGTCTGGGGCAGAGCAGGGGTCAAGCACCCCCAAAATCTGAACGAGTCAGGGCTATGCCCAGGAACTCCAGCCAGACTGGAGATTCTTGCAGGAGCACAGGAACCTGTGTAGAAGTAGGTGGGCCACTAGTGCTGGAACTGTGGCCCTGCCCTCTGTTGCTGCTCTTCCCTCCCACTCCCAAGGTCCTACCCCCTGGCCAGGCCAGAAACCAGATCCAGGAGGTCATCGTAAAAGCTGTCCAGAGAGCCTGGGCCACTCTAGGGAGCCCCAGACTCTCTGTCTGGGTAGGAGGGCCAAGGGGTCCCAAGAGCAGACCCTGGCCTGTGCCCTATACGGCAAAGACACTCCATCCAGGACTCCTCATTATGGCCTGAGTTCCCTTAGCAGATCTGGCTTCCAGCCAGGACCTCAGGGAGGGGGGAAGGAGGAACAGGGGACCAGGACATGTGGCAAGAAGGGGCCCAAGGCCAACCTTCACTCCCCACCAGGAAGAGGCTGGTACCACCAGGTAGCCAGGTGCCTGCTTTTCAACTGGAAAGTCCAGTCAAAAGGGGATGTGACTGAGTCCAGTCAGATCCACTGACCGGAAGCTAAAAAGGAATGTATTGGGGGTGGGAGAGAAGGGGAAGGCACCATGTCATCACCCTATTCAGCTGGGGGCACATCCTATCTGCATTGGGCTCTCAGTCCTACAGCTCTCAGTCCTAGCCCTACAGGCAAGTCTGTCCTAACCCAGGCAGGGGCATGGAGGAGAAAATGAGGGAGGAGGGGAAGAGGAATGGGTAGGGTATTGGAGTCTTATAGGAAAAAAAGGGGGCAGGGGAGCGTCAGGCACTCCTACTGGAGTGCCCGGTTTTAAAAGATCTTACCAAGTTGGCAACCCTGCTACTTCAACAAGCAAGTTGGCTGCACATTATCAGCTCCTCTGCCACAAAGTGCAACCCTGGCTGCTACTGTCCCATGCTTTTCTGAGGCTGCTATGCCTGTGTTAAGAAGTAGGCAGACTTGGCTCTCCTATTTAAAAGTTCTAGTGTCCCTGGGTTACCAGAGTGTGAGGGGCCCAAATAGTCTTTCTTCCCAGGTCTCCACTAAGTCCCATTTCACCTCCATTCAGAGAACTCTTCGTCAAGTCAGTAGCTGTATCAATAGCTGAACATGGACTTCCCCTAATATTTTCTTAAAAGGCTAGTCACTATTACCCACCCCAACATCAAGTGTACTTTAAAAGGCTATATTGGGCTGTTTTCCAGTCTGAGAATGTTGACTTCATATAGCAAGAATACTTATCAAAGAAAAGTGTCTCATAGCAACATATTACATTGTCTAAGAGATTCCATGTGGGTGGCCAGGAGTGCTTCTCTCTCCCCCTTCTTTCTGTCTGTTTACATTTGTCCATCACAAAAATGTTCAAAAGTCTTCCAAAATTGTTTGTCCATTTGGTTTTGTATATGTAGAGATGTACAAAAAGATACAAGGATAATTCCAGGGGACTTCTGCATCTGGGCATGACAACTCGGGAACAGGTAGCTAAATCCGGCCCAACATCATTTTAAGTTGTGCCGTGAAGAGTTCCTACCTAGATGTTTAAAGTGGAATTACTGATCAGAAAAGTGAGAAAAATATCACTGGCCAGGTCAAATCTGCCTACTTTATAAGTCAAAGGACTCTTTCTGAAACTGCCTACACATCACAAGCCACCAGAGTCCACCCATTGATGCCTGAATTAAGTCCAATAACTTGGATTAGCCCAAAGTATTACAGTCCTCAGGAGACCAGACTACTGTGCGCACCAGAGGCAAAGATTATGAGGGATTGAAGTGCGCCAATGCCCAAGGCCCCTGCCAACCAGGGAACTGATTTGGCAAGATATATCCACATGGTCCTCACAAGCAAACTCCACCTAAGATCTTAAAACAAAAAATCAAGCTGTGTTGTTTCTGTCTCTTGTGTTTTTGTACAACGATTCACTAAAAGCCACAACAGGGAAGTCTGAGTACTAAGGAACCACTATTAATATGATAGACTAACTGCATCGATGGACAAATCAGGTATCCACAGTTCGGGGTGACCATGCTAAAACAGGTGGTTTAGTGACTATTTATTACAATCTCCTGCCTCTTTTCCACTAAGATTATACTTTATAAGTGACATTCTGGCACACAGAACTCCCATTGACTTCAGTGAGACTATGTTTTTTATGAGCAAGATCCATACCACTGCTTCAGTCCCTCTATACCATGCAATAGTTCTGGAGTGGCATAAGGGAACTCTAAGCATCCCATATCCAGCAAAACGAGAATGTCCCTGGCACAGACACTGTAATAGGCTGCTATAAGGCTGCCTTCTGAGGACCCACTTGTAAACCATGCACAGGACAAGGCTGGGCCTGTATGTGCATGTGCGTGCATTGGGGAAGGCACTGCAAAATGCAGCGCTGGGGTCCATTGGGCACCCTGTGGACCCTACTGTAACTTGCACACCATTGAGAAGCTTAAATCACACCAGGGACCACTCCCCTCTCCAGAACATTTTAGGTCAGGGATTAGGAGGGCACTGAAGCAGTTTATAGCCTCCTTTTCCCCTGGACTGCAAGTTCTGTGCTGCATCTCTTCGAGGCACAGCTCAAAATCTTACTCTAATAACCTCTTATCTTCCCCAATAAGGGTAGCAGTTATTTCTGATTGCCTCAGTGCATCTGCTATTGCCAGACTTAAATAGTATTTGTCCAGAATTCTGCTAACCTAAGACTGTCAATGATGGTTCTGCTCACATGTACTTTGCAAAAGGAGGTTATTCGTTATACCTGATCTGTGGTTACTATTGCAAGCAACATGGTTGAGTGATACAGCAACATTTCCTATCCATAAGGGTTGGTACAACTGCCTGCAGAGTTCCCTGAACATTTCAGCAACACAAGAATTTCCTTGTGGATACCTAGAACCCTGCAGGGATGATTAAAAAACAAACAAACAGTGTATCTGCATCAGATGGGCAATCCACAAACATGATGTATGGATATCTGTGGATGTGGATGTCTGGAGAAATGAAGCAAATACCTGCAGATTTGCAGGGCTTTATAGATAAAGTTTTACACAAAACAAAGTTAATTATTCACAGGACAACTTGAACTCCTAACAAGACCAAGCCCAGTCTTGCTTCTTCAGTACTTAGTACTACCAACCTGTTCAAATGGCCTCAGACAAAAAGTGGTTTTGCTCAGCTAACCCATCCTACTTCATTAGGTTTGGTCGTGGGGTATGCTGAATACCCTCTTCCCTAACCTTTTGGAAAGGGCTTCAGTTGCAGAGCTGTGAAAATGAGAGCAGAGATTCCATCTGTGTGCAATGATGTGCTATACTTCTTCCCTCTTTTTCAGGATATTAGACTTCACTGACAGCCCCAAAACATATCAAGGAACAAAAACAGGGCATTTACTTTTTTTACAATTCCACCATTCATTGTGGCATAACAATTATGCCTACTTACACTGACATTTATGCCGTTCACCACGTCCGAGACAGTAAGGTCACCTTCTGGAATCCTTACTTGTGAAACAAGCTTGTCTTCCAATGGCGCTCTTGCTTCCCTTTATGATTTCTGTCTTGCAGGAGAAGACATGACTGAGGATTCGAATTAAATGTAACCTTGTAAGTTGCCAGTGACTCATCTGGTATGCATTACATGTACTAGTATTAGTTCAGATGTTGGTGGCACAATGTACTACTTCCTTTAAGCAGCTCATAATTGTGTTTCTGCTTTACCTCCCTACCCCCGTTTCTTATAGTCTGTGAACCCGTGTGACTGCAGGTTGTTTTGGAAGAGATGGTGTACTTGGGAGGATAATATAGCAATATTCTATTAAATCTTTTCAAAAAAAATCACCCAAGTTGTAGGCAACATACTAGCAATGCCTCTAATCAAACTGCTGAGTTCTTTTTAAGCAATCATCCAAGTTGAGTGAAGAGACGTTCAGTGTTTAAGAAGTCTTGTATTGGCATATTTATTTCTTCCGACAATTGTTTTTGTAAAGGTGGTGAGGTGAGCTGCCTAATACAAATTAACTAACATAAGATTTTGACTGTATCTGCTACTACAATGACTAGAATTTAGTCCTTTCTGGCTTTTTTGTTTTCTTTCTCTTTCCAAAAATGACTTTACAATAAGTTGAGTGTTAAAACAACTATATGAGACCAAGTACTACTCTATTCTCTCCAGTCTTCTGAAGTTATGTGCATATGAATTCTTGAGGAACATGGATAGTAAATCTTCAAGTGGTTCATTAAACTATACTGATTGTTCTACAAGTGCCTATCTAAATTTGGCTTTACAGTGCATGGAGAGCAACATTTCAATGATAATCTTTCAACTGCAAAATTATTGTTCCTCCATTGAAGTGATCCTTTTGGTCACTCACCCCATAACCATATGAGTCAATAGATTTTTAGTCAGAGATAACAGGCTTTCGGTTTGAGTCGTGCAATGGCAGCAACAAAAAAACAATAATAGTCTCTCAAAAACAAGGACTTCACTTTCTAGGTTTGCATGTGAAGAGTCAAATCCTGTTTGAAAATAGCCCTTTTAAAGCATGCTTCATTTGGCTCTAGGTATAGAACATGTGTACAATAAATGCTACTACCCTACTGTAGCAACACTTTTTTTTTTTTTTTTTTTTTTACAGTGATGTGCTTTCATTTCTGAACAAAGTGCAAAAGGTACATCTAACATATCTATCGGGATGTCTTTTCTGATTCAATCACAAGTATAACCTGAGAAGGTAACAAAGAAACAAGTCATATGTGAACAAAGAAGAACTTGTATTGCTACAAAACAATTGCACATTTTAATCCATTGATCAATGGATCAGTTTTAATCTATTGATCAATTTGTGGTTCAAGGCACAAGAAGAAATATAAAATAATGAGAAGATAAAATTAACAAGTTACCAGAGCACTTCAATAAATATAATTGTTTAAAAATGTCAGTGGGAGCTTATTTTTCCCCCACTGACAATGATTTTAGAAGGAGTTGTTGAATCACAGATTTTGAGCTCCTTTCTTTTCTGCTAGGTGACCAGTTTCCATCCACAACAGGGCTAGAGTATGTAGCACTAAAGGATGGTTGAGAGACAACAGGTGTCTAAAATGAATAGCTAGTTAGCATAGGACTGTCAGTTAAGGCAATAAAACTGGCATATGAAGTAATAGTGGTTAGGTAGCAGCAGCATTGGCGGGTAAAGTCCTGTCAGACGAGACAGCAGAGTTGGCATGTGAGCCTCTCCTGGGACTTTTAGAGACAGCGGTAGGAGAATCAAAAATTCTTCTAATATTATTTACATATGGTCTTATTCTCCTCACCTCAAGCTGTAAGGAATTGGGTGGGCAGTACTGCTGTTTCTCACCTCAGCTTTTGTTCTCTCATAGCAAGTCTGCTGTTTTTGTTTGTTTTGCCTTTGCTTTTGTGTTGTTTATAAACATAAGCACAAAAAATAGATTAAAAGCTTAATGCTGATAGGGTATGTTGTATCCTCCCCTAGGACTCACCTCATCCAGGTAATAATGTGAAAACTACAACACTGACCACCTACATTAGGGTATTAATACACAGTAACATATTTTTAAAAAGACATTTTTTACCCTTCATATTTACAAGCTTTGAGGGAAACCCTCCCCTGCATCCACCAAATGGATATGGCACAGCATGATACTGGAGGGAGCAGTTCTTTCCCCACATAGCCAGGCTGCAGAGCAGCAGCAAAGTCATTCTGTGATCATTACTGAAGCAGGAATATCTGCTGCACTGTCTGTATGTGGGGATAGATCATTAGTGATTGCAAAATCCCAACACCCAGCCCTTACAGTCACAAGCAGGAAATTCCTGATCAAACTGATTCACATTGCACACAGGATGTGCAGATTTCCTATATAAGCCCCTTAAATTCTGCCTCTAACTTAGTTAAGTAGAATCACAGAGATTCCACAGCAGTCAGCATCATCTATAAACATGAGATTTTCCTAGAAGGGAAAAAGCAATGGTAGCCAAAGGGAAGCAAACAAATTAGATACAAATCCTGGAAATTAATAGATTCCAAGGCCAGAAAGGATTGCTGTGGTCATCTAATCTCACCTCCTGATAACACAAGCCACAGAACCTTCTCAAGTGAAGAGGATGCATAAGAAAAATGGACCAAGCAAAAATAAATATTCAGGAGATAGCTGCTTCATTATTTCCCCTGATGCTTTTCAGGCAGCTTCTGTCTAAAACATGTAAAAATACATACCAACAAATATTTGCTACTTCCCTAAGCCATTTTAGCCCATCTAGCTAATATTCAAATTCAGTGTACTTGTGAGTGCATGGTGTGCTATTGTGTTAATTTCTCTCCTAATGCCACTGAGGTATTAAGAGAAACTTGAAAGGAAATGCAAATATCCAAGAGCGAAAGAACACATTTAACAAACATTCTGTCATGTAGCTTTGAGCTAGTCTGGATCATCTTTTCCTCCTTCTCCACTAGATACTCAAAATGTCTCTCTGTGGGAACATATATGCTCAATCAAAACAACAAAAAAAAGCTTTTTAATACACATTTTTTTTAAATCCAGTGCTATAGTGCTCATTTTGATCAAAAGAAGTTGTCTCGTTGTCACAAGCAAAGCCAAAAATTGTACACCACAGTTTTGATGATGGGGTGAGTTGTGCTCTCACATGATCTATTAAGACTTCCTCCCTTCCCTGGACATTTTTGCATGAGGCATATTTAGAAAATGTTGTCACTAAAAAGTTCAGAATATATTTTCACTTGGTCATAATGGGTGTAATGTTACCCAGTGAACAAAAAACACTGTGTCCCCTAAATTATCCAACCTGGAGTGCTTTTTACACTGCGTCACTGTGAGAGTTACCACTCCTGGTCTCATCACACAGCCTCCAGCCTGTAAGCGTCTTCTAATTATAATATGAGTGCTATAGCCAGTCATTCTTGAATTACACTGCAGAGCAAACATCAGCAAATTCCCATTCCCATGCTTTTCCCCAGAAAGATACATATTGTACTGTCCAGCTATTTCCTGGAAAACAGAAGCTCAAATAAAGTTCATCATTTTATTAACAGAAAATTATATTTACAAATGCTTTTATCCCAAATTGAGTTCCCACATACTTCACTCCAAACATGCTGGTTTAAATAAAACAATAAATCAAGTTTATTAACTACAAATCTTCTCTTTCCCTCCCATCCCCTCTTTCTCTACTATTTATTTTGCAACCTGGACCCCTTAACTCCATTCATCTGAAGAAGTGGATCATGCCCACGAAAGCTCACAATACCATCTACATTTTTGTAGGTGCTGAAGGTCTATTAGTTGTTCAAGTTTTTACAACAAGATAGATATAAGTGACTACAAGTCATGAGGCATAAAAGTCAAAATTGGTTACGAGAAAGTTAAAGCAAAACACAACTAATAACTAACTTAACAAGCTAAGTGAATTCAAAGCAAAGATCTCTTTTCATCACACATTACAGCGGTCTTACCAGTTGAATCTTTCAGTCAGGATCCCTCCCCCAACCAACAATGCTTCCTTCGTTCTTCAAGTGTTATCAATGCTGTGGATAGAAGGGGCAAGGAGAGAGAATTTGGGGTGGCTTCTCTCTCCTCAGAGTTTTTTTCCCTCCTCTTCAAGAATCATCCCCAGCTACCGTTCAGGAGACAGACAGACTATGTAGCTGGAAACCCTCAGCTGTTTCATTGTCAAGGTGTGTATTTTCACCCACACCCTCTTTCTGGTCAAGGAATGGCCACTTTCCGAGGTGCTGGTCCATTTAATTTTGCTGATACCTAGCTGAGGTAATGGCTAGCCTTTCATCTTTGAGGAACTAGTTTGCGGCTACTTCCCCCAGCTTTGGAACGTGTCTAGTAATACTATACAGAGGAACCCTATAACTTCACATGCAATGTTTCCACACATATTTTACTAGGACAATAGTGATCAGAAAATTACGATCTCAAATACTACCTCACAAAATACACTTTTATAAGGCTAAGATACATTTTGTATGAAGGGATGAACATGGGGTACAGACTGTCACAGCAGGGAACATGTTTATTTCCATTTATAAATGTTTTATGGCACCGTATATAGATGGCTGAAAGGATTCATTTTGAAATGCACTGAATGTCCTGAATTCCCATTAATCATTGAAGATATTTACCACCTCACCGAGTAAGATCCTAAATATCAGGATTAATTGGACCGACGTTTAATCTACCTTTTTATTTTTGATACTGCTAGAATACTCATTCTATGGAACTCCTACAGAGACGCAAGTAAATGGGACCAGAAGCCTACTGAAATCAAAATAGGATTGTATAGGATTCACAGAATTTGGCTCATTTTTCTAGGGGTCACTCTCTCTCTCTCATGAAACATGCATCAACTATTTTGATTAGTTTATCTTTGAAGTGAATGCAACTCACATTGCCTTCAACAGGAGTTGTAACCATTTACCCCAGGACTGAGAATAATACATCTAAGTGTAACGTTTAAAATGTGTTTCTAGATACCGTCTTTTCAAGGGTTTTTTATTATATTCTTAGAGAAACTATTTTTTACTTGCTCACTAGTGAAAATAAATGGCTTTAAATCTAAAATAAAATGAAGATAGTTAGATACAAAACAAAGCTAATTTTATTAATGAATCATGACTATTGAAATAAAAGAAGCACACTAAAAGAGCATTTTGTAATTCAAAATAAAAAATACCTCACACTGTAAAATCCAAGCCGTTATCAATCCAACGATGTTTTATTATACCACATCGCAATATGTTGTACCTTTTGTTTTCTTTACTAAGAAACCAAATAATGTCAGAAGCAAGCTGTTTCTGAACAACCCATCACTAGCAAATCTCTTTGAAAAATATAAATACATATTAAAAACCTAGTGCATTTTCTTTACTGACCAAATCTAAACTAGAATTGGCTTTCCCTTAGCCTAGGCACAAGTTTTTCTTTAGGAAAACTGCAGTGAGTCACATATGACACACCGTAAAGGAGAAATGTTTCACTTTGATTCCTGTCAAGTCTGATAAGTGTCACATTTACCATGTGATATGCTAATACTAGTTTAAAACTCAACTCAAATATTTGCCACATCTGGCACTGCACTGAGAGATACATGGATTACTGTAGTCACAAACGCTTGCTTACTCACTAGAATAATAGAAAGAGAGTTAGAGATTATGTATTAAAAGCCACCCCGAGGACAGGATATACACTCAGGAACTGCTATTGTAATGGAGAAATATTATAGAAACAATAGCCACTCAGAGGAGATACAGTAGATACAAGATTGCACTGACTACTGTAATAAAAAAAGGAAGATAGAGACAAGAGGGTACCACCCAGAGGAGCAGACATTTTAAATGGCAAAGTTTGTGTCCCAAACAGAGCTTGTCCAGAAAGCAGTAAATACGCATGTACAGAATACAAGCTTCACTATATTAACCTTCTTCCGTTCATTTGGAATTTTCTCTTCTTCACATATATCGTTTGGGAGAGGCCTATCAACATATCTACTGTGTCTTTCAATCTGCCTTAAGAACCTCTTTTGAAATCTTATTTGTATCAGGTTTCATTCCACTTCTCTATTTGTATTTTGGCAACAGGTCCTAGTTCAACATTCAGATCTTCTTCCACCATTATCTAGGTGATTTGCTACTGGCTTGCCATTCACATAGCTGACTAAAAAGTACTGCCTCCATATATTTAAGTGTTCTGATGGGTTTGTTGTAAAATTGACCACATTTTCTTGAACTGGATGGTTGGTATTGGTTTTTCTTCCTGACAACTGTCTAATGATGTTATACAGTACCCTTGCTTCATTCTGTGCAGCAGTGGTCTATGCATTTGATGGCATTTTGTCTATAAATTCTCATTCATCTGTCCCACTGCTCTTTTTGGCCTTTTTATTCTTTATAGCATATTCCTCTCGGAGTTACTGTGTCTGTGTTCTTGCTTGATTTAAAAGAAAAATATTAAATGAGTGGAAAAAAGGGTCATATTGTAAAGTTGCCAAAGAAAGGACATCTCAGGCAGTATAACTACTGGAGGAACATATAGTTGCTCACTTTTCCAAGTAAGGTATTTATGCATATTATTCTGGAAATAATAAGGAAAGTAGTAAATCAAGGTTACAACAAGAGCAGGTAGGGTTCAGACAGAAGAAATGTTGTCTAGAGCAAATAGTAACCCTACATATCACCACAGGACTATCAGTTGAATTTTCTAGATTTCCAAAAAGCCTTTGAGACAGTGGATTGAACATATTTATAAAAGTTGTTATACCACTATGGAATCCCTCAGAAATTTGTGAACATGATTCAGAGCTTCTACGTCAACATGATATACCAAGTAATACATAACAAGTTAAGTCACTCAAGACTACTGCAGGCAGACAAGGATGTTTTATGTCACCCATGATCTTTGTTGCAGGTAATGGATTGCATAATGGAGGAAGACCACAGAATAACCAAGGAGTATGCAATAGACTTTCACACAAAAGTTGGAAGACCTTGACTTTGCAGATGACATCAATGTGCTATCCCAGTGGTCCCCAACCTTTGGTGGCTGCCGGGTGCCCAGGGGCGGGGCCACTCCCACGCTGGGCGTTCGGGGGCGGGGCTGCTCACGCACCGTGCTTCCAGGGGTGGGGCCATGCATGTGCCGCACACCCAGGGCGGGCACTGCGCATGTGCTGCGCGCCCAGGGCAGGGGCAGCCCACGTGCCCTAGGCCGGCATCGCGCATGTGCCGCACGCCCGGGGCAGGGGCCACCCACGCACCCTGCACCCAAGGCCGGCACCGCACATGTGCCGCGCACGGGGAGGCCAGCCCAGATGTTTCGGTGGGCACACATAAATGCCCCAGTGGGCGCCATGGTGCCCGTGGGCACCGCGTTGGGGACCACTGTAAATCCCATACCCACAAAGTCACGCAATCTAAAAACATGATCTCCAGGCTTATGCACCGTTAGGGTGGAAAATCAATACCATGAGAATCAAACACACAACAAGAAATACAACACTGCTTTCTGGAGCCGATATACAAGAGATCCAATATTTCATGCATCTTGGCAGCACTGTAAATACCACAGATGGAGAAAGATTTTAAAGCCAAAATAGAGAAAGCCATACATGCTTTTGTAATTCTGAGCCTGTCTGGAAACAAATCTTGTCCTCCAAACTAACCTTTGAATATTGAACACCATTATAAAGTCTGTGTTTCAGCTTCATTTGGTAACTTGATGACTTATCTAGACTACAAGTTTTCCTGAACAGCTGCCTCAGACAAATCCTCAATATCTAACAGCTGTGGGGGAGGACAAACTAGAAACCAACGGCTAGGAAATTATGGAACATAAATGGGGATGGCAAGAACATGCCAGTCTTGTTACATTATTGATTCTTTCTTCCTGGTATCAGGCTGGAACAAGAGGTAACGCAGTAAAACTAAATGATAATTCAAATGCACCAAGGAAGCAGAATTGAAAGTACCAATATGACAAGAGAATAAAAGTAAGACAAACATCAGATGAGCAAAGATGGAAGGAAGTGGTGAAGTCGCTACTGCACAAAACAGAGATGCGTGGAATACATACTGTACTAGTGCTTTATATCTGTGTATATGTTATATCCTGATACCAAAGACAAGGCACTCTCAGAATACAGCTGTGAGCAGTGGAAGTACTTGTTGGACAGATCAAGCTAATCCAGAGTGACCTCCACCAGGAAACACTTCAGGACTTTGTCTTTGTTAAAAGTTTTCCAACATAAGAATTAAATATACATAACCACCTACCATCCGCTTCTCTACGCCTCCCCAAAGAAACCCCGGGAGGGGGGACAACAGAAGATTCTATGAAATTTCCAGTGGATAGAACTATACCTATCTCATTTTTCTGATAAGCATTTAGATACCACAGTGATGGGAACTATACAAAACTGTAAAATAAATAGATATATTTATATGCAAAAGTGGTTTATATTGCCCCTCCCAGATTAATACAATGAAACCTAATGCCTGAAGTCACTTGGTAATATTTCCTGCTGAAGGTCACTTTTCCAATGCAAGATGCAATAATTCTTTGGAAATGATGAACTCCAGTTCATATGTAGAAGACAAATTGCCTTGTGTTCTTTATGTTAGGGATATTCCCATGCAAAATAACATTGTTAAGTTAGAGTGAGGATTGCTCAAGAGCACTTTGTAACAACAGTCACTAAAAAGCAAGCAAATAACTGCTCATTACCATACAGCTGAAATTCAGTTCACACACCTTACTGCCCAGTCATCCAAAAATGTAATCACAGACTCTTTGCCCCTAACACAAACTCTCATATACTTCCAGACAGTCACGAACAATACAGCTGTCAAAAGTTACTCAAACACACACACACACACACACACACACACACACCACATGACCATAGTAATCTTACCTAAGGAAATATTATTGCAGGATGCAGGAACTTTCCCTTCTCTTAGGTTTGGAAAGTTCCTATTGTCTCATGCTACTGAAAACACAATACAAACAATAGTTTAAATGAATATTATTGCTACCTAAGTAATCTGAGGTTTTTGTTGAGTTAACTGAAAGTACACACGGATGTAGCATGGACTAGTTGGTAAAGCCCTGGTCTGGGACTCAGGAGAGACTTATTTTTGCTGGTGTGTGCTCTTCTTAGTCTCTTCCTCACTAAGACCATGCCCACTGCTTACATGTGGGAGAGGAGGTCAAGAGGGTGCAGGATCTCAGTGTGGAGCAGTGCCAGAATCATAATCCGGGAGCCAATGCCCACAAAACGTTCATCCAGTCCTGCAGGTGTTGGGCACCCCTTATTGTTTTTTGGTGGGTGCTTGGAGCATCCATGGAGTCCACATCCAAGTTGGGTTTTGTCCTAGACTCAGCAACTGGCCTGCTGGGTAACCTTGGGAACAGCACATCATTTCTCTGTGCTCCAGTTTCTCCATTTGTAAAATGGAAACAATGCTACCACACTCCTGTGTAAAGCACTTTGAGATCTACTGATGGAGAGGCAGCTGTTCTGCCTTGCCACAGTAGACTCAAACTACAGCATAGCATGTATCCTCTAACTCTGCTCTCTCAGGAGAAACTTCTTAACTCCAAGAACAGTAAAACAATGGAACTGAGTCTGTCTGTGGAGGTTGTGAAAGCTTCACCCATGAAAGTTTAAACTACCATTCCCTCCCTCTCCCCTCCCACACACACACCTGGATAGCCAGCTGTCTTGGATAATTTCGACATAACAAATTTTGCATCTTGGCAGAACGTTAGACTAGATGACCCATTTGGTCCCTTCTAACCCTGTGATTCTGCAAATAGGTGTCTTTTGGTTCACTTCTGCATTCTCTAACACAAATAAATACTCTCCACCTTTCCAAGAGATATCTGCTCTTTGCTTTGGCCTAATGACCATTATTTTCCATGCTAATTCTTCTATTTGGATGTGCTACCCTGTGTTTTTAAGATACAAATTGTATGTATTTTAACAAATTATCTATTTAAAATATGATCTGGCACATCAGAAAAAGTAAATAGCTTTGCTATTCAGCTGGGCACGTTAGTGATAGTTAAAAATGGAGTGCTTGAGCGATGTAGATTATATGCTCCTGGAGTGACGAGACTCAGCAGACATACAGAAAAAAAAAATTAGAAAAGATTTCTGAACACACATTTCTTTTCAGAAGTTGAAGCTTCCATATATTTAAACCCCAATTATGATGTTATTTGTGTGTGCATGTAGTCTGGGAATTAAATTCCAGAACACTGGATGAAAATAAAGACAATAACGTAAGTACTTCTCATCAGAGCCTGCTCTCATTGCCTCTACATCCCCAGCCTCCATCAGTGTCAGACAATATCCTGAGCCCCTAATTCCTGTACATCACCATGTCCGAAGCCTTTTCAGTAGAACCCTTTATGTCTAGAACACACAGAGAAAAAAAGTATACTGCACATGACACACCTTTTGCTGTTTGATTTGCGATAAAGGCAAGTTTCATTTCGGAGAAATGTTCTCTCAAATTAGTATATGTTATCAGCTGCTGCGATAGGGGATTCTACAGATATCAAACCAGATATGAATAGAGAGGGACGTTTCCTTCTGCTACACTAAGATTTGCCAAATTAAAGTATGTTTGTGACATTTTAGAGAGTTAGACTCATCCATCATCTCTGCTGCCACAAGCTTTGAGTGCACAAATGGAAACAAGATGTTGCCTTGGAATGCAGCTTTAAACAAGATTTTGCAGCTTTGTAGCTTACAGAATTCTCTCACTGAAAGACTGTTTGCCTCAGAAAGGCTATGCACTATGACTACAGTTGCTACACCACTAGGAAAATGTGTGTCAGATTAGTCACTGGATGGTCATATAATAAAATTCAGTATCCTATATTAACCACACATGTATTAATTTTCATGTTATTTGCACAGAAAAGATTAGGTTATCAAAGTATGTACCACACTGCAGCCCAGAAAACAGAGGGGGAAATCAAAATTCTGTTGTAGTAATAAAGGCTTCCTTCTCCAATGATAATCAACTCTGCATAATTAAAATAGCTCAGCCTGCTGAACTAATTTTCAGACTGGAGGTTTCTTCCTGTAGCAACACTTACACATAAAGTTTCTGTGACTAAATTTAATCGTGAGTCTAATTACAATTTTAATGAATATCTTCAGCACTGCATGTAAAACTTACACTCCCCAGTCTTGCTATCAGAGTATTTTAAAGGCTTTTCTACATTTAATATTGTTCTGCTAGATGTTCATGTGAAGCAAGATTTTTTTAACTGAAAGTTTAAAATATGTTTAGGTAAATTAAAGTAGTTTATACCATTATGGCTTCTCTTCTTCAGAAGCATTTTTTATTGTAATTTTCTGTTCTAGCATCCATCTCTCTTGATATTTTTACGCTGCATGTAGCTCTAAATAGCCCTGGAAAGCTCAGCGGCAAAAGTCAGCTTGGAAACAGTTCTGAGTAAAAACCACGTTCTTCTGGTCAGCAATTTCAAACATATTGCAAACCATAGCATCTTAATGCAAAATCATCATCAGTAATGGAGCACTTTATCAAAAACAACTTTCACAAACTAATCCTCTTGATGGCCCTAGCCCCTTTGGAAGGTGGAAGAGTAACATATGTCCAAAGAAGGGCGGTGGTTTTGTGACATATGCTTCCTTCTCCTTTTGCCTTTGAGCCAGTGAAATCTTCCCCTGACTGTCAGGCGTGCATTCTTGGGGCTCTGCAGTTGGGAAGAAATGAAGAAAGGAAGCAGCCCTACATGATATGCTCCCTCTAAACCCAGCATGAAAAACAACTTCTTCCTTTGAGACCAATTGAAGGGGGACTGGCAGGGGAGGAAAAGGAGCATCAGAGGCACAGAAATCAGAGGCACTCTAGTTTCCAAACTGTGTTGCTGGAATGGGAAACAGGGGGAAGGCACCAGATTGAAACACAAAGGGATTGCCACTAATGTAGATAACCTAGAATCTGATGCAGCATTTCCCAGAAATCTGCAAGCTGCATAGGTTTGAGAGGTCATAACTCTTGCTCCGCCCTATATCCTGCTCCAGGGTTCGAGTTAGGTCTGTCAAGTGATTAATCACATAATCAGGCTCTTAAACAATAGGAAACCATTTAAATACTTTTGGATGTTTGATACATTTTCAAATTTCATATTTGGTTTCAATTATCACACAGAATAAGAAATGTTCTGTGCTGACTTTATTTTTATTACAAGTAGTTGCATTGTAAAAAACAGAATAGTATATTTCAATTCACCTAATACAGGTACTGTAGTGCATTCTCTTTGTCATGAAAATTGACCCGACAAATGAAGAATTAGATACAAAAAACTGAATAAATAATAAAAGAATCGAAACTTTAAAGCCTAGAAATTCTACTCAGACCTATTTCTTATACAGCCAACCTCTCAGACATTTACATTTGCAGGAGATAATGCTACCCGCCTCTTGTTTACAGTGTAATCTGAAAATGAGAATAGGTATTTGCATGGCACTTTTATAGCCAGCGTTGCAAGATAGTTACATGCCAGATATGCTACAGAGTCATGTCTTCCTTCATGCTTTAACCACCATTCCATTGGACACACATCCATGTTGATTATGGGTTCTGTTAAATAACAATTGAAAGCAGCATGAAACAATACATGTTCATTTTCATCATCTGAGTCAGATACCACTAGCTGAAGGTTGATTTTCTTTTTTGGTGGGTCTGGTTCTGTAATTTCTGAATCAGAGTGTTGTGCTTTTAAGACTTCTGGAAACACATTCCACACTTTGTCCCTCCCAGATTTTGGAAGGCACTTCAGATTCTTGGGTCAAGTACTATAGCTCTCTTTAAAAATTTCACATGGGTACCATCTTCGTGTTTTGTGAAATCTACAGTGATAATGCTGTTAAAATGAACAACATGATCTAGGACATCATCTGAGACTGCCATAATAGGAAATACATGGCAGAATGTGGGTAAAATAGTAGGAAACATGCAAGGAGTTGAGTCAAATTAAATTAATGCATTATTTTTTAATAATGAACATGGTCAGCATGGAAGCGTGTCCTCTGGAATGGTGGTGGAAGCATGAAGAGGCATACCCAGCACGTAACTGCCTTGCAATGTCAGCTACAAAATTGCCATATGAATGTGTGTTCTTACTTTCAGGTGACATTGTAAATAAGCAGCAATATTCTCTTCAGTAAATATAAATACACTAATTTCTATTAGCAATTGGCTGAACAAGTAGGACTTAGTGGAATTTGTGGCTCTAAAACTTTATATTATTTTTGGTTTTGAATGATGTTATGTAACAAGATAAGCTTCATTTGTAAGTTGTACTTTTATGATAAAGAGATTGTATTACAATAATAGTATGAGGTGAATTGAAAAAATACTTTTTTTTTTTCATTTTTACAGTGCAAATATTTGTAATCCAAAATTTAAAATGAGCACTTCACACTTTGCATTCAGTGTTGTAACTGAAATCAATATATTTGGAAATGTAGAAAAGCTCCCTAAATATTTAATAGATTTCAATTGGTATTCTATTGTTTATCAGTATGATTAAAACTGTGATTAACCATGATTAATTTAAATAGCAAATTTTTTTTGTTAATTGTGTGAGTTAATTGCAATTAATCAATAGCCCTAATTCAAACACGAGGTGAGATCATAGGTGTTGGAATGGAGATGCAGGAGTATTGCTGCACCCTTGCCTTGAAGTGATTTCCATTATACATGAATTTACAGTTTGGTACAGGATCTCAGCACCGCCACTGTACGGATTGTTCCAGGAGCCTTCAGTAAAACCCAGGCTCCATTGAAGTCAATGGCAAAGCTGTTCCTGACTTTAATAGGACCACCCTCTCAAATAACTGACCCTGACTCATGGGTTCTCCCGTAGAAGGTGGCAATAGATAGAACACTGCAAATCCAGGGATTTCCACGGGTACCTGCAGCTGTGGACGTGGATATCAGCAGCTCATTTTTGCAGATATGAATATGGATGCATGTTTTGGATCCATGCAGGAACCAGGGAATTTATCATACACACTGACTGGAAACTCTTCCTTCCACATATCCAGGAAAAAGCACAAAAATAGAACACTCAATACACAGCAGAGGTTATAAAGAATGCAACCAACATCAAACATAGTTAAGGCTACAAGCATCATTCCATCTGGACCCAAATTCTTTAATAAGGCCCTGGGTTTCTGTGGATGGCAAACTAACAAAATCTGTGGTACCTTCATGTAAAAGGGAAGTGTTCAATTAAATATGAAAATGAATGGTAAGGTGAGCATGTTATTTCCAAGGGTTATTTTTTATATTAAGTATATTTTATGCTTCCCTAGAATTGTAGTGTGCTAGAGTTCTAACCTGATATGTCATTATAACAACTGCACTGTAGAAATTTGTCAAAGGAAAGTTGTATTACTTTGGCAATTTGGTAGGGAACATCTGGAGCGTGGGCAGGAGGCTATGAAGGTTTTGGGTTATGAGATAGACCTATTCTCTAGCTCAGTGGTCCCCAACCTTTTGGGGCTGCTGGGCGCCCGGGGGCGGGGCCGGCCCTGATCACTCGGCGGGCACACATAAATGCCCCAGCGGGCACCGCGGCGCCCGTGGGCACCCCGTTGGGGACCACTGATCTAGCTAATCCTGTTAAAAAACAATCAACAGTGAAATAGTTAACAGAGAGGGGATGTAATTATGATTAAATTCCAGAGTTAACACACAGACTAATAGTGAAATCAGTTGAGACAGAGGTGTAGTGAGGGTGTTATGCGCCTGGGGGAAAGGCAAAATTTGCACCCCCCCCTCCCCGCCGCTGAGGCGGGGCCTCGAACCTGGCACACGGCTGAGCCTGACCCTGGGAGGAGGGGGAAGAGCTTGTACTGCATCTTCCCCCGCCCCCTCGAGTTTGAGGCCGGGCCCCCTCATGCACTAACCCGCTGGCAGAGATGGAGGAGGGTCGGGCTGGGGGCAGAGAGGCAGGGAGGCAGCAGCTGGCAGCAGCGGGTGGAGGAGGAGCAGGCGAACCAAGGGATAACAGAGGGAGCGGAGGGGGACTAAATTGGCGCCCCCCCTAGTGTGGCGCCAAGGGGCAAGTGCCCCACCCAGTTGGGGTGGGATGACGTTTTGTTAGTTTTCTGCACTCTTTCTGAAGATTCCATTTGAGAGGATTTAAACTCTATTCATGTTGTGAAGATTTTCTTTGAACCATAAGGACAGTCTATTCATTCAATATTTTAAATGAAAGAGTAGCTTGAGGAACATAATTTTTTGCAAGTGATGGACTGCATGGCAAATACCTCTGTATATGGAACCATAAAATACTGGGTCCCTAACTATAGTTGGAATTATAGCTGGAACTTAAAAAAAAAAAAAAAAAGTTTCACTTCAAAAGCAATTTTGATTTTAATTTTAAATTTTTCAATAATTGTTGAAATAAAAACTTTTGAAAAACAGACTGCTAGTTTCTTATGTTTCCGCTCCCCCACCCCCAATTACAGAGTTTGATTGGTCAGATGAGATTTTCTTTTCATAAATTTAAAAATACTGCTATTTTCAAAAAACACAGATAGATTCCACAAATGGTTTAAAAAAATAAAATAAAAAAGGATCCGTTTGGAACGAAGCCAGTTAAAACATTTGCTTTTTTGTTTATTTTTAAACCAGTTCATTTGACTGTCCATCCACCCACAGCAGAGTTTAATTTTATCATCTTTGTCCCATTGACAGGGTCTCATTTTATCAACACCATGAGTTACCTTCTAAAAATGAAACTTTGTCCAAAAGCAAATCTCACATCAGAACTCTTTGACACACTTTGCACGTTCCCCTGATGTTCAGCAAGCTTTTAGCAGAATTTTAATTCCAGAAAAGACTGATTTGGCTTTTTGTATCAGTTTCTTGTACACCAAAAAATGAAAGACCCTTTAGTGCTCATATACCTATGTGGTTATTAATTAACATCTCACTTCACCTCTGCCCTTCGGATCAGGAACAGAAGGCAAACTTGGATTTTATTTTTTTTTTGGTCTTCACTTCACTCCCGATAGACCCTGTCAGACAAGTATTGCCTCTGTCATATTGTACACACAAACACAGATGGCTCTCCTTTGACACTGCAAGTAAGTTACTTTCCTTCCCTGGACCAACTTCACAAACCCTGTCCAGAGTCAGAACTTACATCCCTCCTAGGCTGTGTCTACATTGGCACCCTTTTCCGGAAAAGGGATGCTAATGAGACAAGTCGGAATTGCAAATGCAGCGGGATTTAAATTTTCCTCGGCATTTGCATGCCGCTTTTTTAGCTCGGGGCTTTGACGGAAAGCGCCAGTCTCAGACGCTCTCTTGCGAAAATAAAGCCTTTTCCGGAAGATCCCTTATTCCTGATTTTAAGAGGAATAAGGGCTCTTCCGAAAAGGCTTTATTTTCCGCAAGAGTCGCTAGACTGGCGCTTTTTTCCGTCAAAGCCCCGAGCCGGAAAAAAGCGGCAGCCATGTTCATGCAAATGCCGCGGGGAAAATTTAAATCCCCGCGGCATTTCCAATTCCGACTTGTCTCATTAGCATCCCTTTTCCGGAAAAGGGTGCCAATGTAGACACAGCCCCTAATGTTTTACTGAACCAGCAAAGTAGCAATTGACAAAGTCCAATCCAAGTTTTCTTCCAAGGCTGGCTGTTCCTAAGGTTCTGAAGGATAGGATTGCTCGGTCTTGAACAAATTTCATTAAAAAAAACAAAACAGGAAGAAAAGCACTAAGAACATCTTGTATTGGGAACATTGTGTACCTTATTCCAATACTAGGAGAGACCACATTTTGGATTCAGATACCTGACTCTCAATCTAGTTATCCAGAGTTTCACTCTATTTGGTAACGTAGGCTGTGTCTATACAGCAGTGTAATTTCAGTATAACTGATGTTATTCTGAAATTAAAAGAGTGCATCTACACAGCAAGCCATTATTTTGAAACAATGGTGAGCTGGAGGACTTTTTACTCCAACTTCTGTAACCCTCATTTCACGAGGAGTAAGGGAAGTTGAAGGAAGAGTGTTCTTCCTTAGACTTCCTGCTGTGTAGACATCGCCAAAAGCTGAATTAAGCTATTTCGACTTCAGCTACGCAATTGATGTAGCACAAGTTGCATAGCTTAATTTCAGTTTTGCCCTGCTGTGTAGGTGTGCCTCTAGTGTCCTTCACCATGCTCTTGGATACCACTACAATTAATCTGATTTCCTTTTAAAACTCTTGCTGATCTAGAACGCGGTTTCTTTCATACTCACATTTTGAGATCCAACATTTTATTGTTGGAATTTTGTTTACTGTAGGTCTATCTAGCTCAAAGTTAAATTAATTCACTAGCTGTTCTCTCTCATCTCTCAATTTTATATTGCCAAAAAATTATGGGTTTGCAGTTAACTTTATCTTATCTAGGACATTTATATCAGACTCAAAACAGTACAAATGTATGTATTGGTCCTTTGGGATCTCATTTAAATTCCTTACTTAAATTGAAAGACCTCCTCTTACAAGCACTTTTTATTCTATATGTGTAACCACTATGCTTTTTATCCACTTCCATCTTACTGTACCTTCTGGATCTGTACAGGTTTTATTTAGCCAGCCTTATGCCTGTACTTGATACTTGCTGCTTTAGGTCCTACATTTCACCTGAAGCACATTAGCCTAATATTACACTAAATGTGACAAACATCTCTTTGTTATGCCTGGTGTTTTTCTTTGCATACTTATACCTTGCTTATTTGAGTAAATGACCTTTTCTGCCGTGGTAGACCCCCTCAAGTGCACATTAGAAATATAGCAACCCAAACACATTACCATTTAATGGCTACTTGCTGTTCTGTGAAATGAGGATGTGCTCGGTCCAGTTTCTAGTTGCCAAAACTGCAGCTTTCAGCTCTTCTGTGCCTAAGCTTTCTCTCTACCAGCTACCAGTCTGTTTGCCTTCAGACTTCCACCTGCCCTTTGGCTCCATCCTAAAATCCCTCTGCTGCTGGGTATTGAGCTGGGATTAATACAACGCTCAGTATGGTGCATTCAGAATCTTTTCAGTGCAATGCAACATGCCAGTGTTGCAACTCTAGTGGTTTCTTCCGAAGTCAGGTCATTTCAGCCATGCCTGCAGCCCCTCTGACCATGATGAGGGAAGCCCTCTAAAATTTCAGCCCTACCCTCTGGCTGCTTTCTCCATTGCCCCATCACCAGAGGAAAAGCAGCCAATCAGGGTTGCTGCAGGAGGTAGGTAGAGTTCTCTCCGCGTTCCCTCAGGAGCTAAGTTCATTTCCACAAAAAGGAAACTGGGAGTGTCAACTCTGCTCCCTCCTTTCCCTTTTAATTGAGAGCATTGAAAAATTGTGACCTTCCCCCTTTGCTCAGTTTTCTTCCCCTCATAGAACTCTTCTTCTCCTGTCTCCTCTCTTTTCTCCTTTAGACTCTCCATTTGCCACAATGACCCTATCCTATCCGATTTCCTCACTTCCTGGGATGAGAGGTTCAGAGTGCAGGAGGAAACTTCAGTCTCAGTCAGTGGATTGGGATGCGAGAGGAGGTGAGGACTCTCGACTGGGGCTGGGGATAAGGGCTTTGAGGTGCAAGATGGTGCTCCTGAAAGTGCTCGAGTTGTTCAGAGGGTGGGATGAGAGATGAGCACTGGGACAGAGGGCTGGGCACAGGAGGGGTTCAGGTGAGAAGGCTCTGAGCAGCACGCACTTCAAGCAAGCTCCCAAAAGCAACTAGCATGTCCCCTTCCAGCTCCTCTGCTAAGGCACAGCCACACAACTATGTGTGCTGCCTTGTCCACAGGCATTGCTCCTGCAGCTGCCATTGGACATGGCTCCTGGCCAATGGGAAAGGAGGGGTAGAGCAGAGCCCTCTGACTGCCCCTGTGCAAAGGAACATGTCAGCTGCTTCACAGGAGCTGCCAGCCCTGCTGCAAAGCACTGCAAACTGAACCATCAGTGGCTTGGTCAGCAGGGCTAATGAGAGCCACCAGGATCCCTTTTTGACTAGGTGATCCAGTTGAAAACCAAACCCCTGGTCTCCCCAACAATCATGCCATCTCTTTTCTCTCTCATTTGTAAGCTCATTGCTTTTTAAAATTGCCGTCTGGAGTTTCTTGCCTCTAATTTCAAACTAGACACTATCCAATATGTTTTCTACCAGTTGCACTCCACTGCAACTAGTCTCGCCAAAGTCTCTCCTGATCTCTACCAGGCCAAAGCTCTGAACCAGTATCCTCTTTCTCATCTTCTTTGACGAGTTCGCCACCTGTAACACCGCTGATCATGTTCTTCCTGAAATCTTGTCCTCCACTGGCTCTGTGATGCAGCATCTCCTAACTTCTCTAATCTGATCTACTTGGAAATTCATTCCAAGCCAGAGGCCCCTGAGCTGAAAAATCCTTGTCCCCAGATCTCACGTGCTTCATCCTGGAATTTGTGATCTGCTAAAAGACTGCCACCAACACTATGAATTTTTGTAGAGTCAAAAATTGCTGAGAAAAATCAGTTGAAAGATGGAATGAACATTAAAGTAACTGTCCTCATTTTTTTTCTGTTTACTTTAAGTTTTTACCATTCTCGTTTCATTTGAGTCTCATGCTGGCAAGTAAATTAGCAAAAACAGGCTTCCTTATGAGTGACGCATCAGCCCTTCATTAGTATTTCATACACTAAATATCATTGCATGCCACATCATTTCTCTCCCTTCCAATATTTTTCAAAGTATAAAGGGTCTATGGAGCAACTACAGTCTCTTACATAAACATTACTCTGGCCATACTGACTGCTGTCCATCTCTGAGATTGCTGGCCTTATGGAAGCTCCCTGAGCCTCCCTGATAAGCAACTGTGGAGAACACTCCTTTTCTTGAAAAGCATGCTCCCTCTTCTGTAGCAGCTACAGTGCTTGGTCCTTTCCCAGGACTGGTACTCAAGACTCGACCATATGGCACTTCAGGTACACAAAGCTTGTGAAATTCAGAGTAGGTTGTTGGTACATAGGCAAAGGATGCTCACTGACTTCCCACTGCAGACGGCAATGGAGACAGTTGTTTTCATCCACTCACTCCATCTCAGCAATCACTTACTATCTGATATTTGAGTAGTTTTCTTTCCTGAGCAACATATCAAACAAGGAAGAACCACAGAGAGACAGCATCGTGAAAATCACTCCTCTCTGGCTAATGACTTGTGATGGGTTGTTTACCCCACACAGGTTACAAAAGGATTATACTGGCCAGAGAGGTGCTCCTGGAGGGTAAACCAGAACTACTTAGCTTGCGGGAGAGGAAGGCTTGTATCCATACATACCGGGTGAGTCCAACTGGGGAGGAGACTCCACAGCAACAAGGCAGGATGTGCCGTCTCCCTAGGAAGCAGTCTGGGGGGGAGGACTGTGCCAGCCCTGGGCTGGGAGATTGACTGAACCAGTGAGGAGAAACAACAACATAACTGCACTGAGAACCACCTGCTGATCCCATCCAGGCTGAATGGTTTGTATATGTAGTCCCCTTACAAAAGGGGCCTCTGACTTTTTCTGGGAGGATCCTTTGTTTTGCAATCTAGCCCTAGAGCCCTTGAGGAAAAAGGAGGAAGCGGGGCTCGTCTGAGCATTTTAGGAGAGAGAGGCGCTCTCCATTCTGGGAGAGAGGAGCCAGGCTACTGTGAAGGAGCTTTTATCCAGTCCAGGAGCTGTTGTGTTGCAGCTAGAACATGGGACTGAGAGCCTGTGGGGCTTGGATCTAGCAGGCTGCTTCAATTGTTGCTGATTGCCCCTAAAGGGGAGAGACTCCGGCTGTACCTGTGGCTGAGAAGGGCTACATAAACCTGCACATAGGAGGTAAATGTAAGTAACTAGGCTCTTTGGGAAAGTGCTGCCTGGGACAGACTTCAGAGACGTAGACTAACTCTGGGTCCAAAGAGAGGCAGAGTAACCAGCCCAGTGAACCAGAGCTTCTGGTATTTGGTGGAGCCTGCTCCAGTGGCAGAGGGATTTTGCAGCTGGCTGCTCAGCTTGGACTAACATGCACAGAACCTGCACAGTGTTATTTCCACTCTAGCTGCTGACCTTCAAACACGCCCACGCAAGCGTCTGGGACTCTGAATCCAGAGGAGGGCACGCTCTGGGGTGGGATAAATGGTGGCAGTGCAAATGCCAGATGGATAAGTTCCTTTATTTTGGTGTACTGTGTTAATTGATTTTATTCACTTTTAATCTGTTAAACTCTGTTTCTTTAAGTTGTTAAGTAAAGGTGTGTTCATTCTCATTTAACCAATTAGATGTATATTATTTATAATTGTTGTCCTGGAGTTAGATCCAGATTATTGCTGGAATAATTTTATTCCTGGAGGCTCCCAAGGCATACCATTACATGTGTACAGGGCCAGCCAGGTGGAGGCATCACCATTGTATATTCTTTAGGAGCAAGGGACTGCAGCAAGGGGGTGGATAGGGAATCCCCAACTAAACAACATCACCACTGGGATACTCAGGATCTCCTTTTATGTTAAAACCATCAGGTGCTCAGGCACACGTGGGAACAGGTCACACTCCCGAGTAACCCATGGAGGAAAAAGGGCATTACATATAATTTTTCCCTCTTTGGTGGACTTTGAAAAAGGGACTGTGGCCCTGGAAAAGGCTGGACCATGTTAAGGGACCTGGCTTGAAGGTCAGGTCATTCCTATGGTCAGAGTAGGCCAAAGCACAGTATGTGTTTGGAGGAGGGGGACCAAGGCATTGCTTCTGCAATGCCACTTATGGCCACAAGGGGGTGAGTTGGTGTGGCAACTTTTCCACAAATGGATTGAATATGGTTCATAGGGTGCCACAGATGGCTAAGGTCCTCTAGTTCGTAGGCACTAATGAAGTCACCCACTTATGGAGACATTCCTTAGCAACAGCACTCCTCCTCAGCAGAACAGAAGGGTCTTCTTGGCTCCAATCAAAAAGGAGGACCACGGTGATCTTTCTCTCTTCCCTGCCCCCCCCAGTCAAAAGAGGAGTTGTTTCAGCCTTAGGGCTACAGTAGCTCCTGACAACTAAAGGATCCCCATGATGGGGCCACAAGGGAGAATACAACCCAAGCCAGAGAACACCACAAGCCAGCCCCTAAGCTCATACATGGTTCTCTGTGAAAAGCCATCACTCTTGTTTGGGCTTGCCACCTGCTACGTTGCATAGTGCATACTGGCATACCATGCATCCATCTGTGGAATCTCCATCACTGGAGATATTTAAGACCATGTTGGATAGACATCTATCAAGGATAATCTAGACAGTGGTCGGTTCTGCCATGAAGGCAGGGGACTGGACTTGATGATCTCTCGAGGTTCCTTCTAGTTCCAGTGTTCTACGATTCTATGATTACATGCAGCATTCTGATCTGGCAGGACTGTCAATGCCAAGGGTCATTTCAGATGGCTAGATCTCATTCTGTATTAAGATTCTTATTTAGTGTCTTCAAAGCTACTACAGGTTGGACTTCCCCAGTTCAGCTCCTTCCCTGACCTGTCCCGGATGAGGAAGTTTTCTGGACCATGGAAAAATCAGGGGGATGGGAGGGAGAGTGCCAGCCTCTCCTCTGGGCTCCTCTCCCCAGCTACCTGCTATTGCTGCCCCAACCCCACAAGCTCTGGTGGCCTCAGCAGCCTTGGAAACTCTGACAGTGGCCCTGCCGGTGCCTGCGGCCCCCCCAGCTGTAAGCTCTGCACCCACCCTTTCCTGAGCCTGTTAGTTGCAGGCTCAGTGGCCCTGCCGGCTTTCCAACTCTGCCAGCTGTGAGCTCTGCTGCCCTCACCAGTTTCCCAGCCCAGCTAGCTGTGAGCTCTGCTGCCCCACCAGCCAGCTCTGCTCCCAGCTGCCGGCAACCTCTATGCTGGGGCTTTCTAGTCTGGACCACAGATGTTGCCAGACCAGAGACTCCCTGACCACAGAGGTTCAACCTGTAGAGCTTTGAGAAGAAAAATAAACTTATCCTTCCTTTTGAAAGGAACCAACCTTTTTGAATACAGCATTGTTTCAGAAGACCAACAAATAAAAGGAAGATTTTCCTGGCTTCTGTTCTCAGGCTACTACACATTCCCTCTGAGTCCATGGTGCATTCAGTCAGATCTTGGTCAGCTTAGTGTTTTCCAGATACTTTTTACCTTGCTTCAGCAAACTGTGAAGCTTTATTTCCCTCAGTGCTTTGTTCTGGCTGCATTATGACATGAAGTATAAAACTGCAGCACTTTTAGGCTCAATACAGTGTCTAACCCCACTATTCTAAATCCACTACTTTACTGAAATTAATTAGATGTAATAGCTATTCTAATATAGATGCATGAGCTATGATAAAGACTGCAGAATTGCCAATAACAATGTAAACTGCAGTCTTCTATTTTAAGAAAGAAAATGTAAAAAATATGCAATGATCCATCTATTGGAATTTCTTAGAGAGAGCATCATTCACTTGCACATGTTTTCCTGCTTCAGTGTATAGTTTTTAAGTCTGATACAGAAATAAATGAAATAAAACCACTAACCAAAATTCATAAAAATCAAGCTACAAACCTCAAGCACAGTTATTTGGAGATTTTCCTACTTGGTTAAAACGCTAGACTTCTGTTTCCAGCCGAGGTCTACTCCACTGATTTCCTGAGTGGAAATGGCCTCTTTTGTGGCTATACTTATCATAATGCCAATTCCTAGATTAAAATAAAAGCAGCCAATGTTGGTTAAAGCAGGTTTTTCATTCATCTCTAGATCAGACTGTGAATCCCTCAGTCACCTTGGAATAGTATCTGTTTACACAAGCACTGGTCTGAATGGGTCTGTTTACACAGTGAAGTATGACTCCTGGTGAGCTGGGTTTCACAATATGAACGTCTGTGACCCTGGGGAGGTTTTTAAACAGAAACCGTTAGTGGCAAGGTATTTTAAGGTCTCTTTCAGGTCCCCACCATCTGCAGCCTTGACAGCAATTGTTTTCTTCCACTTAACTTTGTGTGTGTATACACACATACACAAACTAGAAGGTTTACCCAGCATTGCTCAGGTCCTTAACTCAATTTTTGTTTTTTGGAAAATAAAATGAGAATATACATGCTTAGTTTAAGTCACTGCTCTGGGATGGAGCTGGGAATGAGAAGTTCAGTATGGAGGCTGCCCAAGGGAGAGAAGACTACACTAGCTCTCTTTATCTTCAGCAACTTGTGGACTGGTGAGAAGCACCTCTCCATGGCTGCTGCAGCTCCAGCAGGCGCAGCTGGGAAGGAGTTGTCCGTGGATGGGGCAGGTCCAGGTTGGTTTCCCCTCTGCACTCCCCAGCCAGAGTGAGAAATGCAGCAAACTGTGCACTTCCCCTCGCTCCCTGAGGAAGGGGCAGAGCCAGCAATGTTCCTATATGAATTGGGGGAGAGGGGAGGAGAAGTTTAAGCCACCCCAACCCTCTCTAAAGCGTATTTAGGGGGTGGGAGGCTGGGGGCTAGGGCAATCTCGGACAGGGAGGGTGTGTCCCCAGCCAGCCCCTTTCACCTACCTGGTGATTCTCTCTCTCTTCTGTATTGTCTTCTGAGAAGCAATCCCATAATTGGTGTTCCTAGCTCCTACCATTAGGAGGTGATCTTGATCAAACAGCCAGACAAACTTTTTCAAATATATGTCTGTTCAAGAACTAGGAGCACCAAATTCAGTATTCAGCTTCCTCTTATCATAACTTAAAGCAAGGTAAGGGTTTGGCTGTGCCAGGAAAATGAGATGTGCCTGGAATGGAATTGCTTCTCATAAAACCAAACAGAAGACACACACACATACACAAAAAAAACCCAATCACCAAATCAAGTACAGTTCTCAAAACTGACATAACTGAGTAAATGTTGAAGAGACTGAAACAAGATGAGCCAGAAAAAAATAGGATGTACCTGGAATAGGATTGCTTTTCACTAAACCTTATCGAAAAGAGATTAAAAAAAGGAGAAATTGGGAGTAATGCTCTGTTTTGGCACAGCTAAAAATTCATTTTTAAAAATTAAATAGAAAAATTAACAATCCCTCTTTAAGAGCTCTGAAATAAAATAACACTTTTTTAAATAAAAGGAAAAATGCATGACTTATTTAAATGATTACATTTTTCAAAAAGTTAATTGAGTTAAGGATCCGAGCAACGCCAGGTAAATCTGCACATAAACACACTGGTGGGGTTAGTGCATTTAGTAGTATCATTTAAAGACTTCCAGCAAAGACTCATACTGTGAGAGTTTTGAGGATATTCCTGTTACAGAATACAATTCTTTCCATCATAGCCAAGCTTACATTTTCCATATTCCAGTATTCAATGTCTTGGATTTACAGTTTTGTAGCACTAATCTTGTAGCAATTAGTGCTCTGTTCAGCCAAAAATTTTCATATTTATTCAGCTTCTAATTAATGTCCATTAGGTTTTAAATTACATGTTTAGCTTGTAAGGCAACTGATAGAAATAATTATACCTTTACAATTAAATTCTACCCCAACCATTGAGTGTAGAGGCATTTCTACAGCATATGGGTTAAATTAGCATCTCCTGAATCTCTCCCAGCATTTGTCTGACTTAGCAGCACCAGTTTCAAAAATCAGGGAGAGATCCAATCTATAGTTGGTTTGTTTTTGTGATAGATTAATCTTAACGTGAGAACCAAAGAACAATTTGGAGCACTGGCTAAAATTTGTGTTCATTGGTTAGCAAAGAGTAATTGACCCAGTTTCTCCTCCCATTTCTTTGTTTAGGTATATAAGAACATAAGAATGGCCATAGTGGGTCAGACCAAAGGTCCATCTAGCCCAGAATCCTGTCTGCTAACAGTAGCCAATACCAGATGCCCCAGAGGGAGGGAACACATCAGGTAATCATCACATGATCTCTCTCCTGTCATCCATTTCCAGACAAACAGAGGCTAGTGACACCATTCTTACCTATCTTGGCTAATAGCCATTGATGGACCTAACCTCCATGAATCTATCTAGCTCTTTTTAAAACCCTGTTAAAGTCATATTCTTCACATCATCCTCTGGCAAGGAATTCCACAGGTTGACTGTGTACTGAGTGAAGAAAAACTTCCTTTTGTTTCTTTTAAACCTGCTACCTATTTCATTTGGTGATCCCCAGTTCTTATATTGTGGGAATAGGTAAATAACTTTTCCTGGTTCACTTTTTCTACACCAGTCATGATTTTATAGCTCTCTATCATATCCCCCCATAGTCTCCTCTTTTCTATGCTGAAGAGTCCAAGTCTTTTTACTCTCTCTTCATAAGGGATCCGTTCCAAACCCCTAATCATTTTTGTTGCCCTTTCCTGAACCTTTTCCAATGCCAATGCATCTTTTTTGAGATCAGGCGACCACATCTGCATGCATGGTTTTATATAGAGGCAATAAGATATTCTCTGTCTTATTCTCTATCCCTTATTTAATGATTCCTAACATTTTATTAGCTATTTTGACTGCTACTGCACACTGAATGGATGTTTTTGGAGAACTATCCACAATGACTCCAAGATCTTTCTCTTGAGTAGTTGTAGCTAAATTGGTTCCCATCATGTTGTATGTATATTTGGAATTTTTTTTTCCCAATATGCATTACTTTACATTTATCAACATTAAATTTCATTTGCCATTTTGCTGCCCAAACATTTAGTTTGGTGAGATCTTTTTGAAGCTCTTCATGGTCTGCTTTGGTCTTAACTATCTTGAGCAGTTTGGCATCATCTGCAAATTTTGCCACCTCACCGTTTAGCCCTTTCTCTAGATCATTTATGTATAAATTGAATAGGATGGGTCCCAGGACAGACCCTTGGGGGACCCCACTAGTTACCTCTCTCCACTTGGAAAACTTACCACTTATTCCTACCCTTTGTTTCCTGTCTTTTAAGCAGTTTTCAGTCTATGAAAGAACCTTCCCTCATGGTTCCTAAGGAATCATCTTTAATTCAAATTTTCTAGCCAGGCATATGGTTAGAGTTCCCATAGTTGTTGGGAAACTGAGTACCGTTAAGGAAATGAAAGCAGTTCAGCTGGATCTGGGATAGCACATGCATCAGGGCAAATTGATTGGAGATGACATGTTTAAGTTAGCCTGTAGACTAAGCTTTTATTGTTCTAAGACAAGGGTTCCCAACCTTTTTCGGTCCCCATGCCCCCTTGACTTTTAGTAAACCCTCCCGTACCCCCTATTCAATATGAAAGGAAATAAATTCTAGACTCTAGAATCCACAACTTTTTTCACTAACACTACTACTTTTGGAGTATTTCAATTAGGATAATCTAGTTATTTACCAAATATTCCCCGTACCCCCTGGACAAGCTTCTCGTACCCCTCTGGGGGTACACGTACCCCAGGTTGGGAACCCCTATTCTAAGAGGACTCCTTTCCTAATCCAGCCTGGCCAAATGATGGGTTCCTGCTATACAATTTTGATTTACTCCAGAAAGAGGCCTTAGTATATAGAAGGGGGAGACGGCTGAATTTAGTAAACATAATACACAAAGTATGTCTGGCTTCCACAATAAATGGAAATTGCTCTTCACTAAATCAGCAGTAATCTGAGTGAAACACACTATAAAAGGGTTAAGGAGCAACCAATTGGATAAGTGGACGGTAAGATGGATAGAAAGCTGGCTAGAAGGCCGGGCCCAGCGGGTAGTGATCAACGGCTTGATGTCAGGATAGCAGTCGGTTTCTAGCAGAGTGCCCCAAAGTTTGGTTCTAGAACCGGGTTTGTTCAATATCTTTATTAATGACCTGGATGAGGGGATGGATTGCACCCTCAGCAAGTTTGCAGATGACACTAAGCTAGGGGGAGAGGTAGATACTCTTGAGGGCAGAGATAGGGTCCCGAGTGACTTAGACAAATTGGAGGATTAGGCCACAAGAAATCTGATGAGGTTCAACAAGGACAAGTGCAGAGTCCTGCACTTGGGACAGAAGAATTCCAAGCATTGTTACAGGCTGGGGACCAACCAGCTAAGTAGTAGTTCTGCAGAAAAGGACCTGGGGGTTACAGTGGATGAGAAGCTGGATATGAGTCAACAGTGTGCCCTTGTAGCCAAGAAGGCTAATGGCATATTAGGTTGCATTAAGAGGAGCATTGCCAGCAGATCCAGAGATGTCATTTTTCCCCTTTATTCGGCTCTGGTGAGGCCACATCTGGAGTAGTGTGTCCAGTTCTGGACCCCCCACTACAAAAAGGATGTGGACACATTGGAGAGGGTCCAGCAGAGGGCAACCAAAATGATTAGGGGGCTGGAGCATATGACCTATGAGGAGAGGCTGAGAGAGTTGAGTCTTTTTAGTCTGTGGAAGCAAAGAGTAAGGGGGGATTTGATAGCAGCCTTCAACTTCCTGAAGGGAGGTTCCAAAGAGAATGGAGAAAGGCTGTTCTCAGTAGTGACAGATGGCAGAATAAGGAGCAATGGTCTCAAGTTGGGGTGGGAGAGGTCCAGATTGGATATTAGGAAAAACTATTTCACTAGGAGGGTGGTGAAGCACTGGAATGGGTTACCTAGGGAAGTAGTGGAGTCTCCATCCCTAGAGGTGTTTAAGTCTCGGCTTGACAAGGCCCTGGCTGGGTTGATTTAGTTGGGATTGGTCCTGCCTAGAGCAGGGGGCTGGACTTGATGACCTTCTGAGGTCTTTTCCAGCTCTCTGGCTCTATGGTTCAATTCTGCATCCACATGGACCCAATCCAAGGCTCTGCAGCACAAAAGAATGAGCCATGGTGCTGGCTGGGTAGGAATTTTTGCCTGCTGATCCATTTTAGACTAATGAATCCAAAACCACCTGCCTTAAGGAGTGACAATCTTGGTAAGGTGATTTTAGGCTGGTTATCACTATTCCATAAGGAAGCCCAGAATATGTTGTTGCTTTTAGTAAAATAAATAGGAATATGACTAGAGAAAGAATTAAGACAAAAAAAGATCTTGGGAAGAGCGTTCATTTTAATTGTTTAATTCCCCCCCCCCCCAAAGAGAGAGAGTCAGCCTCCTATTTAAATCATATGCTAACTCATTATAATAACTATTATTGAACTGTGCTCACTCAATCATGGTTAATTTCCATCTCTTCTGAGAGAAAGATTTTAAAATTGGGTTATTCATTTGATCTTGCAGATTTCCATCTAGTACATGACTACAGCAGAACAACTTTGCAGAATTTGACACATCACATTCACCTCACCCTACAAGCTCTATTTGCAGGGTCAGGCAAGTGGAGAGGAAGGCAAGAGGGGGGAAAAGAAATTGTTCCCTACCTTAGTATTTGGCTGTGATGCAATGGCTGTTGGAGCACTGTGTCCAGTTTTGGTGTCAACATTTCAAGAAGGAGGTTAATAAATTGGAGCAAAGAGTCACAATAATGATTAAAGGATTGGAAAACATGCCATATAGCGATAAGAACGTAAGAGTGGCCATACTGCATCAGAGCCATGGTCCTTCTAGCCCAGTATCCTGTTTTTGCACAGTGGCCAGTGTCAGATGCTTCAGAGGGAAGGAACAGAATAGGGTAGTTACCAAGTGATCCATCCCTTACCGTTTAGTACTAGTTCCAACAGTCAGGCACTTGGACACCCAGGTATGGAGGAGTTTTCCCAACCATCTTGGCTAATCACCAGTGACTGAATTGTCTGTCAAACTCATCCAATTCATTTTTTAATCCAATTACATTTCTGGCCTTCACAGCATCCCCTGGCAAGGAGTTCAAATGTTGACAGAGTTGTGAGAAAAACAAAACAAAACAAAAAAAAACAACTTAACTTAATCTGCCTATTAATTTCATTTGGTACCCTCTGATTCTTGTGTTGTGAAGGAGTAACTAACACTTTCTTATTCATTTCTCCACACCATTCATGGTTTTAGAGACCTCTATTATGTTCCTCCCCTTAGTCGTGACTTTTCTAAGCTTAAAAACAGTCCCAGCCTTTTTAATGTCTCCTCATATGCAAGCTGTGCCATATCCATCATCATTTTTGTTTTCCTTCTATATATTCTTTCAATTCTATTTTTTTGAAGATGGGTTGAACAGAGCTGAAACTGGGGTTTACATAAGTAGAATTATGCTATGTTCAGTCTTATTACCTATCATTTCTTCATGGTTCTTAACACTGTTAACTTTTTTTTTTTACTTCTGCACATTGAACTGAAACTTTCAGAAAGCTATCCATAATGACTCCAATATTTTTCTTGAGTGGTAACAGATAATTTATAGATCCCATCTTTTTGTATGTCAAGTTGTGATTGTTTTCCTCCATGCATTAATCAACACTGAATTTCATCTGCCATTCATTTGCTCAATTACCCGGTTTTATGAGATTCCATTGTAACTCTTCAGTTGGCTTTGAACTTCATTATCTTGAGTAATTTTGTATTGTCTGCAAATTTTGCCGCTTTACTATTCAGCCTCTTTTCCTGATCACTTATCAATATCAATATTATTTACCACTTTCCACTGCAAACATTCTTAGTTTCCTGTTTTAACTACATAATGATCCAAGAGAGGGCCTTCCTTCTTACCCCACAACTGCTTACACAATGAGCTCAATCTCTTTTGCTTAACAAAGACAAGTTTAAAAGGGTGACTTGATAAAAAATTATAAGTACCAAGTGAAAAACAAATAATTGGCTCTTCATTCTAGTGGAGAAAGTACACGATCCATTGGTTGGGAATCCAAACTGGACAAATTTAGAGGGGAAATGAGATACAAATGTTTACCAGTGAGTAAAATAACCTTTGAACTGATTTACAAAGGACAATGATGGAATCTCTATCACTGGTCATTTTAAAAATCAATACCAGATTTTTTTTCCCCTAGAAGATACGCTGTGGTTCAAACAGGAATTAGTTCAAGGATGTACTATAGCCTGTCCTAGATAGTAAGCCAGACTAGGCGATTACACTGGTCCCTTTTGGCTTCATCTATGAATCTGTCCTTAGAGTGGTAGGTTCCACAGAAACCAGGTGAAAATCTGGGCTTCTAGGAGTTCCCTTCACAAGAATATATATGAGTTTCATCCACAAGAATATATATTCTTGTGGAGGGAATGCCTAGGACTTTTATATACAAATGTGTGCGCTTTACCAATGGGATGAACAATAGAAGTGTTCACAGAGGGTGTGTCTAGACTGGCAAGATTTTGCTTTTGCACAAAAACTTGCCAGCTGTCTACACTGGCCGCTTGAATTTGCGTAAGAGCACTGACTTTGTAATGTACAAAATCAGTGCTTCTTGCGCAAATACTTTGACGCTCCCGCTGAAAAAGCCCTCTTGCGCAAGAGGGCCAGTGTAGACAGGGAAGGAATTTTTTGCGTAAGAAAGCCCCGATGGCGAAAATGGCGGCCGGAGCTTTCTTGCACAAAATCACGTCTATACTGGCCACGGATGCTTTTCCGCAAAAGCATCCGTGCCAATCTAGATGCTCTTTCTCGGAAATACTTTTAACGGAAAAACTTTTCCGTTAAAAGTATTTCCGCAAAATCATGCCAGTCTAGACGCAGCCAGATTGTATAAGGTGTGCGGCTGGTAATACAAATGGTTCTAGATTTTTTCCTCTCTGATCAAAGTTATCCCATATAGATAAAAGTAAATATCTCAAATTTTGTGATACTGCCCATTATAGGGAGGCCTTCTAGTCTGCCTGACATTATCACCGCATGTATTCTTCTCATCAGTGATTTACTTCTGTCACTGCATTACATTTAAATCAAGAAGTATATACTATTAGTGCTATAAAAAATATGGGAATTCTGGGAATAACTTCCACAATTTAATGAGTTTTCAAATTAAGGGTGAATTTTATTCCTGAAGACAGTGTACCCATAAATCAGAGGGCATCAGAAAGTTGGCTTCCACAGTCCTGACATTTAGTTGGCATCAGTTGGTACCAAGTAGACAGGAGAGAAGTCAAATCCACAACTGGAAACCCAGATTAAGAGGGGATACCTGGATTGAACAATTACACACCTGTAGTTATTTTCTGATGTGCAGTTTTGTACCAAATTAACTTCACTGATCTGTAAGTGACAGTTATAGCAAAGAATGACTGCCACTGAAATTGCAAGTTTTTAATTCTAAGTTTTGGAACATTTTGAGTTAGTTACATGCATGGTGGGTCCAGTACTATAAGGGATTCACAAAAGCCCTGATAGCCCACTGAAACAGCAACCTTTCATGGGCTAAGAGTTGTAAAAGCAGGATATTGTATCCCATTAGTACATCTGAACGTGCCGTTTAGTGTCCTTTGTTTGCAAATCACTTGACATTGACATATATATCTTAAAGACAACTGTATAAGAGAGCAAGTTGCAGAACTACCAATGCATTTGCCACACTTTACTGTTCAAGTCATACTGCTTACATTTCCCATTCTCCTTTTTGCTTTTATACATAGTGGCTGCATCTAGACTGGCAAGATTTTGCGCAAAAGCGGCTGCTTTTGTGCAAAAACTTGCCAGCTGTCTACACTGGCCGCAAGAATTTGCGCAAGAGCACTGACGCTCTACTGTGCGAAATCAGTGCTTCTTGCGCAAATACTCTGACGCTCCCGCTCAGGAAAAAGCCCTCTTGCGCAAATGTTTTTGTGCAAAAGGGCCAGTGTAGACAGGCAGCTAAGACGTTTTGCGCAACAGCAGGCTAAACAGAAAAAAGCCCTATGGACGCTTGGAGACTCCGTAGCCACAGTCAGCTCCCTGGACTTCCTGGTAACCCGAGCCCCCTTAAAGCAGACGCAGGCTGCTGAGCTCACGCGGCAGGAGCCTTCCTCAGACCTCTGGCCAGAGGTCTGCCACATGGCCCCTGCCGTCCAGCAGACACCCTCCAAGCACGATGGCAGCTCCGGGAGGGGGAGGATCAGTCACCCGCACCCCCAGCGCAGGAGGCCCCCAGGGCCAGAAAAAGAAGGGCCCCATCCTGGTCCTCGGGGGAGCTGGAGGCACTGCTGGACCTGTGGCAGGAGGAGGAGGCCCTCCACGACACCCGGTCCCGTCACCGCAACGCCGAGATCTTTGCCTGCATGGCCCAGGTGCTCGCCCACCAGGGCCATCCAGCCCGGACCCTGGAACAAGTCCGGGCAAAAGTCAAAGAACTGCGCCTGGGCTACGTCCGGGCCAGCGAGGGCCAGGAGGCAGGAGCTGACACCTGCCCCCACTACCGGCGGCTCCACGCCATCCTGGGCCAGCCAGCCCCGCAAGCTCCGGACATCCCGGTGGACAGCAGCATGCGCGCCCCCGTCACCAGGACCACCGAGACGGGGGAAGGAGACATCCCCAGCAGTGCGTCGGAGGACGAGGCCAGCACTGCCACCCTGCAGGCCCCCTCCAACAGTCCCGATGTCTCCCGCGCATCCTCGGAGGCCGGGGAAGGATCCACCGGTGAGTGTTGCACTTTGCACTCACAAGGGCGGGGGAGCCAGGCGCCCGGAGAGGGGAGGGGAGAGCACGTCACTCAGGCCACGTGAGCTGCACGCTGTGTAGCATTAGGCAGTAAGCAGCACGTGCAACCATGTGCAGCCTGGTGACCGAGCGGCATGTGGCCGTGGCAGGCAGCTGCAGGGCACGCCTGGGACCGTGCTGCTCACACACATCCGGCGGGACCGGGGGGAAGGGTGGATGCCAGCTGGAACCAGCCAGGGCCCCAGAGGCTCAGGCCAGAGACCTGCACCTCTGCAAGGGTGCAGCACACAGAACAGCACACTGTCCCATGCCTGGCTGTGAGGCACAGCCAGCTGCTTCTGGGAAAACCGCAGCAGCACAGCCCGTGAGCATGGCCCCAACTGAGCCCCTCGCCTGCTCCCGGTGCCTTGGCTACTCCCCCGAGGGAAGTCCCCACTGCAGCCACACATGTCCCTGGGCTACGTGTGTGAGGGCTAGCGGGAGGGGGAGGAGGGAAGCGCTCAGGCTGGCCCTAGGGCCGCCTGAGTTTTGCTGCAAGGATGGTACACTCCCCAGTCACTCTCTCCTGGTTCCGTCTAGGAGACATCCCACATGATGGGGATCTGAGAGCCCAGACCACGTCTGCCAGATGTGCTCCCAGGCACTGTGTAGGGATTCATCTCGCTCCCTGTCAAACACCATTGATTAGCCCAAAGCCTCACAGCCTCCACCGGCAGGGAGTTCCACAGGTTAACACAACACAAGCGCCCTCCCACCCTCCACGGGGCCAGGACACAGACCGGTGTCCTCTATGCAAACATACAACACAGGGGGGAGGGGAGGTAACCGAGTGGGCCCAAGCCACACCACTGTGGTGTCATCTGGGCTCAGGGGTGGGGTGGAGGGCATGAGGTGTGGGGACAGTGGCCGGGCTGCCCGACTGACCCATCCTTTCTTCTGTTCCCTGCAGCGGGACCAAGCACAAGCCGGGGACCCTCCAGTCCGGCAGCAGCGGCAGCAGCAGCACCCCCAGCCGCCCAACCACCGAGGCAGCAGCTCCGCCAATGGGACCAGCTCCTTCGGCGCCATGTGCAGGCCGTCGAGTGCGTCAAGGCAGCCATCACTCGGCGCATGGAGGCGGACCTGCAGTGGCGCCAGGAGGCCTGGGGCGCCTTCCAGGCCCAGTGCATCCGCATGGCGGATTCCATCGCCACCCTCACCGCCCACATAGGCCATGCCGTCCACTATGGCATGGCCTTGCCCCGTGCCCCCGCCATCCCTCCCCTAGCAGGGCCCCTCGCCCCTCCTGCTCCTGCCCCTCCTGCGCACCTCCCCATGCAGCCTGCCCTGACGCAGCCTGCCCCCCATGTCCAGGTCCGCCCCCGCAGGAGCGGTCGCAGGGGCCACCCCTCCCAGGAGTAGCTCCTCCCCCTCCCAGTTCAAGGTCTCCTCCCCCTCCCAGTTCAGGGTCTCCTCCCCTCTCCCCCTTGTAAATAAATAAATACAAGTTTTTCTGTTCAAAACAAAACTGTGTTTGATGTTTATTGGGAGGTAAAGGGAGGGGAGGGGAGGGGGAAGGGTAGGGGATGGGAGGGAGTTGTAAAGGGAGACCGAGGCGACCCTACTATGGGGCCTGGGCAAACATTTCCGTCAGGGACTCCCGGATGCGCACCCCATCCTGGTGCACCTGGCGGATGGCAGCTGTGCGGGGCTGTTCATAAGCCTGGCCCTCGGCTGCCATCCATGCGAGGAGGAAGGCCTCTCCACTCCGCTCCACAACATTGTGAGCACGAACACGGCCACTACCTCCGTGGCATTCTGCTCACCCATCTCGAGACGGGTGAGCAAACACCGAAGCGGGCTTTTAAGCGCCAAAGCACACCCACTTGATTGCGGGCCCGGTTGAGGTGGTCGTTGAACCGGGCCTGGTTCTGGTCCGGCCGCCCGTGAGGGCCGCATTAGCCAGGGCAGCAGGGGGTAGGCCGCGTCCCCGATGATACATATGGGCATAGGCGCATCCCCGACAGTAAACTCCCGCCGGGGGAAGAAGGTGCCCACCTCCAGCCTGCAAAACAGGCCGGAGTTGCGCAGTATGCGGGCGTCGTGTGCCCTGCCGGACCAGCCCGCATACACGTCCAGGAAGCGGCCACGGTGGTCCACAAGGGCCTGGAGTATGACTGAGCAGTACCCCTTTCTGTTCATAAAATGGGCCGCTCGATGCTCCGGGGCCCGGACGGGGATGTGGGTTGCATCCAGGGCTCCCCCGCAGTTGGGGAACCCGAGGGCAGCGAAGCCGGCCACGGTAGCATCCACGTCGCGCTGGCGGATGACTCTTGGGAGCAGGACATCGTTGATGGCGTGGACGACCTGCCGAAGGGTGCAGAAAAACACAGGGGAACACATCACATAAGGCAGGGTGACTGTGCACTCCCTTGGGCCCCCGTGATGCCCTCTGTGCTCACACACACACACACACACACACACACACACACACACACACCAGGGCCCCTCGCCCCCGCTCCGCCCCCACCAGCAGGCCTGTGCAAAGGAGGGATGTCCCAAACCCCTGGGTGACCCAGCCTGGAGTCTTGGCTGCCCCTGGGCATGGAGTGCAACACCCTCCCCGCACCCCACTCCCCACGGGACTTACCTCCATCACGATGACACCGACGGTGGATCTGCCGACCCCGAACTGGTGTGCCACCGATCGGTAGCTGTCTGGGGTGGCCAGCTTCCATAGTGCGATGGCGACCCTCTTCTTGACGGGGATGGGTGCCCGCAGCCGGGTGGTGGTTCTCTGGAGCACAGGGGCGAGCCAGGGACACAGCTCCAGGAACGTCCGCTTTCGCATGCAGAAGTTCCGGAGCCATTGCTGGTCGTCCCATTGCCCCAGGACCAGCCGGTCCCACCAGTCCGTACTGGTGTCCAGTCTCCACAGTGGCCTCTCCACCCTGGGGTGGGGATGCCACAGGGGCCTCATGGCCTCCTGGTGAGAGTCCAAAGCAGTCTGCGCCTCCTGGTCCTGGAACAGGAGGGCAGCATCCTGGAGCACCAGCTGCAGGCATTCCAAAATGGCCGGAAGGGGCCAGAGCAGGGAGATGGCCCGCCTTGGCTCCATGGCAGAAAAAAGAAAGCAGATGGAAAAAAAAACAGGCAAAGGCACTAAAGGGCAAAAGGCAGTGGTGTCCAAAAGGCAGAGGGCAACCACCAAAACTGCTACGGCTGTCAATCCCTGCAAGAGGTCCTATAGCACGCAGCAGGAAAGAAACGGCTATCCAGGGAGATCCCTTTAAGCACGTGTCTCAAAGGAGCTCCAGCCCCGGCCCCCGGAAAGGGCTGGTGCCCTTTTGCCCTCTTCAAAATGGTTCTGGGCTTCTGCTTTTGCGCAAAAGCGCGCCGCCAATGTAGACGCGCTTTTGCGCAAAAGCGCATCATTATAACGGTAACTCCGGGACCAATCTAGACACGCTTTTGCGCAAATACTTTTAATGGAAAAACTTTTCCGTTAAAAGTATTTGCGCATCCAAAACCATGCCAGTCTAGACACAGCCAGTCTGTCTAATGTGGGAGCTCTTTCAAGCAAAGTCCTGATTTTTATATTGTATGTGCATTGAAAGCAACTAGCACACTGTATCAGCAGGAAGTAGTAGTAAATCCAAGCGTATTTCAGTGGTGTCGCTTGTGTAAATAGATGTGAAGCACTTTCATCTCAAAAGGTGCTATAGAGAAGTGAAACAGTCCTATTCTGAATTGCTATTATGTATTTGTTTTACAATAGCACCTGGTGTTCCCAACAGAACACAGGCATTATACAAACATTATGTACTCCTGGGGCAATTTTGCACTACTATGCACCTGCAGAATTTGTGCCCCTGCACATTACCCCCTTCCCCCACTGACAGAAAATATATTCTATTGGAGAGGCACTACAATTATGCCTTTTGCCCTCTGGGGCTGCCATGGCACCAGAAGAGAGGAGCGGATGGCTTACAGGCTATAGCAGCCAGAAGCTGAGAGAGAGGAGAGGCTGTATTCCTCGTAACACCCTGCCCATGAGGCCAGATTACAAAACACAGGATGTG